>OX465599.1:133642500-134892500 GCA_950022295.1 Bromus sterilis | reverse complement strand
CTAACACTAATATGCTTATTTTGCTAACGCCCCACACCCGCACTCAAAAAAAAAACCGCACACCCCGCACGCCGAATTATCCCCGAACACAGCCAGCCCCCACTTCCCCGGTAACCTCCTTCCACTACGCCCCGCCCCACATCCATCACGCGCCCAACACCCCTCCATGCACCCAGCTGATCCCCCCCGTCTCACGCCCGATTCCACCCACGCCGCCGCCGCGCACCGACAAGGGGATCCTGTCGCCCCGAACCGGCCACCGGAGCCCACCGCCCGGCACGGCTACCTGGATCCCGCCGCCCCACCCCGGCTATAGAAGCGCGCCGCCCGCCCCCAGGCACCGAAGCTCGCCGCCCGCAACGGCACGGAGGCGGTTTGCTAGCGGCGAGGTGACCGCCGACATGGGCGCGCATCGTCCTCCTCCTCTTCTGCCCCCATGCCGCCCTCCTCCTCTTCTGCCTCTGCGCCGGCCGGTCGCCCGATCTGTGCGTCCCAAACCACCAACCGCGCGGATCTGACAGGATCCGGCTCGAACACCTGTTTCAGCCACCGTGACTCCCGGCCTCACGACGTGTCGACACCGTCCTACCTCCCATCGCGGCGAGCTCCATGTGTCCTCCCCCTGCCCCCATGCACATCCCCTGCAACGGGTCTAGCCGGATTCAGACCAGGCGCGCCTCCCACGGCCGGTGTGCATCCCTGGCGCCTACATCGATCCACCGTCACAGGAACGAATGATGGCATCCGATGCAGTGTAGAGTGCGTCAGTGTGCAGTATGGTTCCCTCGGTGGTGTAGTATACAGATGGACGGTGCTACAAATGCAGTGCAATACCGTTTTCTACCTTTTTTGCGGTTAGCCTGTGTCCTCGGTGCAGTCTGTAGTGCAGTTGCGTGTTAAAAATTATTATTGTCTTGATTTTCCAGATTTTCAAAGATGTTTTCTTTGTTAAGTATTGAAATGCGGTGTTCTGTTCGATGCAATACATAAAAAATGGCAGCTCAGAGTCATCCATTTCAGAAGCCTTGACCATTCAATCTAAATGAGTTTCCAAAAAAAGTAAGAAAAATAAAATCACACAGTTCACTTCGACTTGTCCCGCGGTTCACTTTCAACGAAGCGAACTGTGATGATTTGATAAGCAAACAAAAAAATGCATGTAGTTCTCTTCTATCTCTCTTTTGTCGACATTGTAATGTGGATGCTGTACACTTTGCCAATTTCGGATCCGCGAAAAATACGTGCATTTCTGTTTGTCGACAATGTAGTGCGGTTGCACCTCTGATGCAATCACATGAAGTTCACTTCGTCGAGTTCGGATCCAAGGAAAACACGTGCATTTATGTTTACCGATAATGAAGTGCAGTTTCTCGTCGGATGCGGTGCGGTTGCCCGGCAAATGCAGTTCACTTCGTCGATTCCGGGGTACGCGAAAAAACAGAGTTCGGCGATGTATTAAAATCAATGTTGCTCTTAAACCGTAAGAAATTAGAGGATCTGTTCTACATTAAAATAGAGAGCCTCGACGATATCTATCCAATGGTGTATCAATTACATCGATCGGACAAACGAATCAAAAAAAATACATCAAAACTTCCGCTGCCCACACGAGGGCAGAACACGGTTTTTTAAATTACTTCAAAACTGTGAAGAATTTCAAAAAGTCTTAATTATATAATTTTTTCTCCTACTCCATACGAATCCAACAATGTAACCAGACGCATCGTTTCTACAAAAGGTTTAAGATAAATCACAAAAAAACTTTCGTTGTGAAAGTGGGCCTAGGGTACAGAATAATTTATTCTTCACCTGAGGTAATTTTACGAACCTTTCATAAATTTTTTACATTTGTGATACAAATATTTACATTAATATGTATTCACTTCATAAATTTTGACATAAATAAACAAAAATATTGGTCATAAAATCAAAAAAATACATTTTATGTATATTTTACACCATCGTTTTTATCTCAGTAATTTTACGTAATATTAAATATATTTTACGGTAATTTTTTTTCCGTTCTCTTTTTATGTATGAAATAAGAATTTTTTTACGAAATGTAAAATTACGGTGCATTGACGTTAAAAACAGAGGGGGGTGAAGAATAACTATTCCTCTCCCAGGGTGACGAATAGTCAATCCACTATTCGTCACCCTGGGTGAGGAATAGCTCTGGTTTGCCATCAATGCACCATAATTTTACATTTCGTAAATTTTGTCTTATTTCATACGTAAAAAGAGAACGTAAAAAAAATATAATCGCCGTAAAATCTATTTTATATTACGTAAAATATACATACAAATAAATTTTTTTGATCTTATGACCAATATTTTTGCTTTTTTATGTCAAAATTTATGAACTGACTCCATATTAATGTAACTATTTGTATTAAAAATGTAATTTTTTTATTAAAGGTTCGTAAAATTACCTCGGATGAAGAATAAATTATTCTGTAACCTGGGTGATGAATAGCTTCACTATACATATATATATATATATTTGTATCATTTCTTTATTCATGATGTTCTGCAATGATTTTTGATGTACGGTGACTGACGCAGATGAACCGACAATGGATGTACGATGACTGACGCACCTCCCAATACAGTACGAGCCTGCGGAATTTTCTCAATACGGCTGAGGCAAACAAGCAGAATGGTTTTATGTGTTGTCCATGTGTCGTTTGTGTGAATACAAAGAAATACTCTGAGAAGGGAACACTTCAGCTCCATCTGCTAAAAAATGGTTTCATGCCACACTATAATGTTTCGACCAAGCACTGAGAAAGAGGGGTTATGCTGGAAGACAACCAAGAAGAAGAGGATGATGACAACTATCCTATGTTCCCTAAATACGGTGATACTACAACGGGGGAAGCTGAAGATCAAGAGGAAGTACCAGATGTGACCGATGATGATCTTCGCCGGATTATTGTTGATGCATAGAGAGGATGCGAAAGTGAAAGGGAGAAGTAGAAGTTCGAGCGCATGTTAGAGGATCACAGAAAAGGGTTGTACCCAAATTTTGAAGAGGAAAACATAAAGCTCGGTACCGCACTGGAATTGTTGCAATGGAAGGCAGAGAATGGTATATCTGACAAGGCATTTGTGAAGGTACTGAAAATATTTAAGAAAAGGCTTCCGAAGGATAACGAATTTCCTGACGGTACTTACGAAGCAAATAAGCTTGTGTGCCCTCTAGGAGTAGAGGTGCTGAAGATACATGCATGCCCTAATGACTGCATCCTCTACCGCATTGAGTACGAGAATTTGAATGAATGTCCAGTATGCGGTGCATTGCTCTATAAGATCAGACGAGATGACCCTCGTGATGTTGAGGGTGATCCACTAATAGGAAAGGGCCTTATAGTGGCGTCCTTTTTTTGCCTTTAGTGGCTCATTTCAAATGCGCCACTAAGGACAAGCCACTAATAAGGCCTTAATAGTAGCAAATGCGCCACCCCTAAAACTCTTTTGCGTGGCGCATTTCGAAATGCGCCACCCATAAGCCCTTATGGGTGGTGCATTCTGAAAATGCACCACCCATAAGAGTCTTAGGGGTGGCATATTCTGAAAATGTGCCACTATTAATTTTTTAAAATTTTGAATTTTGAATCTGGATAACGGTTTTTTTATTTTTTTATTTTTTTTCTTAATCTCAGGTTAGTATACTTAATTCCCGGTCACTATGCTTAATCTCAGGTCAAACTGACATCCATGGTCAAACTTCCCCGAGGGTCACCCATCCTAGCACTACTTGAGCCCCAATAGGTATGCTTAAATTCTCGGTTCTATTCAACTCCCACTCCAGCTCACTTAGCAGCCACTTTTTGATATATTTATCAGATAAATCCTATTAAACCATGTTGATGTTCATGGGTGTGCTAAAATTTTAACATTTTTTTGAAACTTTCTCGATGGGACCTTTAGCATATTTTGAACTTTAAAAAAAATTATTTTTTAAAATTTTTTTAATGTCACTAGCTAAAATTTTCAACTTTTTTTTAAACTTCCTGATCGGTCCTCTAGCCTATTTTGAAAAAAAAATTAAAAAATAATAATTTTTTTTAAATTTTTTTTCTGTTCCTAGTGGCGCCACTACTAAGTTCATTTTTTTGTCTCCAGATCTTCAAATGCCCGTAACTTTTTTCTATTAGGTTTTTAAGGATTCTAAAAATGTTCAACGGGGTTCGAGTAGATGATTTTTGATATAAAAAACTTTTTCATCGAAGCTCGTATGCAAAAGTTATGTCCATTTTACAAAATTCTCGAGAGATTTTTCAAAACTAGCAGAGTGACCCGCGCACATTTGCGCGGCTAGATTTGAGTTTTTTTCTATGTAAAATCAAATTTTAAAATGTTAACATATATTTCGGATACTCATTTAAAAATATAGAAAATCATTTCGAAATTCGTCGTGAAAATATGTACCATCAATTTCCATTAAGTGTAGTAAGTTGTCCGTTAAGTTATTGATATGTGATGATAGAATACTGAAATACCAGGAGGTGTATCGTGTATGATAAACATAGTAGAAAAATTAGTTTATTTCCTTCAATAGCTTTTATAAAAGTACACCACCAATAATAAAATCTAAACAACTATTCGTTGAACGATAATGTTGTGGCATCTTCCTCCACTAGTCTAATCATTAGAAGTATGTAACACCCTCAGTGTTGTGGAACAGTAAACACTTTACTAATGAGGATTATTGTTGTTAATCATCCCATGATCATCTTGAATCAATTCCAATTTTAAAATGCCGCTTTGTTGATATTAAAAACAAAGTGATGAAATAAAGTTTCTCCAAAAATTATGAAACCAATTTTGTAAAATGCCACAAATCAATAGAACCATGTTGGACCAACTTGGGTATCTTTGTGAGCCATGAAATAATCCAAACAATTACAACAGTAGCTTAAAAACCCCCCTTTGAGTATTTATTAATTAAAAGAATTAGCAAAGGAATTTATATTGCCACCAAACTTTTGTATCACTGGTATGGGGTGTAACCCTAATTTACAAACACGTAACACCATTAGTAAAAATGTAAAAGTAATTAAAACAAATACAAACCATAAAGGAAGTGAAATAAACAGAAAAAGAAAACAAAAATAGAAAAGGGGCTAGACCCCGCCCAGTGCGAGAGCCCAACCGGCCCAACCCCTCCACCCCCACTCATCTCCCTCTCGTGTTCCCCTCCATGCCGTGGAGGCCATCGGGCTCTGCAACGGCGATGGGTGTCGCCCATCGGAAGCAAGCCGGCGAGGATAAGGTCCCCTAGGCGCTCCCATGCCCTTGGACGAACCCTAACCCTAGCCCGCCACCCGTTCCCCCCAGAGCCCCTCGCCTTCGTCTCCGTGGCGCCGGCCCGAACTCTGCCGTGGCCGCACCGCCGCAGCTAACGACCACCTCGTGCGGCACCACCTTGTCCAGGCGAGCCGCCGACGGCCTCGTCGCCCAGCGCGCGGAATCGAAGCCAGACGCCCTACTCGCGATGCTGTCGTCTTCTTCTCCGGCCATGGGCACCACGACCCCGCCCCAAAGTCGCGCCGCTCCGGTCACCGTCGCGCTCCCCAGGCCGCCCACGAGATCCGGGGTGAGCTTTTCGTTCGACCCCCCTGTTCCCCGACTCGTTCCGCTGCCGTAGGTCATGCCCCGTCGCCGCCGTGACTGTCCTCCGCCATGGACGCCTCAGGCGTGTTCGGCTCTCCGCTCCCGCGCACTCTGGCCGCGCTGGCTGCGCACGGTGGCCTCCCGTGCGCGCGCTCTGCCGCGTGTGGCCACGCCCCCACCCCTGCCCCCTGCCGCACTACATCTCTCCCTCGCCGCTTGGCTCGCCGCCGGGATCTCCCAGCCGGCGTGCTAGTTAAGCCGTGGGAAACCCCCCCCCCCCCCGGTCTCTGACCGGTGGGGCCGACCCTGTTAGCTTAGGGGGTTAATCCCCATTAGGCCTAATAACCCCTGCTAATTAAAACTAAGATAACCCCCTAGCCTATGACACCTGGGCCCCATGCCCTTAAGTTAATTAAAGCTGTTTAATTAAATAGTTAGGCTGACAGGTGGGCCCTCTGTTAAATTAGTTAGTTTAAATAAAATAAAAGTTAAAATGTTAGTATGACATGTGGGTCCACTGATTAATTGATTAAGTTAAATTATTTATATTAATACAGCGGCTGACCAGTGAGACCCACTGGTTAGGTTTGACCTGGTCAACCCCTCTGTGGATAATGTTAGGATTTTTTATTAAAAGAAAATCCAGAAATTGATTTAAATAATTTAAAACTTTAAAAATTGATATCTTTTAAACCGTAATTCAGATTCAAAAACTTCATGCAGGAAAGTTGATCAGAAAAATATAACGGATACGGATACGCTACCCGTATGTCAACCACCCCCATCTAACACAATGATCATCGACATCCCCCCCTCGGGACCGTTTGTCCGATGATTGCCCGATACCGCTAAACTATCCGGATGAATTTATTCTGAACATGAAAGTTGTTCGGAATGGTTCAACTAGCACGGCTACACCACCCATTCGTTTGTCGGATGTCCACAGCACCTCCAGTATGGTACCTTCCCCCTCCAGTCACCTTGTCCGGTAAATACCCGGAGCCGGCAACTCATCCCCGGATGAATTCCCGCTCCAAGCAACGTGCATTGCACTGCATTAGAATACCGTTAGAATTGCATCTGTCATGTCATTCATTTGTTTGTATTTTCTTGATTTCTATTTACTATTTCTTCCCCCCTTTATTCTTTGGTAGACCCCGCTGCTGCCGCCGACTGCACCGCTGCCGGGTACGACTACTACGTCGACGACCCTGCCTCTACTGCCGAGCTTCCAGGCAAGTAGAGCCATTCTCTTCCCCAGATATCGCCTATCTTTCCGTACATTTCTTGCACTAGGCATTGTTACTGCTTGTAAGGCCCGATATGTGGTACTGTTCCAGATCTAGATGTTTCCATCCAGATCCGGGGACGAAGCACATATCGGTCCCACCGCGACATATGACATAGCCATATGCCCCGGATTTCCAACATGATATCACAACATTACAGATACAAGGATACAACATCTCATACAATCGGCATACAATTTCCTTAAATACAATACAGCAGCGGAAGGTATATGTCTGAGTACAGACTACAATCAAAGGCCTACTGGCAAATAGAAAAACATCGATCCCCATAACCACACGGGTCCAGGCCCTCCGCCGGGATCCGCCTAACTAGTCGTCGTCGAGTCTCCACGTGAAATGCCGATCACCATACCTGTTGTTGATCAAGAACCCTGAAAAGAGTTTGGGGGTAGTATCATGAGTACAGAAGTACTCAGCATCCAACTATAGTGGTCAACTGACCCAGTAAGGACTTCATCACTCGTCATTCTAGGACAACTAGTAGTTTACGGTAAGGATGGGGTAATTGGTGAGGTTGCTGCCGCACTAGCATTTATGAAGTGGCTAACGATCTAGAGAGTAAGATAAGAAGCCAAGCATTCGATGAGGAATCGCCTCCAACAAGTCTTGCTATCAACTACTTACGCAAACAAAACACCTATCCTATCCTTGTCCTCCTCTTCGCATCCCGACGAAGAAGAAGCAGTCAAGGCACACACATACGTTGATCAAGTTATATTAAGATTATCTCAGTTGTTGTTGTCTATGAACAGGGAGTAGGTCTCAAGTCGTCCATAACCGTGGACACGGCTTTTCGAAAAGATTTAACCCTGCAGGGGTGTACCAACTGCCCATTACAAGGCTCCGCACGCACGCCCATCACTCTCAGTTGCTACCCATCATAGGAAACCATTTTATGATTTAGTTCCGAGAGATCCGAAACAACAGGTCCCTCTAACTAACAACGGACAAATCCGGGTGGCCCCCGGGGAGTCGACACCCAATCCAAGTGCAGGCCACGCCCTCGGATCGGACTCTTCCGTATGGCTAAGGTCGGGGTTAGTCTCACCTATATAACAGGGGACTTCCCTAGCTCACCAGTGTGGACCAACAGAGGAACTCTGTCTCCGCTGGCCCGAGTTGTTTTAAAACTGCTGGGGGCCCAACCAAGCACACACACGGTTTCAAATGGTAAATCAGCTTGGGCCACCTCTAGAAAGCTTTGGAGCTAGGTAGGTAAGAAGAGGGGACCCCATGAAATCCCACACGCGGTTAGGCACGCTCAGTCTTAACACCAATACCCGGAACTCGAGTCCTAGGTGACTCGAATGGAACAAAGCGTTAGGGCGGGATAACCTAGACCTTCCATCCTTCGTCGAGTATAATCAACATTTATAATAATCATATCATCAACAACAATATAATAATGTGATATCCCAAAACCAAGGAGTAACATGGGGTAACATCGTAGCATCCTAAGCATGCATACTAAGCAGGGGCTGAGCAACGAGCAATAGTAACATAGCAGTACATGGTTTGCTGGGAGGGGACATGGCTGTATCGGTTTGAAAGAGGCTGTAAACATGTGGTAGGATCAAACATCGAACCTATCCTAGACTAGCATGCAAACCTCTGGTTGAAATAGAAGGGATCATAAGTAATGTATAGTCCTTGCCTGTTGATAAGTCGGGTTCCGAAGGTGTAGTTGATCGCAAGCTCGCATCGTCTCCGAGAGGTACCCGCGGAAGCACACAAGAAGGAAACACTGGAAAAGGCAATCGACGAGCAAGCATCTATTACTACGAAGCAAACACGAGCAATCATCAACAAGAAGGCAACACGAGACATCGCACCTACCGTCGAGAGCGGTTACTAATAGGTTAAGTGGAGTACTCGTCACACACGACGATACCACACATTTACAAGGTTCAAGTTGTTTAGCTACAGGTGATCAACAAAGGTTGTTAACATGGAATTTGTAAGAACCCGGAAATAATTTGCAGACCCTCCTATGTTTAATTATCAACCCCAAGATCATTGTTGATAACACAGCGAAATGGTATCATTGCAGAGTACTTAAATTATTACAAGCATCATAGTCTGCCATAAGGCTTACATAACACTAATGTCTCATGACAATTATTACAATCAGAAAAACAGCGGAAACTTTATTGCGTAGCGACTCTATCTCAGCCACAGGAAAGTCGATGTAGTCCACGCGACCTCACTCCTCAGGATCATCATAAAAGTCGTAGTGTGCGCCTTGATCTTCATATATCTCTGGATTAAAACAAAAGGATTGCCTTGAGTACATTTCGTACTCAACATGCCTCCCGGGAAAGGTCCTAATAACTACATGAAGCTTCAAAGGAAGGCTATATGGTTCATTTGCATAAAGCTAGTTTTTGTTTGAAAAACTATATAGTTGGATAAGCGGTTTTAGACGAAAACAAGAATTTTCCAACACAACATTCATCAAGGTGAGGATCCTCGATCCACTCACATCCTTCATAGGTTCCAAGAAAAGGGGCAAAGAGGGAATAAGCAAGACAGGTTCCCGTATGTCAAGAAAGATTCATGTGTCGTCCATGACCGTGGACACGGCTATTCGAATAGTATTACACTCTGCAGAGGTTGTACCCTTTACCCACACGACACAATCTCGTCTTATTGCCACCAGTGGCCGCTGGCGTAGTACACTATTTTGTATACCGGCAGGGAGATTGTGACGAGGTCTTTCATTAGACCCACCCTTACTATGCCATGCCCACTAGGTTTCACAAGGTAGTAACCGCAGTTCACAGTCCTTGCCCCCTTTTGTGCCGAGGTTCTCCTCGCAAGGCAGCTATCCCATCTGCGGTACGTCGATGACCATAATAAGGATGAACTAACTAATTAAACAAGCCAGTGCCCATATAGCATGTGGTTGTACTGTTATCACAATCTTCAAATCCAAGACTTATTGGGCCTCATGCGGCACGGACGACGGATTGCCCCCTCCACCTCGTGAAGGGCAGCCAATCGGTCCTTCAATCCTTGATCCAGCCGTCGCCCGCGCCAGTATTTAGATGGTAAGTTTCACCCAGAGTAGAAGAGAGTAGAGGAAGTCAAAAATGGACAACCGAACTAGCTTAGCAAGCTCAGTGACAAGTTTCAAGTGTTAATGATTCGAAGATCATTCAGATAAGCACCTATATAATAATTATCATGGCTAAGCATTTCTACTCTACTAGATTACTATATAGTTCTACTCGGGTGTCAAGTAAATAGGCGACAAACGGATCAGGGTAATGTGTCAATCGACACGCTAGCTACGACATAAAATAGCATGCAATAGTGGTTATAAAATACAATGCAATTTGTAAAACATAGGATAAACATGATCAAAGAGGGAGGCATGCTTTCGTTGTCGAGTACCGCGTTACCGTCTTCTTAGTAGTTCTCCTCTCCCGTACCGTCACCTCCTACTCATAGTAATGTTGAAAAAAAATAAGTAAACGTGCAACAAAATCTAAATATCAACCACACGAAATATCAATATAGGAAGGATGGATAGGAAGATTGGAATCAATATGGAAATTCAAAGGAGGTAGCACGATTGAAGATGGGTAGAGGGATTCAATGAATTGGTTGGGTATAGGACTCTCTTGACTAAGAAAAACTTAGTCACCACAACTAACGTTCTCATCTTCCTAGCTAGATAAACTTAACAGTGCCCTTATCTATATACCTCGGGCTATCTATATAAACAATACATATATACCAAACCACATGGTACGAACCTAAGAATAATATTCAACCATACACATTTGAACAACACACATAACATGGCATGGAATAAATATTTAACCACAAATAAATATTTATATAACATCTAAATTTTATAATGGTTAATAGCATCTAAAAATTTGTATCACATGCCTAACATGACATGTAAAAAGTTTAACCACAAATAAATGTCTAGACAAAGTCTAAATATTTATAATGGTTAAAAGCATTAAAATGAAGCATCAACTAATGCATGCAACAAAAGCAACATAAAAAAAATCAAGCTAACTAAATTCATAAGCTACAACTTCATGCGACAATAGATACTAATATTGCTAAACCATATTGGCATAAAACATTTGGCATAAAATAACATGAACGTACATGAGTCAACGGTCAAAATTATTCTAGGCATGGCATTGGTATTTTATGTGGCATAAAATAATGAGTGACAAGCAACAAGATATGTAACAATCTAGCTAAGCAAAGATAATCTCCTATAAAACTAAGTTAAAGCATGAAAATTCCTATGCATGGCAAAATATCTACTTACACAATATGTATGCATAAAAAATGCATAAGAACAATACACCACAACAACGAAAACAACATGCATCTTCATTAAAATAAAAGCAAGACTATTTCTATAAATAAATTCTAAATCAATCCTAGAATCAAAACAAAGTTCTAGAGCAAATCTTAGGCATGATTTAAACATGAATAGTACATAGTAAAAAGTTTGCATGAATCAAATTGCACCAACATACAACATATAAATACTAACAAAACATACACGTACATTCATAGAAAATTTACAAAACTAGAGCAATCTATCTCAAATTTCATAACAAAGCATCCTACGGTTTGGGTTAGGTTTGGGATCACCAGAGGCTACATAAGGACAGAAAGGATGGGGAGAAAACTTGAAGAAGCTCGTGCGTTCGTCGGTCCGAACAGTGGCATCGGCATGAACTTGGGTGTGCGCGGCCAACAGCGACGAATTGAGGAAACAAGTTGTCTAGGAGGTGGCCGGAGACTAGAAAATCGGATGGGCAAAAGGAATCGGACCAAAGAGCTTACCTATGGCGACGGTAGGAAGAACTAGATGGAGATGTGGTGTTTAGTGCGGGGAAGATTGCGGCTAATGTGAAAGAAAACAGAGGTTGTGAGGTTGGGGGTTTTATAGAGGAGCTTCTTGCGCACAGATGGACGCGAACGGTCTGACAAATAGTGGACTGTGGAGAGAGATGAAGGATCGGATGTCTCCACTAGGCCATTAAGTTCGTCGGTTCCCTGCGCGAGATTTATTCCATTAAACTCCAAATGAATTGTCTGAATGAGTTCGTGGGTTCATGGAGAGCAATTCTTGTGTTAAAGTCACAGTGAATCGGTCATTGAATTTAAGGGAAATAAAGGGGAGATTTAACAGCCATGAACGCAATGTCTCTCTGCGTAACGTTCTGCAGCGAGAGGAAGAAGACGAGCGAACGACTCGCTGGCTGGCTGTGCGTGGGCTGGGCTGTTGCGCTCGTTGGAGTTCACGGCCTTGGGCCGGTTTGGTGCTTGGCCAGAGAGTAGAGAAAGAAAGAAGTAAAAAGAAACAAAAGCCACGATACAAGACTTGGTGTTGAGACAAAATTTAAGAGATGAACGTGACCAACTAGTAGAGAAGAAATAAATTAAAGAGAAGGATGGATACGTGCATACATGGATGGAAAAAAAATGTGTATACTTGCTCCATGTTCAAATCCCAAAGAGAAAGAAAAAAATAGAGAATTAATACCACAAATTATTGATTAAATGATTTAATCAATACACAAGAATACGAGTAGAAGAAAAATTTCCAAAACACACTTTTGAAAAGTTTGAGAGAATAAAAATCCATGGAAGCAAAATAGACGAAAGATTGCAATATAATAATTTGAGCGACTAAAATATATTTAATTTATTACGGAATGTTTCAAAAATAAAACCCCGAAAGAAAAATTTGGGATGTTACAGCATTTCACTCAAGCATGGCATAGCACACAAGCATTTCAAGAGGTGAAGCATAAAGGAAACTATCTATACATGGCAATTATTATGGACCCCACGATAAAAATGGAATTTGGTACTGTTCTGCCATAAAAAATATTTTATTATTTTTATTAGCAGGCAAGAGCAGCATAAACACAATCTACATGCAATTCTAGTCAAGTTACTAGTCAATTTAAGTGTGTGTGGGGGGGGGAGGTAAACCCATACATGGCAACTATTATGGACCCCACGATAAAAATGGAATTTGGTACTGTTCTTCCCTAAAAAATATTTTATTATTTTTATTAGCAGGCAAGAGCAGCATAAACACAATCTACATGCAATTCTAGTCAAGTTACATATAAAGAACATTTTAATCGGAGCAACGGTTAAAAAGTTATTAAATAAACAATTTTACAGTGACATGCGATGGTAATTAGCAGTAAACAACATGTAAACAAAGTCAAACATGGCAAAGGAGTACAATTTATTAATCTACACAAAAAACTAAGCAAGTTTCATGTTTAAAGCGTCACGATCCGAGCTACCGTTAAAAAGATACGGGCACCGCAAAAAAAACTAATACAATCTACAATTTATTTTAACGGGAAAAAAAACAAGGCCTACTGGGCCTAAATAGGGGCACGCTGTCTAATTAAACAACGCTCAGGGGCGCTATACTACACATGGGTCAAGCCCAACAAATAATCAGAAAAAAGGAAAAAAGGAGGCTGAGGCGCTCACCTCGTGGGCTGAGGCCCAAGCTGGTAGTTGGGCGGAGGGTAGCTCCGGTGCGCCCTGGGCGAAGAATAGAAGCGGGCCGGGGCGGTTGGGCCAGCTGGGCCGTGCCGCTGGGGGCGCTGCGCGGTCCACTGTGGCGACCGAGCGAGTAGGCGTGCTGGATCGGGATCCTCCTGATCCGATCCAGGGGCGGCGGTGAGGCGGCTGCCGAAGCTCCGGCGAGGAGTATTGGGCGGCGTGGAGGCGCGGAAAAGATGGGGAATGGGCGCGGCGGCGCGTGGGCTGCCGGAGCCGGGGGTCGTGGCGGCACTGGCGATCTCCTGTCCATGACTGCGGCTCGGACCGAGGTCATTCATGGCGCGGCGGCCGGTCCTGGACAGAGGGATAGAGAGATGAGGGAGAGCCGGGAGCAGAGGAGGCGTGGTCGAGGCATGGAGGTGCTCACCGGCATGGAGGCGGCTCGCTGGTGGGTCGCCGGAGCTAGGCGCCGCCGGCTGCATGACAGCTCGCCGGCCACGGCGAGGCTCGATGACGGGGCTCCTCGCGGCGACGACGCGGCTAGACGGGCCCGGGTGGGCTGTGGCGGATCTCTAGGGCCCTGCGGGGCCCGGAGTGGGAGGAGGAGGCTGGTGCTATCTTCAGAGTGACGTGGCGCTCTCTTGGCCTTCAATCTGGAGATTTGAGGGCTGAAATCCCTCTGGATCTAGGGTTTCGGGGAGAGGAGGCAAATTGTGGAAGATCTGAAATTTCTCAGGGGGTGGCTGTGATTTTTAGGCTAGGGAAACCCTAGAAAGAGGTGTGAGTGTTGTGACGCCCCCAAAATCAGACCGTGTACAGTAATCATACACACAGGGTACACGACTGAGATTAGGGTGCCACGGTGATAATATCACAGCACAACACTAAACACAAAAGGATAAACAAATCTATTACAATAGAAGGGGTCACGCGGACCCGACTATATAAGTCATACAAGCCATAATATCTGAGTACAGACATAGTTAGTCAAGTTTTGCCTTAAGAAGGCTAGCACAATTCACATCAGAGAGACAGATCGAAAAGGCGAGGCCTCCTGCCTGGGATCCACCGAGCTACTCCTGGTCAACGGGGAACTCGACGTCGTAGTAGGCGCCTCCGGGGTACTCCTGCTCCTGGGCTCCAACTTTGGCTGCAGCGGCCGATCAGGAAAAACAGTAAAGGAAATAAAGCAGGTGAGTATCTAGCATACCCGCGAGTCTTACGTCCGCTACTAAGCATTATGCATTGTATCAACGGAAAGAAGAGGCTGTATATAGTGGACTGAAAGACAGAAATCCAGAGCAAGGGTAAGAAGCTAGGCCTAACGAAGACTAGCATCTTCCGACGATGTCTTGCAGCATGAGGTAAGAATCAGCCAACAGTTTATATAAAGCATAAAGTAACAATGCAGCAGAAGTTGCTGCAACATTGTATAACAATAAGTTGTAATAATTAACAATGCCTCCGAGTTCACCTCCTCGACATCCCCGCGAGGAAGAGAACCCGGAACCATACAGTTTAATAATAATAGTTTCTAGTGGTAAGATCCAGCTTCAGCATAAAGCGTCCTGTTACCGTGGACACGGCTATCGATAGATTAATCTTCCCTGCAGGGGTGCACTTGTGTTACGCTACACGCACGGATCTCCAGGGTGGCGGGAACCTTGTCAGGGAACGCTCCACCGAGGCTATCCGACACTTCATAGCCCATCTTTCAAACTCAACAGAGAGGTCATCCGCCGGACCATATCCTATGTACGCGGGGCTTTGGACCCTAACCCCGACGTACTCCTGCACGGTGCGAGGCTGACCGGTGAAGTTAAAGCAAATCCAAATAAGACACCACCGCGCGAGCAAATAAGACAACACCACTTCTCGGCGCAGGCCGCGGTACTGCTGACGTCTGAAGAGTCCTCGGACGACACTAAGAAGCAGAGGAGCCCATAACTCGTAGTTCCCACGGGTAGGTAGTGCGTACATGGCATATAGCCAACTCAAGACATTCACTGAACCATTTAGCATTTTATTAACCTGCTTGACAACCGTTATCGTTGCCTCGACTTAACCGACCCGCGGACAACGACAGCAGCCAGGACCACCAGTACATCGGTGCCTGCCCCGTCGTCCCACCAAGTCACTGCGGTTACCAACAAGGTGAACTGTCTCCTTACCTTGTCTCGTGGGTGCTCCTAGAGGAGCTCGACTTTCGTGGTTTGGTAACTCTCGGGGCCAACAACCAGGGGCCAAGCACACCGGTACACTGGTCATACCCTCCCTGTCGTCCCGTCGCAATACCTCTCGCGGGCACCATTGGGTCGCCCGACTTCTTACCTGAAGGACAACCGTTTACAGGACCCTATGGCGGTAAGACAAAGTCAGCCTCGAGGGGAGTACAAGGATTACTCCTTGATAGCTCACACTTGAGGTGACTAGGCATAACCCAGTTAGGGGCCTTAGACGGTGTCTGCATTGTACCGTACCTATGCAGTTAAAATATTTGTATCCGCGTTCACTCCCCTGAGTGACCACGGCCCTCTATCTAATCCTAGCTAACAATGCGCATGGCTCACTGCTGAATAAAGCATAATAATAATAATAGGCAGCATAGGGTAAAGGAAGGCACATCAAGGGGCGACAAAAATTAGGCTATGCAGTTGAATAGGATTGTAATCGTAGCAGCAGCAGTAACAATGCCTAGTGCAAGAAATGTACGGAAAGATAGGCGATATCTGGGGAAGAGAATGGCTCTGCTTGCCTGCAAGCTCGACGGTAGTAGTAGGGTCGTCGACGAAGTAGTCGTACTCAGCATCGGTGTAGTCGACGGCAGCAGCGGGGTCTACCGGAGATTAAGGAGGGGAAGAAACAATAAATACACAACAATAATAGCAATACAAATGCAAGACATAACAGATGAATTGTAAACGGGGTTCTATCGCAGTACGATGCACGTTGCTCGGAGCGGGAATTCATCCGGGGATGAAATACCGGCTCCGGGTGATTATCGGACAAGGTGTCCGGAGGGGGAAGGATCAAGCCGGAGGTGTCGTAGACATCCGACACGCGTGTGGGTTGGGTATCCGGGTTAGTTGATCTATTCCAAACAACATCCGTGTTTGAAATAAATTCATCCGGGTACTCTAACAGTACCGGACAGTTTAACGGTTATCGGGCAATCTATCGGACAGTGCCACCAGAGGGGGAACAGTTCGATGATCGGTATGTTAGAGGGGTGTGGTGAGGATATGGGTATCGTATCTGTAATCATTGATCCGTTCTGAGTAACTTTCGTATACAAAGTATTTTGATCCGGGCAATTTTTATCGGTACCGGGAATTATCGACAGACAACCCAAAGGGGGGAATGTCGATGTTCGGTACGTTAGAGGGGGATGGTAAGCATATGGATAGCGTATCCGTATTCGTTATATTTTTCTGATCAATTTTCATGTATAAAGTTTTTGAATCCGAGTTACAGTTTAAAAGTATTGAATTTCAAAGTTTTAAATCATTTAAATGATTTTCTGAATTTCTTTTATTATTAAATTTCAACATTATCCAAAACATTATCCAGAACAGTGCTGACAGGGTGGACCCACATGTCATACACAGAGGCATTTAACTCATTTTATTTAAATCAAAATTATCAGAGGGCCCACATGTCATACTCTGCTATTTATAAAACATTTAATTAAATCAGAAAAGCCTCGGGGCCCACATGTCAGCCACATATCAATATTTCATTTAATAAAACTATTATCTCAGGGGGGCCCCATGTGTCATACACACTAGCTAATAACCCAGTCAATTTTACCTTAACAGGCCAGGGCCCACAGCGGGCGGGGGGAAGTGGGCTCAGGGAGGCTCTGGCGCGGCGAATCGAAGGCGGCGACGGTGGCCATGGCGCGGAGGATGGCGACGATTCTCCCCCAGCAGAGCGCCTCAGTGAAAATGGAAAGGAGGGCACGTCGTTGGGGAGTGTGGCGGTCCTCCTGGTCGTCGTCTCGGGCTCGGGGAGGGGTTTGACGCAGCGGCAGCCATGGCGACGGCTCCGCACCGTCAGAAGAGCGAGGGCGAGGGGTAGGAGGGGAATGGGAGATTTAGGGGTTCCATGGGGGGGGGGGGGGGTTGGCCTCGACCTTATCCAGAGGGGGCAGGTGAGGGAGGGGGGGAGCAGGTAGGAGGGGGAGGGAGCAGGTGGAGGGGAGGGCCATGGCGCCGTGTGCGTGTACGGGGTGGGGGGCAGGTGGAAGAGAGGAAGAGAGAGAGAAGAGGAGGGGGGCTGGGCCCGGGTGGGCCTTGCCCCTGTGCGTAGTATAGAGTTTTTCGTTTTTTGTTATTTTCTTTTCTTTCTTTTCTGTTTTAATTTATTCTAAATACTTTTGGATTTTTGTAAAATATGTAATAGGTTCCATAATTAGTTTTATGCTCCATATCAGTGCTACAAAAAGTTTGGGGCCTTTATAAACTCATTTGCATTTTGTTTTATTTAAAAAGGTATTAAATGGCATTGTTTTGCTACTGTTTTTATTTTTTTAGTATTTTTAAACATGGTAATAAAATCCCATTCCACTTTTAATAAAGCCTACTGATTTTTAGACATTTTATAAAAATGGTTTCATAAATTTTGGATCAACTTTATTTTCCACTTGTTTATTATAATTCCATGGTAATTTAATAAACCCTAAGCTTCTGGGTTTATTCCTTAATATTAATAAATAATTTTAATTAAAATAACCAGTACCATAGTAACATGGCTTAATGATTGCTAGGCATTTTATAAATAGATTCCATTATTTTGGTTCACTAAGATTTCCATTCTTATATTAACTTTCAAAATAATTTTTGATGACACCACAAGATTGGTTTCACAATCAACATAGACTTGTGATTATTCTAATGGTTAGTTGGATTTGGTTTAACCATGGTCAAGTAGATTGACATGCATCCACAACTCTTGGAGCAAAGTTTTATCATCCACTTTTATTTGAAAATTTTAACAGGGTGAGAATCTGACAGAGCTATGATCAAAGGTGATCATGGCTTGATCATCAGCAGTAATGATCACTAACAGTGGAATCACTGTAGTGATTACTGTACTGGATCTGAGGGTGTTACAAGTGTGGTGGTCTTTATATAGCCCAGGTGGCTGGCAGTTTGCAAAAACATCCCCGGTTTTTCTCTCTCGCGCGCGCGGTGTTTACGTTTCTGATCGCCGGGGGTCCGCAGTACCTCCGATTCGGGTAAAACTTCGAACTACGCGATTAGCTCGTCGAGCCGGAGGCGTTCACCTCGCGCTGGAACCATTCCGGGAAAACTTTCCGGCGCGCTATAAAAATAACCCGTTTAATTATTAAACGGGGTTTTTCGTTCCGTTGGCTGCGGCTGGTCTTGTGCGGTTTTCGCGACGGTGATCGGGCGAAACCCGGTGTCGCAAATGTCGAGTGTCAGGGTGGCAAGGGTCGGTCTCCGTCCGATACGAGATAAGAGGGAAAAAATAATCGCCGATCGATAAACCGGGGATGCAAACACCACAAACAAATCACACAATCAAACAATTCAAACCGAAAACAAAAATTATAATTTTTGCAAAATCTGGGCTGTTACACTGATGCTGCTACATTACAATACTATTCAATTGCATAGCCTGTTTTTGTTGCCCCTCGATGTACCTTTTTCATATGTCCTATGCAGCCTTACATATAAATATATTATTCAGCAATGAGCCCTGCACATTGTTAGCTAGGATTAGATAGCGGGCCTTGATCACTCAAGGGAGTGACGCGGATACAACTTATTACAACTGCACAGGTACGGTACAATGCAGACACCGCCTAAGGCCCCCTAGCTCAGATCTACCGAGCCACCATCAAGTGTAAGCTATCAAGGAGTAATCCTTGTACTCCACTCGTTGCTGACTCTGCATAGCCGCTCTAGGTACCTGAGCAACGATTTTCCTTAAAGGTAAGACGTCTGGCGACCCAACGGTTCCCGCGAGTGGTATTGCGACGGGACGACAAAGCGGGTATGACCCGTGTACCGGTGTGCTTGGCCCCTGATCGTTGGTCGCGAGAGTTACCAAACCACGAAAGTCGAGCTCCTCCAGGAGCACACGCGAGACAAGGTAAGGAGTCGGTTCACCTTGTTGGTAACCTCAAAGACTTGGTGGGGCGACAGGGTAGGCACCGATGTACTAGTGGTCCTGATTGATGTCGTTGTCCGCGGGTCAGTTAAGTCGAGGCAACGATTACGGTTGTCCCGCAAGTTAATAAAATGCTAAATGGTTCGGTGGATGACTTGAGAGGCCCGTTGGTCTGTACGCACTACCTCCACGTGGGATAAAGAGTTATGGGATCCCCTACGTCGTAGTTCATTCGAAAGCTCTTCAGACGTCAGCAGTATCGTGGTCTAATTGCCGGGAAGTTGTGTGTCTTCTTTACTCGCGAGTGGTGTTTGCTTTTGCTTCCCGGCCAGCCTCTAACCGTGCAGGAGCGTGCAAGGGTGAGGGACCTAGACCCCTTGGCGCATAAGATTTAGTCCGGCGGATGGCCTCTCTGATGAGCCTAGGATGGGCTGCAGCGTGTCGGATATATTTGGTGGAGCGTTCCCTAACAAGGTGCCCGCCACCCTGGAGATCCGAGCGTGCAGGCTGAACAGTAGTGCACCCCTGCAGGGAGTTTAATCTATTCAAATAGCCGTGTCCACGGTAACAGGACGCTTTATGCTGAAGCTGGATCTTATTATTATTAAACTGTATGGTTCCGGGTTTTCTTCCTCGTTGGGATGTCGAGGAGGGGATCTCGGAGGAATTAATAATTATTACAACTTACTATTATAAAATGCTGCAACAACTTCTGCTGCATTGTTACTTTATGCTTTATATGAACTGTTGGCTATTCTCTCCTCATGCTGCAAGACTCGTCGCAAGATGCTAGTCTCCGTTAGGCCTAGCTTCTTACCCTTATTCTGAATTCTATCTTGCAGTCCACTATATATAGCCTCCCATTCCTTTTGATACAAATGCATAAATGCTTAGTAGAGGACGTAAGACTCGCGGGTATGCTAGATACTCACCTTTGCTTTATTTCCCCCTTTTCGTTTTGCCTGATCGGCCGCTGCAGTCGACGTTGGAGCCCAGGAGCAGGAGTACCCCGGAGGCGACTACTACGACGTCGAGTTCCCTATCGACCGGGAGTAGTTCGGTGGATCCCAGGCAGAGGCTCGCCTTTTCGATCTGTATCTCTGATGTCATTTGTGCTAGCCTTCTTAAGGCAAAACTTGACTAACTATGTATGTACTCAGATATTATGGCTTATATAACTTATGTATTCAGATCCTCGTGATCCCTGGTATTGTAACATATTGGTTTATCCTTTTGTGTTTAGTGTTGTGCTGTGATATTCTCATCGTGGCACCCTAATCTCAGCCGTGTACCCTGCATCTATGATTATTGTACACGGATTGATTTTGGGGGCGTCACAAAGTACAACTGCCATGTGTTCTAGTGCAATGGCATGCCTCAATTTGCTTTTCTCCATGTTCATCTAATTATAATTACCTCGATCTCTCAAGGCAATATAATTATCGATGTTTATTCATTAAATATTGATAAATAAAATTTCTCACATCTCACAGTAGTTTAACCAATTTATTTATGTCTATATTGATGTACTCAACAGAAACAACTAACTACCCTTATCATCCTTAGTTGCTTCCATAAATCCAATGCGTGCGGTCCTTATTTTCTTTGGATCATGGATGCTTATGTTCTTCTATGTTGTAACCGCAATCCCACCATGCAATAATAGTGGCGTTGTTTTTTAACACACCAAACAGACTATTATTGGATTTTAAAAACCACTATATTTTAACTTGTGGATAATCTAAAATATAGAAAAATCATCTAGCATATGAAACTTGAGATAATACAATTGTACCTATATGCTATTTTATTTTCTTCAAGGATATTACGCTCTTAGTAAGACAAATAAGCCACCACATTTATCCATATATGCAAACATTATTTACACCATTGGATCAAAATAATAATGGTTTAGATTTTAAAGTTTTTGCGTAACATGTAAACATGTTTGCACTAGCGTATTGAAATATCGTGTTGTCACGTGTCTTTGCATATGAAAGATACTAGATGACCCGTTGCGCCAAATGGCGCAGAGTCCCAATTGAAACCATGTAATCCTAGAAACAACTTGCATTTTCAAAACCCAATCATTCTTGTATTTATACACATTCAAATGTGAATTATAAAGCAAACCAACAAATAATGAAGCTAAATTACGAAACTGCAGGTGGAAGAGCAATGTAGCAAATTCAGCGATTCACAGTGTTATATAGCCAAGAATTATATCAAATGCAACCCATGAAACATAAAACGCAATACATACTATATATGGATCAAAAGAAAACATTTACCAAAACATCAGTCTTACAAGCATGATTCAACAATATGTCAGGATCAACTGGCTACATTACAAAGTCGGATCCTAAGGCTCCTAAAGTTACATAAGATAGCAAGCATACAAAAAAGTGACACAAAGCCAAAGAAGAATGAGGGATCGTCTCTACTTCACACCGGCTCCACAAGGCAACTTGCCATGTTGTTCCACTATGTTATCTGCGGGACAAATTACCCAAATCACATCGGCTCCACGAGGCAGTTTCGATTGTAATGATCCTCCTTGTGCGAAGTTTCAAGAGTCTGAAATAGAGGAGCACAAGGTGTATCATAGATCCCACCACAAAAATCAAGACCTCCTACAAAAGCAACAGAATTATCTTATAGTTGTCGGCATCAACTTCCACACTTATTGTTTTCTAATGATGGATAAAAGTACTTTATGTTCCTTGGTTTTCAAGACCTTCATATGTTAAACAAATGACACTAATGATTTCTACAATACAATACTTGATAAAACATATAATTGCATTTTATGATTCTATATATTTTATTTTACTGGACAAATAGTGAAACATATTCACAAGTATATGGCCCACGAACATAGTGTAAATCATGGTTGGTAGAAAAACAAAAGGCGTTTATATAAGGAAGAATACAGAAAAAATACAGAGCTTGTATAAGATATTTTGTCAGCTCGAGTAGTTTCAAATTTAAAGCCGGATCTAGAACTATAGCTAGATTTGAGAGAATAATTAATTTATTAGAGTGATAATCTTATCTAGTATTTATACATCAACAGACTATTTACCAGCAGTAACAACTATGTGATGCATTATTTACAAAAAATATATTTTTGTATATGGTATGAAAAACTGGAAAATATTTTCGGAAAAACAGGGGTTGCAACATGAGGCCTAGTGCATAAAACAAATATGACATGGAAAACTGGAAACATATAATTTAAGTTTACACCACACAGACCTCAATTTGGTTCTTGATTTGTGTAACCCTTTTGGTTACCTCCTCCTCTGATTTGCGATACATATACCCTGAAGCTTTGCAGTGCATCACAATTAGTCATCTACGTTCAACATCCATACATCAAATCCACATGAAATCCAAATATGTATGTTATAAAAAAGTAACAAGAAACGTAATGTACTTGTGTAACCTGAAAGTAGTACCATACTCTCTTAAGCAACCTCAAATTCACAGAAAATCTCCACATGAAATCCAAATATGTATGTTATGGAAAAGTAACAAGAAACGTAATGTACTTGTGTAACCTGAAAGTAGTACTGTACTCTCTTAAACAACCTCAAATTCACAAAAAATCTGGGTCAAAATTATTTATTCTGGAGCTTCATTGTTCCTATTAACCATAGTCAGAGCTTCATTGTGGTCCTTTCAGTTAAAAATTTATGAGATCTCTCTTCCTGGCATGCTAACTCATAAAAAAGACAACTTATACTTTTGAGAACACATAATTAAACTCCTAAAGATTCGATAAAAAAAATTGAAATCTTGAGTCTTGATTACTGAAATTAGAAGAAAAAACTTCAACTCGGACGTAAAATGGTATGAAAATGATTTTTTCAGAGCTAGCAGAATTTTATTGCCACAAATGTGTATGCAAACTTAGTCATGTCACAAGAGAAATTTTAAATACACTACCTCTGTCTATCTAGATTGACTAAAGGTTGACATTAATTGTCTCCTATTATGTGATCAAGGTCTAAAGAGAATATAATGTAATGATACAAAGTTTTTTTTAAATACGGATATATATATATATACATATATATATATATATATATATATATTGTCCTACCAAATAGTCTTAAAGAACCATATCATTCGTCTTTCATCGAATTTGTACCTATTCATATGTGTTTATATTGGAACAACAAGAATCCTCCTGCTGTAACATCAACTTTTGGAACAACTTTGTCATGTACAAACATAATTCAAATTTTGAAACCTGTTGGAACAACTTTGGCATGTACAAACATAATTTAAAGTTTTAAACCTTTTGGAACAACTTTGTCATGTACAAAGATAATTTAGAGTTTTAAACCGTTTGGAACGACTTTTTCATGTACAAACATAATTTAAAGTAGAGCTTCATGTTATAAACTGGTCATTTCTCTTACCAGCAAAAAAACGGTCATTTCTCGATATCAAAGCAATTTGTGATTCCCATATATATATATATACATTTATTCTATCTTTTGAGAACGACATTAAAAATAGTGAACATGCAAAGAAGTTGCAAGCATCCTAAGGTACCAAGTAACCTCCCCGGGTGTCTTGCCATTTTTGGCATCCTCTGAAGCTACCTCTTTATTCAGTAATGCACTAAGGTATGGACATATTTTCAAAGACAAGACTGTCTATCCAAATAAAACAAGAATGCAGTTTTGTTTGACATCTAAACAGAGATCATGCAGACAGGCAGGCTATAAGCACCAATGCATCAGCTCCTATAATTTTCAGCAAACAGGAACTGAGCAAGGGAAAGGAGAGAGACCCACCTTGATGGTTAATTGCATTGAGGACCTCTCTGTTGAATGTAGAGCCTACTGCAGCAGGAAGGAAAGCGTGAAATGCACAACAAATCAACACATCAAAATTTCATCAAATATGAGAGGATCTACACGATATGAAACAATAGAAGAATCTCGCCATTGTATGAGCGCATGCGAATGATAAGAAACTAACTTCACAAGATGAAACAATTAATCCTGGGTATATTGTAACTGAAACTTATTCTCAAGTAACAAAAGTAAGTGCCCAACTGAGTGAAACTAAAGTATTTCTCAGAATTTGCTATTGTACTATTGTTCCAGAAGTTTGTTTCCATCAACAAGAGAATTACATTGGATTTAGCAATTAAATTAGTCAGATTTTTCTCTCTTCTTAATTCTTCTCAAACCGTGTAACTGAAGATGCATGGATAGATTTTTCTCTTGTAATTTCAACTTTGAATTTTCACAAGAAAAAAACTTCAAACCTTGCATTTGTTTTCTTCTAGACGCATAAACAAGCTAGCAAGACATTTGTTCTCATCATATCTGTTGATATGTCCAACTCATAAACAAGCTATTAGGAGCACTGGACTGGAGCAAGAGCATGAAAAAATTGTACAACAGCAAATGGGACTCACGTTGGTCGTTAGTGTTTTTGTCGTCGGCTCCATCAACCATCGTCGGCACATTGTTGCAGCACTTCTAGTGGTCTCTCCTCTCCTATGTGGGTTAGGGTGTTAAGCTCACGCGTCTTCGGTCGATCTCTCCTCTATGGCAGCTGGCGTCACACCTCGCTAGCCTTCCTATGCAGTTAAAAGTGTATCTAACATAACCTTGTATTACAGGGCCTAATAAGAGCTTGGCCACAGGTTCCAACCCAATAATTCTAATCCCGTATCATAGACAACTTCGTATCACATCATAGGTTCATAGTCAAATGAAAATGGAAATAGCTATGACATATAAAAAGCATTAAAAGGTTATCTAACACAACCTCGTACCACATGAAAAAAATAAGAACCCTGAGGCTTGACCTCCTCGCCTCCTTTTTTACCTCTGGAGTCTGCCTCCTCACACTCATCTACAGCTCCACCCACTGCTGAGAAACCAAAATATGAGTGTATCACATATAAATAGTATTATTTGACGGAAGTAAGAACTCTACTTGGTCAGAAATTGAACCCGGGTGTGAATCAAAAGGGATTGTGTTGCAAGAAAGAACTCTACTTGATAGAAATGCAACTGCATGAATAGGAGCATAAATTAGCATACTCGGGGTGATTGTGTTGAACATAATATTGAAGCACTCAGCCATATGCATCAAACCTATGTAAGATCAATTACTTTCTACTAAGCTACATTAAGAATGGATTTATCGGCACATACACTGAAGAAGTGCCACCAAACTTAAGAGCAAACATTAGTGTTAGATGCTTCTTGCTGACACAGAAAAGGCAAACATGTAGTATATGTAAATTGCATTTTATTTCTAATCTATCACTTCCACAAATTAGTGGTTGGCTTATAGATCATCTCCAGGCTGTGCTCCATGTTCCAGTAATTTCTTTGAAGATTTATCACACCACAATATAAATGTTGTAGCTCCATATTTCAGCAATTGCTTTGACGATTTATCAAAGAAAACATAGAGAGCAGCATCATTACATGTGGAAATTATCATACTGAATATAAGAGTATACCATACACTTTCTTGATCCTTTGTGACGCCCCCAAAATCAGACCGTGTACAGTAATCATACACGCAAGGTACACGATCGAGATCAGGGACTCACGGTGAGATATCACAACACAACTCTACAAATAAAAATAATACAAGCTGTTTAATACAAGCCAGGGGCCACGAGGGCTCGAATACAACAGCTCGAGAGCACAAGTTAGCGGAAGCAATAGTATCTGAGTACAGACACAAGGTTACAAGGTTGCCTTAAGAAGGCTAGCAAAAAAACAACACCGATCGAAAAGGCGAGGCCTCCTGCCTGGGAACCTCCAAACTACTCCTGGTCAAAGGGGAACTCGACGTCGTAGAAGGCATCGGGGATCTTCATGTTGCGGTGGTCGGCATCGGGGATCTCCTGGTCCTGGGCTCCAACGTCGACTGCAGCGGCCGATCAGGCAAAACAAAAAAAGGAAAATAAAGCATGTGAGTATCTAGCATACCCACGAGTCTTACGTCCGCTACTAAGCATTTATGCATTTGTATCAAATGGAAATGGGAGGCTGTATATAGTGGACTACAAGGTAGAAAGTCAGAGCAAGGAAGAGAAGCTAGTCCTATTGAAGACTAGCATCTTGCGACGAGTCTTGAAGCATGAGGTAAGAATCTTCCAACAGTTTAATACAACATTAATGAAAGTAACAATGCAACAGAAGTTGCTGCAGCATTGTATAATAATAAGTTGTAATAATTAATAATAATATATGCCTCCGAGATCCCCTCCTCGACTTCCCTGCGAGGAAGAGAAAACCGGAACCAACAGTTTATTAGTAGTAGTTTGTAGTAGTAGGCTCTCGCTTCAGCATAAAGCGTCCTGTTACCGTGGACACGGCTATCCGAATATATTATCATCCCTGCAGGGGCTGCACTACTGTTACCCTGCGCGCTCGGATCTCCAGGGTGGCGTACACCTTGTTAGGCAATGCCCCACCGAGGCTATCCGACACGCCGAGGCCCATCCTACGGCTCATCAGAGAGGTCCCCGCCGGTATAAAGTCCTAAGCGCAAGGGGGTCTTGGACCGTCGCCCCTCTCCCTCCGGGTCGTTGTGTGCCAAGTGATTCCACGCAACTCTTCCAGGATGCGGATCGACCTAACCACAATGATGAACTGGACGTCTTTCAGAGCTTTTGAACGAGACCACAACGCGGAGGGCCCACACCGTAATCCCACGTGGAGGTAGTGCGTATAGGGCATGTCGACCCACTCAAGTCATCCACCTGAACCATTAGGCATTCTATTATTATCTGTCGGGACAACCGTTATCGTTGCCCCTTATCTGGGTGAGTCGCGGACAACGACAGCAGCCAGGACCACCAGTAACGTCGGTGCCTGCCCTGACGTCCCACCAACTCGTGCGGTTACCAACAAGGTGAACCGTCTCCTTACCTTGTCTCGCGTTTGCTCCGAAGAGCTTGACTTTCTTACAACAGGAAATCCTTCGGCCACGAACAGTACCAGGCCCGCCGCACACCGGTGGAATACACCTGACCTGTCGTTCCGCTAAGATACCTTGCGCGGGAACCGTTGGGTCACCCGACTCCTTACCTGTAAGGACACCAGTTGATTCGAGTGCCTACCATCAAGTGAAACCAGGAGGAATCACCCTCGATGGTACACTTGAAGAGGTTCGACAAAGACATCAACGGAATGAACTAAAGAGGAATATTCTCGTATCACCCCGGTGGTGCCGAGACACCAGCGGAATGAACTAAAGAGGAATACCCTCGTATCATCCCAGTGATGCTACGCTACTAAGCCGACGAGAGTGAAATACGAGTCCGTCCACTCGTTAGTCAAACTCGAAGCGACTCAACAGCGTCTCGCCGTTGTAGGTTCCCTAGGACGTCTGCATTGATCCGTTCCTGTTGCAGTTATAATATTTTGTAATCCGCGTTCACTCACCAGAGTGATCACGGCCCGCTATTCGAAACCGAGCTAACAATGCGCAGGGTTTATTGTTGAATATTATATATATTTATAAGGCAACATAGGACAAAGGAGGGTACATCAAGGGGCGACAAAAACATACTATGCAATTGAATAGGATTGTCACGTAGCACCAGCAGTAACCATGCCTAGTGCAAGAAAAGTACGGAAAGGTAGGTGATATCTGGGGAAGGAAATGGCTCTGCTTGCCTGGAATCTCGACGGTAGAGGTACGGTCGTCGACAAAGTAGTCGATCACAGGAGCATCGGCAACGGACGTCGAGACTATCGGACAATAAGAGAGGGGGAAGAAACAATAAATACACAACAATAATAGCAATACAAATGAAACACACGGCAATTCGTTGAGCTAGAGGTGAACTATCGCGGTGATTCACGTTGCGGACGAAACAGAATTCAACCGGTAATTTTACCGGCTCCGGGTGATTACCGGACGGATGATATGGAGGGGGGTAGGTACCTTTCCGGGGGGTGTCGTGGACATCCGACAAAAGTATGGAGGGTGTATCCGTGTTAGTTGATCAATTCCGACCAACGTTCGTGTTCGGAATAAATTCATCCGAACAGCTTAACGGTACCGGACAAATCATCGGACAGGGCTACCGGAGGGGGGGGGACGGTTCGGTGTTCAGTATGCTAGAGGGGTGTGGTGGGGGTATAAGTATCGTATTTGTATTCGTGGATCCGTTCTGAGCAACTTTCGTATACAAAGTATTTTGATCTGGGCAACCTTTATCGGTACCGGAATTATCGACAGAGCTGCCGGAGGGGGACGGTTCGATGTTCGGTATGTTAGGGGGTGGGGTATACCAACGGACAGCGTATTCGTAATCTTTGCATTTTTCTGATCAATTTTGATATATAGATTATTTTCATCCGATTAACGGTTTAAAATATATTAATTATACAAGTTTTATTCAATTTAAATCAATTTATAAATCATTTTTTATTTATTTTAATTATTTATTTAAAACAATTTATATTTATTTTAATACTGACCAGTGGGTCCCACTGGCCAGCCACACATTTAATAAACCAGTTTAATTTAGTTTAATTAATCAGGGGGGTACCACATGTCATTGACATTGTTTTTAATTAGCAGTTTTGTTTAATCTAATTGATCCAGCGGCCCACATGTCATTGACAACAACTTAACTCAATTTTAATTTTGTTAATAAAAAGGGGGTGGGCCCAGGCTGTAAGTGGAGGGGGATATTTCTTTTTGGTTTAATTAGAAAAAGGGGCATTTCCTCTCTGTTTTTGGTTAACAGAGGCAAGCAGGGGGCGGTTTAGCCCGTGGGTGCGCCGGTCTAGCACGCCGGCGGTGATGACCGGAGCAGGGAGGGGATGGTGGGGCGCGGGGAGAAAAGGGGAGCTCATGGGGGGGGGGGGTGGCGTCGCGGCTGGGTGCTCGGGGAGGCGGCCAAACCCATCGTGGAGGCGCTAAACGGCGGCGCCGTCGAGAAGCAGGGCGGAGAGCGCGGCGGAGCTGCCTGGTGCGGGGACGCGGCGTGGCGAGGTCCTAGGCCACGGCCACCTCGAGCCGTGGCGTCGTCGGCCTCCAAGCGGAGGGGGAACCAGAGAGGGAGCGACATGGGGAGGGAATGGAGGTGGGGCGCCGCTGCCAGGGGGCCATGGCGGGGCTGGTCGGCAGCCAAGCTGGCCGGCAACTGCCGGATCGGCCGGGCAGCCGCCGCTATTGGACGGGAACGGCGGCGTCAGGTGGGAGGTCGGGGGGTTTGGGGGATCCAGTGGAGATGGGATCGGGGGTTGGGGATGGGGATCGGGAGGAGATGGGAGATCGAGAGAGACGGGGTCGGCTCGGGCTGCCTCCTCTTCTTAGGTCTAGGCGGAGGCCAGGTGGGCCGGGGTGGGGGGGCAGTGGGGTTGGGCCGGGTGGGCTGGGGGGAGGGGGAAAGGTTTGCCAGGGCGATTTTTAGTTTAGTTTTCTTTTTCTTTTTTTATATTATTTCTGTTTGTAATTATTTAATGCCTTGGGCATTTTTGGAAAATACAATCCTTGCACCATAATTAGTATAGCACCATACCAGAGGCCCACAAAAAGATTTGGACTTTTATAAAATCATTTGCTATTTGTTTGGAATTTGCAATTAGAAAATGGTGTTGTTTTGCTGCTGGTAAGAATTGTTTGCAATTTTCCATAGCTTTATAAATAACCACAACCATAATAGCATGGTCCAGTGATTATTAGCGATTTTACAAAAGTGGTTGCATAATTTTTGGGCAAGTTTCAATCGGCGACATTTTTTTTATACCCACCAAAAGGCATCTGGAATCATCTTTGAGTTCAAAGATGATCATGGCATGATTAGCACAGTGATTAGCAACAGGAATAGGCAACAGTAAAAGTGATTACTTTAGGTGATTACTGTAGCTTGACACCCGGGGTGTTACAAATCTCCCCCACTACAGGAATTCTCCTCCCGAGAATTTCAATGGTAGAAGAAATTTTTTTCGTATTTTTCGCAAAGGCGAACTTCACGTTCAGGAGTGGCTTCATGCTCAACATGATTTGACCACCGAACCTTAACGAACTCGACGGTGTTTCAGAGGTTATGGTGCAGTTCACCATCTCACGGAAGGGTGAAAAGTTGAACAACTTTAGTGCGACAATACATTGCAGCCGCAGGGGTTTTCAACCAAACCATCACCAAAACAAGGTTGATGGTGACAAGCTTGAGAAAGTGTGGGGGGTGGGGGTAGTAAGGATCCCAACTCCTTAAACTTCGACGGTGATGTTAGGAGCCATCATGCCAACATGACACTGGCATCCGAGGGTTACGACGGATTATCGGGGTATGCGTAGCACATCGAGAGAATAAAAGAACACATGAGGAGTCTCAGGCGGATAGGCATGCATTCGATGTCGATGACGGATTATAAAAAAAAGGTACAGAGCATCAGGCATAAGCACAACATCTGATATTGGGTTGAATACCCCAAGGCAAATGACTTCGTGAATTACATATGTGGTCGAGCAAGAGGAATAACCCTTGGGGACGGAAATGTACAAAAATAGTCAGGTTTCGATCCTGTGGAACTGTGGGTTATGGGCCCACAGGGGGTGGTGACATTTTATGTGATCACGACGCAAGGTTTGTTAAAGAATAGCTTGTCAACAATTTTGGCAACAACATCGATACCAAGGGCGAGGGACAATGAGAATCATTTCTCCGCTCGTTAAAACGAGGCGGACCAATTGGCAAGGTTCTCGTCCATAGGTGGTTATTGAAATGCCATCAACAATAGCAACAGGTTATACTGACTGAGTAGCGCATCGACATGTTTTCATAAGCAGGGAATTATCATTGCCCAGATATGTTATATTACAAGGGAGTTTAAACAGACCAATGGAAAGGAAAATGTGATGATACGCAAGTATCAGGTGTATATCCTTCCCAAGGGAAAGCAAAACACGATATATTCGACCAAGTTGTAATGGCAAAGACTCAAGGGAGGTTGTCGATGATAACACAAATCATCGAGGGCAAGGATTGTATTTCACACGATGAATCCAATTGACACATGGAAGAAGCCATGTAAGATTAGTCGAATAATAATCCACCAATGGTCGGGTGGTTCGCAAAGAATCTGATGTGAGTATCGGCACTCAACCAGAAGGAGAAAGAATGCAAAGGTATCGGGTGATAGAAGCATCAGAATAATTCGATGCTTAAGTACAAGGGAATTATGATTTCCATATCGAGAGGTGGATGTATTTATCCATACGGACTTATCTGTGGAAAGGGATTGCAAGGGCGACGAACACATAGGTTCTCAGGAGTTTATCGGAGAGTAATCTTCGGAATCTTCAAGTGAAGAAAGCGATCATCTTGGGTGAAGGGCTCTCCGGGTAGATGCGACCACGAGATCCTAATGTCAGAGTTAGCAAAAATATTTAACCCGAAAGAGGAGAGAGTTCAGAATCCCAGAGTAAAGGTACGGAGTAAAAGATCCTAATACCACCAAATTTGCGACGTGGGCCGATAAGCCACACGACACTGTTAGTAAAGTAGTTTTGCAAAGACTAGACTCGACTTCGACCAAGGAGTTGGAAGGGGTGTCCTACAGGCAGTCGGCTCTGATACCAACTTGTGACGCCCCCAAAATCAGACCGTGTACAGTAATCATACATGCAAGGTACACGATCGAGATCAGGGACTCACGGTGAGATATCACAACACAACTCTACAAATAAAAATAATACATGCTGTTTAATACAAGCTAGGGGCCACGAGGGCTCGAATTCAACAGCTCAAGAGCACAAGTTAGCGGAGGCAATAGTATCTGAGTAAAGACACAAGGTTACAAGGTTGCCTTAAGAAGGCTAGCACAAAAACAACACCGATCGAAAAGGCGAGGCCTCCTGCCTGGGAACCTCCAAACTACTCCTAGTCAAAGGGGAAATCGACGTCGTAGAAGGCATCGGGGATCTTCATGTTGCGGTGGTCGGCATCGGGGATCTCCTGCCCCTGGGCTCCAACGTCGACTGCAGCGGCCGATCAGGCAAAACAAAAAAAAGGAAAATAAAGCAGGTGAGTATCTAGCATACCCGCGAGTCTTACGTCCGCTACTAAGCATTTATGCATTTGTATCAAATGGAAAGGGGAGTCTGTATATAGTGGACTACAAGGTAGAAAGTCAGAGAAAGGAAGAGAAGCTAGGCCTATCGAAGACTAGCATCTTCCGACGAGTCTTGAAGCAGCCAACAGTTTAATACAACAGTAATGAAAGTAACAATGCAACAGAAGTTGCTTCAGCATTGTATAATAATAAGTTGTAATAATTAATAATAATATATGCCTCCGAGATCCCCTCCTCGACTTCCCTGCGAGGAAGAAAAAACCGGAACCAACAGTTTAATAGTAGTAGTTTGTAGTAGTAGGCTCTCGCTTCAGCATAAAGCGTCCTTTTACCGTGGACACGTCTATCCGAATAGATTATCATCCCTGCAGGGGCTGCACTACTGTTACCCTGCACGCTCGGATCTCCAGGGTGGAGTACACCTTGTTAGGGAATGCCCCACCGAGGCTATCCGACACGCCGAGGCCCATCCTACGGCTCATCAGAGAGGTCCACGCCAGTCTAAAGTCCTAAGCGCAAGGGGGTCTTGGACCGTCGCCCCTCGCCTTCCGGGTCGTTGTGTGCCAAGTGATTTCACGAAACTCTTCCAGGATGCGGATCGACCTAACCACAATGATGAACTGGACTTCTTGCAGAGCTTTCGAACGAGACCACAACGCGGAGGGCCCACACCGTAATCCCACGTGGAGGTAGTGCGTATAGGGCACGTTGACCCACTCAAGTCAGACACCTGAACCGTTAGGCATTTTAGTATTATCTATCGGGACAACCGTTATCGTTGCCCCTTATCTGGGTGAGTCGCGGACAACGACAGCAGCCAAGACCACCAGTAACGTCGGTGCCTTCCCTGACGTCCCACCAACTCGTGCGGTTACCAACAAGGTGAACCGTCTCCTTACCTTGTCTCGCGTTTGCTCCGAAGAGATCGACTTTCTTACAACAGGAAATCCTTCGGCCACGAACAGTACCAGGCCCGCCGCACACCGGTGGAATACGCCTGACCTGTCATTCCGCTAAGATAGCCTGCGCGGGCACCGTTGGGTCACCCGACTCCTTACCTGTAAGGACACAAGGAATCACCCTCGATGGTAAACTTGAAGAGGTTCGACAGAGACATCAGCGGAATGAACTAAAGAGGAATATTCTCGTATCACCCCGGTGGTGCCGAGACACCAGCGGAATGAACTAAAGAGGAATACCCTCGTATCATCCCAGTGATGCTACGCTACTAAGCCGACGAGAGTGAAATACGACTCCGTCCACTCGTAAGTCAAACTCGAAGCGACTCGGCAGAGTCTCGCCATTGTAGGTTCCCTAGGGCATCTGCATTGATCCGTACCTGTTGCAGTTATAATATTTTGTAATCCGCGTTCACTCACCAGAGTGATCACGGCCCGCTATTCTAAACCGATCTAACAATGCGCAGGGTTTACTGCTGAATATTATATATATTTATAAGGAAACATAGGACAAAGGAGGGTACATCAAGGGGCGACAAAAACATGCTATGCAATTGAATAGGATTGTAACGTAGAACCAGCAGTAACCATGCCTAGTGCAAGAAAAGTACGGAAAGGTAGGTGATATCTGGGGAAGGAAATGGCTCTGCTTGCCTGGAATCTCGACAGTAGAGGTACGGTCGTCGACAAAGTAGTCGATCACAGGAGCATCGGCAACGGACGTCGAGACTATCGGACAATAAGAGAGGGGGAAGAAACAATAAATACACAACAATAATAAGGACAATGCATCCGAACAGCTTAACGGTACCGGACAAATCATCGGACAGGGCTACCGGAGGGGGGGGGATGGTTCGGTGTACAGTATGCTAGAGGGGTGTGGTGGGGGTATAAGTATCGTATTTGTATTCGTGGATCCGTTCTGAGCAACTTTCGTATACAAAGTATTTTGATCTGGGCAACCTTTATCGGTACCGGAATTATCGACAAAGCTGCCGAAGGGGGACGGTTCGATGTTCGGTATGTTAGGGGGGTGTGGTAGACCAACGGATAGCGTATTCGTAATCTTTGAATTTTTCTTATCAATTTTGATATATAGATCATTTTCATCCGATTAACGGTTTAAAATATATTAATTATACAAGTTTTATTCAATTTAAATCAATTTATAAATCATTTTCTATTTATTTTTACTATTTATTTAATACAATTTACACATTTAATAAACTAGTTTAATTTAGTTTAATTAATAAGGGGGGTCCCAAATGTCATTGACATTATTTATAATTAGCAGTTTTGTTTAATCTAATTAATCCAGCGGCCCACATGTCATTGACAACAACTTAACTCAATTTTAATTTTTTTTAATAAAAAGGGGGTGAGCCCAGGCTGTAAGTGGAGGGTGATATTTCTTTTTGGTTTAATTAGAAAAAGGGGGGATTTCCTCTCTGTTTTTGGTTAACAGAGGCAAGCAGGGGGCGGTTTAGCCCGTGGGTGCGCCGGCCTAGCACGCCGGTGGTGATGACCGGAGCAGGGAGGGGATGGCGGGGCGCGGGGAGACAGAGGGGAGCTCACGAGGGGGGGGGGGTGGCGTCGCGGCTGGGTGCTCGGGGAGGCGGCCGAAGCCGTGGTGGAGGCGCTAAACGGCGGCGCCGTCGAGAAGCAGGGTGGAGAGCGCGGCGGAGCTGCCTGGTGCGGGGACGCGGCGTGGCGAGGTCCTAGGCCACGGCCACCTCGAGCGGAGGGGGAACTAGAGAGGGAGCGACATGGGAGGGAATGGAGGAGGGGCGCCGCTGCGAGGGGGCCATGGCGGGGCTGGTCGGCAGCCAAGCTGGCCGACAACTGTCGGATCGGCCGGGCAGCCGCCGCTGTTGGACGGGGACGGCGGCATCAGGAGGGAGGTCGGGGGGTTTGGGGGATCCAGTGGAGATGGGATCGGGGGTTGGGGATGGGGATCGGGAGGATATGGGAGATCGAGAGAGACGGGGTCGGCTCGGGCTGCCTCCTCTACTTAGGTCTAGGGGGAGGCCAGGTGGGCCGGGGTGGGGGGGCAGTGGGGTTGGGCCGGGTGGGCTGGGGGGAGGGGGAAAGGTTTGCCAGGGCGATTTTTATTTTAGTTTTCTTTTTCTTTTTTATATTATTTCTGTTTGTAATTATTTAATGCCTTGGGCATTTTTGGAAAATACAATGCTTGCACCATAATTAGTATAGCACCATACCAGAGGCCCACAAAAAGATTTGGACTTTTATAAAATCATTTGCTATTTGTTTGGAATTTGCAATTAGAAAATGGTGTTGTTTTGCTGCTGGTAAGAATTGTTTGCAATTTTCCATAGCTTGATAAATAACCACAACCATAATAGCATGGTCCAGTGATTATTAGCGATTTTACAAAAGTGGTTGCATAATTTTTGGGCAAGTTTCAACCGGCAACATTTTTTTTATACCCACCAAAATGCATCTGGAATCATCTTTGAGTTCAAAGATGATCATGGCATGATTAGCACAGTGATTAGCAACAGTAATAGGCAACAGTAAAAGTGATTACTGTAGCTTGACACCCGGGGTGTTATATCCTTATTCGAGACCCCGTGTCCTTGAAAGCCCCACAACCACTGTAGTAGCCCCTCATATGGGTTTCGACACAATGGTCAAGATAATTTCCCTAAACCAATCCTTTCTCGATACTCACTACACTACAATAGTACTATTATGTACACATGAATGGGTTTAAATCCACCAGTACATCATGTATCCAATATGAATGGGATAAAATCCATCAGTGCACTGCAGTAGTGAATATTTACACAAAATAGAAAGCACTCACCAAATTGTAAGCTTCTTTGCATCATGTAAGGAGAACCGGAGAAGGATACCTAATAGTCGTTGCTCCTAGCCTGCAGGACGGGCCTAACAAAGAGTACATCCACACATTCACTCCTTGGATCCATACGTCACACATCCATGACCAAGATGTTCTGAAAATGGATAAACTGCTGATCCCCTAAAGATGTATTTTTCTGTGACAAAACTTAAACATGAGATGTTTCGACACACAAACTGACGCAGACTCATATAATCAACCCACGATCTGTCAACAAATTACATTACGCACTAAATTTATTTATTATGGTAGATCAATAAAAAGATAACAGAGCACATCTCCTTAGTTTGTCCAATAATGTAGCAGCAATTCAAGCTCTTATATAAGTTAGTAGTAGAGTTCAAATATATTCACACAAAAAATGACTCAACAAACCATGAAGACCAAAAGTAAATGATCCAGTACCTCAATAATCAGTTTATTAATTAGACCAAAAATAGATATATACCTTTATAGGCATGTGAAATAGAAAATATATAACTGGATAAAAATCCCTCACTTAGACAAATACCGTACAAAACATACCACTGGAAGGCTCACCTTTATGTTGAGGAGGCAGTGGTGTGGTAGAAATCCAAGCAAAGGCCTAGCTTCCCCCACATCCTTCCTCACTCGCCCCTACTCCTCCACAACCACCATGAAGACCACCCCAACCCTGCTCTCCTATGGCAGATCTGAAGAGGAGAAAAAATGGAGAGAAGATTGGAGGAGGAGCAGCAGCAATAAGAAAGAGAAAGGATTATGCGAAGAGGAAAAGAGAGAGGAGCACTAGTAGGAAATAGGCTACTGCTGGCGTACAGGTTTTCCCTACCGCTAGCGGGCGGGCGTACGCCAGCGTTGTCCCGCCAGTGGTAACAAGTACCGCTGGCGTACAAACTGTACGCCAGCGCTGCCTTCTCTTACCGCTGGCGTACAAGAAGTATGCCCGCCAGAGGTATGCTTCTGGCGTCCAGATCTGCCCGCCAGTGGTCAACAATATGTACGCCAGCAGTACAATTTCTGGATTTGGTACTGTCCGCCAGCAGTAACTTTTCTGTAGGCCAGCAATATATTTTTTGGAATTACTTTTCTGCTAAAACTAGTTATTCCAGCAACACAAATACTCAAATATTTTCACAGTTTACCAACACAATACAAATACACAGAATTCATAAGTTCAAATATACAAGAGTGATCAAATATTGTTACATCACATTACTAACCAAAATAGAGAAGTTGTGTAGTGGATCACACATATTGTATCACACATAGATCACAAACCGAAAAATAGACAAGTTGGGAGTTACATCAGTACATTGTATCACACACAAACTACATCTCGATAGTTGGACTTCATTGTATTGCATACAAGAGAATGGTAAAGACGATGAGCAAGAAGGGGATCACGAGGAAGTTGGACTTCATCCGGTGGTTCTTCCTCTCTTGCCCTTGCCGGTAGTTCAAGTACCGAGCTTCCGCCTCCGCTTTACTCTTGTAGCTCTTGTAGTTGTTTCCCTTGTACTTGTTCACTTGCTTGAAGCAATCTTCCCAGTGCTCATAGACTCCTGGAACGCTACCTTCGTATAGCACATACCACTTCTTCATCTATAAAAGACATATATAAAAATTAACCAAGATAGTTAAAAAGGAAGATGTGTGTACATTCATGCATTATAAAAGAAGACTTAGTTCAATGTAAAACTAGCTACATGTTCATCATGCATAAAAGAAGACTTAGTTCATGCATCATGTAATACGTACACAAGTTCAACATGACATAAAGTTTACAACACATGTTCATCGATTGTTTGAAAAAAAACTAGCTACATGCATAGAGAACACACCCTCTCACTTCTTGCTTGGCTTCGACTTCGACTTCGGCTTCGTCTTCAATGGAGGGAACGGGAGACAACCTTGAAATGAGTTGAACGGTCTGTCATCTCCATGTTGATGTAAGCGGGCTTCTATTTCAGCGTTAGGTGGTGGACGATGACTGTAGAAGAACACCCCATCTCTATGTATGACATCCATGGTGATCGTCCGCGCGATCATTTGCTGAATTCGGCCGAACTCTTGTCTTATTTCGGCATCGGAGGACACCGCCAAGGTATCACACCATTTTGCGAGAGACGACGAATATTGTAGTCGTTGTTCATCCTTTATATACTCTCACATATGATAGATGACGTACCAGGCCTCCCTCGTACTGCATGGCGCCTGCTTGATGCAGGCGAACTCAGTTTTATGTATGAATGTGTACTTTCCTCGCCTTTGATTTTTTCTTTTTATGATGACCTCTCTATAAGGGTAGCCAGTGAGAGCATAATCTAGAACATCTTTGATTAGCTTGTAGTCTTTGTACTTCTGATGACTCCCCGAGTCGAGATATATGGAAAGAGAGTCTTTCGGCTCCAGAGCGATGAGGGTGCCGTATTGGTTGCTACACAAAATAATTCGAGGTTCAAAGAGATTATCAGCCTCAGATTAGTTTAACGATAGGAAATCTACAAAAGCATGTTACGGCTGCAAGCGAGAATGACTTACTCAGGAAAGTAAGGCATGAGAAAGATGTTCTTATAGGGATGATCCACGAAGAAATCTTCGATGTACTTCGTTGCCGCTACCTTACCCTTAGGGTTGTTCAAGAACATTTCTTGCATGTAGAAGGGGTCCATTATAGCGATATTCGGGGTATTCTCTTTGATGAGCTGGTGAGCCAAGCTGAGCGCAACCAGGCGGACCATGGATGGGTGGAGCGCATTCATGTGGAACATGTCAAAGATGTCATTAAACATCAAGAAGAACAAGTCCCCTGGGTATTGATCCACAAAGCCTAAGCCCTCCGATACCTTTCCTATGAAAAGCGGGTATGTTGGATTGTCATCATTGGCAAGATTCGACTCCACATAGAGAACAAAATTATGGAGGCTCCTCATATCCGAAGTGACGATTTCTAAAAATTTTGGCGGCAACATAGGTTTACCCAACTCATGGATCGGATGCCAGTTTATGATGGGTACCTTGTCCTGGACCCGTATCAGCTTCCTACACACCTCCACCGGCTGGCTGCTGGAGTCAAAGGCACGTTTCTTAATTCTTTTCCGCCCCGTCGTCTTCCTGCTACGCTGCACAAATGAATCTTGGAGCACCCCTTTGAGTGTGTCTTGGTTGAGACCAGCTGGATCACCAGGGCTGAAGGGGGCTGCTTCTGGCGCTCCTTGAGAAGAGAATAGACGCCTCGAGCAAAATTTCTCTGTCTGATCTGCACGGCAGGAGGGAGGACCCTGGCTCGGACCGGCGACTAGTGTATCATTAAGAGGACCCTTGATGGCAGCAGGTAATACTTCCTTGTAATCAACGAGGAAGTCTTCGGCGGGAGCATCATTGTCGTCGTGATCAAGATCCGCAGGTTGAGCAGCAAAGGGCTCGTTTTGCTGTGGGGTGGTGAAACAAGAGTCCACACGAATCAGTTCTTTAGGCCATAGCATGGGCCAAGACAAGCATTGTTCAAGGTTCAACTCGCTATCGGCTTCGGGGGGTTGAGTCGGAGGATCCAAATTGGCGCAACCCGGAAACACCCGATCCAATGCAACCCTAAACATGGTATCGTCCATAGGCACTGTGTGGAACACACGGTTAAGTGGTGCCACGATACGTGCCTTTGCCACGTTCTTCAGCTCATTGTTAACTTGTAATAGCAATGTGCATCCCACCTCGTCGGCCTGCGAAAACATGTAAGGCGTTAGAGAGGGGAAAGCAAGCGCAAATTAAACTAGTCGAGGCTTTTGCAGCGCTTATTTACCGTCAAGGCGTTGAGCTCGTCTAATGAGGAAGCACCTCGTACGGCCGCCGGCGTGTAAGAGATGGAAGGGCTGCTATGAGGCGCGGTGCCGGCTGGCGATTCATCCCTCACACCTTGTGGTGTGTTGCCGGTCGCCGACGTATTCTCCACAATAGGCGGCTCATTATTCGAGCCGCTGGCACCTAAGGTGATCACTGGGAGAGGCCCTTGTCAGCCTCCGTCGATCCATTCCGCAATCGACTTCATCATGGTAGGAAGGAGGTCGTTGACCGTCTGTGTCACTTGCGCCGAGATTATGTTGGGCATCTCAGCTTTCACGGTCTCCAATTCCTCCCTCACATTCTTCTCTTCGTTCTTCTTCCTCTCCTTTCGTGCCTCCTTGGTCTCGGGGTAGTAAAATGAATGTTTGTGACTGAGTCCGGCGCCCACCACACGGCCAAGATGCGGCGGCGCTGACACCGGCAAGTCCTATACCCTGTTTAGCACCCTTTCAAAAGAGTTGTCAAACGGCACCTGGGTTGAGGATCCTTGAGATTGAGCTAATGATTCTTCCTCCTGAATTTTGTTCTCAAGGTCCTTGACCTTTGCGTTCGTGACTAGCTCCATGGTTTTTGGATTTACCCGGTATCGAGCCCGCACAAATCGATTTCCGAGCGGGTTCTTAAACTTCGGGTAGGGGTCCGGCCCTTTCCTTTCCGCGTCCTCCTTATCCCAAACTGGCTGCTTTCCGGGGTAACCACGGCTTCCGAGATTGTGGGGAGCTACGTTCTTTCTATGCATATCTTTCCCCCACTTCCTAAGCGCCTTAGTTGCAGGTAGGTCATGTTTGGCCTTGAAAACATTGAAGTCCTCTTCCGAAATTGAGGGCCAGTGGCCCTTGATCTTATCAAAATCGGAACCCGCATCAAGATCCTGCCTCACATACCCTTTCCAAGTGGACAAGGCTTTGCTGAACTTGCCTAGGGCGAATGTGTTCGCCAGATTTTTCTTGATATCAAGGTTATCATAGGGTTCCGGGAACTTGTATCGCGGGTGCAACCGCTTAATGAGGAGGGTGGCCAAAGGTTCGTTGCTTTTTGACCTTAAGTCCTCTTCATTGAGGTTGACAAGTTCTCGAAGGATGCATCCAATGTTGTTGCCGTACCCTTTTGCAACATGAACAGGAAGTATAGGCAAACCGCTAGCGGGGTCCACCTCCGTAAATTCTTCCCGGATGGTGCGGAGCTTGTTTGGGCCCCTTTCCTTACGCTGCCGCTTGGCTTCGCTAACAGATGTCGCGTTGCCATCCCCGGCACCACTAGTAGTGGTCTCGTTGCCATCCCCGGCACCACTAGTAATGGTCTCATTGCCTGCATCCCCGTCTTCATCATGTTGATCAGCGTCAAAGTGTTCACCCGCAAGCAATTAGAAATAAGGATGATGCTCCTCAGGATCGACAGGTACCCGAGAACCACCGGCTTCATCGTTGTTTGACATCTATTATAACCATTTAAAAATACTACTAGTAAATGGGATAGGTTAATGCAAAATGAGTTATAAAAATGTAGCATGTGTGTATACTAGGTCATTTAAACAGTAGAAAAATGAGTTAAATTTCTCATAATCAGTATGCACTAAAAATATATATATTACTTCTGCTATGTCCTATTTTTAGCATAAGTCATGCAAAAATTCATGGAAAATTTTGGCATGACCTTTGCTGAAAATAGGACATATGGAGTACCCGAATTTGCCAGAACGGAAGTTAATCAACATTCCGGCAATCTCAAGGCCTCATGGGTACCTGCAAACTAGACCAAAGCATATATAGCTACAAGACAGAACCACAACAGCAGCACAAAACTCATATAGACCACAACAACCACATGTATAGCTAGAGCAGCACTCAGCAACACACACCCAGCAGCACACACTCAGCAGCGCATACCCAACAGCACCAGAAAACCCATATAGACCATAACCAGGGCACACACATAAGTAGCAGCCATGAGAAGATCACCTCGAAGGTTGGAGCACACGGGGCTGTGGTAAGGCGTCCTAGCTGCGGTGTGGCGGATCGTCTTGCTTTTCTACAATATAAGAACATATATTAGGAATGGGCATAACCACCTAATTGAAAAAACAGTAGAAAAATTGGTTATAAAACAATACCAAAATGCATTTTCCTTGTGTCCAATAATTTACACAGCCTAAAATTACTAAAACAGTACCAAAATGCATTTTCCTTGTGTCCATCAAGCCAACGAGAGTGAATCATGATCATCTTTTGGCCAAATGGTTCCGACTAGTTACTTTTGTCATATTTTGACTTTCCAAGTGATAATGCTTGGTTGATATATGCTTGACACCTCCAATAAACTAAGATGTTATAGCTGTATTGAATCCAAGAGGCTATGCTCATGTTAGATGATGTTTAGTTTGTAAACAAGATGTCTTAGCTTCACTGCCTTGGTTGTGTTGTGTTGTTTTGAATTGCTTATGCATATTTTGTTATCAAACAAATGGTTGGTGGCGTTTCAGAGAAGTGTTTCCATATTCTGGTTGGTTTTCTTCCGAGCCATTCTAAGTAATATTTGCCAAACCTTTAAACTTGTTTGATTTTTCTCATTGCCTAAGCTAGATGCTGAATTCATGGCAAGCACTATTAAGCAGTTATTATTTACTAGCAAATGAACAAGAAAAATGAACCAAATTCTGAATTCTGAAAGAGTACACTAGCATACTTACATTCAGTTTCAGAGTACTAGCATACTTACATTCAGTTTCAGAGTACTAGCATACTTTAGATTCAGATTACTTGTAAAACTGAATTCAGAATAGAATTCAGAATTCAGAATTCACCAACTGAGAAAAGGACAACCTGCTCAACTACTACTACCTCAGAATTCAGACAGAACACTGATTTCTCCTACTCCCAAACCGAATTTGCAATCATACAGTTAGGGTTTCGAGGGGAACGAACGGGGATGGATCGGGGTGCTGGTTACCTTGTGGATGGTGGCCTGGACAGGGTGCGCCGGCGCGAGGTCGCCGTGAACACTATCGTTGACGCTTAAACAGCGCACGTCGTGGGTCGAGCAGGGGAGGCGCCCAGGGAGCGAGGAGGCTGTCTCCGGCGATGGGAGGCGTTCACGGGGAGGCGGCAGCGGCTACACAAGTGGGAGAGAAGTCGTGAGGGAGGGAGAAGAGAAGAGGAAGAGAGGCTACCTGGGGGCGCGGACGGTGGCTGCCGCCGGCGATGGGAGGCGCGCGGGGTGTGGCTGGGAGAAGAGAAGAGAAGAGAAAACGGACGGGGGGTGGGGTGGGGTGGGGATTGACCATAGTCAATATACCCAAGTTACCTCTGGCGTACAGACAACCACAACCGCCAGCGCTACATTTTTTTCTCTCGCGTGGATCAGTAAAGTGTCCGACAGTGGTACTTTTTTTCCTTTGGATTTTGTTATATGGTACCCAAGTTACCACTGGGGTACACTCTACCACGTCCGCTAGCGCTATACTTTTCTCTGGCGTGCACAAGTAAAGCGTCCGCCAGAGATATTGTTTTTTTATATTTGCTTCTATTTTTTTCTATTCTTGTATTCGATTTTCTCTCTGTTTTATTAAAAGGGTTGTTTTCATATAAAAATGGTCAAAAAATTTATGACTTAATAACAAAATTGCAAGTAGTCAAAGATATATATTACAAAAGAGAGGTACATATAATAAGAGTGTCATCGAATATTAGTTCATCGATACAACAAGTTTGTAGTCTCATACAAAAGAGAAATCAATACCAGCTAGTTTCTTCGCACACATTGCGCGTCTTTCTCAGCGTTTGCTAATTTTCTTGCCTTTTTTTGTCGCAATTGTATAATTTAGCCCGACATCATGACTACTTCTTTTGAACGGACGACTGACCTAGGTAGCGTCGTTCTGCTCCTTCTTGTGATGTATTTTGCCCTATCGTCGTCATCTTCATTATCTTCAATATTTGGGTCGCCGAACATATCGAAGTAGTCTTCGTCGGCCATTCCTATGATGTTTCTTTTGCCCCTCCTCATGACCACACGGCTAGGCCTACAGGGGTCTGTTATGAAGAAGCATTGCGACACGTGCTTAGCCAATACCCATGGCTCATTTTGCGCAGTGACGTTCACGCTTGATGAAGTGCTGCCGGCTTTGGGTATAACCATGGTGGTGAAGTATTTGTTTTCTTTCATGACAGTTGATCTCCTAGCCCATCTGACACGAAACATCGGCACCTTCTCTCCAGAGTAGTCAAGCTCCCATATCTCCTCGATCCTTCCATAGTATCTTAATTTTTCATTACCAATTGAGGATACCAGCGTAACTCCTGAGTTTTGATAAACAGAACTTTTATCCTTTTCTTCCGTGTAGAATGTGAACCCATTTATATCATATGCCTGAAACGTCGCAACGTTCGGGGAGGGACCATGTGCCAAAGCATATAAGAGTCTGCCTTCTGGACAATCCATTGGTGGATCAGCGATAAGGCGTTCTTTGAACCAACGCAAGAAAGTGGAGTTGTGCTCTCTGATTACTTCCCCATCAGTCCTTCCCTACCTTGGTCAATGTACTTCTTCCTAATGATGTTTTCGTGCTCTTTGCACCAGGGATCGACCATTTCAAGGTGTTGTAGAGCTACCAAGTTTGCCCTGTTAAAGTCGACGCGTCGTTTTTCAAAGTCCACATGCAATTCCCTCTGGCCATTCTTGTGGCCTACTCCATCGAGCCTGCCAAGGTGCCTGTTTCTGGGTAGGCCAATAGGGTCATCGACTTCGCCCAAGAGAATCGTGCAGAAGGAGATGCACTCTTCGGTGAGATAGCCCTTGTAACAGCCCACATGTAATAAACTATCAACACCATGTAATTTACTTTCTCTGTTGGACTTGTAACTTGGCATGGTGGATGTGTATGTCATTTCATGTGGTGATTTTAATTGGCTTTGAGGATGGAGTCATGTGGAGTTGTTTTCCTTTGCATCCAAAGTGGTTCAAGAAGGGTGTTGTTGGAATTTTCCTTGTCACATGCTCACTTCACTTGACCCCAAACTTGGCCTAGCCATTTCAATTGCTATTTCAAGGGTTTTAAAACCCTCAAAGCATTTTTGCCACCACCAAAAACAGTAGCCCTAGTTCAAAGTGTTTTTGAATTCAAAAAGGGGCCACATTTTTGGTTGTTGCCTAAATTGGTCAAACCAATTTTGAAAAATCTAGAAAAATGCAAGGATTAAGAATTTCAAGCTCATGGAATTTTGAACCTTCTATTTTTCTCTCAAAAACTCTTCAAAGTCCTTTTCTATTTAATTTTAAATGGAAAAGGGTACTGTTTTTCTTTTGGAGATTTTTCACTGCATGCAAAAATTGTTCAAATCAATTTTGGGTGATCAAGCATCTTTTTTTGGGGATTTTTAAAATTATTTGGGATATTTTTATTTTCCCCTATCTTTTTCTTTTCCTTTTCTTTCTCTGTTGTGCATTTCTTTTTGGAAAAGGGCCCTGTTTTCCTCCCTTCTCACCTCCAGCCCAGCTGGGCCGCCTGGAATCAGCCCACCTGGAGCGCCCGTTCTTTTTTTTTCCTTTCCTCCCTCTCTCTCTGCCGGACGGACCCCACCTGTCATCCCCCTCCTCTTCTTTTCTTCCCCCTCACGCACATGGCACCCGTGGAGGAGAGGCTCTCCTTCGTCCACGTCGCCCCTCCCCCTCTCCTATATATGAGCCCTCCTGGCTCCCCCTAACCCTAGCTCCACTCCTCGGCCGCCGCCGCCTTCTCCCGTCCCCCCTTCCTCTGCATCCTGCCGGAGTCGCCATGGACAGGAGGTCCATGGCCTGAGTCTTCCTGCACGGCACGACTCCGTCTGCGTCCACGTCGTCGACCAGCACGCCGGCGACCTCCTCCCAAACCGCACGAGCCATTTCCCCGCTGTGAGCTCCGATCCCCTCCCCTGTCTCCCGCATCGGCTGTTCCGCCGTGTTTTTCCGATGAGCAGTAGCACCTGTCCGTAGCACGGCGAGGCGTGGCATGTGGCAAAATGGGTTCCGGGCACCTCCAGCTGCGGCTGGGTGAAGCCTTGGCGTTCCCGACGAGCCGTGCAAGATGCGGTGGACGCCGGAAGTTCCACGCGCGCGGAGCTGCAGTCTAAACTTCGTCAGACAGCAGTCAAGCCACCTCCTTTTCTTCAGACCGCGCCCTGATCGACTTCGATTCCACATGATGTAGACCACCCTAGCAAGCACGAAGACGATGCAGTGCTGCATCCATGTGCTGGAGTCCCAGATCGAACCATAGCGCCCGCAAGTTCCCTCCTTTCTTCCTCCCGCTGTCGACTGAACTCGAGTTCAGTTCGGGCTCAGTTCTAACAACGCCTTGTAGCTAGTTCATATTCAGAGCGAGCTGCTTTCTGTCCAGATCCAAGCAGTAGACGAGGTGGTAGCGCGCTTGGGGTGAAAACCGCGCGGTGCGGGGTTCGAATCCCCTGGGGTCGATTTAACCCCAATTTTTTTGCTCCTTTTAGAGCTGGCCGTGGTATGCAGCTGGGCCTGGCCCGTTAGTAGTAGCGCGCCAGGCGGCAGGGAGCAGCAGCTGGGCTGCTGTCCGAAGCCAGCCCAAGCTGGCTGGGCTTCCATTTTCTTTTTTTATTTTATTCCTTTTCTTTTCTGTTTTTATTTTATTTTATTCAAGTTTGAATTCAAATTCAAACTAGACTTTCACCCCCTGATCAATTGGAGGCATGCCGTATATCAATTTAGGGTAGCTTGAGCTACTGGTCAGCATGGTGGGAAGCATTTTTGCATTTGAACCCCTATGAATTGGAAGCATGGTCAACTTACAAAATGCCCCCCCCCTGCAAATTCTTGGTTTGGCAAAGTTTGTTCAAATTTGCAAATTAGCCCATGCCATATATGAAATGGGGGTAGTTTTACACAAGTAATTGCCTTGTGATGATGATTTGTTCATCTGAACGTTTCAAAAAAATTCATGAGATGCAATTTTGCACTCAGCCCCCTGAACTTCAGCTGAATTTGCAACTGCCCTTGCAAATTCAAACTGAGGCATGTCATATATGTTTTTGGGGTGCTTTTCTGCAAGGAGTTCAGTAGTGATGTTTTCATGATGTGTTGTGCAACTTTTGAGACAAGGTGTGATCACCTGGTTCAGAAGCTTTCAGGTCTGTCTGCCTGCAACATTTCAGCTTCAGTGCATCTGAAATGTTGTTCATCTGATCTTTTCAAGTCTGTTCCAAGTCATCTTCTTTCTCCAAGTCAGCCCCTAGCATATTGTCACATGCATAGTGGCTGGCCTCAACCTTGTTGCTCCTTCCTGTGTGTCAATTTTACCGACACTACTCCGTCTCCGGAATCATTGTTTTACTTTCATATTATTTAAACTCTTGTAATGCTTGTTGTTCTTGCCATGCTATTTACACCTAAGTTAAGGCTCAGACCAAAGCCATTACAATGTAAATAAATGCATATGGAAGTGATGACCTGTCGTCATCACCTTCATTTAAACTTGACTAGACAGGGTCACATCATGTAAATAAAACCTGAACATGCCATCCTTGTTTGAGTTGCATCAGTTGCTTACTTGTGTGCCTTTCTTGCCGGTACCTTACGTTAGCACCTGAGACCGCCGAGGAGACTTACGTGGAGCTGTCCGACACCGAGCCCGAGAGTACCGTTGGTGCTGCTTCGACTACCTTACCAGGCAAGGGGGAGATCTGTGTCATTACTTTATAACTTTCTGTTCGTGCCTAGCTGTAGGTCTAGAACGTTATTACTTGATCCTATCTACATCATATGCCATGTTTAAACCCATACAGCCATGACCCCCACATCCCAGCAAACCATTGTACTGCTAAGTTACTGCTGCTCAGCCATTGCTTAGTATGGATAGAAAACTTGCTGCTTACCTTATATATTTATGGTTGCGATATCATGCTATAAAAGAAGTTGGTTCATATTTATTATTGTTAAATGATGTTAATTTATATTCGACGAAAGATGGAAGGCTGGACTATCCCGTCTGGTGTTTTGTTCCATTTGAGTCACCTAGGACCCGAGTTCCGGGTATTGGTTCTTTGATCGAGCGTGCCTACTCGTGTGTGGGGTTTTTTGGGGCCCCCTTGTCTTACCTACCTAGCTTCGTACATTCTAGTGGTGGCCCGAGCTGATTTACATTTGCAATGTGTGTGTGCTGGTTGGATCCCCAGTTGTTTCCAAACCAAACCAGGGCCAGGAGGACATAGTTTCTTGGCTGGCCCAAATAGACCGGCTGAGGACCCGGTCTCATAAGAGAACTAACCGGTAATCCAAACCCGAGTTATACGGTAGAGTCCGATTCGAGAGCGTGGCCAGCTTTTGAGTTGGGTGTCGACTCCCCGGGGGCCACCCGGATATGTGTGTTGTTAGTTAGAGGGACTCTGATGTTCCGGAGTTTCATGCGCTTACCTAGCCAAGTGGAAACCGGGCGTACATGCGACGTCTATAATGGACAGTTGGTACACCCCTGCAGGGTAAATCTTTTCGAAAAGCCGTGTCCGCGGTTATGGACAACTTTGAGCCTACGTCCTGTTCATAGCATAACATCAACTGTAATCATGCTATAAAATTTGACAAACCGTGTGTGTGCCTTGGTTGTCTTTCTTCGTCCAGGGGGACCGAGAGGGAAACGAGGTTGTGTTATGTGTGCGTAAGTAGGGGATAGCCGACCTATGACACGTTGTCAACGTAATTCCTTCGATCTCATCGTTATTCTGATAGAACGTGTAGCCACCTTACATGCTAGTACGGCTGCAAACTGTCTATATCTTTACCTTACGTGTAGCGTTAGTTATTCCGTAATGACATGTTCTCACCCCCGTTTACATTTCTGCCTTTACCGCTTTGCCTGATCGTCCGCTGCAGTGGACTACTACCTCGACCCCAGCACCGGACGATACTTCGTGGAGGTGCCCCCGGAGGATGACGACGAGTACGACTACACCGACCAGTAGGATCCTTAGTTGGGCTCAGACGTTCCCGAGGGTGGATTTATGTGTAGCCCTCTCTAGGGCAATTTGGATCTTGACCGTACTCGGTCCCTACCTGTGCTTCCGCTTGTTGTACTGATGTATTGGAGATGTACTCATGGTGATGTTATAATATCAGACAGAGGCGTTGTATGCCCTGCTCTACCTATATTCTATATGTATTTTCTTCTTATAGAGTTGTGCTTATATACCTGTTGTCGAGAATCCGGCAGCGACACGAGTGCGAGTGTCGTGCGCCGGTGGTGTTCTATGCGCTTCTAACTCCGACCGGACGCGAAAGCGACTAGTTAGAGTTAGTACCGCATCAGGGTCCTTACAACCCTGAACGATGCTTCCTTCCGGACGGGCCCTGTTACGAACGAATCCTTTGATGACTCCATTCATCCTTTCGAACGGCATCATGTTGTGCAGGAACGCCGGTCCGAGGTGGATGATATCATCCACGATATGGACCAACAAATGCACACAAATATCAAAGAATGCGGGTGGAAAGTAAATCTCAAGTTCGCATAATATCACAACGATCTCTTCCTGCAACCTTGAGAGTTGCTTCCGTGTAATTGACTTTTCAGAGATCACGTCGAAAAAGTTACAGAAACCGAAAAGAGTTTCGCGTACGTGCTTGTCCATTATCCCTCGAATCGCAACCGGAAATATTTGCGTCATCATCACATGACAGTCATGAGACTTCATCCCGCTGAACCTTTGTTTCTGTTGGTCTAGATATCTGCTTATCGGCCCACAATAACCGAAAGGGGTTTTGACTCCTAGAAATCACTTGATCAATTTTTGGAGCTCGTTCTCACTTAGAGTGAAACAGGATGGGGGGCAGTGGTAGTCATTTTTGTTAACCTTTTTTCCCTTGTGTCGGTTCGTCTCCTCATCATCCGATGACTCGATTCCCCCGTGAAGCTCTTCCCTAATACCTGGATGTATTAGGTCATTTCTTGCTTTCGGACCATCTTTGGTTTTTTCCGGCATGTTGAGCAGAGTGGCAAACAAACTCTCGAACACATTCTTCGTGATATGCATTAGATCAAGGCAATGAGGCGTATCGAGAACAGGCCAGTACTTCAAGTCGCAAAACACAGACCTCGTCTTCCATACATCGAGGAGCGGTTTTGGTGCCTTTTGCTTCTTTCCTGGCTTAGGGCACTGATCCCAATCATTCAGCAACTCATATATTTCTTCATCGCACCTCTTATGTGGAGGTCCCCAGAGCTCATCATCACCATTGAAAAGGTCTCCACGCCTTCTCCACGGGTCATCCTTGTGTAACCACCTTCGATGCCCCGTGTAGACAGTTTTTGAAGACCCGGGATCTTTCTTAAGCTGCATAAACGTTGGATCATCCATGCACCTCATACATCCCCAATGTCCGTGGCAAACCTGGCAAGGCGACTCTCATAGGGAAATATTCTTCTGCGATGGCATCCCATGTGTTCACACCTTCCCATAACGTGTCTAGCTCATCTTTCAGTAGCTTTAGATACAGATTGATGTCGTTTCCTGGTTGTTTTGGCCCTTGAATTAGCATGCACATGTGTATGTACTTGCTCTTCATGCATAACCAGGGGGGAAGGTTGTATATCCATACAAACACGAGCCAAGTGCTATGTGTGCTGCTTTGGTTGCTGTATGGATTCACTCCGTCGGTGCTCACACCCAACTTGAGGTTCCTCGGATCTGCCGCGAAACTTGCATCAACGCCGTCTAATGCTCTCCATTGGCTTGCGTCCGAAGGTTGTGTCAGAACTGCCTTTTCACACCGTTTTGGAGATTTCAACACTACATTTTTTCTGTCCGCGTGCCACCGCATGAGCTTTGCTTCCTTGTAGTCCGCGAAATACCGCTACAAACGGGGAATGAGGGGAAAGTACCACACAACTTTCCGAGGTTCTTTCTTCCCTTTCTTGTATCGAGCGGCATTGCACACCGGACATGTTATCATGTCTGCGTCCTCTTTCCGATAAATTTAGCAATCATTGATGCACACGTGGTATTTTTCATGCGGTAAATCAAAGGGGCACACGACTTTCTTGGCCTCATCACAACTTGTAGGACACGAGTTTCCCTCTGGAAGCTTACTCTGCCAGTATTGCAGGCTAGCGTCGATGCTTACGTCGGTCCATTTGTGTTTTGCCTTCATTTTGAGAACATCGAGAGCTACTTTCAAGCGAGAGTCTTCCGATCCACAACCTGGATACAACGGAGTATTAGAGTCTACCTCCAGTTGTGCTAGCTTAGCTTGCTCTATACTAGCAGATCTGCAGTTAGTCGTCTTCTTTAGAAGAAGCTCTTTGAGATGAGGGTCCCGCACGGCTGAAGCTAGCAGTGTTTGCATGTCATCGTCTTCGGTTACGTGTTGTTCAGCATCTTCTAGATCTCCAACATCATGTGCGGGAGGATCATCAGTCTTCTCTTCGTCTTCTTGCTCGCGATCGTTATTATTGTCATGCTGATCATGATCATCCGCCGCACCATCATGGACTTCATCATCATCATCTTCATCAATCCACTGAGTGTGGCCATCCATGAAACCATGTATTAGCAGATGCTCCAGCAACTCTCCCGAAAAGGGGTTCAGCAAGCCCACTTTTTGCATTTGCGACACGGACATCTTATCTCCGTGCGGTTATTTTTTATCATGTCGTCTGTAGCGTATCTCAAATATTGGTTCACGACACGTTCACTCATACGGCCGGGCGCCATATCGCCTGCACGTGATATAGAATCACAAGATAAGTAAAACAATCATTTTTCATGAAAAAAATTGGCATGACCTTCCTACAAATAGGACTAAGAGAGTGTCAAAATTTGCTGAAACGGAAATGAATCAACATTCCGGCATAATATTGACATCATTTCCTGCACAATACAAGAATAGTACATATATGAACCATCACATATCCGGCAAAATTTCATCATCTACTATATGCATGCATCATCATCATCAAGAGAATAACACACACACACACACACACACACACACACATATATATATATATATATATATATATGCATCATCACATATCCGGGCACAATACAAGAATAGCACAATGATGTTGATCCCTCACCTTAAGTGAGGCAATGTAGGAGAGGAAGAGAGATGTAGGTAGATCTAGCTAGACCTAGGAGATGATATATTCGGATCCACACCAAAAGAAGCTAAATTTGGTTCTTTTGTGGCCATTTCTTTTGGTAGAGAGGAAATTAGAAGGGTAATGGAGCTAGATCTATCACCTAAACTAGTTTTAATTGGTTAGAAAGTGTGGTGGAGATGGGGGGAAGGGGAGGAACTTTGAGCTAGTGAGAAGAACAATAATGGTGTTGCAATAATGTAGGGACATGGTGGCAGCCGAAGCATCAATAATTGCACAGTATTACCGCTGGCGTACAGTTCTTCTGGCCGCCATAGCTACATACGTTAGCACTGGCGTACGAAATATAGTGCCCGCCAGCAATAGAACCTTCAGCTAAACGTAATTTCGGGGCAAATTACTTCTGGCGTACAAACAAATATGTACGCCAGCGGTGACTGCACTAGCGCTGGCGGGCGTGGCAACCGTACGCCAGTGGTAGTTAGCCCCGCTGCCTAGCCCGGGGCAAGTCGTGCCTCTGGCGTGCACAAACATTTGTACGCCAGCGATACCACCTACTTCCCTAGCGTGCACACATTTCTGTACGCCAGCGATACTATCACTGGCGTATAACTTTTTGTGTCCGCCAGCACTAAACTGGCGGCTATAGCCTATTTCTTACTAGTGGAGAGAAGATCACCTCTCCAACGCCCTTGGGAAGATCGAGATGCCGGAGGCGGCAACCGAGGATGATAATGGATGAGGAGATGTACCAATGAGACAGAGAGACGCCCCTGCCGCCTGACCTCTTGCGCCTCCCACTCTTTACCTATAGCGGAGCTCGGCGGTGGCGGAAGGAGGAGCTCGAGGCAGCGGTCAGGGCGCACGGGAGAGGGGGCGATAGAGAAGGCTGGATTAGGTCACGACGCGGGCTAGGTTTCCTGCGCAGGGGGATATATATATATATATATATATATATATATATATATATATATAACCATGGCAGCAGCATTCAACGACGTAGAACGAGCGGGAGGCAAATCCGACGGCCAACGAAGGTTGCCCCCGAAGGAGCGCTGAGAGGCCTCCCGGGCTAGGGTCTTGTAAGAGTTAAATACACGTACGCGTATGGAAATATAATACTCCCTCCGATTCATATTAATGGACTTAAGTTTGTCTAGATACACATGCATCTAATTTAAATACTTAACTAGATACATACGAATCTAGGCAAAGTTGAGTCTATTAATATGGATCAGAGGTAATATATGCAATCCGAACGTAACGAGGCAATAAGAAAACAGAATTAAAATAAAAAACGGAACCAGCGGAGCTTACAAAAAAAGTAAGAAAAAACGGAATCACACGCCTCTATACTCACCTAATCTGATTCCACATTTGCATGAAGCTAATGGAATCCCACGTTTGTGTTGGCTGATGATGTAATGAAAATTTAAAAAGGCTACACAATAGCTAAAAAAATAAGTAATCTAGAAGAGCTCCTCTAACAAGAATATTTATATGCGGACACATGAGTCCAGATCGGAGACACTTAATAAAATTTAGCCGGTCCTACATGCTAATGAATGGCACTAGCAGATTAGAAAAAGAGGTACAAACACACGCATAGTACATGTGTGCATATATTTACGGATTTAGGTTTTAAAATCTACTACATTCATGAATAGCATAAATAGGGTCACTTGAAATCGCAAGATCAATAATATATACATTTTCCTAAAATACTAATTATAAAAATACTACTATCTCCAATCTATATTAATGAGCACACACTGTGTGCCCATTAATATGGGTCGGAGGGAGTAGAAGATAAAAACTGAACACAAAATTTCGTAAAGAAAAAATACATCACGTATGCATAATGCTTCTCACCATAATCGACCGTACACAGGTGGGTTAGTTTCAAATGAGAACAAAATATGGATCAAATATAATATTGCACAACTCCGTGAGTGTTCGAGTTATAAAATATAGACTACTATTTATATAAGTTAAAGTAACAACTAAAAAATTGAGTTAAAGTATATGCATGTTCATAACACGGGAATGCAACTCTTTCTCAATATGTATTATTATGATGGCTTGAAGTGTTATAGAAGTGATGGACTAGAGCGGCAAAACTCAAATATTTTGCTCCAATAATACATTATATAAGCTTAAAAAAAATTCGCACACAACATATGCAGCTGAATTGAGCAGTGCACTATTTGAGCTATAAGTTCTAGACGATTATTTTATTAACCAACAACAACGTTGATTGACTAAATGTAGAAAATATAACGACAACTATTTTTCTTTATACAACATAATAGTTACTAACTGAAAATAATCAAAGTTGATAATTCTGGTACAATGAGAAGTAGTAGTCAATGCATGTTGGACTAACAATTGTGGAACTAGATTTGCTTCTTATGAAGTTTACATGTGAAATTTTATTGATTTTTTGAATAAACAAACCATACCATGAACTACACTATTATAGCAAAATCTTCTAATATACAATGCACCCATTTATTTCATTATGAATTATTATCTCGCTAATGAACTAACCCATAATCTAAAAAAAGCGAATGATGTACCTTGATCGTGCTTAATGGAAAATCTATAATTTCATCCACTAGTAGTACAATCACATCTACTAGATGCATAACATATCGTTTGTTCTCACATATTCATATATTGTTGTGGCTGTAACGGCAATCATTATAATGATACACAAATAATTATATTGGCTTATATGAGAAACTACAAAGATAGGTATGTTAAAATGAGAAGACATATTTGTTTCAGAAAAAATGAGAAGACATAAAATGAATATAAAGGCATCCCATTGTGAATAAGAAAAACAATTATAATGTATATACTGTTAGTGACGAGATAATAAGAGGAAGAGACTGTAAAGTTTACGTAACACATACAAAGACAATTATAATGCAAATATAGAGGCATGTTTTTACATACAAAGACTCTTAGTAAAAACCTATTATACTTGATTGATGGTTTTCGTTAGAATCCATTTAAGATTCAACTAGAGGGATATTTAAATAGAATATTTATATGTATTCCAAATAATATATATTTATAATGTAAAGATATCCGCAAGTTAAGTGGAACAATAGTCGAGCACACCATAATTGATTACTAATAATTAAAATAATAGGAATGCATCGAAAACGCGTAGTAAATCTAGCCGCGCAAATGCGCGGGACACAACACTAGTTATTTGAATAATAGTTTTTCAATGAAAGATCTTGGTGAAGCTGCATACATATTAGGCATTAAGATCTATAGAGATAAATCAAGACGCTTAATAGCACTTAGTCAAAGTACATACCTTGAGAAGATAGTGAAGAAATTCAATATGCGGATGCAAAGAAAGGTTCTTTGCCCATGTTACAAGGTAATCCATTGAGTAAGACTCAGTGTCCAACTACGGCAACAGAAAGGGAAAGGATGAATAAAATCTCCTATGCCTCGGCCATAGGTTCTGTTATGTATGTCATGTTGTGTACTGGACGAGATGTGTCCCATGCTCTTAGTTTGACGAGCATGTACCAGACTGATCCAAGAGAGGCTCACTGGACAGCAGTTAAAAATATCCTTAAGTACCTAAAAAGGACTAAGGACATGTTTCTTGTCTATGGTGGTGATGAAGAGCTCTTCGTAAAAGGTTACGTCGATGCTAGCTTCAATACTGATCCAAATGACTCGAAATCTCAAACAGGGTATGTCTTTATCTTGAACGGAGCTGCGGTTAGCTGGAGGATTTGTCACTAAACTCGGCGTTGTTCCGAGTGCACTAGATCCCATGGAGATCTTTTGTGACAACGCCGGTGCCATTGCTCTAGCCAAGGAACCAAGATGTCACAAGAGCTCCAAGCATATCAAACGCCGGTTTCATCAAATTCATGAGCATGTCATTGAAGGAGATATTACCATTAGCAAAGTACATACGGATCAGAATATCGCAGATCCATTGACTAAAGTTCTTCAAAAAACAAAACATTATCAACACCTGAATTCCATGGGTGTTAGATTTTTGCCAATGTAAACTAGATTATTGACTCTAGTGCAAGTGGGATACTGTTGGAAATATGCCCTAGAGGCAATAATAAAATTGTTATTATCATATTTTCGTGTTCATGATATATGTTTATTTTTCATGCTATAATTTTATTAACCGGAAACATAATGCATGTGTGGTTGCATAAACAACACCGCATCCCTAGTAAGCCTCTACTATACTAGCTCGTTAATTAATGATGGTTATGGTTTCCTAACCATGAACATGAGTTGTTTACTAATTAATGTGATCATGTCATTAGAAGAATGACGTGATGGACAGATCCAACTAAGCATAGCAATATTGATCGTTTCATTAAGTTTATACTGTCATGCCTTTTATTGTCAAGTATCATGTTTCTTAGACCATGAGATTATGTTATTCCCGGGTACCGGAAGAATACTTTTGGGACATCAACCATCACATCGTGACAGGATGATCATAAAGATGTCTTACGGGTATCTCTGAAAGTACTTGTTGAATTACTTGAATCAAGACTGGGATTTGTCCCTCCGTGTGACGGTGAGATATACTCTGGGCCCACTCGGTAATGCACATTCGGTAACACTTGCAAGAACGTGACTAATAAGTTAGTCACAGAGAATGTTGTATTACAGAACCAGTAAAGATTGCAGAACCCCAACTAGGGTAAGTGCTAGGGCTTTGTTGACCCTTTGCATCATGAAAAATTCAAATGGAAATTCAAAAATGGGGAAAAGAAAAACCCTGAGAAATTAATTCAAATGGCCAGATAAAAATTTCCTCTAAAAATACATTTGAATATTTGTAAAACTTCTGAAAATGTGCATGACTAAGTTCCATGTGTTGTGGGCCCCACTTCATGCATATGGGATTTTACAAAAATCCAAATAGGGCTAGGAAATTAAATTAAACTCCAATTTGAATTTAAATTCAAATTGTTTGAATTTCAAAAGTCACCAAAACTTGTGAGTGGCTAGTGGCATGACCCCTAAGCCCACATAAAAGTTTTGGGGATTTTTAAAAATGCTCTAGTATTTCTATTTATTAGAGCAAACAAAAGACATAAAAATATAAAGAAAGAAATAGAAAGGGAAACACCCCTTGGCCATCTGGCCCAACTGAACCCCCCCAGGCCCACCAGCTCGGCCCAGCCCACCTCCCCGTTTGTCCTCTTCCTCAACCAGCTCGGTAGCGAGCTGGGAGAGCACGGCGACGCCGCTGTGGCCGCCGAGAGGCTTCTAGGCCCTCCCCTGCCCTCTCCTGGCGCCACGCTACTCTCCAGAAGCACCCGCGTCTTCCCCCTCCTCGTGCTCACCCTAGTTCTTCTTCTCCGGTGGGATCCCTTACACACCCGAGCGCCCGACCTCGCCGTCGTCTTCGGTTTGCGCGGCCATTGGCCACTGTTCGCTCCGCCGCCTTGACCATCCGCCCCGCAGGCTTCTTCCTCGTCTCCGTGAGCCGTCAATAGGAGCGTGGGAGCAACAGCAGCGACGAACTCTTCGATTCCTTCCGCCACGGCACTCGGACTTCGGGGAGCGATTGCCGCCGACACGCTACGTCTCCTGCCTCCCCGACCAGCTAAGTGCGTCTAGGGTGAGCTCCTCTCCCTCCTGACCTATCTCCCGCTCTCCTCCGCGCCCTCTACGCCGCTCCCCGCAAGACCAGTACGCAGGCCACCGCGCCTTTTGAAGCTGGCGGGCGTCGTCCCCGTGCCCCTAGAGACCCCCTATTAGCTTCAACGCGTGCGGGAGCACGAGCGCTTCATTTTGCCAGCCCCCCCCCCTCGAGCCAAGCCGTGACTATTTGGTCAAGTCCGGCGAAGCTCCGGTGGCACTCCGGCGACCCCGCCATTAGAGACCTAAACCGAGCCCTAACCCCCCACTAATCACCCCCTAACAGTGGTTGCCAGGTAGGGCCAGCCCCCCCCCCCCTTAACCACTGTTTAAGTTAAATCTAAACAGAATTTACAGTGAGCTACTGACAAACATGGCCCACATGTCAGCCACTGCTGATGTCATGCTTGCATCAGCATGATGCAATAAACGAATTTCCAAAATTTTAAAGAATTAAAGAAATTGCAAAAAAATAGCTAAACTTTGGAAATTCATAGAATATTCAAATTAAGTACAAATTGGACAAATAATATATGAAAAATGATAAGCAGAAAATGCTCTACCCAAATATCCAACTTTCAACCATGTTTGAGTTGATCTTAAATTGGGACCAGTAGCTTTTGCTATTTGGCTTAATTGGAATTAATTCAAATTTAATTCAAATGCTATTCCAACTTGAACCTTTGCAATACACCACACTTCACTTGTACATCAGAGGCATATCTTCCACATGACAAGATAGTTTACAATGATAAAACACTAGCAAATGCAACTTGGCTAATTTGAACAACATATGGAGTTTGAATTTGCATTTCAAATGCAATACACTTAATTTAAATCAAATGTGCCACAAAACAGTACCATTCACATCATGGAACAACTAAATCATGTGGTTGTGCATTTCCATTCAATGTTGCCCCCCTTTGTTTATGATAGCCTCCGATGACAGACATTCCGAGACGGTGATCACCCCTGAAGGAGAAGAAGTTCGGTAAACCCCGTGTATCGTCAGCAAGGCAAGCAAACCCACATTGATCATGTCTATAAAATCCTACTTCCCTCTCAGTCTCGCTTATGCATGTTTAGGAGATCACCGAGACACATTCTTTCTCTTAGTTGAACCCACTCCGATGCATGACCTATAATTTTGTCACCTTATTAAGCAAACCACAATCCTAGCAGATATCGGAGTTGAATGATGAGCATGTGGCCCCTACAACTTTTACTGCTTATTGCTTCTCAGTGGTACAATGAGGTTGCATTGTTTGTGAGTCGGGATGGAATGAACACAGTGATGCTAATGATATCGTGTTGGTGAATCCACCCTAAACTAAGGTGAACGATGAGAGGCTGTGTAGGAGTACACAGTGGGTTGTCTCGTTGAACACTGCCCTAGGCCCCGAGTTCCTGATTTGTGATCCAAGACAAAGAGTATGACCACATGTAGGGTTTATGGGAGACCCGTTTGGCCTCTTTACTTACCCGATCCGGGCAGTCACAATAGATTCGGGCTTTCCATTTGGCGTGTGCATAGAAAAAAAAAAGAATAAAGGAACGGTTGCATCATATAGATATGTGAGTGGACCTGTGAGGCAGCGAAACCATCTGCCAAAGGTGGCGTCTCGGTCTCTTGAATTGTCTGAGTCCGTTTCGTTGAACCGGCCGGACTCTCGAGCGGGGGCAAACTCAGATAGTCGACTCCTAGATTATGGAAGGTGATGTGAGGTAGTGCCTTGGTTTCATCCACGTCCGACACCTGCTTGAAGGGTGACAAGAATGAGGCGATAAGTGATGACACATGTGTGAAGATGTACACCCCTGCAGGGTTAATAAACTATTCGAATAGCCTTGTCCGTTGTTATGGACTACTTGGAGACCTCTACTTGATCATTAGACAACTTGAATGGATACTTATAAAACTCGCAAGATAAGCGTGAGTGCTATGGTGGGCTTCCTCGTGGGTGAGTCGAGGGAGTAGCCATAGTGGTGGACTTGGTAGTGGACTCGTGTACGCTTCTTACCTCAAAGTCTGGTACTCGTAGTTCAGGACTAGCCAAGTCAAAGATGGCACTTCTGCATGTTGAACCCCACCTCCTTTACCTTGATACATGTGCATGAGTAGTATAGCTCCTACGTAATTCTTGCTGAGTATGACTTTGTACTCATGTTTGCTTATTTATGTTTTTAGGATGAGAACCCGGACCCCCGAAAGAGTCACCCCCTGAAGCTCGACGATGACCTTTGTAGTATAATTCCAAACAGCAGTCTGGTCCCTCGTGGAAGGGCATGTTTGTTGTACAAGGATTCTCTAAGCCATTTGTTAATCTTGTCTGTACTCAGACCTAATTTGCTTCCGTTGTATGATGTAATGTTGGTCACAGCCATGTGATCTTTGTATGCTCTATGTGTAAGTAAATAAAGAAGAACTTTGTAGAGTTATGTGATGATACCTGTTGTTCATACTAGACATGTGTGCTACGTGTATGATTATAACATGCATGTCTTAGTATGGGTTTTCGAGACCTTAGTTGTGATCTGGCTGGCGGTATTTTATACACCAAGTGGCCCTTAGATGTGCGCAGCTTGGGGCATCGCGATGCGATTGCTCGTGACTCTGTCACATGCACACTTTGTTGTATGATCGAGCCCGCCCTAGAGCCCGACTAAGTGATCCGGCTGGAGAAAGTCTATGTAAGGGTTATGATTCAGTCGATAACATGGTTGAGGCGACTTGTCTATGAGTATGGAATTTACCACCCATAAGCATTTATACTTGTGAGCGAACAATGAGGACCTATCTCAGTTGATCATCCGGCCTGGATGGGATGCCCCTCACGTTCGATGCTTTCCGAGAGTGTTCTGTGCTTGGCCTTGTCTTCTTAGACAAGTGGGTATGGCTCTCGGATATCCATGTGATTGCATTGTGATCAGAATTACATATGCTAACCCCGGCTCCCGACAAAAGAGTACTTACTAGTAACGAGATTGAACTTGGTATAACGATACCGACGATCGAATCTCGGGTAAGTAAAATATCGTGTGACAAAGGAAATTGTGTACAGATTATAGTAGTCCATGACATAGTGGTTCAATCGATAAAGATCTTCGTTGAATGTGTGGGAGTCATTATGGATATCCTTGTTCCTCTAATGGTTATTGATCAGAGAGATGTCTCGATCATGTTTGCACGTTCTCGAACTCGTAGGTCACACACTTAACGTTCGTTAACGCTAGAATAGCTCTGGTATAGTTTTATTAATGGTGTTCGAATATTGTTCGGAGTCTCAGATGAGATCCTAGACATCACGAGGAGCTCCAGAAGAGTCCGAAGGCAAAGATTTATAAGGCAAGTTGATTTTAGGGTTACGCAAAAGGTCAGGATTTTTTCGGTAGTGTCGGAATGTTCTAGAAGGTTCCGGAGGGTCCCACTATGGGCCCCACCTGTTTTGTACGACCAAGGGTGGTCCACTGGTCCATGTGATCTGCCCTCCTTGGTTTAATTAATGAAATAAATGGGAAGACCTTCAATGGGAGGGTTACCACTCTTAAAAGAAAGGTGTTACCATCTTTTAAATGAGAGAGGGGTTTTCACTTGGGAATGTAAGTGGCTACAACCTCCTTGCCTCTGTAAGAGAGGGGAGAGGCTCACCAAGAATCCCCAAAAGTCCTTCCACACCTCCTCCTCCCTCATGTGCATCGCTTGGCGAAGCCCTGCCCGCGGGAAACTCTTCACCATATCCCCACCACGCCGTTGTGCTGCTGGAATCGATCCCATCTATTTCTCCCTCTTGCTTGCTCGATCAAGAAGAAGGAGACATCATCGAGTTGTACGTGTGCAAGCCTCCGGAGGTACTGCTCGTTTGCAGTGCTGATGGGATAGAACTTCAGCAACAACTTCACCAAGCTGCGTTGAAATAAACGTTCAACACGCGTGTTCTTCGAGGGTATGATGATCTACTCTCCCCGTTACTAGCATCTTCTAGATTGGATCTTGGATGTTGCTTCCGCATGTGAGAGGTTTTTTTGTTTTCTATCGCGCAATCTCCTACAAAAATACCCCTTCTTCAAAGGAGTCTTGGGAAAACTCAAACTCGTCATCATCGCAACCCACTGATATAAAAGGGGCATCAACCAAAGTACGTGGATCTGATTCCTATACAAATGATACATTCAATCTGGATAAACGCGACTTCGTTGCTTGAAAACAAATATGCACACCGAAAGGCAAAGGAATTTCATAAAGAAGAGCCGGTATGGAGATTAATTTTATAAAGTGAAGGTGTTGCCTTTTTACATAAGTCGATTAGCCCGGTATTCCCAAAAGGCATCATTACAGACAAAGTAAAATAAAGTCCTAAGTCTATTTGCGAGCACACCTTGGGATTGGCTTGACGTCTCTGACATATCTCTCATAGCTGGAGTAGCTATCGCCACCTCCTTGGCCTTGAACTCCTTCAACTGAGGATGACTCGGAGGAGCCAGAGTTAGTGATGATCCTTTCGCTCCGGTTACTTGCAGCAGGAGAGCGAGGAGAGTCGTCTTCTTATTCTGAGCCGGCTTCACTAGTGCTCTCTGCGCAACATTCCAGATGGTTGCCATGGTCGATAAAAGGCCTCACCAACAGGGAATCTCTCCCATCAAACATGCAACAGAGGCAATCACCCCTACGCAAATCGTACTAACGGGCGAAGGTTTTCCATCCTTTCCAAGGTACATCGAGGCTTCCTCCTCAAACTCCGTTTCCACCCGGATGGTACCATATGGGCACCCATCAACACGCAAAAACAATCCTGGAGGCTTGAGGTCCTCCATGGCAATGGAAAAAGAAAGAGGAAGCTCGACACAACGACGAACGCGGGAGAGGATGTTTACCACGAAGTCATGGTTGGAGACGCCATCGTGGACGTAAGGATACCCCAGACCATTAGCAGTTTCTTCACGCTTAGCACGGACGACACGAACGCCTCACCGCGGCCATGACCGCAGCGTCCCCGGGCCCTGGCGCCATGACTTGTGCTAGGATTAGTCTCTTCAAATTCACGAAGACGAAGCTTGGGGGCCATGACGGCGAACGTGGTGAGGAATTAAGAGCAAGAAGAGAGAAAGAAAGAAGATGTAGGAATGAATCGTGTGTGTGCCCCGATTTAAAATAGCCTAAGTTGAGGGTAAAACCATAAATTCATCTACGGCGGCGGTGAAGATTCCCACGTCATCTTATAAAGCACGAGACTCGTCGGTTCCCAAACGATGGCACTTAACAGTGATGCCTCGATAACTGCAAGGCCATGGATTGCGTTCACACCTCAGAGTGATTTGTTTAATTGATACGTCTGCTATGAGCGACCCAGGAAAAGGGACGCAAAGGACGCCGACTTTGTGGATTGCCAGGTCCGGTGACAAAGATGTTCTTTGAAGAAGTTTGCCCTGGAGCCAACCCCATGCCAATCTTGGGGGCTACTGTCGGGGGATAATTTATGGACCCAGTAGGATCAGCAAGAAGGCCTCCATACTAGTGAAGAGAGTCGGCCCGTGGGCTAATTCAATAAAGAGAAGGGCCAGAAGAAGATTCGGCCTATGTGTCGACCGACTTACAAGGTGAAGACCGACGCTGGAAGGAAGTGCTTCAAGCTTCCTTGGACGATAAGATAGTCATCAAAGTGATAGAGTAGGACTCCACCTCGTTTTGTCGTCGGACTCATTGTAAAAAAAACCTAGGGCTTCGCGTGTATATAAGCCGAGGCCTTGGGACATCGTAGGGGCGAATCAATGTAGTCTAGTTCTTGAGACACCGGCGACTTATAGCCATGTAATCGAGATCTCCCACATATAATACAAGAAAGGCAAGAAGTAGGTCTTTACCTAATCGAGGGGCCGAACCAGGGTAAATCCATTTGTCTCTCTTGTCCCGATCATTGTTCCGACTCCCCGCCGATCGACTCTCCCTCCTCGTACGCACTCGTAGCAAAGTCCCCGCAATCAAGTTCTCTGTGAGGACATCTGGCGTGTTTTTCCCATGACAAGTCTCACCTGTCTCAACAAGAGCACAGGAGGCTCGTCCAATCCCGGCGCAGGCCACGGTACTTCTGACATCTGAAGAACTTTTGAATGATAACGTACGACGCTCAGGATCCCACACTCATCATCCCACGTGGAGGTAGTGCGTATAAGTCAGTGGCCATCTCAGATCACTGACACCGATCAATTAAGCACATTATTAATATCTCGCGGGTAACACAACAGACAACGAACAACAGTCAGGCCCACCTCTCTCTCCACGCAGTATTCGCCTGCCTTGTCGTCGTGTCAAATCTCGCGGGTACACTTAGAGGTAATTCTGTCTACATACCTTCTCTCATGAGCAACCTGGGAGTCGCCCGACTTTCGTGTTTTAGGGGGTAATTCTCGCGGACTATGATCAGGGTCCAGGCACTCCGCACACCGGCAATACTTAACTTCCCTGTCATCCCATCGCAATACCTCTCGCGGGCACCGTTGGGTCACCTCACTACTTACCTTGTCTCGTGTTTCGATGAAGTTGCAATAATGTAAATTCCCGTGTTCACTCCCTAGAGTTATCACAGCCCAATAACTAAGCATAGCAGACTGACAAGGCTGCAGGGCCAACTAATGAGTAATTATTCTAAGAAACATAGGACAAGGTAGGGTACAATAATAAAGGCGACAAAACAGGTTATGCAACACAATAGGAATTAACGTAATAGAAGCAGTAGGAATGCCTAGTGAAAGAAATGTATGGAAAAGATAGGCAATATCTGGGGAAGGGGAATAGCTCTGCTTGCCTGGAAGCTCAACAGTAGGGGTCTGTTTGTCGATGTAGTCGTCGTACACAATGGTGTCGTCGGTGCATGGTCTACCGGAGAATAAAGGGGGGAGAGAAACAGCAAATACACAACAATAACATAGCAAAGAAGCATGACATGGCAAACGCCGTGTTGGTGGATTTGTAATGCAGTACAATGTGCTTTGCTCGGAGCGGGAATTCATCCGGGGATGAACTGCCAGCTCCGGGTGATTATTGGTAGACGACCCGGAGGGGGAAGGTTCCATGTTTGGAATATTAAAGGGGGTGGTTGGTATACAAGTAGTGTATTCTTATTCATTGTGTTTTTCTTAGAAACTTTCATGTATAACGTATTTGCATCCGACTTACGGATTAAGAGATATTAACTTTCAAAGTTTAAACCATTTTAAATCAGTTTTTGGAATTCTTTTATTATTTAAATAGCATTATCCAGAACAGGAATTTCGACCTGTCAAACTGACAACAAGGACCCACATGTCAACCTCTGGACAATTGAAACAATTATTTCTATTTTAAACAGTGCACTAGACCCACATGTCACTCTCTGCAATTTTATAAAATCATTTTATTTAATATAACTGAGAGTGGCGGTCCACCTGTCAGTCGATATGTTTTCAATTTAACTTAATTCAAAGAGTTATCTGATGGGGTCCATATGTCAATCTCTGCGACATTTTAACTTAACCGTTTTTAGATAGTTAAGAACCTGGCCTTGGGCCCGCTTGTCAGCCAGACACAGGGAGATTAATTTAACCCTAATCATCTACCCGCCATTACTGTTTATGTCAGTGACAGGGAGCTCACGGTCGGCGACTGTGTGCTCGATACCGGCGACAAGAGCTTCTGCGGATGGGTGCATTCGAAAGCCACGTTCATTCCGCGTCGTTTGGTGGTCGAAGCAGCCGCGGGCATGGCCGCAGACGAGATCCAACTCAACAATAGTGGAGGGCGGCGTACGACTCTAATGGCAAATGGCGATACGCTACAAAATCAAGCACTTTCTCGCGCGAAATTGCACTTCCGGATCCGCAGGAACTGGCGGGTGCTAAGCGCGTGCGTTGAGCGGCTCGGGAGCTCGCGTCCTACTGGCCATGGCGGCATCCAGAGCATGTGAAAGAAGAGAAAACACATAGTGCTTATTGGAAGCTCGAGACAAGTTGGCGACGGCTGCGGTGCTCACCGCGAACGTGCAGAAGGTGGTAGTAGGCGCGATGGAGGAGCGGAGCTGCCGGAATCGTTCGGAGATCTTGCCGGGGCCGATGACGATGACGCCGTCGATCCGCTCCGCGTGGTGGCTTCCGGCTCGACTCGTTCTAAACGTTGATGAAGACGACATCGGCGAGGTGGCAGGACAACACGGTTGTGCTTGAGGTGGTCGGTGGCCACGTGTGCCCACGTCGGTGGCGACGGCGGGCTACGAATGAGCTGTGGGAGGAGTGAGCAGTGCGTGTGGGAGGGGGAAAAGATCTGGGGCTGTCCAGGGGGCAGCGAGGTTGTTCTTATCCACGGGGAGGTGGCGCAACACTATAGCGGCGCAACTGAACGGGTTTGTTGGCGACGAGTCGGCTCGGTCGCCATGCCCAGATCGAGCAGGGAAATAGTGGGGAAGAAAGGAGAGAGGGGTTGGGATGTGCCCTGGTTGGGCTTTGCCAGTCGTAGGATAGGGTTTTTCTATTTGTTTTTTTTCTTTCTCTTTGTTTCTTTTTTGTTTTATTTTTTTAGACATCTAATTGTTTTCGGTAAAATGTGGGACTTGCTCCATTATTTTTGTTAAACAATTCAATAATTCCACAACTAATTTGGTTGCATACCAAAATCATTAGTATTTTATTTAATTAGTAAATGATCAAATGGGGCTATTTTAGCTACTATTTTGAATTATAAACATTGTAATAAAATACCATTGCTATAGTATCATGAGCTACTGACTTTTATGCATTTCATAAAATTGGTTGGACAATCTTTGGGTAAAGTTTTCTTTTCCAGTTTTTTTTAATTCCAACCAAGGGGACTTTTAATATGATTTGATTCAAAGATGATCATGGCAGGGTTAATCAGTGGGATTAGTCATTAACAAGAGTGATCATTGTAGCTTGACACTAAGGGTGTTAAAAATCTCCCCCACTACAAAGGATTCTCGTCCCGAGAATTAAGAGGTAGGGTAAGGGGTAAAGTTTTGGTCTCGTATTCTAACTAATCTTCTCGTCCTTGTTTCCCTTCTCCAAGAAGTTAATCATTCTCGTTGATGTCTTCATTTCTCTGCATCAGTGCATCACGACGAGCTGTCGTCCTTCCTTCTGGGGGTTCATCGTACTTGAGAGCTTGCGATCGACTACGCCTTTGACTTCGTCTTCTCATCAGGTAAGGGGGGGCATATATCATGATTATAACTTTCAGCTCACTTGTGCCTAGGTATAGGATAGAACGTTTGCTTGATCCTACCACCTTACATTTAAGCGTCCATATTAAAACCCAAAAAGCCATGTCCCCCCCCCCACATCCTAGCAAACGGTTGTTTGGCCATGTACCTTGCTTGCTTAACCACTGCTTAGTATGCATGATAGAATGCTATCAACTATTGTCCTGTTACTCCCTTGATTGGGCTATCACATTATTATATTGTTGTGGATGATATGATTATTATAATGTTGACTATACTCGACGAAGGATGGAAGGTCTAAGCTATCCTGCCCCGATGCTTTGTTCCATTCGAGTCCCCTAGGACCCGAGTTCCGGGTATTTTGTCTCTTGTCGAGCGTGCCTAACCGCGTGTGGGATACTATGGGGTCCCCTTTTCTTACCTACCTAGCTTCAAACATTTCTAGTGGTGTCCCAAGCTGATTTACCATTTCCAAACCCTGCATATATGTCTGTCGGGTCGCTCCTAGTAGATATCCTTTAAAACAACCTGGGCCAGCGGGAACATGGTTTCCTTGTTAGTCCACCCTTGGCCGGCGAGGGGCCGGCCCCATGTGAGGTGTCCCGGTAACCGAAACCCTGTTGAGAAGGAAGAGGCTGATCCGAGAGTGCGGAGGACTCTTGGATTGGGTGCCGACTCCCCGGGGGCCACCCGAATTTATGCGTTGTTAGTTAGAGGGACCTATCATTTCGGATCTCTCGGAACTAAGTCATAAAATGGTTTCCTGTGATGGGAGCAACTGAGAGAGATGGGCGTGTTTGTGGAGCCTTGTAATGGGCAGTTGGTACACCCCTGCAGGGTTAAATCTATTCGAGAAGCCGTGTCCACGGTTATGGACGACTAGAGACCTACTCCTTGTTCATAGACAACAACAACTGAGATAATCTTAATAACTTGATCAACGTGTGTGTGCCTTGACTACTTCTTCTTCAGCGGGTGATGAAGGGGAGGACAAGGATAGGATAGGTGTTATGTTTGCGTCAGTAGCTGATAGCAAGAATTGTTGGAGGCGATTCCTCATCGAATGCTTGGTTTCTCATCTTACTCTAAATAGATCGTTAGCCACTCATATATTGCTAGTGCCACTTATATAGCTCACCACTTATTTTCTCTTTTACGCACATTATGCAAATGATCTTGCACTTTAGAGGAGCTCGACGATCCTTCTTCTGGACGTCTTCGTGGAGACTCTATGTCGACTAGTTAGGCGGATCCCGGCGGAGAGCCTGGACCCATGTGGTAACGGGAATGGTGTCTTTTAACTTTCACACCAGGCATTTGATTGTAGTCCGTACTCAGACATGTGTCTTCCACAGATGTATTGTATTAAGGAAGTTGTATGCTGATTGTATGACATGTTGTATCCTTGTAACTGTAATGTTGTGATATCATGTTGAAATCCGGGGCATATTGCATTGTCATATGTCGCGGTGGGACCAATATGTGCTTCGTCCCCGGATCTGCATATAAACATCTAGATCTGGAACAGTACCGCATATCGGGCCTTACAAGAATCTTCAAGCGATCTTGCAACATCAGATGAGAATAGACATGACAGTTTATATGGTTGTAAAAATAATGATATATAGTAGTATCAACATCAAGCCCCGAGATCCCTTCTCGACTACCTTGTGAGAAAGGAATCCCGGGAACCATTGCACAATTTATAATATAATAATAATAATTGAAGTTGTAGTTGCGGATACAAATACAACACCGCGCGTCGTGTTATCGTGGACATGGCTATTCGAATAGATTTCATCCCTGCAGGGGCTGCACTATTGTTACCCTACACGCTAGAACCCCCGGGTCTCGTACACCTGAGTCAGGCATCTCCGACCAAGGAATTTTGAAAGGTCCTAGAATATCCTAGGCTCAGCAGAGAGGCCATCGCCGGTCTAAATCCTAAGTATGCATGGACTTTGGGCCTCCGCCCTTTTCACTCCTGCACGGTGTGTGGCTGGACGGAGAAGAACACTCACCTATCTCAACAAGAGCACATGAGGCTCGTCCAATCTTGGCGCAGGCTGCAGTACTGCTGATGTCTGAAGGGATATTGAATGATAACATACGACGCCGAGGAGCCCACACTCATTATCCCATGTGGAGGTAGCGCGTATAAGCAAGTGGCCATCTTAGATCACTGACACCGATCCATTAAGCGTATTATTAATATCTCACGGAGACGACCGTTATCATCGCTCCGACTGGGTAACATAATGGACAATGAACAACAGTCAGGACCACATCTCTCTCCAGGAAGTATCCGCCTACCCTGTCCTCCCGTTAAATCTCGCGGGTACCCTTAGAGATAATTCCGTCAACTTCCCTTAACTCGCAAGAAACCTAGGAGTCGCCCGAATTTCGTGGTTCAGGGAGTAACTCTCGCGGACTACGATCAGGGTCCAGGCACTCCGCACACCGGCACTAACCGACTTCCTTGTCGTCCCGTCGCAATACCTCTCGCGGGCACCGTTGGGTCACCCGACTAATTACCTTGTCCCGCGTTCCGATGAGGTTTCAATAATGTAAATTCCCGCGTTCACTCCCCAGAGTGACTGCGGCCCAATAACTAAGCATAGCAGACTAACAAGGGTGTAGGGCCAACTGATGAGTAATTATTCTAAGCAGCATAGGACAAGGTAGGGTACAGTAATAAAGGCGACGAAAACATGCTATGCAACAGAATATGAATTAATGTAATAGCAGCAGCAATGTCTAGTGCAAGAAATGTCCGGAAAAGATAGGTGATATCTGGGGGAGGGGGATGGCTCTACTTGCCTGGAAGCTCAGCGGTAGGGGTCTGGTGGTCGACGTAGTCGTTGTACTCAACGGTGTCGTCAGCGGCAGTCCACCGTAGAATAAAGGGGGGAAACAGAAAATACACATCAATAATATAGCAAAGAAGCATGACATGGAAAACATCATGTTGGTGGTCTTCTAATGCAGTACAATGTTCTTTGCTCGGAGCGGGAATTCATCCGGGGATGAACTGCCAGCTCCGGGTGATTATCTGTAGACGACCTGGAGGGGGAAGGTTCCATGTTCGATATGTTAGAAGGGGTTTGATACGTCCAAAACGTATCTATAATTTCGGCTTGCTCCATGCATGTTTTGTGTGATATTGCTATGATCTAGATACACTTTCATACACTTTTGATCATATTTGGACTAACCTATTAACTCAGTGCACCACAATGCCAGTTCCTATTTTCTGTTGTTTTTCTATTTCAGTTTTCCCCCATATACAAAGTGCCAGAAACATTCCGGGAAAAATATAGGAAAAATCAGCAAACAGGAAGCTTCGCGAAGAGCCCGAGTGGGGCCAGAGGGGAGCCAGGGGTGGCCCAGGCGGCCACCCGGCGCGGCCCCACCCCTGGCCGCGCCAGGGGGGCGCCTGGGGCCCCTGGTCCACCTCTGGCTGCCCCCCTTTGCCTATATATTCTCCGTCACGGGAAACTTCAGATAAGAGAACCCTTTTTCGCGATCTCTCCTCTGTTCTGCCGCCACCGCGCTTCCGAGATCGGGAGCACCAGGAGACCTCTTCCCGGCACCCTGACGGAGGGAGGGCCGACCTCCAGGAGTCTCCTCTCCACCATGGATGCTCCCCGGATGTCTCGTGAGTAGTTTTCCTTGGACCATGGGTCCGTGATCAGTAGCTATGTGATGTTCTCCTCCCCTCTTTGTTCTTCATGGTTTAGACCTCGTGAGCTTCCCTACATGATCGAGGCACTTTTGTAATCTTTCTGCTGTTGCTATGCTGAGTTTGATGGGATCTGATGGATTATGAGATTATGTTCAGATTGTGATTGACTAATATATTTGGTTTTTATCTCTTATATTTTTGTTCCTAAGTAATTCTTGCATGTTCTCCGTTGCTGTTTATTGCTTTGGCCAAGTAGTAGGTAGTAACCCCATGAGGGAACGTTATGCTTGATTGTGGGTTCATGCCCCCCGATGACACGCTTGAGTGACAGAAACATGAGTCTAGGGGATGTGCTGTTGCCACAAGCGGGATAACAACGGTGCTTATAACCGCGGTTGCAAGGATTGTTTACTTTACGCAAAGTGCTTTTTAATGCAGTTGTCTGTTGCTTTGGGTTTACACTTTGGGTGGGGCTCGCAACTTAATACCAGCGAGATGTTCTGGATATATATCTCAAGGTGGATGATTAGTAGTAGATGCAGTTGGATTTCGGTCTACTTATTTTGGCGTACTGCCCGTGCTTTTGAGCCTTTTCCTTTCTTTTGTAGCATATTTAGCATTGCGGTGCGTTCATAATCCTGTCAATTGACCTTCTGTAATTTGTTCACCTCGCATAGCAGTTTTATCGTCTTTTGGGAGAGAGACATCAGTAGTGAACATCACGTATCCCGGTCCATATCCTCATTACTGTTTCCACACTCATTTAATTTTCTGCTTTTACTTTCAGTTGCTATCATTATCCCTTGTGTTTGATCCTTTGTGAACAACAAGACCGGAGAGATTGACAACCTCTCTGAACTTCGTTGGGAACAAAGTTATTTGTGTCTGTGTGCAGGTCCGCGTCAGTTGCACCGCTGACACCTACTTATCATCTCTGGAGTCCTACTGGAGACAAACCTTGGTATCTTTACTGAGGGAAATTTGCTGTTGTGCTCACCAACGAAGGGCGAGAAGACTACACCCGTCAACTCTCGTGCCATCAAGCAAATTTCTGGCGCCGTTGCCGGGAACTCCGAGTGCTAAGATAGGGGAGCTGCACACTACCCTTTACCTTTGTTTTTTAGTCATGTTAGTTTACCTTTCAGTTTTTATGTTTGTGTCTTATTTCAAAAATCACAAAAAAATTGTTTATCTTGCTGTTAGCAGTCCTCCTTGTTTAGATGAACATGTCAGGGCTAGGTGCTTTGCGGGAATCGGAAGTTCTCGATTTCCGTCAAAGAGATGGAGAAAATATGAAGAAAGCATGGGACAGAATCTTTGAAGCACATAAAAGAATTATGCCTTGGATACCTATAAAAATTATGCTTAGAAATTTTTACCATGGTATTTTTAAGTGGTGTAAACACTCTCTTGACATTATAGCTGAAAGAGATTTTCTTGAGTGTGATGAAGTTAGGGCTCTTGATATTTTGCGTAGTCTATCTAGTTATTTTTTTATGATCGTAGTATCGATACTGTCATAGATAGACTTGCCACTATTGAAAAAGATTGGATGCTCTAGACTTGAGGAAAGTAGAGGAACTTAAGTCCAACAAGAAAGAAATGTTGGAGATAGATGATGATTGGGAGCCCTTTGTTAGGATTAGCATCTCTAACCATGGCTTCCTTGCTCTTTGTGATGTTGGATCCACAGTTTCTACTATGCCAAAAATAGTTTATGATTCTTTGAAGCTAGATATGGATAAATTATCATCTTATCATGAACATTCTAATGGAGATATTTCAGAGATTAAATGAAAGGTAAAAGAATTCCAAGTTGCATTCCTTCATAGGACTGCACCAATGGATTTCTTCATCATGGAGCCAAACCAAAGTAACATTGTGCTCGGAAGAGACTACCTCCGTGCTATGAAAGGCTTCGTTGATATTGGTAACAGGCACATACGCTTACACGGTATGGCGAAAGGTAAGTACCTCTTTCCTAGGAACAAGAAGAATGAGCTTATTGAAAATCAATTTGAAGGTTTTTATGATTCTTATCTTGGAGACCCTTGATTCTTCTTTTGCATTATGGCTAGCTTAAAGGCATAAAAGAAAGCGCTTTCGGGAGGCAGCCCGCAACGAATTTAAGTTTTTCTTTTTGCTTTTGTTCTGTCTTGATGTTTTTTACTACTGTAGCAACATCATTGTATCTTTATTTTTCATCTTTGTGCCAAGTTATAGCCTCTTATGATAAGGGAAGCAAAAGTTGTGACATGCTGTCCAGAAAACAGATTCTGTCCCTTGACAGAAAAATTCGAATCAAATCACCAGATCATCTTTTTGATCTGATTTTTTTAAAGCAGGCTCTATACAATTGTGAAACTTTCGTATGTTCTGAGTTTTTTGATTTAAATTGCAGAAGTGCCCCTAAAAAAATTCATTACTACCTGCTGTTCTGTTTTTCACAGATTCTGCCACGTTTTGTCTCTCCTAACTTTTGCAAACCTTAAGCTTGCTTTTTATTTGCAAAAACTTTTTGGCACTCTTAAGAAACAATAGCTCTTCAAGAATAACTTTATATCCAGTGGGAAAAAATTATTTTATTAAGGGTACTAACCTCTGTAATCAGCTTATGATGAGTTATGTATGAAGGGAGTTATCAAGTGTGCGATGGAACATGATGAAAGAAGATCCAGGAGTGTCAAGCGCTCAAGCTTGGGGATGCCCCCATGCATCCCCAATAAATATTCAAGGAGACTCAAGCGTCTAAGCTTGGGGATGCCCCCGTGCATCCCCTTCTCCATCAACAATCATCAGTTCGTCCTTCGTCTCACTATATTTTTATCACTTCATGCGTTATGTGCTATGCTTGGAGCGTCTCGCTCTTAGGTTTTATTTTTAGTTTTCTTTAGTTTTGCTTGCTATTCATAACAAGTTAGACCCTGTCTTACTTTGTGTGGGAGAGAAATACGCTCCAGTTTCAAAATCTAGAACACATCATAGGATTTTTCTTGCTTATCTTTTTGCTGTTGTGTGTTCTTTATCTTTTCATAGCTGCTGCCATGTTTAGTTTTAGTCTTAGTTTGTCTTTAGCAAGAGCCTTGGCTTTTGCTTAGTCTGTTGCTGGAACTCTTTTTAGTTTTCATGTTTATCTTGTTAAAGAGAGTTGGTTGTTGCACTGAGTTGTGTTTTGTCTTGGAAGTAGGTAATTAAGGTTGCTATTTAATTCTAGTAGTAAGTTGCAATAGTTTTGAAGTTTTGATGTGAGTAATGTTTGAACTTTTGGTGTCAAGATCTCTAGCCTATTAGTGATAGGTGTCGTATTTTGGGCAATCCGTGTGTATTTTCAAAACCTACAAAACTAGTTGAGAACTCTAGCTACTAGATGGATAACTAATCTTTGGAGGGATCGAATATTAGAGAACACTCACATACCATGAGTCGAGGATGCGCAAGGATAACCAAACCCCCGTACACTCCTCCTCGGGGTACTTGTCTCTTTGTGAACCTCCTTATTAGATTGAGAGTTACCGATAATAAGGGCATGAGTTCTTCGGACTAATGTAAGTATTGAAAGTTGACACTTCCACCTTCCCATATTTTGCTAGCCTCTCCCGTGTCGTGCATTGCCTTCTTCTCACTCCGAGATTTCGTGTCCACCTTCGCCGGTACATCCAAACCCTTGGCAGGATACGCTCTGTCATCATAAACCTCCTTATATCTTTCCTCAAAACAGCCACCATACCTACCTATCAAGGCATTTCCATAGCCTTTCCGAGATATATTGCCATGCAACATCCACCTCTTCATGACTTGATCGTCATGCCATACATGTTCCTGCTACACTGGCAGCGACATACATTGCATACATCATGATAGTTACATCTTCTTTATGATTTTGAGTACCTTGTAAAGTGTGAAAGATCTCCTTTACCCTCTTGTAAAATAGAGTGTTGCCCTTAAGTGAGGAAAAGATCCCAAAGTGGACACAATAAAAGATCCCAAAGAGGACAAATGAGAGTTCAATAGAAAGAGCCATTGAGGCCACAAAAAAATACAAAAAAATAGAAAAAAGAGAAAAAGAAATAAAAAGAGAGAAAGGGGCAACACTACTATCCTTTTGAGAGATCCACACTAGTACTCCCTTTATATCCTTGTACTCCATAGAGATGATCATTATGCATATAGCTATGTGGGGACCTTCACACTATAGAACTTGGCTTGCATATTCCAAGGATGGGCCTCCTCAAACGAGCTCTAGGTCTTCATGAGCGAGCAAGTTAGATGCACCCCACTAGTTCCATTGGAGAGCTTCCTAGCTCGTATGTGCATCAGTTGCATGGAAATCCCTACTCCTCACATCATATCTATCATTTGGCATCTCTTGCCTATGATTGTCCTCATTGATGTGAGCCTTTATCATCCTTTTTGTCTTCCTCCTCTGCACTTCTCTCTTTGCCATCCTAAGTGTCAACTCTCGTGCTTACACTCATCCATTGCATGAGTGCTCAAAATATTGAAAAAGGAGTGGATAAAATTGACTTGTACCTGGCTAGTGGTCTGGGGACGAGTCAAGATAAGATTCCAGAAAAAGATCGAGTGTGAAACTTTAGTAGATTGAGTTCTCAACAAATAAATCGTTTTTCTCATATTCCCTATCCCCCTTCTTGCACGCAAACACCATTTGGAGACATTCGAGTCACGGGCAGCGAGAGCTCTTGCACCTAATGTTCTTTTGTTACTTGTTTCAATGCTAATATAGACTGTTGCTTGTTATGACTTGAATTGAGTTTCTAACCTTGATTGCTTTACTTTTCAAAGTTCTTATATGGTTGCTAGCATGTCACCATAGAAATTATGCCGTTATCATTTACCTACTCGAGGACGAGCAGGAATTAAACTTGGGGATGTTGATACGTCCAAAACGTATCTATAATTTCTGCTTGATCCATGCATGTTTTGTGTGATATTGCTATGATCTAGATACACTTTCATACACTTTTGATCATATTTGGACTAACCTATTAACTCAGTGCACCATAGTGTCAGTTCCTGTTTTCTGCTGTTTTTCTATTTAAGTTTTCCCCCATATAAAAAGTGCCAGAAAAATTCCGGGAAAAATATAGGAAAAATCAGCGTACAGGAAGCTTCGCGAAGAGCCCGAGTGGGGCCAGAGGGGAGCCAGGGGTGGCCCAGGCGGCCACCCAGCGCGGCCCCACCCCTGGCCGCGCCAGGGGGGGCGCCTGGGGCCCCTGGTCCACCTCTGGCTGCCCCCCTTCGCCTATATATTCTCCGTCACGGGAAACTTCAGAAAAGAGAACCCTTTTTTGCGATCTCTCCTCTGTTCCGCCGCCGCAGCGCTTCCGAGATTAGGAGCACCAGAAGACCTCTTCCCGGCACCCTGCCGGAGGGAGGGCCGACCTCCGGGAGTCTCCTCTCCACCATGGATGCTCCCCGGATGTCTCGTGAGTAGTTTTCCTTGGACCATGGGTCTGTGATCAGTAGCTATGTGATGTTCTCCTCCCCTCTTTGTTCTTCATGGTTTAGACCTCGTGAGCTGCCCTACATGATCGAGGCACTTTTGTAATCTTTCTGCTGTTGCTATGCTGAGTTTGATGGGATCTGATGGATTATGAGATTATGTTCAGATTGTGATTGACTAATATATTTGGTTTTTATCTCTTATATTTTTGTTCCTAAGTAATTCTTGCATGTTCTCCGTTGCTGTTTATTGCTTTGGCCAAGTAGTAGGTAGTAACCCCATGAGGGAACGTTATGCTTGATTGTGGCTTCATGCCCCCCGATGACACGCTTGAGTGACAGAAACATGAGTCTAGGGGATGTGCTGTTGCCACAAGGGGGATAACAACGGTGCTTGTAACCGCGGTTGCAAGGATTGTTTACTTTACGCAAAGTGCTTTTTAATGCAGTTGTCTGTTGCTTTGGGTTTACACTTTGGGTGGGGCTCGCAACTTAATACCAGCGAGATGTTCTGGATAGATATCTCAAGGTGGATGAGTAGTAGTAGATGCAGTTGGATTTCGGTCTACTTATTTTGGCGTACTGCCCGTGCTTTTGAGCCTCTTCCTTTCTTTTGTAGCATAGTTAGCATTGCGGTGCGTTCATAATTCTGTCAATTGCCCTTCTGTAATTTGTTTACCTTGCATAGCAGTTTTATCGTCTTTTGGGAGAGAGACATCACTAGTGAACATCACGTATCCCGGTCCATATCCTCATTATTCTTTCCACGCTCATTTACTTTTCTTCTTTTACTTTCAGTTGCTATCATTATCCCTTGTGTTTGATCCTTTGTGAACAACAAGACCGGAGAGATTGACAACCTCTCTGAACTTCGTTGGGAACAAAGTTATTTGTGTCTGTGTGCAGGTCCGCGTCAGTTGCGCCGCTGACACCTACTTATCATCTCTGGAGTCCTACTAGAGACAAAACTTGGTATCTTTATTGAGGGAAATTTGTTGTTGTGCTACATCACGCCTTCCACTTGGGGCTCACCAACGAAGGGCGAGAAGACTACACCCGTCACTCTCGCGCCATCAGGGTTGTTGGTATACGGGTAGCATATACAAACTGACAGCAGGGACCCACATGTCAGCCTCTAGACAATTAAAACAATTATTTCTATTTCAAACAGTGCATTGGACCCAATGTCATTCTTTGAATTTTACAAAATCATTTTATTTAATATAACTGACAGTGGGGGTCCACCTTTCAGCCTAATAGTTTCTATTTAACTTAATCCAAAGAGTTATCTGGTGGGGTCCAAATGTCATTCTCTATGACATTATAACTTAACAATTTTTACTTAGTGAAACACCCGGCCTTGGGCCCACTTGTCAGCCACACAGAGGGGGATTAACTTAACCGTAATCAATCTCCCTGCAATTAATGTTCATGTCGGCAACAGGGAGATCACGGACGGCGACCATGCGGTCGATCCCGGCGACTAGAGCTTGCGCGGATGGGTGCATTTAAAATACACATTCATTCCACGTCGCTTGGTGGTCGAAGCAGCCACGGGCATGGCCGGAGACGAGCTCCAGCTCAACAATGGCGGTGGGCGGTGTACGGCTCTAATGGAAAGTGGCGATATGGCACGAAATCGAGCGCTTTCTGGCGCTAAATCGAACATGCGGCTCCGCAGGAACTGGCGGGTGCTAAGTGCGTGTGCTGAGAGGCTCAGGATCTCGCGTCCTGCTGGCCATGGAGGCGGCCAAAGCGTGTGAAAGAGGGGAAACGCACTGTGCTCACCACAAACGTGCAGAAGTTGGCAGTGGGCGTGATGGAGTCGAGGAGCAGCCGGAATCGTTCAGAGATCTCGTCGGGGCCAAGGACGATGACGGCATACATCCGCTCCGTGTGGTGGCTTTCGGCTTGGCTCCTTCTGCACGCTGATGAAGACAACGTCGGCGAGGCGGCAGGACAACACTGTTGGGCTCGAGGTGGCCGGTGGCCACGTCTGGCCGCATCGGTGGCGACGGTGGTCTACGGATGAGCTGCGGGAGGGGGAGTGAGCAGTGCGCATGGGAGGGGGAAAAGATCTGGGGCAGTCCAGGGGGCCGTGGGGTTGTTCTTATCCACGGGGAGGTGGCACAACACTATAGTGGCGCAGCCGAGCGGGTTCGTTGGCAATGAGTCGGCTCGGTCGCCATGCCCACGTCGAGCAGGGGAACTGTGGGGAAGAAAGGAGAGACGGGCTGGGCTGGGCCCTGGTTGGGCTTTGCCCAGTGCGTGGGCTAGGATTTTTTATTTGTTTGTTTTCTTTCTCGTTGTTTCTTTTCTGTTTTATTTTGTTTAGACATCTAATTGTTTTTGGTAAAACATGGGACTTGCTCCATTATTTGTGTTGAACAATATAATAATGCCACAACAAGTTTGGTTGCATAATAAAATCATTAGTATTTTATTTAACTAGTAAATGATCAAATGGGGCTATTTTAGCTACTGTTTTTAATTGTTTAATATATGCAAACATTGTAATAAAATACCATTGCTGTAGTATCATGACTTACTGACTTTTATGCATTTAATAAAATTGGTTGCACAATCTTTGGCTAAATTTTGTTTTCCAGTTTTTTTTAATTCCAACCAAGGGGACTTTTAATATGATTTGATTCAAAGATGATCTAGACAGGGTTAATAACTGGGATTAGTCATTAACAAGAATGATCTATGTAGCTTGACACTAAGGGTGTCACACATGCCCCCCTCTGGCTGGCCTTCGGGCTTCTCAAGTATTCCGGTTAATAAGAATTTCAGGAAGTTTTCTAGATTTTTTTAGGCGATATTGTTTTTTTGGCTTTTTCTGCAATGCAAGAATAAGAATAGACATAAACTAGCAATAGACACAAGGTTAATGGGTTAGTCCCAAATATGATGTAAATGATATGAAACTGCATCAAAACATGTAACAATGTCACCAAAAGAAGCATGGAACAAGAAAAAATTATAGATACATTTGGGACATATCAACATCCCCAAGCTTAATTACTTCTAGTCCTCGAGTAGGTAAATGAAAACAAAAATAATTTTTGTGGTGAAATGCTATCAATCATAAGTAGAACTTTAAAGTTCATCAAGCAAGATATGTAATCGAGACAAGATAGTAACAATCAAGAGTCTATATCTAGTATTGAAACTAGTAAGGTAAGAACATAAAGGTGAAAGAGCTCTCAGTGTCCGTGACTCGAATGTCTCCAATTGGTGTTCCCGTGCAGAAATGGAGATGGATTCAGAGCATAAAAATATTTAGTAGTTGTTAAGAACTAAATCTACTAATTTTCACACATGGTTTTATTGGAATCTTATTATGACTCATCCCCAGACCGTCGGCCAGGTACAAGTCAATTTGATCCTCTCCTTTCGATTTCGAGAACTTATGCAATGAGTGAGCGCAAGTCAAAATAGTTGGCACTTGGGATGGAAAATATAATAAATAATGGGGATAGAAATCAAAAAGTGAGAAGAGCTAACATCAATGAGGACAATCACAGGTGAGAGAAAGCCAAATGATAGATATGATGTGAAGAGTAGGGATTTCGATGCAATGGATGCACAATGAGCTAGCAATATATGAAAGCTCTCCGTTGGAACTAGTGTGGGTGCATCAAACTTACTTGCTAAAGAAGACCTAGAGCTCTTTTGAGGAGGCTCATCATTGGAATATACAAGCCAAGTTCTAGAGTGTAAGGATCCCCGCTTAGTTATGCATGAATGATATGAAAACCCTCTCTGAAGTACAAGTGCTACTTTGAGCACAAGTGTTGATATTTAAAACAAGAATAGTAGTGTTCCCCCTTCTCTCTTTTTATTTTATTTTTCTATTTTCTATCTTTTTTTATATTTTTTGTGGCATCAATGGCTCTTTCTTTTATATCTCTCATTTGTCCTCTTTGGGATCTATTCAATTGTACTCTTTTGGGATCTTTTAATTTGTCCTCTTTGGGATTTTCCTCACATTAAGGGAAACACTCTATATATATAAAGATGAACATTATGAACACACTTTTACAAGGTACTCATAATATAACTGAAAATATATCATGATGTATGCAAGGCATGCCTCTACCAGTGTAGCAAGATATTCAATGATAGTATCGCGCCATGTAGCAAAAATGTGTAAGGGAAAAGCCCAACTATCATGCGGCTTTATGATCAAGCAAAAGCAATATGACGATGAAGAATAGCATCAAGTCATGAGAAATATGGATGTTGCATGGCAATGTATCTCGGAATGGCTACGAAAATGCCATGATACGTAGGTATGGTGGCAGTTGTGAGGAAGATATAATGAGGCTTATGTATGACAGATTGTATCATGCCAAGGATTTGGATGCACCGACGAATTTTTTACCGACTCTCAAGATGAGAAAGGGAAATGCACAGTACCGAAGAGGGTAGCTAAATATGGATGGTGGAAGTGCCAACAATCGAATAATCACATTAGTCAAAGGAACTCATTCACTTATTATCGGTAACTCTTTATCTATTCAATAGATTCAAAAAGATTCAAGCACCTTAAGAGGAGTGTATGGGGGTTTGGTTATCCTTGAGCATCCTCAACCCGTGATACGTGAGGGTACTCTTTTACAATCCCGCAAAGATTACTGATCTTTTTAGTAACTAGAGTTCTATAAGCACGTTGAGCCAAAATATGACACCTATCACTAATATGCTTGAGCTCTTAACATAGAGAAGTTCATGCATTACTTGTATCAACAACTGAAAACTATTGCAAGTTACTACTTAACTCAATGTAGCAACCTTGATTACCTACTCAAAGTAAGATACACACCTAGTGCAACAATGCTAACTCCCTTAACAAGATAAACATGAAACTCGAGAGAGTACTAGAAATTCTAATTCCGCTCTTATAAAGAAATAAAAATGAAAAAAAAAGATCTAACCATCGGAGCAACTAGAAAATAAATCAAGCATTCAAAAAGATGGAAGTGAAAACTATGAGCATGCTAGGGTCCAACTTGTTATGTCCAGAAAACAAAATAAATAAAAACTAAAACTAAAAATTAAAGAGCAAGAGGCTCCAAGCAAAGTACATAACATGTGAAGAAATCAAAATATAATTCTAAGACGGACGAAGTGATAATTTTTGATGAAGAAGGGGATGCACGGGGGCATCCCCAAGCGTAGACTCTTGATTCTCCTTTAATATTTCTTGGGGGTGCCGGGGGTATCCCCAAGCTTAAGATTTTGGTACTCCTTGATCTTCTTTTATCATCTCCCATTGTAACCCTTGAAAACCTCCTTCACACGAAACTTCTCATAAACTGATTAGAGTGGTTATTGCCAATAAATAATAAGGTTTCACTTAGGTACTGTTGGAACACATTGGAATACTTAATTTAAACATTAGCTCTGCTCCCCAACTTTTTAAAGGTTCTTGCAAAGGAAAACCATGAACAAATTTCTCAAAAGATGTAAATGCAAAACAGGGCATAAATCTAGGAAAACAGGACAACATGTCAAACTTAATTATTTTCGGGGCACTTATGTAGCTCAAATAAGAAAACTCAAAACTAATGAAAGTTTGGAAAGTATATAGATCATGTTTTGAAAACATTCAGATCAAAAACATGATCTGGTTATTTTGAAAGATTTTTTCAATGAAGAAAACAAAATCTGTTTTCTGGACAGCATGTCACAACTTTTGTTTCCCCCACCATTACAGGCTAAAGCTTGGTACAAAGCTTCAAAATAAATATACGATGATGTTGTGACATTAGTAACAAACACCAACTAAAACTGAAAGTAAAAACATTTTAGGTTGCCTCCCAATACGCGCTTTATTTTATGCCTTTTATCTAGGCATGAAGAAGAAGATCAAATATCATTGATGGCTGTAGATAACACCTCCTCGTTGATTACCCCAAGTGGAAGGTTATGATGCAGATAGTGGAAAATTTCCCTCAGTGAAGTTACCAAGGTTTATTACTCAAGTAGGATTCCAAAGATCACAAGAAGGTGGCAACGACGCCAAATATTTTCTTGAGGACACCAGTTGACGTGGAACTGCACACAAGAACGCAAATCACTTTTCTCCCAATGAGTTCAGAGAGATTGTCAATCTCTCCGGCCTTGCTGTTTACAAAGGATTGAACACAACGGAGAAATAATAGTGGTGCAACTGAAAGGAAATAAAGCATTAAAAGCGAGGGTGTAGACCAAGGTGGAAATATGGACCGGGATGCCATGACTTTCACTAGTGATGTCTCTCTCCCAAAAGAAAGTAAAAAACTATGTTGGGTGAATAAATAATAGCTGAGCAATTGACAGAATTATGAATGCACCGCAATGCTAATTATTCTAATTTAAAGCAAAGTGGCTCAATCGTAATGGCATTACGCCAAGAAAAGTAAAACGTTTATTCATCAACATATAGTCACTAATCATCCACCTTGAGATATCTATCCAGAACATCTCGCTGGTATTAAGTTGCGAACCCCAACCAAATTGTAATGTCAAAGCAACAGACAACTTCCTTAACACTCTATGCACAATGTAAGCAATCCTTATGATGCGTAGTCATAAGCACCATTGTTTTACCCCTAATGGAAACAAAACATTCCCTAGACCCATGTCTCTGCCACTCAAGCTGGACATCGGGAGGCATGAACCCATTATCTAGCATAACACTCCCACTTAGAGTTGCAATCTACTACTTGGCCAAAGCAATAAAACACAACGTAGAACATTCAAGATTACTCAAGAACTAAAATAAAAAGGTAAACTAAATATATTACTCATCACAATCTAAACATAATCTCATAATCCATCAGATCCCACCAAACACAACATATCAAAGGAGGAATTGATACATAGGTGATGATAGGAAGCTCACCAGGTCTAAACATTAAAGCACAATATTGGAAATAATACATCATCTAGCTACTGATCATGGACCCATGGTCCAAGGGAAAGTACTCACGACGCATCAGGAAGGCAAGCATGGTGATGGAGAGGCCTCCGGAGGTCAATCCTCCCTCCGGCAGGGTGCCGGGACAGGTTATCCTGGCAATCCCGAGATCAGAATCGCGGTGGCGGCGGAACAGTAAGGGTTTTCGCGTGGCGGAGTTCCTTTTCGGGGTTTCCCGAGCGAGAGATAAATATAGGCCAAAGGGGAGCCTGGAAGGTGCCCCCTGGTCCAGGCGGCCAGAACGCGCGGCCACCTCCTTGGCCGTGCCAGCAAGGCGCCTGGGCCAGGGGTGGGGCCCCTCGGTCCTCCTTCTGTCTCCGGGGCTCTTCTGACTTGGATATTTTGTAGGACTTTTCCTGGATTTTTCTGAGCACTTTTATTTTTTCACCTTTATCTATGAGGCACGGACAAAAATAAACAGACATTGGCACTAGGCACTGAGTCAGTAGATTAGTCCAAATAAGTTGTAAACGATATGAAAGTGCATCAAAACATATATCATTATCACCAAAACAAGCATGGAACAAGAAAAAAATTATAGATATGTTTGGGTCGTATAAAGTACAACAAGCAAGAGATGCAATTCAAGTCATGATAATAACAAGAAAGAGTCTATATCTAGTATTGAAACTAGCAAAGTAAGAACATAAAGGTGCAAGAGCTGTCGCTGTCCATGACTCGAATGTCTCTAATCGGTGTTCCTGTGCAGAAAGTGGGAGAATGGTTTAGAGAATAGAAAATCCTTATTAGTTTTTGTGAACTCAATCTACTAACTTTCACACTTGGTCTATTTTGGAATATTATTATGACTCGTCCCCAGACCTTGGCAAGGTACAAGTCAATTTGATCCTCTTCCTTTCAATTTCGAGCACTCGTGCAATGAATGAGCGCGAGCAAGATTAGTTGGAACTTAGTATGGCAAAGAGAATAAATGATGGGGAAGGAAAAAAAGTATGAAAGTCTCACACCAATGAGGACAACCTTAGCCTAGGGTAGGCCTAGCGGTAGATATGGTGTGAGGAGTAGGGATTGCCATGCAACGGATGCACAATGAGCTATGAGTATATGAAAGATCTCCAATGGAAATAGTGGGGGTGCATCCAACTCGTTTGCTCACGAAGACCTGGAGCTATTTTGAGGAGGCTCATCATTGGAATATACAATCCAAGTTCTATAATGTGAAGGTCCCCACCTTGTTATGCATGAATTATATGAAAACTCTCTATGAAGTACAAGTGCTACTTTGAATCACAAGTGTGGATCTTTCAAAAGGAATAGTAGTGTTTCCCCCTTCTATTTTTTATTTTTTTATTTATTTTTATTTTTTGTGGCCTCTTTGGATCTTTCTAATTATCTCTCATTTGTCCTCTCCGGGAAATTTTCATGTGTCCTCTTTTGGGATCTTTTATTTGTGTCCTCTTTGGATCTTTTCCTCACTTAAGGGCAACGCTCTATGTATTACAAGGATAAAGAATATGAACACACTTTTACAAAGGTACTCATATAAAAACTTAAACTAAATCATCATGTATGCAAATGTATGCCTCTTCCAGTGTAGCAGGATATGCAATGATACTAGTGCGTCATGTAGAAATTATGAGGGCAAAGTTGGACTATCATGAGGGTGTACGATCAAGCAAAAGCATCTATGACAATGAAAGATCAAGTCATTAGAAGATGGATGTTGCATGGCAATATATCTCAGAAAGGCTATGGAAATGCCTTGATAGGTAGGTATCTGGCTATTTTGACGAAGATATAATGAGCCTTATGATGACAGAGCGTGTCATGCCAAGGATTTGGATGCACTGGCGAAGTTTGCACCCACTCTCGAGGTCAGAAAGGGCAATGCACGGTACCGAAGAGGCTAGCAAAATATGGCTGGTGGAAGTGCCAAGAATTGAATAGTCGCATAAGTCAAAGGAACTCATCCACTTATTATCGGTAACTCTCTTCTAGTCAGGAGATTCAAAAAGAGACAAGCACCCTAAGAGGAGTGTTTGGGGCTTGGTTATCGTTGCGCATCCTCGACCCATCATAACGTGAGGGTACTCTTTTACAACCCCACAGAGGTTAGTGATCTTTCTAGTAGCTAGAGTTCTCAACTAATTTTTTGTAGTTTTCAAAAATAAGCACGTTGAACCAAAATATGACATCTATCATTAATAGGCTTGAGCTCTTGACACACAAAAGTCCAAACATTACTTGAAACAACACCTCAAAACTATTGCAAGTTACTACTAAACTTAGCATATCAACTGATAGAGCATATTCCCCTTGATTAGTTTTAGTGATTGATGAAGATACGTTTGTAGTTTAACCGTGTGCAATGAGCATTTCAGATAATGCTATGCCTAGCACAAGACGGTTATTTTTGCCTCAGTGTATGGAGCGTGAAGACGATGTTTTCCTTACGATTTCTTATTGGTGAATTGAGTCGCAGGAAAACCGTATTATTAAGAGAGGATCCATTGTGGAATGGTGGGTGGAATCATCACACATCCAATCTTTTCTGCACCCACATATTCCCCTTGGCTTCTTGGAGGTCACCATCTATTTTCTTAAGGATCCCTGGTTTTACCAGGTCGGTAGTACCGTGGCCATCGCGGTAGTACCGCGCCACCGATACTTCCAGGCATTAACTACTGCGCCACTACCGCTTAGGGTTTGCTCTCTGTAACCCGAGAAGTAGTAGCATGGTACTTAATATTCGGCAGTACCGCTGGGGAGGTAGTACCGTGCTGGGCGCAGTAGTAACGGACCTACGGTACTTCTGGATGTCTACTACCGCCCCACTACCGCGTTGGGTTTGCTCTCTGTAACCCGCGCGGTAGTAGAGCAGTAGTGAATGTTTAGTAGTACCGCAGCAGCGGTACTACGGCTCCAAGGGTGGTAGTACCGTGGTAGGTGGGACTGCCAATGGCTGGATTTTAGCCCACCTATAAAAGGAGGTCTTCTTCCCCAAGATGACCCACCTCTTACCTTGCCCATTCCTCCATTGACGCCCAAGCTCCTTTCTTGCCCGATCTCCCTCCCTATCCATCAAAACTTGTTGTTCTAGGAATTGAAAGAGGAGGGCCTGATCTACACTTCCACCAAAGTATATTTGATTTCCCCCATTAATCCATTGTGGATCTTGTTACTCTTGGGTGCATTAGTTCCCTAGACAGAAGAGGTCGCGTCGAAGCCATATTCCATTATGGTGAAGCTTCATGGTTGAGTTGAGAGCCTCCGATTAAGTTGTGGAGATTGCCCCAACCTTGTTTGTAAAGGTACGGTCACCGCCTTCAAGGCCAGGACATAGTGGATCACGGCATCTTGCATTGGTGAGAGCGTGAGGAGAATAGGGTGGCCCTCGTTGGCTTCGTGTGAGCATTGTGTTCCACACGCTCTCCAAACAGAGACGTACTTCTCGCAAGAGAAGGAACTTCGGCAACATATCCTTGTCTCCTGTGTTTCATTTACCGGTTATTTACCTTTACTTTGTGCAAGCTTATTTCATCGTTCATCTTGTGCTTGCTCATATAGTGTTGCATTCATTGTCATATATGTTTCTCACCTAGTTGCACATCTAGACAACTTACTTTATTGGTTAAGCCATAATTTTTAAGAAAAGCTTAAAAAAATTAGTCGCCTCTTCACCCCACTCTAGTCGACATTCCGATCCTTTCAATTGGTATCAGATCCTCTTCTCTTATTAAGGGCTTTAACGCCTTAAGAGAATGTCGCAAGGGGATAAGTCGGTGGATCTTGACTTGCTAGGGGATAAATCGGCTGCTCCTTCCTTGGAAGGGTAAGAAGGCACCGAGGGCTCACGAACACGTTCTTGAAGGATGACTTGTTATCTATTTCTCGACATGAGTATAATTAAGGCATGGCCTCCATGAAAGCTCACATGAAAGAGATGATGAATATGCTTCGCGTTATAATGCCCGGTAGTCTCCAAACGGCTACCACCACCGTCACACCCAACCTTCCAAAGTTGGGCGAGGGAGATGTCATCTCCCGATCTCGTGATGATGGTAGTAATGAGATCCTTTCCATTCCTCTCACCGAGAATGGAACGGGTGCTCATGCTGTCGTTCCTCCTCCTTTGAGTTTTTCCTCTTTACCACTTCCCGAACCTAATTTTGCGCATGTAGGTTCCTCACCCATATTTGATAAAGATGGTTATCTGCTTTGGGCTTTCCATATGAAATCTCACATGATTGGTGCCTCGGAGGAATTGTGGCGCATCACCGAAGATGGTTTCCATCCCCAAGACCGCCGCAACATGACTCCAAGAGAATATCGGGAAAATACTCTCAACAACCATACCTTGCTCATGCTCCAAAAGGGGTTGAAAGGTGAACAAGAGAATCTTTTCCAGAAGATCACCACGGCCAAGGAATGTTGGGATTTTCTTGAGAGTTCCCTCATGGGAAGTACAAGTATTCTAACCTCCAAGTTTGATAAGGTTCAAGATCAAGCCAACCACTTTGTCATGAATGACGAAGAGTCCCCGGAAGAACTCTATCAAAGACTTGTCTCATTTGTCAACTCAATACGGATCATGGAAGCATGGACACCGATGATGGATGGGTCAAGAGGAAGTTCATCACGACCATACTCCCATATAACAAGCAAAACACAAAGGTCATTCACCAAAGGCCGGATTTCAGTTCCTTGACCACTCAACAAGTCTTGGATGAGTTCGTCTCCATGGAAATCTTGGATTCCATGGACAACTTAAAATTGGCTCGTCAACGCATTAAAAAATGCCTTCTCTTACATTAAAGGCCAAGGAAGTTCAAGTTTGTGAAGAAGAGGATGAAGAGGAATTTGTGTCTGGAGGACACCAAGTATGCATTCAATGAGCACATGGCTCTTGACTCAAGACAATTTGGGGCAACAAGAAGAACTTCAAGTCAAACTCAAGTAGCTTCAAGGCCAAAGGATAAGAACATGTTTCAATTGTGGAAACGTGAGTCACTTTGTTGCGGATTGTTCATATGAGAAGAGGGAAGACCATGGTGGCAAGCTTATCCGGAAGGACAAGTCCAAGTCAGAATTGAACAAGACCTTTGTGAAGAAGAAGCCCCAACGTGTGTTGGTGGCTCAAGAATAATACTTCTACGATGATAATGATGATGATGAAGGTGGTGAGATTGTGGCAACAACCGCCGTTGCTATCATCACCAAGTCTTCTCCATCAACATCACTCTTCGACTCCCACAACGAGGACCCTCACATCATCCACAAGTGCCTTATGGCCAAAACTACTTTGGTAACTCCTCCCTGTAAACCGTTTATCTGCACTAACCCATCTTTGTTGGATTGTGTGGAGGAAAAGCAGGAGCCCAAGGAAAAGGAAGAAAATGAGTTTGAGCTATTCATGTCAAAGCTCAAAGGTGACAGCAAGAGGCACTTTGTGACTCTCTTGTAACAATTGGGTGAATCTCGTGTTCACATTGAGCAACTTGACGGAACTATCACCGAGATGCAAGGGCATAGTCATGACTATGCGGATGACATAGGAGATCTATCTCATTCTCTTGAGGAAGAGTGTGAGCTTAAGGTGTCTCTTGAGGAGACACATGACAGTGATATTGCTGAGCTAAAACTTGACCTTAAACATGTCAATGCTATTGCTTGTGACCTCAAAACTAAAAATGAAGAACTAGTTGAGGCTCATGAAAGACTTCTAGCGGACCATGATAAAGGAGAAAAGGACCACACATCCTTAAAGCACGAACTCATGACTCTCAAGAAGGCACATGAGGAAGTACACATTCAACTCACTAAAGAGATTACTACTTTTCCTCCTATCATTGTGCTACAGAAACCAAGTTCCACTAGCCCTTGTTGTGAGCATGCTCCTCTTGTTGAGAAAAACTCTAGATTTAAGGCACAACTCAAGAAGGGACTTGTCTCTTGCACTCAAGGAGATAAACCACTCAATGATCTATTGAGTTCTCAAAAGGAGGTCATTGGTAAGGAAGGCATTGGTTTTGGTGCTAGTTCATCAAAGAAGAACATGAAGAAGAAGAAGAAGAAGAAGAGAAAGGACTCCTATACCTACAAGGAGATTAACTTTGTGAAGGAAGGGGAGAAGCCTAAAGAGAAAGTGGCCAAGGTCATTGAGGTTGGTGTGGCCAAAAGGGGCAATGCCATCCCCAATGACTTTGCCGGTCCAACTAACTCTTCTTATGTTATTTGTTCTACAAATGATGGGCATGTTTATGCCAAATTTGTTGGTTCTTATGATGAATACATTGCATGTTCTATTTGGGTTCCTAAGACCCATGTTACTAACACGAGAGGACCCATTTGTGAATGGGTCCCTAAATCCAAGCATTGATCTCATATAGGTGGCGGCTTTCGGTGGATTTTAATGGATACTTGATAGCGGGGACTTGTTGGTGGACATTGATTATCAATCATCTCGTAACACATGAGTCCAATTTCGTGATGCAAAAACGTATAAGGTATTGGGTCTTGATAAAGTAATCATTTCTCCGGATGCTTCCATCGAGAATGTGTTACTAGCCGAGACTTGTGCTTTCAACTTACTTTTCGTTCGTCAACTTGCCAAGATGGGCCTTTGTACTTTCTTTGATGTGGACATGGTCATGAAGGGTTCGTTGCATAGAAAACAAAAAATTTCCTACGGTTGTAACAGCCAAGATCACATCTAGAAGATCACTTGTAACGGTTTGAGAAGGACTCACCCTCGAAGACCAAAAGCTTTAACGAGAACTATTCTCGTGGGTGATGTAGTCGAACACTCGCCGACCTCAAGGTCGTGATGAAGACTTGACGCCACGAACGGGCAGCGTCTCCGTAATCGGTCACACGTACAGATCAGTGACGACCTCCGCCCCTTGCTCCAGTTGGGCAGCGGAAGTAGTGGATCCTCGGGAACTCCAGCAGCACTACAACATAGTGGTGGTGGTGGTAGAGAAGATCTTGAGCAGGGCTTCGCCTAAGCACCGTACTCGTGAAACTGGATCAGCTAGCAAGGGGAGGAAGATGCCAACCAAAGGGCATATGAGAGATGGAGGAATTTGTGTGTAGAGGGGTCTCCACCCATCTATATATAGGAGGGGGAGGCAGCCCCCAAGGGGTAGCACGCCCCAAGAGGTGCCCCCACCTCTCCCCTCATCATGTGGGTGGACTCCCCACTCACAAAAACAAAGGGTCACACATTATTCCCATAACTTCCATAATTCTCCACTCAAAATTCCAAGAGTTTATCACATTAAAACACTTTTAATTATCTTGTTTAATGTCACTCAAATTAATGAACACTTCATTCAATGAGTACTTCATTGATGAACACTTCATTCAATGAACACATTAACAATTATCCCCTTGCACTATTTTGATATACCAAAACTATTCCAGCAGTTTTATCAAAACAGTCCATGTGATGTCCAGTATATTCTCTGGCGTTCCGTATCCACTCAAACGCGTCAACTAATCCTTAAGTGTGTCACCCTACGGTTCGTGAATAAAATGGACATGACAGAGACTCTTCTCTGATCAATAATCATCAGCGGGATCTAGAGATCCATGATGACTCCCACTTACTCAACGATGAACTAGTGATCGTGTGAACCAAAACTCCGTAACCAATTCCTTTTGTCTCGCGATATTTTACTTGTCCGATATCCAATCATTTGGTATCATCCATACCTAGTTCGATCTCGTTACCGACAAGTACTCTTTACTCGTTCCGTGATATAACATCCTCGTGAGCCAGTCACGTGCTTGCAAGCGATGTCAATGTGATATCACCGAGAGGGCCCAGAGTATATCTCTCCGTCATCTGGATGGACAAATCCCACTCTTGATCCACGAGCCTCAACTAACACTTTCCAAGTACCCAACGACACCTTTATAATCACCCTGTTACGGTGTGACGTTTGATGGAATCAAAGTACTCTTACGGTGTCAGTGATTGACGTGATCTCATGGTCTAAGGATTAGGGTTACTTCGTGAAAGTTTGATACAGCAATAGAAACTTGATGACATGATCGTATTGCTATAACTACTGTGGGTGTATGTTCATCACATCATTCTCCAATGACATGACCTTGTTATTAACAACATCCAATGTTCATGATCAGGAAACCTTGATCATCCGTTAATCAACAAGCTAGTATAAAGAGAGGCATTACTGGGAACCTTTTCTCTGTTTATTACACACACATGTATTAACGTTTCCGGTTAACACAATTATAGCATGAAAATAAACATTTATCATAAACATGGAATAAGATAATAACCACTTTATTATTGCCTCTCGGGCATATTCCCTTCAGTCTCCCACTTGCACTAGAGTCAATAATCTAGTTTGGTACTTGCGCATCCAACACCTATGGCATTCAGTTGTTATCCATACGCATTGCTAGTGGTAAACCTAATCTCCAGATCTGACACTTCAGGTCCGTGTGTATTTGCATTTCTTTGCGTCTCTACGCATCACTCATTCACCAATGAGATGGCATTGCATAAATTTGGTCCTCCGGTGAGACCTTAGTCCCTTGAGCTCAAAACATGTTGAATCTATTGTCGTACAATAGATCTTCATAGTATTAGCTCGCTTGGAACTACACCTAGTTTGTCAAACAAACTTCTTGACACAAATGCCCTCCTTTGCTGCTGCTAGAGCAGTCATATACTTAGCCTTTCGTTGTAGTATTCGTTATAATGTCTTAACTTTGGAACTCATCCAAATCCATTTGGAACTATTCCAAATCTATCATGGAACTTTCTTCCATTACATTTTGCCACCTTAACATACCGCCAAAATTGAGATAAATTTAGATTGTATCTTGCGACAAAACTAGTATCAATGTAACACTTTACAATGAACTATTGTCCAACATACATAATATATATTCTTAGTCCTTCCAAAGCACGTAAGGATATGTTTACTATTGTCCAATGATCATCTTATGAATCATTCTGGTATATGCTCATAACATTTAGAGCATAGGACATTCTTGGAATTGTACATATCATGGTGTACATGATTGATCAAATCATTCATGTGATTTTACTCACCAAGTGTCAAAACACTTGAATCTCGCTTCAACCTTTTCCATGCGGCAAGAACTTTTCTCGTCGTTTCCATATTGAACTTATTCAATATTTCATATATGTACTTCGGCCCAACCATATTAGCACCTCAATCTATCTATATAGACCATATTAGCCCAATATACTGGTTTTGCCCAAATCTTCCATTAAAATCAAATTTTCAATGAAACTTCACCCGTGTCAATAAAATATACATCATTTCCAATCAACAATATGTCTTCTACATAATGTATTAGAAATATGTCTCAGCGCTCCCACTTAATTTCTTGCAAAAGCAAGCATCTTCACCGTCTCTGATGAAACTAAACGTTTTAACAATTTCATCATGATGAAGATTCCAACTCCGTGAATTCTTATTTCAACCATTGAAATTTGCATGCTATTTTAGCATCCTTTGAATTAACAGAACCCTTTGGACCGTGTCCTGTACACGTCTTAGGTAACCATTCTATTAGAAGAACGTTGTTCTGTTTGTTCAACTACCATATACCAAAACTAGCATATGTAGTGGTTGCTACAATAATCCGTCCAGACTAAATATCGTTATGAAAGATCAAATCTTGTCATAGCCAACTCTTTGAACATAATCGTAAACGATTTTAACGATATGTCGAATATTTCATAGATGTGAGAACATCCACGTCTGTTTCTTTATAGATCCAAACACGGTATCTAGAGGGTCTTCCAAGTTCAGAAACTTGGTTTCTCGTGTATGGAACTATCACAGATTTTATAGCTTCTAGCCATTTTGACGGAGTCAGGGCCCATCATCGCTTCTTTGCATGTAGTCGGTCCATTATTATCAAATAACAATGATTCAATCTCAAATCTTACTATTTGATCGATTATCCGAACTACGCAGTTCAATAGGAACTTAGATCGCCGTGACCACAACCTTTGGGACACGGGAGCCAAGAGCATTGCGGCCGCTTCCGGGACACTTTCCGGCGCTACGCCACTTAGCACATAAAGCTTAGGTTCAACAACCTAATCGAAGTTCTACTGTCCTCCCACTTAACTTTTCGCAAAAATTCCTTCTCAAGAAACTTGATGCTCTTAGCCACAAAAAAAAACTTTTGTCTTTAGTGTTCTGGAGGAATACCCAACGGTTACTTTGGGATAACCTACAAAGACGTACTTTATCCGACTTTGGTTGTAAACATTTTACATATGCCTTGCATACCAAAATTTAAGAAAAGACAAATTGGGTTTTATCCCATTCCATAACTTATATGGTGTCATTTCAACGGATCTCGATGGCGCTCTTTTCAGTGAAAAGCGGTAGTCTCTAAAGCTTAATCCTTAAAATATAATGGCAATTTTATAAATAACACCTTTGATCCTTACCATGTCAAACAAGGTTTGATTACATCTCTCGAACACTCCATACTCCTATGGTGTTTCGGGAAATGCAAGTTTTGGAACGATTCCTAAACTCTCAGGCATTTGCTAAACTTTTAACTCAAAAATCTTCTTTTATGATCCAATCATAAACTCTTATTTTCTCGTTACAATGATTTTCACTTCATCTTGAAATTTATTTGAACATTTTCAAACATTTCATACTTCTTCCTTATCAAGTAAATATACACATATATTCACTCAAATCCTCGGTTAAAGTATATGAAGTTATAAGACCCACCACACACGGCTACACATAATGAACTATACACATCAACATGTATAATGTCCAATAAGTTAGTCGTCCGTCCTTCTTTGGCCTATGAACGGAGTTTCAATCATTTCTAGGAAATTCTTACAAGCGTCAGTTGATTCAAAATCAAAAGACTCCAAAATTCCACCAACATGGAGTTTCTTCATGTTATCTTTCCAATATGATTTAAACGGTGTTTCAATCATCTCTAGAAATTTCTCACAACCGTCAATTGATTCAAAATCAAAAGACTCCAAAATTCCATCACCAAGGAGTTTCTTCATGTGTTTCTTTCCAATATGATTCAAACGGTGGTGTCACTCATAAGTGATCTTCTAATCATTTGTCTTGTGACATGTTTAGCATCAGTTATTATGGATGTGATTTCTCCAACAAGATTTATAGAGTTCATCCATCTTCTATGAATATGGTGATAATTTGAACAACTATTATTCGTATAACACCAGAACAGAATAACAATTATTCAAATAAATCTTGAAGGCTAGGTTTAATTCCAACGATAAACACAATAACACTTTATTTTGTTCTTGATGAGAATCATCCCATATTCATTTTCTAGTTACTCAGGCCATTGCAACTCTTGTATTGCGTTGTTCCGTATGACACTTCATACCAACCAATCAGTATCCAATACTCAAGAATCACACTGTTTAACAAGCAATGAATATACCCATAACATGTATATCATCTATATACCCGAGCTGGACATTTCCAGTCTTTTCCTTTTTCTTTTCGCCAAAATATTTTTCAGATCCTCTTTCAGCAATTCCTTTCCTTTTTAGAAGAATTTATCAACATCACTTGTGGCACCATTCATATGACACATAATCCAAAGTGTGTTAGTCAAATACTAACACCCTTTGATTCTCACTTTGATGTAGATCACCGTCATCAAATGTTTGGTGTTCTTCCAAATTCCATTCTTTAGTAATCTTATAGTGTAGTAAACATTTTACCTACATCTTCCATTCATCCTATCATGACAACTTTCATGACAGAACTACCATAGCTCATAGGGACGAACTGTGAGTACAATATTAGTTCCCAAAACCTTTTTGGGAGATTAGGACACATAGTGTCTCCAACCTTCACAAATTCTCATACAATATGAGAACATGTTTCTCACTAAATTTTACTCTATCACATTGCAACTAAACATTGTTTCAGATATCGCTATATCTTCCACACATGATAGTTTCTGAAACAATCATTTCAGCTCCTAGATAACCTTGATAATAACAAACAACATTTGAATATCAAGGATCATGGAGGCAAGTGTGATACTTAGACACTAACACTGGAATTGTTACTCTCGATTTAATACACATTATTAAACTTCATGGAGCAAGCAAGGTTTGCTAAAGTTTGCAATAAGACTTTAAACTTTAGATTGACACTCAAACAATACGGTACCAGTCCGTAAAGTTAAATATCCAGAATTCTATAGTTCTATTATCTCAATTATAGCTAAGCGCAAAGGTAGTAAACAAATTCCAATGACTACAACGAACTATGCAAATTCACTTTGATTTAGTTCATGATAAAATGAGTTCATCTAACTCCCACTCAAAAACAACATCCCTCGAGTCGTCTTTGGTGATTACACGAACCAAATTCACTACACCACGACCGATCATCACGTGAGGCGGTGTAGCTGCAATGGCGAGCATCTCAATATGGTTCATCATATCATCCATATGACTCGTGCTTAACCTTTCGGTCCATGTTCCGAGGCCATGTCTGTACATGCTAGGCTCGCCAAGTAGAACCTTAGTATTTGCATGTGTTTCAAGGCCATGTCTGTACATGCTAGGCTTGAAAACACCCGTTGTATGCGAACGTAGAGTCTATCACACCCGATCATCACGTGGTGTCTCGAAACGACGAACTTTCTTAACGGTGCATACTAAGGAAGAACATATAATTATCTTGATATTAAGTGAGAGGGATCATCTTATAATGCTACCGAAGCGATCATGATCGTAACTAAGCAAAATAAGATGCATAAAAGGATAAACATCACATGCATGGATAATGTGATATGATATGGTCCTTCTCGCATTAGATCTCCATCTTGTGCGTCTTGGTATGATCTCCATCATGCCACCGGCGCGGCACCAAGGTCCATGGCGCCACCACCATGGTCGTCCTTCTCCATTACAATATATCTCATGGATATATCTACAGCACGCAGGCCTTAAAAAGGAAAAACACAACCATATGGCTCCTGCCGGTTGTTTACAATAAATCTCATTTCATACAACAATTTTGTAACAATGACCATATCACATCACATGCCCTGCAAAAACAAGTTAGACGCTTCTAAATTATCTTTGCAAATTTTACGTGGTTTTGGGCTTCCTAGGAAAGAACCGATCTTACCTACGGACAAGAACCACAACGTTGATTCGCTAGTTGTTTCTTTTCGTCCCTTTCCAGGGCCCTCCGCTGCAAATTCCATATCACTAATGTTAGAGAAACAGACACCCCCAAAGCCACTTTATACGGTACAAGCCGTATGTCAAGCGTGACACGCAATCTGCGCTTAGGGCCGCTTCAATCCAACATTGCCGCAATATGAACAAGTGCACAAAAGAGGGTAACAACTAGAGGATCAACGCCCACATATCTATGTGTTCTAACCGTACAAAGCATCTACGCATAGACGAGGCTCTGATACCACTGAAGGGTTCGTTGCATAGAAAACAAAAAATTTCCTACGGTTGTAACAGCCAAGATCACATCTAGAAGATCACTTGTAACGGTTTGAGAAGGACTCACCCTCGAAGACCAAAAGCTTTAACGAGAACTATTCTCGTGGGTGATGTAGTCGAACACTCGCCGACCTCAAGGTCGTGATGAAGACTTGACGCCACGAACGGGCAGCGTCTCCGTAGTCGGTCACACGTACAGATCAGTGACGACCTCCGCCCCTTGCTCCAGTTGGGCAGCGGAAGTAGTGGATCCTCGGGAACTCCAGCAGAACTACAACATAGTGGTGGTGGTGGTAGAGAAGATCTTGAGCAGGGCTTCGCCTAAGCACCGTACTCGTGAAACTGGATCAGCTAGCAAGGGGAGGAAGATGCCAACCAAAGGGCATATGAGAGATGGAGGAATTTGTGTGTAGAGGGGTCTCCACCCATCTATATATAGGAGGGGGAGGCAGCCCCCAAGGGGTAGCACGCCCCAAGAGGTGCCCCCACCTCTCCCCTCATCATGTGGGTGGACTCCCCACTCACAAAAACAAAGGGTCACACATTATTCCCATAACTTCCATAATTCTCCACTCAAAATTCCAAGAGTTTATCACATTAAAACACTTTTAATTATCTTGTTTAATGTCACTCAAATTAATGAACACTTCATTCAATGAGTACTTCATTGATGAACACTTCATTCAATGAACACATTAACAATTATCCCCTTGCACTATTTTGATATACCGAAACTATTCCAGCAGTTTTATCAAAACAGTCCATGTGATGTCCAGTATATTCTCTGGCGTTCCGTATCCACTCAAACGCGTCAACGAATCCTTAAGTGTGTCACCCTAAGGTTCGTGAATAAAATGGACATGACAGAGACTCTTCTCTGATCAATAATCATCAGCGGGATCTAGAGATCCATGATGACTCCCACTTACTCAACGATGAACTAGTGATCGTGTGAACCAAAACTCCGTAACCAATTCCTTTTGTCTCGCGATATTTTACTTGTCCGATATCCAATCATTTGGTATCATCCATACCTAGTTCGATCTCGTTACCGACAAGTACTCTTTACTCGTTCCGTGATATAACATCCTCGTGAGCCAGTCACGTGCTTGCAAGCGATGTCAATGTGATATCACCGAGAGGGCCCAGAGTATATCTCTCCGTCATCTGGATGGACAAATCCCACTCTTGATCCACGAGCCTCAACTAACACTTTCCAAGTACCCAACGACACCTTTATAATCACCCTGTTACGGTGTGACGTTTGATGGAATCAAAGTACTCTTACGGTGTCAGTGATTGACGTGATCTCATGGTCTAAGGATTAGGGTTACTTCGTGAAAGTTTGATACAGCAATAGAAACTTGATGACATGATCGTATTGCTATAACTACTGTGGGTGTATGTTCATCACATCATTCTCCAATGACATGACCTTGTTATTAACAACATCCAATGTTCATGATCAGGAAACCTTGATCATCCGTTAATCAACAAGCTAGTATAAAGAGAGGCATTACTAGGAACCTTTTCTCTGTTTATTAAACACACATGTATTAACGTTTCCGGTTAACACAATTATAGCATGAAAATAAACATTTATCATAAACATGGAATAAGATAATAACCACTTTATTATTGCCTCTCGGGCATATTCCCTTCAGGTCACCGTGATGTGGAGCAATACTCTTAAAGTAGCCTTTTTTGGACATGTGGAGGACGGTATGTATGTGGTGGAATTTTCACGAGCCCCCACCAAAACCGCCATATGTCTTATGGCTAAAGTTCATGTGGGATGGCTTTGGCATCGCCGTCTAGCCCATGTCAATATGAGGTCTTTGCAAAGACTTCTTAAAGGTGGGCATGTCATTGGACTAACAAATTTTAGTTTTGCCAAAGATTGTGCTTGTAGGGCTTGTATTGAAGGAAAGCTTCATGAGAAGAAACATCCCGTCAAGAATATCATCTCCACCAAGAGGCCTTTGGAGCTCCTTCATATGGATGTTTTTGGGGCTCCCACATATGATAGTATTGGCAGAAAGAAATATTGCTTGGTTATTATGGATGACTATTCAAGATATACTTGTGTTTATTTCTTAAAGAAGAAGAGTGAGACCCAACAAATAGTCATCTAGTTTGCCAATGAAACTCAACGCCAACACAATGCAAAGATATTGGCTATTAGGAGTGACAACGACACCGACTTCAAGAACTACACCTTCGATGAGTTTCTTGGTGATGAGGGATCAAACATCAATATTCCGCTGGTTATACCCCTCAATAAAACAGTGTTGCAGAGAGGAAGAATCGCACTCTCATTGATGTGGAAAAAACTATGATGGCGGAGTTCAAAAGTCCATACAACTTTTGGGCGGAGGCCATCAACACCGCTTGCCATGCTATCAACCGTCTTTATCTCCGCAAGATCTTGAACAAGACTCCTTATGAAATTGTCACCGGAAAGAAGCCCAACATCAAGTATTTTCGGGTATTCGGGTGTAAGTGTTTCATTCTCAAAAAGGGTGCTTGTTTGACTAAATTTGAGTCTAAAACAAATGAGGGCATATTTATTCATTATGCTTCAAACTCCCAAGCGTATAGAGTCTACAACAAGTCTTACAGACTTGTTGAAGAATCTAGTAACGTGGAGTTCGATGAACATAATGGCTCCCAAGTGGAGCAAAGTGATCTTGTTGTTATAGATGATGAAATTCCTCCTCAAGCATAAGAATAATGGGCGTGGGTCAAATCCTACCCATTGAGTAACCTCTTGTGGTGTAAGGAGAAGGACAATGCTTTACTCATGTGGAGCCATCATCTCCTCAAGATCAACAAGAAAACCAAGAACAAAATGAAGGCCCTCCTTCAACCGAACAAGATCAAGGTCAAGATCAACCCATTGATGATGGTAGTGCACCAAATGATGACCAAGATCAAGTTCTCTTTCAAGGGAAAGATCAAGATGATAAGCAAGTCTTTGATGGTGCTCAAACTCCCGAAGTTTATTCTCAAGAGGCTTCTCAAGAATCTCTTGAGGAAGCTAGAACACGTCGTGCAGCCAAGATTGAATGCAACCTTCAATCTCAATATCATACACTGGATCAAGTCCTTGGAAGCCTAAGGAAAGGGGTAACCACTCGTAGAAAATTAACAAAGTTTTGTGCCCATAATCCGTTTGGTTCTTGTATTGAACTCCAAAAAGTATTTGAGGCGCTCGAAGACTCGGATTAGCTTGAGGCCGTGCATGAAGAACTCAATAACTTCGAGCGCAATAAGGTGTGGTCATTAGTGGATAGACCAAAAGATAATCATAATGTTATTGGGACCAAGTGGATATTCAAGAACAAGAAAGATGCACATGGAATTGTTGTCCGGAACAAGGCAAGGTTGGTGGCACAAGGTTTTTACCAAGTTGAAGGTATTGACTACGATAAAACTTTTGCCCCCATGGCTCGTCTGGAATCCATTCGTATTGCTCTTGCTTATGCTTCTCATCATAACTTCAAGCTTTATCAAATGGATGTGAAATTGCATTTCTTAATGGTCCTATTAATGAGTTGGTATATGTCAAGCTACCCCCCGGTGATACGTCCAAAATGTATCTATAATTTCTACTTGCTCCATGCATGTTTTGTGTGATATTGCTATGATCTAGATACACTTTCATACACTTTTGATCATATTTGGACTAACCTATTAAATCAGTGCACCACAGTTCCAGTTCCTGTTTTCTGCTGTTATTCTATTTCAGTTTTCCCCCATATAAAAACTGCTCCAAAAATTCGGGAAAAATTAGATAAAAAATCAGCGCAGAAGAACTTTCCGGAAGAACCTGAGTGGGGCCAGAGTGCCACCATCAGGGGCCCAGGCGCCCTGGTGGCGCGCCCTAGAGGCTGGCCGCGCCAGGGGGCGCCTGGACCCCTGGTGGCCCCCTGGCTGCCCCTCTTCGCCTATATATTCTCCGTGACGAGAAACCCTCGAAGCCAGAACCCTTTTTCGCGATCTCGCCTCTGTTCCGTCGCCTCCGCGCTTCCGAGATCGGGAGCACCAACAGACCTCTTTCTGGCACCCTGCCGGAGGGAGGGCCGACCTCCGGGAGTCTCCTCTCCACCATGGATGCTTCCCGGATGTGCCGTGAGTAGTTTCCTTTGGACCATGGGTCTGTGATCAGTAGCTATGTGATGTTCTCCTCCCCTCTTTTTTCTTCATGGTTTAGACCTCGTGAGCTGCCCTACATGATCGAGGCACTTTTGTAATCTTCCTGCTGTTGCTATGCTGAGTTTGATGGGATCTGATGGATTATGAGATTATGTTCAGATTGTGATAGAGTAATATATTTGGTTCTTATCTTTTATATTTTTGTTCTTAAGTAGTTCTTGCATGTTCTCCGTTGATGTTTATTGCTTTGGCCAAGTAGTAGGTAGTAACCCCAAGAGGGAACGTTATGCTCGATTGTGGGTTCATGCCCCCTGATGACACGCTTGAGTGACAGAAACATGAGTCTAGAGGATGTGCTGTTGCCACAAGGGGGAAAACAACGGTGCTTGTAACCGCGGTTGCAAGGATTGTTTACTTTATGCAAAGTGCTTTTTAATGCAGTTGTCTGTTTCTTTGGGTTTACACTTTGGGTGGGGCTCGCAACTTTATACCAGCGAGATGTTCTGGATAGATATCTCAAGGTGGATGATTAGTAGTAGATGCAGTTGGATTTCGGTCTACTTATTTTGGCGTTCTGCCCATGCTTTTGAGCCTCTTCCTTTCTTTTGTAGCATAGTTAGCATTGCGGTGCGTTCATAATCCTGTCAATGGCCCTTCTGTAATTTGTTCACCTCGCATAAAAGTTTTATCGTCTTTTGGGAGAGAGACATCACTAGTGAACATCACGTATCCCGGTCCATATCCTCATCACTGTTTCCACACTCATTTACTTTTCTGTTTTTACTTTCAGTTGCTATCATTACCCCTTGTGTTTGATCCTTTGTGAACAACAAGACCGGAGAGATTGACAACCTCTCTGAACTTTGTTGGGAACAAAGTTATTTGTATCTGTGTGCAGGTCCGCGTCAGTTGCGCCGCTGACACCTACTTATCATCTCCAGAGTCCTACTGGAGACAAACCTTGGTATCTTTACTGAGGGAAATTTTCTGCTGTGCTACATCATACCTTCCTCTTGGGGTTTACCAACGAAGGGCGAGAAATCATCATCACCTCGCGCATCAAGCAAAGAATTTCTGGCGACGTTGCCGGGGACTCCGAGTGCTAAGATAGGGGAGTTGCACACTACCCTTTACCTTTGTTATTTAGTCCTTTTAGTTTACCTTTCAGTTTTTATCTTTGTGTCTTGCATGAAAAATCAAAAATAAATAAATATAGTATGTCTAGTTCCTTACTTGCCAATCAATGTCTAACTTCTTTGAAACTAGATCTTATTGGCATGGAGGATTCACCGAGGATCAACAAGAATATTACAAGGAATACCGCTTGTCTCAAAAAGGGATACACTTATGGAGACTCATACATCAATCGTATGAGTATGCTAAAAAATTGTGCTCAATATATAATATATCTTTCTGCAGGGATGAATCTTGTTGATTTATGAGGCACAAACACCTTGCTTTCCAATGTGAGTACAATGAGGATGAAACCTTAGCTTCTTATGCTAAGGGAAATTATGATTTTTATGATGTAGAACAAATAGAAGAATTTGTTGCTTTTAAGGGTGCCTATGAAATTACTTCTTTTCTTGAAAATATTGATGAAGCCCCTTACAAATCTGAGAGTCTTGCTATACTTAACTATTGTTTGGAAAATTATGATGCAAATTATTATATTACTGATCATCTTGAGAGAATCTCTCCCCAAAACGAAGAGTCTAATGTTTTGCAGGACTCTATAGAAGAAGAAATTACTGAACCTGAAAGCTCTTTGGATGAAGAAGAGGAGGAGAGTGACGAACAAAAGTAGGAATAATGGAGCCATCCATGTCTACCTTCTAATGAGAGTAACTCTTTGACTCTCACCTTATATGAGTATTATGATCCTATGAATTCTTTTGAAATATCCCTTTTTGATGAAGTTGATGCCTTCTATGCTTATGGCCGTGATGCCACTATGGATGATGCTTACGGAGATTAACTTGCTATAGTTCCTCATGTTAAGCATGCAATTTTTGCTATCGCACCCACACTTGAGTGTCCTATTATCCTTTTAAAATCTCCAACTCCAGAGAATTTTCCTCTTATCAAAGCTCAATGTGATGGGTTGCATTTATCTTATGATCCTAAAAACCGTGTTGAAAAAAATACACGTGTGCTTGTAGGTCATGAACAATATGATTTATATGATAGTTATATTCTTGATGTTGTATATGATATTACTGAAAATTACTTTGTGAGAGGAAAGTTTGGTTATAGAAACTTCCATGCGACAAAAACGCCTCTCTCTAAACTGAAACTTTCGAAGTTGTTCTTGTTCCACCTTCCTATGCATGTCACTTTGTGCTTCTTTGATTTATTTTCTTACAAGATGCTTATGCATAGGAAGTGGGTTAGGCTTAAATGTGTTTCAAATTTGCTTCTTGATGCTCTCTTTTGCTTCATATTCTTATTCTTATGAGAGCACCTTTTACAATCTTTAAGCCTAGCTAATGGCTTTAAAGAAGCGCTTTCGGGAGGCAGCCCGCAACGAATTAGGTTTCTTTTTGCTTTTGTTTTGTCTTGATGTTTGTTAATACTGTAGCAACATCATTGTATCTTTATTTTTCAGCTTTGTGCCAAGTTATAGCCTCTTATGATAAGGGAAGCAAAAGTTGTGACATGCTGTCCAGAAAACAGATTCTGTCCCTGGAAAGAAAAATTCGAATAAAATCACCAGATCATCTTTTTGATCTGAATTTGTTTGACAGCATGCTCTATAGAATTGTGAAGTTTCGTATGTTTTGAGTTTTTTGATTTGAGTTGCAGAAGTGCCCCGAAAAAATTCTATACTACCTGATGTTCTGTTGTTCACAGATTCTGCCACGTTTTGCCTCTCTTCACTTTTGCAAACCTTAAGCTTGCTTTTTCTTTGCAAAAACTTTTTGGCACTCTTGAGAAACAGCAGATCTTCAAGAATATCTGTATATCCAGTGGGGAAAATTATTTTATTAAGGGTACTAACCTCTCTAATCAGCTTATCATGAGTTATGTATGTGTAACAACCCAGTTTTCACAAAAACTAAAAATTTTGTTTTCGCCGTGAATTGTTTGATTGTCTGATTTGTTTGCGGTGTTTGCATCCCCGATTTATCGATCGGCGATTATTTTTCCCCCTCTTATCTCGTACCGGACGGAGACCGACCCTTGCCACCCTGACACACGACCTTGCGACACCGGGTTTCACCCGATCACCGTCGCGAAAACCGCACGAGACCAGCCGCAGCCAACGGAACGAAAACCCCGTTTAATAATTAAACGGGTTATTTTTATAGCGCGCCGGAAAGTGTTCTCGGAACATTTCCAGCGCGAGGTGAACGCCGCCAGCTCGACGCACTGATCGCGCAGTTCGAAGTTTTACCCGAATCGGAGGTACTGCGGACCCCCGGCGGTCAGAAACGTGAGCACCGCGCGCGCGAGAAAAAAACCGAAGATGTTTTTGCAAACCGAGCTATATAAAGACCACCACACTCCCACCCATTTCTAGGGTTTCCCTAGCACAAAATTTGCAGCCACCCCCCTAACAATGCACCCAATTTCGCATTTTGCCCAATTTTCCCCAAAAACCTAGCTCCCTGCGATCTGGACCGTTGGATCGGCCGATCCAACGGCCCAGATCCACCTGGCCTCCACCTACCTATCTCTCTCTCTCGTGGACGCCACCTCCACGCCCGTGGCACCGTCACCAACCGCCCGGCCTCGCCGGAGTCGCAGGCCACGGCGAGCCGCCAGCCCCCTCCCTTCCTCCTCTCGCGCGTCTCCCTCTCCCTCCACCTCTCCTTCTCTCGCCTCACCTCTCCTCTCCCCTGTGCAGCACGCCGGCAGCACCATGGCCAGAGGCCGACCCGCCATGGATGGCCTCGAGTCGAGCTCGGCCCCGCGCCACCGCACCTTGGAGCCACGCCGGCCAACCTCCAGGCCCTGCGCTCCCCTGCCCTCCAGCGCGCCCCGCCGCCCTCCTCGCCGCCGGTGGCCGGCGCGCCACTGGACTACCCCGCTGCGGCCTCGAGCCAGCCGATCGGGACGGCCTCATCCGATCCAGCGCTGGTGCCAGCCTGGGCCGGCCTCCTCCCCAGTGGCCTGCCAACCCCTGCAGCCCAGCTCCACAAGCGGCCCAGATCCAGGGCGACCTAGCCGTAGTTGGGCCGAGCCCAGCTAGGGTGAGGGCCCGTTCCTTTTTTTTCTGACCTTTTTTTTTCCAGTACCTCAATTTCTGCTAAGTCCCTGAATTACTACTGTTGTTTCAATTTTGCAACCATGATAGCGAATGAACCGTAGCTCGGATGAACGTGCCCCCAAAACAAAAGTTGCTCAGTTTTGCGTGCTCTAGCATTCGTATGTAGAAAGTTTTTCCGTTTGAGGTCGTCTTGGTTGTGTATTTGTGTGCTGAACAGGGCATCAGGCCGTTAAACTGCTACTTTTTCCTGTTAAGTGCTGCTGTTATTTTTTTTATTGCAACTTCGGGCGACGGTTGCTTCGCAACCGTACGTCGGAGTTGAGTGATTCCTTTTGCGTTGCGTTAAGAATTGTTTCTACTTCAGTTTAATGCATTCACATGCCATAATTTCTTGCTGCATCATGATTGTATCTTGCTCCAAAGTAGCTATCCTGATGTTATTGTGCTGCTGTTGCTGAAACTGTTATTTTGTTGCAACTTCGGTCGACGAGTGTGTCGCGACCGTTTATCGGAATTGAGTGATTCCAATTGCATATTGTTAAGAATCATGACTACTTTCATTACATTTATTGCATCTTAATGTTAGCATTACTGGTAATATAGTTATTTAGCTCCAAAGTTGCTATGCTGCTGTTTTTGACAGCCACCTCTGATTTTCACTAAGTCTATTACTTTCAGATGCCATGTTGTTTGCTTAATATCTTTTGATCTATGATGCCTTTTTGCATGATTCTTTTTTCCATGCCTTCCATGTCATGTCTACTTTAATTACAAGTCATTTGTGAGCATGTTTGCATTGATTATTCTGTTTATGCAATGCTCTAAAGTGTGCTTCGTGATGTTGGCAGTTTGTGCCCGTAACTTGTTTTGCTTATATCTTTTTAACCGTAACTCCGTTTGGAGTGTGCCTTATATGTAACTTGATTAGTTTTTAGTGTACTTTGTGTTTATGCTATTGTTTGTTGTTGATAACCAACCTAAAATATGGTTTAGGACAGAACAGTACCAAATCTTTTAATCATCGTGCGGCACTTAGTGTTATGCCATGTTTAGGTTGTGCCTCACTTAAATTGACTAGCATAGATAGTTTACTTTGTGCTTCACCTCTTGCCATGTTTGTGTGCTATGCCATGCTTGCTTGAGTTGCCATGTTAATAACCGTTGGTTGGTCACCTGTAGCTAGGCAACTTGAACCACCGTAAACGTGCGGTATCGTCGTGTGTGACGAGTACTCCACTTAAATTGTTAGTAACCGCTCTTGACGGTAGGTGCGATTTCTCGTGTTGCTTCTTATTGATGCTTGCTCTTGTGTTGCTCCGTAGTAATAGTGGTGCACCGTTGATTTCTTTCCAGTGTTTATCGTCTTGTGTGCTTCCGCGGGTACCTCTCGGAGACGATGCGAGCTTGCGATCGACTACACCTTCGGAACCCGACTTATCAACAGGCAAGGACTATACATTACTTATGATCCATTTTATTTCAACCAGCGGTTTGCATGCTAGTATAGGTTAGGTTCGATGTTTGATCCTACCACATGTTTACAGCCTCTTTCAAACCGATACAGCCATGTCCCTTCCCTGCAAACCTTGTACTGCTATGTTACTATTGCTCGTTGCTCAGCCCCTGCTTAGTATGCATGCTTAGGATCCTACGATGTTACCCTGTTACTCCTTCGTTTGGGATATCACATTATCATTATTATTACTGTTGTTGATGATATGATTATTATAATGTTGACTATATTCGACGAAGGATGGAAGGTCTAGGCTATCCCGCCCCGATGCTTTGTTCCATTCGAGTCACCTAGGATCCGATTTCCGGGTATTGGTTTTAAGACTGAGCGTGCCTAATCGCGTGTGGGATTTTATGGGGTCCCCTCTTCTTACCTACCTAGCTTCAAACATTTCTAGAGGTGGCCCGAGCTGATTTACCATTTGAAACCCGTGTGTGTGCTGGTCAGCTGCTAGTAGTTTTCAAACAACTCGGGCCAGCGGAGACTTAGTTCCTCTGTTGGTCCACACATGGTGAGCTAGGGAAGTCCCCTGTTATATAGGTGAGACTAAACCCGACCTTGGCCATACGGAAGAGTCCGATCCGAGAGCGTGGCCAGCTTTTGGAGATGGATGTCGACTCACCGGGGGCCACCCGGATTTGTTCATTGTTAGTTAGAGGGACCTGTCATTTCGGATCTCTTGGAAATAATCATAAAATTGTTGCCTGTGATGGGTAGCAACTAAGAGAGATGGACATGCGTGTGGAGCCTCGTAATGGGCAGTTGGTACACCCCTGCAGGGTTAAATCTTTTCGAGAAGCCGTGTCCACGGTTATGGACGACTTGAGACCTACTCCTTGTTCATAGACAACAACAACTGAGATAATCTTAATATAACTTGATCAACGTGTGTGTGTGCCTTGACTGCTTCTTCTTCGTCGGGATGCGAAGAGGAGGACAAGGATAGGATAGGTGTTATGTTTGCGTTGTTGTTGATAGCAAGACTTGTTGGAGGCGATTCCTCATCGAATGCTTGGCTTCTTATCTTACTCTTTAGATCGTTAGCCACTTCATAAATGCTAGTGCGGAAGCAACCTCACCACTTACCCCTTCCTTACCGTAAACTACTAGTTGTCCTAGAATGACGAGTGATGAAGTCCTTGTTGGGTCAGATGACCACTACAGTTGGATGCTGAGTACCTCTGTACTCATGATACTACCCCCAAACTCTTTTCAGGGTCCTTGCTCGACAACAGGTATGGTGATCGACGTTTCACGTGGAGACTCGACGACGACTAGTTAGGCGGATCCCGGCGGAGGGACTGGACCCGTGTGGTTATGGGATCGATGTTTTCTCTTTGCCAATAGGCATTTGATTGTAGTCTGTACTCAGACATGTATCTTCCGCTATTGTATTGTATTTAAGGCAGTTGTATGCCGATTGTATGAGATGTTGTATCCTTGTATCTGTAATGTTGTGATATCATGTTGGAAATCCGGGGCATATGGCTTTGTCATATGTCGCGGTGGGACCGATATGTGCTTCGTCCCCGGATCTGGGTGGAAACACCTAGATCTGGAACAGTACCGCATATCGGGCCTTACAGTATGAAGGGAGTTTTCAAGTGTGCGATGGAAGATGATGAAAGAAGATTCAGGAGTGTTAAGCGCACAAGCTTGGGGATGCCCCCGTGCACCCCCAATTAATATTCAAGGAGACTCAATCGTCTAAGCTTGGGGATGCCCCCGTGCATCCCCTTCTCCATCAACAATCATCAGTTCGTCCTTCGTCTCACTATATTTTTATCACTTCATGTGTTATGTGCTATGCTTGGAGCGTCTCGCTCTTAGGTTTTATTTTTAGTTTTCTTTAGCTTTGCTTGCTGTTCATAACAAGTTAGATCCCGTCTTACTTTGTGTGGGAGAGAAACACACTCCACTTTGAAAATCTAGAACACATCATAGAATTTTTCATGCCTATCTTTCTCTGTTGTGTGTTTTTTATCTTTTCGTAGCTGCTGCCATGTTTAGTTTTAGTCTTAGTTTGTCTTTAGCAAGAGCCTTGGATTTTGTTTAGTTTGTTGTTGGAACTCTCTTTAGTTTTCATGTTTATCTTGTTAAGAGAGTTGGTTGTTGCACTGAGTTGTGTTTTGTCTTGGAAGTAGGTAATTGAGGTTGCTATTTAGTTCTAGTAGTAACTTGCAATAGTTTTGAGGTATTGAAGTGAGTAATGTCTTAACTTTTGGTGTCAAGAGATTTAGCCTATTAGTGATAGGTTTCATATTTTGGGCAATCCGTGTGTATTTTCAAAACCTACAAAAACTAGTTGAGAACTCTAACTACTAGATGGATCACTAATCTTTGGAGGGATCGAATATTAGAGTACACTCACGTACCATGAGTCGAGGGTGCACAAGGATAACCAAACCGCCATACACTCCTCCTCGGGGTACTTGTCTCTTTGTGAACCTCCTTATTAGATTGAGAGTTACGATAATAAGTGCATGAGTTCTTCGGACTAATGTATGTATTTAAAGTTGACACTTCCACCTTCCCATCTTTTGCTAGCCTCTCCCGTGCTGTGCATTGCCTTCTTCTCACTCCGAGAGTTGGTGTCCACCTTCGCCGGTACATCCAAACCCTTGGCATGATACGCTCTGTCATCATAAGCCTCCTTATATCTTTCCTCAAAACAGCCACCATACCTACCTATCAAGGCATTTCCATAGCCTTTTCTAGATATATTGCCATTCAACTTCCACCTCTTCATGACTTGATCTTCATGTCATACATGTTCCTGCTACACTGGCAGCGACATACATTGCATACATCATGATAGTCACATCTTCTTTATGATTTTGAGTACCTTGTAAACTGTGAAAGATTTCCTATACCTTCTTGTAAAATAGAGTGTTGCCCTTAAGTGAGGAAAGGATCCCCAAGTGGACACAATAAAAGATCCCAAAGAGGACAAATGAGAGTTAAATAGAAACAGCCATTGAGGCCACAAAAAAAATACAAAACAAAATAGAAAAAAAAGAAAAACGCAAAAAGAGAGAAAGGGGCAACACTACTATCCTTGTGAGAGATCCACACTAGTACTCCCTCTTATATCTTGTACTCCATAGAGATGATCATTATGCATATAGCTATGTGGGGAGCTTCACACTATAGAACTTGGCTTGCATATTCCAAGGATGAGCCTCCTCAAACGAGCTCTAGGTCTTCATGAGTGAGCAAGTTAGATGCACCCCCAGTAGTTTCATTGGAGAGCTTCCTAGCTCATATGTGCATCCGTTGCATGGCAATCCCTACTCCTCACATCATATCTATCATTTGGCATCTCTTGCCTATGATTGTCCTCATTGATGTGAGCCTTTCTCATTCTTTTTTGTCTTCCTCCTCCTCCGTACTTCTCTCTTTGCCATCCTAAGTGTCAACTCTCGTGCTTACGCCCATCCATTGCATGAGTGCTCAAAATATTGAAAAAAGTGGTGGATCAAATTAACTTGTACCTGGCTAGTGGTCTGGGGACGAGTCAAGATAAGATTCCAGAAAAAGACCAAGTGTGAAACTTTAGTAGATTGAGTTCTCAACAAATAAATATTTTTCTCGTATTCCCTATCCCCCTTCTTGCACGCAAACACCATTTGGAGACATTCTAGTCACGGACAGCGAGAGCTCTTGCACCTAATGTTCTTTTGTTACTTGTTTCAATGCTAATATAGACTCTTGCATGTTATGACTTGAATTGAATCTCTAACCTTGATTGCTTTACTTTTTAAAGTTCTTATATTGTTGCTAGCATGTCACCACAGAAATTATGTTGTTATCATTTACCTACTCGAGGACGAGCAGGAATTAAGCTTGGGGATGTTGATACGTCCAAAACGTATCTATAATTTCTACTTGCTCCATGCATGTTTTGTGTGATATTGCTATGATCTAGATACACTTTCATAGACTTTTGATCATATTTGGACTAACCTATTAACTCAGTGCACCACAGTGCCAGTTCCTGTTTTCTGCTGTTTTTCTATTTCAGTTTTCCCCCATATAAAAGTGCTCCAAAAATTCTGGAAAATCAGATAAAAAATCAGCGCATAAGAACCTTATGGAAGAACCTTTGTGGGGCCAGAGGGCCACCACCAGGGGCCCAGGCGCCCTGGTGGCGCGCCCTAGGGGCTTGCCGTGCCAGGGGGGCGCCTGGACCCCTGGTGGCCCCCCTGGCTGCCCCCCTTCACCTATATATTCTCCGTGACAAGAAACCCTCGAAGCCAGAACCCTTTTTCACGATCTTTCCTCTGTTCCGCCGCCGTCACGCTTCCGAGATCGGGAGCACCAGCAGACCTCTTCCTGGCACCCTGCCGGAGGGAGGGCCGACCTCCGGGAGTCTCCTCTCCACCATGGATGCTTCTCGGATGTGCCGTGAGTAGTTTCCTTTGGACCATGGGTCCGTGATCAGTAGCTATGTGATGTTCTCCTCCCCTCTTTGTTCTTCATGGTTTAGACCTCGTGAGCTGCCCTACATGATCAAGGCACTTTTGTATTCTTTCTGCTGTTGCTATGATGAGTTTGATGGGATCTGGTGGATTATGAGATTATGTTCAGATTGTGATAGAGTAATATATTTGGTTCTTATCTTTTATATTTTTGTTCTTAAGTAGTTCTTGCATGTTCTCCGTTGCTGTTTATTGCTTTGGCCAAGTAGTGGGTCGTAACCCCAAGATGGAACGTTATGCTCGATTGTGGGTTCATGCCCCCTGATGACACGCTTGAGTGACAGAAACATGAGTCTAGGGGATGTGTTGTTGCCACAAGCGGGAAAACAATAGTGCTTGTAACTGCGGTTGCAAGGATTGTTTACTTTACGCAAAGTGCTTTTTAATGTTGTTTTCTATTGCTTTGGGTTTACACTTTGGGTGGGGTTCGCAACTTAATACCAGCGAGATGTTCTGGATGGATATCTCAAGGTGGATGATTAGTAGTAGATGCAGTTGGATTTCGGTCTACTTATTTTGGCGTTCTGCCCATGCTTTTGAGCATCTTCCTTTCTTTTGTAGCATAGTTAACATTGCGGTGCGTTCATAATCCTGTCAATTGCCCTTCAGTAATTTGTTCACCTCACATAGCAGTTTTATCGTCTTTTGGGAGAGAGACATCACTAGTGAACATCACGTATCCCGGTCCATATCCTCATCATTGTTTCCACACTCATTTACTTTTCTGTTTTTACTTTCAGTTGCTATCATTATCCCTTGTTGTAAGAGCAAGTTTTGCCTTCGAAGGTTTTGGACATTGTTGGACAAAGCAGAAGTGGAACTAATATTGTTTTCGAGTATAAACATATACTTAGGTTCCGAAAGAATGGAGTTTGCAAGTAGAAGGTCGAAGGACAACTCGCTGCAGTGAAGCTTCAGTTATCTACCGAAACCTTTGAAGGAAGACGACCCCTAAAAATGTCGTCGAAGAAGATGTCTCTCTCGAGTAAAAGCGCAACGAGGAGAAAGCTGAAGCTGGTCGAAGACTTAGTCTTTTTGCTAGTTTCTCTTTATTTCTTGAGTCGTAGGAAAAACCGTACTATTAAGAGGGGTTTGCTAGTTGAGATCTTTGTCGAAGTGAATTTGCTCTGCTCAACCAAAACCCACAAAAGCCTACCGAGAGAAATCTTACCGAGTCGAGCGAATAGCTCGAAGGAAAAGTCATCGCACTTCGTGCCTTCAAGAGAGAACTCGTTCGGTGAGTCAGCTTACTTGTTCCTCAAGTAAAGTTGCGCAGTGATTGGAATCCGACCGTTGTGGACACGCGTCAAGCGGTTGCATCGGGTCACTTCAGTCATTTTACCCATCGGGATCGCCAACTATAAATACCCCGCACCTACCCGCCATTTCGGGTGGGCTGCTCCACTGAAGATTCTAAGACAGAAGTCGGTGAGCATCCCAAAGAGATCCATCGAGAGAAAACCTACACCCAAGTCTGAACTGAGTTGAGAAATTCACTATGACTTAGGTTGAGATTAGCTGATCTTTTTATCTTGGAGAACTGCAAGTCTCCTAGACGGTTAGGCGTCGCCTGTCAAGCAGTCGAAGAGTAATTGTCACTGCTGAAGGAAGTTTGTAAAGGTCTCGGAGATGTCCTGAATCATCTACCACGAGTGAAAACTGGACAAGCTCGAGGAGTTTGTTGCAGTGGAGAATAGGACGGAGAGAGTTTTGCTCCAGGTGTTCAATCACCAGTCCCTCCAACCAGACGTAGCACTTTGCAGAGTGTGAACTGGTTTACCAAACATCGTCGTGTCAGGCTCGTTTTCCTTCATGCTTTTATATTAAGTATTTACTCGTTGCCTGTTTGTCTTCGATGTTTTCCTTCGCTCCCAATCCTTTCGAGCTATGCATTACCTTCGATACTGTATTTCCTTCGAGATGTTCTTAGTTCTTTGCAGTTTGTATGAATTCCTTCTAAGTTCCTTAGAATTTTTAGAAGTGATCATTCACCCCCTCCCCCTCTGATCTTTCTTGAGCTTTCAATTGGTATCAGAGCTAGGCACTCCCTACGCTCTGCGTATTTTGGTCTAACAACCTGGAGTGTTGTCAAGAATGTCGTTTGCAGCTGTTCGCTCGGGGGAACCAATCCCTATTTTCAATGGGAAGGACTATTCCTATTGGAAGGACAAAATGAAGAGGAATATCATGGCTATCAACTCTGCCGCTTGGGAAGTTGTCAAGAATGGTGTAACTGTCAAGGACACTGATGCCATTACTCCTGAAGAGACAAAGAAGATAGAGCTAGACGCTGAAGTCTGGGTATTCATCACAAATCATCTGATTCCTGAAAAATATCATGAGGTCAAGAATATTCCTTCGGCCAAAGGTGTTTGGGATTATCTCGAGAAGATTGGGGAAGGTGTCTCTACTCAGAAAGATGCTCGAATTGACACTCTTCGAAGCAAGTTCTATCGCTTCAAGAGGCACGAGGGAGAAAAAGTTTGTTCCATATACAGCAGACTCACTGCGTTGTCAAATGGACTGATTTCCCTTGGTGCAGATGATATTACCAATCGGATTATTGTCAGAACTTTGCTCCGTTCTCTTGATGATTCCTTCGATCACATTGTGCTGATGATTAAGGAAAGAACTGATTTCAAGGATATGGTTGCCGCTGATATTGTTGAAAGGCCTAATACTTTCGAGATGGAAGAAGATGAGAAACGTGACATCAATGGGAGTCGAAGAAAATCTCATGCACTGAAGGCCAGAGCTTCACATCACTCCTCTCCTGAAGCTAGTTCTGAATCGGGTTGTGCCTCAGATGACCCCGAGAACATTGGAAAAGATCTGGCACTGATAATGAGAAGATTCAATCGCTTTCTGAGAAGGAACTCCTCTTCACCGAAGAAAAACTATTCTTCAAGACATTCAAGTAATTCATCTCAACATCGATCATCATCCAGAAACTCTTTAGCGAAAGATAACTGTTGCTATAAGTTCAAGAAGCCAGGTCACTTCATTGCTGATTGTCCTCTCTGGGAAATTGAACATAAATCAAAGCACTCTCACAGCAGCTCTTCGAGCAAGTCTTACAGATCGAGAAAAAACCACGATTCGAAGTAATATGATTCAAGGTCCAGAAGAGACAAGAAAGATGGTTCTGATGATGACAAGAAGAAGAACTATCACAGGCATCGAGAGGGTTCTTCCTCTAAATCACATTCCTCTCGTCGACAGAATTCACACCGAGCCAAAGCCTATCTGGGTAAAGAGATGAACTCTGAAGATGAAGCTTTCGGTTCTGAAGCAGGATCAAAGTCAAGATCTGGTTCTGGTTCTGAATCTGATGGTGTTGCTGGAATAGCATTCGCCTCAAACAAGAATTCAAGTTCATTCTTCTCCAACCAGAGCAGTGAAGATGAATCTCCCGCTTACTGCTTCATGGCCAAGGCTAAGGTATCCTCATCTAAGAAATCCCACGATACTTCTGATGGATCTGCTTATGAAAGTGACTCTAGGATAAGCTATGCTAAACTTGCTAAAATTGCTTCTATCCAACAAGATGAGCTAGATTCTCTAAGTGAAACCATTCAAAAATCTGAGACCTTGTTGATCGATGAGATTGAGAAGGGTCAAACTTTGACAAATGAGCATGTTGCTCTGAAGGAAAAGTATGATGATCTTTCCTCTCGGCATGATCTTCTCTCAGTGGACTACGAGAAGCTAACCTATGAATTACTTCAAGGGAAAATGGCTCTCGAGAAACTGAGAGAGGCTAATGAAGAGTTGGAAAGTGTCAATCTCGCGCTCATGGCTCAACAAGGCTCAGAAACTAAAAATGAATCTACTTCACCTTGCTTAACCTGTTTGGAACGAAGTAAAATTGAGTCTATTTCTGAGAGATCGAAAGGAAAGCAACCTATTGTTATCGATGATACTAACCCCTCGAACGAGGAAATCATTACCGAGGAACTCCTCAGGTTGAAAAATTTATTTGAAACAGGCATGTTCAAAAGTGTGCAGGGACACCAGTACTTATGTGACATCCTACGAAAGGCTCTTCTTCACAGAAATCCCCGAAACGAAGGAGTTGGCTTCGAAAGGAAAATCAATCCTGATGGAACCTACTGGGAACCCAAGCAGTATCCTAAAACTGTCTGGGTTCTTGTGAAAGAAAAGCCCATTGATATTGCTAACCTTACAGGTTTCAGTTGCAAAATTGACAAAGCTATTGTTGATGAATCACTTGATTCTGACTACAAGCTTGTCAAAGATCAGGAAGTAAAGGTGTCGGCTGAGTTCGTTGGTACTCCTCCAAAGAATGGCTTTTATAAGCGACAGATTTGGGTTCGCAAATCTCTCGTAGAAAAACTGCCCCCTAATCATTCTTTGTAGGGAAAATCCTCGGTACCACCGAATCACTACTATTCTCTCGAGGATAGAAATGAACCCTTGGTGCTTGCTTCAAATGTTCCCCAAAAGGATTACTATCGTATAGATAGAAATGTTTATCGCCATCGTGACAATCGCACCAAAATTGCAATTACCCATCGTTACTCTAACCCCTCATCGAGGAATTATATTTATGGTGTGCTCGATGGTCCTGATCGACAATGCAATCCTGTTCGATATAATATTGCTGATCCATCTAGCTCTACCATGCCTTCTAAGTCACCTGCTCGTTTGTGGGTGGTTAAGAAGAACTAATTCTTCTGCAGGGCTATGTCTCCGGTGGATCCGAATGGGTCATGGATAGTGGATGTACAAATCATATGACCGGAGACAAAGATTTGTTCACCGAAGAAAAACTGTCTGAATCTTCACAGAAATACATTACCTTCGGTGACAACAACAAAGGAAAAGTACTTGGTTTGGGTAAGGTTGCCATATCGAAAGACAAGCATATTGATAAGGTTTTGCTTGTACAATCTCTAGGATATAATCTTATGTCTATATCAAAACTTTGTGATATGGGTATGCTTGTACTGTTTTCTGCGTCTCGCTGTGTTGTCTTTTCACAGGATGATTATTCCTTCGTGTTCGAAGGATATCGCAAGGGTGATCTTTACGTCGTTGATTTTTCTTCGGGACCTGCAGTGTCCACATGTTTAATGGCCAAAGCCACTTCTGGTTGGTTATGGCACCGAAGACTTGGTCATGCAGGGATGAAAAATCTTCAAACTCTTATCTCGAAGAAGAACATCGTTGGAATTGATAATGTGAAATTCGATAAAGATCGTCTATGCAGTGCCTGTGAAGCAGGAAAGATTGCCAAGAAACATCACTCAGCAAAAACCATCATGACTACTACTCGTCCTCTTGAATTACTTCATATGGACTTATTCGGTCCTCAAAATTATGCTAGTCTTGGAGGTAACAAGTATGGTCTGGTTATTGTTGATGATTTCTCTCGATATACTCGGGTTTTCTTTCTAGATGACAAGAGCAAGGTTGTTGAAATTTTCAAAACTTTCGCAAAGAGAGCTCAAACTGAATATGAATTATCTCTCAAGCATATCAGAAGTGATAATGGTACAGAATTCAAAAATACTCATATCGAAGATTTTCTTGATGAATATGGCTTTACTCATGAATTCTCGGCTGCTTATACACCGCAACAAAATGGTGTGGTCGAGAGAAAGAATCGAACACTTATTGAAATGGCCAGAACAATGCTTGCTGAATACAAGACTCCTATCAGGTTCTGGGCCGAAGCTATCAACACTGCATGTCATATCATCAACAAGGTTTATCTGCACAAGTTTCTGAAGAAAACTTCACATGAACTCATCACTGGTAAAAATCCAAATGTGTCTTATCTCAGGGTTTTTGGTGCTCCATGTTATATCAGAGACATGAATCACAGCTCCAAGTTCGCCCCAAAGGCACACGAAGGTTTTCTTCTAGGTTATGGTTCAAATTCTCACACTTACAGAGTTTACAACTCACATCTTGGCAAAGTTGTAGAAACTGTAAATGTTCGATTTGATGAAACTAACGGCTCTCAAAAGGAGCAATTACCTCTTAACCTGGATGAACCACCTTTGGATGAAGTTATCAGGTACATGGCTATTGGAGATATTCGACCTGTCGATGGAAATGCTCAACAAGCAAACAGGGATGATGATGGTCCAATGTTCCCACACATAGCCCGGGGCGCTGGAGATCAACATCCTGAAGAAATTGATGCACGGGTCGAAGGAGAACGCATAAACGAAGAATATGTTGATCCCGAAGGACAAGCTGAACCCGAAGGAAATGATCCCGAAGGACAAGCTGATCCCGAAGATCAACCTGATCCACAAGATGAAGAAACTTTTCCTCGTGTTCGAAGAAGAGTGGATGTCGACTCAATTCTCGAAGAGATTCGTTTACCAGGTCGTCCCACCACTCGTTCTCATACTCGATTAGCTAACTTCTGTGGAAATTTCTCGTTTGTATCCATGCTAGAACCTTCAAAATTTGATGAAGCCATGAGAGACTCAGACTGGATGACTGCCATGCTCGAAGAACTTAACCAGTTCGAGAGAAATAAAGTCTGGTCCCTTGTCGATAGACCTGATTCCACGAAGCATAATATCATTGGTACGAAGTGGATTTTTCGCAACAAGCAAGATGAAGATGGCATAGTGGTAAGAAATAAAGCTCGACTGGTTGCACAAGGCTATACCCAAATCGAAGGTATTGATTTTGGTGAGACTTATGCCCCAGTTGCTCGTCTTGAATCCATTCGTGTCATGCTTGCTTTTGCCAATTACAATGGTATATTTCTATATCAAATGGATGTCAAAAGTGCATTTCTTAACGGTAAAATCGAAGAAGAAGTGTATGTTATGCAGCCACCAGGCTTTGAAGACCCGAAGAATCCTGATAACGTGTACAGATTGCACAAGGCCCTATATGGGTTAAAGCAAGCACCTCGTGCTTGGTATGAAACACTGAAGGATTTTCTTCTAAAGAAGGGCTTCAAACCAGGAACAACTGATCCGACTCTTTTTACTCGTGCATACAAAAATGATCTTTTTGTGTGTCAAATTTATGTCGATGATATTATTTTTGGCTGTACTAACCCTGATATTAGCGAAGAATTTTCTCGCATGATGTCGAAGAAATATGAAATGTCAATGATGGGTGAATTGAAGTTCTTTCTCGGGCTTCAAATCCGTCAACAGAAGAATGGTACTTTCATTTCACAAGAGAAGTATCTCAGAGATTGCCTGAAGAAGTTTGATCTTGTCAGTTGCAAAACTATCAAGACTCCAATGCCTACGAATGTTCATCTAGATGCAGATGAGAAGGGCAAACCTTTCGATCAGAAGAAATATCGCTCGATGATCGGTTCGCTTCTTTACCTTTGCGCATCTAGACCTGACATTATGCTATCAGTTTGTATGTGTGCTCGTTTTCAGGCAAATCCGAAAGAATCTCATCATATTGCTGTCAAGCGAATCCTTCGATATCTGGCTCACACACCAACCTTGGGTCTTTGGTATCCCAAGGGTGCCCAGTTTGATCTCGTTGGATATTCAGATTCCGACTGGGCTGGTGATCGAGTCGATAGGAAATCTACCTCAGGCACATGTCATTTTCTCGATAGATCTCTTGTCTGTTGGGCCTCGAAGAAACAGAATTGCGTATCTATTTCTACGGCCGAAGCCGAGTATATTGCTGCCGGTTCATGCTGTACTCAGATTCTGTGGCTCAAGCAAACGCTGAAAGATTATGGTATTCTTATGAAGAAAATTCCATTGCTATGTGATAACGAGAGTGCAATCAAAATTGCTCATAATCCAGTGCAACACTCTCGAACGAAGCATATTGATATTCATCATCATTTTCTTCGAGATCACGTTCAGCGAGAAGATATTGTTATCAGCCATGTGCGCACCGAAGATCAATTGGCTGATATCTTTACGAAGCCCTTGGATGAAAAGAGGTTCTATGCACTAAGGTGTGAGTTAAACATATTGGACTCACGCAATGTGCAGTAAGATCATAACCATCGGTACTATGTATCATTAGTTTTCATTGTTGATTACTTTCGTTAGTTTTCTGTCGTGTTCCTTTTTCGTTTATTTTGTTCGTTTGGTGTTGTCCTATACACTTATCACTCCGAGTTTTATCGCTGTTTTATCTCGGATTGACTAAGTATCGGACCCTTTTTTCCCTCTATTCTATCCCTACCTATTCTGTGCTTTTCTCTCGTGAACATGTATATATTGTACTCGATCAAGATTCCCTTCGAATGTCATTGATTCCAAAGGAAAATCTATCGAAGTTTTATCTACTTTTATACTCGATGTTCGATGAGTTTGGTCTTGGACGTGGAGCAACCTTCTTTCGGTTCGTTGGGATTTCCCGCGATTACCGCCACAAAATCCGTCCGTTGAATGCGGAGAGATGCGAAATCTACACCGTTGGATCAGATCTGACAGCTCTGTCAGACCCCCCCCCATTTAAATACTGATCCACCCCACCGGCTTAGACATCGCTATTCCTTCGACTTTGTCTCTTCGCCTCCAGAAGCTCTCTCTCGCACGCCGTCGTGCTGCCTCGTCGCCGTCGACTCCCTCGCCGCTTAGCTGCCGGAAGGAAGCCGCCGGAGACGTTCCCGTCGACAAAGATCTTCATCTGCGTCGCCGTAGTCGCCTCACATCACCAAGTTAGGGTATGTGTGGCTCTGGATTCGATTCTATCTCGTTCTGTTCATCGTTTCCAGTTTCTGTGTTGATTTTTCTGTGATTTCTTTTAGGTCTGTTTGATCCGTTTGGATCTTTGAAACTTGGGAAATCTGTCTCTAGCCTTTTCTGTCGATTCCCCATCGGTCCTTGGTAAGAAATCCCTCGGATTCTCTCACTTAGGCAAATCCTACAGTATCGTTTCGATAGATTTAATCTTGTGCGATTTATTCATACAAGTTCTTCGTTAGATTTCCACCCGATGAAAATCTAGCCTAGCACTTTCATGAAAACTTGCGATAAGACAAATCTCTCGAAAAGATTGCTGCATTCAAAATGTTTTTCCTCGAAATTGCTGGTACTTGTTCACAACTTTCCTATATTCCCTCGTACCTCTCTTTTTCGCAGGAAAATGTCTGGCAACGAAGGAAATATTAGAGCACCCAAGCGTGTGGGAGGCAGAACTAGAATCACCAATAATTCTGAAGGTTTATCTGAGGATTTGATCATAGAGAAGAACTTGAGGACTCCTTCAGGATCTGAAGATGAACGTACGAGAGAAAATCGTCTGCAAGAGATACGAAGGCTTCAAGCTCTTCGGTGGTATGAGTACAAGTCTCTTATGCCACGCTGGGAGAGGCTGTTTGCTATGAAAAATCCTTGGTCTGATGTCAAATCATTAAGGCCAAAGTGGACGAAGGATAATCGACCACCTCCTACTGCTGATGCTCACCCTACAGCTCTCAAAACACCTGATGATTTTAAAGAGCTTGTTGAAGCTCGAGAAGCTCGAGCACAGAAGAGAAAAGAAGCCAAAGCACGAAAGGAAGCTGCTGCTGCTGAAGGTACCGTAGAAGTTGGCCCTAGTGCCAAATCAAAGGGTGGCAAGAAGTCAGCCAAGCGACAGAAAAAGGTTGTAATTGTATCACCTCCTGATGCAAGCTCCGAAGGAGAAGCTAACTCAGATAATCAAGACCCTGGTACTGAGGCTGATGTCGAGGACATACCTCTGAAGAAAAAGCCGAGCAGTAAAGGCATAAGGATCCAGGAGCCTGCTCCACAAGCTCCTCGAGGAAATATTGACTTGACCAACTTGGTCACAGATCCGCCTATTTCGTCTGCTCCACCTGTTCCTGCTCGCCAATCAAAACCTTCGGCTCCATCGAAGGGAAAGCAAGCTCAAGTTGCTGAAGATGAAGAAACGCTTATTCAGCGAAAGGAAAGGCTGGCCAAGCAAAAGGAACAAGAAGGAAAAGGCTTGATTAATTCCAAGATCCTGAACTTTCACAGTCAGCCCGAGCATAAAAAGGCTCTGGTTGCTCAACAACTTGGTATTCTTCATTTGTCAGTGAAAAATATCGACGACAAATTTCTGAAGGCACTATACCTAGTGTCCCGAAAGAAAAGGTCGTGGCCCCCAGTGCCACCGAGCAAGTTGTGACTCCCACAGTCACGAAAGAAAAGGTGATAGCCCCAAGTGCTGCGAAGAAGAATGCAGAGGCCCCTAGTGCCTCGAAGGATAAAGCAGTGGTCTCAAAACCCATTGCTGCTGCCAAGGCCACCAAGGAAGCCAAAAAGAAAGCCAAGGAGGCTAGACAGAAGGCGCAAGCTGCTCCAGTTCCTCGAACTGCCCCAGCTCCTGCTCCTATTGCACCAATTGGTTCCGGACCTCGTGCCGATGAAGAGAGTTCTAACGAAGGAGAATCAAATGCAAATTCTCCATGGGATGCTGCACATATTTCACACATTCTCTGGAAGATGGCTACCACTCCGAGCAGAGTCACTGCCGAGGACGATGTTCCTGCTGAAATCCAAGAGCATGTTGCTCGATACATGATTCGCTGGGAAGATTATATCACCCAGGATAAAAAGGATAAGGAACAAGTGAGGTTTTACACCAAGCAACTTCAAGAAGAAACCGAGGACGCTGAGTCCCGAACATTTTTCAAGTCCAAGATTGCATCTGCTGAAGCTTCCAGGAGGACTCAGAAGGAAAATTTAACTGCTGTGTTTGACAAGGTAAAACAAGTTGTGTCTGTTGTTTGCAAAGAGCATAATGATGCTCTGTTCCATAGACAATCTCGAAAGAGAAAGTCTGCTGCCCCAACCTCTGAGCGTGGGACGCCAGAGATCGAGAAGAACGCCAAGAAGGCCAAGTCCACCGAGGTCGTTGCTACCACAGAACGACAAGAAACTGAACCAATCCCCACCAAGCAACCCACTCCCCCCCGCAAGACAACTCCACCACCTCGCGAAACAACCCCACCGCCGCGACAAACAACTCCACCTCCTCGCCAAGCCACTCCTCCACCTAGACAACAAACACCTCCACCTCCACCTCCACCCCGTCAACCCTCACCACCAAAAGCCTCGCCACCACCTCCAAACCCACCATCTCCACCTCAAGTCATTCCATCGACCTCCCCGGCCATTGAAACCCAAGTTCATGCAGAGACCGAGCAAGTTGCTTGTGTCGAGCAAGAAACTCAAGTCCAGAAAGATTACTCTTCTGCCCGGACTATGCATGAAGGAGAAGATGCTGATGTTGACATCACGACAGTTTCTTCTCAACAGGACCCTGTCGAAGGCAATTGTTCTGGAGATGATAGTTCAAGTGATAATTCTTCCTCCTCCGCTTCAAGTTTCTCGAACGAAGAAATGGTTGATGCTTTTGCACAACTAGATGAAGACTTGGAGGCCATGGAAAATGAAGAGGCCGCACAAAATGCTCAAACCGACGAAGGATATGCCGTCGTAGCTCAGGCCGAGGAGAATGCTCCTGCAGTCACTCCGGCTCAGGATATTGTCAACATCCCATCATCTATCACTTGACCTGCTGAACCAGAGTTCCAGATGCCAGATAACGCTGCTGAGGTTTTTCCCATTGATGAGCTGCTTCACTCTGCTCATCCGAGAGAAATGCTTCCTTTGTTCCGCTCAGATGTTCCTCGAGGAGGTCCCATCTTCAAAAGGCGTGAACACAAGCCATTTTTCTTCAGTACCAATCCCTACAAGAAGCCCAGAAGTGCTTATTCTCTTCGGTTTTGGACCCAAGAGCAAGCTATCTATTATACTCGTGTGTTGTACAACAAGGCAAGAGTTTTCCAGCATCAATATCTTGATATGCCTTCGGTGTACTCCACTACTTGTTTCGAGAACATAGTCGAGACAATTGATAGCCTGCATGCTCACAAGATGTTTGCTCTCGATTGTGGTTACAATCCCGAGCTTATCAAGCAGTTTTATGCGACACTTTATGTCTCTGGAGATCCTCAGAACTCGAAGACATGGAAATTTGACTATATGATTCAAGGCCAAGTTTTTCACATGACTGTCGACCAATTTCTGGCTATCATAAATTTACCTCGGTTCGAAGGATTACCTCACAAACTTCATGACTTACCTGCTGCAACTCCTGCTGAATTCTCTACGCTGATGGATCCAGAAGTCGTAGGAGATCACTACCCCACTGAGCCGAAGCCAAGACACTTGGTATTTGAAGCAAAGGCATGGTTTTATATTCTCTCGAAGACTTTGATGCCAATGCTTGATGTGCACGATAATTTTCCAATTCCAAATGATGTGCAACTTGCTCTGTTGAAGTTAGTCCACGGTCATCCCTTCGATTTTGAAAACTACTTCCTCAGAACTTTAGTGTCTTGTGCTGATGACCACAACTCCCACAAGCCATATGCACCTTGGCTGATGGAAATCTGCAATTACTCTCGGGACGTGCCATTCCCAGTATCTATTTACCCGAAGATTTTCACTCCACCTTTTCGTGAGGTATTGCAGGTTGTTGCTCGACCCAAAGATCCTTTTGCTGAGCACACTGGCATCCGCGCCCACTTAACTGAGCGCAATATTCGCTCGAAATTTATCAAGCCAGTGCATCATATGGAAGTTTCTCTTCGGTCCCAGCAAATGCTTCAATATCACATTGATCAAGATTTTATTCAGAAGCAAGCTATGATGGACGAGATCAATCACCTGCGAAAAATTGCCATGAACAACAATCAGATGCTGCGTGAATGTCTTCGCCGTGATTGGAAAGGTCTTCGGAAGTTCAATTCCCTCGGTCAACTCCAACGATGTGGTTTCAAAGAATATCCTCCTCACCTGAACAGAAATTGGACCAATGATGATCGAGTAGATCGACCGGATCCCAATATCCCTCGTCTGCCAAAGAACAGAGATATTCTCAGTGTTGATGATTATTATCATATCACTTTGGAGACTTTCTCCTCCGCCTCCGAGCAAGAAGAAGCCCCTCACCGTCAACCCAGAGTTCACTCGCCACTTCCTCGAAGCCCTAGGACCCCGCCGGAATCGCAGCTGGAATCTTCTGGAGATCAGCACTCCTTCCGCACGAAGATCACTCCTCCAGGCGCTCGTCCAATTTATCGTGCTCCAACGCTCGCCGAATCTTCTCGTCGTCGCCGGAGCCAGCGTCGCGAGTAGGGATTTCTTTCGACCCTATTCTCTCGACTTTTTGTACGTTGTGACAAAAAGGGGCAGATGTAGTGGCATCGAAGAAATTAGTTTGCCTACAGGGTTAAGGGTTTTGTTTTTTTTTCTTTCGACATACTCTTGCTTTTGAGGTTTCTGAGTAGTTTCAACAAACTTTCGATTCACATTCGATCTGGTTGTAACTAACTCTAAGTAGGATTGTGAACTGCTACTCTTTTCGTAAGATATCTATCTGCTGCTTGCTATACTTAACCATTTTTGCAGGAAGTTATCTTTCATATAAGTTCACAAATCATTCGAGGAGATTGCATATTTCTCATTGGATACTATCTGGAATGCAATTTCTCTCGCTAAGATTTTTGATGTTTTTCCCTCGACACTTCTTGTCAAATATGCACTTCACAGGAAATCTTTATCTTCCGTGCATACATCAAGGGGGAGTACTTCATCGATCTTAGCACTGGTTTATCATCGAAAACTCAAACTTTTTCAAATTATTTATCGATGCCTGTTTTGTCAACAATCGTCCAAAAAGGGGGAGATTGTAAGAGCAAGTTTTGCCCCCGAAGGTTTTGGACATTGTTGGACAAAGCAGAAGTGGAACTAATATTGTTTTCGAGTATAAACAGATACTTAGGTTCCGAAAGAATGGAGTTTGCAAGTAGAAGGTCGAAGGACAACTCGCTGCAGTGAAGCTGCAGTTATCTACCGAAACCTTTGAAGGAAGACGACCCATAAAAATGTCGTCGAAGAAGATGTCTCTCTCGAGTAAAAGCGCAACGAGGAGAAAGCTGAAGCTGGTCGAAGACTTAGTCTTTTTGCTAGTTTCTCTTTATTTCTTGAGTCGTAGGAAAAACCGTACTATTAAGAGGGGTTTGCTAGTTGAGATCTTTGTCGAAGTGAATTTGCTCTGCTCAACCAAAACCCACAAAAGCCTACCGAGAGAAATCTTACTGAGTCGAGCGAATAGCTCGAAGGCAAAGTCATCGCACTTCGTGCCTTCGAGAGAGAACTCGTTCGGTGAGTCAGCTTACTTGTTCCTCAAGTAAAGTTGCGCAGTGATTGGAATCCGACCGTTGTGGACACGCGTCAAGCGGTTGCATCGGGTCACTTCAGTCATTTTACCCATCGGGATCGCCAACTATAAATACCCCGCACCTACCCGCCATTTTGGGTGGGCTGCTCCACTGAAGATTCTAAGACAGAAGTCTGTGAGCATCCCAAAGAGATCCATCGAGAGAAAACCTACACCCAAGTCTGAACTGAGTTGAGAAATTCACTATGACTTAGGTTGAGATTAGCCGATCTTTTTATCTTGGAGAACTGCAAGTCTCCTAGACGGTTAGGCGTCGCCTGTCAAGCAGTCAAAGAGTAATTGTCACTGCTGAAGGAAGTTTGTCAAGGTCTCGGAGATGTCCTGAATCATCTACCATGAGTGAAAACTGGACAAGCTCGAGGAGTTTTTTGCAGTGGAGAATAGGACGGAGAGAGTGTTGCTCCAGGTGTTCAATCACCAGTCCCTCCAACCAGACGTAGCACTTTGCAGAGTGTGAACTAGTTTACCAAACATCGTCGTGTCAAGCTCGTTTTCCTTCATGCTTTTATATTAAGTATTTACTCGTTGCCTGTTTGTCTTCGATGTTTTCCTTCGCTCCCAATCCTTTCGAGCTATGCATTACCTTCGATACTGTATTTCCTTCGAGATGTGCTTAGTTCTTTGCAGTTTGTATGAATTCCTTCTAAGTTCCTTAGAATTTTTAGAAGTGATCATTCACCCCCTCCCCCTCTGATCATTCTTGAGCTTTCACTTGTGTTTGATCCTTTGTGAACAACAAGACCGGAGAGATTGACAACCTCTCTGAACTTCGTTGGGAACAAAGTTATTTGTGGCTGTGTGCAGGTCCGCGTCAGTTGCGCCGCTGACACCTACTTATCATCTCCGGAGTCCTACTGGAGACAAACCTTGGTATCTTTACTGAGGGAAATTTTCTGCTGTGCTACATCATACCTTCCTCTTGGGGTTTACCAACGAACGGCGAGAAATCATCATCACCTCGCGCATCAAGCACCCGGGTTTGAGGATCCCAAGTTCCCCAATCATGTATATAAACTCGATAAGGCACTCTATGGCCTTAAGAAAGCACCACGAACTTGGTATGAGCACCTTACTGAGTTCTTAGTCCATTATGGGTTTGAAATTGGGCAAACCGATCCCACTCTTTTTACTAAGAGGGCTGGTGGGGAATTGTTCATATGCCAACTATGTGTTGATGATATTATCTTTGGTTTCGTTAACAAATATTTTAATGAAGAGTTTGCTAAGGTAATGTCCGGCAAGTTTGAGATGTCTATGATGGGAGAGATGGAGTTCTTCCTCGGTTTTGAAGTGAAGCAATTGCAAGAGTAACCTTCATCAACCAATCAAAATACAATCAAGACATGCTGAAGAGGTTCAAGTTTAATGGTCTAAGACGCCCATGCCCCTCGAGTGCCAACTTGACCTCGACCCGAACGGCAAAGAGGTAGACCACAGAGAGTATCGTTCTATGATTGGTTCTTTATTGTATCTTTGTGCATCTATGACGGATATTATGTTGAGTGTGGGCATGTGTGCAAGATTTCAATACGCACAAAATGAAAGCCACGTTGTGGCCATCAAAATAATCTTTCAATATTTTGTACATACACCAAACTTCGGCTTGTGGTATCCTAAAGGCTAAAGCTTCAACCTCATTGGATACACGGATTCGGATTGGGCGGGAGCCAAAGTGGAGAGGAAGTCCACTTCCGGAGGGTGCCAATTCCTTGGTAGGTCTTTGGTGAGTTGGTCTTCCAAGAAGAAAAATTGTGTGTCTCTCTCAACCACCAAAGATGAGTACATTGCCGCTGCAAGTTTTTGTGCACAATTATTATGGATGATGCAAACTTTAAAGGATTATTATGTCACTTGTGACAAAGTGCCACTTTTATGTGACAATGAAAGTGCTATCAAGATCACCTACAACCCCGTCGAACATAGCAAGACAAAGCATATTGAAATTTGACATCACTTTATCCGAGATCATGTGAAGCGGCGTGATCTTGATCATTGATATGTGGGCACCGGGGATCAACTTGCGGATATCTTCACCAAGCCTTTGAATGAAGCAAGATTTCGAGAGTTAAGGCATGAGCTAAATATCATTGATTCGAGTAATGCGGTTTGAAGAACTTGCCCACACACCATATCTCAACATTGTATATAGCTTGGATGTAGGCATGGATATAGGGGGAGTGATGTTCAATTCACGGACAACCACTCTACCTATTATGCGGAAAGATAAAAGTTTCTTTCACTACGGTCATTTTTGGCGGCCTTCATGGTCACCCAAGGTGACAACTCTGCTTCAAGGCAATGGACCCAAGATACATCTTTGTGGTGCCATACCAAATAAGCTCAAACATGGTGGCTTCGGCCACCTCCCCTCCCTTTAATACATTTTGGTTCTATTTGTTTGTCTTTCGTTTAATTGCATTTTGGTAAATCCAAGGATGCTCTCGTGGTTTGCCTTATATTTGCCTTGGACTGTCCCTTCCATTTGCTGGGTTGAGAGTCTCCAACCAAAGCCCATCCTCCCCAAAACATTTAGATGCATAAGGTATGCGCAAGAGATGATAACGACTTCTCTCCCTTCGTTGGTTACCCCAAGTGGAAGGTTGAGATGTAGATAGCGGCAAATTTCCCTTGGCAAAGATACCAAGGTTGAGATCGACAAGTAGGACTCCAACAACGACAAGTAGGTGGTTCGGCAAGTGAGGCGCTATTTACGAGAATCACTTGCTTCGCCTGGACCTGCACACTAAAACAAACAACTTTGCTCCCAACAAAGTACAGAGAGGTTGTCAATCTCTCCAGCCTTGCCGTTTACAAAGGATCAACGCAACAGATAATGATAGTGATAACTAACCCTAGAAAGTAAAACAAGAAGTAAACTGAGGGTGTAAACAGCAATGGAAATATGGACCATGGTCCCATGAAGTTCACTAGTGATGTCTCTCTCCCAAAAGACGATAAACAACTATGTAAGGTGAACAAATTACAGTTGGGAAATTGATAGGAATAAAAACGCACGGCAATGCTAACTATGCTACAAAAGAAAGGAAGAGGCTCAACAGGAGGGGAAGTACGCCAAGACATGTTGTAAGGCCCCCGATGCGGTGCTAACTCGAGTTAGTCGCTTTTGCGTCCCGCTCAAGTTAGAAGGCATAAAAGTCCACCGACTCACGACACTCGCACTCGTGTTGCTGCCGGATTCTCGACAACAGGTATAAGAACAATGAACTTTATACTAGGACATAAATATATAGAGTCCAGGGCATACATCGCCGCTGGTATTTATTACAACATATCAGAGGTCCATAGATCCGACAATACATCATGCAACAAGCGGAAGACAATCACGACCGAGTACGGTCAAAAACCAAATGACCCTAGAGAGGGTTACACATAAGCAAGTCCACCCACGAAACGTCGGAACCCAACTATAGGATCTACTGAGTGAAGTCGTCCTCATCGTCGTCCTCCGGGGGCACCTCCACGAAGTAACGTCCGGTGCTCGGGTCGAGGTAGTAGTCAACTGCAGCGGCCGATCAGGCAAAACAGTAAAAGCACAAAAGGAAAACAGGGGTGAGATTATATCATTACAGGATAACTAACTTCCTACGGTAAGATAAGGTAAAAGTAAAGGTTGCAGCCGCACTAGCATATATGGTGGCTATCGTTCTATTAGAGTAGAGGTAAGATCCAAGAATGCACATGACACCGCGTCATAAGTTTGCTATTCACCTACTTACGGCAAACATAACACAACCTTGTTCTTCTCTCGGTCCCCCTGGACGAAGAAAAGCAGCCAAGGCACACACACGGTAGGCAAGTTTTAATTATGATCCAATTTGATGTTATTCTATGAACACGGAGTAGGTCTCATGTCATCCATAACCGTGTACACGACTTTCCGAAAAGATTTAACCCTGCAGGGGTGTACCAACGTCCCATCATAGGCTTCACATGTACGCCCGGTTTCCACTTGGCTAGGTAAGCGCCTGAAACTCCAGAACGTCAGAGTCCCTCTAACTAACAACCATTATTCCGGGTGGCCCCCGGTGAGTCGACATCCAACTCAAAAGCCGGTCGCGCTCTCGAATCGGTCTCTACCGTATGGCTAAGAACGGGTTTAGTCTCACCTAAATAACAGGGGACTTCCCTAGATCACCGGTGTGGACCAACCAGAGGAAATATGTCTCCGTTGGTCCGGGTTGTTTCGAAAACTGCTAGGGTACCAACCAAGCACACACACGTTTGCAAATAGTAAATCAGCTCGGGCCACCACTAGAATTGTATGTAGCTAGGTAGGTAATACAAGGGGACCCCATAGAATCCCACACACAATTAGGCACGCTCGTCAAGAAACACAATACCCGGAACTCGGGACCTAGGTGACTCAAATGGAACAAAACACGTGGCGGGAACAGCCCGGTCTCCCATCTTTCGTCAAGCATAAATTAACATCATAATAATAAATATCAACCAAAATTTTAACAACATGATATACCAACCATAGCATAGGGTAAGCAACAAGTTTTCCTAGTTATACTAAGCAATGGCTGAGCAGCGGTAACTTAGCAATACAATGTTTTGCTGAGATGTGGGGATCATGGCTGTTTGGTTTTGATTAAGGCATAAGCAAGGTGGATAGGATCAAACAATTCGTTCTAGACTACAACTAGGTAGGTAGGCAGAAAGGTATCAAGTAATGGTATGAATCTTCCCCTTGCCTGGGTAATCGTTCGACGGAGCAGACGTAGCAGGGTCCTCGGTCTTGACGTGGTGTGACCCTATCTAGTCAAATTTAAATGGAGGTGTTGACGACACATCAACAACTGCATATGCAATTATTTATATTTTTATGGCTTTGGTCATAGCCTTAACTTTGGTTTAAGTAGCAAGGCAACATGACATGGCATAAAAAAATAACAACAATTAACATTAATAAACATTGTGAAAATAATTAACGATTCCGGAGACGGAGAAAAGTGTCGGTGAATTTGACACCGGGAAGATACAACAGAAGAAAAGGATCCAGCCACTTTGCATATGACAATATGCTAGGGGCTGATCTGAGGTTGCAAAGAGTTGAAGATGACATGGAGGAAATCTTGAATGGACAAATGAACATGCTTTCAACATGCACTGAAGTTGGAAAGAATGCAAAGAAAGGAAAACAAGGTTTGGAAATGGTTTAAGTGATCACACCATGTCCATTGAGTTTCACAAAACATCAGATGGACATCACTATTTGAATTCTTGCATTTTTCTACCCCAAAACCATATATGGCATGTCACACTTTGAATTTTTCAAAACACTTTGCAAATTCAAAGAAATGAGAGGCTTCTTTGCAAATTACCACTACTCCAAAATTTAGAGGGGGAAAAATGCAAAATGGAAATCACCACTGTGATGAGTGGGCAAAACTACCTCAAATTCATATATTGGATTATATGTTTGAGGTAGGTTGAGTTCAAGGTTCAAATTCAGATTTGAATTTGAATTCAAATCAAAATTTAAACTAAATCAGAAAGGAAAATAAAAAAACGAAAAAGAAAAGAGAGGGCTGCAGCCCCAGTGGGGTGGCATTGGGCGTGAGGCCCACTACCCTACCCCTCTCTCTCTCTGGCTCATCCAGCCGAGGTGGCCCAAGCAACTGCTGGCTGTGGCAGCTACTGGGCCAAGCCCAGCCTGCCTCGACGACCCAGGCAAATCAAAAAGAAAAGAAAAGGGGGCATTGCATCAGCTGGGATTCGAACCCAGGCCGTGCCTCTCCACCATAGCCCCCTCGACCACTACGATACTGCTCGATAATTGAACAACAACGCGCAATAGACAACAAGAGGTACACCTCCCCCTGTCACCTGACGAAAAGCTACAGGCTTCAGACCGGAGACACAGAGCAACTGTGGCGAGGCTCACGACAAGCATACATCGCCGGCCGGGCATTGGCTGTGCGGGATCTCTTCTTCACACCTCCAGCTACAGGGGAAGCCAGGCCACGACTGCCAGGATGCCATGGTGAGAGCTCTAGCTCAGCGGGTTCAGAGCGGCGGCGATGCAATCTTCAGAACACGCCTACGCCGCCGACGACATTCAGACGAGGCGGGCATCGCACCTGGGGACCTAGCTACACGATGGGCACGCGGGATCTGCAACTGGAACATCCAGGAGCAGCCCGGCGTCAACGGTTGGCCGGGAGCTGCCTCTATGGCGACGGCAACTTCACTGCAAAACGGGGCGGCGCTGCAAACTTCTGCGCTTCAGGCCCGAGGCCAACGCACACACGCACGAGGCAAAAAGTGGGCGCTTGGCTGCCTTTGGCGTGCTCTGGTCACACCCAGGACACGCCCGCAACGCTACAAGACACGCCATGGCCACGGTGGCCATGGGCTGCACGGCAACGACGACGACATCGGCCGGAAACGAGGAAGAACGCGGCCACAGCTCGGGATCTAACGCACGGCCTACGGGGGTGATGCTGGCTCACCTTGGTGTGCTCGGGGAGACGTCGAACACACGGAGGAGGAGGAGGAGGAGGAGGAGGAGGTGTGCACCACCGACGACGGAGAAGACGACGTCCCGCGGCGGAGGTCGTCGGCTCGAACGCGCAGCCCGGCTCCCCTCATGCTCCTGCAGGTTGGAAAGGGTGAGGACAAGCGGCACATAGGCGTATGCAAACGCGGGCTCAACGGCAACGCACGGCGGAGACGAATTCAAGAGCTCACCGGAGGAACAGGGGAGCTCCCCGGCGAGCTGAGAGGCGGCGGCAGAATGAATTGAGAGGGGGGAAAGAAACCCTAGACCTCGGGGCTCTTATAGCGGGGCTCGACTCGTGATGTGACGGCCCGAGACGGCCGCACCGGACGGCTCCGGCAGCCTCCTCTCTCGACGTCCGCGACGACGGCCTAACGGAGCACGTGGCCGTCACGGCGCCCTTCTATGAGAGGCGTGGGATCAAGATCCTACGGCTCCCACGGCTAGCCGTACCGCTTCGGCTGGTCTGGGCCGCGGTGAGGGGAGAGAGGCCAGACGACTGGGCCTAGATTCACCTTTTGCCAGAAATAAAAACGAGAGGGATTTTTCATTAAAAAAGGTAACATAACCTCCCAGCATTTTCCGGAGCAAAAGTCAAAACTGAAAAACATACAAAAATATGTTTTGGAATCCATGGAAAATTCCCCATTTTCTAAAATTGGTTTGACCAATTTTTGAGCAACTAAAATGTGGGGGCGTTTTGAAAATTCAAACCACATTGAACTATGGCCCACATTTTTATAGTTTGAAAAAATGGGGCAAGGCTTTTGAAAAGCTTGGGAAGGGAAAAGAATTGGCTATGCCAAGTTTGGGGTCAAGGGGAGCATGCATGAAACATAGAAAAATCCTCAAACATCCTTCTTGAACCACTTTGTTTGAATTCAAAAGCATATCGAATGAACTCAAATCTTGTTGGAAAATTGAATCATCACATGAAATTACAATCTTTAGCATCATGCCAAGTTACAAAGTCAACACACAAAGTACAATCTCATGATGATTTCTAATTATTGCTCATGGGCAGTTACACAAGTAGACCGAAATCCATCTTCATCTACTAACTAATCATCCACCTTGAGATATCTATCCAGAACATCTCGCTGGTATTAAGTTGCGAGCCCCACCCAAAGTGTAAACCCAAAGCAACAGACAACTGCATTACAAGAACTTTGCGTAAAGTAAATAATCCTTGCCACCGTAATTACAAGCATTGTTTTCCCCCTTGTGGCAGCAGAACATCCCCTAGACTCATATTTCTGTCACTCAAGCTAGTCATCAGGGGGCATGAACCAATAATCATGCATAACACTCCCTCTTGGGGTTGCAATGTAACACTTGGCCAAAGTAATAAACAGCAATGGAGAACATGCAAGAATTACTCAAGAACACAAATATTTAAGGAGAAGAACCAAATATATTACTCATCACAATCTGAACATAATCTCATAATCCATCAGGTCCCACCAAACTCAACATAGCAACATCATAAGAATTACATATGTGCCTTGATCATGTAGGGCAGCTCACAAGGTCTAATAAATGAAGAACAAATAGGGGGAGAGGACATCACATAGCTACTGATCATTCACCCATTGTCCAAGGTGGACTGCTCACGGCTCGTCCGGGAAGCGTCCATGGTGGTGGAGAAGCTCCCGGAGGTCAATCCTCCATCCGGCAGGGTGCCGGGAAGAGGTCTTGTGGTGCTCCCGATCTTGGAAGCGTGGCGGCGGCGGAACAAAGGTGAGATCGGGAAAAAGGGTTCTATCTTCGGGGGTTTCGGGACGAGAGAGATATATAGGCGAAGGGGGAAGCCAGGGCACCACTAGGGAGTGCAGGCGGAAATTGACGTGGGGCCCTCAAAATGTGGCAAAGAGAGAGAGATGGCGTACCCCGGTCCATATTTCCACCACTGTTTACACCCTCAAATTTGGTTATCCTTGCAGATCCTTGACTCATCGTACGTGAGTGTACTCTAATATCCGATGCCTCCAAAGATTAGTGATCCGTCTAGTAGCTAGTTCTCAACTAGTTTTTGTAGTTTTTCGAAAATAAACCCAGATTTCCGAAAATACAACATCTATCACTAATAGGCTAGAGCTCTTGACAGCAAAAGTTCAAACATTACTCAAAAAATTACCTCAAAACTATTGCAAGTTACTACTACAACTAAATAGCAACCTCAATTACCTACTTCAAGTCAAGACACACAACTCGGTGCAACATGCCAACTCTCTAAACAAGATATACATGAAAACTCAAGAGAGTTCCAACAACAAACTAAACAAAAATCTCTTGAAAAGAAATAAACATGAAAGCACAAGAGCTAAACATGACAGCAGCTACGAAAAGATAAAGAACACACAACAAAAAGAAAAATAAGCATGAAAATCCTATGATGTTTTCTAGTTTAAAGTGGAGTGTGTTTATCTCCCAGACAAACAAGGTTGGGTTCTAACTTGTTATGAACAGCAAGAAAAGCGAAAGAAAAATAAAAAGTAAAGAGCAAGACGCACCAAGCATAGCACATAACGCATGAAGTGATAAAAATATAGTGGAAGAAAGGACGAACTAGTAATTGTTGATGGATATTTCTTGGGGGTGTATGGGGGCATCCCCAAGATTGAGCATTTTACACTCCCGGATCTTCTTTCATCATCTTCCCTCACACATTTGAAAACTCCCTTCATACATAACTCGGTATAAGGACGAAGTAGTTCATATGAATTGTATGATTGTCTGATTTGTTTGCGGTGTTTGCATCCCCGATTTATCGATCGGCGATTATTTCCCCCCTCTTATCTCGTATCGGACGGAGACCGACCCTTGCCACCCTGACACTCGACCTTGCGACACCGGATTTCACCCGATCACCGTCGCGAAAACTGCATGAGACCAGCCGCAGCCAACGGAACGGAAAACCACGTTTAATAATCTGCTGTTAACTACTGCTGTTGTTATTCTGTTCAAACTTTGGGTGATGATTGTGTCAAATCCATGAGGCCTATTGCATTGATTCTTTTTCCTATGTGTTAAGCATCATGTGTACTCCATTCCCATGCTTTAACTTGTCATGTTTGGGTGCTTTAGCTATAATAAATCTTGCTCCAAAGTGGTGACCTTGCTGTTAATGTGTTGTTGTGCTAAAAACTGTTATTTTGTTGCAACTTCGGGTGACGGTTGCGTCGCAACCGTTTATCGGAATTGAGTGATTCCAATTGCTTATTGTTAAGCATCATGTCTACTTCCATTACATGTATTGCATTTTCATGATATTCTTGCTGGTAATATCGTTATTGAGCTCTAAAGTTGCTATGCTGCTGTTTTTGACAACCACCTCTGTTTTTCTCAAAGTTTGCTTAATATCTTTTGATCTATGATTCCTATTTGCATGATTATTTTTGCCATGCCTTCCCTGTCATGTCTACTTTAGTTCCATATCATTTTTGAGCATGTTTACATTGATTATCATGTTTATGCATTGCTCTAAAGTGTGCTTTGTGATGTTGGCAGATTGTGCCCGTCACTTGTTTTTCTTGTATCTTTTTAACCGTAACTCCGTTTGGAGTGTTCTTTATATGCAACTTGATTACTTTTCGTGTACTTTGTGTTTATTCTATTGTTTGCTGCTGTTAACCAACCTAAAATATGGTTTAGGGAAGATCTCTACCAAATCCTTTAATTGTTGTGGGGCAAGTAGTGCTATGCATGTTTAGGGGTTGCCTCACTTAAAATGACGAGCCTAGGTAGTTTACTTGGTGCTTAATCTTTTGCCATGTTTGTGTGCTATGTCATGCTTGCTTGAGTTTCCATGTTAATAACCGTTGGTTGATCACATGTAGCTAAGCAAGTTGAACCAACGTAAACGTGCGGTATTCGTCGTGTGTGACCGATACCCCACTTAAACTGTTAGTAACCGTTCTCGACAAAAGATCTGTATCGCGTTGTCGTGTCGTGTGATGTCTTCTTGATCTTGCATTGCCCCTTAGTAATAGAGTGCTTGCTCGTTGATTGATTTCCAGTGTTTATCGTCTTGTGTGCTTCCGTGGGTACCTTCGGAGACGTTGCGAGCGTGCGATCGACTACACCTTCGGAACCCGACTTATCAATAGGCAAGGACTATACATTACTTATGATCCATTCTATTTCAACCAGCGGTTTGAATGCTAGTCTAGGTTAGGTTCGATGCTTGATCCTACCACATGTTTACAGCCTCTTTCAAACCGATACAGCCATGTCCCCTCCCAGCAAACCTTGTACTGCTATGTTACTATTGCTGGTTGCTCAGCCCCTGCTTAGTATGCATGCTTAGGATGCTACGATGTTACCCTGTTACTCCTTGGTTTGGTCTATCACATTATTGTATTGTTGTTGATGATATTGATTATTATAATGTTGACTATATTCGACGAAGGATGGAAGGTCTAGGCTATCCCGCCCCGAAGCTTTGTTCCATTCGAGTCACCTACGATCCGAGTTCCAGGTATTGGTTTTAAGACTGAGCGTGCCTAACCGCGTGTGGGATTTTATGGGGTCCCCTTTTCTTACCTACCTAGCATCAAATATTTCTAGTGGTAGCCCAAGCTGATTTACCATTTGAAACCGGGTGTGTGCTGGTCAGCTGCCAGTAGTTTTTAAACCAACCTAGACCAGTGAGGACATAGTTCCCTTGCTGTCCCACCTTGTGCGGCTGAGGACCCGGTTTCCCATGTGTGATTAACCGGCTATCCAAACCCGAGACAGACGGTAGATTCCGATTCGAGAGCGCGGCCGGCTTTTGAGTTGGGTGTCGACTCACCGGGGGCCACCCGGATTTGTTCGTTGTTAGTTAGAGAGACCTGTCGTTTCGGATCTCTTGGAATTAAGTCATAAAATGGTTTCCTGTCATGGGTAGCAACTGAGAGAGATGGGCGTGCGTGCGGAGCCTTGTAATGGGCAGTTGGTACACCCCTGCAGGGTTAAATCTTTTCAAGAAGCCGTGTCCGCGGTTATGGATGACTTGAGACCTACTCCTTGTTCATAGACAACAACAGCTGAGATAATCTTAATATAATTTGATCAATGTGTGTGTGACTTGACTGCTTCTTCTTCGTCGGGATGCGAAGAGGAGGAGAAGGATAGGATAGGTGTTATGTTTGCGTATGTAGGTGGATAGCAGACTTGTTGGAGGCGATTCCTCATCGAATATTTGGCTTCTTATCTTACTCTCTAGATCGTTAGCCACTTCATAAATGCTAGGGTGGCAGCAACCTTACCACTTACCCCATCCTTACCGTAAACTACTAGTTGTCCTAGAATGACGAGTGATTAAGTCCTTGCTGGGTCAGTTGACCACTACAGTTGGATGCTGAGTACTTCTGTACTCATGATACTACCCCCAAACTATTTTCAGGGTTCTTGATCGACAACAGGTATGGTGATCGACGTTTCACGTGGAGACTCGACGACGACTAGTTAGGCGGCTCCCGGCGGAGGGCCTGGATCCGTGTGGTTCTGGAGATCGATGTTTTCTCTTTGCCAGTAGGCATTTGATTGTACTCTGTACCCAGACATGTATCTTCCGCTGTTGTATTGTATTTGAGGCAGTTGTATGCCGATTGTATGAGATGTTGTACCCTTGTATCTGTAATGTTGTGATATCATGTTGGAGATCCGGGGCATATGACTTCGTCGTATGTCGCGGTGGGACCGATATGTGCTTCGTCCCCGGATCTGGATGGAAACATCTAGATCTGGAACAGTACCACATATCGGGCCTTACAACTTTGTATCAGAGCCTTACCGACCGTAGGATCCCTTCTCTGGCCGAAGTCGAGTCTAGACAAAAACTATTTTGTAGTTACTAAGTTAGTTATCGGAGAGTAGGAATCTTTTTACTCCTTACCCTTGCTCTGGTCAGGACAAGTGTCGTAAGTGTTTTATTCTTGCCTTATCCCCTTCAAACTCTAGGATCTCGAGTGTGTGGAGTATCGGAACCGTTACAATGCCTTGCTTGCAGCGTATTGTCTCGATTCCGATCTCAGGTTTGGGAAATCCTGTAGTACCTTTAGTTCTTCCGACTCTGGGTAAACCTCTTGGTCTTCTGTTGACTTCAGTTCCCTTGCCGAGTATCCTCACGATTTCAGTGAGAATGCTTCCCTTGATCGTCGCTTTGAATCGTCGTTCTTCCTCTTGACACTGGTGGTTTCGTTTTCCGATGTTACCGTCTCTCTACGGAAATTTATCTCGAAGGAAACTCGACATCGACGTGAAGTAGAGTCCCTTGTTGGTGGTGTTGAAGAATCGTCGACTCTCTTTTCTCTCCCCCTTCCCTTCTCCCCCGGATCATCCTGGATCTCGGGACAAGATCCCTTGTTGGTGGTGTTGTATTGTAACAGCCCGAATTTCACAAAAATTAAAAATTTTGTTTTCGGTATGAATTGTTTGATTGTCTGATTTGTTTGCGGTGTTTGCATCCCCGATTTATCGATCGGCGATTATTCCCCCCCCCCCATCTTATCTCGTATCGGACGGAGACCGACCCTTGCCACGCTGACACTCGACCTTGCGACACCGGGTTTCAGCCGATCACCGTTGCGAAAACCGCACGAGACCAGCCGCAACCAACGGAATGGAAAACCGGGGATGTTTTTGCAAACTGCCAGCCACCTGGGCTATATAAAGACCACCACACTCCCACCCCTTTCTAGGGTTCCCAAGGCACAAAATTGCAGCCACCCCCTCATATTTGGACTCCACCTCGTGTTGGAGTCGGACTCGCGGAATCCCGGGGCCCGGGGCCTTTATAAGCCGAGGTCCATGGGATCCAGGGCCAGAGAACAATCTCAACATAAGATAGGACTAGACACTTGTCGGCGTAACCTAGATCTCATCGAGTCTAAGTTTACAAGCCGACTCTCTTGTAATTGTCCAAACTGACTCTTCTTTCGAGAGTCGGAACCCATAATAATAGAAAGAAGGAGTAGGATTTTACCTCGAGACAAAGAGGGGCTAAAACTTGGGTAAATCGTCGTGTCTCTTGTCAATGTCGACTCTCTCCATGAAATCGCCTCGCAGCAAAGGTCCCATGTTAAGTTCAACTCTTAGGACATCTGCCGTGACTTTCCCATGAAAGTTGGCGCCTACCGTGGGGCCTGCGCTTGCAGGTGTCGAGATTCTGGAGGGAGCTCTACAAGGCATGGATGGATTCGTCGTTGAACGGATCACCAGAAGCTGGCGCGGAAAGCTCTGCATCGACGACTCTACCTGGGGCCCTGAAGCTGATTCTGTCGAATCAGGATATCGGGTTCTGATCGGGTCCATCCACATCTTCATTGGCAGGACAGACGGATCTGAGCCAGAGCCAGATCCTGAAGTACATGTCGAAACTTTGAGTCGGTGACATGCCGGCTCCAAACGCACTTTCGTCGGATTCATTGACGAGTCTCCAGGGTCGGATCGCTCTGTCGAATCCCCAATGTACAACGCTTCGGAGGAGGTGCCTGATGCCGACTCATATCCAAGCGAAGGAAGATTTTTAGATGAGGGGTCCATCCGATCCGTGGGGAACAACAGACTCTGCACTGGCATGCTAGAGTATAACCCGGACTATCTCCACCTCGAGCCTCCATATGGCGCCACGGTGTTCATGGCCCACATTGGAGAATTGGAGAACCCGACAGTCCAGAATCAAGGCGGAGAGTCAGCAGTTGCTGGGGGCCCTAGCGCAACTAGGGACGCAGTATCTCGCCCGTCAGATCAGGTCGCCACTAGAGCCGAAGCTCTCACTGACGCCCTAAGCTCCCTTGATGAAGCCTTGGCCGCAACAATGACGCCTGAGAATCTGGAGGCCTGGAAGACGAGGGTGAACCAGCTCAGGGATCGGATAGCAAACTTACGGGTGGAGGCCAACATAAAAAAAGAACATATGATCGTGAAAGAAGCCCGTCTTATCCAGGAAGCCGCACGCCTGCGGGGAGAGTCGGATCTGATAGACGCTCAGCGTTTGAGACTCTCCCATACACGCCCACAGAGATACACGAGTCGGTTCCCCCTAGATTACCAAGGACAAACGTTATTCGACAGCCCTGACCAGTCGACTCCCCCAGGGTTTACGCCCCCCAGGCAGCCGGCTGCTTCACCACGCCAAGATTTCTTCCACACACCTCCCCCAACTTCAATAACCCCATGGCTATTGTCATGGCGGAAACTCAGTACCTCTCCAACGCGCCAATTCAGGGAGACACCGCAGCAGATCGTGCCGCCCGCGCAGCCGTCGACTTTCTCAGAGCGAGGATCACGCAGAAGGGCTAATACTCACAAGGAGTTCCATACATACATCGATCTCCATATCAAAGCGTAAGACGGCAAGCAGAATTGCCGGCTCCAGCAGCCTCAGGCAGCCAGCGCCACCATAGAGTTCCTTTGACCCTTCCGGGAGGATTGAGGATCATGGACCTACCGGCTCCCAACACCAACCAACGTGTAGAGCCGGCAGCCCAACTTCCCCCACAAGAACCAAAAACCGAGTTCGTCAGCAGATCCGTGGGTAATCGATGCCTAATACCAGCTTTAAGGAACACACGCTTGCCCCTAGATTTGAAAGGGACGCGCAAAATCCCAAACTACACGGCTGACATGGACCCGACGGCTTGGATTGAAATCTATGACCTTGCCATGGATATGCTCCATGCTGGCGAAGAAGTCTGCGCCCGATACTTCACAATGATTTTGGAGGGACCCGCTCGCACATGGTTCAAAAATCTTCCAGATAATTCAATCACCTTGTGGACGGACCTCAGAGAGAAGTTCATCAAAAAATTCCAGGGGATCTGCCGGCGAGCCACAACGATAGTCGACTTGGAGCACTGTGTTCAGAAAGAAGGAGAGTCGGCCCTAAGCTGGGCATGACGAGTCGCAGATATAATTCATTCCTTCGACACTATCACTACACAGACAGCGGTAATCATTCTGGAAAGAAACCGCCAGTTCGAGCCTCTAATACACAACCTCGGCCGACTCAAGAGGACGGTCAGCCACATAGGAGAGCTGATGAACGCGGTCATCAAGTATGCCGATTCTGACAAAACCAAGGATGCTGATCTGGAGGAGGAAAAAGTCACCCAGAGTAAAAAGAGTAACGGCAATGGGTCACAGAACTAGAATTAATCAGGTAAATGATGGGACGATTTCTCGCCCCCTCGTTGGTTACCCAAAGTGGAAGGTTGAGATGTAGATAGCAGCAATTTCCCTTGGTGAAGATACCAAGGTTGAGGATCGACCAGTACGACTCCAAGATCGACAAGTAGGTGGCAAGGAAACAATGGCACCGTTTTAAGACAAAAGTTGTTTCCTTGACCTGGACCTGCACACACAACAGATAGCTTCGCTCCCAACGAGTTCAGAGAGGTTGTCAATCTCTCCGGCCTTGTTGTTCACAAAGGATCAAACGCACGGGATAATAATGATAGTGATAGCAATGGAAAAGGAAATAAAGCAGGAAATAAATAGCGGGTGTAAACAGTATTGGAAATATGGACCGGGGTCCCATGATGTTCACTAGTGATGTCTCTCTCCCAAAAGACGATAAAATAGCCATGCGAGGTAAACAAATTATAGTTGGGCAATTGACAGGATTATCTGCGCAAACCTATGCTAACTATGCTATAAAAAAAGGAAGAGGCTCAAAAGCATGGGTGGTACGCCAAGACAAGTAGACCTAAATCCATCTTCATCTACCTAATAATCATCCACCTTGAGATATCTATCCAGAACATCTCGATGGTATTAAGTTGCGAATCCCACCCAAAGTGTAAACTCAAAGCAACAAACAACTACATTAAAGAACTTTTTGTAAAGTAAACAATACTTGCACCCGCAAGTACAAGCACCGTTGTTTTGTCCCTTGTGGCAAAAGCACATCCCCTAGACTCATGTTTCTTTCACTCAAGCTAGTCATCGGGGGGCATGAACCCACAATCATGCATAACGCTCCCTCTTGGAGTCACTACCTAGTACTTGGCCAAAGCAATAAACATCAACGGAGAACATGCAAGAATTACTAAAGAACATAAATATAAAAGAGGATAATCAAATATATTACTCAAACACAATCGGAACATAGTCTCATAATCAATCAGATCCCAGCAAACTTAGCATAGCAACAACAGAAAGATTACATATGTGCCTCGATCATGTAGGGCAGCTCACGAGGTCTAATCCATGAAGAACAAAGAGGGGAGGAGAACATGACATAGCTACTGATCATGGACCCATGGTCCAAGGTGGACTACTCACGGTTCATCAGGGAAGCATCCATGGTGGTGGAGAAGATCCCGGAGGTGGTTCCTCCCTCCGGCAGGGTGTCGGGAAGAGGTCTCCTTGTGCTCCCAATCTTGGAAGCGCGGCGGCGGCGGAACAGAGGAGAGATCACAAAAAAGGGTTCTGTCCCCGAGGGATTCTCGTCACGGGGAATAAATAGGCGAGGGGGCAGCTAGGGGGGCCACCAGGGGTCCAGGCGGCCTCCTGGAGCGGCCCCACCCTAGGCTGCGCCGCCTGCCCGCCTGGAGCCCAGGTGGGTCCCCTCTGGCCCCCCCTTTGAGACTCCGGAAGCTTCTTGTACACTGATTTTTCCTATATTTTTTCTGGAATTTTTCTGGCACTTTAAATAATGGGAAAACCTGAAATACAAAAACAGTAGAAAACAGGAACTGGCACTGGGGTGCACTGAGTTAATAGGTTAGCCCAAATATGATCAAAAGTGTATGGAAGTTCATCAATATCATAGCAATATCACACAAAAGAGGCATGGAGCAAGCAGAAATTATAGATACATTTAGGACGTATCAACATCCCCAAGATTAATTCCTTCTCGTCCTCGAGTAGGTAAATGATAACAAGCATAATTTCTATGGTGACATGCTAACAACCATATAAGAACTTTTAAGTAAAGCAATCAAGGCATGTAATTCAATTCAAGTCATAACATGCAAGAGTCTATATTAGCATTGAAACAAGCAACTTAAGAACATAAAGGTGCAAGAGCTCTCACTGTCCGTGACTCGAATGTCTCCAAATGGTGTTTGCGTGCAAGAAAGGGGATAGGGATATACGAGAAAAAAAATTGTGTTGAGAACTCAATCTACAAAAGTTTCACACTTGGTCTTCTTTGGAATCTTATCTTGACTCATCCCCAGACCACTAGCTAGGTACAAGTCAAAATGATCCACTCCTTTTCGACATTTTGAGCACTCATGCAATGGATGAGCGTAAGGAAGAAAGTTGACACTTAGGATGGCAAAGAGAGAATATGGTGGAGGAGGAAATCAAAAGGTGAGAAAGGCTCACATCAATGAGGACAATCATAGGCGAGAAGGCCAAATGATAGATAAAATGTGAGGAGTACGGATTGCCATGCAACGGATGCACATATGAGCTAAGGTAAGCTCTCCAATGGAACTAGTGGGGTGCATCCAACTTGCTTGCTGAAGAAGACCTAGAGCTCATTTGTGGAGGCTCATCATTGGAATATACAAGCCAAGTTCTATAGTGTGAAGGTCCCCACATAGCTATATGCATGAATGATAATCTCTATGGAGTACAAGATATATGAGGGAGTACGAGTTTGGATCTGTCAAAAGAAATAGTAGTGTGCCCCCTTCTCTCTTTTTATTTATTTTTCTATTTTTTTGTATATTTTTGGTGGCCTCAATGGCTCTTTCTATTTCTCTCATTTGTCCTCTTTGGGATCTTTTAATTTTGTCCTCTTTGGGATCTTTTAATTTTGTCCTCTTTAGGATCTTTTCCTCACTTTAGGGGAAACACTCTATAAATTACAAGTATAGAAGATCTTTCACACTTTACAAAGGTACTCAAATCATAAAGAAAATGTAACTATCATGAAGTATGCAAATGTATGCCTCTTCCAGTGTAGCAGGATATCCAATGATACTAGCGCGTCATGTAGCAATGATTAGGGCAAGGCCCAACTAGCATGCGGCTCATCGATCAAGCAAGTAGCATGTATGACATGAAGATCAAGTCATGAGAAGGTGGATGTTTCAAGGAAATGTATCTCGGAAAGGCTATGGAAATGCCTTGATAGGTAGGTATGGTGGCTGTTTTGAGGAAGAATATAAGGGGGTTTATGATGACAGAGCGTATCATGCCAAGCGTTTAGATGTACTGGCGAAGGTGGACGCCAACTCTCAGAGTGAGAAGGAGACAATGCACGGCACAGGAGAGGATAGAAAAATATGGGAAGGTGGAAGTGTCAACTTTCGAATACTCACATTAGTCCTAAGAACTCATGCACTTATTATCGGTAGCTCTCAATCTAATAAGGAGGTTTCACAAAGAGAAAAGTACCCCAAGGAGGAGTGTATGGGGGTTTGGATATCCTTGCGCATCCTCGACTCATGCTACGTGAGTCTACTCTAATATTCGATCCCTCCAAAGAGTAGTGATCCATCTAGTAGCTAAAGTTCTCAACTAATTTTGTAGGTTTTCGAAAATAAACACGGATTGCCCAAAATACGACATCTATCACTAATATGCTAAATCTCTTGACACCAAAAGTCCAAACATTGCTCATAGAAATACCTCAAAACTATTGCAAGTTACTACTACAAAAGAATAGCAACCTCAATTACCTACTTCAAGTCAAGACACACAACTCAGTGCAACAGGCAAAACTCTCTAAACAAGATAAACATGCAAACTCAAGAGAGTTCTAGCAACAAACTAAAAAAAGCTCTTTAAAAAGATAAGCATGAAAACTAAGAGCTAAATATGACAGTAGCTATAAAAAAGATAAAGAACACACACAGCAAAGATAAGCATGGAAATTCCTATGTTGTGTTCTAGATTTCTAAAGTGGAGCGTGTTTATCTCCCACACAAAGAAGTCTGGGTTCTAACTTGTTATGAACAGAAAGAAAAGCTAAATAAAACTAAAAATAAAACTAAGAGCGAGACGCTCCAAGCATAGCACATAACGCATGAAGTGATAAAAATATAGTGAAACGAAAGAAGAACTGATAATTGTTGATGGAGAAGGGGATGCACGGGGGCATCCCCAAGCTTAGACGCTTGAGTCTCCTTGAATACTTCTTGGGGATGCATGGGGCATCCCTAAGCTTGAGCGCTTGACACTCCTGAATCTTCTTTCATCATCTTCCCTCGCACACTTGAAGAATCCCTTCATACATAACTCATCATAATCTGATTAGCGAGGTTAGTACCCATAATAAAATAAGTTTTCCTCTACTGGAAATAAGGATATTCTTGAAGATCTACTATTTCTCAAGATTGCCAAAAAGTTTTTGCAAAGAAAATGCAAGCTTAAGGTTTGCAAAATGAAGAAAAGGCAAAACAGGACAAAATCTGTGAAAAACAGACCAGCAGTGAATAAAGAATTGTTTTAGGGATACTTCTGCAACTCAAATCAAAAAACTCAGAACATACAAAAGTTCCGTGATTGTATAGATCACGCTGTGTAAAAATTTCAGCTCAAAAATATGAACTGGGAATATTCTGTAATTTTTCCCGTCACGGGGCCAGAATCTGTTTTCTGAACAACATGTCACAACTTTCACTTCCCTTTTCATATGAGGTTATAAATGGCACAAATCTTGAAAATTAAAGATACAATGATGTTGCTACAGTAGTAACAATCATCAAGACCACTAAAAACAGAAGAAAAGCAAAAAGGAAAACCTAAATTCGTTGCGGGCAGCCTCCCGAAAGCGCTTCTTTAAAGCCATTAGCTAGGCTTAATGCAAATAGATCAACTCTTATCAAGAAAATAACTAGCCCGTGTGACGGACTCAAAAGGAAACTTAATCTTTTTTCTAGGGAAATGTTCCATCCCTTTCTTGAGAGGGAATTGGAATTTTATAATTCCTTCTTTCATATCAATAACAGCACCAACGGTGCGAAGAAAAGGGCGTCCCAAAATAATTGGACATGATGGTTTACATTCAATGTCCATAATAGTAAAATAACAGGAACATAGTTGTCATTGACAATGATAAGAACATGATCGATATTCCCCAAAGGTTTCTTTACGGAAGAGTCAACAAGATGAACACCAAAAGAACAAGGATCAAAAGGTTTCAATTCAAACATATCATACATTCTTTTGGGCATAACGGAGGTACTAGCTCCAACATCACATAAAGCATAGCAAGAGAAATTATTCAACTTACTTTTAATCATAGGATCCCAACCATCTTTTAGCTTTCTAGGTATGGAGGCTTCTACCCTAAGCTTCTCCTCCCTAGCTTTAATGAGAGCATTAGTGATATGCTCCGTGAAGGCAAGATTAAGTGTGCTAGTGTGGGGGTCTCTAGACATGTTGTGAAGGAAACAAATAACTTCAGAAAGGGTGAAAATATCAAAATCAAGGTCACTACTATCAAGTAAAGTGGTAGTTGTGTCCTTTAGGCTCACTTGTTTGGTAGCTTCTATAGTCATACGAGTTTCTTCTTCTACGGTTGAGGTCATAGCATCACCATTAATAGGTCCTATGGGACTAGGGGTGCATTGGGTGCTAAGAGTTTTGATATCCTCAAGAACTTGGATAGTAGCAATGGTATGGTGTGTAGGAAGGCTTTTAATTATATCTACTTCCTCCTTTATGGTCGAAACCACTTCAGGTTTAGCCGCCATCTGGTTTATCAAAGTAGCCTATGTGTGAGTCATATTGGAAACTTGGGTTTCCGAGGTGGTGAGCCTAGTCTGAAGGTTAGAAATCTCAATGTTCAGACTCCCTAGTTGTCTACCAATGTCTTGCAAGATAGAAGTATGTTCATCTAATTTTCTAGAGAAGGTCCTATTTTGTTCATATTGGGTGTGCATGTAGTTCTTAGTGGCCTTCTCTATTTCCAAAAGTTTCTCATAACTGGGAAAGTCTCTATCTCTAGGGGTAGAGTTTCTAGTACTAGGATAAGTGTTGTTTTTCCCGTAGTTGTTGGAGGGGAACGGTCTAGGATTGCTACCAAAATTACTACTATAGGCATTGTTATTGAAGTTGTTTCTACAGATAAAGTTCACATCTATTTGATCTTGAGCAATCAAAGAATTTAAAGGAACATCGTGAGAATCAATAGGAGATTGCTTGGTAAGTAGAGACATAATCAAGTCAACTTTTTCATTTAGGGAGGAGATCTCCTCGACAGAGTTTACCTTCCTACCTGTTGATACGTCCAAAATGCATCACTATTTTATATTGTAATTTCATCCTATTCATTGATATATTCCACTTTAAAGTATTGTTCTTACGTTGTTTTGGCTTGTTTTACACAGTTTACAAATTTCCGGTGCCGAAGCAGCAGAACCAGAATTCTGCGGTGAAAAGTGGACACAAAGTTGCTAAATCAGATCAAGTCCAAATGCGATGAAAATTTATGGGGACCTTTTTTATGAAGATTGACTGGGGATCACCGAGGATGGAGGTGAGGGGACCAACCAGGCAGCCAGAAGGGTGCCTGCCGCGGGCCCCCTCCTGGCCGCGCCAAGCACCCTCCTGGATGCCTGGTGGCCCCCCTCGGTGCCCCCTCTCGCCTATACGACCCCCCTGGGGTGAAAATCCTAGAAGGATAAGAGTTTCCGTGTTTCGACGCCGCCACGGGGCGGAAACCTACAGAGGAGAAAAGCCATCTCCGGTGGGCAGATTCCGCCGGGGAGATCACCTCCCGGAAGGGGAGATCGTCGCCATCATCATCATCATCATCATCGTCACGGGCATCACCGAGATCATCATCAACATCATCTCCAACATCAGCACCAAACTAGTGGGCAAGTTGAGCTTACAGAAGACAGTAAACAGTTCTAGAAAGGACTGGTCAAAGAAGTTAGGAGATGCTTTGTGGGCGTATAGAACTTCTTACAAAAACCCCATGGACATGTCTCCGTGTAAAATGGTCTATGGCAAGGCTTGCCATTTACCATTAGAGTTAGAGCACAAGGCTTTCTGGGTTGTCAGAGAGCTAAATGCTGACCCAAAGTTAGCTGTTGAAAAGCGTCTCATGAACTTGACTTCTCTAGATGAGTGGAGGATTGAAGCTTACGAGAGCGCTAAAATGTTCAAGGAAAAGGTAAAGAAGTGGCACGATAAAAGAATTCTGAAACGTGAATTTAATGTTGGTGATAAAGTTTTGTTGTTTAGATCTTGTTTCAGGTTTTCTCCAGGTAAACTACTTTCCAGATGGGAAGGACCTTTTCATATCGAAGGAGTATATCTGTCTGGTGACATCAAGATCAATAATTTCGAAGGCACCAAACCTCAAGTTGTGAATGGACAAAGACTCAAACATTAAATGGCAGGTGGTCCAATCAATGTGGATGCAAACATGATATATACAAGGACTCACGAAGAACATGTTGCAGCCCAGTTTCAGACTCCGGCAGGAGCAGAATAAGAAAAGGTATGAATTATGGTAAGAAAACACCGCGAACGTCAATAAAAGTTTACTTTTCAAAGTTTTTGCAAAATTAGGAAAATTCCAAGCCCGAGTGGAGCCGGAGAAGAGCTCCAGGGGGCCCAGGAGGCCTCCTGGCGCGGCCCCCCTCCTGGCCGCGCCAGGCACCCTCCTGGGTGCCCTGGACTCTGACTCTGACCCCACCTAGTCTTGAAACCTTCCTTCTGTTGCAGAAATTTTTGCTATATATTTGCCCGGATAATCCCGGCACCGTATCTCGCGATTTCGCGTGTTTTCTTCTCGAGTTGTTTCTCCCAGGACTAAAAGTTGGTTAGTAGAGATGTCTTCTTGTGGCTCGAGTGGAGAGGACTTCTTGGGATGGCGTCTACGTCAAGTCCAGAAGGATCTTAATCAAGGGAAGCACGTTGATTAGGCTACCGAAGAAGAAATTGCCGCAAGATAAGCGGAGATGGAGCGCTCCGTGAGAGAGGAAGTCAAGACTATCACTGCCCAACAACAAGGAGGTCCAAGCAATCCCATCATGGTGGGATCTATCCAACCTCAGTATGATCTTTCTCTTAACTTTTCAAGGCGCTCAACTTCACTCGAAGATCAACGCATGATTTATACCATCTGCGAGGCCTACCGCATCACCAACCAACTCTTTGAAGATTTCCGTGTACTAAAAGTACAAGTGGAAGTCTTGGAGTCAGAGAACCGAACCCTTTGCCGTGTCATCAGGGATCTGAAGAAACAACCGGAACAAGATGAGGAGTAAATCTCCTCGGGTAATGGCATCCCCTTAGCTTGTTCCAAGCTTGGGGGAGTACGGGGTATCTTTATCTTTATCTTTTTCTTTAGGAGTCAAGTAGAGTCGTATCATGTCTAGGGAAGTTACTTTATGAAATAGGTGTTGCTTTGAGTTCTATCACTCCTTTTGTGGAGAGCTTTGTATCCGTGAGTGTGGGGTCGTCTATGAAGGAATATTAATGAGAAGTCTATTGGTTTCTTCGCTGCACTCGGTATTCTCTTCACGCAATCGACATTATGAGCTGATTCTTATGGGGAGTATTGACCTTATATCAGGTATGGCTTCGAAAACTTTATTTAAATCTTGGCAAGTATAGCTTTGGTCATAACAACAAGCATGTTTTTCTCAAAGTAGCGACATAGCCAAAACCTTTGTGTTATTATGCTTGAAGTGTTATGTTGACAAGGAAGACAACTTGATGTTTCATGCTAGTTCTAATGTTTGTGCTTTGTATTGCTTGCATCTAAGTTTTCATCAATTGTCTGGTCTCTCAAAGCCTTGCTAGCCAAAACTCTATACTAAGCAGAATTCTCCTTGTACCTCCATACCCTGAAACCAACATCTTCCACTTGAGTCCACCATACCTTCCTACTTGTGGTATTCCACTACCACTCCTAAAGTATATAATTTGTGTGCTATCTCTAGATGTTCAAAATCTTCTATTTTGTGCCACTGATTCAGCTCATGAGGAAGTGGTGGGTAACCCATGATCTTCTTAATTTGGACAAGTTCTATATTGGGATTGCATGTCTAATCTGCAAACCCCTAATACGAGAAGGGACTGGCATGAGTGCCCAGCTCGTAAAAGATAAATACTAACACACAAGTTCCTTCGCCCATTTACGAGTGATAAACAAAGGAATTTAAGGGGTTATTATCGTCCCCACATGGGAGTCGTTCCTCGAAACTTGTCCAAATCATGAAGTGAGTGAGTTATCCATCAGCAGTCGTTGACGGATTATGCACCTCCCAAAAGTCTGTTTTTATTCTGTTTGATCTAGAGATGGCACATGAGTTTTCCCTGCTTACCCTTTTGCACGGGGTTTATCCTTTATTTTGTGCTGAGTCAGTCCTTCCTACTTCCTTCCTTCTTGAGAGAGAACAGACACTTGATGTTAATAAAGATTCTTGCATACAAAGCTGCATTGAAAGTTAGCATGTTACATCTTTTTTGACATTATCTTTTGATAAGTAAGTCGTTTGCAAGGGCTTATGCTTAGTAAACATCTACCTTTGTGTTAACATGTGCACTTCTTGACTGATAACATGTTCTTTCCAAGGCTTCAACTGGTTCCATTATAAGTGAAAGAGCAAAAGTAAAAGTTATTAGTTGTTCCTTGACCAAGGCTATGTTTGCCATGATTTGATGAGTTTTACAGGTCCTACTTTGTTATAATTGTTACCACTTTCTCATAAGGACCTTATGAGTTGAGGTTGCTGTTGAGGATGCTTCAGTTTGGTGAGAAATCTTGATGCTTCTTGTCCGTATTCTTTTATCGACACTTCACTCTCTAAACTTGTGGACAGGTTTACCGAGCTCAGCAATCGCTTGGGGACAAGCGAGGTCTAAGCTTGGGGGAGTTGATACGTCCAAAATGCATCACTATTTTATATTGTAATTTCATCCTATTCATTGATATATTCCACTTTAAAGTATTGTTCTTATGTTGTTTTGGCTTATTTTACACAGTTTACAACTTTCCGGTGCCGAAGCAGCAGAACCAGAATTCATCGGTGAAAAGTGGACACCAAGTTGCTGAATCAGATCAAGTCCAAATGCGAGAAAATTTACGGGGAGAATTTTTATGAAGATTGACTGGGGATCACCGAGGATGGAGGTGAGGGGACCCACCAGGCAGCCAGAAGGGTGCCTAGCGCGGCCCCCCTCCTGGCCGCGCCAGGCACCCTCCTCGATGCCTGGTGGCCCCCCTCGGTGCCCCATCTCGCCTATAAGACCCCCCTGGGGTGAAAGCCCCAGAAGGAGAAGAGTTTCCGTGTTTCGCCGCAGCCACAGGGAGGAAACCTACAGAGGAGAAAAGCCATCTCCGGCGGGAAGATTTCGCCGGGGAGATCACCTCTCGGAAGGGGAGATCGTTGCCATCATCATCATCATCATCGTCACGGGCATCATCGAGATCATCATCAACATCATCCCCAACATCAGCACCATCTCCATCTCCAACCCATCTCATCTCACAATTGCAACTTGTGTTGTAATCCGTAATATCTATCCTCTCTACTCTGTTGGTGTTGATTACTACTTTGTGGTAAATGCTAGTGAGATTTGTTGGAGAAATATCATTGTGTCTAGATTGTTTTCCACCCATCTATCACCTCTGATCATGATCTCTTTTATGTCTTGTGAGTAGTTACTTTAGTTCTTGAGAACATGGGAGAAGTCTAGTTGTTAGTAGTCATATGATGTTGAAGTATTATGTGTTTTTTGATACTTAAGGTGTGTTGTTATTTCTCTAGTGGTGTTATGTGAGTCGAACACTTAACACTTCACCTTTCATTGGCCTAGAGGAATACATTGTGCACAAAGGATGCTTATGGTGGGTTGCCGGAGTGACAGAAACTTGAACCCCAATTCGCACATTTTTGCACAAGGGAGTTATGGATCCTTGATCGTAATGCTATGGTTAGGCTTATGCCTTAATTACTACCTTGTATTTGCGGATGCTTGCAAGGTGTGTAATCATAAGAGTACACTTATCTTAGTCTAGAAGGTGTACTAGCATTGATCCACCCACCAACACTTATCAACACAATACATATTACTTTGCGTAGTATGGTGAAAGTAACCTGGCTATCTCTCCCGTGTGTTCTCGAGAACTCTTTAGCTTTTATAAGTTTAGTTCCTAGGCTTATCCTTGTGAAAGGATTGGGCCACTTGCTACTCCTCAGTTACCCGATTTACTTTGTTTGTCTTTTACTTTTCTGTTGCTTAAACCAGAAACCCCTAAATATTTACCTTTGAGTGTGTGCAGCCTTTCCTTATCCATTGTCACTTATCAGCACCTTCTGCTCCTCGCTGGGATCGACATCATTATTTATCGAAAAGCTACAACGGATCCCCTAGACTTGTGGGTTATCAAGAATCGTTTATTGGCGCGGTTAACGGGGGAGGCAATACCAACTAAACCTATTAACTTCTCCGCCATCACCTGTTTGAGCTCTTTCGTTGTGCCATTGGGAATAGTTGGTCATCATCTCATCGAGTAGTTTTGTGGTAGCACCAAGCGTTGTTGACATAAAGGTTCCTCCCGCGCCTGAATCTAGCAAGTTCCGCGAGGTAAAGTTCAAGCCTGCATAAAAAGTATGGATAACCATCCAAGTAGTCAAACCATGCGTAGGGTAATTATTAACAAGAGATTTCATGCGTTCCCAAGCTTGGGAAACGTGTTCATTATCCAATTGCTTAAAACTCATAATATTGCTCCTCAATTGGATAATCTTAGCAGGGGGGTAGTACTTCCCAATAAATGCATCCTTGCATTTATCCCAAGAATCTATGCTATTCCTAGGCAAGGATTGAAACCATATTTTAGCTCCTCCTCTCAAGGAGAAGGGAAAAAAGCTTAAGCTTAACAATATCACCATCTACTTATTTGTACTTTTGCATATCACAGAGCTCAATAAAATTATTTAAGTGCAAAGCGACATCATCTCCAGCACCGGAGAATTGATCTTTCATAACAAGGTTCAGCAAAGCAGGTTTAATCTCATAAGAAGGTGCTGAAGTGGCAGGTGTAGCAATAGGAGTGTAGAGAAAGTCACTATTGTTATGACTAGTGAAGTCACACAACTTGGTGTTCTCGGAGGAACCCATAGCAACAGAAAGCAAGATAACTATATTTTTTTTGATAAAGGACACTAAAGAAAAAACTGAAAGGTAAACTAAAAAGACTAAAAAGCGAAGATAAAAGATAGTGCGCAACTCCCCTATCTTGAAGAGTGGAGTCCCCGGCAAAGGCGCCAGAAATTGCTTTTGATGGTACGATTTCTCGCCCCCTCGTTGGTCACCCAAAGTGGAAGGTTGAGATGTAGATAGCAGCAGTTTCCCTTAGTGAAGATACCAAGGTTGAGGATCGACCAGTAGGACTCCAAGATCGACAAGTAGGTGGCAAGGAAACAATAGCGCCGTTTTTAAGACAAAAGTTGTTTCCTTGACCTGGACCTGCACACACAACAGATAGCTTTGCTCCCAACGAGTTCAGAGAGGTTGTCAATCTCTCCAGCCTTGTTATTCACAAAAGATCAAACGCACGGGATAATAATGATAGTGATAGCAACGGAAAAGGAAATAAAGCAGGAAATAAATAGCGGGTGTAAACAGTATTGGAAATATGGACCGGGGTCCCATGATATACACTAGTGATGTATCTTTCACAAAAGACGATAAAATAGCCATGCGAGGTAAGAAAATTACAGCTGGGCAATTGACAGGATTATGTGCGTAAACTAATGCTAACTATGCTATAAATAAAGGAAGAGGCTCAAAAGCATGGGCGGTACGCCAATACAAGTAGACCGAAATCCATCTGCATCTACCTACTAATCATCCACCTTGAGATATCTATCCAGAACATCTCGCTGGTATTAAGTTGTGAATCCCACCCAAAGTGTAAACTCAAAGCAATAGAAAACTGCATTAAAGAACTTTGCGTAAAGTAAACAATCATTGCACCCGCAAGTACAAGCACCGTAGTTTTCTCCCTTGTGTCAACAGCACATCCCCTAGACTCATGTTTCTGTCAATCAAGCTAGTCGTCGGGGGGCATGAACCCACAATCATGCATAACGCTCCCTCTTGGAGTCACTACCTACTACTTGGCCAAAGAAAGAAATAGCAACGGAGAACATGCAAGAATTACTCATGAACGTAAATATAAAAGAGGAGAATCAAATATATTACTCAAACACAATCTGAACATAGTCTCATAATCCATCGGATCCCAGCAAACTCAGCATAGAAACAGCAGAAATATTACATATGTGCCTCGATCATGTAGGGAAGCTCACGAGGTCTAATCCATGAAGAACAAAGAGGGGAGGAGAACATCACATAGCTATTGATCATGGACCCATGGTCCAAGGTGGACTACTCACGGTTCATCCGGGAAGCATCCATGCTGGTGGAGAAGCTCCCGGAGGTGATTCCTCCATCCGGCAGGGTGCCGGGAAGAGGTCTCCTGGTGCTCCCGATCTTGGAAGCGTGGTGGCGGAGGAACAGAGGAGAGATCACGAAAAAGGGTTCTTTCCTCGAGGGTTTCTCGTCACGTGGAATAAATAGGCGAAGGGGGGCAGCCAGGGGGCCACCAGGGGTCCAGGCGTCTTCCCGGCGCGGCCCCACCCTAGGTCGCGCCACCTGGCCGCCTGGAGCCCAAGTGGGTCCCCTCTGGCCCCCCTTCGGGACTCCAGAAGCTTCTTGTATGCTGATTTTTCCTATATTTTTCCCGGAATTTTTCTGGCACTTTAAATAATGGGAAAACCTGAAATACAAAAACAGCAGAAAACAGGAACTGGCACTGGGGTGCACTGAGTTAATAGGTTAGTCCAAATATGATAAAAATGTATGGAAGTTCATCAATATCATAGCAATATCACACAAAAGAGGCATGGAGCAAGCAGAAATTATAGACACGTTTTGGATGTCTCAGTAAACGACGGCTTGATCCGATATCTTCCGAATTGGTAGCCAACACAACTGTCGACTACCAAAGGCAGAAGTAGGGGGCAACAACTACCGCTCCAAGCAGGAAAGAAATTTCCAACCCCCAGCTACTTTTGAAGAAGCTGTGAAAAGACCTTGCCTGTTGCATAGCAAACCCGGTCGTCCAGCCAGCCATACTTGGGAACAATGCAACTTCATGAAGGAGTTCCAAAGGCGTGGAGGCCAGGGCCCCCCTGGGTCAGGTAGTGGAGCCGGTCAAAACAGCAGCAACCAAAACTTTGGTCAGCAGGGAGTCGGCGCAGCACCCCAGTACCAAGGATCCGAGGGAGGAGGACATCAAAACCAATCGAGGTGGGATGGATACCAATCAAACCCAAAACAGCTCCAAGATCACTCGGCTTATCATGTCTTTACCACCAGCAGCTGCCGGAGGGACAGGAAGCTGCAGCAGAGAGCCGCCATGTGCGTGGCCACAGAGCCCGCTTGCCCTAGGTGGCTAACATGGTCTGAGCATCCGATCACCTGGACAAGGGACGATCACCCCCTGTGATAGAAAACTCGGGTTCTCTAGCCCTGGTAGTTTCACCATAGATAGGATGCTACACACTGGACAAAGTGGTCATGGATGGGGGAAGCAGCATCAATAGCCTTTATTACGAAACCTTTCGTAGGATGGGACTGACCCACAAACAGCTACAAACCTCCAACACCGTGTTGCATGGAATAGTCCCAGGAAAGTCGGCATGGTCGATAGGAAAAATCTACTTGAAGACAGCCTTTGGAACTCCTGAAAATTTTCGCTCTGAAATCATACCCTATGAGGTGGTGAAACTCGAGAGCCCATATCATGCCATCTTAGGCAGACCGTCTTATGCCAGGTTCATGGCTCGGTCGTGCTACGTTCACCTGAAACTGAAAATGTAGGGTCCTTACGGCCCTATCACATTGGATGGAAGCCGGTCCTGAGCTAAGGAGTGCGACGAGCAGCACGTCAAATTTGCAGAGTCGTCCTACGCCAAAGAGGACCTATCATAGTTCCAGGAGAAGGTAGACCCGTCAGACACCACCATCCTGAAGAAACCGACTCCTGACACCAACCCCAAGTTTCAGCCGGCTCAGAACACGAAGAAAGTTGACTTTGTCCCCGGCGACGCTTCCAAGCAGTTCATCATTAGGACAGAGCTATCTGACAAATAGTAAAGCCCGCTCATCGAGTTCCTCCATGGAAATCGGAACATCTTTGCATGGAAACCTTCTGACATGCTAGGTGTCCCAAGGGAAATCGCTGAGCACCACCTAAATATTGATCTTAAACTAAAGACGATCAAGCAATTCCTTCGTTGTTCCAATGATGAAAGGAGGAATGCCATTGGGGAGGAGATAGCCCGGCTCCTCGCTGTCGGGTTCATCATGGAAGTTTATTTCCGGAGTGACTTGCAAACCCGGTCCTCGTTTTGAAAAAGAACGGGACCTGGCGTATGTGCATTGACTACACCAACTTAAACAAGGCCCGCCCAAAGGATCCCTTTGCACTACCTCGTATTGATCAAATCATCGACTCTAATGCAGGATGAGAGCTCCTGTGTTTTCTCGATGCCTACTCAGGTTATCACCAAATCAAGATGGCCCTCGAGGACCAGGAGAAAACGGCTCTCATCACTCCCTTTGGGATATACTGCTACATGAAGCATGCCCTTCGGCTTAAAGAACGCAGGGGGCACATATTAGAGAACAGTGCAGAACTGCCTCAAGGAGCAAATTGGGCGCAATGTACATGCCTACGTAGATGACATAGTCATCAAGTCACAGGTGGCTGACTCACTCATCAGTGACCCCCAAGAGACCTTCAAGAATCTGCCCAAGTACCAGATGAAATTAAACCCAGCCAACTGCACCTTTGGGGTTCCTACAGGAAAACTCCTCAGATACATAGTATCAGAGAGAGGAATTGAGGAAAACTCAGAAAGAATCGACGTTATCATGGCTCTCTAGAAGCCGGCCTCAGTAAAAGGAGTCCAACGACTCACGGGATGCGTAGCTTCCCAAAGTTGGTTTGTCAGCCAGCTTGGAGAAAAAGCAATTCCCCTGTACCGACTCTTGCGAAACTCGGAGAAATTGTTTGGGACGACGAAGTCGATCAAGCCTTGGAAGCACTAAAGAAGCAACTGTCCCAGGCCCCGATCCTCGTGGCTCCCAAGCCGAAAGAGCCGATGCTACTCTATATTTCATCCAACAACCGAGCAGTCAGTGTCGTAGTTGTGGTTGAATGTATGGAAGCCGGTAAAGAGCACCCTCTGCAGAGGCCAGTGTACTATGTTAGTGAGGTCTTGACTTCATCGAAGCAACGCTATCCTCATTGGCAGAAGCTAGTTCTTGGTGTTTTCATCGCAAGCCGGAAGCTCAAGCACTAATTCCAAGAGCACCCCATAAATGTAGTCAGCTCAACACCGCTTGCATATATCAACCAAAACCGTGAGGCCACGGGAAGGATTGCAAAGTGGGCTATAGAGCGGCCATCAAGTCCCAAGCACTAGTCGACTTCATCAATGATTGGACAGAAATCCAAGCACCCCAGAGAAGCCGATCACCAAGTACTGGACGATGCACTTCGATGGGAGCCGGCATCTGCAGTGGTCAGGAGCCGGCGTAGTCCTCACCTCCCCCAAAGGAGAACAATTTTGCTATGTCTTGCAGCTGAAGTTCACTTGCACCAACAACGCAGCAGAATATGAGGCTCTACTCCATGGACTGCGGTTGGCCCGTGAGATGAACATAAGCCGGATCCGATGATATGGAGATTCCGACCTTCTTTCTCAGCAAGTGTCAGGAAGGTGGAACTCCAAGGATGCTACCATGACGGCCTATCAGCGTGAGGTGGAAAAACAAGCCGATTTCTTTGTTGGGTACCAGGTGGACTACCTGGAACGCAAGCTAAACGAGGTCGCAGATGCTCTGTCCTAGCTCGGCTCTGAACGAAAGACGGTTACACCAAATGTGTTCCTCGACATCCTAACAAAGCCGTATGTACAAATACCAACAGAGCAAGACATAGCAGAGCCAGATCCATAACCGGCTCTGGTGGCTGCAATACATGCTACCCCCTCATGGGTTGTCCCCTATTTGGACTACAAGACCCGGGGAATCCTACCAGCCGATGAGGTAGAAGCCAGAGAAATCGTCAGGAGAAGAAAATCCTTTGTAATCCTCAACGGTGAGTTACAACGGCGAAGCCCTGCAGATGTCTTTTAGAGATGTGTGTCACTAGAAGAAGGCAGAGAAATCCTCAATGAGATACACTCTGGAGACTGTGGGCATCATGACGGCTCTCGGTCACAGGTGGGTAAAGCCTATAGACACGGATTCTAATGGCTCACAGCACATGAGGATGCAGAGGATATAGTCAGGAAGTGTGATTGATGCCAGCGCTACGCAAAACAAGCACATGTGCCGGCTCAAGAACTCAGGATGATCCCAATCACTTGGCCCTTTCAGGTGTGGGGGCTTGATATGGTGGGAACTTTCAAAAGGTCACCTAACAAGAATACACACTTGCTGGTGGAAGTCGAAAAATTCACAAAGTGGGTTGAGGCAGAGCCGGTCAGAAAGTGCGATGCAGATACGACATTGAAATTCCTGAAAAAGATAATATACAGATTCGTCTACCCCCACAGCATCATCACTGATAACGGGTCTAACCTGTCAGAGGGAGTTATGCAACAATTCTGTCAAAAAGAACACATCTGGATCGACCTTGCATCAGTGGCTCGTCCACAAACCAACGGACAAGCCGAGAGAGCCAACCAAGAGTTGCTTCGAGGCATCAAACCCCGACTCTTCGTTCCTTTGGAGAGGACGTCGGGTTGCCGGGAGGAAGAATTACCCTCAGTATTGTGGAGCATCAGGACGACTCCTAACAGGTCGATAGGCTACACGCCCTTCTTCCTGGTCTATGGAGCCGAAGCCGTCCTCCCAAGTGATATTCGTCATGATTCACCATGAGTCACAGCTTATGTAGAAGCCGATAATGAGAAAGCCAGGCAGGACGCCTTGGACGTTCCTGATGAAAAACGAGAACTAGCGGTAGCACAATCGGCTATCTACCAACAAGATTTGCGACGATATCATAGCCGTCGCATCAGAAGTAGGACTTTCCAGGAAGGCGATTTGGTGCTCCGCCTCATCCATAAGAAGGACGGAATGCACAAGTTGTCTTCTCCATGGGAAGGACCGTTTGTGTTCAGCAAGAACCTGTACAATGGATCCTACTACTCTGTTGATATACGTGAGAAGGAAAAATCACGCACCTCGATGGAGGAGACTCCTAGGTCGTGGAACATCGCACAACTTCGTCCATATTACACCTGAGTAGAGTAAGAAACTATTGTACAAAGGCGACACTCATCGCACCTTCTTTCGCCATATTTGTATATAAGTCGATTTTTCATCGCAACCGACTCTCAGTCAAATTAATAAAGTCGATCTTCAAATCGCATTTAGGCCATCGCCATAATTAAAAGTCGACTTTCGTCACAAACAAGCTATCGCCATAAAGTCGACTTCGTCGCACCGGCTCTCGCCACACTTATGCATAAAATAAATTTTCATATTGCATGGTCTTTCATACATATTGCATCATATTAGATCACATTGCATATTGCATCATAAATCGCATAAATTCTCATAGACCTGGGGGCTTGATCAACCCTCTATCGGCTTTGAGCATGTATATTGCTTTGATAAGGTGAAAGCGGAGGGGGGGGCTTGATGACAGTCATCAACTCCTACCAGAAAAAGCCGTATACATGTAAAACTTCACATGTGTTTGTTTTGATAAAGGATAAAAGGGGGGTTTGATGGCTCCCATCGACTCTTAAAAACCGAAAATATCCTGGCATACACATGACTTGGCCACGCTATCCGGCCTGTACAGTTTAGAGCTTCCATAACTAACGCGCAACCGGTTGGTCTAAACTTCAAGGTTTACATAAACCATCTATCAAATTTAGTCCTAAGAGCCGGGCACGCTAGTTATTGGAAAGCCGGATCTACAGAGATGTTTCGACTTTTTCAACCAATAATCTCTCTCAACACGAGACGATGAGGTATAAGTCGACTTCTACTAGACTTTACACAAAGAATCTTGCATTTACAGCATCATGCACAATCACAAATTTTTCTCATAGATAAAAGTTAGACCTATGTGACTCGGCACAAGCACTCAGGTGCATATACCGGCTCATGGGGACTACAGTTCAAAAAATGTATATATCTTCTCAAAGACCCGACATGACACAATGATTTTCATGCCGGCTCTTGGGGACTACACTTGGAAAGTTTTATTCTCAAGCAAAGACTCGGTACAACACCCAGATGCAAACACCGACTCTTGGGGAGTAACACTTCGAAAGTGTCTTCCTCGAAGATTTGGCTCGACGCCATGATGATCATACCAACTCTTGTGGAGTAACACTTTGAAAAATATATATGACCCGATACTGCATGCAAGTGTGACCACACCAACTCATGGGGGCTACAAGTTGATCTACCCTATGAGTCAATTACCGATACACAACTATTTTGAACCGACTCAGGGGGGCTACAGATACAGAAATTATCAAAACGTATTGGCTCTCATACATCATTCAAAGCCAATAATAAAACCGTCTTATGGATTCGATGGAAATTCATAAATTTCATTCATTAAAACAGCCGAGTCTTACATCAAAAGGGGCAACCTCACAGAAAAGCAAAATCCAAACTTGTCAAAATACTACTAAAGAAAAACCTACAGCTTCAGTCATCATCTTCATAGTCGGCTTCATCTTCAGTTGAAGAAATATGAACTTCTCCATTGAGGAGCTCTTCATCACTACTACTGGAACTCTCCATGCAGCAGCAGGCTCGGTCACCATCCGAGTCAAATATTCTAGCCCACAAGGTATCTTCACCATCAAATCTGAAGACAATGGTGTCTCCTCTTGAGATATTCCTGGAGCGAAGAGAAGTTTTCCAACCTTGCTCAAAGAACATAGTGTCGGGGCTAGAAAACCTAGAAGCTACCCAAACAGTCCCATGAGGACATCCCTCACAGTGGATCCAAAGACCCGAAGGCCTTGAGTCAATCACAAGCTGAGCAAAAGACTCAGGAAGCTTGATCCAACGACGAATCGTTCGGATATGAATTAAGAACTCACCCCTCTCAAGAGAAGAAGGGGGAGATTCAGATGGAGAGGTGGCACGGGCACTTCTTCCCCTACCTCTGCCATGGCCACGACCTCGCCCACAGCCACGACCATGGCCTCGGCCTCGACCACGAGCACATGCACTGGAACCAGGTTCGTCGGATTCCAAAATAGCGTGAGCTTCTAGCTTGGGGGCCATGGGAAAACTGGTAGGAGGAGAAGAGAAAGAAAAACATGTGGACACTTAAAAGGTAAAACCACCCAATGGTTATTTGTAGAAGGTATGAGAAGAAGATCAATCGATACCATAAATGATATGGGTGAACTACCCATGGTAGATGACATTTATGGAGAGAGTCCTCGATTCCCAACAACAACATCAATGCCTTCAACCGGCGTATCGGGTAGTGTGACCATAAATACCATATTGGATCTTTGACTGAAAAATTCAAAAGAATATTTTTGGAAGATAAAACGAAGAGATAAAGAAAGGACATATACCGAATCTTTGTGAAACTCAAAAGAGGTGAGAGTCGGTCTATCTGAACTAGGGTGTCGGCAACCATGGTGATGAAAAGAAGATTGCTGAGAAGACTAAAGCATCACAACAATCTTGGGCGCTAATGTCGGGGGGATGGACCAAGCCCATAACCCGGCATTAGGTCTATAGGCCGACTCACCTATGGAAGGCCCACAAAGAAGACCCGGTGATGACCCTCAAATGTAGGGGATCGTTTGTAGCATTTTCGATAAATAAGTGTGTCGAACCCAACGAGGAGCATAAGGTATTTGTAAGTGATTTGGTAAAGAAATAGCTGCATGAACTGAAAAATGACTTTTTAGGGGTTTTCGATATAAGCAACAAAAAGGTAAAATCGATCAAAGTAAAGAGCACTGAGGAGTAACAAGGGGCCCGATCCTTTTGACCAAAGGATAGGCCTAGCAACTGAACTTATAAAGGCTAAAGCGTTCTTGAGGACACACGGGAGACATAGTCATGTGCTTCCTCCATATTCCGTATCGGTACTATGTGCTATGCTGATAAGTGTTGAGTGGGTGGATCTATGCCAGTGCACCCTCTAGACTAAGATAAGTGCACTCTTATGATTAAACATCTTGCAAGCATCCGCAAATACAAGATATTAATTAAGGCAAAAGCCTAACCATAGCAATACGATCGATGATCCATTGTTCCCTTGTGCAAAAGCGTGCGAACTGGGGTTCAGGATTCTGTCACTCCGGCAACCCACCGTAAGTATTCCTAGTACACAATGCATTCCCCTAGGTCCTTAATAAGGTGAAGTGTTGAGTGTTCGACTCACACAACACCACTAGGAAAATAACAACACAACTTAAATATCAAACAACACATATTACTTCAACATCATATGACTACTAACAACTAGACTTCTCCCATGTCCTCAAGAACTAAAGTAACTACTCACAATACATAAAAGAGATCATGATCAATGGTGATAAATAGATGATAAAAAATCTGGATACAATGATATTTCTCCAACAAAACTCAATAGCATTCATCACACAGTACTAATCAACACCGGTAGAGTAGAGAGGATAGATCGTACGGATTACAACACAAGTTGTACTTGTGAGGTGAGATTGGATGAAGATGAAGATGGTGCTGATGTTGGGGATGATGTTGATGATGATCTTGATGATGCTCGTGACGATGGTGATGATGATGGCGACGATCTCCCCTTCCGGGAGGTGTTCTCCTCGGCGGAATCTGCCCGCCGGAGATGTCTTTTCTCCTCTGTAGGTTTCCGCCACGGAGCGGCGGCGGAACTCCGAAAACTCTCACCTTTTTAGGGTTTTTGGATGATGTGTGATATATAGGACAAAGGGGGGAGCCGGGAGTGGCCCCAGGGGTCCAGGCGCCCTCCCGGTGCGGCCAGGGTGGGGGCCTCGCCAGGTGGCCGCCTGGGCACCCTGTGGCCCCCCTCTGGCCCCTCTTCGGTGTGTCTTTGTTATTCGTTTGAAAAATACCCTCCGTCGATTTTTAGGTAATTTGGAGGTATTCTTCTTCATCAACTCAGCGTCCACTTTCTACTGTTGAATCCTACGTCTGCTGTTCGGCATCAGAAAGTTGCAAACTGTGTAAATTAAGCCAAAACAACATAAGAACATCATCATATCATGAAATATATCAATGAATAAGAAAGAATTACTATATAAAATAGTGATGCATTTTGGACGTATCAACTCCCACAAGCTTAGACCTCGCTTGTCCCCAAGCGGATACTGAGCTCGGTAAACCTGTCCACAAGTTTAGAGAGTGACGCGTCGATAAATAGAATAGGGACAACAGACATCAAGGTTTCTTCATCAAACTCAAACCCAACAACCTCAACTCATAAGGTCCTTATGAGAAAGTAATAAAAATTATAATCAAAAGTAGGGCTGAGAGAACTCATCAAATTATGGCAAACATATCCTTGGTGAAAGGACAACTAACAACTTTTACTCTTGCTCGTTCTAGTTATAATGAAACAAATTGAAGATTTGAAAGAACATGTTATTAGTCATGAAGTGCAAATGCTAACACAAAGGAAGATGTTTGCTTGGCAAAAGCTTTCGCAAACAACTTTCTTATTGAAAAGACAATGTCAACGATGATGTGGCATGGAAAAACTTAATGCAGCGTTATATGGATGAATCCTCATCAACATCAAGTGTCTGTTCTCTTTGGGAAAAGAAAGAAGTAGGAAAACTGACTCAACATAAAAGTAAAGGAAAGGCCTTGTTAAAGACAAGCAGGGAAAACTTATGTGCTATCCTTAAATCAAACAGAATGACAATAAATTTTGGGAGGTGCATAGTTTGTCAACGAATGCTAATAGATAGCTCAATTACTTCTCAAGATGGACAAGTTTCGAGGAACGGCTCCCAAGTGGGGACGATCACATCCCCTTAATCTCCTTTGTTTATCACTGCCAAAGTTTCTGATTTCTCATAGACCAAGCGTGAAGGAGGGTTTGTTTTTTGTATTATCTTTCGAGCTGGGCGCACGCATGCCAGTTCATCCTCGTATTATGGGTTTGCAGTTTAGACATGCAATCCCGAGGTAAAACTTGTCCAACTTAAGAAGATCATGAATTACCTACTACTTCCTCATGAGCAAAACAAGACGCACAAAACAGAAGATTTTGATCATTTAAGGATAACACATAAATTCTATACTTCTAGGAGTGGTAGGGAAATTCCAGGAATAGGAAGGTATGATGGACTCAAATGGAAGATATTGGTTTCAGGGTATGGATGCACATGCAGAAATCTGCTAGCCAAAATGTTTGGCTAGCAGAGCCATTGAGAGAATAGAAAATTGATGCTAATTTAGATGCAAAACATATAAAGCATAAACATTAAGGTAAGCATAACACATCAAGTTGTCTTCCTTGTCAACATACACTTCAAGCATAATAACATAAAGGTTTTGGCTAGGTCGCTACTTGGAAAATCATGCATGTTGTCAAGACCAAAGCTATGTTTGCCAAAATTAAATAAAGTTTTCAAAGCCATACCTGATATAAGGTCAATACTCCCCATAAGAATCATCATATAAGGTCGATTGCATGAAGAGGATACCAAGTGCAGCGAAGGAACCAATAGACTTCTCATTAATATTCCATCCTAGACGACTCCACACTCACGGATAGAAACTCTCCACAGAAGGAGTGATAGACCTCAATGCAAACACCTATTTCATATAATAACTTCCCTAGACATTATACGACTCTACTTGACTCTAAAAGACTAAGATAAAGATAAAGATACCTGGCACTCCCCCAAGCTTGGAACAAGCTGAGGGAGTGCCGTTACCCAAGGATATCTGCTCCTCATTCTTGTTGTTGTTGTTGTTGATGTAGTCATGGATGAAGTGCTTCCATGGTAGAGGTTCCCCGGTCCCATGGGAGGCTTCAGTATCCATGGTCCTGCTTCCAGCACCTAAACCCATGCGCATAAACTTTAGTTCATACTCACAGTTCTGGTTGTGCAAATCATAGATCTGACCATGGAGATCATCAATTCTTTCTTCTGCAATGGTGATGCTTGACCATATCCCCCTCATCTCCTTCTTGTAGAACGTCTTCATCTCGTTGCTGAGGTCGAAGTTGGCTTCAACACCCCGCTCAACCATCTTCTTGTACTTGAAGACTTCTTGCTCCATCTCTTCTAGCCTGGCCTCGATGCTCCCCTCCTTGGCAGGTTCTTTTAGATCTTCTTGGTGAAGGACACCATCCTCCAACTGGACAGTTCGAGGATGGTTCTTCACCTGAGCGAGGTAAGGGTTGATGACGTTGACGATGAACTTGTCCTTGGGGGAACTTGGGGAAGCCATGGCACCTAGGTCTAGCTAAAATATTTCCTGGCAGAAACAGCTCGAGAAGAAAACACGCGAATTAAAGAGATACGGTGTCGGGGCTATCCGGGCAAATATATAGCAAAAATTTCTGCAACAATAGGAAGGTAACGAGCCAAAGTGGAGTCGGAGACAGGCTCTGGGGTGCCCAGGCGGCCTCCTGGCTCCAATTAGGCTCTGAATTTTCTATATTTTGCAAAAACGTGTAATCTGGAACTTTTATGGCGGTTCGTGATGTTTCCTTACCGTAATACATACCTTTTCTTATTCCGCTTCTGCTGGTGTCTGAAATGGGGATGCAACGTATTCTTCATGAGTTGTTGTGTGTATATATTTACATCAACGTTGACGGGATCTCCCTCCATGTAATGCTTGAGTCTTTGCCCATTCACAACTTGAGGTTTGGTGCCATCAAAATTGTTGATCTTACTTGCACCTGACCGGTAAACTTCTTCGATATGAAATGGCCCTTCCCATCTGGAAAGTAATTTACCGGGAGAAAACCTGAAACGGGGTCTAAATAATAAAACTTTATCACCAACATTAAATTCACGTTTCAGAATCCTTCTATCATGCCACTTCTTTACCTTTTCTTTAAACATTTTAGCACTCTCGTAAGCTTCACTTCTCCACTCATCTAGAGAAGTCAAGTTCATGAGACGCTTTTCCCCAGCCAACTTTGGGTCAGCATTAAGCTCTCTAACAGCCCAGAAAGCTTTGTGTTCTAATTCTAATGGCAAATGGAAAGCCTTGCCATAGACCATCTTATACGGAGACATGCCCATGGGGTTTTTGTAAGCAGTTCTATTCACCCACAAAGCATCTCCTAACTTCTTTGACCAGTCCTTCCTAGAACTGTTAACTGTCTTTTGCAAGATCAACTTGATCTCTCTATTGGTGAGCTCAACTTTCCCACTAGTTTGAGAATGGTACGGTGAAGCAATTCTATGATTGACATCATACTAGGCTAGAGCTTTTCTAAAGGCTCCATGCGTTAAGTGTGATCCTCCATCAGTCATAAGATACCTAGGTACACCAAACCTAGGGAAAATAACATCTTTGAGCATTTTCAAAAATGTTTTGTGATTATCACTCTCAGTGGGGATTGCATCAACCCACTTGTTTACATAATCAACAACTACTAAAATGTGAGTGTACTTGTTTGAAGGAGGAAAAGGACCCATAAAATCGAAACCCCAGCAATCAAAATGCTCAATCACTAGTGAGTAATTCATAGGCATCTCATTCCTCCTACTAATATTACCAACTCTCTGACACTTATCACAAGATAAAACATAATTTCTAGCATCTTTAAAGAGAGTAGGCTAATAAAAACCTGATTGGAGAACCTTATGTGCGGTCCTCTCACCGGCGTAATGTCCTCCATAGGGACTGTCGTGACATTGCTTGAGAATTTCCTTCTTCTCATGCTCCGATATGCATCTTCTCACGATCCCGTCTGGACCTTCTTTGAAAAGATGAGGGTCGTCCCAAAAAAATTTCCTCAAATCATGGAAGAACTTCTTCCTTTGCTGAAATGTTAAACCTGGAAGAAAATACTTCGCAACGATAAAATTAGCATAATCTGCAAACCAAGGATCGGAGAGAGATTGTACTTGTACAATGGCAAGTTGTTCGTCTGGAAAACTGTCGTTGACTGGGATGTGGTCATGCGTATATCTTCCATCCTTGAAAGATTGTCCGCCACCGGATTGCCTGCTCATTTCCTATCAACAATATGTAAATCAAATTCCTGAAGAAGGAGTACCCACCTGATGAGTCTTGGTTTGGCATCCTTCTTCGCTATAAGGTGCTTAAGAGCAGCATGGTCAATATGAATAGTAAATTTTGAATCAACAATATAAGGCCTAAATTTATCACAAGAAAATACTACTGCTAAGAATTCCTTCTCAGTAGTAGCATAATTATTTTGAGCACTATCAAGGTTTTTGCTAGCATAATGTATAACATTCAATTTCTTATCAAACCTTTGTCCTAAAACAGCTCCAACAGCAAAATCACTAGCATCACACATAATTTCAAAGGGCAAATTCCAGTCAGGTGGTTGTACTATAGGAGCGGTTATCAAAGCTTTCTTAAGAACTTCGAAAGCCTCCTTACAATCTTCATCAAATACAAAAGGAACATCCTTCCGGAGAATATTAGTGAGGGGTCTTGAGGTCTTAGAAAAGTCTTTAATAAATCTTCTATAGAAACCAGCATGACCAAGAAAACTACGAATACCTTTAATGTCCCTTGGATAGGGCATCCTTTCAATAGCTTCAATCTTCGCCTTGTCCACTTCAATTCCCCTCTCGGAAATCTTTTGACCAAGCACGATCCCTTCGTTAACCATGAAGTGGCATTTTTCCCAGTTTAAAACCAAGTTTGTGTCCTCGCATCTCTGTAAAACATAAGGACACATGAAAGTGGTCTTCTCTTCATCGGCAGTGTTGACATGAATTTGAGAGAAGCCAGAGTACCCATCAAGATAGCAAAAGTGGGTGTTTTTAGACAACCTCTCTAGCATCTAATCAATAAAGGGCAGCGGGTAGTGGTCCTTCCTGGTCGCTTTATTCAACTTCCTGTAATCAATACTAATTCTATATCCAATAACAACTCTTTGAGATATTAGTTCATTTTTATCATTAGGAACAACAGTCATACCTCCTTTCTTAGGAACACAATGAACCGGACTTACCCACCTACTATCAGCTATAGGATAGATGATACCTGCGGCTAGAAGCTTGAGAATTTCCGTCCTACCCACGTCCTTCATCTTTGGGTTCAGCCGTCGTTGATGATCAACAACTGGCTTAGCATCGGGCTCGAGATTGATAGTGTGTTGGCAAATCGACGGACTAATACCCCTAAGGTCATCAAGGGTATAGCCCAAGGCACCACGGTGTCTGCGAAGTGTCTCCAATAACCGCTCTTCTTCAAATCCTGAAAGGTTAGCATTGATAATGACAGGATATATTTTCTTTTCATCTAAATAGGCATACTTGAGCGTATCGGGCAATGGTTTCAGGTCAAACACCGGGTCTTCTTTTGGTTGTGCTAGGATCCCCAAAGTCTCAATTGGAAGGTTGTGCTTCAGGATAGCAGCTTGTCTTGCAAATATTTCGTCTAACTCATTTCTTCCCTGCATATGCATATCATTCTCGTGGTCTTCCATATATTGCTGCAAAGGATCATTAGGAGGAATATCAATAGAAGCGATATTTTCAATAATTTTATCATCACTAAATAAATCAGTACCACGAGGTTGATTGGAAAATTTAGAAAAGTTAAATTCATATGGCTCACCATCGAATTCAACAGAAACTTTACCTTTTTTACAATCTATAATAGCACCACAAGTGCTGAGGAAAGTTCTACCAAAGATAATAGGGAAAAAACTATCTTGCACTGAACCAAGTACAAGAAAGTCGGTAGGATACTTTACCTTTCCACATAGGACTTCAACATCTCTCACAATTCTACTGGGAGAGATAGTTTTTTGTTTGCTAGATAAATAGTGACATCAACTTCTTCAAGTTCACAGGGTGAAATCTCACTCATGATCTCATGATAGAGTGAATAAGGAATAGCGCTAGTGTGACGCCCCCAAAATCAGACCGTGTACAGTAATCATACACGCAAGGTACATGATCGAGATCAGGGACTCACGGTGAGATATCACAACAAAACTCTACAAGTAAAATAATAATACAAGTTGTATCATACAAGCCAGGGGCCATGAGGGCTCGAATACAACAGCTCGAGAGCACAAGGTTAGCGGAAGCAATAGTATCTGAGTACAGACACAAGGATACAAGGTTGCCTTAAGAAGGCTAGCACAAATATCAACAACGATCGAAAAGGCGAGGCCTCCTTCCTGGGAACCTCCAAACTTCTCCTGGTCAAAGGGGAACTCGATGTCGTAGAAGGCATCGGGGATCTTCACGTTGCGGTGGTCGGCATCGGGGATCTCCTACTCCTGGGCTCCAACGTCGACTGCAGCGGCCGATCAGGCAAAACAAAAAGGGGGGAATAAAGCAAAGGTGAGTATCTAGCATACCCGCGAGTCTTACGTCCTCTACTAAGCAATTATGCTTTTGTATCAAATGGAAAGGGGAGGCTGTATATAGTGGACTGCAAGGTAGAAATTCATAACAAGTATAAGAAGCTAGGCCTATCGAAGACTAGAATCTTCCGACGAGTCTTGCAGCATGGGGTAAGAATCAGCCAACGGTTTAATATAACAGTAATGAAAGTAACAATGCAGCAGAAGTTGCTACGGCATTGTATAATAATAAGTTGTAATCATAATAAACAATGTTTCCGAGTTCCCTTCCTCGACATCCCCGCGAGGAAGAAAACCCGGAACCAACAGTTTAATAGTAGTAGTTTGTAGTGGTAGGATCTGGCTTCAGCATAAAGCGTCCTGTTACCGTGGACACGGCTGTTCGAATAGATTATCTTCCCTGCAGGGGTGCACTGGTGTCATACTACACGCTCGGATCTCCAGGGTGGTGTACACCTTGTTAGGCAACACCCCACCGAGGCTATCCGACACGTCGAGGCCCATCCTACGGCTCATAAGAGAGGTCCCCGTCGGTCTACAGCCCTAAGTGCAAGAGGTAATGGGCCTATCACCCCTCGCTCTCCGGGTCGTTGTGACGATCAGTCCCGGCCACAATGCTGAACTGGACGTCTTTCAGAGCTTTCAAAGGAGACCACAACGCGGAGGGCCCACACCGTAATCCCACGTGAAGGTAGTGTGTACAAGCCAAAAGGCTACTCAAGTCATCCACCGAACCCATTAAGCATTTTATTATTTTCTGTCGAGACCAGCGTTATCGTTGCCCCTTATCTGGGTGAGTCGCGGACAACGACAGAAGCCAGGACCACCAGTAACGTCGGTGCCTGCCCTGACATCCCACCAACTCGTGCGGTTACCAACAAGGTGAACCGTCTCCTTACCTTGTCTCGCGTTTGCTCCGAAGAGCTCGACTTTCGTACAACAGGATATCTGTCGGCCATGAACAGTACCAGGCCTGCCGCACACCTGTGGAATACACCTGACCTGTCGTTCCGCTAAGATACCCTGCATGGGCACCGTGGGGTCACCCGACTCCTTACCTGTAAGGACACCAGTTGATTCGAGTGCCTACCATCAAGTGAAACCAGGAGGAATCACCCTCGATGGTACACTTGAAGAGGTTTGACAGAGAAATCAGCGGAATGAACTAAAGAGGAATATTCTCGTATCACCCCAGTGGTGCCGAGACACCAGCGGAATGAACTAAAGAGGAATACCCTCGTATCATCCCAGTGATGCTACGCTACTGAGTCGACGAGAGTGAAATACGAGTCCTTCCACTCGTAAGTCAAACTCGAAGCGACTCGGCAGAGTCTCACCGTTGTAGGTTCCCTATGGCCTCTGCATTGATCCGTACCTATTGCAGTTGTAATATATCATTTGCGCGATCACTCCCAGAGTGATCACAGCCCGCTATCTAATCCTAGCTAACAATGCGCAGGGTTCACTGCTGAATAGAATATATATATTTATAGGCAGCATAGGATACGGAAAGGTACATCAAGGGGCGACAATGACAGGTTATGCCATTGAATAGGTAAGCAACGTAGCAGCAGCAGTAACCATGCCTAGTGCAAGAAATGTACGGAAAGATAGGAGATATCTTGGGAAGAGAATGGCTCTGCTTGCTTGGAAGCTCAAGGGTAGGGGTACGATCGTCGACGTAGTAGTCGTACTCGGCAACGGTGTAGTCAGCGGCAGCAACGGGTCTATCGGAGAATAAGGGGGGAGAAACAATAAATACATAGCAATAATAACAACACAAATACAAGACATGGCAGGAGCAAGGTTAACGGTGTTCTATCGCAGTGCAAGGTGGTTTGCTCGGAGCGGGAAATTATCCCGGGATGATTCACCAGTACCGGTTGATTACCAGACCAAGGATCCGGAGGGGGAAGGTTCCATGTCTGCAGTGTTAGAGACATCTGAAAAACAGGAGGATAGTATATCCGTGCACGTTGATTCATTCTGAATAACTTTCATGTTCAGAACATTTTCATCTGAAAAGTTTTACCGGCTCCGGGAGTTATTGGGCAGGCATTCCAGAGGGCGAATGTCACGTGTGTGGTATGATAGAGGGGGTAATGGACATACGGATAGCGTATTATTATTCTATGTATTTTTCTGATCAACTTTGACATATAAATTATTTTCATCGGAATTACGGATTAACAGATATTGAATTTCAAATTTTTAATCAATTTAAAAATAATTTCCGGAATTTCTTTTATTATTTAAAACAAACATTATCCAAAACCTTATCCAAAATTGTGCACTGACATGTGGGGCCACCCTGTCATAGGCTGATGCCTTTGACTGGTCAACTAACCAGTGGGTCCCACCTGTCAGCCACACATGTTTAATAAATATTTCTATTTAATTTAAAAGAAGTGGGGCCCTGCTGTCATGGACACATGTGCAATTAACTAATTAAATTAATCTAATCAAGGGCATGGCCCACTTGGCATAGATTCTAACAGTTATCTTTGTTTAATATAAAACAGAGAGGATTAGTGGGGCTGGACCCACCTGTCATATACACAGAGGGGGGGTTTATTTGCTTAACAGAAATTAGGGGCTAATCTCACTGGGTGGGCCCCAGTGGTCAGTGAGGGGGGGTCTTAGCCCGTGGTCACCCGTACGGGCTCACCGGCGGGGAGCCGTGGCAACAGCGTGGCGGCGAGGTCGCCGGTGTAGGAGCCAAGGCGGGAAGGGGCGGCCGGCTGCGGGCACGTCGGCGACGCGGGCTGGGCGTGCGAGGGGGGCAGACGAGGGGTTGCAGGGCGTGCCGTCCATGGCGGCCACGGCGGCGGGGAGGTTGTTGCTGTGGAGTTGCGTGTGAGCGAAGGGCAGGGGAGGCGTGGCTGGGGCACGGCGAGTGCGGGCGCGCGCTCGCCAGGACGTGGAATGGCGCAAGGCAGAGCTCGCTGGATGATACCATGGCATGCTCTGGCCATGGGCCGTGTACGCAAGCACATTGGGGGGAGGCGGTAGTCGGCGCGGATCGAAGGGGAAAAGAGGGGGAATGGCGTGGCGGCTCACCGCGAGGGAAGGGGCGAGGTCAGGAGGCCGGGGTTCTCGGGGTGGCGCCCGATTCCGGCGAGGCCGTGGCATCAGGGAGGCGGCGGCGTGCAGCGGCGTGGCCGCGGGGAAGCTCCGGGTGGCAGCTGCGTCGTCCAGATCGAGAGGAAGAGGGGGAGTGGGGATTAGGGTTTGTCCCTGGGGGCTGCGGCTGGTCTTATACGCCAAGGGGGGCACGTGCTGGAGATCCATGTCCAGGGCGCCATGGATTGGTGCCACGCACGGTGAACAGGGGTTGAGGAAGAAGACAATGGGAGGGAGTTGCTGGGTTGGGCCCGTGGCAGTTTGCCATGTGCGAAAGATAGCAATTTTCCATTTTTGTATTGTTTGTTACACATTTCTCTCCTGTTCTATTTTGTTTAGACACTAAATGAATTTTGCTAGGGGTGAATCTTGTTCCAATGCTTGTGTTGCACTTTATAGTGATGCCACAAAAAGTTTGATGATTATGAAAAATGATTTGTTATTTATTTTTCAACTGCAACTAATTAAATGGGGGTTTTGGCTACTGTTTATATTTGTTTGATTTATTTTAGAGCTCAATAAATTCCAATGCACATATTACTTTGATCTACTGATTGTTGTGCAATTTACAAAATTGTTTGCAAGATTTTTGGCTTCCCTTTTTTTCAACTTTGTTTTTAATTCCATCGAAAGGGGATTTGAATGTGATTGGAATCAATGATGATCAAAACATTCTTAAGCCTAGTGTTTGTCATTAACAAGAGGTGATCACTGTAGCCTGACACCGAGGGTGTTACAAATCTCCCCCACTACAATGAATTCTTGTCCCGAGAATTAAAAGGTAGTGGAAGGGGTAAAGGTTTGGTTTCATATCCTAACGAATCTTCGGTTGCTTGTTATCCTACTCGAAGAAGTTAATCCTTCTCGTTGATGTCTTCATTTCTCTGTATCAGTGCATCTCGACGTGTTGACATCCTTCCATCGGGGCTCATCGTACTTACAAATAGGCTAGGAGATACAACTCAAGGGGGGCAGATCAGTACCAGGTTAATCAACCGAGGTTGTCCAAAGGAATGGGGTACAAAGTATCTTCTGACTTTATACTCAGGGGAATAAATCAAGAAAAACAAAAGAAGGTATGAGAAGTTTCAAGCGGATATGTGATGGCTTCTCGCCCCTCGTTGGTTACCCCAAGTGGAAGGTTTGAGATGCAGTGCAGAAGCAAGTTTCCCTCGGTGAAGATACCAAGGTTATCGAACCAGTAGGACTCAGGAGATACAAGTAGGTGGAAACGTCGCCAGAAATTGATTCCTGACTAGGGTGTTGTCGTGGACCTGGACACAGCAATAAATAACTTTGCTCCCAACGAGTACAAAGGAGTTTTCAATTCCTCCGGCCTTGTCGTTTACAAAGGATCAACACAAGAGATAAAAAGTGCAAAGGAAAGTAAAAGCTGAACGTAAATTGAGGGTGTGAACAATAAATGTGAAGATGGACGGGGGTCCCGTGATTTTCGCTAGTGATGTCTCTCTCCCAAAAGACGAAAAAAGTGCTAGCAAGGTAAACAAATCACAGTTGGGCAATTGACAGGATTATGAAGGCACCGCAATGCTAACTATGCTGCAAAGAAAGGAAGGGCTCAAAAGCAATGTGAAGTACGCCAAGGTAAGTATACCGAAATCCATCTGCATCTACTAAGAATCATCCACCTTGAGATATCTATCCAGAACATCTCGCTGGTATTAAGTTGCGAATCCCACCCAAAGTGTAAACTCAAAGCAACAGACAACTGCATTAAAAGAACTTTGCGTAAAGTATACAATCCTTGCACCCGCAGGTACAAGCACCGTTGTTTTATCCCTGGTGGCAACAGCACATCCCCTAGTCTCATGTTTCTGTCACTCAAGCTAGATATCAAGGGGCTGAACCCACAATCGAGCATAACACTCTCTCTTGGAGTTGCAAATAAAATACTTGGCCAAAGCAAATACCGCAACGGAGAACATGCAAGAATTTACTCAAGAACAAAATATAAAAGAGAAGAACCAAATATATTACTCATCACAATCTGAACATAGTCTCATAATCCATCAGATCCCAACAAACTCAGCATAGCAACAGCAGAAATTACATAGATGCCTCGATCATGTGAGGCAGCTCACGAGGACTCGAAAGTGGAAGCACAAAAGGGGGAGAGATAGATCACATAGCTACTGGTCACGGACCCATGGTCCAAGGGGGACTACTCACGGTATATCCGAGAGGCGTCCATGGCTATGGATGGTCTCCCGGAGGGAGTTCCTCCTCCCGGCAGGGTGCCGGGGAAGCTTCTCCAGGCAGCCCCGATCTAGAAACGGCGGCGGCGGCGGTACAGAGGCGAGTTCGCGGAAAAGAGATCGATATTAGGGGTTTCCACCCCGAGGGGTAAATATAGGCGAAGGGGGGCATCGAGGGGACCCACAAGGCAGTCAGGAGGGTCCCAGGCACGGCCCAGGGTGGGGCCGCGCCACCTGCCCTCCTGGCTGCCTGGTGGTGGCCCCCCTTCCCTCTCTTGGTGATCCGGAAGCTTCTGTTGCGCTGATTTTTTATATATTTTTCCCGGAATTTTTGGAGCACTTTTACTGGCCGGAAAACCTGAAATACAAAAATAGTAGAAAACAGAAACTGGCAACTGGGTGCACTAAGTTAATAGGTTAGTCCAAATAGGTTCAAAAGTGTATGAAAGTTCAAGAAAAACATGGCAAAGTCACACAAAATATGCATGGAGCAGGCAGAAATTATAGATACGTTTGGGACGTATCAACATCCCCAAGCTTAATTCCTGCTCGTCCTCGAGTAGGTAGATGATAACAAGCATAATTTATGTGGTGACATGCCACACAACCATAAAAAGACTTTTAAGTAAAGAAATCAAAGCATGCAATTCAATTCAAGTCTTACCAAGCAAGAGTCTATATTAGCATTAACACAAGCAACAAAAGAACAAAGGGTGCAAGAGCTCTTGCTGTCCGTGACTGGAATGTCTGCAGATGGTGTTTGCGTGCAAGCAAGGGATAGGGAAATACGAGAGAGAAAAAAAATAAGGTTGTTGAGAACAACTATCTACTAAAGTTTCACACTTGGTCTCCTTTGGATTCTTATCTGGACTCGTCCCCAGACCACTAGCCAGGTACAAGTCAAACTGGTCCACTCCCTTTCGATATTTTGATCACTCATGCAATGGATGAGCGTGAGCAAGAAAGTTGACACCTAAAAGGCGAAACAGAAAGAAGGTGGAGGAGGAAGACAAAAAGGTGTGAAAGGCTCACATCAATGAGGACAATCATAGGCGAGAGAAGGCCATATGATAGATATGATGTGAGGAGTAGGGATTGCCATACAATGGATGCACATGTGAGCTAAAAGCTCTCCAAGGGAACTAGTGGGGGTGCATCTAACTTGCTTGCTCAAGAAGACCTAGAGCTCGTTTGAGGAGGCTGATCATTGGAATATACAAGCCAAGTTCTATAATGTGAAGGGTCCCCACATAGCTATATGCATGATGATGATCTATATGGAGTAAAAGCGATAGGAGTTGAAGTACTAGTGTGGATCTCTCAAAAGGAATAATAGTATGCCCCCTTCTCTCTTTTTATTTTTTCTCTTCTCTTTTTTCTCTTTTTTTATTTTTTTGGTGGCCTCAATGGCTCTTTCTATTTAACTCTCATTTTTCCTCTTTGGGATCTTTTGATTTTGTCCTCTTTGGGATCTTTTCCTCACTTTAGGGGCAATACTCTATATTTTAAAAGAATATAAGAGATCTTTCACACTTTACAAAGATACTCACATAAAAAAAATGTAACTATCATGATGCAACTGTATGCCTCTGCCAGGGTAGCAGGATATGCAATGATACTACCGCGTCATGTAGCAATGATTAGGGCAAGGCCCAACTAGCATGCGGCTCATCGATCAAGCAAGTAGCTGATGGCTTCTCGCCTCTTCGTTGGTTACCCCAAGTGGAAGGTTGAGATGTAGTGCAGTAGCAGTTTTCCCTCGGTGAAGATACCAAGGTTTGTCTCCAGCAGGACTCCAGAGATGATAAGTAGGTGTCAGCGGCGCAACTGACGCGGACCTGCACACAGACACAGATAACATTGTTCCCAACGAAGTTCAGAGAGGTTGTCAATCTCTCTGGTCTTGTTTTTCACAAGGATAAAATGCAAGGGATAATGATAGCAAGTAAAAGCAGTAAAGCAAATATAGCATGGAAAAAATAATGAGGATATGGACCAGGATACGTGATGTTCGCTAGTGATGTCTTAAAGACGATAAAATTGCTATGCGAGGTAAACAATTTACAGAAAGGCAATTGACAGGATTATGAACGCACCGCAATGCTAACTATGCTACAAAAGAAAGGACGAGGTTCAAAAGCACAGGCAGTACGCCAAGATAAGTAGACCGAAATCCATCTGCATCTACTACTAATCATCCACCTTGAGATATCTATCCAGAACATCTGGCTGGTATTAAGTTGCGAGCCCCACCCAAAGTGTAAACCCAAAGCAACAGACAACTGCATTAAAAAGAACTCTGCGTAAAGTAAACAATCCCCGTGACCGCGGTCACAAGCACCGTTGTTTTCCCCCTTACGGCAACAGCACATCCTCTAGACTCATGTTTCTGTCACTCAAGCGTGTCATCGGGGGGCATGAACCCATAATCTAGCACAACGTTCCCTTTTACAGTCACTATCTACTACTTGGCCAAAGCAATAAACAGCAACGGAGAACATGCAAGAATTACTTAGGAACAAAAATATAAGAGATAAAAACTAAATATATTACTCTATCACAATCTGAACATAATCTCATAATCCATCAGATCCTATCAAACTCAACATAACAAAAGCAAAAATATTACAAAGGTGCCTCGATCATGTAGGGCAGCTCACGAGGTCTAAACAATGAAGATCAATGAGGGGAGGAGAACATCACATAGCTACTGATCACGGACCCATGGTCCAAGGAAAGCTACTCACGAGACATCCGGGGAGCATCCACGGTGGAGAGGAGACTCTCAGAGGTCAACCCTCCCTCTGACAGGGTGCCTGGAAGAGGTCTTCTGGTGCTCCCGATCTTCGGAAGCGTGGCGACGGTGGAACAGAGGCGAGTTCGCGGAATAGGGATCCTCTTCTGGAGTTTTCCCGTGACTGAGAATAAATAGGCGAAGGGGGCAGCCAGAGGTGGACCATGGGCCCCAGGCGCCCCCCTGGCGCGGCCAGGGGTGCGGCCGCGCCGGGTGGCCGCCTGGGCCCCCCTGGCTCCCCTCTGGCCCCTCCCGGGCTCTTCGCGAAGCTTCCGTGACGCTGATTTTTTATCTGAATTTTCCCGAATTTTTCTGGCACTTTTTATATGGGGGAAAACTGAAATAGAAAAACAGCAGAAAACTGGTACTAACACTGGGGTGCACTGAGTTAATAGGTTAGTCCAAATATGATCAAAAGTTTATGAAAGTGTATCTAGAACATAGCAATATCACACAAAACATGCATGGAGCAAGAAGAAATTATTGATACGTTTTGGACGTATCAACATCCCCAAGCTTAATTCCTGCTCGTCCTCGAGTTGGTAAATGATAACAGCATAATTTCTGTGGTGACATGCTAGCAACCATAAAAGAACTTTGAAAAGTAAATCAATCAAGGTTAGAGATTCAATTCAAGTCATAACATGCAAGAGTCTATATTAGCATTGAAACAAGTAACAAAAGCACATTAGGTGCAAGAGCTCTTGCTGTCCGTGACTCGAATGTCTCCAAATGGTGTTTGCATGCAAGAAGGGGGATAGGGAATACGAGAAAAAGTATTTTTGTGTTGAGAACTCAATCTACTAAAGTTTCACACTTGGTCTTCTTTGGAATCTTATCTTGACTCGTCCCCAGACCACTAGCCAGGTACAAGTCAATTTGATCCACTCCTTTTCGATATTTCGAGCACTCATGCAATGGATGAGTGTAAGCACGAGAGTTGACACTTAGGATGGCAAAGAGAGAAATATGGTGGAGGAGGAAGACAAAAAGGAAGAGAAAGGCTCACATCAATGAGGAAAATCGTAGGCAAGAGATGCCAAATGATAGATATGATGTGAGGAGTAGGGATTGCCATGCAACGGATGCACATACGAGCTAAGAATCTCTCCAATGGAACTAGTGGAGGTGCATCTAATTTGCTCACTCATGAAGACCTAGAGCTCGTTTGAGGAGGCTCATCCTTGGAATATGCAAGCCAAGTTCTATAGTGTGAAGGTCCCCACATAGCTATATGCATAACGATCATCTCTATGGAGTACAAAGATTTAGAGGGAGTACTAGTGTGGATCTCTCAAAAGGATAGTAGTGTTGCCCCTTTCTCTCTTTTTATTTCTTTTTCTCTTTTTCTATTTTTTGTATTTTCTTGGTGGCCTCAATGGCTCTTTCTATTTAACTCTCATTTGTCCTCTTTGGGATCTTTTATTGTGTCCACTTTGGGATATTTTCCTCACTTAAGGGCAACACTCTATTTTACAAGAAGGTAAAGGAAATCTTTCACACTTGAAAAGGTACTCAAAATCATAAAGAAGATGTAACTACATGATGTATGCAATGTATGTCGCTGCTAGTGTAGCAAGAACATGTATGACATGAAGATCAAGTCATGAAGAGGTGGAAGTTGCATGGCAATGTAACTCAGAAAGGCTATGGAAATGCCTTGATAGGTAGGTATGGTGGCTGTTTTGAGGAAAGATATAAGGAGGCTTATGATGACAGAGCGTATCATGCCAAGGGTTTGGATGTACCGGCGAAGGTGGACACCAACTCTCGGAGTGAGAAGAAAGCAATGCACGGCACAGGAGAGGCTAGCAAAATATGGGAAGGTGGAAGTGTCAACTTTCAATACTTACATTAGTCCGAAGAACTCATGCACTTATTATCGGTAACTCTCAATCTAATAAGGAGGTTTACAAACAGACAAGTACCCCGAGGAGGAGTGTATGGGGGTTTGGTTATCCTTGCGCATCCTCGACTCATGGTACGTGAGTGTTCTCTGATATTCGACCCCTCAGAAGAGTAGTGATCCATCTAGTAGCTAGAGTTCTCAACTAGTTTTGTAGGTTTTGAAAATACACACGGATTGCCCAAAATACGACACCTATCACTAATAGGCTAGAGCTCTTGACACCAAAAGTTCAAACATTACTCACATCAATACCTCAAAACTATTTCAAGCTACTACTAAAATTAAATAGCAACCTCAATTACCTACTTTCAAGACAAGACACAACTCAGTGCAACAACCAACTCTCTTAACAAGATAAACATGAAAACTAAAAAGATTTGCAGAATGAAAGTAAACAAAAGCCAAGGATCTTGCTAAAGACAAACTAAGAATAAAACTAAACAAGGCAGTAGCTATGAAAAGATAAAGAACACACAACAGCAAAAAGATAGGCAGGAAGAATCCTATGATGTGTTCTAAATTTTGAAAGTGGAGCGTGTTTCTCTCCCACACAAAGTAAGAAAGGATCTAACTTGTTATGAACAGCAAGAAAAGCTAAAAAAAACTAAAAACTAAACCTAAGAGAGAGACGCTCCAAGCATAGCACATAATGCATGAAGTGATAAAAATATAGTGAGACGAAGGACGAACTGATGATTGTTGATGGAGAAGGGGATGCACGGGGGCATCCCCAAGCTTAGACGCTTGAGTCTCCTTGTATATTTATTGGGGATGCATGGGGGTATCCCCAAGCTTGAGCGCTTGACACTCCTGGATCTTCTTTCATCATCTTCCATCGCACACTTGAAAACTCCCTTCATAAATAACTCATCATAAGCTGATTAGAGAGGTTAGTACCCTTAATAAATAAAAAAATTCCACTGGATATAAAGATAATCTTGAAGAGCTACTGTTTCTCAAGAGTGCCAAAAAGTTTTTGCAAAGAAAAAGCAAGTTTAAGGTTTGCAAAAGTAAGGAGAGACAAAATGTGGCAGAATCTGTGAAAAACAAAACAACAGATAGTAAAGAATTTTTTAGGGGCAATTCTGCAACTCAAATAAAAAAATCAGAACATACCGAAGTTTCGTAATTGTATAGAGCATACTGTGTAAAAATTTCAGCTCAAAAAGATGAACTGGGATTTTTCTGGAATTTTTCTGGTCACGAGGACAGAATCTGTTTTCTGGACAGCATGTCACAACTTTTACTTCCCTTTCCGTAAGAGGCTATAACTTGGCACAAAGCTGAAAAATAAAGATACAATGATGTTGCTACAGTAGTAACAATCATCAAAACACAACAAAAGCAAAAAGAAACACCTAAATTCGTTGCGGGCTGCCTCCCGAAAGCGCTTCTTTAAAGCCATTAGCTAGGCATGATGCAAAAACAAGAATCAAGGGTATCCAAGATCAGAATCATAAAAACCTTCAAATTGATTTTCAATAAGCTCATTCTTCTTCTTACTAGGAAAGATATACTTACCTTTTGCCATACCGCGTAAGCGTATGTGCCTATGACCAATATCAATGAAGCCTTTCATAGCACGGAGGAAGTCTCTTCCGAGCACAATGTTACTTTGGTTTGGCTCCACGATGAAGAAATCCATTGGTGCAGTCCTATGAAGGAATGCAACTTGGACTTCTTTTACCTTTCCTTTAATCTCTGAAATATCTCCATTAGAATGTTCATGATAAGATGATAATTTATCCATATCTAGCTTTAAAGAATCATAAACTATTTTTGGCATAGTAGAAACTATGGATCCAATATCACAAAGAGCAAGGAAGCCTTGGTTAGAGATGCTAATCCTAACAAAGGACTCCCAATCATCATCTATCTCCAAAATTTCTTTCTTATTGGACTTAAGTTCCTCTACTTTCACCAAATCTAGAGCATCTAGTCTTTTTTCAACAGTCGCAAGTCTATCTATGACAGTATCAATACTTCGATCATAAACAAAATAACTAGATAGACTATGCAAAATCTCAAGAGCCCTATCTTCATCACACTCTAGAAAATCTCCATCAACTATAATGTCAAGAGAGTGTTTACACCACTTAAAAAGACCATGGTAAAAATTTCTAAGCGCAATTTTTATAGATATCCAAGGAATAACTCTTTTATGTGCTTCAGAAATTCTGTCCCATGCCTTCTTCATATTTTCTCCATCCCTTTGACGGAAATCGAGAACTTCCGATTCCCGTAAAGAACCTAGTCCTAACATGTTCATCTAAACAAGGAGGACTACTAACAGCAAGATAAATAATTTTTTTGTAAATTTTTGATAAAAGACACAAAGATAAAAACTGAAAGATAAACTAACAAGACTAAAAAACAAAGGTAAAGGGTAGTGTGAAACTCCCCTATCTTAGCACTTGGAGTCCCCGGCAACGGCGCCAGAAAACTTGCTTGATGGCTTCTCGCCCCTTCGTTGGTTACCCCAAGTGGAAGGTTGAGATGTAGTGCAGCAGCAGTTTTCCCTCGGTGAAGATACCAAGGTTTGTCTCCAGCAGGACTCCAGAGATGATAAGTAGGTGTCAGCGGCGCAACTGACGCGGACCTGCACACAGATACAGATAACTTTGTTCCCAACGAAGTTCAGAGAGGTTGTCAATCTCTCCGGTCTTGTTGTTCACAAAGATAAAATGCAAGGGATAATGATAGCAAGTAAAAGCAGTAAAGCAAATATAGCGTGGAAACAATAATGAGGATATGGACCGGGATACGTGATGTTCTCTAGTGATGTCTCTCTCCCAAAAGATGATAAAATTGCTATGCGAGGTAAACAATTTACAGAAAGGCAATTAACAGGATTATGAACGCACCGCAATGCTAACTATGCTACAAAAGAAAGGACGAGGTTCAAAAGCACAGGCAGTACGCCAAGATAAGTAGACCGAAATCCATCTGCATCTACTACTAATCATCCACCTTGAGATATCTATTCAGAACATCTCGCTAGTATTAAGTTGTGAGCCCCACCCAAAGTGTAAACCCAAAGCAACAGACAACTGCATTAAAAAGAACTCTGCGTAAAGTAAACAATCCTTGTGACCGCGGTCACAAGCACCGTTGTTTTCCCCCTTGTGGCAACAGCACATCCCCTAGACTCATGTTTCTGTCACTCAAGCGTGTCATCGGGGGGCATGAACCCACAATCTAGCACAACGTTCCCTCTTGAAGTCACTACCTACTACTTGGACAAAGCAATAAACAACAACAGAGAACATGCAAGAATTACTTAGGAACAAAAATATAAGAGATAAAAACCAAATATATTACTCTATCACAATCTGAACATAATCTCATAATCCATCAGATCCTATCAAACTCAACATAGCAAAAGCACAACTATTACAAAGGTGCCTCGATCATGTAGGGCAGCTCACGAGGTCTAAACAATGAAGATCAAAGAGGGGAGGAGAACATCACATAGATACTGATCACGGACCCATGGTCCAAGGAAAACTACTCACGAGACATCCGGGGAGCATCCAACGATGGAGAGGAGACTCCCGGAGGGCAACCCTCCCTCCGGCAGGGTGCCTGGAAGAGGTCTTCTGGTGCTCCCGATCTTCGGAAGCACGGCGGCGGCGGAACAGAGGCGAGTTCGCGGAATAGGGATCCTCTTCTGGAGTTTTCCCGTGACGGAGAATAAATAGGCGAAGGGGGGCAGCCAGAGGTGGACCAGTGGCCCCAAGCGCCCCCTGGCGCGGCCAGGGGTGGGGCCGCGCCGGGTGGCCACCTGGGGCCCCCTGGCTCCCCTCTGGCCCCTCCCGGGCTCTTCGCGAAGCTTCCTCCACGCTGATTTTTTATCTGAAGAAAAATCAACGACGTAAAGATCACCCTTGCGATATCCTTCGAACACGAAGGAATAATCATCCTGTGAAAAGACAACACAACGAGACGCAGAAAACAGTACAAGCATACCCATATCACAAAGTTTCGATATAGACATAAGATTATATCCTAGAGATTGTACAAGTAACACCTTATCAATATGCTTGTCTTTCGATATTGCAACCTTACCCAAACCAAGTACGTTTCCTTTGTTTTTGTCACCGAAGGTAATGTATTTCTGTGAAGATTCAGACAGTTTTGCTTCGGCGAACAACTCTTTGTCTCCGGTCATATGATTTGTACATCCACTATCCATGACCCATTCGGATCCACCGGAGACATAGCCCTGCAGAAGAATTAGTTCTTCTTAACCACCCACAAGCGAGCAGGTGACTTGGAAGGCATGGTAGAGCTAGATGGGGAAGCAATATTATATCGAACAGGATTGCATTGTCGATCAGGACCATCAAGCACACCATAAATATAATTCCTCGATGAGGGGTTAGAGTAACGATGGGTAATTGCAATTTTGGTGCGATTGTCACGATGGCGATAAACATTTCTATCTATACGATAGTAATCCTTCTGGAGAACATTTGAAACAGATACCAAGGGTTCATTTCTATCCTCGAGAGAATAGTAGTGATTCGGTGGTACGGAGGATTTTCCCTGCATACAATGATTAGGGGGCAGTTTTTCTACGAGAGATTTGCGAACCCAAATCTGTCGCTTATAAAAGCCATTCTTTGGAGGAGTACCAACGAACTCAGCCGACACCTTTCCTTCCTGATCTTTGACAAGCTTGTAGTCAGAATCAAGTGATTCGTCAACAATAGCTTTGTCAATTTGGCAACTGAAACCTGAAAGATTAGCAATATCAATGGGCTTTTCTTTCGCAAGAACCCAGACAGTCTTAGGATACTGCTCGGGTTCCCAGTAGGTTCCATCAGGATTGATTTTCCTTTCGAAGCCAACTCCTTCGTTTCGGGGATTTCTGTGAAGAAGAGCCTTTCGTAGGATATCACATAAGTACTGGTGTCCCTGCACACTTTTGAACATGCCTGTTTCAAATAAAATTTTCAACTTGAGGAGTTCCTCGGTAATGGTTTCCTCGTTCGAGGGGTTAGCATCATCAATAACAATAGGTTGCTTTCCTTTCGATCTCTCGGAAATAAATTCAATTTTACTTCGTTCCAAACAAGTCAAGCAAGGTGGAATAGATTCATTTTTATCTTCTGAGCCCTGTTGAGCCATGAGTGTGAGATTTACACTTTCCAACTCTTCATTAGCCTCTCTCAGTTTCTCGAGAGCCATTTTCCCTTGAAGGAATTCGTAGGTTAGCTTCTCGTAGTCCACAGAGAGAAGATCATGACGAGAGGAAAGTTCATCATACTTTTCTTTCAGAGCAGTATGCTCATTCTTCAAAGTTTGACCCTTCTCAATCTCATCGATCAACAAAGTCTCAGATTTTTGAATAGTTTCACTTAAAGAATCTAGCTCATCTTGTTGGATAGAAGCAATTTTGGCAAGTTTAGCATAACTTATCCTAGAGTTACTTTCATAAGCAGATCCATCAGAAGTATCGTAGGATTTCTTAGATGAAGATACCTTAGCCTTGGCCATGAAGCAGTAAGCTGGAGATTCATCTTCACTGCTTTGGTTGGAGAAGAATGAACTTGAATTCTTGTTTGAGGCGAATGCTATCCCAGCAACACCATCAGATTCAGAACCAGAAGCAGAACCTGATCTTGACTTTGATCCTTCTTCAGAACCGGAAGCTTCATCTTCAGAGTTCATCTCTTTACCCAGATAGGCTTTGGCTCGGTGTGAATTCTGTCGATGAGAGGAATGTGATTTCGAGGAAGAACTCTCTCGATGCTTGTGATACTTCTTCTTCTTGTCATCATCAGAACCATCTTTCTTGTCTTTTCTGGACCTTGAATCATATTTCTTCGAATCGTGGTTTTTGCTCGATCTGTAAGACTTGCTCGAAGAGCTGCAGTGAGAGTGCTTTGATTTATGTTCAATTTCCCAGAGAGGACAATCAGCAATGAAGTGACCTGGCTTCTTGCACTTATAGCAACAGTTATCTTTCGCTGAAGAGTTTCTGGATGATGATCGATGCTGTGATGAATTGCTAGAATGTCTTGAAGAATAGTTTTTCTTCGGTGAAGAGGAGTTCCTTTTCTGAAAGCGGTTGAATCTTTTCATTATCAGTGCAAGATCTTTCCCAATGTTCTCGGGGTCATCAGATGCACCAGCAGATTCAGAACTGGCTTCAGGAGAGGAGTGACGTGAAGCTCTGGCCTTGAGTGCATGAGATTTCTTTCGACTCCCATTGACATCACGTTTCTCATCTTCTTCCATCTCGAAAGTATTAAGCCTTTCAAGAATATCAGCGGAAACCATATCTTTGAAATCAGTTCTTTCCTTAATCATCAGCACAATGTGATCGAAGGAATCATCAAGAGAACGGAGCAAAGTTCTGACAATAATCCGATTGGTAATGTCATCTGCACCGAGGGAAATCAGTTCATTTGACAGCGCCGTGAGTCTGCTGTATATGGAACAAACTTTTTCTCCCTCGTGCCTCTTGAACCGATAGAACTTGCTTCGAAGGGTGTCAATTCGAGCATCTTTCTGAGTAGAGACACCTTCACCAATCTTCTCGAGATAATCCCAAACACCTTTGGCCGAATGAATATTCTTGACCTCATGATATTTTTCAGGAATCAGATGATTTGTGATGAATACCCAGACTTCAGCATCTAGCTCTATCTTCTTTGCCTCTTCAGGAGTGATGGCATCAGTGTCCTTGACAGTTACACCATTCTTGACAACTTCCCAAGCGGCAGAGTTGATAGCCATGATATTCCTCTTCATTTTGTCCTTCCAATAGGGATAGTCCTTCCCATTGAAAATAGGGATTGGTTCCCCCGAGCGAACAGCTGCAAACGACATTCTTGACAACACTCCAGGTTGTTAGACCAAAATACGCAGAGCGTAGGGAGTGCCTTGCTCTGATACCAATTGAAAGCTCAAGAATGAACAGAGGGGGAGGGGGTGAATGATCACTTCTAAAAATTGTAAGGAACTTAGAAGGGAATCATGCAAACAGCATAGGACTAAAGACATCTCGAAGGAAATACAGTATCGAAAGTAATGTAAGGCTCGAAAGGATTGGGAGCGAAGGAAAACATTGAAGGCAAACAGGCTACGAGTAAATACTTGAAGTAAATGCTAGAAGGAAAACGAGCCTCACACAGCGATGTTTGGTAAACCAGTTCACACTCTGCAAAGTGCTACGTCTGGTTGGAGGGACTGGTGATTGAACACCTGGAGCAAAACTCTCTCCGTCCTATTCTCCACTGCAACAAACTCTTCGAGCTTGTCCAGTTTTCACTCGTGGTAGATGATTCAGGACATCTCCGAAACCTTTACAAACTTCCTTCAGCAGTGACAATTACTCTTCGACTGCTTGACAGGCGACGCCTAACCGTCTAGGAGACTTGCAGTTCTCCAAGATAAAAAGATCGGCTAATCTCAACCTAAGTCATAGTGAATTGCTCAACTCAGCTCAGACTTGGGATTTGGTTTTCTCTCGATGAATCTCTCTTGGGATGCTCACAGACTTCTGTCTTAGAATCTTCAGTGGAGCAGCCAACCCGAAATGGCGGGTAGGTGCGGGGTATTTATAGTTGGCGATCCCGATGGGTAAAATGACTGAAGTGACCCGATGCAACCGCTTGACGCGTGTCCACAACGGTTGGATTCCAATCACTGCGCAACATTACTTGAGGAACAAGTAAGCTGACTCACCGAACGAGTTCTCCCTCGAAGGCACAAAGTGCGATGACTTTGCCTTCGAGCTATTCGCTTGACTCGGTAAGATTTATCTCGGTAGGCTTTTGTGGGTTTTGGTTGAGCAGAGCAAATTCACTTCGACAAAGATCTCAACTAGCAAACCCCTCTTAATAGTACGGTTTTTCCTACGACTCAAGAAATAAAGAGAAACTAGTAAAAAGACTAAGTCTTCGACCAGCTTCAGCTTTCTCCTTGTTGCACTTTTGCTCGAGAGGAACATCTCCTTCCACGACATTTTTAGGGGTCGTCTTCCTTCAAAGGTTTTGGTAGATAGCTGCAGCTCTGCTGCAGTGAGTTGTCCTTCGACCTTCTACTTGAAAAGTCCATTCTTTCGGAACCTAAGTATCTGTTTATACTCGAAAACAATATTAGTTCCACTTCTTCTTTGTCCAACAATGTCCAAAACCTTCGGGGGGAAAAACTTGCTCTTACAATCTCCCCCTTTTCTGACGATTGTCGACAAAACAGGCATCGAAAAATAATTGAAAAAGTTTTGAGTTTTCGATGATAAACCGGTGCTAAGGATTGATGAAGAACTCCCCCTTGATGTATGCACGTAAGATAAAAGTTTCCTGTGAAGTGCATATTTGACAAATGGAGTCGAGGGAAAAACATCAATAATCTTAGCGAGTGAAATTGCATTCGAGATAATATCCAATGAGAAACATGCAATCTCCTCGAATGAACTGTGAACTTATATGAAAGATAACTTGCTGCAAAAGGTTAAGTATCGCAAGCAGCAGATAGATATCTTACGAGAAAGAGTAGCAGTTCACAGTCCTACTTAGAGTTAGTTACAACCATATCGAATATGAATCGAAAGTTTGTTGAAACTACTCAGAAAACCTCAAAGATCAAAAGTTTGTCGAGTGAAAACCAAAGCCCTAAACCCCGTAGGCAAACTAATTTCTTCGATGCCACTACATCTCCCCCTTTTTGTCACAACGTACAAAAAGTCGAGAGAATAGGGTCGAAAGAAATCCCTACTCGCGAGGCTGGCTCCGGCGACGACGAGAAGATTCGGCGAGCGTTGGAGTACGATGAATTGGACGAGCGCCGGGAGGAGTGATCTTCGTGCGGAAGGAGTGCTGATCTCCAGAAGATTCCAGCTGCGATTCCGGCGGAGTCCGGGGGCTTAGAGGATGTGGCGAGTAAACTCTCGGCTGACGCTGAGGAGGGGCTTCTTCTTGCTCGGAGTCGGAGGAGAGGGTGTCCATAGTGATGTGATAACAGTCGTCGACACTGAGCACATCTCTGTTCTTCGGCAGACGAGGGATATTGGGATCCGGGCGATCTACTCGATCATCATTTGTCCAATTTCTGTTCAGATGGGGAGGATATTCTTCGAACCCGCATCGTTGAAGTTGACCGAGGGAATTGAACTTCCTTAAACCTTTCCAATCACGGCGAAGGCATTCACGCAGCATCTGATTGTTGTTCATGGCAATGTTTCGCAGGTGATTGATTTCGTCCATCATAGCTTGCTTCTGAATGAAATCTTGATCAATGTGATGTTGAAGCATTTGCTGGGACCGAAGAGAAACTTCCAAATGATGCACTGGCTTGATAAACTTCGAGCGAATATTGCGCTCAGTTAAGTGGGCGCGGATGCCAGTGTGCTCAGCAAAAGGATCATTGGGTCGAGCAACAACCTGCAATACTTCACGAACAGGAGGAGTGAAAATCTTCGGGTAAATTGATACGGGGAATGGCACGTCCCGAGAGTAATTGCAGATTGCCATCAGCCATGGTGCATATGGCTTGTGGGAATTGTGGTCATCAACACAAGACACCAAAGTTCTGAGGAAGTAGTCTTCAAAATCGAAGGGACGACCGTGGACTAACTTCATCAGAGCAAGTTGCACGTCATTTGGAATGGGAAAATCATCGTGCACATCGAGCATTGGCATCAAAGTCTTCGATAGAATATAAAACCATGCCTTTGCTTCAAATACCAAGTGTCTTGGCTTTGGCTCAGTGGGGTAGTGATCTCCTACGACATCTGGATCCATAAGCGTAGAGAATTCAGCTGGAGTTGCAGCAGGTAAGTCATGGAGCTTGTGAGGTAATCCTTTGAAACGAGGTAAATTGATGATGGCCAGAAATTGATCGACAGTCATATGAAAGACTTGGCCTTGAACCATATAATCAAATTTCCATGTCTTCGAGTTCTCCGGATCTCCAGTGACATAAAGCGTTGCATAAAACTGCTTGATAAGCTCGGGATTGTAACCACAATCGAGAGCAAACATCTTGTGAGCATGCAGACTATCAATTGTTTCGGCAACGTTCTCGAAACAAGTAGTGGAGTACACCGAAGGCATATCAAGGTATTGATGCTGGAAAACTCTTGGCTTGTTGTACAACACACGAGTATAGTAGATAGCTTTGTCTTGGGTCCAAAACCGAAGAGAATATGCACTTCTGGGCTTCTCGTAGGGATTGGTACTGAAGAAAAAAGGTTTTTCTTCACGCCTTTTGAAGATAGGACCTCCTCGAGGAACATCTGAGCGGAACAGAGGTAGCATTTCTCTCGGATGAGCAGAGTGAAGAAGCTCATCAACTGGAAAAACTTCAGCAGCATTATCTGGCATCTGGAATACAGGCTCAGCAGGTCGAGTGATGGATGATGGAATGTTTACGATATCCTGAGTCGGAATGACTGCAGGAGCATTCTCTTCGGGCTGAGCTACGACGGCATCTCCTTCGTCGGTTTGAGCATTTTGTGCGGCCTCTTCATTTTCCATGGCCTCCAAGTCTTCATCTAGTTGTGCAAAAGCATCAACCATTTCTTCGTTCGAGGAACTTGAAGAGGAGGAGGAAGAATTGTCACTTGAACTGACATCTCCAGGACTATTGCATGCAACATGGTCTCGTCGAGAAGAAACTTTCATGATGTCAACATCAGCATCTTCTCCTTCAGGCAGAGTCTGAGCAGAAGAGTAATCTTTCTAGACTTGAGTTTCTTGCTCGACATGAGCAACTTGCTCGGTCTCTGCATGAGCTTGGGTTTCGTTGGCGGGGGTGGTTGATGGAATGACGTGAGGTGGGGATGGTGGGTTTGTAGGTGGCGTCGAGGCTTTTGGTGGTGAGGGTTGACGTGGAGGAAGTGGAGGTGTTTGTTGTCGAGGTGGAGGAGTGGCTTGGCAAGGGGGTGGAGTTGTTTGTCGAGGAGGTGATGGTGTTTTCTTGCCGGGAGGAGAGGATTGCTTGGTTGGATTTGGTTCAGATTCTTGTCGAGCTGTGGCAGCATCGACCTCGGTGGTCTTGGACTTCTTGGCGGTCTTCTCGATCTCTGGCGTCCCATGCACAGAGGTTGGGGCAGCAGACTTTCTCTTTCGAGATTGTCTTTGGAACAGAGCATCATTGTGCTCTTTGCAAACAGCAGACACAACTTGTTTAACTTTGTCGAACACATCAGTTAAATTCTCTTTCTAAGCCCTCCTGGAGGCTTCAGCCGAAGCAATCTTGGATCTGAAAAAATTTCGGGACTCAACGTCCTCGGTTTCTTCTTGAAGTTGTCTGGTGTAAAACCTCACTTGTTCCTTATCCTTTTTATCCTGGGTGATATAATCTTCCCAGCGAATCATGTATCGAGCAACATGCTCTTGTATTTCAGCAAGAACATCGTCCTCGGCAGTGACTCTGCTCGGTGTGTTAGCCATCTTCCAGAGAATGTGTGAAATATGTGCAGCATCCCATGAAGCATTTGCATTTGATTCTCCTTCGTTAGAACTCTCTTCATCGGCACGAGGGCCGGAATCAACTGGTGCAATAGGGGCAGGACCTGGGGCAGCTCGAGGAACTGGAGCAGCTTGCGCCTTCTGTCTAGCCTCCTTGGCTTTCTTTTCGGCTTCCTTGGTGGCCTTGACAGCAGCAATGGGCTTTGAGGCCACTGCTTTATCCTTCGAGGCACTAGGGGCCTCAGCATTCTTCTTCGCAGCACTTGGGGCTACAACCTTTTCTTTCGGGTTTGTAGGTATAGTGCCTTCAGAAATCTGGCGACGATATTTTTCACTGACCAAATGGAGAATACCAAGTTGTTGAGCAACCAGAGCCTTTTTATGCTCGGGCTGACTGTGAAAGTTCAGGAGTTTGGAATTAATCAAGTCTTTTGCCTCTTGTTCCTTTTGTTTTGCCAGCCTTTATTTACGTTGAACAAGAGTTTCTTCATCCTCAGAAACTTGAGCTTGCTTTCCCTTCGTTGTTACCGAAGGTTTTCGTTGGCGAACAGGAACAGGTGGAGCAGAAGAAATGGGCGGATCAGTGACCAAGTTGGTCAAGTCAATATTTCCTCGAGGAGCCTGTGGAGCTGGCTCCTGGATCCTTATGCCTTTACTGCTCGGCTTTTTCTTCTGAGGTATGTCCTCGACATCAGCCTCAGTACCAGGGTCTTGATCATCTGAGTTAGCTTCTCCTTCGGAGCTTGCATCAGGAGGTGATACTATTACAACCTTTTTCTGTCGCTTGGCTGACTTCTTGCCACCCTTCGATTTGGCACTAGGGCCAACTTCTATGGTACCTTCAGCAGCAGCATCTTCCTTTCGTGCTTTGGCTTCCTTTCTCTTTTGTGCTCGAGCTTCCCGAGCTTCAACAAGCTCTTTAAAATCATCAGGTGTTTTGAGAGCTGTAGGGTGAGCATCAGCAGTAGGAGGTGGTCGATTATCCTTCGTCCACTTTGGCCTTAAAGATTTAACATCCGACCAGGGATTTTTCATTGCAAACAGCCTCTCCCATCGTGGGATAAGAGACTTGTACTCATACCAACGAAGGGCTTGAAGCCTTCGTATCTCTTGCAGACGATTTTCTCTCGTACGTTCATCCTCAGATCCTGAAGGTGTCCTCAAGTTCTTCTCTATGATCAAATCCTCAAATAAACCTTCAGAGTTGTTCGTGATTCTAGTTCTGCCTCCCACACGCTTGGGTGCTCTAATATTTCCTTCGTTGCCAGACATTCTCCTACGAAAAAGGAAGGTACGAGGGAATATAGGGAAGTTGTGAACAAGTACCAGCAATTACGAGGAAAAACATTTTGAAAGCAGCAATCATATCGAGAGATTTGTCTTATCGCAAGTTTTCATGAAAGTGCTAGGCTAGATTTTCATCGAGTGGAAATCTAACGAAGAACTTGTATGAATTAATCGCACAAGTATAAGTCTATCGATACGATACTGAAGGAATTGCCTACATGAGAGAATCCGAGTGATTTCTTACCAAGGTCAGATGGGGAATCGACAGAAAAGGCTACAAACAGATTTCCCAAGTTTCAAAGATCCTAGCGGATCAAACAGTCCTAAAAGAAATCACAGAAAATCAACACAGAAACTGGAAACGATGAACAGATGAGATAGAATCGAATCCAGAGCCACACATACCCTAACTTGGTGATGTGAGGCGATTACGGCGACGCGGATGAAGATCTTTGTCGACGGGAACGTCTCCGGCGGCTTCCTTCCGGCAGCTAAGCGGCGAGGGAGTCGACGGCGACGAGGCAGAACGGCGGCGCGCGAGAGAGAGCTTCTGGAAGCGAAGAGACGAAGTCGAGGAAATAGCGAAGACTAGGCCGGTGGGGTGGATCAGTATTTATAAGAGGGGGTCTGACCGAGCTGTCAGATGTGATCCAACGGCGCAGATTTCGCGTCTCTCCGCATTCAACGGACGGATTTTGTGGCGGTAATCATGGGAAGTCCCAACGAACCGAAAGATAGTTGCTCCACGTCCGAGATCAAACTCATCGAACATCGAGTAAAAAAAAGATAAAACTTCGATAGATTTTCCTTCGGAATCAATGACATTCGAAGGGAATCTTGATCGAGTACAATATATACATGTTCACGAGAGAAAAGCACAGAAGGGGTAGGGATAGAATAGAGGGAAAACAGGGTCCGATACTTAGTCAATCCGAGGGAAAAACAGCGATAAGACTTGGACTGATAAGTGTATAGGACAACATCAAACGAACAAAAATAAACGAAAAAGAAACACGATAGAAAATTAACGTAAGCAATCAACAATGAAAACTAATGATACATAGTACCGATGGTTATGATCTTACAACACATTGCGTGAGTCTAAGATGTTCAACTCACACCTCAGTGTACAGAACCTCTTTTCATCCAAGGGCTTTGTGAATATATCAGCCAATTGATCTTCGGTGCGAACATGACTGATAACAGTATCTTCTCGCTGAACGTGATTTCGAAGAAAATGATGACGAATATCAATATGCTTCCTTCGAGAGTGTTGCACTGGATTATCGGCAATTTTGATAGCACTCTCGTTATCACAGAGCAATGGAATTTTCTTCACAAGAATACCATAGTCTTTCAGCGTTTGCTTGAGCCACAGAATCTGAGTACAGCATGAACCGGCAGCAATATACTCGGCTTCAGCCGTAGAAATAGATACACAATTCTGTTTCTTCGAAGCCCAACAGACAAGAGATCTACCGAGAAAATGACATGTGCCTGAGGTAGATTTCCTGTCGACTCGATCACCAGCCCAGTCGGAATCAGAGTAACCAACGAGATCAAACTGGGCACCCTTGGGATACCAAAGACCCAAGGTTGGTGTGTGAGCCAGATATCGAAGGATTCGCTTGACAGCAATATGATGAGATTCCTTCGGATTCGCCTGAAAACGAGCACACATACAAACTGATAGCATAATGTCAGGTCTAGATGCACAAAGGTAAAGAAGCGAACCGATCATCGAGCGATATTTCTTCTGATCGAAAGGTTTGCCCTTCTCATCTGCATCTAGATGAACATTCGTAGGCATTGGAGTCTTGATAGTTTTGCAATTGACAAGATCAAACTTCTTCAGGCAATCTCTGAGATACTTCTCTTGAGAAATGAAAGTACCATTTTTCTGTTGACGGATTTGAAGCCCGAGAAAGAACTTCAATTCACACATCATTGACATTTCATATTTCTTCGACATCATGCGAGCAAATTCTTCGCTAATATCAGGGTTAGTACAGCCAAAAATAATATCATCGACATAAATTTGACACACAAAAAGGTCATTTTTGTATGCACGAGTAAAAAGAGTCGGATCGGTTGTTCCTGGTTTGAAGCCCTTCTTTAGAAGAAAATCCTTCAGTGTTTCATACCAAGCACGAGGTGCTTGCTTTAACCCATATAGGGCCTTGTGCAATCTGTACACCTTATCAGGATTCTTCGGGTCTTCAAAACCTGGTGGCTGCATAACATACACTTCTTCGATTTCACCGTTAAGAAATGCACTTTTGACATCCATTTGATATAGCAATATACCATTGTAATTGGCAAAAGCAAGCATGACACGAATGGATTCAAGACGAACAACTGGGGCATAAGTCTCACCAAAATCAATACCTTCGATTTGGGTGTATCCTTGTGCAACCAGTCGAGCTTTATTCCTTACCACTATGCCATCTTCATCTTGCTTGTTGCGTAAGATCCACTTCGTACCAATGATATTATGCTTTGTGGGATCAGGTCTATCGACAAGAGACCAGACTTTATTTCTCTCGAACTGGTTAAGTTCTTCGAGCATAGCAGTCATCCAGTCTGAGTCCTTCATGGCTTCATCGAATTTTGATGGTTCTAGCATGGATACAAACGAAAAATTTCCACAGAAGTTAGCTAGTCGAGTACGAGAACGAGTGGTGGGTCGACCTGGTAAACGAATTTCTTCGAGAATTGAGTCGACATCCACTCTTCTTCGAACGCGAGGAAAAATTTCTTCATCATGTGGACCAGGATGATTTTCCGGATCAGCTTGTCCTTCGGGATGAGCATTTTCTTCGTTTATGCGTTCTCCTTCGACCTGTTCATCAGTTTCTTCAGGATGTTGATCTCCAGCGCCCCGGGCTATGTGTGGGAACATTGGACCATCATCATCCCTGTTTTCTTGTTGTGAATTTCCATCGACAGGCCGAATATCTCCAATAGCCATGTACCTGATAACTTCATCCAATGGTAGTTCATCCAGGTTAAGAGGTAATTGCTCCTTTTGAGAGCCGTTAGACTCATCAAAGCGAACATTTACAGTTTCTACAACTTTGCCAAGATGTGAGTTGTAAACTCTGTAAGTGTGAGAATTTGAACCATAACCTAGAAGAAAACCTTCGTTTGCCTTTGGGGCAAACTTGGAGCTGTGATTCATATCTCTGATGTAACATGTAGCACCAAAAACCCTGAGATAAGACACATTGGGCTTTTTACTAGTGATGAGTTCATGTGAAGTTTTCTTCAGAAATTTGTGCAGATAAACCTTGTTGATGATATGACATGCAGTGTTGATAGCTTCAGCCCAGAACCTGATAGGGATCTTGTATTCAGCGAGCATTGTTCTGGCCATTTCAATAAGTGTTCGATTCTTTCTCTCGACCACACCATTTTGTTGCCGTGTATAAGCAGCCGAGAATTCATGAGTAAAGCCATATTCATCAAGAAATTCTTCGATATGAGTATTTTTGAATTCTGTACCATTATCACTTCTGATATGCTTGAGAGATAATTCATATTCAGTTTGAGCTCTCTTTGCGAAAGTTTTGAAGATTTCAACAACCTTGCTTTTGTCATCTAGAAAGAACACCCAAGTATATCGAGAGAAATCATCAACAATAACTAGATCATACTTGTTACCTCCAAGACTAGCATAATTTTGAGGACCGAATAAATCCATATGAAGTAATTCAAGAGGACGAGTAGTAGTCATGACGGTTTTTGCTGAGTGATGTTTCTTGGCAATCTTTCCAGCTTCACAGGCACTGCATAGACGATCTTTATCGAATTTCACATTATCAATTCCAACGATGTTCTTCTTCGAGATAAGAGTTTGAAGATTTTTCATCCCTGCATGACCAAGTCTTCGGTGCCATAACCAACCAGAAGTGGCTTTGGCCATTAAACATGTGGACACTGCAGGTCCCGTAGAAAAATCAACGACGTAAAGATCACCCTTGCGATATCCTTCGAACACGAAGGAATAATCATCCTGTGAAAAGACAACACAACGAGACGCAGAAAACAGTACAAGCATACCCATATCACAAAGTTTCGATATAGACATAAGATTATATCCTAGAGATTGTACAAGTAACACCTTATCAATATGCTTGTCTTTCGATATTGCAACCTTACCCAAACCAAGTACTTTTCCTTTGTTTTTGTCACCGAAGGTAATGTATTTCTGTGAAGATTCAGACAGTTTTGCTTCGGCGAACAACTCTTTGTCTCCGGTCATATGATTTGTACATCCACTATGCATGACCCATTCGGATCCACCGGAGACATAGCCCTGCAGAAGAATTAGTTCTTCTTAACCACCCACAAGCGAGCAGGTGACTTGGAAGGCATGGTAGAGCTAGATGGGGCAGCAATATTATATCGAACAGGATTGCATTGTCGATCAGGACCATCAAGCACACCATAAATATAATTCCTCGATGAGGGGTTAGAGTAACGATGGGTAATTGAAATTTTGGTGCGATTGTCACGATGGCGATAAACATTTCTATCTATACGATAGTAATCCTTCTGGAGAACATTTGAAACAGATACCAAGGGTTCATTTCTATCCTCGAGAGAATAGTAGTGATTCGGTGGTACGGAGGATTTTCCCTGCATAGAATGATTAGGGGGCAATTTTTCTACGAGAGATTTGCGAACCCAAATCTGTCGCTTATAAAAGCCATTCTTTGGAGGAGTACCAACGAACTCAGCCGACACCTTTCCTTCCTGATCTTTGACAAGCTTATAGTCAGAATCAAGTGATTCATCAACAATAGCTTTGTCAATTTGGCAACTGAAACCTGAAAGATTAGCAATATCAATGGGCTTTTCTTTCGCAAGAACCCAGACAGTCTTAGGATATTGCTCGGGTTCCCAGTAGGTTCCATCAGGATTGATTTTCCTTTCGAAGCCAACTCCTTCGTTTCGGGGATTTCTGTGAAGAAGAGCCTTCCGTAGGATATCACATAAGTACTGGTGTCCCTGCACACTTTTGAACATGCTTGTTTCAAATAAATTTTTCAACCTGAGGAGTTCCTCGGTAATGGTTTCCTCGTTCGAGGGGTTAGCATCATCAATAACAATAGGTTGCTTTCCTTTCGATCTCTCGGAAATAGAGTCAATTTTACTTCGTTCCAAACAAGTCAAGCAAGGTGGAATAGATTCATTTTTATCTTCTGAGCCCTGTTGAGCCATGAGAGTGAGATTTACACTTTCCAACTCTTCATTAGCCTCTCTCAGTTTCTCGAGAGCCATTTTCCCTTGAAGGAATTCGTAGGTTAGCTTCTCGTAGTCCACAGAGAGAAGATCATGACGAGAGGAAAGTTCATCATACTTTTCTTTCAGAGCAGTATGCTCATTCGTCAAAGTTTGACCCTTCTCAATCTCATCGATCAACAAAGTCTCAGATTTTTGAATAGTTTCACTTAAAGAATCTAGCTCATCTTGTTGGATAGAAGCAATTTTGGCAAGTTTAGCATAACTTATCCTAGAGTTACTTTCATAAGCAGATCCATCAGAAGTATCGTAGGATTTCTTAGATGAAGATACCTTAGCCTTGGCCATGAAGCAGTAAGCTGGAGATTCATCTTCACTGCTCTGGTTGGAGAAGAATGAACTTGAATTCTTGTTTGAGGCGAATGCTATCCCAGCAACACCATCAGATTCATAACCAGAACCAGAACATGATCTTGACTTTGATCCTGCTTCAGAACCGGAAGCTTCATCTTCAGAGTTCATCTCTTTACCCAGATAGGCTTTGGCTCGGTGTGAATTCTGTCGACGAGAGGAATGTGATTTCGAGGAAGAACTCTCTCGATGCTTGTGATACTTCTTCTTCTTGTCATCATCAGAACCATCTTTCTTGTCTTTTCTGGACCTTGAATCATATTTCTTCGAATCGTGGTTTTTGCTCGATCTGTAAGACTTGCTCGAAGAGCTGCTGTGAGAGTGCTTTGATTTATGTTCAATTTCCCAGAGAGGACAATCAGCAATGAAGTGACCTGGCTTCATGCACTTATAGCAACAGTTATCTTTCGCTGAAGAGTTTCTGGATGATGATCGATGCTGTGATGAATTGCTAGAATGTCTTGAAGAATAGTTTTTCTTCGGTGAAGAGGAGTTCCTTTTCTGAAAGCGGTTGAATCTTCTCATTATCAGTGCAAGATCTTACCCAATGTTCTCGGGGTCATCAGATGCACCAGCAGATTCAGAACTGGCTTCAGGAGAGGAGTGACGTGAAGCTCTGGCCTTGAGTGCATGAGATTTCTTTCGACTCCCATTGACATCACGTTTCTCATCTTCTTCCATCTCGAAAGTATTAAGCCTTTCAAGAATATCAACGGCAACCATATCTTTGAAATTAGTTCTTTCCTTAATCATCAGCACAATGTGATCGAAGGAATCATCAAGAGAACAGAGCAAAGTTCTGACAATAATCCGATTGGTAATGTCATCTGCACCGAGGGAAATCAGTTCATTTGACAGCGCAGTGAGTCTGCTGTATATGGAACAAACTTTTTCTCCCTCGTGCCTCTTGAGCCGATAGAACTTTCTTCGAAGGGTGTCAATTCGAGCATCTTTCTGAGTAGCGACACCTTCACCAATCTTCTCGAGATAATCGCAAACACCTTTGGCCGAATGAATATTCTTGACCTCATGATATTTTCCAGGAATCAGATGATTTGTGATGAATACCCAGACTTCAGCATCTAGCTCTATCTTCTTTGCCTCTTCAGGAGTGATGGCATCAGTGTCCTTGACAGTTACACCATTCTTGACAACTTCCCAAGTGGCAGAGTTGATAGCCATGATATTCCTCTTCATTTTGTCCTTCCAATAGGGATAGTCCTTCCCATTGAAAATAGGGATTGGTTCCCCCGAGCGAACAGCTGCAAACGACATTCTTGACAACACTCCAGGTTGTTAGAGAAAAATACGCAGAGCGTAGGGAGTGCCTTGCTCTGGTACCAATTGAAAGCTCAAGAATGAACAGAGGGGGAGGGGGTGAATGATCACTTCTAAAAATTGTAAGGAACTTAGAAGGGAATCATGCAAACAGCATAGGACTAAAGACATCTCGAAGGAAATACAGTATCGAAAGTAATGTAAGGCTCGAAAGGATTGGGAGCGAAGGAAAACATCGAAGGCAAACAGGCTACGAGTAAATACTTGAAGTAAATGCTAGAAGGAAAACGAGCCTCACACAGCGATGTTTGGTAAACCAGTTCACACTCTGCAAAGTGCTACGTCTGGTTGGAGGGACTGGTGATTGAACACCTGGAGAAAAACTCTCTCCGTCCTATTCTCCACTGCAACAAACTCCTCGAGCTTGTCCAGTTTTCACTCGTGGTAGATGATTCAGGACATCTCCGAAACCTTTACAAACTTCCTTCAGCAGTGACAATTACTCTTCGACTGCTTGACAGGCGACGCCTAACCGTCTAGGAGACTTGCAGTTCTCCAAGATAAAAAGATCGGCTAATCTCAACCTAAGTCATAGTGAATTCCTCAACTCATCTCAGACTTGGGATTTGGTTTTCTCTCGATGAATCTCTCTTGGGATGCTCACAGACTTCTGTCTTAGAATCTTCAGTGGAGCAGCCAACCCAAAATGGCGGGTAGGTGCGGGGTATTTATAGTTGGCGATCCCGATGGGTAAAATGACTGAAGTGACCCGATGCAACCGCTTCACGCGTGTCTACAACAGTCGGATTCCAATCACTGCGCAACATTACTTGAGGAACAAGTAATCTGACTCACCGAACGAGTTCTCCCTCGAAGGCACAAAGTGCGATGACTTTGCCTTCGAGCTATTCGCTCGACTCGGTAAGATTTCTCTCGGTAGGCTTTTGTGGGTTTTGGTTGAGCAGAGCAAATTCACTTCGACAAAGATCTCAACTAGCAAACCCCTCTTAATAGTACGGTTTTTCCTACGACTCAAGAAATAAAGAGAAACTAGTAAAAAGACTAAGTCTTCGACCAGCTTCAGCTTTCTCCTTGTTGCGCTTTTGCTCGAGAGGAACATCTCCTTCCACGACATTTTTAGGGGTCGTCTTCCTTCAAAGGTTTCGGTAGATAGCTGCAGCTCTGCTGCAGTGAGTTGTCCTTCGACCTTCTACTTGAAAACTCCATTCTTTCGGAACCTAAGTATCTGTTTATACTCGAAAACAATATTATTTCCACTTCTGCTTTGTCCAACAATGTCCAAAACCTTCGGGGGGCAAAACTTGCTCTTACACTTATGATGACAGAGCGTATCATGCCAAGTGTTTGGATGAACCGGCAAAGTATGCGCCAACTCTCGAGGTGAGAAAGGGCAATGCACGGTACCGAAGAGGTTAGAAAAAGTATAGGTGGGTGGAAGTGTCAACTTTCGAATACTCACATTAGTCCGAAGAACTCATGCACTTATTATCGGTAACTCTCAATCTAATCAGGAGGTTCACAAAGAGACAAGTACCCCCGAGGAGGAGTGTATGGGGGTTTGGTTATCCTTGCGCATCCTCGACTCATGGTACGTGAGAGACTCTAATATTCGAACCCTCCAAAGGTTAGTGATCCATCTAGTAGCTAGAGTTCTCAACATGGGTTTTTGGTTTTCTAAAAACACACGGATTGCCCCAAATACGACATCTATCACTAATAGGCAAGAGCTCTTGACACCAAAAGTTCAAACATTACTCTAGTCAATACCTCAAAACTATTGCAAGTTACTACTACAAAGAGAAAAGCAACTTCAACTACCTACTTTTTGTCAAGACACTGAACTCAGTGCAACAGGCAAACTCTCTAACAAGATAAAACATGTAACCTATAGAAAGTTCAACCTAAGACAAAAGAAAAGCTCTAGAAAAACTAAAGCACTACAACTAAACAGAACAGCAGCTAAGAAAAGAAAAAGAACACCTCACAGCTAAAAGAATAAGCATGCAAATCCTATGAGGAGTTCTAGTTCAAGCGGAGCGTGAATATCTCCCACACAAAAGATTAAGTTGGGGTCTAACTTGTTACTACAGCAAAGAAAGCAAAACAAACCTAGAAAAGTAAAGAGCGAGACGCTCCAAGCATAGCACATAACGCATGAAGTGATAAAAATATAGTGCAACGAGAGACGAACTGATAATTGTTGATGAAGAAGGGGATGCATCGGGGGCATCCCCAAGCTTAGACGCTTGAGTATCCTTGAATATTTATTGTGGGTGCACATGGGCATCCCCAAGCTTGAGCATTTGACACTCCTGAATCTTCTTTCATCATCCTGCATCGCGCACTTGAAAACTCCCTTCATACATAACTCATTGTAGGCTGATTAGAGAGGTTAGTACCCTAATAAAATAATTTTCCTCTACTGCAAATAAAGATAAACTTGAAGAGCTACTGTTTCCCAAGATTGCCAAAAGGTTTTTTGCAAAGAAAAAGCAAGCTTAAGGTTTGCAAAAGTAAAGAGAGACAAAACGTGGCAGAATCTGTGAAAAACAAAACAGCATATAGAAACGAATTTTTAAGAGGTACTTCTGCAACTCAAATCAAAAAACTCAGAACATACAGAAGTTTCGTAATTGTATAGAGCACGTTGTGTAAAACTTTCAGCTCAAAAAGACGAACTGGGATTTTTCTATGATTTTTCTAGTCACGAGGACAGAATCTGTTTTCTGTACAGCATGTCACAAGTTTTACTTCCCTTGCCGTATGAGGCTAAACTTGGCACAAAGATTGAAAAGTAAAGATACAATGATGTTGCTACAGTAGTAACAATCATCAAGACCACTAAGAACAGAACAAAAGCAAAAAAAAACCTAAATTCGTTGCGGGCTGCCTCCCGGAAGCGCTTCTTTAGAGCCATTAGCTAGGCTTAAAGCAGAAGATCAAGTCTTTTCAAGAGAATAACTAGCCCGTGTGACGGACTCAAAAGGTAACTTAATATTTTTCCTAGGGAAATGTTCCATCCCTTTCTTGAGAGGGAATTGGAATTTGATAGTTCCCTTTTTCATGTCAATGATAGCACCAACTGTGCGAAGAAAAGGACGTCCCAAAATAATTGGACAAGAAGGTTCACATTCAATGTCCATAATAGTAAAATCAACGGGAAAATAATTGTCATTGACAATGATAAGAACATCGTTGATCTTCCCCAAAGGTTTCTTTACGGAAGAATCAACAAGACGAACACCAAAAGAACAAGGATCAAAAGGTTTCAATTCAAGCATATCATACATTCTTTTGGGCATAACAGAGGTACTTGCTCCAACATCACAAAGAGAATAACAAGAGAAGTTATTCAATTTAATTTTTATCATAGGATCCCAACCATCTTCTAGCTTCCTAGGTATGGAGTCTTATAGTCTAAGATTCTCCTCCCTAACTTTGATTAGAGCATTGGTGATATGCTTTGTGAAGGCAAGATTAAGTGTGCTAGTGTGGGGGTATCTAGACATCTTGTGTAGGAAACCAATAACTTCTGGTAAAGTGCAGTTGTCAAAGTCTAAGTCACTACTATCTACCAAGGAAGTAGTGATATCATTTAAGCTCACTTGTTTGAAAGCCTCTATGTTCATAGAGGTTTCCTCTTCTAAGGTTGAGGTGGTAGCATCACCATTGATAGGTCCAGTGGGACTAGGGGTGTGATGGGTGCTAACTGTTTGGACATCCTCAACTACTTGGATAATGGCTACTGTGTGGTAGGTATGAAGGCTCTTAATTCTCTCTTCTTCCTCCTTTTCTCTAGCCCGTCTCTCTTTTAGTTTTCCCAACATCCTAATGTTTTCATTAATTTGGACTTGGATAGCATTCATAGGAGTGGTCTTCCTCTCCTCGGGGGGAGAGGTTCTAATCTTCAGCATCTCTACATCATGGTCTATGTTGTCTACCTTCGAAGAGAGGATATCTAATTTATCTAATTTCTCTTCCACACTCTTGTTGAAGGCTTTCTGGGTAGTGATAAAGTCTTTGAGCAAGGTCTCTAGTTCCGAAGTGGAGTTTCTGGTGGTAGGACAAGTGTTGTTCTCATAGTTGTTGGATGGGAAAGGCCTAGGATTGTTGCTACCAAAGTTACTCCTATAAGCATTATTGTTGAAGTTGTTTCTAGAGACAAAATTAACACCTACTTGCTCCTGAGCAACCAAAGAATTTAAAGGAACATCCTGAGGATCAATAGAGGGTTGCTTGGTAAGTAGAGACATGATAAGGTCAACCTTTTCATTTAAAGAGGAGATCTCCTCGACAGAGTTTACCTTATTACCGGTTGGAGATCTCTCGGTGTGCCATTGCGAGTAGTTCAGCATCATCTCATCAAGTAGCTTTGTGGCAGCACCAAGCGTGGTTGACATAAAAGTTCCTCCCGCGGCCGAATCTAATAGGTTCCGCGAGGTGAAGTTCAATCCTGCATAAAAAGTCTGGATAACCATCCAGGTAGTCAGTCCATGTGTGGGGCAGTTCTTGACAAGCGTCTTCATACGTTCCCAAGCCTGGGCAACGTGTTCATTATCCAATTGCCTGAAATTCATAATGTTACTCCGCAGTTGAATAATTTTAGCAGGGGGATACTACTTCCCTATAAAAGCGTCTTTGCATTTACTCCAAGAATCGATACTGTTCTTGGGAAAAGATTGTAGCCACTCCTTGGCTCTTCCTCTCAAAGAGAAAGGAAAAAGCTTCATCTTGACGATGTCTCCATCCACTTCCTTGTATTTCTGCATGTCGCAGAGCTCGATAAAGTTATTTAGGTGCAAGGCAGCATCTTCTCCTGCTCCTGAGAATTGATCTTTCATAACAAGGTTAAGCAAAGCAGGTTTAATCTCATAAGAAGGTGCTGAAGTGGCAGGTGGAGCAATAGGAGTGCAGATAAAGTCACTGTTGTTGTGACTAGTGAAGTCACACAACTTAGTGTTTTCATTGGAACCCATAGTAGCAGCAGTTATTTTTGGTATTTTTGATTAGGGACACAAAAGTAAAAACTGAAAGGTAAACTAACAAGACTAAAAAGCAAAGGTAAAAGATAGTGTGCAACTCCCCTATCTTGTAGACTTGAGTCCCCGGCAACGGCGCCAGAAATTTGCTTGATGGCTTCTCGCCCCTTGTTGGTTACCCCAAGTGGAAGGTTTGAGATGCAGTGCAGTAGCAAGTTTCCCTCGGTGAAGGTACCAAGGTTATCGAACCAGTAGGACTCAGGAGATACATGTAGGTGGCAACGTCGCCAGAAATTGCTTCCTGACTAGGGTGTTGTCGTGGACCTGCACACAGCAACAAATAACTTTGCTCCCAACGAGTACAGAGGAGTTGTCAATTCCTCCGGCCTTGTCATTTACAAAGGATCAACGCAAGAGATAAAAGGTGCAAAGGAAAGTAAAAGCTAAAAGTAAATTAAGGGTGTGAACAATAAATGTGAGGATGGACCGGGGTCCCGTGATTTTCACTAGTGATGTCTCTCTCCCAAAAGACGATAAAAGTGCTAGCGAGGTAAACAAATCACAGTTGGGCAATTGACAGGATTATGAAGGCACCGCAATGCTAACTATGCTGCAAAGAAAGGAAGGGCTCAAAAGCAATGGGCAGTACGCCAAGGTAAGTATACCGAAATCCATCTGCATCTACTACGAATCATCCACCTTGAGATATCTATCCAGAACATCTCGCTGGTATTAAGTTGCGAATCCCACCCAAAGTGTAAACTCAAAGCAACAGACAACTGCATTAAAAGAACTTTGCATAAAGTAAACAATCCTTGCACCCGCAGGTACAAGCACCGTTGTTTTATCCCTGGTGGCAACAGCACATCCCCTAGTCTCATGTTTCTGTCACTCAAGCTAGACATCAAGGGGCTGAACCCACAATCGAGCATAACGCTCTCTCTTGGAGTTGCAAATAAAATACTTGTCCAAAGCAAATACCGAAACGGAGAACATGCAAGAATTTACTCAAGAACCAAATATAAAAGAGAAGAACCAAATATATTACTCATCACAATCTGAACATAGTCTCATAATCCATCAGATCCCAACAAACTCAGCATAGCAACAACAGAAATTACATAGATGCCTTGATCATGTGAGGCAGCTCACGAGCACTCGAAAGTGGAAGCACAAAGGGGGAGAGATAGATCACATAGCTACTGGTCACGGACCCATGGTCCAAGGGGGACTACTCACGGTATATCCGGGAGGCGTCCATGGCTATGGATGGTCTCCCGGAGGGGGTTCCTCCTCCCGACAGGGTGCCGGGGCAGCTTCTCCAGGCAGCCCCGATCTAGAAACGGCGGCGGCGGCGGTACAGAGGCGAGTTCGCGGAAAAGAGATCGATATTAGGGGTTTCCACCCCGAGGGGTAAATATAGGCGAAGGGGGGCATCGAGGGGACCCACGAGGCAGTCAGGAGGGTCCCTGGCGCGGCCCAGGGTGGGGCCGCGCCACCTGCCCTCCTGGCTGCCTGGTGGTGGCCCCCCTTCCCTCTCTTGGTGATTCCGGAAGCTTCTGTTGCGCTGATTTTTTATATATTTTTGCCGGAATTTTTGGAGCACTTTTAATGGCCGGAAAACCTGAAATACAAAAACAGCAGAAAACAGAAACTGACAACTGGGTGCGCTGAGTTAATAGGTTAGTCCAAATAGGTTCAAAAGTGTATGAAAGTTCAAGCAAAACATGGCAAAGTCACACAAAATATGCATGGAGCAAGCAGAAATTATAGATATGTTTGGGACGTATCAATATGCAAGCAATCGACATCGATAATGGATAATGAAAAGGGGGGGGTCCAGAGCATCAGGCATAAGCATGATATCGTGCCGAATATCGCAAGGTAGACGACAAGAGTCAGGTTTCGATCCTGTGGAACTGTGGGTTATGGGGCCACATTGTATAAGAAGGCTGGTGACATTCTATGCGATCACGATGCAAGGTTTATCAGAGAACAGATCATCAGCTATCTCAGCGACGACGTCGGTACCAAGGGCGAGGGACGAAGAGAACCATTTTCCTACTCGTTAATACGAGGCGGACCAATTGGCAAAGTTCTCGTCCCGGTGGTTACCGAAATGTCATCGACAATGTCAACAAGGGGTTACTGACGAGGTTGTACACCGAGGTGTTTTCATAAGCAGGTGAATTATCATTGCTCAGATAAGATATATTACAAGAAAGGTTAAACAGACCAATGGAAAGGAAATTGTGATGATACACAAGTATCAGGTGTATATCTTTCACAAGGGAAAGTAGAACACGATATACTCGACAAATTTGTATTGGCAGGGAGTCAAAGGAGGTTGTTGATGACAACACAAATCATGAAGGGGCAGGGATGGTATTTCACACGATGAATCCGATTGACACATGGAAGAAGCCATGAAAGATTAGTCGAATAATAATCCACCAAAAGTTTGGTGGTTCGCAAAGATCTGATGTGAGTATCGACACTCAACCAGAAGGAGAAAGAATGCAAGGGTATCGGATTATAGAGGCATCGAAATAATTCGATGCTTGAGTACAAGGAAATTATAATTTCTAGATCGGGAGGTGGATACAATTATCCCTAAGAACTTATCGATGACAGGGGATTGCAAGGCGATGAACACGTAGGTCCTCGGGAATTTTTAGGTGAAGAAATCGATCATCTTTGAAATCTTTAGGTGAAGCAATCGATCATCTTGGGTGAAGGGCTCTCCGGTTAGATGCGACCACGGGATCCTAATGCCAGAGTTAGCAAAATCTTTAACCCGAAAGTATGAGAGAGTAGAGTCCCAGAGTAAAGGTACGGAGAAAAGGATTCTAATACCACCAAGTTTGCGACGTGGGCCGATAAGCCACACGCACTGTTAGCAAAGTAGTTTTGCAAAGACTAGACTCGACTTCGACCAAGGAGTTGGAAGGGGGTATCCTACAGGCAGTCGGCTCTGATACCAACTTGTGACGCCCCCAAAATCAGACCGTGTACAGTAACCATACACGCAAGGTACACGATCGAGACATGGGACTCACGGTGAGATATCACAACACAACTCTACAAGTAAAATAAAAAATACAAGATGTATCATACAAGCCAGGGGCCACGAGGGCTCGAATACAACAGCTCGAGAGCACAGGGTTAGCGGAAGCAATAGTATCTGAGTAAAGACACAAGGATAAAAGGTTGCCTTAAGAAGGCTAGCACAAATATCAACAACGATCGAAAAGGCGAGGCCTCCTGCCTGGGAACCTCCAAACTACTCATGTTCAAAGTGGAACTCGACGTCGTACAAGGCATCGGGGATCTTCACGTTGCGGTGGTCGACATCGGGGATCTCCTTCTCCTGGGCTCCAACGTCGACTGCAGCGGCCGATCAGGAAAAACAAAAAGGGGGGAATAAAGAAAAGGTGAGTATCTAGCATACCCGCGAGTCTTACGTCCGCTACTAAGCAATTATGCTTTTGTATCAAATGGAAAGGGGAGGTTGTATATAATTGACTGCAAGGTAGAAATTCAGAACAAGGATAAGAAGCTAGGCCTATCGAAGACTAGCATCTTCCGACGAGTCTTGGAGCATGAGGTAAGAATTAGCCAACGGTTTAATATAACAGTAATGAAAGTAACAATGCAGCAAAACTTGCTGCAGCATTCTATAATAATAAGTTGTAATCATAATAAACAATGCTTCCGAGTTCCCTTCCTCGACATCCCCGCGAGGAAGAAAACCCGGAACCAACAGTTTAATAGTAGTAGTTTGTAGTGGTAGGATCTGGCTTCAGCATAAAGCGTCCTGTTACCGTGGACACGGCTATTCGAATAGATTATCTTCCCTGCAGGGGTGCACTGGTGTCACACTACACGCTCGGATCTCCAGGGTGGCGTACACCATGTTAGGGAACACCCACACCCCACCGAGGCTATCCGACACGCCGAGTCCCATCCTACGGCTCATAAAAGAGGTCCCCGCCGGTCTACAGCCCTAAGTGCAAGGGGGTAATGGGCCTATCACCCCTCGCTCTCCGGGTCGTTGTGAGGCGGGAGATCCGTACACCACAGGTGACGATCAGTCCCGGCCACAATGCTGAACTGGACGTCTTTCAGAGCTTTCAAACGAGACCACAACGTGGAGGGCCCACACCGTAATCCCACATGAAGGTACTGCGTACAAGCCAAAAGGCTACTCAAGTCATCCACCAAACCCATTAAGCATTTTATTATTTTCTGTCGAGACAACCGTTATCGTTGCCCCTTATCTGGGTGAGTCGCGGACAACGACAGCAGCCAGGACCACCAGTAACGTCGGTGCCTGCCCTGACGTCCCACCAACTCGTGCGGTTACCAACAAGGTGAACCGTCTCCTTACCTTGTCTCGCGTTTTCTCCGAAGAGCTCGACTTTCGTACATCAGGATATCTGTCGGCCACGAATAGTACCAGGACCGCCGCACACCGGTGGAATACACCTGATCTATCGTTCCGCTAAGATACCCTGCGCGGGCACCGTGGGGTCACCCGAATCCTTACCTTTAAGGACACCAGTTGATTCGAGTGCCTACCATCAAGTGAAACCAGGAGGAATCACCCTCGATGGTACACTTGAAGGGGTTCAACAGAGACATCAGCGGAATGAACTAAAGAGGAATATTCTCGTATTACCCCGGTGGTGCCGAGACACCAGGGGAATGAACTAAAGAGGAATACCCTCGTATCATCCCAGTGATGCTACGCTATTGAGCCGACGAGATTGAAATACGACTCCTTCCACTCGTAAGTCAAACTCGAAGCGACTCGGCAGTGTCTCGCCGTTGTAGGTTCCCTATGGCGTCTGTATTGATCCTTACCTGTTGCAGTTGTAATATATCATTTCCGCGATCACTCCCAGAGTGATCACAGCCCGCTATCTAATCCTAGCTAACAATGCACAGGGTTCACTACTGAATATAATATATATATTTATAGGCAGCATAGGATACGGAAAGGTACATCAAGGGGCGACAATGAGAGGCTATGCAATTGAATAGGTAAGCAACGTAGCAGCAGCAGTAACCATGCCTAGTGCAAGAAATGTATGGAAAGATAGGAGATATCTGGGGAAGAGAATGGCTCTGCTTGCCTGGAAGCTCGAGGGTAGGGGTACGATCGTCGACGTAGTAGTCGTACTCGGCAACGGTGTAGTCGGCGGCAGCAACGGGTCTATCGGAGAATAAGGAGAGAGAAACAATAAATACACAGCAATAATAACAACACAAATACAAGACATGGCAGAAGCAAGGTTATCGGTGTTCTATCACAGTGCAAGGTGGTTTGCTCGGAGCGGGAAATTATCCGGGGATGATTCATCAGTAACAGTTGATTACTGGACCAATGATCCGGAGGGGGAAGGTTCCATGTCTGTAGTGTTAGAGACATCTGACAAACAGCTGGATAGTGTATCCGTGCTCGTTGATTCATTCTGAATAATTTTCATGTTCAGAACATTTTCATCCGGAAAGTTTTATCTGCTCCGGGAATTATCGGGCAGAAATTCCGGAGGGGGAATGTCACGTGTGCGGTATGTTAGAGGGGGGTGATGGACATACTGTCGGGACCCGGGGTTAGCGTATGTAATTCCAGTCACGATACAATCACATGGAGAGCCGAGAGCCGTACCCACTTGTCTATGCAGACAAGGCCAAGCACAGAACGCTCTCGGAAAGCATCAAACGTGAGGGGCATCCCATCCAGGCCGGATGATCAACTGAGATGGGTCCTCAACGTCCGCTCACAAGTCTAAATGCTTATGGGTGGTGAATCCCATACTCATAGACAAGTCGCCTCAACCATGTTATCGATTGGATCCTAACTCTTACATAGACTTACTCCAGAACGATCACTTAGTTGGGGTCTAGGGCGGGCTCGATCATACAACAAAGTGTGCACGTGACAGAGTCACAAACAATCGCATCGCGATGCCCCAAGCTGCGCACATCTAAGGGCCACTTGGTGTATAAAAGACCGCCAGCCAGATCATAACTAAGGTCTCGAAAACCCATACTAAGACATGCATGTTATAAACATACACGTAGCACACATGCCTAGTATGAACAGCAGGTATCATCACATAACTCTACAAAGTACTTCTTTAATGACTTACACATAGAGCATATAAAGATCACATGTCTGTGATCAACATTACATCATACAACGGAAGCAAATTAGGTATGAGTATAGAAAAGTTCAACAAATGGCTTAGAGAAGCCTTGTAAACATACATGCCCTTCCACGAGGGACCAGACTGCTGTCTGGGACTATGCTACCAAGGTCAACATCGAGCTTCACGAAGATGAATCCATCGGGGTCCGGGTTCTCATCTAAAACATAGAATAAGCAAACGTGAGTACAAAGTCGTACTCAGCAAGACTTACATCAGAACTACACTACTCATGCTCAAGTATCAAGGTAAAGGAGGTGGGGTTCAACATGCAGAAGTGCCAGCTTTGACTTGGCTAGTCCTGTACTACGAGTACCAGACTTGAGGTAAGAAGCGTACATGAGTCCACTACCAAGTCTCCAACCAATACACCACTATGGGTACTTCCTCGACTTCCCCACAAGAAAGCACGCCATAGCACTCACGCTTATCTTGCGAGTTTTATAAGTATCCATTCAAGTTGTCTATGATCAAGTAAAGGTCTCCAAGTAGTCCATAATCGCGGACACGGCTATTCGAATAGTTCATTAACCCTGCAGGGGTATACATCTTCACACGCGTGTCATCACTTATCGCCTCGTTCTTGTCACCCTTCAAGCGGGTGTCGGACGTGGATGAAACCAAGGCACTACCCTCACATCACCTTCTCTAATCCAGGAGTCGACTACCTGAGTTTGTCACCGCTCAAGAGTCCGGCCGATTCCACGAAACGGACTCAGATAATGTAAGGGACCGAGACGCCACCTTTGACAGATGGTTTCACTGCCTCACAGGTCCACCCACATATCTATAGTTAGGTCAAATGGAAAGCCCGAATCTAGTGTGACTCCTGGACCAGATCGGGTACGTAAAGAGGCCAAACGGGGCTCCCATAAAACCCTACATGTGGTCATACTCTTTGTCTTGGATCACAAAACAGGAACTCGGGGCCTAGGGCAGTGTTCAACGAGACAACCCACTGTGTACTCCTACACAGCCTCTCATCGTTCACCTTTGTTTAGGGTGGATTCACCAACACGTTATCATCAGCACCAATGTGTTCATTCCAACCCGACTCACAATCATAAAATCCTCATTGTATCACTAATGCAGCAACAAGCAGTAACAGTTGCAGGGGCCATATGCTCATCATTCAACTCCTAAATCTGCTAGCATTGTGGTTTGCTTAATACGGTGGCAAAATGATAGGTCATGCATCGGAATGGGTTCAACTATGCGAAAGAACGTGTCTCGATGATCTCCTAAACATGCATAAGCGAGACTGAGAGGGAAGTAGGATTTTATAGACATGATCAATGGGGTTTGCTTGCCTTGCTGACGGTACACGGGTCTTAACGGTGGTCTTCTTCTTCGGGGTGATCACCGTCTTGGAACGTCTGTCATCGGAGGCAATCATCAACAAGGGGGGGGGGACAACTTCGGAAGTAAAAATGCACATACACATGATAAGGTTGTCCATGATGTGAATGGTACTGGTTTGTAGCATATTCATCTTAATTGAAGTATATTACATTTGAAATGCAAATTCAAACTTCAAATTTGAATTTAAATTAAGCCATATGCATGTTTGCTACTGTCCACCCATTTTAAAATGGTCAAACATCAAAACAAATTGCATATTCTTAATCCTTGCATTTTTCTGATAATTTTTCATATATTATATGTTTAATTTGGAGTTAATATGAATTTTCTATGAATTATTGAAGTTTTGGCTATTTTCTGGATTTTTCTCTGTTTTCTTTTATTCTTTTAATTCTTTTCCAAAATACTGCATCAGCCCCACGTAATCATGACATCAGGGGGGGGCTGACCTGTGGGTCCACCCTATAAGCCTCACAGGGTTAATCCCCTGTTTAAAATTAACCCGAGGGGGTTAATTAGTGGGTTGGCCCCACATGCCACTTGACCTAGGGTCAACTAACCCGAGGGGTTAGGACCCTAATGATGGCCACGTCAGCGCTCTCGCCGGCGGCTCAACGCCGATGGCCAGAAGCCACAGCGGAGCAGCACGGGATGGTGCTCCCCGCCACCAAACGCAGCGCCAGGGACACCAATATGCAGCCCGTGGACGCGCACGTCTCGGGGGCTAGTCGCGCACCACCTGGGAGCACCACGGCGACGGCAGCGACGTCCTCGGCGGCGGCCGGAGTACTGGAGAGTCCGCGATGGCGTTACGGTGCACGGGAAAAGCTGGGGATGGAGGTAAAATGAGCGCAAGCTCACCCTGATTCCAATGGAGTCGACGGCGAGGGCTTGGAGGGCGTGGTGACGACTAATTTTCCGACGAGGTCCACGGTGGCCGGCGGCTTGTTCTTGAGGCAGCCGTCGTCTCCGAAGCCGCTATGCTCGAATTGGAGGGCCGAGGTGAAGTGGAGCTCCACGGCGGACGTCAGGGACACGGTGGCGATGCTTGGGCCGGCCGGTGGCCGCGCAAACCGAAGACGGCGGCGAGGTCAGGCGCTCGGGCGTGTGCGAGATCTTGGAGGAGAGGGAGCCAGAGGAAGCAGAGAGAGGGGGGAAGCGACGCGGGGCTTCCAGGCGTTGCAGTGGCGTGTAGATGAGGCCCCGGGTGGCCTCGAAGTGCCTCGGTGGCGTCGGCGCGCCCACGGCTCGCCACCGAGCAGCTTTGGGGGAAGGGGAGGAAGAAGACAACGGTGAAGGTGGGCCGGGCTGGGGAAGGTAAGTTGGGTCGGGGGGGCCCGGTTGGGTGGGCTCCTTTGCCTTTTTTTCTAATCTTTCTATTTTGTTTTCTGCTATTTTGTTTACTCTAATAAATAAAATACCAGAGCATTTTTAAAAATCCCCAAATCTTTTATGTGGGCTTAGGTGTCAAGCCACTAGCCACTCACAAGTTTTGGTGACTTTTGAAATTCAAACAATTTGAATTTCAAATCAAATAGGGTTTTTATTTTAATTCCAAGGCACTTATAATATATTTGAAAAATCAGTGAGCCTTGAGTGGGACCCACTCCACTTTATATGTGATCTCACTTATTTCTAGGACTTTTCAAAAATATCAAAGTGATTTTTGGAGCAACGTTTTGTCTGGCCATTTGGATTAAATTCTTCAGGGCTTTTCTTTCCCCCATTTTTGAATTTTCTTTTGAATTTTTGCATGATGCAAAGGGACAAGCAAGCCCTAGCACTTACCTAGTTGGGGTTCTGACACATACGAATAGCGTATTATTACTCTACGTATTTTTCTGATCAACTTTGATATATAAATTATTTTCATGGGAATTACGGATTAAAATATATTGAATTTCAAAGTTTTAATCAATTTAAAAAGAATTTCTGGAATTTCTTTTAATATTTAAATCAAACATTATCCAAAACCTTATCTAAAACAGTGCACTAACATGTTGGGCCATCGTGTCATCTGTCAGTGGGTCCCACCTGTCAGCCACACATGTTTAATAAATATTGCTATTTAATTTAAAAGAACTGGGGCCCTGCTGTCATGGACACATGTGCAATTAACCAATTAAATTAATCTAATCAGGGGCATGGCCCACTTGGCATAGATTCAAACAGTTATCTTTGTTTAATATAAAACAGAGAGGATTAGTGGGGCTGGACCCACCTGTCATATACATAGAGGGGGGTTTATTTTCTTAACACAAATTAGGGGCTAATCTCATTGGGTGGGCCCAGTGGTCAGTGAGGGGGGGGGTCTTAGCCCGTGGTCACCCGTACGGGCTCACCGGCGGGGAGCCGTGGCAGCGGCGTGGCGGCGAGGCCGCCGGTGTAGGAGCCAAGGCGGGCAGGGGCGGCCGGCTGCGGGCACGTCGGCGACGTAGGCTGGGCGCGCGAGGGGGGGGGGAGACGAGGGTCATGAGGGCGTGCCGGCCACGGCGGCCACGGCGGCGGGGAGGTTGTAGCTGGGGAGGTGCGTGTGCGGGAAGGGCAGGGGAGGCGTGGCCGGGGCACGGCGAGTGCGGGCGCGCGCTCGCTAGGACGTGGCCAGGCGCAAGGCAGAGCCCGCTGGATGCGAGCAAGGCGCGACCATGGAGTGCTCTGGCCATGGCGGCCGTGTACGCGAGCACATTGGGGGGAGGCGGTAGTCGGTGCGGATCGAAGGGGAAAAGAGGGGGAATGGCGCGGCGGCTCACCGCGAGGGAAGGGGCGAGGTCAGGGAGGCCGGGGTTCTCGGGGTGGCGCCGATTCAGGCGAGGCCGTGGTGTCATGGAGGCGGCGGCGTGCAGCGGCGTGGCCGCGGGGAAGCTCTGGGTGGCGAATGCGTCGTCCAGATCGAGAGGAAGAGGGGGAGTGGGGATTAGGGTTCGTCCCTGGGGGCTGGGGCTGGTCTTATACGCCAAGGGGGGCACGTGCTGGACATCCATGGCCAGGGCACCATGGATTGGTGCCACGCACGGTGAACAGGGGTTGAGGAAGAAGACAATGGGAGGGAGTTGGTGGGATGGTCCCGTGGCAGTTTGCCATGTGCGGAAGATAGCAATTTTCCATTTTTGTATTGTTTGTTACACATTTCTCTCCTGTTCTATTTTGTTTAGACACTAAATGAATTTTGCTAGGGGTGAATCTTGTTCCAATGCTTGTGTTGCACTTTATAGTGATGCCACAAAAAGTTTGATGATTATTAAAAATGATTTGTTATTTATTTTTCAACTGCAACTAATTAAATGGGGCTTTTGGATACTGTTTATATTTTTTTGATTTATTTTAGAGCTCAATAAATTTCAATGCACATATTACTTTGATCTACTGATTATTGTGCAATTTACAAAATTGTTAGCAAGATTTTTGGCTTCACTTTTATTTCCACTTTGTTTTTAATTCCATCGAAAGGGGATTTGAATGTGATTGGAATCAATGATGATCAAAACATGATTAAGCCTAGTGTTTGTCATTAACAAGAGGTGATCACTGTAGCCTGACACCGAGGGTGTTACAGCTAGCACTGGATCCCAGATCGCAAAGCCCGTAATAGTTGTGATCTCCTATTTTGACAGATATAACTGGTGTACCTGAAATTAGAATCTTATTCTTGGGTTTGACAATGTTAGTTGAAACAAAGCAAAAAATTATCTTGGAATCTCAAACATCATTAGTAACTAAATCTTTAACCATCGCAACTTGAGGATCGACCTTGATCAGGTCCTCAGGTTCGACAGTTCTTCTCCCACTTTTTTTTATTATGCCTGTCACAAAAGAGTGCTCCCTCATCCTTGTAGGAAAATTAGGCTTTTCATAAAAAACTGCAGGCAGAATAGGATCAGCAACATGAATATCAATAGTTAACTCTTTAAAGGGTTTATGATACTGATCCTTCTCCTTCTTAGAAGAGTTAATGTGAGAGGCAAAGTTCTTACAAAAATCAATCATAAGCTGGGAATCAAGACCAATCTTAGAACAAAAGGTATTAAAATAATCAGTTTTCACATAGCTCTTAATGTAATCATGCCCATAATTTATAGCAGGTTCAATACCTTTATCGATTTCCAAGTTATCAGCATTCTTCTGGATCCTCTCAATGAGATCACATTTTTCTTCGACGCTTCTTGTTCGGAATACCTCGATAGAGGAGGCATCCAACATCTCCTTGTCCTGACGAGAAAGACTGGCATAAAAATTTGTAAATATAATATTTTTTGGAAGTTCATGAATAGGATATTTGAACATTAGGTATTTAAGTCTCCCCCAAGCTTGAGCAAGCCGTTACCTATAGGAATACAAAGGAGGAAAAAATATAATCTGTTTTCCACTAGACCCAGCACGAAGAAAGCACCCCGCGCCCAACACCTCATAGTCGTCGCCGCCGCCTAGGGTTGCGTCCTTGCCGCTGCTGTCCCGGATTGCCGCCGGTTGCCGTCCCATCTCATCTGCGCCTAGTCGTCGTCACCCACGCCGTTCCGGCTGTTGGGCAGATCGCCGTTTCTCAGGTGTGTGTCGCTCTCCACGGCTTTGGCTGAAACAAATCCCTGCTCGAATTCTTGTCCATCTGGATTCTTGATATTCCGGTGATTAGGCTAATGCGTTTTGATTCCTCCGGTATAGGCAGATCTCATTTTGTATCAACAGATCAAAAACTGGTAATTGATTTAGATATACAACATGCTAGTAGATTGATATATGCGTTCAGATATTTAGCATGTAGTAGAAATTAGTATTGTACTTGAACATTTGGTCGTGGATGGAAGGTGTGTGGCCGGACTAGTTCATCCAACCATGCATGAACAGAAATCGTGTACAGTACCTGGAAGGAAGGGTTGTCATGTATGTTTTCCTAGTACGTAGTGTAGCTATACAACAATTGGTTTTGTTAAGTCTGAACTGAACTAGAGATGCTACTAAAATAATTAAGACTTTGGGCAGGTGTACGTGGTACAGTACAATTTTTATTGTTGAATCTGTATTTTTACTGATAGACAGGAAGACTTCGGTCAGTGGTGAAAAAATTTGTGATATAAATGAATTGATATGTACCCAATCACTAGCTATTGACAACATGAGTAACTATCTTTGTTGAAAAAAAATGCATATATTCCCTCACATGTTCTGGACATTAGAGAGGTTGTGGGACTTAGGATATATGATTTCAAATTCCTTAACTGAGATATAGTAGTCGTTCTGTGGTGTTATCTCGGACCTCCATGGAGATATTTCTTAAGTTTGGGTTTTCCCTCACAGGTTCGGGGGATTTGGGGGCTGGTGCTAATTACTTCGTGGATTATCAATTTTAAGGCAAGTGCTTCATGAACGTGTTGTATGGTACACCCGTAGTTGGGTTTCTTTGCTATTGTTCATTCCTCGTGGTTTGCTCATCAATCTTGGTTGTTTGTTTTCGAAATCCCTGTATTTGGATGTTCATGAAGGTTGCCCGTTGTCGGGTTCGTTATTCTATTGCTTGTTGTTGTTGTGGTTTGGTCCTGTTATGGTGGGATCCTCGTGATTTGATATTTCTTAGCCCGGTGCGGTGAGAATTGTCCCATATGCACTACTCCGTTTTGGCCGGTGAATTCCGTCGCATGTGGACTACTCTTGTGCTAGAGCCAGGTCGGTGAGAACTTCCACAACATGATCGGTCCACGTCATGTGTGAATACTCCGTAGTGCTCATTTCTCATTGTTGGTTCCGAGAGGATTTCGTTTTGCAAGGGTTCAACGACCATTGGATGTTCACTTGTTAAATTCAAAGATGATTGCTAAGGCTCTTTTATACTTGCTGAGTAAAGATTTAATCACCCTTGTATTCGTTGTTGTTGTTGTCTTTATTTGGTTTTTAGGTACTCGGATCAACGACATTCATGGGAGGGAGTAGTTCTCCATCACACGGACTCGTCACATCATATAGTTAATTTATACCTCATAGTTATAATTAGATAATTCTTAGGTGCCTAGCACCGATTCTATTGTTTATCGCGAACATGTGGGTGTGTGGAGATCCTTTATTTTGTTTAACTTTGGGTTGCGTGTTACCCTCAACTTCGTTGTTGGATATGTGAATCTAACTTGCGACTTAGTTAGTTTTATATAAACTGCATGTCGTGGATGTCCATAAAAAAAGGAAGCTTTACCGAAATTTCGAATTTTCTTAGAGGTTGAAGAAATATGTTAGTGTGGTAGCATTGCCGGGTTTGATAGAAATCTGGGGTGCTGCAGGGGGACTACTCACGGCACATCCAGCAAGCGCTCATGGTAGTGGACAATCTTCCGGAGGTCAATCCTTCCTCCGGCAAGGTGCTGGAAAAAGGTCTTCTGGTGCTCCTGATCTTGGAAGCGCGGCGCCGGCGGAACAAAGGTGAAAATCGCGATGCGGGGTTCCTCGCGAGGGTTTCTGGAACAAGGTGTAAATATAAGCCGATGTGCCCCCTCCCCCAGGCGCCCTGCTGGCGGAGCCAGAAGTGGTTCCGCGCCAGCTAGCCGCCTGGGAGGGGGTGGCCCCTCCGGCCCTCCTTCGAGCTTCCGGAAGCTTCTGTTTCGCTGATTTTCTATATATTTTTCTTGGAATTTTTTGGACTCTGTAAATATAGGTAAAAACCTACAATTAACAGACATCACTAGACAGAAACTGGCACTGGGTGCACTGAGTTAGTCGGTTAGTCCAAATATGTGTAAAAAGGTATGAAAGTGTGGAAAAACACATAGCAATGTCACCCGAATGAGCATGGAACAAGCAGAAATTATAAATACGTTTGGGATGTATCAACATCTCTAAGCTTAATTCTTGCTCGTCCTCGAGTAGGTAAATAATAACACAGATAATTTATGTGGTTACATGTTAACACACGTATAAGAACTTCAATGTAAGGTAAGTAAGATATTCAATTCAAGTCAAGACAATAACAAGCAAGAATCTGTATCTAGTATTGAAACTAGCAAACACTACTAGAAAAATAGTTATACATGGCAACCTTATTACTGACGCATTTTATATGTAATGCGCCACTATGTTGTAAGGGGTGGCGCACTGGTAAAAAATGCGCCACCTATAAGCTCTTATTGGTGGCGCATTTTTTAAAATGCGCCACCCCTAAGAGTGGGCCAGCCCAGGATCCCCTTATACGTGGCACATTTGGAGAAATGCGCCACCCCTAAAAATGCGCCACCCCTAAGAGCTTATGGGTGTCGCATTCTGGAAATGCGCCACCCCTAAGAAATTATTAGTGGCGCATCCAGAATGCGCCACCCATAAGCTCTTAGGGGTGGCGCATCTCACATATGCGCCACTACTAAGCAAAAACTGTGAGGGAAAATTCCCAAATACACCCCTTGGACCGCCTTTTCAATTTGAAAAAAATTAGAAGAAAATGATAGAAATGTCAAAAAAATAAAAGAAAATAAGTTTCCCATATGATATGTGGTATAGTTGTTAGGAAAATTTACAAATATGAATTTCGACTTTTTTTGCAAAATCTCTTGAGAATTTTGTAAAGTGGGCATAACTTTTGCATACGACCTCCGATGACAAAGTTTTTTATATGAAAAATCATCTACTCGAAAAGTTTTATCCAAATTCAACTGGGGAAACCCCGTTGAACATTCTTAGAATCCTCAAAAACCTAACATAAAAAAGTTATGGGCATTTTAAGATCTGGAGACAAAAAAATGAAAAAAAAATTGAACTTAGTAGTATGAAATGCGCCACTAGTAACAGAAAAAAGAATTAATTTTTTTTAAATCAAAATAGGCTAGAGGACCGATCGGGAAGTTTCAAAAAAGAAAATTTTAGCTAGTAACATTGAAAAAAAAAATTCAATTTTTTTAAAAAGTTCAAAATATGCTAGAGGACCCATCGAGAAAGTTTCAAAAAAATGTTGAAAATTTTAGCACACCCATGAACATCAACATGGGTTAATAGGATTTATATGATAGATATATCAACAAGTGCTTGCTAAGTGAGCTGGAGTGGGAGTTGAATAGAACCGAGAAGTTAAGCGTTGAATAGAACCGAGAAGTTAAGCGTGCTCGGGCTGGAGTAGTGCTAGGATGGGTGACCCTCTAGAAAGTTTGACCAAGGAGGTCCGTTTGACCTGAGATTAAGCATAGTGACCGGGCATTAAGCATACTAACCTGAGATTAAGAAAAAAATAAAATAAAATAAAATAAAATAATTCAGATCCAGATTCAAAATTCAAAATTTAATAGTGGCGCATTTTCAGAATGCGCCACCCATAAGGGCTTATGGGTGGCGCATTTCGAAATGCGCCACGCATAAGAGACTTAGGGGTAGCGCATTTGAAATGCGCCACTATTAAGGGCCTTATTAGTGGCTTGTCCTTAGTGGCGAATTTGAAATGCGCCACTAAAGGCAAAAAAAGGACGCCACCATAAGGCATTTTCCTAGTAGTGAAAGTAAGAACGTAAAGCTGCAAGACCTTTCGTTGTCCGTAATCCGAATGTATCCAAATGGTGTTTGCGTGCAAGAAGTGTGATATGGGTTTAGAGCATAAAAATACTATAAAGTTTAATTGAGAACTCAATCTACTAAAACTTCACACTTGGTCTCGTTTGGAATCTTATTTTGACTCGTCCCCAAACCATTAGTCAGGCACAAGTCAAATTTATCCTCTCCCTTTTGACTTTGAGCACTCATGCAATGGATGAGCGCGATAAATATATGTTGGCACTTAGGATGGCAAAGAGAAAAATTGTGAGAAAGGAAGACAAAAAGGTATGAAAGGCTCACATCAATGAGGACAATCATAGGCGAGAGAAAGCCAAATGATAGATATGATGTGAGGAGTAGGGATTTTTAAGGCCCGATATGCGGTACTGTTCTAGAATTAGATGTTTCCATCCAAATCCGGGGACGAAGCACATATCGGTCCCACCGTGACATATGACAATGCCATATGCCCCGGATTTCAACATGATATCACAACATTACAACTACAGGGATACAACATCTCATACAATCGGCATACAACTTCCTTAATACAATACATCAGCGGAAGATACATGTCTGAGTACAGACTACAATCAAATGCCTAGTGGCAAAGGTAAAACACACCATTCCCGTAACCACACGGGTCTAGGCTCTCCATCGGGATCCGCCTAACTAGTCGTCGTCGAGTCTCCGTGAAGGCGTCCAGAAGAAGGGTCGTCGAGCTCCTCTGTAGTCCACGATCGTTTGCATAACGTGCGTAAAAGAGAGAAGAAAGGGGTGAGGTATATCAACAAGTCTTGTAACTAACTTCTCACGGTAAGATGGGGTAGTGGTGAGGTTGCAGCCGCACTAGCAATATATGAGTGGCTAACGTTCTATTTAGAGTAAGATGAGAAGCCAAGCATTCGATGAGGAATCACCTCCAACAAGTCTTGCTACCAGCTACTTACGCAAACATAACACCTATCCTATCCTTGTCCTCCCCTTCATCACCCATTGAAGAAGAAGCAGTCAAAGCACACACACACTTTGATCAAGTTATAGTTATGATTCAGTTGATGTTATCTATGAACAAGACGTAGGTTCCAAGTCATCCATAACCGTGGACACGGATTTTCGAAAATATTTAACCCTGCGGTATTGTACCAACTGCCCATAAAAGGCTCCACACACACGCCCATCTCTCTTAGTTGCTACCCATCATAGGCAACCATTTTATGATTTAGTTCCGAGAGATCCGGAACGACAGGTCCCTCTAGCTAACAATGAACAAATCCGGGTGGCCCTCGGGGAGTCGACACCCAATCCAAGAGTCGTCCGCACTCTCGAATCGGACTCTTCCGGCTAACGCAGGTCGGATTACCGGGTTACCTCACATGGGGCCGGGTCCTAGATGATCGGGTGAACCAACAGAGAAACCATGTCTCCACTGACCCAACTTGTTTTAAAAGATATCTGCTAGAAGCGACCCGACAGACATATATGCATGGTTTGCAAATGGTTAATCAGCTTGGGCTACCTCTAGAAATGTTTGAAGCTAGGTAGGTAAGAAAAGTGGACCCCATAAAATCCCACACGCGCTTAGGCACTCTCAATCTTAGAACCAATGCCCGAAACTCAGATCCTAGGTGACTCGAATGGAACAAAGCGCCAAGACGGGATAGCCTGACCTTCCATCATTCGTCGAATATAGTCAACATTATAATAATCATATCATCCAAAGCAATATAATAATGTGATAGCCCAAATCCAAGGAGTAATAGGATAACAGTTGTAGCATCCTAAGCATGCATACTGATACGTCCCAAACGTATCGATAATTTCTGCTCGCTCCATGCATGTTTTGTCTGATATTGCTATGATCTAGATACACTTTCATACACTTCTGATCATATTTGGACTAACCTATTAACTCAGTGCACCCCAGTGCCAGTTTCTGTTTTCTGCTATTTTTCTATTTCAGTTTTCCCCCATATAAAAAATGCTCCAAAAATCCGAGAAAAACAAGATAAAAAATCAGCGTACCGGAAGCTTCGAGAGCCCTGAAGGAGGACCGGGGGGCACCACTAGGTGCCCAGGCGGCCACCTGGCCCGTCCAAGGGCATGGCCGTGCCAGGGGGGCGCCTGGACACCTGGTGGCCCCCCTGGCTGCCCCCTTCTCCTATTTAATCTCCGTCACGGGAAATCTCCGAAGACAGAACCCTTTTTCGCGATCTAGCCTCTATTCCTCCTCCGCCGCGCTTCCAAGATCGGGAGTACCGTCAGGACCCTGCCCGGCACCCTACCGGAGGGAGGATCGACCTCCGGGAGCTTCTCCTCCACCATGGACGCTTCCCGGATGTGGCGTGAGTAGTTTCCTTTGGACCATGGGTCAGTGATCAGTAGCTATGTGATGTTCTCCTGCCCTTTTTGTTCTTCATGGTTTAGACCTCGTGAGCTGCCTTACATGATCGTGGCACATATGTCATCTTTCTGCTTTTGCTACGCTGAGTTTGATGGGATGTGATGGATTATGAGATTATGTTCAGATTGTGATAGAGTAATATAATTGGTTCTTATCTTTTGTATTTTTTTTCCGAAGTAATTCTTGCATGTTCTCCGTTGTTTTTTATTGCTTTGGCCAAGTGGTAGGTAGTAACTCCAAGAGGTAACGTTATGCTCGATTGTGGGTACATGCCCCTGATGACATCTTGAGTGACAGAAACATCAGTCCAGGGGATGTGTTGTGGCCACAAGGGGGAAAACAACGGTGCTTGTAACCGCGGTTGCAAGGATTGTTTACTTTATGCAAAGTTCTCTATTGCTTTGGGTTTACACTTTGGGTGGGGCTCGCAACTTAATACCAGCGAGATGTTCCGGATAGATATCTCAAGGTGGATGATTAGTAGTAGATGCAGATGGATTTCGGTCTACTTATTTTGGCGTACTGCCCATGCTTTTGAGCCTCTTTCTTTCTTTTTTAGCATAGTTAGCATTGCAGTGTGTTTATAATCCTGTCAATTGCCCGTCTGTAATTTTTTTTACCTCGCATAGCAGTTTTATCGTCTTTTGGGAGAGAGACATCACTAGTGAACATTATGGGACCCCGGTCCATATTCTCATCATTGTTTACACGCTCATTTATTTTCTAGCCTTTACTTTTAGTTGCTATTATCATTATCATTATCTCTCGTGTTTGATCCTTTGTAAACAACAAGACCGGAGAGATTAACAACCTCTCTGAACTTCGTTGGGAGCAAAGTTAATTGTGGCGTGTGCAGGTCCAGGAGAAGCAAGTGATTCTTTTCGGACGGCGCATCACTTGTCGAACCACCTACTTATCATTGTCGGAGTCCTACGGGAGACAAACCCATCCTCTATATAGGGGAAATTTACTGCTATCCTACTTCTCACCTTCTACTCTGGGTAACCAACGAGGGCGAGAAGCCTTTATCACTTCCACGCCATCACATACTAAGTAGTGGTTAAGCAAGCAAGGTACATGGCCAAACAATGGTTTGCTAGGATGTGGGGGACATGGTTGTTTGGGTTTATTTGAGAGGCATAAATATGAAGTGGTAGGATCAATCAATCGTTCTATCCTATACCTAGGAACAAGTGAGCTGAAAGTTATAAGCATGATATATGCTCCCCCTTACCTGATGAGAAGACGAAGTCGAAGGTATAGTCAATCGCAAACTCGCAATGTCTCCTAGAGTACCCGTGGGAGCACACAAGAAGTAAACACTGGAAGGACAATCAACGGAGATGCATCTGTTACTACGAAGAAATTACGAGCAAGCATCAACAAGAAGGTAACACGAGACAACGCACTACGGTATAGCATCTATCGTCGAGAGTGGTTACTAACAGGTTAAGTGGAGTACTCGTCACACACGACGATACCGCACATTTAAAATGGTTCAAGTTGTTTAGCTACACAACATGAGCAAAGGTTTTTAACATGGCATATCAATCAAGCATGACATGTCACACAAACATGGCAAGAGGTGAAGCATAAAGTAAGCTATCTATGCTAGTCATTTTAAGTGAGGCAACACCCTAAACATGGCATAACACTAAGTACCCCACGATAAATTTAAGCATTTGGTACTGTTCTGCCCTAAACCATATTTTATATTTGTTAACAACAACAAACAATATCACAATCACAATCTACATGAAATTCTAGTCAAATTACATGTAAAGAACACCCCAAACGGAGTTACGATTAAAAAGATACAAGCATCACAAGTTATGTGTACATGCTGTTAACATCCGGTAGCATACTTTAGAGCCATGCAACAATAAGCTACAGATTGCAAACATGCATCAAAAGGACATGTAATTACATTAGACATGACAAGGAAGGCATGGCATCAAGTTACATGTATATGAGCATCAAGAACAATTAATTGTATCTCATGTAAAATGCAAGAATATACTACTGGTCTAGGGACTTGGTGAAAATCAGGGCATGGAAAAGTGTTATAAACATGCTATATAAACAGTAGAAAAAGAAATATTAAACAAGCTCCAAAATGAAGATGAAATACATCTACAACAAGCCTACATGATGCTCGTGAGTTCATACATAGCACTTGTGGTCAAAGGACCCATGGATGAATAAGTATTAAGCATGCAAGACAACTATAATATATTCCAGACTTAGTGAAATCTCAGGCTATGTGACAGAAAACAGAAGGGTTACACTTTGCAAGCTTGATCACTATATGAACATCAACCATATCATATCAAAGCAAAGCATGGAATCAAAGTACACATAACAAGGAGCATTTCATTCCATGGGAGCTATAGCATATGAAGCATGGATCACTAACTATAAGGGATTAAAGTAGCAACATTATATAAACCGCAGCACATGTTAACAGGGTCACCACTTTGGAGCAAGAAATAAATTAGCTACAGCAGGCAAACATGACAAGGGGATGCATATAATTGGAGTTCACATGATGCTTAACACATACAAGAAAAAATCAATAGGATAGGCCTCATGGATGTGACACAATCATCAACCAAACTTGCAAGAAAATAACAGTAAACAACAGTTAATATAAGGTAGCAGTATTAATCATGAAATTACACCAACTAGATGACCTCATGAAAATGTTAGAGCACATCAAGGAGCACTCTTATCATTCTGGGGGAAACGTCATACGGGCTACGGATTAGTCGCAATACTCATCGCAAAACGGGTACAACAACAGTATAAAAGACTTAGCAGAAAAATAGGAAAAAGGAAAAACAGGGGGAAAGGAGGAAAAAAGAGGAGAAGGCCTCACCATGGGCTCGGACCATTTACAAAGGGGCGGCGGATAGAGGGCGGTCAACCTGGGCGCGAGGGAGGCCGCAACTGCGGTGTTGGGCCGGGAGGAGGCTGGCGGGCCAGCCCACCTGGCCACGGCGGCGGCGGTTGGGATGCCGCTCGGCCTCTCCTTGTTCCCGACGAGGGAAGCAGGCGGCGGCGCAGGCGAAGGGCACGGAGGATCCGGGCGAGAGGGCGTGGCGGCGGCCTGACCCAGGCCGAGGCGAGGCCGGCGTGTGGCGCGGGGAGGCAGCGGCGCGAAGGAGCTCGGACCGCCCGTTCATGGCGGCGGTGGCGCGCGGTTCCGGCTTCCTGTGAGGGAGAGGCGGCGGTGAGGAAAAGGAGAGGCGAGGAAGGAGAAAAGGGGATCGGGGCCGGCCTGAGGGGCAGCCGGCTGCGGCGGCTGGCCGTCATGGCCACGAGGACGGCGCGTGGCAGCGCGATGGAGCCACGCGAGCGGCGGCGGGCTTCCAGGCCTGGATCGGGGCCCTGGCGGGTTGGCGGTGGGCCCAAACGGCTGGAGGTGGGAGGAGGCCACGGTGGGGCGACGTGGGCTCCCTGGCCGTTGGATCTGAGATCTGACGGCTAGATCTGGCTGAGGCTAGGGTTTCGGTAGGAAAAGGGATTTGGGGATTTAGGAGGGGGCTGGCTGCAATTTTTACAAGGGGAAAACCCTAGAAGGGCTAGGGAGAGAGCTGGTCTATTTATAGGCTGGCCTGGATGGCAGGTTTACGCAAACACCCTCGGGTTTTCTCTCTCGCGTCCGGTGATGGCTTCTCGCCCCCTTCGTTGGTTACCCCAAGTGGAGGGTTGAGATGTAGTGCAGCAGCAGTTTTCCCTCGGTGAAGATACCATGGTTTGTCTCCAGCAGGACTCCAGAGATGATAAATAGGTGTCAGCGGCGCAACTGACACGGACCTGCACACAGACACAGATAACTTTGTTCCCAACGAAGTTCAGAGAGGTTTTCAATCTCTCCAGTCTTGTTGTTTACAAAGGACAAAACGCAAGGGATAATAATAACAACTTGAAAGTAAATGCAGAAAAGTAAATAAAGTGTGGAAACAGTGATAAGGATATGGACCGGGATACGTGATGTTCGCTAGTGATGTCTCTCTCCCAAAAGACGATAAAATTGCTATGCGAGGTAAACAAATTACAGAAAGACAATTGACAGGATTATGAACGCACCGCAAAGCTAACTATGCTACAAAAGAAAGGAAGAGGTTCAAAAGCACAGGCAGTACGCCAAGGTAAGTAGACCGAAATCCATCTGCATCTACTACTAATCATCCACCTTGAGATATCTATCGAGAACATCTCGCTGGTATTAAGTTGCGAGCCCCACCCAAAGTGTAAACCCAAAGCAACAGACAACTGCATTAAAAAGAACTCTGCGTAAAGTAAACAATCCTTGTAACCGCGGTTACAAGCACCGTTGTTTTCCCCCTTGTGGCAACAACACATCCCCTAGACTCATGTTTCTGTCACTCAAGCGTGTCATCGGGGGGCATGAACCCACAATCTAGCACAACACTCCCTCTTGGAGTCACTACCTACTACTTGGCCAAAGCAATAAACAGCAACGTGGAACATGCAAGAATTACTTAGGAACAAAAATATAAGAGATAAAAACCAAATATATTAATCAATCACAATCTGAACATAATCTCATAATCCATCAGATCCTATCAAACTCAACATAGCAATAGCAGAAATATTACAAAGGTGCCTCGATCATGTTGGGCAGCTCACGAGGTCTAAACAATGAAGATCATAGAGGGGAGGAGAACATCACATAGCTACTGATCACGGACCCATGGTCCAAGGAAAACTACTCACGAGACATCCGGGGAGCATCCATGGTGGAGAGGAGACTCCCGGAGGTCAATCCTCTCTCCGGCAGGGTGCCGGGAAGAGGTCTTCTGGTGCTCCCGATCTTCGGAAGGGCGGCGGCGGCGGAACAGAGGCGAGTTCGCGGAATAGGGTTCTGCCTCTGGAGTTTTCTCGCGATGGGGGATAAATAGGCAAAAGGGGGCAGCCAAATGTGGGCCAGGGGCCCCAGGCGCCCCCCTAGCGCAGCGAGGGGTGGGGCCGCGCCGGGTGGCCGCCTGGCCCCCTGGCTCTCCTCTGGCCCCTCCCGGGCTCTTCTCGAAGCTTCCGTCACGCTGATTTTTATCTGAATTTTCCCGAATTTTTCTGGCACTTTTTATATGGGATAAAACTGAAATAGAAAAACAGCAGAAAATAGGAACTGGCACTGGGGTGCACTGAGTTAATAGGTTAATCCAAATATGATAAAAAATGTATGAAAGTGTATCTAGATCATAGCAATATCACACAAAACATGCATGGAGCAAGCAGAAATTATAGATACGTTTTGGACGTATCAACATCCCCAAGCTTAATTCCTGCTCGTCCTCGAGTAGGTAAATGATAACAACATAATTTCTGTGGTGACATGCTAGCAACCATAAAAGAACTTTGAAAAGTAAAGCAATCAAGGTTAGAGATTCAATTTAAGTCATAACAGGCAAGAGTCTCTATTAGCATTGAAACAAGTAACAAAAGAACATTAGGTGCAAGAGCTCTCGCTGTCCGTGACTCGAATGTCTCCAAATGGTGTCTGCGTGCAAGAAGGTGGATAGGGAATACGAGAAAAAAGTATTTTTGTGTTGAGAACTCAATCTACTAAAGTTTCACACTTGGTCTTCTATGGAATCTTATCTTGACTCGTCCCCAGACCACTAGCCAGGTACAAGTCAATTTGATCCACTCCTTTTCGATATTTTGAGCACTCATGCAATGGATGAGCGTAAGCACGAGAGTTGACACTTAGGATGGAAAAGAGAGAAATATGGTGGAGGAGGAAGACAAAAATGATGAGAAAGGCTCACATCAATGAGGACAATCATAGGCAAGAGATGCCAAATGATAGATATGATGTGAGGAGTAGGTATTGCCATGCAACGGATGCACATACGAGCTAGGAAGCTCTCCAATGGAACTAGTGGGGGTGCATCTAACTTGCTCGCTCATGAAGACCTAGAGCTCTTTTGAGGAGGCTCATCCTTGGAATATGCAAGCCAAGTTCTATAGTGTGTAGGTCCCCACATAGCTATATGCATAAAGATCATCTCTATGGAGTACAAGGATATAAAGGGAGTACTAGTGTGGATCTCTCAAAAGGATAGTAGTGTTGACCCTTTCTCTCTTTTTATTTCTTTTTCTCTTTTTTCTATTTTTTTGTATTTTTTTGGTGGCCTCAATGGCTCTTTCTATTTAACTCTCATTTGTCCTCTTTGGGATCTTTTAATGTGTCCACTTTGGGATATTTTCCTCACTTAAGGGCAACACTCTAATTTACAAGAAAGTAAAGGAGATCTTTCACACTTTACAAGGTACTCAAAATCATAAAGAAGATGTAACTATCATGATGTATGCAAGGTATGCCGCTGCCAGTGTAGCAGGAACATGTATGACATGAAGATCAAGTCATGAAGAGGTGGAAGTTGCATGGCAATATAACTCGGAAATGCTATGGAAATGCCTTGATAGGTAGGTATGGTGGCTGTTTTGAGGAAAGATATAAGAAGACTTATGATGACAGAGCATATCATGCCAAGGGTTTGGATGTACCGACGAAGGTGGACACCAACTCTCGGAGTGAGAAGAAGGCAATGCATGGAACGGGAAAGGCTAGCAAAATATGGGAAGGTGGAAGTGCCAACTCTCAATACTTACATTAGTCCGAAGAACTCATGCACTTATTATCGGTAACTCTCAATCTAATAAGGAGGTTCACAAAGAGACAAGTACCCCGAGGAGGAGTGTATGGGGGTTTGGTTATCCTTGCGCATCCTTGACTCATGGTACGTGAGTGTTCTCTAATATTCGACCCCTCAGAAGAGTAGTGATGCATCTAGTAGCTAGAGTTCTCAACTAGTTTTGTAGGTTTTTAAAATAAACACGGATTGCCCAAAATACGACACCTATCACTAATAGGCAAGAGCTCTTGACACCAAAAGTTCAAACATTACTCACATCAATACCTCAAAACTATTGCAAGCTACTACTAAAATTAAATAGCAACCTCAATTACCTACTTTCAAGACAAGAAACAACTGAGTGCAACAATCAACTCTCTTAACAAGATAAACATGAAAACTAAAGAGAATTCCAACAACAAACTAAAACAAAAGCCAAGGATCTTTCTAAAGACAAACTAAAACTAAGAATAAACATGGCAGTAGCTATGAAAAGATAAAGAACACACAACAGCAAGAAGATAGGCATGAAGAATCCTATGATGTGTTCTAGATTTTGAAAGTGGAGCGTGTTTCTCTCCCACACAAAGTAAGACAGGACCTAACTTGTTACGAACAGCAAGCAAATCTAAAGAATCTAAAAATAAAACCTAAGAGTGAGACGCTCCAAGCATAGCACATAACGCATGAAGTGATAAACATATAGTGAGACGAAGGACGAACTGATTATTGTTGATGGAGAAGGGGATTCACGGGGGCATACACAAGCTTAGACGCTTGAGTCTCCTTGAATATTTATTGGGGATGCATGGGGGCATCCCCAAGCTTGAGCGCTTGATACTCTTGGATCTTCTTTCATCATCTTCCATCGCACACTTGAAAACTCCCTTCATACATAACTCATCTTAAGCTGATTAGAGAGGTTAGTACCCTTAATAAATAATTTTTCTCCACTGGATATAAAGATAATCTTGAAGATCTACTGTTTCTCAAGGGTGCCAAAAAGGTTTTGCAAATAAAAAGCAAGCTTAAGGTTTGCAAAAGTTAGGAGAGACAAAACGTGGCAGAATCTGTGAAAAACAGAACAGCAGATAGTAAAGAATTTTTTAGGGGTACTTCTGCAACTCAAATAAAAAAACTCAGAACATACGGAAGTTTTGTAATTGTATAGAGCATACTGTGTAAAAATTTCAGCTCAAAAAGATGAACTGGGATTTTTCTGGAATATTTCTGGTCACGAGGACAGAATCTGTTTTCTGGACAGCATGTCACAACTTTTACTTCCCTTGCCGTAAGAGGCTATAACTTGGCACAAAGTTGAAAAATAAAGATACAATGATGTTTCTACAGAAGTAACAATCATAAAGACACAACAAAAGAAAAAAGAAAAACCTAAATTCGTTGCGGGCTGCCTCCCGAAAGCGCTTCTTTAAAGCCATTAGCTAGGCTTAATGCAAAAGATCAAGTTGTATCAATCGAATCATTATCAAGATCGTCAAAAAGCTCTTCAATTGTACAACTAGTCTTAAGAGGTATTTCAAATAAAGGCCTAATGAAGATTATTCTAGGGAGAAAACCAAAAGGCGGAAAATCAATGGAAGATTCATTTATAAAATTATCAAAGAGAGGTATTTCTTCCAAAGTTTTCACGGTTTCAACTTCTTTGGCAATAGGTGGTTTATTTTTAGGTCGGGGAACCTTAGGGACATAATTGTACTTAGGTTCCCTTCTTGCCGAGGTCTCAAACTTTTTTGGTTTGATTGAGGAGAAAGTAGTTCCTAGAGTATTAATGATTTCCTCAATCTTATCTATCCTAGAAGGATCCGTATCACGGGATTTGATGACCTCCAAGGTTTTAATAATTTTAAGCATGGAGCTATCAAGCCTATTCAAATTTCCTTGAATCTTGCGATCCAACTCATTTAGCCTAGTTATACTTTGTATTTCTAACTCTATCTTTTCAAGTTTCTTCATAATATGAGATAGAGTTATATCTTCTTGCATGCTAGCAATAGGGAGATTTCCAACAAGATTTTCAATAACATTAAGAGACTCCCAAGTCGGGGCTTCTAGAAAATTCCCATTGATAGCAGTATATAATATGAACCTATTCCATGGAGTAATCCCGACATAAAAATTTCTAAGCAGGATAGTAGTGGATTGCTTCTTGGTGGCTTTTCTATGAGAATCATTAATTCTATACCAAGCATCTTTTAAACTTTCTCCACCTTTTTGTTTAAAGGTGAGAACCTCTGTCTCAACAAAGGCAGAGGGGCCAGACATAATGACAACTAGCAAGATAAATAATTTTTTTTGTAAATTTTGATAAAAGACACAAAGATAAAAACTGAAAGATAAACTAACAAGACTAAAAAACAAAGGTAAATGGTAGTGTGCAACTCCCCTATCTTAGCACTTGGAGTCCCCGGCAACGGCGCCAGAAAACTTTGCTTGATGGCTTCTCGCCACCTTCGTTGGTTACCCCAAGTGGAGGGTTGAGATGTAGTGCAGCAGCAGTTTTCCCTCGGTGAAGATACCAAGGTTTGTCTCCAGCAGGACTCCAGAGATGATAAGTAGGTGTCAGCGGCGCAACTGACGCGGACCTGCACACAGACACAGATAACTTTGTTCCCAACGAAGTTCAGAGAGGTTATGAATCTCTCCGGTCTTGTTGTTTACAAAGGATAAAACGCAAGGGATAATAATAGCAACTTGAAAGTAAATGCAGAAAAGTAAATCAAGCGTGGAAACAGTGATAAGGATATGGACCGGGATACGTGATGTTCGCTAGTGATGTCTCTCTCCCAAAAGACGATAAAATTGCTATGCGAGGTAAACAAATTACAGAAAGGCAATTGACAGGATTATGAACGCACCGCAAAGCTAACTATGCTACAAAAGAAAGGAAGAGGTTCAAAAGCACAGGCAGTACGCCAAGGTAAGTAGACCGAAATCCATCTGCATCTACTACTAATCATCCACCTTGAGATATCTATCCAGAACATCTCGCTGGTATTAAGTTGCGTGCCCCACCCAAAGTGTAAACCCAAAGCAACAGACAATTGCATTAAAAAGAACTCTGTTTAAAGTAAACAATCCTTGTAACCGCGGTTACAAGCACCGTTGTTTTCCCCCTTGTGGCAACAGCACATCCCCTAGACTCATGTTGCTGTCACTCAAGCGTGTCATCGGGGGGCATGAACCCACAATCTAGCACAACGCTCCCTCTTGGAGTCACTACCTACTACTTGGCCAAAGCAATAAACAGCAACAGGGAACATGCAAGAATTACTTAGGAACAAAAATATAAGAGATAAAAACCAAATATATTACTCAATCAAAATCTGAACATAATCTCATAATCCATCAGATCCTATCAAACTCAACATAGCAATAGCAGAAATATTACAAAGGTGCCTCGATCATGTTGGGCAGCTCACGAGGTCTAAACAATGAAGATCAAAGAGGGGAGGAGAACATCACATAGCTACTGATCACGGACCCATGGTCCAAGGAAAACTACCCACGAGACATCCGGGGAGCATCCATGGTGGAGAGGAGACTCCCGGAGGTCAATCCTCCCTCTGGCAGGGTGCCGGGAAGAGGTCTTCTGGTGCTCCCGATCTTCGGAAGCACGGCGGCGCCGGAACAGAGGAGAGTTCACGGAATAGGGTTCTGCCTCTGGAGTTTTTTCGTGACGGGGGATAAATAGGCGAAAGGGGGCAGCCAGAGGTGGGCCAGGGGCCCCAGGCGCCCCCCTGGACCGGCCAGGGGTGGGGCCGCGCCGGGTGGCCGCCTGGGCCCCCCTGGCTCCCCTCTGGCCCCTCCCGGGCTCTTCTCGAAGCTCCCGTGACGCTGATTGTTTATCTGAATTTTCCCGAATTTTTCTGGCACTTTTTATATGGGGGAAAACTGAAATAGAAAAACAGCAGAAAACAGGAACTGGCACTGGGGTGCACTGAGTTAATAGGTTAGTCCAAATATGATCATAAATGTATGAAAGTGTATCTAGATCATAGAAATATCACACAAAACATGCATGGAGCAAGCAGAAATTTTAGATACGTTTTGGACGTATCATCCGGTACTCCACTTTTCTGACCACCGGGAGTCCATACGATCTCCGATTCAGACGAAATCTCGAACCACGTGCTCTGCGCGGCGAGCCTGTCGATTCTACCTCACTTTGATACCGTTCCAAGAACTTTTTGCTATGCCCAATAAACTAATCCGCTCATTAAATAAACGGGGTTTTCGTTCCGATGGCGATGGCTGGACATGTGCCGGAAGTGGCGACGGTGCTCGGGTGGAACCCGGTGTCGCAAAGGTCGTGTGCCGTTGGGAAAAGGTTCGGTCCCGCATCCAATACGAGAAATAGAGGGGGAGAATATAATAACCAATTAATAAATTGGCGAAGCAAACAGTGCAAACAATTCTAACAAGCAACAAAATAAAGCAACAAACAATTTTTTTTAATTTGGGTGAAAATCCCTGGTTGTTACAGGATTGCCATGCAACGGGTGCAGATATGAGCTAAGGTAAGCTCTCAAGTGGAACTAGTGCGGGTGCATCCAACTTGCTTGCTCATGAAGACCTAGAGCTCATTTGAGGAGGCTCATCCTTGGAATATGCAAGCCAAATTCTATAGTGATCCCCACATAGTTATGCATGAATGATATGAATATCTCTATGGAGTACAAATATGACAATGGCGTAAGAGTGTGTATCTTTCAAAAGGAATAGTAGTTTTGCCCCCTTCTCTCTTTTTATTTCTTTTTTCTATTTTTTTGTACTTTTGCGTCCTCATTGGCTCTTTCTATTTATCTCTCATTTGTCCTCTTTGTGATATTTTAATTTGTCCTCTTTTGGGATCTTTTATTTTTGTCCTCTTTGGGATCTTTTCCTCACTTAAGGGCAACACTCTATATTTTACAAGAATATAAAGATGATCTTAACACTTTAGAAGAAGTACTCAACATAAAGAAAATTGAAACTATCATGATGTATGCAAATGTATGCCTCTGCCAGTGTAGCAGGATATGCAATGATACTAGCGCGTCATGTAGAAATGATAAGGCCAAAGCCCAACTAGCATGCGACTCCTCGATCAAGCAAAAGAATGTATGACATGAAGATCAAGCATGAGATGATGGATGATGCATGGCAATGTATCTCAGAAAGGCTATGGAAATGCCTTGATAGGTAGGTATGGTGGCTGTTTTGAGGAAGATATAAGAAGGTTTGTGATGACAGAGCATATCATGCCAAGGGTTTGGATGCACCTGCGAATTTTGCACCAACTCTCAAGACGAGAAAGGGAAATGCACGGTACCGAAGAGGCTAGCAAAATATGGAAGGTGGAAGTGCCAACAATCGAATACTCTCATTAGTCCAAGGAACTCATGCACTTATTATCGCTAACTCTCTATCTAATCAGGAGGTTCACAAAGAGACAAGTAACCCGAGGAGGAGTCTATGGGGGTTTGGTTATCCTTGTGCATCCTCGACCCATGGTACGTAAGGATACTCTATATATTCCAACCCCTCCAAAGGTTAGCGATCTATCTAGTAGCTAGAGTTCTCAACTAATTTTTTGTAGTTTTAGAAAATAAACACGGATTGCCCAAAATACGACACCTATCACTAATAGGCTCAAGCTCTTGGCACCAAAAGTCCAAACATTACACAAATAAATACCTCAAAAAACTATTGCAAGTTACTACTACACTTATAATAGCAACCTCAGTTACCTACTCATACAACACACACAACTCAGTGCAACAAACCAACTCTCTAAACAAGATAAGCATGATAACTCAAGAGAGTTCCAAAATCAACCTAAATATAATCTCTTAAAAAGATAAGCATGAAAACTAAGAGCCAAGCATGACAACAACTACGAAAAGATAAAGAACACACAAAAAGATAAGCATGCAAACCTATGTTGTGTTATAGAGTGGAGCGGAGCATGTTTCTCTCCCAAACAATGAAGAGTAGGGTCCAAAATGGTATGAATAGCAAGCAAAAGAAAACAAACTAAAAATTAAAGAGCAAGACGCTCCAAGCATAGCACATAACACATGAAGAGATAAAAATATAGCATGGAGAAGGACGAACTGATGATTGTTGATGGAGAAGGTGATGCACGGGGGCATCCCCAAGCTTAGACGCTTGAGTCTCCTTGGATATTTCTTGGGGGCATCCCCAAGCTTGAGCTTTTGAAACTCCCGGATCTTCTTTCATCATTTGCCATCGCATACTTGAAAACTCCCTTCATACGAAACTCATCATAAGTTGATTAGAGTGGTTAGTACCCATAAATAAATATTTTTTCTCCACTAGAAAAAAATATTTTCATGAAGAGATACTGTTTCTCAAGATTGCAAATTTTTTTTTTGCAAATAAAAAGCAATCTTAAGATTTGCAAAACGGTGAAAACACAAAACGTGGCAGAATCTATGAAAAATTGACCAGCACGTAGTAAATAATTTTTTTGGGGCACTTATCAACTCAAATAAAAAAATCAGAATAGACGCAAGAAAGCTAATTGTATAGAGCATACTGTCAAAAAATAAGATCAAAAAGATGATCTTGTGATTTATCATGATGTTTTCCGTCAAGCAGACATAATCTGTTTCTGGACCGTATGTCACAACATTTGAACTTTCTTGCAATCGGAGGCTACCACTTGGCACAAAGATTGAAAATAAAGATACAATGATGTTGCTATATTAGTAACAAGCATCAAGACCACTAAAACTGAAAGTAAAAACATTTTAGGTTGCCTCCCAATAAGCGCTTTCTTTTATGCCTTTTAGCTAGGCATGACCCAAAAATATCAAGTTTTATCAACTCCAAAATAATAACTTGCCCGTGTAACAAACTCATAAGGTAACTTAATCTTCTTTCAAGGGAAGTGTTCCATTCCCTTTTTGAGGGGGAAGAATCAACAAGACGAACACCAAAAGAACATGGATCAAAAGGTTTCAATTCAAGCATATCATACATTCTTTTGGGTAAAACGGAGGCACGAGCTCCAACATCACAAAAAGCAAAGCAAGAGAAATTATTCAATTTGATTTTGACCGTAGGATCCCAACTATCTTCTAGTTTTCTAGGAATAAAAGTCTCTAACTTGAGTTTCTTGTCCTAAAGTTGAGGTATTAGCATAACCATTAATAGGTCTATAAATTCATAATGTTACTTCTCAACTGGATAATCTAAGCATGTGGGTAATACTTCCCAATAAAAGCATCCTTGCACTTATCCCAAGAATCTATGCTATTGTTAGGCAAGGATTAGAGACACTCCTTAGGTCTTAGTATCAAAGAGAAGGAAAAAATCCTAAGTTTAACAATGTCATCATCTACTTCTTTGTTCTTTCGCATATCACAAAGCTCAACAAAATTATTTAAGTGCAAAGCAGCATCATCTTCAGCACCTGAGAATTATTCTTTCATAACAAGATTCTGCGAAGCAGGTTTGATTTTATAAGAATGTGCTGAAGTGGTAGGTGGAGAAATAGGAGTGCTAATGAAATCATTGTTGTTGTGACTAGTGAAGACACACAACTTCGTGTTTCCAGTGGAACCCATAGTAACAGCAGCAAGCAAGAACAAAGCAACTGATTTTTTGTGGTTTTTGGTATAAGCATCTAAAGCTAAAACTAGAAAGTAAACTAACAAGACTAAAAAGAAAAGGTAAAAGATAGCGTGCAACCGCACTATCTTGAAGATTGGAGTCCCCGGCAAAGGCTCCAGAAATTATGCTTGATGGGTGTAGAGAACACCTCCTCGTTGGTTACCCCAACTGGAAGGTAATGATGTAGCGTAGCAGCAAATTTCCCTCAGTGAAGATACCAAGGTTTTCGTACTAGGAGGACTCCAAAAGATTCAAGTAGGTGATCAAACGAGCAAGGTGACATTTGAGATAAGTTACTCACTTGATCTGGACCTGCACACGTGATGTGCGAGAGATGATAACGGCTTCTTGCCCTTCGTTGGTTACCCCAAGTGGAAGTTTGAGATGTAGATAGCGGAAAATTTCCCTTGGCAAAGATACCAAGGTTGAGATCGACCAGTAGGAATCCAACGACGACAAGTAGGTGGTTCGGCAAGTGAGGCGTCGTTTATGATAATCACTTGATTCTCCTGGATCTGCACATAGAAACAAATAACTTTGCTCCCAATGAAGTACAGAGAGGTTGACAATCTCTCCTACCTTGCCGTTTACAAAGGATCAACGCAACAGATAATGATAGTGATAACTACAACTAGAAAGTAAAACTGGAAGTAAATTGAGGGTGTAAACAGTAATGGAAATACGGACCGGGGTCCCATGATGTTAACTAGTGACGTCTCTCTCCCAATAGACGATAAACGGCTATGCAAGGTGAACAAATTACAGCTGGGAAATTGACAGGATTAAAAACCTACCGCAATGCTAACTATGCTACAAAAGAAAGGAAGAGGCTAAAAATCATGGGTAGTACGCCAAGAAAAGTTGACCGAAATCCATCTGCATCTACTCACTAATCATCCACCTTGAGATATCTATCCAGAACATCTCGCTGGTATTAAGTTGCGATCCCCACCCAAAGTGTAAACCCAAAGAAACATACAACTACATTAAAAGAACTTTGTGTAAAGTAAACAATCCTTGCAACCGCGGTTACAAGCACCATTGTTTTCCCCCTTGTGGCAATAACACATCCCCTAGACTCATGTTTCTTTCACTCAAGCTAGACATCAGGGGGCATGAACCTACAATCACGTATAACGCTCCCTCTTGGATTTTCAATCTAACACTTGGCCAAAGTAAACATCAATTAACATGCAAGAATTACTCAAGAACGTAAATATAAAAGGAGAAGAGCCAATTATATTATTCATCACAATCTGGACATAATCCATCAGATCCCAGCAAACTCAACATAGCAATAGCAGAAATAATTATATACGTGCCTTGATCATGTAGCTAAGCTCACAAGGTCTAATCAATGAAGAACAAATAGGGGGAGAGGACATCACATAGCTACTGATCATGGACCCATGGTCCAAAGTGGAATACTAACGGTTCATCTGGGAAGCGTCCTTGGTGGTGGAGAACCTCCCGGAGGTCAATCCTCCCTCCGGTAGGGTGCCGGGAAGAGGTCTTCTGGTGCTCCCGATCTTGGAAGCGCGGCAGCAGCGGGACAGAGGAGAGATTGCAAAAAAGGGTTCTGTCTTTGGGGGTTTCGGGACGAGAGAGATATATAGGCAAAGGGGGGCAGCCATGGGCCACCAGGGAGTGCAGGTGGCCTCCCAGCGCGGCCCCACCCTAGGTCGCGCCACATGGCGTCCTGGGCTCCACGTGGGGCCCCTCTGGCCCCCCTTCTGGCGTATGGAAGCTTCCGCATCGCTGATTTTTTTATATATTTTTCCTGGAATTTTTGTGGCACTTTAAGTATGGGAAAACCTGAAATACAAAAACAGCAGAAAACATAAACCGGCACTGTGGTGCACTGAGTTAATAGGTTAGTCCAAACATAATCAAAAGTGTATGAAAGTGTATCAAAAGCATAGCAATATCACCCAAAACATGCATGGAGGAAGCAGAAATTATAGATATGGTTGGGACGTATCAACATCCCCAAGCTTAATTCCTGATCGTCCTCGAGTAGGTAAATGATTACAAGCATAATTTCTGTGGTGACATGCTACCAACCATGTAAGAACTTTTAAGTAAATAAATCAAGGCATGTAATTCAGTTCAAGTGATAACAAGCAAGAGTCTATATTAGCATTGAAACAAGCAACATAAGAACATAAAGGTGCAAGAGCTCTCCCTGCCCGTGACTCGAATGTCTCCAAATGGTGTTTGCGGGCAAGAAGTGGGAGATGGGAATACGAGAGAGTTAACACTTAGTCTTCTTTGGAACCTTATCTTGACTCTTCCCCAGACCCCTAGCCATGTACTAGTCAAACCGATTCACTCCCTTTTGATCTTTTGAGCACTCATGCAATGGATGAGCGTACGCAAGAAAGTTGACACTTAGGATGGAAAAGAGAGAGAGATGGTGGAGGAGGAAGACAAAAAGGTGTGAAAGGCTCACATCAATGAGGACAATCATATGCGAGAGAAAGCCAAATGATAGATACGATGTGAGGAGTAGGGATTTCCATGCAACAGATGCACATATGAGTAGGGATTTCCAATGGAACTAGTGGGGGGCATCCAACTTGCTTGCTCAAGAAGACCTAGAGCTCATTTGAGGAGGCTCATCATTGGAATATACAAGCCAAGTTCTATAGTGTAAGGGTCCCCACATAGCTATATGCATGTATGATGATCTCTATGGAGTACGAGATATAAGAGGGAGTACGAGTGTGGATCTCTCAAAAGGAATAGTAGTGTGCCCCCCTTCTCTTTTTTTATTTTCTTTTTCTCTTTTTTCTATTGTTTTTGTATTTTTTTGGTGGCCTCCATGGCTCTTTCTATTTAACTCTCATTTTCCCTCTTTGGGATCTTTTAAATTTGTCCTCTTTGGGATCTTTTCCTCACTTAGGGGCAACACTCTATTTTACAAGAAGTATAGAACATCTTTCACACTTTACAAAAGTACTCAACATAAAGAATAAGCTATCATGATGTATGCAAATGTATTCATCTGTCAGTGTAGAAGGATATGCAATGATACTAGCGCGTCATGAAGCAATTATTAGGGCAAGGCCCAACTAGCATGCGGCCCATCAATCAAGCAAAAGCATGTATGACATGAAGATCAAGTCATGAGAAGGTGGATGTTGCATGGCAATATATCTCGGTAAGGATATGGAAATGCCTTGATAGGTAGGTATGGTGGTTGTTTTGAGGAAGGATATAAGGAGGTTTATGATGACAGAGCGTATCATGCCAATGGTTTGGATGCACCAGCAAGAAATGCGCCAATTCTCGGAGTGAGAAAAGGAAACGGACGATGCTGAAGAAGCTAGCAAAATATGAGGAGGTGGAAGTGTCAACTTTCGAATACTTACATTAGTCCGAAGAACTCATGCATTTATTATCGGTAACTCTCAAACAAATCAAAAGGTTCACAAAGAGACAAGTACCCTGAGGAGGAGTACATGGGGCTTTGGTTATCCTTGCGCATCCTCGACTCATGGTATGTGGGTGTACTGTAATATCCGATCCCTCCAGAGATTAGTGATCCATCTAGTCGCTAGAGTTCTCAACTAGTTTTTGTAGTTTTTGAAAGTAAACAAGGATTGCCCAAAACAGGACAGCTATCACTAATAGGCTAGAGTTCTTGACACCAAAAGTTCAAACATTACTCAAAACAATACCTCAAAACTATTGCAAGTTAGTTCTACAACTGAATAGCAACCTCAATTACCTACTTCAAGTCAAGACACAAAACTCAGTGCAACAAGCCAACTCTCTAAAAAAGATAAACATGAAAACTCAAGAGAGTTCCAGGACAAACTAAACAAAAATCTCTTGAAAAGAAGATAAGCATGAAAACTAAGAGCTAAGCATGATAGCAGCTATGAAAAGATAAAGAACACACAGAAAGAGAAAGATATGCATGAAAATCCTATGATGTGTTCTAGTTTAAGGTGGAGCGTGTTTCTCTCCCACACAAAGAAAGCTGGGTTCTAACTTGTTATGAACAGCAAATAAAGCTAAAGAAAACTAAAAAGTAAAGAGCAAGATGCTCCAAGCATAGCACATAACGCATTAAGTGATAAAAATATAGTGGAACGAAGGACGAACTGATAATTGTTGATGGAGAAGGGGATGCACGGGGGCATCTGATACGTCCCAAACGTATCTATAATTTCTTCTTTCTCCATGCATGTTTTGTGTGATATTGCTATGTTCTATATACACTTTCATACACTTTTGATCATATTTGGACTAACCTACTAACTCAGTGCACCCCAGTGCCAGCTCTTGTTTTCTGCTGTTTTTTATTTCAGGTTTCCCCCGTATTAAAAATGCTCCAAAAATTCCGGGAAAATACAATAAAAAATCAGTGCTTCGGAAGCTTCGGGAATCACCGAGGAGGGGCCAGAGGGGACCCACTAGGGCCCCAGGCGCCCTCCCGGCGCGCCCTAGGGTGGGGCCGCTCCAGGAGGCCGCCTGGACCCCTGGTGGCCCCCTTCGCCTATTTATTGTCTGTCACGGGAAACCTCCAAAGATAGAACCCTTTTTCGCGATCTCGCCTATGTTCCGTCGCCGCCGCGCTTCCAAGATCAGGAGCGCCAGCAGACCTCTTCCCGACACCCTACGGAGGGTGGATTGACCTCTAGGAGCTTCTCCTCCACCATGGACGCTTCACGGATGATCTGTGCGTAGTCCAGCTTGGACCGTGGGTCCATGATAAGTAGCTATGTGATGTTCTCCTCCCCTCTTTGTTCTTCATGGATTAGACCTTGTGAGCTGCCCTACATGATCAAGGCACATATGTAATTATTTCTGTTGTTGCTATGCTGAGTTTTCTGGGATCAGATGGATTATGAGACTATGTTCATATTGTGATTGAGTAATATATTTGGTTGTTATCTTTTATATTTTTGTTCTTGATTAATTCTTGCATGTCCTTCGTTAATGTTTATTTCTTTGGCCAAGTAGTAGGTAGTGAATCCAAGAGGGAGCGTTATGCTTGATTGTGGGTTCATGCCCTATGATGACTAGCATGAGTGAGAGAAACATGAGTCTAGGAGATGTGATGTTGCCACAAGGGGGAAAACAACGATGCTTTTAACCGCGGTTTCTAGGATTGTTTACTTTACGCAAATTTCTTTTAATGCAGTTGTTTGTTGCTTTCGGTTTACACTTTGGGTGGGGCTCGCAACTTAATACCAGCGAGATGTTCTGGATAGATATCTCAAGGTGGATGATTAGTAGTAGATGTAGATGGATTTCGGTCTACTTATTTTGGCGTACCGCCCATGCTTTTGAGCCTCTTCCTTTTTTTGCAGCATAGTTAGCATTGGTTTGCGCCCGTAATCCTATCAATTGCCCAGCTGTGATTCGTTTACCTCGCATAGCAGTTTTTTCGTCTTTTGGGAGAGAGACATCACTTGTGAACGTCATGGGATCCCGGTCCATATTTTCATCACTGTTTACACGCTCAATTTATTTCCTATTTTTACTTTCCAGTCGCAATTATCACTAGCTATTCTCTGTTGCGTTTGATCCTTTGTAAACGGCAAGGCCGGAGAGATTGACAACCTCTCTGAACTTTGTTGGGAGAAAAGTTATTTGTATTTGTGTGTAGTTCCATGCGAAGCAAGTGACACGGCGCCTCACTTGCCAAACCACCTACTTGTCGTTGTCGGAGTCCTACAGGAGACAAACCCTATCCTCTACGTTAGGGAAAATTTGCTGATATCCTACATCTCACCTTCCACTTGGGGTAACCAACGAAGGGTGAGAAGCCATTATCATCTCTCGCGCATCAAGAAAATTTTTGGCGCCGTTGCCGGGGACTCCAATCTTCAAGATAGGGGAGTTGCACACTATCTTTTACCTTTGCTTTTTATTCTTGTTAGTTTACCTTCCAGTGTTTATCTTTGTGTCCTTTATCGAAAATCACAAAAAAAAAGTTTGTCACACTTACTGCTACTATGGGTTCCACTGAAAACACCAAGTTGTGTGACTTCACTAGTCACAACAACAATAATTTTATCTGGACTCCTATTTCTACACCTTCTACTTCCGCTACCTCTTATGAAATTAAACCTGCCTTGCTGAACATTGTTATGAGAGATCAATTCTACGGTGTTGGAGATGTTGCTGCTTTACACTTAAGTAATTTTGTTGAAATCTGTGATATGCAAAAGTATAAAGAAGTCGAAGGTGATATTGTTAAGCTTAAGCTTTTCCCTATTTCTTTGAGGGAAGGAGCTAAAATTTGGTTTCAATCCTTGCCTAGGAATAGCATAGATTCTTGGGATAAGTGCAAGGATGATGTTATTGGGAAGTACTACCCACCTGCTAAAATTATACAATTGACGAGTAACATTATGAATTTCAAGGAATTTTATAATGAACACATTTCCCAAGCTTGGGAACGAATGAAATCTCTTGTTAAAAAATGTCCTACACATGGTTTGACTACTTGGATGGTTATCTAGACTTTTTATGCAGGCTTGAACTTTAACTCGCGGATCCTGTTAGATTCCGCCGCGGGAGGAACCTTTATGTCAACAACACTTGGTGCTGCCACAAAACTCCTAGATGAGATGATGACCAATTATTCAAATGGCACACCGAACGAGCTCCAACAGGTAGGAAGGTAAACTCTGTCGAGGAGATTACCTCCCTAAATGAAAAAGTTGACTTAATTATGTATCTACTTACCAAGAAATCTCCTATTGATCCTCATGATGTCCCTTTAGATTCTTTGATTGCTCAAGAACAAGTAGATGTGAACTTTATCTCTAGAAACAACGTCAATAATAATGCTTATAGGGGTAATTTTGCTAGCAATCCTAGACCGTTCCCATCCAACTATGGGAACAACAACACTTATCCTAGCAACTTATCACTACCCAAAAACCCTTCAAAAAGAGTGTAGAGGAAAGATTAGACAAATTAGATAATATCTCTTCGAAGGTAGAAAACTTAGCCCTTGATATTGAGATGCTTAAAATTAGAACCTGTCCCCTCGAGGAGAGGAATTCCACTCCTATTAATGCTATCCATTTGCAAACTAATGAAAACATTAGGATGACGGCTAAACTCAAAGAAAGATGGGCTAGAAAAAAAAGGGAAGAGGTTAGAATTAAGATCCTTCCTACACACCACACTGTTGCAATTATCCAAGTTGTTGAGGATACCCAAACTTTTAGCACCCAACACACTCCTAGTCCCATTGGACCTATTAATGGTGATGCTATTACCTCAACCATATAAGAAGAAACTCCTATGAACATAGAGGCTTTCAAACAAGTGAGACTAGATGACACCACTACCATCTTTGATAGTAGTGACATTGATTTTGATAGTTGCACCCTCTCAGAAGTTATTAGCTTACTACACAAAATGTCTAGAAACCCCAACACTATCACACTAAATCTTGCCTTCACGAAGCATATCACTAATGCTCTCATTAAAGCTAGGGAGGAGAAGCTTAGAGTAGAAGACTGAGTACCTAGGAAGCTACAAGATGGTTGGGATCCTATGATCAAAATTAAATTGAATAACTTCTCTTGTTATGCAATATGTGTTGTTGGAGCTAGTACCTCCGTTATTCCCAAAAGAATGTATGATAAGTTTGAATTGAAACCTTTTGATCCTTGTTCTTTTGGTGCTCGTCTCGTTGATTCTTCCGTAAAGAAACCTTTGGGGAATATTGACGATGTTCTTATCATTGTCAATGACAATAATGTTCCCGTTGATTTTACTATTATGGACATAGAGTGTGAACCTTTATGTCCGATTATTTTGGGACGTCCTTTTCTTCTCACCGTTGGTGATGTTATTGACATGAAAGAGGGGAATATAAAATTTCAATCCCCTCTTAAAAAGGGGATGGAACACTTCCCTAGGAATAAGATTAAGTTATCTTTTGAGTCCGTCACACGGGCTAACTATTCTCTCTCTCTTGACAAAACTTGATATTTTTGCTTCTTGCCTAGCTTAAAGGCGTAAAAAAGCGCTTGTTGGGAAGCAACTCAAGATGTTTTTACTTTTTTTTAGTGGTCTTGATGATTGTTAATACTGTAGCAACAACATTGTATCTTTATTTTCAAGCTTTGTGCCAAGTTTAGCCTCCGATTGCACGAAAGTTCAAAAGTTGTCATGTTGTCCAGAAAATAGATTTTGTCCTTGTACGGGAAAATTCGCCTCAAATCACCAGATCATCTTTTTATCTGAATTTTTTTGATGGCGTGCTCCATACAATTGGCTTTCGAGCGTCTTTTCTGGGTTTTTTTAGTTCAGAAGTACCCCGAAACAATTATTTACTACCTGCTGGTATGTTTTTCACAGATTCTTTCACATTTTGCCTTTCCCCACTTTTGCAAGTCTTGCGCTAGCTTTTTCTTTGCGAATTTTTTTTGGAAATCTTGATAAACAGTAGCCCTTCAAGAAAAAAATCTAGTAGAGGCAAATTATTTTATTAAGGGTACTAACCTCTCTAATCAGCTTATGATGAGTTATGTATGAAGGGAGTTTTCAAGTGTGCGAGGGAAGATGATGAAAGAAGATCCGGGAGTGTCAAACGCTCAAGCTTGGGGATGCCCCCATGCATCCCCAATAAATATTCAAGGAGATTCAACTGTCTATGCTTGGTGATGCCCCCGTGCATCCCCTTCTCCATCAACGATAATCAGTTCGTCCTTCGTTCCACTATATTTTTATCACCTCATGCGTTATGTGCTATGCTTGGAGCTTCTCGCTCTTTAGTTTACTTTTTAGTTTTATTTAGATTTTTTTGCTGTTCATAACAAGTTAGAACCCAACTTACTTTGTGTGGGAGAGAAACACGCTCCACTTCAAACTAGAACACATCATAGGATTTTCATGCTTATCTTTCTTCTGTTGTGTGTTTTCATCTTTTCGTAGGTGCTTCCATGTTTAGCTCTTAATTTTCATGCTTATATTTTTCAAGAGCTTTAGTTTAGTTTGTTGCTGGAACTCTCTTTATTTTTCATGTTTATCTTGTTCAGAGAGTTGGTTGTTGCAATGAGTTGTGTCTTGTCTTTAAGTAGGTAATTGAGGTTGCTATTCAATTGTTTCGAGGTATTGTTGTGAGTAATCTTTGAACTTTTGGTATCAAGAGCTCTAGTCTATTAGTGATAGATGTCGTATTTTGTGCAATCCCTATTTATTTTCAAGAACTACAAAAACTAGTTGAGAACTCTAGCTACTACCAGATAAAAGTCAGAATATGGTTCTTATGGGCGGTTTAAGAAAATACATTCCAATTACAATCTTTGGAGGGATTGGATATTAGAGTACACTCACGTACCATGAGTTGAGGATGCGCAAGGATAACCAAATCCCCATACACTCCTCCTCGGGGTTCTTGGATCTTTGTGAACCTCCTTATTAGATTAAGATTTACCGATAATAAGTGCATGAGTTGTTCAGACTAATGTAAGTATTGAAAGTTGACACTTCCACCTCCTCATATTTGCTAGACTCTTCGGTACCGTGTCTTGCCCTCTTCTCACTCCGAGAGTTGGCGTCCACCTCGCCGGTGCATCCAAACTTTAGAAGATTGAGTTCTCAACTAATACATATTTTTTCTCGTATTCGCATCCCCCACTTCTTGCACGCAAACAACATCTGGAGACATTCGCGTCACGGAAAACAAGAGCTCTTGCACCTTTATGTTCTTACGGTTCTTATTTCAATGCTAATATAGACTCTTGCATGTTATGACTTGAAATGAATTACATACCTTGATTGCTTTACGTACTTCATTATTGCAACATAGATTAGCAACAATAATCTTCATTATCAAAAGTGTTACTGTTCCATAACAGTGAGGGTGTTACATTCTTGCATGTTCTCTGTTGCTGTTTGTTGCGTTGGCCAAGTAGTAGGTAGTGACTCCAAGAGGGAGTGTTATGCTTGATTGTGGGTTCATGCCCCCTGATGACTAGCTTGAGTGACAGAAATATGAGTCTAGGGGATGTGTTGTTGCCACAAGGGGGAAATAACGGTTCTTGTAACCGGGGTTGCAAGGATCCGGGGTTGTAACCGGGGTTGTAATAACGCAAAGTTGTTTTAATGCAGTTGTCTGTTTCTTTGGGTTTACACTTTGGGTGGGCTCGCAACTTAATACCAACGAGATGTTCTTGATAGATATCTCAAGGTGGATGATTAGTAGTAGATGCAGATGGATTTTGGTCGACTTATTTTGGCATGCCGCCCATGCTTTTGAGCCTCTTCCTTTCTTTGTAGCATAGTTAGAATTGGTTTAAGCGTGTAATCCTGTCAATTCCCAGCTGTGATTGTCTTTCGGGAGAGAGAGATCACTGGTGAACTTCATGGGACCCCGGTCCATATTTTCATCACTGTTTACACGCTCAATTTATTTTGTTTTTTTACTTTCCAGTCGCAATTATCACTACCTATTATCTGCTGCGTTTGATCCTTTGTAAACGGAAAGGCCGGAGAGATTGACAACCTCTCTGACCTTCGTTGGGAGCAAAGTTATTTGTATTTGTGTGCAGGTCTAGGTGAAGCAAGTGACAGACGGTCCGGAGGGGGACGGTTCGGTGTTCGGTGTGTTAGAGGGGTGTGGTTTGTATACGGATAGCGTATCCGTATTTGTTATATTTTTCTGATAAATTTTCATGTATAAAGTTTTCGAATCTGACTTACGGTTTAAAAGATATTGAATTTGAAAGTTTAAAACATTTTAAATCATTTTTTGGATTTATTTTATTATTTAAAATGCAACATTATCCACAGAGGGGTTGACTGGTCAAACCTGACCAGTGGGTCCCACTGGTCAGCCTCACAATACTAATAATTCATTTTATGAAATTTAAACAAAGCCAGGGCCCACATGTCATACACTGGAATTTATATTAATCTATTTAAATAAGTCTGCTGACATGTGGGACCCAGGTGTCATACTAACATGTGCTTAATTAAACATCTATAATTAGTTTAAGGGCATGGGCCCATTTGTCATACAAACATGGGGGTTATCTCTGTTTAATTTTAATTAATAAGTGATTAGTGGCTAATAAGGGGGGGGGTTATCCCTAACCAAATCTGGCCGGCTCCACTGGGCAGTCCCACTGGTGGTTAGCCTAGCCGGGCACGCCGGCGACAATGGCCGGAGGCACGGCGACGCCGGCCAGGGAGCCCCTCCGGCGACCAAAACGGGAAGGCGGCGGCACGAATCGTACGAGCTCCGCGCCGCGCATCTATTGGGAACGAGGTGGACACCGGGGTGCACTAAAAAGACTGCGGCGACGAGGCCCGACGGCGTCTGGAGCATGCCGTGGTGGGGATGGCGGTCGGAGGGGCCAAATCGAAGCGGGGGGACTTGGAGAGAGAGCGGGAGCTCACATGTGTCCGGTAGGGAGGGGCAGCGGGCTCGGGGAGGCGCTGCCGTCGATGAATCGTCACGGCGGTTGCCGGCGGCCGGGTGGATTTCGACGACGAATTCGTCGCCGGTGGTGCGTCCCGGCCCGTGCTTGAGGGTGAGGAAGACCTGGAGGAGGACGGCGGCGGTCCTGGATGTGTTCTCGGGGTTCGGCGAGGTGCTTTCCCGCGTGAGCTCACGTCGCGCGTCCATGGCGGCTCGGGCGCGAGGAAGAAGACAGGATCGAGCGCGGGGGTGGGGGAATGGAGTCCCGGGTCGATTTAGGGTCTGCCAGGGGTGAGGGCGGCATTAACGCCGGCGGCGGCCCTCGGATGGCCGACACGGCGGCACGCCGCGGCTCGGCCGTGCGATGCCTGCCACGGCATGGGTGTCCTTGCCCACTGTAGCGGGGAAGGGGATGAAGGCAGGGTGGGATGGGCTTGGCCCAGTGGGGGGGCCTCGCCCAGAGCGTTAGATAGTTTTTTTTCTTTTTTATCCTTTTCTTTTCTGTATTTAATTATTTTAGATACTTTTGTATTTTTGTAAAATATGTAAGATAGTCCATAATTAGTGTAACACCATGTTGAGATGCCACAAAAAGTTTGATGGCAAAAGAAAATTATTTATTATTTCTTTCTAATATTCAACAGAGAATTGTTGTTGTTTAGCCACTGGTTTGAATTGTTTTAATTTTCCAATGGAATGATAAATACTCAAAATTGGTTTACAATGGTCCAATGAATATTGAGCATTTAATAAAAGTAGTTTTATAATTTTAGGACAAAGTTTAATTGTCACATGATTTTTGATATTTACCAAAAGGCATTTTTGGAAAGTGATCAAAAGCAAAGATGATCATAGCATGATTGCAACAATGATTAGCAACAATAATCTTCATTATCAAAAGTGTTACTGTTCCATAACACTGAGGGTGTTACATTCTTGCATGTTCTCTGTTGCTGTTTGTTGCGTTGGCCAAGTAGTAGGTAGTGACTCCAAGAGGGAGTGTTATGCTTGATTGTGGGTTCATGCCCCCTGATGACTAGCTTGAGTGACAGAAACATGAGTCTAGGGGATGTGTTGTTGCCACAAGGGGGAAATAACGGTTCTTGTAACCACGGTTGCAAGGATTGCTTACTTTACGCAAAGTTGTTTTAATGCAGTTGTCTGTTGCTTTGGGTTTACACTTTGGGTGGGCTCGCAACTTAATACTACCGAGATGTTCTTGATAGATATCTCAAGGTGGATGATTAGTAGTAGATGCAGATGGATTTTGGTCTACTTATTTTGGTGTACCGCCCATGCTTTTGAGCCTCTTCCTTTGTTTGTAGCATAGTTAGCATTGGTTTGCGCCTGTAATCCTGTCAATTGCCCAGCTGTGATTTTTTTACCTTGCATAGCAGATTTATTGTCTTTCGGGAGAGAGACATCACTGGTGAACGTCATGGGACCCCGGTCCATATTTTCATCACTGTTTACACGCTCAATTTTTTTTCTTTTTTTACATTCCAGTCGCAATTATCACTACCTATTATCTGTTGCGTTTGATCCTTTTTAAATGGCAAGGCCGGAGAGATTGACAATCTCTCTGAACTTCATTGGGAGCAAAGTTATTTGTATTTGTGTGCAGGTCCAGGTGAAGCAAGTGACACGGCACCTCACTTGCCAAACCACCTACTTGTCTTTGTCGGATTCCTACGGGAGACAAACCCTATCCTCTATGTTAGGGGAAATTTGTTGCTATCCTACATCTCACCTTCCACTTGGGGTAACTAACGAAGGGCGAGAATCCATTATCATCTCTCGTGCATCAGCATCCCCAAGCTTAGAAGCTTGAGTCTCCTTGGATATTTCTGGGGGGTGCATGGGGGCATCTCCAAGCTTGAGCGTTTGACACTCCCCGATCTTCTTTCATCATCTTCCCTCTCACACTTGAAAACTCCCTTCATACATAACTCATCATAAGCGGATTAGAGAGGTTAGTATCCATAATAAAACAATTTGCCTCTGCTGGAAATAAATATATTCTTGAGGAGCTACTTTTTCTCAAGATTCTCCAAAAGTTTTTGCAAAGAAAAAGCTAGTGCAAGACTTGCAAAACTGAGAAAAGGAAAAAGGGGCGGAATCTGTGAAAAAACAGACCAGCAGGTAGTAAATTATTTTTTGGGGTACTTCTGCAACTCAATTCAAAAAACTTAGAACAGACGCTCAAAATCTAATTGTATACAACATGCTGTCAAAAAAATCAGATAAAAAAGATGATCTGGTGATTTTAGCCGAATTTTTTTGTCCAAGGAAAGAATCTGTTTTCTTGACAGCATGTCACAACTTTTGAACTTTCTTGCAATCGGCAACTAAACTTGGCACAAAGATTGAAAATAAAGATACAATGATGTTGCTACAGTAGTAACAATCATCAAGACCACTAAAAACAGAAGGAAAAACATATTGGGTTGCCTCCCAACAAGAGCTTTCTTTTACGCCTTTGAGCTAGGCACAAAGCAAAAAGAGGAATCAAAAGTCATCATAATTTTCGGAGTTATAAAACCCTTCAAATGGTTCCTCAACAAGTTCATTCTTGTTTCTTTTAGGAAAGGGGTACGTAACTTTTGCCTTCCCACGTAAGCTTATTTGTGCCTTACCTATATCAATGAAGCCCTTCACGGCTCGGAGGAAGTCCCTTCCAAGCACTATGTTTCCTTGGTTTGGCTTCATGATGAAGAAATCAATCATTGCAATCCCTTTAAGGTTGGTCGTAATGGGTAGTATCATAAGTTGGTATCATGCATATGATACTAGTGCATGATACTACTCCCGTAATGCATAGTATCATAAGTAGTAGTATTTATTGCCATGCAAGAAACATAGTAGTACTGCATTTAACATGATACAGTATCATAATATGATACTACATCCTCTCTTTCTTCATTAAATTGCTTGCCACCTCATCAAAATTTTCTAGTTGGCATCTATGATACTACCTATGATACTCCCATTACGGGCAGCCTAAGAAATTGAACCGATACGTCTTTTATCCTTCCCTGGATCTCAGAAATATCTCCATTAGCGTGTTCATTATAGGATGATAAATTTTCCATGATTAATTTTAAAGAATCATAAACTACTTTTGGCATTGTAGAAACCATGGATCCAATATCACAAAAAGCAAGGAAGTCTTGATTAGAGATGCTAATTCTAACAAAAGGCTCCCAGTCATTTTCTATCTCCAAGATATCTTTCTTATTGGGCTTGGGTCTCTCTACTTTCCTCAAGTCTAGAGCATCCATTCTTTTCTCAGTAGTAGCAAGTCTATCTATAACAGTATCAAAACTATGATCATAAACAAAATAACTAGATAGACCATGTATAATATCAAGAGCTCTAGCTTCATAAAACTCTAAGAAATCTCCTTCAGCTATAATATCAAGAGAGTGTTTACACCACTTAAAAAGACCATGGTAAAAATTTCTAAGAATTTTTTTTATAGGTATCCAAGGCATAATTCTCCTATGTGCATCGGAAATTTTGTCCCATTCCTTCTTCATATTCTCTCCATCCCTTTGATGGAAATCTAAAACTTCTGATTCCCTCAAAGCACCAAGTCCTAACATGCTTGACTAAACAAGAAGGACTACTAAAATCAAGATAAATAAATTTTTTGTGGTTTTTGATAAGGGACACAAAGACAAAAACTGGAAGGTAAACTAACAAGACTGAATAGCAAAGATAAAAGATAGTGTGCAACTCCCCTATCTTGAGATTGGAGTCCCCGGCAACGGCGCCAGAAATTTTCTTGATGCGCGAGAGATGATAACGGATTCTCGCCCTTGGTGGTTACCCCAAGTGGAAGGTTGAGATTTAGATAGCGACAAATTTCCCTTGGCAAAGATACCAAGGTTGAGATCGACCAGTAGGACTCCAACGACGACAAATAGGTTGTTCGACAAGTGAGGCGCCGTTTACGATAATCACTTGCTTCGCCTGGACCTACCCACAGAAACAAATAACAAATAACTTTAATCCCAACAAAGTACAGAGAGGTTGTCAATCTCTCCGTCCTTGCCGTTTACAAAGGATCAACGCAAGAAATAATGATAGTGATAACTACAACTAGAAAGTAAAACAGGAAGTAAATTGAGGGTATAAACAGTAATGGAAATATGGACCGGGGTCGCATGAAGTTCACTAGTGATGTCTCTCACCCAAAAGACGATAAACAACTATGCAAGGTGAACAAATTATAGCTGGGCAATTGACAGGATTAAAAATGCACCGCAATGTTAACTATGCTACAAAATAAAGGAAGAGGCTCAAAAGCATGGGCAGTACGCCAAGACAAGTATACCGAAATCCATATGCATCTGCTCACTGATAACCCTCAACTATAGGGGATCGAGATAGTCTTCGCAGGCAAGATAACCCAATTTATTGATTCGACACTTGGGGACACAAAGAATACGTACAAGCTTTGACAATTGAGATGTCAATTCAACCGCACCTGAAATAAACACTTGCTTGCACAAAGGTATTAGTATCAACTGTGATATGGCGGTGGTAGTGGTGATGATAATAGTGGTGATAGTGATAGTGGAACAGCAAAGGTAAACAACTAGTAACCAGCAGAAGGAAAACACTGTAGGCTAGGGAGATGGATGGTTGGGCGCTGCTTGGATGAGAACGAACATGTAACATATTCTAACTTGGGCAAGGCTCACAAGAAACAAAGGATCATCTAGGCAAATATCAAACATCAGGCATGTATCCCAATGTAGTTGTAAGTGCTTGCAATAAGAACTTTGCACAACATCTTTTTTCCTACCCTCCCGCTACAAACGGGGCCAAAAGGAACTTAGGGAGATTAAGGTACTCCTGTCAAAGAGCACCGGAACAAAGCTGTCACCATTGGCCTCGCCGGTTCCGGACTATAATAAGTGCATACAACTCATAGATAGGATCAAGAACACCACAAACTCAAGAAACAAAAGGGTGATCAGATCTGAAATCATGGCACACGGGCCCAAAGTGACAAGCATTAAGAGCAACAAGTTGTAACAGAGATGATAAACACAAAGTAGATGATAGGCAACATGCCCCCAACAATATGATTGAACTATTACATGATCTAACTCATCCAATCCCTACCATCCCCTTTGCCTACAGTAGGGAATTACTCACACATGAGAGGAGAAGTCATGGAGGGGTGATGGAGAGGCGAGGATGATGATGATGGCGATGATTTCCCCCTCACCGGAGGCCAATTCAGCCTCCAGATTAGCTCTCCGAGGAAGAACAGAGGGTTCCGGCGGCTCCGTGACGTAGATTGGAAAGGCGACTTCTCCTTCGGGGTTTCCTCGACGGGGGAATAAATAGGGGACAAGGTAGGTCACCAGGGGGTGTGGGACCCAGCCAGGAGGGCAGGTGGCGCGGCCAGGGGCTGGGCCGCGCCAGGCACCCTCCTGGCTGCCCCCTGGCTGCCCTATGGCCCCCCTTTGGATCCTCGGAAGCTTCCGGAACGCTGATTTTTTATATATATTTTTTGGGATTTTTCCAGCGTACCTAAATATCCAGAAACCTGCACAAAAGAAAACAGCACTGGTAGCTCTGCTGAAAACAGCGTCAGTCCGGGTTAGTTTCGTTCAAATCATGCAAGAATGAAGTTAAAACAATAGAAAAAGTGTTTGGAAAAGTAGATACGTTTGAGACGTATCAGATGCTCAGCATGTTCTTCTTCGTTCTTCGAGTATATAAGGATGTCATCGAGGTAAATCACAACGAACTTGTCCAAATACTCTAGATCTACCATCCCACATAGCAAAGCGAATAATAAGAGTAGCCAGTATGGTGATCAATCCATCCTGCACCCAAATCATTACCTTGTATATGGTTTAGCGAATCTCGCATTCTAACACTCGGGCATCCTCACGAGCACTGCAGAATTAACTTCTCCACGAACTGAGTTCGGGTAAATCCATGGTTTCTGCATGCCAAACAAAACAACTATCGTTTCTTCACAACTCTCAGGTTTTACGTATATTCCTATAAGATTCTCGGTTGGAAAAGTCGAAGCTTACTCCATGGTCCTTCTTTCCGCAAGAGCGTGCTTGATTCTTAATCGATCTTGCAGCTTGTGGGTTATGGCCCACCTCATCTATTGCAAATCTTAACTCCTCCTTGGGTTGCAAATATTCTCCATCTCAAATATAAGTCTTGCTTCTCATTCTTAAAATCCAGCTATACTCCTTCCTTAATATCTTAATGCAGACTATCACATCTCCAAACGGACTCATCACTTACGTGTCAAACTCGATTGTGAGGTCTGATGTAGTTAACACTTCGATCATTATTCGGGTAGTAATATAAGATACTACCACCATTAAAATAAAAATCCAGGGTCTCTTCCTTATCTTTACATTAGCTTCCGAATCACTTCTCCTTGCTTGTAGTGTTACTACTCATAAATATCCAATTCACACATGTGGTTGTTTCCTGACCAAAGGCGCATACTAGCTCTATTGAATGTCAAATTGATCATTGCAATCTCATAGAATTTACACATCTCCATCCGACGTTTCTTTTTTACAAAACATTTCCTACTACACTTATTGCATGCTTCATATCTAATATCTCGTCATACGACTTCTATCCATTATGATATTCTCCGGCAAAGTGATCTTTCTCATTGCAGCAAAAATGATTTCTCCTTTCCAGTCTCGGGGTCTCATTGTGAGTACTTAAGCTCCTTGAGGCTTTGTCTTCCTTTTGGGGCATTTGGTAGAGTAGTGCCCTGTTTCTCTGCACCTAAAGCATATGACTTGACTCCGATCCTTCTTTGCAGAAATTGGGTTCTTCTGGGGATACACCCTTCTTTCATTATCTCTATCCTTGGATTTCTGGGATGCATTCTTCTCCTCTATATTCTTGACGTCTTTAACATAAGCGGTGTTCTCCTGGGTGTAAGGCTTCTTATGTGAATCTTGAGTCATCCTCTTTTTTTTGGTCTGGGTTTTTCGTCTTGCGAGCAGGTCGTAGTCTTTACAAGGGCAACCAGGTGCATGACGTCCATCCTTGCTACAATGCCAACACACGACACTTCCAAACACCTTATGTTTCTTTCTCGGCCTTTCTATGTTGCTCCAATCTTCTATTTCTTGTTGGTCATACTCCACTTCTATTGTCGGTAATTTACCCATATACTCGTCCCCCTAATTCGTGCAATTTTATGAAATATGTCCTTCTTCTCCACATGAATAGCATGACTTGATGCAAACTGGGGTTGATGTTTCTTCAAGATGGTCCTTAACATCTCCCTTCATCATGAGTACCTCTATCTGTTTACTAAGAGCTTCCTTCATCCCTTCCTTATGTTGTTGGATCACCTTCTGTACCATGGGGTATAAGTTACACTGGGCGGGGTAATGGGTAGTTCCTTCACACAAGAAACAGGTAACCTGCCTAGTGGGACATTCTTCAGTTTGGGTGAGTTTCTTCACGATAAGGGCATTCATCCTGATGTTCCTCGTGGGTGTGTCCTATATCCCCACAGATCTTACATGCGCATGGTTTCTTCAGATCGTATATACTAGCCTTCCTTGTTCGGGAGACAAGACGAGATCTTAGTAGAGTCAGTTTGAATTCCTCCCAAGTGATTTCTCCTCGCCATCCATTGATAGCTTGGTACATCCTCCACCAAGTAGCAGCACCTTTTGCAAAGTACTGAAGAGCATATTGCACCATATCGTTTCTTCCAACACTGTTATCCTTCATGTGATCCTCCACGTTCTGAATCCATTGTTCGGTCTCCAACTGAGTCATCGCTCCGGAAAATATGAGTTCATCTCCATACACCATCTATGGGGTCCAAGGGTTTTGGTTTAGGGAATAAGTTTGGAGGGGAGGGAGAACAGTACAAAAGATAACACACAAATCACCGCATCTAACGTGAGCATATAATAGGGGTTTAGTCCTCTAAAGGTTATGGGTAGTCTTGGGATCTTCAGAGTCTTAAAAAAAATCTTTGAGTCTTCAAAATCTTCGATACTTGTAGTTGGTAACTTCCATTCTTCCAATGCACGGTATAATCCTCTTTATACTGAATTGATCAGGAGTCCAATAACTTGTCCTTCTCGATGTAGCGTAAGATGATCCTTCCAAATAGTCAAAGTGGCACGGGTATAGTCTAACTTGTTTGGGGGTAAGAGAGAGTGTTTGGTAAAGCTCAGAAAAGATGAGAAGTAATGATTTTTTTTCAAAATAATATTTTTTAGCAAAAGAATTTCCTATGGCTTTCCACTATCTAGGGTCACGACCTACAGTCAACATGTGCTCTGATACCATCTTGTAGCGACCCGGTACCGAAGGGAACCAAGTCTACTATGCTTCTGTGCTATCCCTGGATCAGTATGCTAGCACACACAGGTACTCTATGAAATACCATAGTATCACATGTCATAAATTAACGTAAATACATGGTATTTATTACCTTACAGCCCTTGGGCTAGAATACACAGCAGAACAATCAATATATAAGTGGAGTCCCATCAACTCCAACGGCAAAGATGAGTGTAGACTTCACGACCCTAAATCGTATCACTTACTCGTCGTATATAATCCTGCAACACCGAAGGTTACAGCCCGACAACGGGTCAGTACATTTGAATGTACGGCAAATCATATCCCAGTAAGAAGTAAAATTTCCTACAATACATGCAATTTGGCTGGTGGAGCTTCTACATTTATTTTTGCAAAAAGCTAATTTTTCCTTATAGAATAATAATAACTAAGTTCTACAATAGCATACGATTGAGATGGTAACCCCCACTCAATCTATCCCAAAGTGATTAAACCAATCAGTTAATTAAAGATGATGAGACAAATCAATATTTCCACAACTAGTTGCTCAAATTGTCCATAACCGGGGACACGACTAATCGATTAGTTTTATACTCTGCAGAGGTTTGTGCACTTTTCCCCACAAGACTCGATCGCCTCCTTTGTAGTTCGTCACACTGCATGATGTATGACAACTGGAAGATCGAGACATGGTCTTTCAGAAGAGTTTCCCTTACTCCGGTAGCACCCATCCCACCTACTCACATCTACTTTCGTAGTGCTACCTAGTAAGAGTCCCTACAACTGATCAACCAAGCCAGAGCCCATAGTAGCTTGTGGCGGCACACGTAAGCTTCTAGGTATGTCAATACAAACAGTCCCTTTGAGCCTGGGTGGCTTTCCGCAGTCATCACTGGCCACCCCCAGGATGCTCGCAACCATCCCACCCAGGTAGTTCATTAACTTTATCTTGGTCCTAATTACTAATTTATCACTCATACCTCATAATGATTCACTTCCCAATCCACGTCTACTTAGCATAGCAATATCCTATTATACGATGGTGACAAATATGTAAGGATCAGACCTACCTCAATGAACTACTGGGTGTAATAGCATAGTACAACCTACCATGCAATCTAAAGAAGAAGAACTAATGCATTGAAAACATAGGTAATAGGGAATATGATCAAAAGATATGACTTGCCTTGAATCTTGATGAAGTTATTCGCGCTCATAATTCCGACAATTCTACTCGTCACACTCCGAGCAATCTATCGTAACCAAGCAAACAAGGTTGCACACAATAAATCAACAATCCAAAAGAAGGCGAACAATTTTATTTTATTTTGAATCTTCAAAAGAAAAACCAAATAATTTTTTTTGCAAAACAGATCAAGATTGATTTTAAAAGTGGGTTACAAAGTGTCTAGAATATAGGGTTTAGCTAGGGTTTTAGTTTGCAAAAATAATCAATCAAATCCGACTTGTAAAACAAAAGATACGATCAACTAAAGTTGAAAATAGAATCTGATCAGATCTGAATATTTTCGAAAATTAAAAAATAAATTTTAGGGTTGTACTGGATAGAGGACTTCAAAAGAAAACCGTGGGCTTTGAAATCACGCAAAACGGATATACGGTCAAAAAGATATTACAAAAACAAATCTACATTTAGATTTTTTTTTTGATCAAACGCAAAATATTTTTTTCCTCAAAACTTGGATCGATAGTACCTAATGGGTAGAGGATTAAAAACAAACAAGTGGCCGCTAGTTTCATCTAAAACGGAGCAACGGATAAAAAGTTACGACGTTTTTACTAACCGCGACGTGTAGATTAGACGCGACGAAGACGACAACTCCGGCGATCTTCGGCGTCAACGAGGACGTCTAGGATGTAGGGCTTGATTAGAAGATCACAACGGTGGTGGTGATGATCTCCAACGTCGTCCGTACGGGCGTGGCAACGCGGTGAACCGAGCGCGCTCCGATGAACTCCCGCGGTACGCGTACAATTTGGGGATCAATCTTGCGCAAGAAAAGAAGAGGGAAAAAGATGTCAATTAGATGCACAACGAAGAAAGAAGTCGGTATGCAAAATTTGGGAGCAAGGGGAGGCTCACCGGCGACGGGATCTACCGGCAAAGTCGAAATTTTTCGTCGAGATCTACCTCGAAATTAGCTCGATTTGGGGCGGTTTGGGGCGAAATTTTATGAGGAAACGGCGAGAGGGACGTGGAATATTTATGGGACAAATTTTCTTGAGCAAAGGGCAACCGGAGATGGAGTTCCGGGCGAACACGGCGAGCGGCGCCGCGGAACAGAGTCCGCTGCGGACTCGTTCTGTCTCCAGGAGGGAGACGCTCGTACGTGCACACGTGCTCGTGCTGGGCCACTTGGCCCGCTGCCTGGCGCGCTGGCTGGGCCGGCGGTTGGCCTGGCCTGTCGCGTCGGTTTTTTTTTTCTTTTTTTTCGCGAACTTTTTTTAAAAATATATATATATAGAGGTATTTTTAATATAATAAAAGTAGCCCAAGAAAATAACATCTTATATTATAAAAATAATAAAAATATCTAAAATGTAATTACGTTTATATACATATATATACGTACTTTTCTTAAAATTTAAAGAGTTTTATAAAATAAAATATAAATCGGAAAAATACGAAATAAATTTCTAAAATCTTAGAAAAACATAAATAATATTTTCAATAAGTTATTTATACAAAATAAAATAATAAAGAAAAACTTCATTCAAGAAATTCAAATAACTCCGAAGCAAGGTTTTAAATCATTTTTAATGAAATTGAAGAAGTCATGTTATCTTCCCTCATTTAATTATTTTTATTTTATATATAAAAATATTGACAACTTTTATTTGAAACATTTTTCCAACTTTATTTTATTTATTGAAGGAGTCATATTACCTTCTCTCTATTTTTATTTGTTTGATTTGTTTTAAATAATAATTGCAAAAGAACAAAAATGAATATTAAGGAAAGTCCTTTTATTTCCTCTCATTTTAATATTTATTTAAACTCCAAATTTTTTAGATCCTAGTCTATCTCACTCAGATAAATTACACATAAATCAAACAAGACAATCATAATAATTTAATATTTATAACATTCCAAAATTTAGAATTTTGGGATGTTACACATGAAATATACTGATTTTACCTCACCGCAACATGAGCTTGTACGGTTACAAATGGGAAGCTTTTGAATAAATTTCGAGATTGCACAAGAAAGTCTAAGTTAGGAGTGGCCGGTAAATACCACATATAGGTAGGTATGGTGGACTCAAATGGAACAACTGGGTTTAGAAAGGTGATTGTGGAAGCACAAGCAGAATTCCGCTTGGTGCTGGAGGAAGGCTAGCAAAAGACGGAGAAGCGACCAACTAGAGAGCATAACAGTCATAATCATGAGCGACAAAGCAACATTGAATCGGGCATGAAAGTGATATAACTCACCCTGAAGTAAAAAGATCATCAAGGAAGAACAGACTTTTTAGTCTTAACATGCTTGAACATGTGCCAAGTCAATCCAATAATCCCCCGGAGGGAAATACCACTTCAATATGCCACACCATGAAGAGTGCAATGCATGTCAATCATCTCAAGCAACAAATTATAAACTCTAGCTATTTGAGACTAACCACAAAGAAAGCATGAACCACTGGGAAAGCATTGTAAACATAGCACTATGTCGCTACAAGCTGGTCTTTAATCATAAGTACAGGAATATGTACAAAAGTAGAAACAAAAAGAGTTCATACCGGCTTTCCTTGTTGCATCCCTTCCGTCGATCTTCATCATTACTGCCTTGTCACTTGCACGATCGAACGTAGGAAATTATAATCATCACAGACTCGAGCTGAACTCTGAAAACAAAGAAAACTAAAGAGCAAAGGAAACATATTTTTGGGTTTTTTTAAAGTTTAACGAAAGCAAAAGAAAGGATAAATCTTTTTGGGTTTTTTTGCAAACTAGAAGAACAAAGAAGAACGGGCAAAAACTTGCAAAAAGATAAAAGCGAACCAATGGTAGATACAAACGAAAGGGAAGGAGAGCACGTACTCCCCCAAGCTTAGGCTTTTGGCCTAAGTTGGGATCTTCTACTGCGGTCCCGCGGAGCTTCCTGCTCCGGGGTAATGGTAATCCCACGGGTTGTATGAGCCCTCTGGTGCGTACACTGAAGTCCTCGGATCCTCCCACATGGAAGAGGAAGGTCCCGCCCCCCATCCAGAGGAAGACCCTTCACCCCAGGGGGTGACGGTCTCCTCCTGAACTGGTGGATATACCACGTGCTCCTCCTCGTCTGGCTCGACCCCCTTCGTGGGGTCGTGAAACTGGTACCTCCCCGTGATCTCATCAAACTCGGCCACTGAAAAACGAAATCCATTCTTGCGAGAAAAATCGAACACAAGTGGTGCAGGTAGACGGACATCGCGTTCCACACCGTCTTTAAACCGCAAAACATAATCAAGTGCATAGCGGTCAGAGGCCTTAGTAACAAAGAAATGCCTCTTCATGGCAGCCAAGTCAAGGCTAAGAAAATGAAAGACTGTATCATCTGGGCGCGGTTCTCCTTGGAGAAACTGCAAAAGAAGTGTGGCATAGACGCCACCAAAGAGGGCCCCCTTGTTACTATTAGTAGAAAGGCGTTTCGCAATAAGCGAACCCACATGATACTCGTGCTTCCCTGAGAGGGCATTCGCCATGATAGCAGTATCAGGCATAGAAGTGCTGCTCGTGTTGTCTCGAGCCAACATCCTCTAGCAATATAATAGGAGAAATACCTGAGGTGAGGGGACATAATGTTGGAAATCTTCTGACGGTTGGATGCCCTCACTTCAGTGTTACAGAACGAGTCGAGGAGGGTGTTGAGTGCAACAGTTTGGACATTTTTCCTCTTCTTCTTCTCGACCAAGCCTGGCAAACCTAAAGCTTCACAAAATGTACTCATAGGCATGGTCAACAACCTTTCATAAAGTCTAAACACCACAGTATCATTGTCAGGATAAAACCTGAAATTGTTAACAAAAATAGCGGTGAGTGTCTCGTATTGTGGTAGACGGCTCGTAATGAGCCCTGTCAAACCTGCATGGGCACACAGAGCATAGAACTCTTCTCGTATGCCGGCATCCTCCATGAAGTCTTCGCATGGAAATGCCATAGATCTTGCGGGTGACGCGTCCAACATCTCCATGGGTACGATATCTTCATTATAGCTCACCCTCGTGGCCGAAGGTGAAGCTGCGGAACACGTAACACGGCTAGGGCGCTCGGGCTTCTTCTTCCCAAGCCACTTTCCTAGCCTCTCCATTTCTGAAATTTTTAACAATTCACAAGAACGAGGATTTAAGCAAAACTAGTTTGGGAAAAACATTCTACTTACTTTACCAAGGCTCAAACTAGCAACCAAACTTGAAAACTAAATTTCTACACAAACATTTAAGCTCAACTAAACAACACCAAGAACCACTAAATACTCACTAATGAATCCACCAACTAGAAAACTAATTGGAGGGGTGAGGGAGTCACATACCAGAGAATATTTGTCCCAAATTTCAGCTCAAATGAGTGGTTGTAGAGGGAGATCGAAGTTCCGTGCTCAAGAACAACAAGAACACGAAACCAGAGCAAGAAAACGAGTTTTCGGGGTGAAAGAGAGAGAGAGTGGAAGAAGAGATGCCAGCAGGGAGTTCCTGTGGGCCCCAGGAGGGTGGGTGGCGCGGCCAGGAGCTGGGTCGCGCCACCTGGCCTCCTGGGCCAGGGGGGGACCCCCCCTGGTCAGCCACAGGTACTCCCCGATGGATTTTTACCTGGAAATTTTTATTTTGAATTTTCTGGAATTTTCAGGGCAACTTCACTGTAGAGAATTTTTCAAAGTTCAAAAAGCTGCAAAAACTTTCGTGAACTTGAGACAAAAGTTAGAACAAGTGAAGTTTTAAACGAAAACTTGGGTACAACAAGGAGAATAAAAGCTAAAGGAAATGAAAACATAACAAGCTCAACTTTTTACCTATATAAAACTTGCTAGTTAGCAAGGTTGATCAAGTCTTACCAACAAACCGGTGATATATAGCGCAGAAAGTCTCGCCTCTTATTAAGTGATCATTGCACTCTCACTTTAATGGACATGGTACCCACCATAATTGTTTTCTATTTGTGGTATATATGTAGTGGACAATCCCATTCTCCAATCTTCACGGTCTCGATATTCTCAATGGAGTTAAGGCCATGCCTCTTGTCAATTTTCTTCGGAAAATACACTGTGTGTTCTTTGTCATTTACGTTGAAGGTAACCTTCCCTTTATTCCAATCAATAACGGCACCTGCGGTGTTAAGAAAAGGTCTACCAAGGATAATGGACATGCTCCCATCCTCGGGCATGCCAAGCACAACAAAATCAGTAAGTATTAAGCAATTGGAAACTTCAACAGGAACATCCTCACAAATATCGATCGGGACGGCCGTGGACTTGTCGGCCATCTGAAGAGAGATATATATAGGAATTAGTTTCTCTAAACAAAGCCTTTTGTAGACATAGAAGGGAATAGCACTCACTCCTGCACCAAGATCACATAAGGCAGTTCTAACATAATTATTCTTTATGGAGCAAGGAATGGTGGTATACCTGGATCACCGAGCTTCTCAGGAATTTTGCCACTGAAAGAGTAGTTAGCAAGCATAGTAGATATTGCCTCATTAGGGACTTTTCTTTTATTAGTGACAATATCGTTCATATATTTTGAGTTAGGAGGTAATTTAATAGCATCAGTCAAAGGAATTTGAAGAAAAAGAGGTTTCATCCACTCACAAAACTTGTTGTAGTGATCTTCTTCTTTGGATTTGACGGACTTGCTTGGGAAAGGCATGGGTTTCTGTACCCATGGTTCTCGTTCCTTCCCGTGTCTCCTTGCAAGGAAGTCTTCTCTAGTATACTTCTTGCACTTATCGGGTGCTTCTTCTTCACGAACCTCGGGTGGATCATTCTTTTCAGTATCTTTTTCAGGTTCAGCACCTTCTTCAGTCGCAGCATCGGATGTAGATATGCTATTTGGATCCACAGCTTGTTCTTCTTCTTCTTCTATAGGATCATTGGAATTGTCAGCTTCCTTGTGTTTCTTTTTCTTCTTCTTATTCTTTGGGGAGCTAACAATTTCTTCTTCCTGCACTTGAGAATCTTGCTCGATCCTCTTTGGATGCCCCTCTGGATAGAGAGGGTCCTGGGTGTGTGTGCCACCCCGGGTCTTTATACCGTAAGCTTGTAAATTGTCCTGTTTGGCATTATTAGCAAGCAAATATTTTTGCACATTAGAAATTTGTTCAAGCTGAGTTTGAACCATATGAAAATGCTTCACAAGACATTTAACATCATTAACTGTTCTACTTAGAACATCAAGCAAACGTTTGATATCAAGAGTATTATCATGCAACTGACCTTGTATCTTCTTATTGAAGTGATTCTGCTTCATAATAAAATTATCAAGCTCATCTAAACATTGGTCAGGAGGTTTACCTTTAGGGATGTCACTTGCATTGAAATCTAAAAGAGAGTGTACTTCTACCATAGGTGGGTGAGTGGTAGGCTCACACAGCTTCTCAATTGGAGGTAGATTCTTCATGTCGTTAGCTTTAATACCTTTCTCTCTTATGGACTTCTTTGCTTCTTGCATATCTTCCGGGCTTAGGAATAGCACGCCCCTCTTCTTTGGTGGTGGAGGTGGTTCAGGCACGGACCAATCTTCATGGTTTTTGGAAATTTTTCCCATCAATTCTTCCGCATCATCCGGTGTTCTTTGCCTAAAAACACAACCAACACAATTATCTAGGTAGGATTTAGACCCATCGGTTAGACCAGCATAAAATATATCAAGTAATTCTTTTTTAGGGATTTCATGTCCCGGTCTAGCCTTTAGCAAAATGCAAAATCTCCCCCAAGCTTTAGGGAGATGCTCATCCTGCAACTGTTTAAAGTTATAAATTCTTTGTAAAGCAGCATGTTGCATATGAGCAGGAAAATACTTATCAATGAAAGATATAGCCATATCTTGAGGACTCTGAATGGAACCACATGGTAGTGCATCGTACCATGCTCTAGCATCTCCTTTAAAGGAAAAAGGAAGAAGCTTGGTCACATCAAAGTTCCGGATCCTTTCATCTGTGGTAAACAAGCCGCCTAACTCAGTGAGTTTGGTCAGGTGCCCGATAGCATCATCATTTTCTCTGCCATAAAAGGGATCAACTTCAACTGTGGATATAAGTGAAAGGTCAAAAGAGAAATCATAATTAGGATCAGTGATGCGTATAGGAGACGTAGCAAAAGTAGGATCAGGAGTAAACTTGTTCTTCAGGGAGTGTTTTGCTAGCAACTTCTTTATAGTAGCAGGGTCGGAATCAGCACATTCATTAAGTTCCCTGCAAAAATCATCATCAAGTGTAATATAATCATCCTCGAGGAGTTTCTCCTTAAGTTCAGCAAAGTTATGAGTTTTCCCAATAGGAGTTTGGATAACAGGAATTTCAACACCCGAGAGTCGGACAGCAGCAACAATCTGTTCTTCTATAAAAGAACCAAGTGAACCTCGTCTCGTACGGGATGGTAAGATCGGAACTTTAGGGTCTCCCTTCTTACCCATAGTGGATAACGTGCAGCAGGTAGGATAATTCGAGTAGACCTGTAAATAAATCTATGGTCCCCGGCAACGGCGCCAGAAAACAGTACTTGATAACCCTCAACTGTAGGGGATCGAGATAGTCTTCGCGGGCAAGATAACCCAATTTATTGATTCGACACTTGGGGACACAAAGAATACGTACAGGCTTTGACAATTGAGTTTTCAATTCAACCGCACCTGAAATAATCACTTTCTTGCACAAAGGTATTAGTATCAACTGTGATATGGCGGTGGTAGTGGTGATGATAATAGTGGTGATAGTGATAGTGGAACAGCAAAGGTAAACAACTAGTAACCAGCAGAAGGAAAACACTGTAGGCTACGGAAATGGATGGTTGCGCGCTGCTTGGATGAGAACGAACATGTAACAGATTCTAACTTGGGCAAGGCTCACAGGAAACAAAGGATCATCTAGGCAAATATCAAACATCAGGCATGTATCCCAAGGTAGTTGTATGTGCTTGCATTAAGAACTTTGCACAACATCTTTTGTCCTAACCTACCGCTATAAACGGGGACAAAAGGAACTTAGGGAGATTAAGGTACTCCTTTCGAAGAGCACCGGAACAAAGCATTAACAATTCATGGATACACGGAATCCTCAAATTATAGTCCATCCCCTTTGGTGTCCCAAGCTGTCACCATTGGGATCGCCGGTTCCGGACTATAATAAGTGCATACAACTCATAGATAGTATCAAGAACACCACAAACTCAAGAAACGAAAGGGTGATCAGATCTGAAATCATGGCACTCGGGCCCAAAGTGACAAGCATTAAGAGAAACAAGTTGTAACAGAGATGATAACCACCAAGTAGATGATAGGCAACATGCCCCCAACAATATGATTGAACTATTACATGATCTAACTCATCCAATCCCTACCATCCCCTTTGCCTATAGCAGGGAATTACTCACACATGAGAGGAGAATTCATGGAGGGGTGATGGAGAGGCGATGATTTCCCCCTCACTGGAGGCCAATTCAGCCTCCAGATTAGCTCTCCGAGGAAGAACAGAGGGTTGCGGTGGCTCCACGATGTAGATTCGAAAATCAACTTCTCCTTCGGGGTTTCCTCGACGGGGGAATAAATAGGGGCCAAGGTAGGTCACCAGGGGGTGTGGGACCCAGCCAGGAGGGCAGGTGGCGCGGCCAGGGGCTGGGCCACGCCAGGCACCCTCCTGGCTGCCCCCTGGCTGCCCTGCGCCCCCCCTTTGGATCCTCGGAAGCTTCCGGAACGCTGACTTTTTATATATATTTTTGGGATTTTTCCAGCGTACCTAAATATCCAGAAACCTGCACAAAAGAAAACAGCACTGGCAGCTCTGCTGAAAACAGCGTCAGTCCGGGTTAGTTTCGTTCAAATCATGCAAGAATGAAGGAAAAACAATAGCAAAAGTGTTTGGAAAAGTAGATACGTTTAGGACGTATCACTCACTAATCATCCACCTTGAGATATCTATCCAGAATATCTCTCTGGTATTAAGTTGCGATCCCCATCCAAAGTGTAAACCCAAAGCAACAGACAACTGCATTAAAATGACTTTGTGTAAAGTAAACAATCCTTGCAACCGCGGTTACATGCACCGTTGTTTTCCCCCTTGTTGCAACAACACATCCCACTAGACTCATGTTTCTTTCACTCAAGCTAGTCATCAGGGGCTAAGTAATAAACGACAACGGAGAACATGCAAGAATTACTAAAGAACATAAATATAAAAGGAGAAGAACCAAATATATTACTCAACATAGCAACAGCAGAGAGAATTACATAATCTCATAATCTCATAATCCTTCAGATCCCAGCAAACTCAACATAGCAACAACAGAGAGAATTACATATGTGCCTTCATCATGTAGGGCAGCTCGCAAGGTCTACTGAATGAAGAACAAATAGGGGGAGAGGACGTCACATAGCTACTAATCATGGAGCCATGGTCCAAGGTGGAATACTCATGGCTCATCCGGGAAGCGTCCATAGTGGTGGAGAAGCTCCCGAAGGTCAATCCTCCCTCCGACAGGGTGCCGGGAAGAGGTCTTCTGGTGCTCCCGATCATGGTAGCGCAGCGGCGGCGGAACAGAGGTGAGATCGCGAAAAAGGGTTCTGTCTTTGGGGGTTTCGGGATGAGAGAGAGATATAGGCGAAATGGGGCAGCCAGGGGGCCACCAGGGAATGCAGGCGGCCTCCCGGCTCGGCCCCACCCTAGGCCGCGCCCCTTGTCCTCCTGGACTCCAGGTGGGCCCCCTCTGGCCCCCTTCGGGCGTCTGTAAGCTTTCGTATTGCTGATTTTTTATATATTTTTTTCGGAATTTTTCTAGCAATTTAAGTAATGGGAAACCTGAAATACAAAAACAGCAGAAAATAGAAACTGGCACTGTGGTGCACTGAGTTAATAGGTTAGTCCAAATATGATCAAAAGTGTATGAAAGTGTATCAAAAGCATAGCAATAACACCCAAAATATGAATGGTGCAAGAAGAAATTATAGATACGTTTGGGACGTATCAACACGACACAAGTAACTTTGCTCCCAACAAGTACAGAGAGGTTGTCAATCTCTCCGGCCTTGTTGTTTACAAAGCATCAAACACAAGCAGGGAATAGTGATGGTGATTGCAACTGAAACGAAATAAAGCAGTAAAGAGTTGAGGTGTAAACAATGGTAATAACAAGGACCGGGGTCCCATGATGTTCACTAGTGATGTATCTCTCCCAAAAGACGATAAAACAACTAAGCTGGGTGAAAAATTACAGTTTGGCAATTGACAGAATTATAAACGCACCACAATGCTAATTATTCTACAAGAAAGTTAGAGGCTCAAAATAATGGGCAGTACGCCAAGACAAGTACATCATTTATCCATCAGCATCGTCCACCTTGAGATATCTATCCAGAAACTCTCCCTGGTATTAAGTAGCGAGCCCCACCCAAAGTGTAAACTCAAAGCAACAGACAACTACATCAAAAAACTTTGCGTAAGGTAAACAGTCCTTGCATCCGCGGTTACAAGCACCGTTGTTTTCTCCCTGGTGGCAATAGCACGTCCTCTAGTATCATGTTTTGTTACTCAAGCTAGACATCGGGGGGCATGAACCCACAATCAAGCATAAACGCTCCCTCTTTGAGTTACTATCTACTACTTGGACAAACCAAAAAAAAGCAACGGAGAACATGCAAGAATAACTCTAGAAAAAAATATAAAAGGAGAACCAAATATATAACTCATCATGATCTGAACAAAATCTCATAATCCATCGGATCCCACCAAACACGGCATAGCAACAGTAAGAAAATTACATAGATGCCTTTATCATGTAGGGAAGCTCACAAGGGCTAAGAATCGAAGCACAAGATTGGAGAGAATACATCACAGAGCTACTGGTCATGGACCCATGGTCCAAGGGGGAATAATCAAGGCACATCCGGGAAGCGCTCATGGTGGTGGAGAAGATCCCGGAGGTCAATCCTCCCTCTGGCATGGTGCTATGATGTGTTTGCTGGGATCCGATGGATTATGAGATCATGTTGATATCATGATGTGTTATATATTTCGTTTACCTTTTATATTTTGTTCTTGGGTAATTCTTGCATGTTCTCCGTTACTTTTTATTGCTTTTGTCAGAGTAGTAGATAGTAACTCCAAGAGGGAGCGTTTATGCCTAATTGTGGGTTCATGCCCCCCCGATGTCTAGCTTTAGTGACAGAAACATGATACTAGGGGATGTGATGTTGCCACCAGGGATAAAACAACGGTGCTTGTAACCGCGGTTGCAAGGATTGTTTACCTTACACAAAGTTTGTTAATGCAGTTGTCTGTTGCTTTGAGTTTACACTTCGGGTGGGGCTCGCAACTTAATACCAGGGAGATGTTCTGGATAGATATCTAAAGGTGGATGATTAGTGAGTAGATGCAGATGGATTTCGGTCTACTTATCTTAGCGTACTGCCCATACTTTTGAGCCTCTAACTTTCAGGTAGCATAATTAGCATTGCGGTGTGTTTATAATTCTGTCAATTTCTCAGCTGTAATTTTTTCACCCAGCTTAGCTATTTTATTGTCTTTATTGAGAGAGACATCACTAGTGAACATCATGGGACCCCGGTCCATATTTCCACCATTGTTTACACCTCCACTTTACTTTCTGATTTTACTTTCAGTTGCTATCATCACTACTATCTACCCTTGCATTTAATCCATTGTAAACAATAAGGCCAGAAAGATTGGCAACCACTCTGTACTCGTTGGGAGAAAAGTTATCTGTTATGTGTTTAGGTCCAGGTAAATTAAGCAACCTTGGGTTGTGAACGGCGCCATTGTTCACTTTACCACCTACTTGTCGACCTTGGAGTCCTCCTGGAGATATAAACCTTACATCCACCGCGTAAGGGAAATTATTGCTAGCTACATCTCAACCTTCCACTTGGGGTAGCCAACGAGAGCAACATCGCGCGTTATCAAGCCAATTTCTGGTGTCGTTGCCGGGGACTCCAATCTTCAAGATAGGGGACTTGCACATTATCTTTTATGTTTTCTTTTTAGTCTTGTTAGTTTACTTTCTAGTTTTTTCTTTAGAGTCTTATATCAAAAACCACAAAAAAAATACCTTGTTCTAGTTTGCTTTCTTGTTTCGGTTTATTTACTTTGTTTCTCTTTGCCTAGTGATGTTATGTTACCATGGGTGTGGAACCACCCAGATATGGTAGGATGGACACTATTCACTTGGATCGTCTTCGATCTATTTGTCTTCGCGCTAAAAACCCAACCGACTTGGTTGAGGGAAAATCATTGGATGAGCATGCTTATGAGATTGCTTCTTTGATTGAAAAGTATTATGATACTATTCACAAATCTGAAAACCTTGCAGCCCTTGCTTATTGCTTTGAGAATTATATTTGCAATGATTATATTGAGGATTTTAAAAAAAAATGTTTGATGCCCAAGAAGAGTCTAATGATTGCTATGATGAGGAATCCTATGATTCCGAGGACTCACTTGATACATCCCTTTCTAAAGATCTTGATACTTGCTTTTTTGATGGCCATGATGCTTATGAAGATGAACTTGCTATAGTTCCTTATGTTAAGCATGAAATTATTGCTATTGCACCCATACTTGATTTCCCTATTACCCTTTGAATTCTCCAAATCATATTCCGGAGAATTTTGCTCTTATAAAGGCTCAATGTGATGGGATGCATTTATCTTATGTTCCTAAAGACCATGTTGAAAACTACACACGTGTGCTCGTAGGTTATGTAACATGCTTTATGTGATACTTATATTCTTGATCTTGTTCATGATACTACTGAAAATTACTTTGAGATATGAAAGCTTGGTTACAAAAACTTTCATGTTACAAAAACACCTCTCTTTTTTATGAATGTTTTGAAGTTGCTCTTGTTCCACCTTCCTATGCTTGTCACTCTGTGCTTTCATAATTTATTTCTTTATGAGTTTCCCATGCATACGAAGTGGGTTAGGCTTAAATGTGTTTGATATTTGCTTCTTGATGCTCTCTTTTGTTTGAATTCTTATTCTTATGAGAGCACCATTTATAATCTTAATGCCTAGCTAAAAGGCATAAAAGAAAGCTCTTGTTGGGAGGCAACCCAAGATGTTTTTACTTTAAGTTTTAGTGGTATTGATGCCTGTTACTATTGTAGCACCATCACTGTATCTTTACTTTTAAGATTTCTACCAAGTATTAGCCTCCGATTGCAAGAGAGTTAAAAAGTTATGACATGCTGTCCAGAAACAGATTATGCCCCCTTGACAGAAAAAATAGCCATAAATCACCAAATCGTCTTCTTGAGCTAATTTTTTTTACAGCGTGCTCTATTCAATTAGCTTTCATGCGTCTGTAATGAGTTTTTTTATTTGAGTTGTGGAAATACCCCGAAAAAATTATTTACTACCTGCTGGTCTATTTTTCACGGATTCTGCCACGTTTTGTGTTTTCATTGTTTTGCAAACCTTAAGCTTGCTTTTTATTTGCAAAAACTTTTTTTCAATCTTGAGAAACGGTAGCTCTTCAAGAATATCTTTATTTCCAGTGGAGAAAAAATATTTAGCGGGTACTAACCACTCTAATCAGCTTATGATGAGTTTCGTATGAAGGGACTTTTCAAGTATGCGAAGGAAGATGATGAAAGAAGATACGGGAGTGTCAAGCGCTCAAGCTTGGGGATGCCCCCATGCACCCCCAAGAAATATACAAGGAGAATCAAGCATCTAATCTTTGGGATGCCCCCGTGCATCCCCTTCTCCATCAACAATCATCAGTTTGTCCTTCTCCATGCTATATTTCTATCGCTTCATATGTTATGTGCTAAATTTGGAGCGTCTCGCTCTTTAAATTTTATTTTGCTTAGTTTTTTTGCCATTCATAACAAGTTGGATCCTAGCCTACATTGTTTGGGAGAAAACACGCTCCAGTCCACCTTAGAACACAACATAGGCTTGCATGCTTATCTTTCTTTTTGTGTGTGTTCTTTATCTTTTCATGGTTGTTGTCATGCTTAGCTCTTAGTTTTCATGCTTATATTTTATGAGCTTTTGTTTAGGTTGTTCTAGGAACTCTCTTGAGTTTTCATGCTTATCTTGTTTATAGAGTGGTCTTGTTGCTCTGAGTTGTGTGCCTTGCATGAGTAGGTAATTAAGGTTGCTATTACAAGTGTAGTAGTAACATGCAATAGTTTTGAGGTATTGATTTGAGTGATGTTTGGAATTTTGGTACAAATAGCTTGATCCTACTAGTGATAGGTGTCGTATTTTGGGCAATCCGTGCTTATTTTCAAAAACTACAAAAATTAGTTGAGAACTCTAGCTACTAGATGGATCACTAACCTTTGGAGGGGCTGGAATATATAGAATACCCTCACGAACCATGGGTCAAGGATGTACAAGGATAACCAAACCCCAATACACTCCTCCTCGGGGTACTTGTCTCTTTGTGAACCTCCTGATTAGATAGAGAGTTGCCGATAATAAGTGCATGAGTTCTTCGGACTAATGTGAGTATTCAATTGTTGGCACTTCCACCTTCCATATTTTGCTAGTCTCTTCGGTACCGTGCATTGCCCTTTCTCTACTTGAGAGTTGGTGCATACTTCGCCGGTGCATCCAAACCCTTGGCATGATACGCTCTGTCATCATAAACCCCTTATATGTTCCTCAAAACATACACCATACCTACCTATCAAGGCATTTCCATAGCCTTTCCAAGATACATTGGCATGCAACATCCACCATCTCATGACTTGATCGTCATGTCATACATGTTTTTGCTTGATCAAGGAGCCGCATGCTAGTTGGGCTTTGCCCTTATTATTGCTACATGACACGCTAGTATCATCGCATATCCTGCTACACTTGCAGAGGCATACATTTTCATACATCATGCTAGTTATCATTCTTCTTTATGTTGAGTACTTGTAAACTGTGAAGATCTTCTATATTCTTGTAAAATATAGAGTGTTGCCCTTCAGTGAGGAAATGATCCCAAAGAGGAAAAATTAAAAGATCCCAAAGAGGACAAATGAGAGATAAATAGAAAGAGACAAAGAGGCCACAAAAATACAAAAAAGATAAAAAAGAGAGAAGGGGAAACACTACTATTCCTTTTGAAAGATCCACACTCGTACTCCATTGTCATATTTGTGCTCCATAGAGATTATCATTCATGCATAACTATGTGGGGACCCTTACACTATAGAACTTGGCTTGCATATTTCAAGGATGAGCCTCCTCAAATGAGCTCTAGGTCTTCACGAGCAAGCAAGTTGGATGCACCCCCACTAGTTCCATTGCAGAGCTTACCTTAGCTCATATGTGCATCCATTGCATGGAAATCCCTACTCCTCACATCATATCTATCATTTGGCTTTCTCTCGCCTATGATTGTCCTCATTGATGTGAGCCTTTCTCACCATTTTTCTCTACCTTCCCCATCATTTCTCTCTTTGCCATCCTAAGTGCCAACGTATCTTGCTCGCGCTCATCCATTGCATGAGAGCTCAAAGTCGAAAGGGAGAGGATCAGTTTGACTTGTACCTGACTAGTGGTCTGGGGATGAGTCAAAATAAGATCCCAAAGGAGACCAAGTGTGAAACTTTAGTAGATTGAGTTGTCAATTAAACTATATATTTTTTTTTCTCTAAACCCATCTCCCACTTCTTGCACGCAAACACCATTTTGAGACATCCGAGTCACGGACAATGAGATCTCTTGCACCTTTATGTTCATACTTTGCTAGTTTTAATAGTAGATATAGACTCTTGCTTGTTATTATCTTGACTTGAATTGCACATCTTACTTGCTTTACTTTGAAGTTCTTATATGTGTGATAGCATGACACCACGGAAATTATCTATGTTGTCATTTACCTACTCGAGCACGAGCAGGAATTAAGCTTGGGAATGTTGATACGTCCCAAACGTATCTATAATTTCCGCTTGTTCCATGCCCTTTTATGTGACATTGAAATATGTTTTGCTACACCTTTATATCATTTTACACATATTTGGACTAACCTACTAACTCAGTGCACCCAGAGCCAGTTTCTGTCTGCTGATGTCTGTAAGTTGCAGGTATTTTCCCCCAATTTATAGATCTCCAAAAATTCTAGAAAAATCGGATAAAAAATCAGCAGAACGGAAGCTTCCGGAGCCCCTAAGGAGAGCCGGAGGGGGGCCACCCCCTCCCAGGCGGCCAGGTGGCGCGGCGCACCTCCTAGCCGTGCCACCAGGGTGCCTGGGAGGTGGGGTGACGAGGATTGACCTCGGCAAATCCCATGGTTAGGAACCCTGGGTTAGATCGTAGAGGAGATGTGCAGGTTGGAGATACTCGTGGGCTAACAAGAGAAAGCACTTCCTTCTCAATTGTATTATGATGGAGGCAATTACAGTGGAGGTCAAGGCGAGTTCGCTCAAGACCGTAGGTGTTGCTTGAATATTCGATGCCCTAGACGTCCCCTCTCCCAGCCTTTATATACTAGGCTGGGTCGCAATGAGTCCTTCTAGGTGTACAGAGAGGGTTTCCTAATCTAACTTTAGTCTTGGATGCCAAGTCGCGGTTTCCATAATCGTCGAGGACTCCCATGGCGGTGCCTCGAGTGGGTCAAGCATTGGCTGATTGAGGCTTCTAGCGGGACTTCTAGCTTTATACGTACCAGTTACCCTCATCTGTAGGAGTCGTGGGGTCACCCCCTCGTCAGTATCCCCCGAGTGCCTGGGGGACTCGAAGAGTCACGCAAGGACTCGAAACCATAATCGCATGTCTTCATGCGTGCAGCGCAGATGCAAGTCGTCGGCTGTTAGCCACAAAAGATAGTTTATTCGAGGGATGATAAGCTACAGAGTCCCAATGTAACATCCGGGGATTTTCACCCAAATTGAAAATTTTGTTTGTTGCATTATTTTATTGATTGCTAGAATTGTTTGTAGTATCTGCTTCACCGATTTAAAAATCGGTGAATATTTCCCCCCTTGTTCTCGTATCGGATGTGTGACTGAACCTTTTACCCAAAGGCACACGACCTTTGCGACACCGGGTTTCACCTGAGCACCGTCGCGACTTCCGGCACAAGACCAGCCTTGACCCCCCGTGCGGAAAACCCAATTTATTAAATAAATGGATTATTTTATTGGGTGGGTTTTGAAGATCTCGGTTCTATGCGAAACGATGTAGACGACGTCAGTTTAGTGCAGCAAGGCGGTGTTTCGAATTTCGTGCGATTCCGACTTCGTCGGGCAGGTAAACGATCGGAGGTGCCAGGGATAATAGCCGATGTAATGTGAGGGGCGTATTTACAAAATGACGCGAGCTATTACCTGGACCCCCAGATTCCCCTCTTATCCTTGGACTCTATCCCACCCAAAAAACCGGACCCGAAACGGGACATTTTGTGGCCCGAAGCCCCTCCAAAGCAACCACCTGCTATATATAGCAGGGCTACACAACCTGTTTTGGAAAACCTAGCCCCTACCTCCTCTGATTTTTTGCGCCCCCCCCCAACGTAGAGTAGCCACATGTCCATTCTCCCAGATCTGAAGAGCAGGACCCTTGGATCTGGACTGTTGGATCAATAGATCCAACGGCCGAGGACGCCTGGATTCCCTCCCCTGTTGCAGTCCCCTGCCCCGAGCGCACCAATGGAGAGCTGCCCGACAATGTCGCCATGTGCCTCGCCGCCCGACGCCGGCCGCCGCCGCGCCTCTGGTCCGCCCCGCAGGTCGCCCTTCGCACCCCTCTCCCCCTCTCCCCTTTCCTCTCGCTCTCTCCTCCTCCCCTTCATCTTTTCTCTTCTTCCAGGAGCACCCAGCCGCCATGGAAACGCAACCCCGAGAACCTCGCCGTGCTGCCACGGGACTGCGCCGGCGACCACCCTAGCCACCGGATCCGGCCGTCCCTCGGCTCCACGCCCGTCCCCGGCCTTCCCTCGTTGCCGAGACCTCACCATAAGACCACGGTCGGCCAGCCCCTCCGCCGTCGCCTGCAACGCTCATGCGGGAACGAGCACGCATGCCGGCACGAACCGCTGCGCCCGCTCGTGGGCTGGCCACAGCCTCCCAGGCCTAGATCCAGCTGACCGTGGCGCAGCGCCACGGCCCACTGGAATCCTTCGCCCAGGGCGCCCCAGTGCTATCCCGCGCCGCCCTGCCGCTGATGGGCCTCAACCCATGGTGAGGGCCCCCTATTTTGTTTTTATTTTTTTCTTGATGCACTGTTGGGCTCGACTAGTGTTATATGACGCCATGTGCGTAAGATAGTTGAGCAGCGCCCCCCTATTTAGGCCCAGTAGCTTTAGATTCGGCCCAGTGCCTCGTTTAGTTTTTTTCCGATATATTAAATGGCAGATTAAGTTATAACTTTGCGATGCCCGTATCTTTTTAACGGTAGCTCGGATTGCGACGCGTTAAACATGAAACTTTCTTAGAATTTTGTGTAGATTAATAAAATGTTCTCCTTTGACATTTGTGCACTTGTCTACATGATGTTTACCTGCTAATTACATTGCATGCCACTGTGAAATGTAATCTGCCATAACTTATTAACTGTTGCTCCGATTAAAATGTTCTTTATATGTAACTTGACTAGAATTGCGTGTAGATTGTGAATATGCTGCTCTTGCTTGCTAATAAAATAACAAATATTGTTTAGGGAAAAACAGTACCAAACGTTATAATTTTCGTGAGGTAAATAGTTATAAGCATGTTTAGGAGTTTGCCTCACTTAAAATGACTAGCTTAGATATCTTACTTATGCTTCACCTCTTCCCATGATTGTGTTATATGCCATGCTTGAGTGAGATGCCATGTTAACAACCTTTGCTCATCTTGTGTAGCTAAACAAATTGAACCTTTCCCAATGTGTAGTATCACCGTGTGTGACGAGTACTCCACTTAACCTGTTAGTAACCGCTCTCGACGATAGATGCGATACCGTAGTGTGTTGTCTCGTGTTGTTTTCTTGTTGTTGATTGCTCGTGATTGCTTCGTAGTAATAGATGTTTTCTCGTCGATTGCTTTCCAGTGTTTCCTTCCTGTGTGCTCCCGCGGGTACCTCTCGGAGACGGTGCGAGCTCGCGATCGCCTACACCTTCGGAACACGACTTATCAACAGGCAAGGACTATACATTACTTATGAACCATTCTATTATAACCAGCGGTTTGCATGCTAGTCTAGGTTAGGTTCGATGTTTGATCCTACCACATGTTTACAACCTCTCTTAAACTGATACAACAATGTCCCCTCCTATCAAACCATGTACTGCTATGTTACTATTGCTCGTTGCTCAGCCCCTGCTTAGTATGCATGCTTAGGATGCTACGAATGTTATCTCATTACTCCTTGTATTGGGCTATCACATTATTATATTTTTGTGAATGATATGATTATTATAATGTTGACTATATTCAACGAAGGATGGAAGGTCTAGTCTATCCCACCCCGACGCTTTGTTCCATTCGAGTCACCTAGGACCCGAGTTCTGGATATTGTGTCTCTTGACGAGCGTGCCTAACCGCGTGTGCGATATTATGGGGTCCCCTTTTCTTACCTACCTAGCTTCAAACATTTCTAGTGGTGGCCCAAGCTGATTTACCATTTGAAAACCATGCATATATGTCTGTCGGGTCGCTTCTAGCAGATATCCTTTAAAATAACTTGGGCCAGTGGAGACATGGTTTCTCTTCTTGGTCCACCCCAGGAAGCTAGGGGGCTGCCCACATGATTTGGGTAGCTAACCTGACCTCATCCAGACGGTAGAGGCCAATTCGAGAGCGCGAACGGCTTTTGAGTTGGATGTCGACTCACTGGGGGCCACCCGGACTTGTTCGTTGTTAGCTAGAGGGCCCTGACGTTTCGGATCTCTCGGAACTAAATCATAAAATGGATGATGGGTAGCAACTGAGAGAGATGGGTGTGCGTGCGAAGCCTTGTAATGGGCAGTTGGTACACCCCTGTAGGGTTAAATCTTTTCGAGAAGCTGTGTTCACGGTTATGGATGACTTGAGACCTACTCCTTGTTTATAGACAACAACAACTGAGATAATATTAATAACTTTATCAATGTGTGTGTGTGCCTTGACTGCTTCTTCTTCGTCGGGATGCGAAGAGGAGGACAAGGATAGGATAGGTGTTATGTTTGCGTAAGTAGCTGATAGCAAACTTGTTGGAGGCGATTCCTCATCGAATGCTTGGCTTCTTATCATACTATCTACATCGTTAGACACTTCATAAATGCTAGTGCGGCAGCAGCCTCACCACTTACCCCATCCTTACCGTGAACTACTAGTTATCCTAGAATGACGAGTGATGAAGTCCTTGCTGGGTCAGTTCACCACTAAAGTTGGATGCTGAGTACTTCTATACTCATGATACTACCCCCAAACTCTTTTCAGGGTTCTTGATCGACAACAGGTATGTTGATCGATGTTTCACGTGGAGACTCGACGACGACTAGTTAGGCGGATCCCGGTGGAGGGCGTGGACCCTTGTGGTTATGGGAGCGATGTCTTTTTCTCTTTGCCGCTAGGCATTTGATTGTAGTCTGTACTCAGACATGTATATTCCGCTGATGTAATGTATTTAAGGCAGTTGTATGCCGATTGTATGAGATGTATCCTTGTAGTTGTAATGTTATGATATCATGTCGGAAATCCGGGTCATATGGCATTGTCATATGTCGCGGTGGGACCGATATGTGCTTCGTCCCCGGATCTGGATGGAAACATATAGATCTATAACAGTACCGCATATCAGGACTTACAACTTGGTATCAGAGCCTTACCGACAGTAGGATCCCTTCTCTGTCCGAAGTCGAGTCTAGACAAAACTATTTTGTAGTTAATAATTAGTTATCGGAGAGTAGGAATCTGTTTACTCCTTACCCTTGCTCTGGTCAGGACAAGTGCCGTAAGTTTTTATTTTCACCTCATCCCCTTCAAACCGCTAGGATCTCGAGTGAGTGAAGTTTCGGAATAGTTACAATGCCTTGCTTGCAGCGTATTTGTCTCGATTCTGATCTCAGGTTGGGAAATCTTGTAGTACCTTTAGTCTATCCGACTCTGGTTTACATCTTGGTCGACCGCTGCCTTCACTCCTCTGACCTATTATCCTCACTATTTGAGTGTGAATACTTCTCTTGATCTTCACTTGGACTATTGTTCTTCCTCTTGATCTCCCGATGGTTTCGTTCTCTGACGTTGCCGTCTCTCTACGGAAATTTATCTCGACGGAAGTTCGGCGTCGACATGGAGCAGAGTCCCTAGTGGGCGGTGTTGAAGGACGTCGACTCTCTTTTCTCTCCCCTCCCTCTCCCCCGGATCGTCCAGGATCTCGGGATGAGATCCCTTGTTGGTGGTGTTGTATTGTAACAGCCGGGATTTTGACCCAAATTAAAAAAAATGTTTGTTGCATTATTTTATTGATTGCTATAATTGTTTGTAGTATTTTCTTCTCTAATTTAATATTCGGTGAATATTCCCCCCTCATTCTCGTATCAGATGCGTGACCGAACCTTTTACCCAACGGCACATGACCTTTGCGACACCGGGTTTCACCTGAGCACCGTCGCGACTTCCGGCACAAGACCAGCCTTCACCCCCAGTGCGGAAAACCCCATTTATTAAAGAAATGGATTATTTTATTGGGCGGGTTTCGATGATCTCAGTTTATGCGAAACGATGTAGACGACGTCAGTTTAGTGCAGCAAGGCGGTGTTTCAAATTTCGTGCGATTCCGACTTCGTCGGGCAGGTAACCGATCGGAGGTGCCAGTCATAGTAGCCGATGTAATCCGAGGGGCGTATTTACAAAATGACGCGCGCTATTAGCTGGACCCCCGGATTCCCCTCTTATCTTCGGACTCTAGCCCACCCGAAACGGGCCATTTTATGGCCCGAAGCCCCTCCGAAGCAACCACATGCTATATGTAGCAGGGCTACACAGCCTGTTTTGGAAAACCTAGCCCCTGCTCCTCTGATTTTCTGCGCCCCCCCCCCCCCAACCTAGAGCAGACACATGTCCATTCTCCCAGATCTAAAGAGCAGCCCCCTTGGATCTGGATTGTTGGATCAACGGATCCAATGGTCGAGGATGCCTGGATTCCCTCCCCTGTTGCAGTCCCCTTCCCCGAGCTCACCCATGGAGATCCACCCGACCATGTCGCCACGTGCCTCGCCGCCCGACGCCGGCCGCCGCCGCGCATCTGGTCTGCCCTGCAGGTCGCCCTTCGTGCCCCCTCTCTCCCCTCTCCCCTTTCATCTCGCTCTCTCCTCCTCCCCCTCATCCTTTATCTTCTTCCAAGAGCACCCAACCGCCATGGAGACGCAGCCCCGAGAAGCTCGCAGTGCCGCCAAGGGACTGCGCCGGCGACCACCCTAGCCACCGGACCCGACCGTCCTTCGGCTCCACGCCCGTCCCCGGCCTTCCCTCGTTGCCGCGACCTTGCCAGAAGACCACGGCCGGCGAGCCCTTCCGCCGCCGCCTGCAATGCTCATGCGGGAACGAGCACGCATGCCGTCACGAACAGTTGCGCCCGCTCATGGGCCGGCCACAGCCTCCCTGGCCCAGATCCAGCTGACCACGGCCCAGCGCCCCCAGCCCACTGGAATCCATCGCCCAGGGCACCCAAGGTCTATCCTGCGCCGCCCTGCTGTTGATGGGCCTCAGCCCATGGTGAGGCCCCCCTCTTTTGTTTTTATTTTTATTTTCTTGCTGCAATGTTGGGATCGACCAGTTTTATATGACACCATGTGCGTAAGATAGTTGAGCAGCGCCCCCCTATTTAGGCCCAGTAGCTTTAGATTCGGCCCAGTGCCTCATTTAGTTTGTTTTCGGATAGATTAAATGGCAGATTAAGTTATAACTTTGCGATGCCTGTATCTTTTTAACTGTAGCTCGGATCGCGACGCGTTAGACATGAAACTTTCTTAGAATTTCGTTTAGTTTAACAAAATGTGTTCCTTTGCCATGTTTGCACTTGTCTACATGATGTTTCGTTGCTAATTACATTGCATGCCACTGTGAAATGTAATCTGCCATTCGACGAAGGATGGAAGGTCTAGGCTATCTATAACATCCTCAGTGTCTTGTAACAGTAATCACTTTTGGCTAATGATAATTACTGTTGCTAATCTCACTTTGATCATCTTTGCATTTGATCACTCCAAAAACCCTTTTGGTTGTTATTAAAAATAATGTGATGAATAAAAATTTGCCCAAAAATTGTGGAACCAATTTTGTTAAATGCCTAAAAATAAGTGGACCATGTTAAACCAACATTGGGTATTTATTGCAATATTTAAATATTGCAAACAATTCAAACTAGTGCTAAAACAACCCCTTTCACTATTTGCATAATAAAAAGAAATATTAAATGAATTTCTCTTACACCCAAACTTTTTGTGGAACTCTATTAATTTGAAATGTTAATTATGGGACAAGTTCCATATTTGAAAAAAATTCCGAAATGCTTACTAAAAAAATACAAACAGAAAATAAATTACCTAAAAAAGAATAAACATAAAATAAAAGGAAAAACATATCTACTGCCCAGGGGCAAGCCTGTCAGGACCCGGGGTTTGCATATGTAATTCCAGTCACAATTCAATCATATGGAGAGCCGAGAGCCATACCCACTTGTCTAAGCAGACAAGGCCAAGTACAAGACACTCTCGGAAAGCTCGAACGTGAGGGGCATCCCATCCAGGCCCGGATGATCAACTGAGATGGGTCCTCATCGTCTGCTCACAAGTCTAAATGATTATGGGTGGTGAAATCCCATACTCATAGACAAGTCGCCTCAACCATATTATCGATCGAATCATAACACTTACATAAACAGACTCCAGCCCGATCTCTTAGTCGGGGTCTCGGGCGGGCTCGATCATACATCAAAGTGTGCCACGTGACAGAGTCACGAGCAATCGCATCGCGATGCCCCAAGCTTCACACATCTAAGGGCCACTTGGTGTATAAAAGACCGCCGGCAAGAACTCAACTAAGCTATTGAATCCCACACATGACATGCACGATATAAACATACACGCAGCATGCATGCCAAGTGTATAACAGCAGGTAACACAACATGAACTCTACAAACTCATAGTTTTATTGCATCTGCTAAACAGAGCAGATAGTAGTGTTACAAGCAGAGATCACATCACTGTGATCCAACATTACATCATACAACAACGGAAGCAAATTATGTCTTATTAAAGACAAGGTTAACAAATGGCTTAAGAAGCCTTTAAGAAAACACAACGAACCTCCAGAGGGACCAGGCTGCTGTCTGGGACTACATTACTTCGTCGATGTCGAGCTTGAGGGGGAGGCCACCATCAGGGTCAGTGGTCTCGTCTCTAAAACATAGAATAAGCAAACGTGAGTACAAAGTCGTACTCAGCGAGACTTACGTCAGAACTATACTACTCATGCTCAGGTACCAAGGTAAAGGCAAGTGGGGTTGTAATGCAGAAAGCTTTGACTTGGCTATCCTGTACTATGACTACATAGAGTTGAGATGAGAGGCGCACACGAGTCCATCTAATCTTGATCACCACATCAATACACAACCATGGATCCTTCCTCGACTTCCCCACGAGGAAGAAACCCAAAGTACTCACACTTATCTTGAGATTTTTAGAGTATCCATTTGAGTTGTCTAATAATCAAGTAAAGATCTCCAAGTAGTCCATAACCGTGGACACGGCTATTCGAATAGTTCATTAACCCTGCAAAGGTGTACTTCTTCACATACGTAGCTACCACTTATCGCCTAGAACTCGTCACCTTCAAGCGGTGTCGGCGAGGATAGTACCACGACACTTACCTCACGGCTCCAACTCTAGTCCAGGGGATCACCTATCTGAGTTGTACCCCAATCGGGAATCCGGCCGGGGTTTCCGTTCAGGACCCAGACGATGTATGGACGGTCCGACAAGCCCAGCTCGACGGATGGTGCTGCGCTTGCCTAAAACCATGCTACGTTATGAAAGCAAATAGAATAACAATTAACCCATGCGAATCCTGGACCCTAGTCGGGGTGAGTTAATAGGTCGAGAGGGGTCAATGAGCCCAACATGTGGTAGTAATCTGTGTCTTGGATCACAACACAAGAACTCGGGGCCTAGGGCAGTGTAAATGAGACAACCCACTGTGTACTCCTACACGGCCTCTCATTGTTCACTTATATTAGGGTGACTTCATCAACACGTTACCACCTTGTTGCATGTGTTCACTACCATCCCGATACATCACCCAGATGGATCAACTTTATTGCAAACAACTCTAGCATGGCATAGCATATCATGGATGCAGGGCCACATGATGAACACAAACAAACTTGTATCTGCTAGGTTGAGGTTTGCTTAATACTGTGGCAGCAATGATAGGTCATGCAAAGGATGGGTTCAACTAGCGGTAGAACGGTAACATGTGAATCACCTAATCATGCATAAGAGAACAAGAGGGAAACTGGGTTTTTATAGATATGATCAAAGGGGGTTTGCTTTCCTTATTGTCGAGACTCGGGGGGTGCCACTCTTCGAAGAAACAGGAACTACGTCGGGCGATGGATCTATCGAGAAGAAGCAAACACCGAGACAACAAAGTATAAACATCACATTGCAATGCACATTCAAGAATGAAACACGGCATGGTACTGATGTGATCTAGGTTCAATTTGCAACAAGTTAATTGAAGTTGATTTGAATAAGAAATTCAAATTCAAACTCCAAATGTGGTTCAAATTAGCCAAAGTTGCATTTGCTAATGTTTGGATATGGTAAACCATGTTGTCATGTGTATGATATGCCTCTGATGTTCATGTGATAAGGTTGGCATTGCAAAGATTTAATTTGAAATGATTTGAACATTTATTTTTAATTATTCCAAATAACCCAAATAGCTAAATGCTATTGGTCCATCATCATAGATGTGTTTTTCATCTATGAAAGTATGATATTTGGAATCCTTGAATTTTTCTGATGATTTTTCATATATTATTTGTTTGATTTGGAGTTATGGTTTAAAAGTTATTGAATTTCAAAGATTTAATCAATTTCTGGAATTTCTAGATTATTTGTAAAATGAAAAGGCTTTAATGCGTCATCATGACATCATGATGACGTCAGGGGTGCTGACTGGTCAAACTGACGTATGGGACCCACCTTTCATTGTCTCTGGGGTTAACCCCGTTTTAATTAAAATTTTGATTTAATTTAGAGGGGGCTGGGCCCACCTGTCAGTGGCCTAAGGCCTAACTAATCAGGGGGTTAGCCCCCTAATTAATCCAGTGGCCCGCGTTCAGCCGCCGGTGACCACTAGAGGTGGTGGCGCCCGCTCTGGACGGCGACTCCGAGCGCTAGAGGCCACGGGGAAGGTGCCGTTCGGCTCCTCTCGAACGCGCGGTTCACGTGGACGCCAAGGGGAGGCCAGGGGGACGCCGAGAGCACGCCCACGGACATGGCCGCGGCGGCTGGAGCTCGGGCTCCCGACGAGCTCGGCGAGGAAGGCGCGAGGAGGAGCGAGAGCTAGGTGGGGAGCGTCGCCGGCTTACCTAGATCGCAGAGGAGGGGGTTGGGGACGCCGGAGACGCAGCGGTCGTCGGTAATTGCTCGCCGGAGTAGCGAGGCCGCGACGGTGGAGTTCGAAGAGGGTGTCGGCTCGGGAGCTCCTCGGCTCCAATCGACAGGCCGGGGCGATGAAGACGATGGCGTGGCGCGTCTTGGACAACTTGGCTCGGCGAGGGGGACACGGTAGCCGCGCTGGCGCACGTCGGTGGCGACGGCTTCTCTCGGACGCGGCAGAGAAAAGGCGAGGCGAGAGGGGAGAGGTCCAGGGAGAAAGGGAAAAGGAAGGGGGTTAGCCCAGGGCCTCCACGGCGAAGAGATGAGGACGGGGGGGGGGGGCAGCAGGCAGCTCCGTGGCCAGGGGAGGTGGCGGCCATGCGAGGTGCACGGCTCGGCCGTCCCTCCTCCTGGCAGAGGAGGAAGACGGTCCTGCCCCCCTGGGCTGGGCCTCTTCTGCCCACTTGGGCCAGGTAAGTGGGGCTTTGGCCTTTTTACTGTTTTTCTTTTTATTGCTTCTGTTTTATTTGTTTTGCTCTGAAAAAATTTACCAAAGCATTTTTTAAAATCCCCAAATATTTATCTTGGACATATGTGACATAAAGCTAGTCACTCCCAAGTTTTGGAGATTTTTGGAATTCAAATTATTTGAATCCAATTCAAATAGCATTTAAATTTAATTTCCAAGCCTCTTTTTGAATATTTGAAAAAATCCATGAGCATGGGTTTGACTCCAAATCATTTTTAAAATGATCACACTCATTTATAGGACTTTTCAAAAAAAATTGGAGGAATTTTGAAAAAACTTTTTATCTGGCCTTTTATTTAAATTCTTTTTGAGGCTTTTCCAAATCCCCAATTCTTAAACCAAGGAATTTAAACATGATGCAATTATTTCTAGTAATAAAAGCACATACCAAAACTAGGGTTGTGACAACTCGCCCTCACTCAAAGGAATCTCGTCCCGAGATTCAGAAGTAGTCGGGAAGAGGGTGGGGTATTCAACTCGAAGACGGTCTTCTCGTTCCCAGGTGGCTTCCTTCTCAGAATGGTTGGACCACTGCACTTTGAGGAACTTGATATTCTGACGTCTGGTGGTGCGCTCAGCTTCATCGAGGATACAGACGGGATACTCTCGATACGACAGGTTTTCTTGGAGATCAAGCGTTTCGTGGTCTACTTCGCGGATGGGGTCCTTGAAGCAACGCCTGAGTTGAGATACGTGGAAGACATCGTGAACCTGAGAAAGATGCGGGGTAGTTCAAGTTGGTAGGCAACTTCTCCACATTTAGCTAGAATGCGAAAGGGGCCTATGTAACGTGGGGCCAATTTGCCTTTGATACCGAAGCGATGGGTTCCCTTCAGAGGAGTAACCCGGAGGTAAGCCTTCTCGTCCAGCTCGTAGCTTTCTGGCCTATGATGACGATCATAATAGCTTTTTTGACGAGACTGGGCTGTTTTCAATTGCTCACGAACAATGCGAACTTTCTCTTCTGCTTCCTGGATCATATCCAGTCCAAAGAATTGTCTTTCACCGGTTTCTGACCAGTTCAATGGCGTTCGACATTTTCGTCCATAGAGAAATTCAAAGGGTGCCATGCCCAAGCTAGATTGGAAGCTGTTGTTATAAGCAAACTCGGCGAATGGAAGAGATTTCTCCCAACTCTTTCCGAATGAGATAACACAGGCTCTGAGCATGTCTTCAAGAATTTGATTGACTCTTTCTACTTGACCACTTGACTGGGGATGAAAGGCGGTGCTAAAGGAGAGATGGGTTCCCATAGAATTTTGAAAACTTTCCCAAAATCGAGAGGTGAAAAGACTTCCACGGTCTGAATTGATTTCCAAAGGAACACCATGGAGAGAAACGATCCGGGAGACATATAAATCTGCTAACTGGCTAGCAGTTATACTCTCGCGAACAGGAAGGAAATGAGCAACTTTGGAAAGACGGTCAATGACCACGAAGATGGCATTGTTTCCTTTCTGAGACTTTGGAAAGCCAGTGATGAAATCCATACTGACATTATCCCATTTCCACTCAGGAATGGCTAAAGGTTGAAGAGTACCAGCAGGTCTTTGATGCTCTGCTTTCACACGACGACAAACATCGCACTCAGCAACAAATTGAGCGATTTCTCGCTTCATCCTAGTCCACCAAAATCTCTGGCGTAGATCTTGATACATCTTAGTACTACCAGGATGAATCGAGAGAGGGGTGTCATGAGCTTCCTTAAGGATCTGCTGCCTTAGATTCCTATTCTTCAGAACTACCATCCTATTCTCGAAGTACACAGTACCCTCATGGTCTAGGGTAAAACATTTTGCCTTTCCGTTAGCAATGTTCTGTTTGATATACCGGATACCTCGAGCACGTTGTTGAACAGCTTTGATTTGACCCTCAAGGGTTGGTTTCACAATCAAGGTGGAAAGGAATCCATGAGGAACAATCTCGAGATTCATCTTTCGAAATTCCTCATAGAGAAGTGGTTGATACTGTTGTAACATGAGGTTGTTACAATACGACTTACGACTTAGTGCATCAGCCATGACATTGGCTTTGCCTGGGGTGTAAGAGATACTTAAGTCATAATCTTTTATCAACTCTATCCAGCGTCATTGCCTGAGGTTAAGATCTGGCTGGGTGAATATGTATTGGAGGCTTTTGTGATCGTTATAGATTTCACAACGATTACCAAGGAGGTAATGTCGCCAAGTCTTCAGGGCATGAACTACGGCGGCGAGTTCAAGATCATGGGTAGGATAGTTCTCTTCATGTGGACGCAACTGGCGTGAAGCATAAGCTACCACATGTCGATCTTGCATAAGTATGCATCCTAACCCTTGCCGTGAAGCATCACAATAGATTTCGAAATCCTTTTTGGTGTCTGGAGGTGCAAGTACGGGTGCAGAAGTCAATCTTCTTTTTAGCTCTCGAAAGCTTTCCTCGCACTTGGGGGTCCATTGGAATTTCTTATCTTTTTTGAGGAGTTTAGTTAGAGGCTTTGCAACTTTAGAAAAGTTCTCGACGAAGCGGCGGCAATAGCTGGCTAGGCCAAGAAAACTCCTAACTTGCTTAACCGATTCAGGTGGAGTCCAGTCAAGGACGGCTTGAACTCTCTCGGGATTGACTGCAACACCTTTCGCAGAAATCACGTGGCCTAAGTAGGTCACTTCTGGTAGCCAAAATTCACACTTGGAGAACTTGGCATAAAGGCGATGCTCTCTAAGTTTCATCAATACCAGCTTAAGATGTTCTGCGTGCTCTTCTTCGTTCTTCGAGTAGATGAGAATGTCATCAAGATAAACCACAACAAATTTATCTAAGTACTCCATGAAGATCGAATTCATCAAGCGCGAAAAAGTGGCTGGGGCATTGGTTAAACCGAAGGACATGACGGTGTACTCATAAAGACCATAATGAGTAGTGAAAGCCGTCTTGGGAATGTCCTCGTTTCTGATTTTGATTTGATGATATCCTAATCTCAAATCCATCTTGGAGAAGACAGAGGATCCAGCAAGTTGATCATAAAGATCATTGATCCTGGGAAGTGGGTACTTGTTCTTTATCGTCGCTAGGTTTAGCGGGCGATAGTCTACGCACATCCTTTCTGTTCCATCTTTCTTCGTTACGAACAGAATGGGGCAACCCCATGGCGATGAGCTAGGGCGGATGAAGCCTTTTGCCAATGAAGCTTCAAGTTGGATTTTAAGCTCAGCTAACTCATGTGGGGCCATTTTATATGGACGTCTCGAAATTGGGGTTGTGCCTGGTATAAGATCCACTATGAATTCCACACACCTGTCGGGTGGCATTCCCGGCAGCTCTTCTGGAAAGACATCCGGAAAGTCACAAACTATCGGAATATCTTCAAGGTTAGGAAGGGGATGTTCATTCAACGAATATAGCTGGGTTTCTGAACCTTGAGATGTGAAATGGACTATCTTGCCGGAAGGATGAGTGAGTTGGACTGATTTAGTGGCATAATCAATCTTGGCACGGTGTTTGGACAACCAATCCATACCTAAGATGATATCGATATCTGAAGATTTGAGGGCTATGAGAGAAGCAAGGAATACAACATCCTCAACAGCAATTTCATTGTCATGACTTACCCTACTGGTACTCCATGTGGATCCTGGAGTTTTAATCATGAAAGGGTTAGGCAACTCCTCAAATGAAATGTCATGCAGGAGTGCGAACTTTTCAGACAAAAAGGAATGAGAGGCTCAAGAATCAAATAGAACAGAAGTAGGTTCGGAGTTAACAGGAAGTGTACCGAGTACAACCTTAGTAGCCTCTTGGGCTTCTTTGATGGTGGCATGGTTCACACGTCCGTATTCAACAATAGCGGACTTGGCTTTGGAAGGCTTTGGTGGCTTAGCTTTGGCTTTATGTTTTGGACGAGGAGGAACATTCTCTTGCAATGAACACTGTCGTGCAATTTGGCCAGGATTACCACACTTGTAGCACAAACGGGTGTTAGGTTGTGGAGTTTGTATGGCAATCTCTCTACTACCTTTATGGGTTTTCTTGCTTTATGGAGATGGTCTTGGAATCAAGTGCGAAGGAAGGGCACTAGTTGGGATTGAAATTCGGCGTTTCTGAGAACCCAAACTAGAAGAGGAAGCAAGATCACGATCACGCTTGCGAGACTCTTCAAAGACCTCATTTCCATACTCAGCTCTGAATGATCTATTGACCAAATCCTCGAAGTTGACAAATTCAAGGAGATTGAGATCATGACGAAGGATAGGGCTAAGTCCCTTGCGGAACCTTGCTTGCTTCTTGGCATCGGTTGATATCTTCTCAGGGGCATAACGAGAAAGACGATTGAACTCAGTCCTGTACTGATGAACAGTCATCTTTCCCTGAGATAGGTTGCAGAATTCTTCCCTCTTTCTTTCCATCAGCTCATCCAGAATGTGGTATCCTTGGAAGGCATCACGGAACTCCTGCCAAGTCACTACATGACCATCAGGCTGCATTGCAACAAAACTTTCCCACCATTCACCAGCAGCACCTTCCAGAAAGTATGCCGCGAACATCACACGATCATCTGGAGAAACATGCGCCGTCTCAAGCTTACGCTCGATGGAACGGAGCCAATCATCGGCATCAAGGGGCTCAGATGAACATCGGAAAACTGGCGAGTTCAAAAGGATAAAATCCTGGATGGATATTACTGCATCTCGTTGGAGAGAAGTATTCTTCTCAATGAGCTCCAAAAGGCGTGTTTGATCACGTCGATTTCGCTCAGCCTCCATCATGATTTCCGCTGCAGAAGGCGGTGAAGGAGGAACATCATCACCACTTTGATTACCGTGACCAGATTCAACACATCTAGTTCCACCTGACATTCTGTGTGATAAAAATCAACAATCAGAATAGGATTTATGATGGAATCAAAGCAAAGATGATATAATTTAAGAGAGGACAAGATTGTAATGCAAAAGCATTGGAATCACGGAAAACATGGGACAAATCGGACATCATAACGGCTGTACCGGGGTGGAAAAATGAATCAATCTGCAAGAATGATCAGAACCTTCTCAAAAGGCTTGATGGAATGGTGACTCTAGACAACCAAAACATTCCTACAGCTATGGAGAGTCAAACAACGAGATGTTCTAGTATAGACATAGAACAGCCTAGTCCTATCTTCCCGTAGAAAATATGAGGGTGACTCAGAACTCAGGTCGATGAGGGTAAGGAGAAAAAGAAGCCTTACGTTGTTCCCTTATACCCAAAGTAACTATATAACTATAGAATGCTAGACTCGACTTCGGCCAAGGTTTACTAATCCTACAGGCAGTCCTGCTCTGATATCAAGTATGACGGGACCCGGGGTTTGCATATGTAATTCCAGTCACAATTCAATCATATGGAGAGCCGAGAGCCATACCCACTTGTCTAAGTAGACAAGGCCAAGTACAAGACACTCTCGGAAAGCTCAAACGTGAGGGGCATCCCATCCAGGCCCGGATGATCAACTGAGATGGGTCCTCATCGTCTTCTCACAAGTCTAAATGATTATGGGTGGTGAAATCCCGTAATCATAGACAAGTCGCCTCAACCATATTATCGATCGAATCATAACACTTACATAAACAGACTCCAGCCCGATCTCTTAGTCGGGGTCTCGGGCGGGCTCGATCATACATCAAAGTGTGCCACGTGACAGAGTCGCGAGAAATCGCATCGCGATGCCCCAAGCTGCGCACATCTAAGGGCCACTTGGTGTATAAAAGACCGCCGGCAAGAACTCAACTAAGCTATCGAATCCCACACATGACATGCACGATATAAACATACACGCAGCATGCATGCCAAGTGTATAACAGCAGGTAACACAATATGAACTCTACAAACTCATAGTTTTATTGCATCTGCTAAACAGAGCAGATATAGTAGTGTTACAAGCAGAGATCACATCACTGTGATCCAACATTACATCATACAACAACGGAAGCAAATTATGTCTTAGTAAAGACAAGGTTAACAAATGGCTTAAGAAGCCTTTAAGAAAACACAACGACCCTCCAGAGGGACCAGGCTGCTGTCTGGGACTACATTACTTCGTCGACGTCGAGCTTGAGGGGTAGGCCACCATCAGGGTCAGTGGTCTCGTCTCTAAAACATAGAATAAGCAAACGTGAGTACAAAGTCGTACTCAGCAGGACTTACGTCAGAACTATACTACTCATGCTCAGGTACCAAGGTAAAGGCAAGTGGGGTTGTAATGCAGAAAGCTTTGACTTGGCTATCCTGTACTACGACTACATAGAGTTGAGATGACAGGCGCACACGAGTCCATCTAATCTTGATCACCACATCAATACACAACCATGGATCCTTCCTCGACTTCCCCACGAGGAAGAAACCCAAAGTACTCACACTTATCTTGAGATTTTTAGAGTATCCATTTGAGTTGTCTAATAATCAAGTAAAGATCTCCAAGTAGTCCATAACCGCGGACACGGCTATTCGAATAGTTCATTAACACTGCAAAGGTGTACTTCTTCACATACGTAGCTACCACTTATCGCCTAGAACTCGTCACCTTCAAGCGGTGTCGGCGAGGATAGTACCACGACACTTACCTCACGGCTCCAACTCTAGTCCAGGGGATCATCTATCTGAGTTGTACCCCAATCGGGAATCCGGCCGGGGTTTCCGTTCAGGACCCAGACGATGTATGGACGGTCCGACAAGCCCACCTCGACGGATGGTGCTGCGCTTGCCTAAAACCGTGCTACGTTATGAAAGCAAATAGAATAACAATTAACCCATGCGAATCCTGGACCCTAGCCGGGGTGAGTTAATAGGTCGAGAGGGGTCAATGAGCCCAACATGTGGTAGTAATCTGTGTCTTGGATCACAACACAAGAACTCGGGGCCTAGGGCAGTGTAAATGAGACAACCCACTGTGTACTCCTACACAGCCTCTCATTGTTCACTTATATTAGGGTGACTTCATCAACACGTTACCACCTTGTTGCATGTGTTCACTACCAACCCGATACATCACCCAGATGGATCAACTTTATTGCAAACAACTCTAGCATGGCATAGCATATCATGGATGCAGGGCCACATGATGAACACAAACAAACTTGTATCTGCTAGGTTGAGGTTTGCTTAATACTGTGGCAGCAATGATAGGTCATGCAAAGGATGGGTTCAACTAGCGGTAGAACGGTAACATGTGAATCACCTAATCATGCATAAGAGAACAAGAGGGAAACTGGGTTTTTATAGATATGATCAAAGGGGGTTTGCTTGCCTTATTTTCGAGACTCAGGGGGTGCCACTCTTCGAAGAAACAGGAACTACGTCGGGCGATGGATCTATCGAGAAGAAGCAAACACCGAGACAACAAAGTATAAACATCACATTGCAATGCACATTCAAGAATGAAACACGGCATGGTACTGATGTGATCTAGGTTCAATTTGCAACAAGTTAATTGAAGTTGATTTGAATAAGAAATTCAAATTCAAACTCCAAATGTGGTTCAAATTAGCCAAAGTTGCATTTGCTAAAGTTTGGATATGGTAAACCATGTTGTCATGTGTATGATATGCCTCTGACGTTCATGTGATAAGGTTGGCATTGCAAAGATTTAATTTGAAATGATTTGAACATTTATTTTTAATTATTCCAAATAACCCAAATATCTAAATGCTATTGGTCCATCATCATAGATGTGTTTTTCATCTATGAAAGTATGATATTTGGAATCCTTGAATTTTTCTGATGATTTTTCATATATTATTTGTTTGATTTGGAGTTATGGTTTTAAAAGTTATTGAATTTCAAAGATTTAATCAATTTCTGGAATTTCTGGATTATTTGTAAAATGGAAAAGACTTTAATGCGTCAGCATGACATCATGATGATGTCAAGGGTGCTGACTGGTCAAACTGATGTATGGGACCCACCTTTCATTGTCTCTGGGGTTAACCCCGTTTTAATTAAAATTTTGATTTAATTTAGAGGGGGCTGGCCCCACCTGTCAGTGTCCTAAGGCCTAACTAATCAGGGGGTTAGCCCCCTAATTAATCCAGTGGCCGGAGTTTAGCCGCCGGCGACCACTAGAGGCGGTGGCGCCCGCTCTGGACGGCGACTCCGAGCGCTAGAGGCAACGGGGAAGGTGTCGTTCGGCTCCTCTCGAACGCGCGGTTCACGTGGACGCCAAGGGGAGGCCAGGGGGACGCCGAGAGCACGCCCACGGACATGGCCGCGGCGGCTGGATCTCGGGATCCCGACGAGCTCGGCGAGGAAGGCGCGAGGAGGAGCGGGAGGTAGGTGGGGAGCGTCGCCGGCTTACCTAGATTGCAGAGGAGGGGGTTGGGGACGCCGAAGACGCAGCGGTCGTCAGTAATTGCTCGCCGGAGTAGCGAGGCCGCGGAGGTGGAGTTCGAAGAGGGCATTGGCTCGGGAGCTCCTCGGCTCCAATCCACAGGCGGGGGCAATGAAGACGATGGCGGGGCGCGTCTTGGAAAACTTGGCTCGGCGAGGGGGGCACGGTAGCCGCGTTGGCGCACGTCGGCGGCGACGGCTTCTCTCGGACGCGGTAGAGAAAAGGCGAGGCGGGAGGGGAGAGGTCCAGGGAGAAAGGGAAAAGGAAGGGGGTTAGCCCAGGACCTCCACGGCGAAGAGATGAGGACAGGGGGGAGCAGGCAGCTCCGTGTCCAGGGGAGGTGGCGGCCATGCGAGGTGCACGGCTCGGCCGTCCCTCCTCCTGACAGAGGAGGAAGACGGTCCTGCCCCCCTGGGCTGGGCCTCTTCTGCCCACTTGGGCCAGGTAAGTGGGGCTTTGGCCTTCTTACTGTTTTTATTTTTATTGCTTCTGTTTTATTTGTTTTGCTCTAAAAAAATTACCAAAGCATTTTTAAAAATCCCCAAATATTTATCTTGGACATATGTGACATAAAGCTTCTCACTCCCAAGTTTTGGAGATTTTTGGAATTCAAATTATTTGAATCCAATTCAAATAGCATTTAAATTTAATTTCCAAGCCACTTTTTAAATATTTGAAAAAAATCCATGAGCATGGGTTTGACTCCAAATCAATTTTAAAATGATCACACTCATTTATAGGACTTTTCAAAATTGTTTGGAGGAATTTTGAAAAAACTTTTTATCTGGCCTTTTATTTAAATTCTTTTTCAGGCTTTTCCAAATCCCCAATTCTTAAACCAAGGAATTTAAACATGATGCAATTATTTCTAGTAATAAAAGCACATACCAAAACTAGGGTTGTGACAAAGCCCCTCCCTCTCCCCTCCCACTGGACCAGGCCCACCTGGCCATCTCCCCCTACCTCACGCTACAGGAGGGGAACCATGGCGTGGCAGCCAACCCATGGCTGCCACGGCCACGGCCGCCGTGTCGCCCATCGACGGTGACACCCGCATGGATAAGACGCAGCGCCCCCTCGCCGCGAAACCCTAGCGCCCTGCCCCCTTCCATTTCTCCCTCGCGCCGCCTCCTCCCTCGTCTTTGTCTCCTCGCACGGGAGCCGCCGCACGGGCGTCACCATACTGCCGCCGTCGTCGCGGCCAGCGGCCGCCACGGGCCACGCCGTCGTGTCCGGGAGGCTCCACGTCGATGTCTTCGTCGTCTCAAGACCGGAATCGGGCCGGAGTGCTCCCTGCTGCGCGAATCGAGCCCCCCGTCAGCCACGACTAGCGAGCTCCGCCGCCCGAACTCACGCACTTCAGCAACCCCTGCGCTCGGCGATATCTCCACCGCGCTCACTGTGAGCTCCACTTTCCCCCTCTGCTCCCCATCCTCGCCGTGCCCTGCTCGCCGTGCGCCGCTGCGGTCGGCCCCGACAGAGCACGGTGCTCACCACCGGGTGGCGACGCTCGTGTGCGTGCCACGGTCGTGCCCCGCGCGTGACCTCGCCGCGACCCTAGCTTCGTCCCGCCGTGCTCCCGCCTCGCCACCCTCCCACCGCAGCCCAGCCCCCTCGCCGTTTTGCTCCTCGCCGTGCCTCTGTCACTGGCTGGGCACACCGTGAGCTAGCTAGGGCTAATCCCCATTAGAGATAACCCTTGTTAGTTTAAATCAAATAGAATAAAACCAGTGTGTATGACAGATGGGCCCCAGCCCTTTTAAACTTAATTAAATAGATTAATTAGCACTGTGTGACTTACTACTGGGTCCCACTGCTTTTGGATTTAATCTAAAAGATTTATAAAATGCTATGACTATGACATATGGGCCATGTGCTATTTAAATAAATGAATTGATTTATTAATTGTCACTGTGTCTGACATGTGGGACCCACTGGTCAGTTGACCAGTCAAAGGCCAAGCCTATGACAAGTAGGCCCCACATGTCAGGTTAACCAGTCAATAGGTCTATTCTGGATAATGTTACATTTTAATAATAAAAGAAAATTCTAGAAATTCATTCAAATTGAATAAAACATTGAAATTCAATATCTTTTAATTCGTAAGTCAAATGGAAAAACTTTATACATGAAAATTGATCAGAAAAATATAACAAATAAGAATACTCCACCCGCAACCCCACCACACCCCTCGAACATACCGAAACCGAGACTTTCCCCCTCCGGTTGCACTGTCCGGTAATTGCCCGGGAGCCGGTAAAATTGCCGGTTAAAATTCCCGTTTCGTCTGCAACGTGTAGCCCCCGTTAGTTCATCTCTAGCTTAACGTTTGCCATGTCTTGTATTTGTATTTCTATTATTGTCGTGTATTTATTGTTTCTTCCCCCTCTCTTATTGTCCGATAGTCTCGACGTCCGCTGCTGATGCCCCTGTGATCGACTACATCTTCGACGACCGTACCCCTACTGTCGAGCTTCCAGGCAAGCAGAGCCATTCTCTTCCCCAGATATTGCCTATCTTTCCGTACTTTTCTTGCACTAGGCATATGCTGCTGCTACGTTACAATCCTATTCAATTGCATAGCCTGTCTTTGTCGCCCCTTGATGAACATTTCTTTATCCTATGCTGCATTATAATTATATTATATTATATTCAGCAGTGAACCCTGTGCCTTGTTAGTCAATAGGATTAGATAGCGGGTCGTGTTCACTCTAGGAGTGAACACGGGTACAATTTATTATAACTGTCACAGGTACGGTACAATGCAGACACCGCTTCAGGCCCCTACCCCGGTTCTGCCGAGCCACCTCAAGTGTGAGCTATCGAGGAGTAATCCTTGTACTCCACTCGTTGCTGACTCTGTATAGCCGTCCTAGGGTACTGAACCATGGATGTCCTTACAGGTAAGGAGTCGGGTGACTCAACGGTGCCCGCGTAGGGTATCTTAGTGGAACGACATGTCAGGTGTATTCCACCAAGTGTGCGGCGGGCCTGGTACTGTTCGTGGCCGAAAGATATCATGTTGTACGAAAGTCGAGATCTTCGAAGCAAGCGCGAGACAAGGTAACGAGACAGTTCACCTTGTTGGTAACCGCACGAGTTGGTGGTCCTAGCTGTTGTCATTGTCTGCGACTCCCCGAGAAAGGGGAAACGATAACAGTTGTCCCGACAGATAATAATAAAATGACTTAACAGTTCCGGTGGATGACTTGAGAGGCCGCAAAGGCTTGTACGCACTACCTTCACGTGGGGTTACGGTGTGGGCCCTCCGTGTTGTGGTCTCGTTTGAAAGCTCTGAAAGACGTCTAGTTCAGCATTGTGGCAGGGACGGATCGCGCTGCGGCGCTGGAATTCACCCTCCTAACAACGACTCGAAGAGCGAGGGGTGATAGGCCCATGACTCCCTTGCCCTTAGGGTTGTAGACCGGCGGGGACCTCTTTGATGAGCCATAGGATGGGCCTCGGCGTGTCGGATAGCCTCGGTGGGGCATTCCCTAACAAGGTGTACGCCACCCTGGAGATCCGAGCGTGCAGGCTGAACAGTAGTGCACCCCTGCAGGGAGTTTGATCTATTCGAATAGTCGTGTCCATGGTAACAGGACGCTTTATGCTGAAGCCAGAGCCTACTACTACAAACTACTACTATTAAACTGTTGGTTCCGGTTTCTTTTCCTCGCAGGGATTCAAGGAAGGGAACTCGGAGGCATTATATTTATTAATCATTAGAACTTACTATTATACAATGCTGCAGAAACTTCTGCTGCATTCTTATTACATTCATGCTATTGAACTGTTAGTTGTTCTCTTCTTGTGCTGCAAGACACGTCAGAAGATGCTAGTCTTCGATAGGCCTAGCTTCTTACCCTTATTTTTATTTCTACCTTGCAGTCCACTATATATAGCCTCCCCTTTCCATTTGATACAAATGCATAAATGCTTAGTAGCGGAGGTAAGACTCGCGGGCATACTAGATACTCACCCTTGCTTTATTCCCCTTTTCGCTTTGCCTGATCGGCCGCTACAGTCGACGTTGGAGCCCAGGAGCGGGAGATTCCAGGAGGAGCCTACTACATCGTCGAGTACCCGTTGACCAGGAGTAGTTTGGTGGATCCCATGCAGGAGGCCTCGCCTTTTCAATCTGTATCTCTGATGTTATTTGTGCTAGCCTTCTTAAGGAAAAACTTGACTAACTATGTCTGTAACCAGATATTATTTTTTATTTGACTTATGTATTTGGGTCAGTACGACCCCCCCTTTGTTGTAATATATTGGTTTATCCTTTTGTGTTTAGTGTTGTGCTGTGATATTCTCACCGTGGCACCTTGATCTCGATCATGTACCCTGCGTGTATGATTACTGTACATGATCGTAAATCGAGGGCGTCACAAGTTGGTATCAGAGTCGGCTGCCTTTAGGAAGCCACCCAACAACTACCTGGTCGAAGTTGAGTCTAGACTTTGAAAAACTATTTTGCTAACTTAATGTTTGGCTTACGGGCCCACATTGATGTCACTACGTGTGATATCTATGGTATTAGGATCCTTTTCTCCTTACCTATGTTCTGGGAATCTGCTCTCTTCTCCTTGCTGGTAAGTTTTACAAACTCTGACATTAGGATCACGTTCTCTTGATTCTTCCCCGCGTTCTGGTGCTTCCCTATTGATTTAGTCATGTCGCAAGAGTTTTGACCCAGGTCACGGACCGTGGATCCCATTCTCATTCTGGGCAGGCCGCACGTTCTCTGGCACAAACTCCTGTGGCCAACAGTTTTCTTGCAGTGTGATTTTCATATCTGAAGCTATGTCGCATCGTGTATTCCTTACCGCGGTCTGCGCGCCGCCTACTGAGTCCTTTTTCCTTAATTTCTACGACGTTACGCTGCCCGATTTTGACCGACTATGTGAAAAGATCTGTATGTCTTTATGACTACTATTGTGTATCTACCGCACTTCTTGTTCATTGCGCGTACTACATCTTGTATGACTTTTCATCCTTGCAAATACTTTGTCTGAACTAACCCCTGCTGTTCAGGCAGTATGACCGGCGATCCCCCACCCCTACCGTATTTTTCCGCCCTGATGCAACAGTTTGAGCTGAACCGTGAGCAGTTTGATCTGAACCGTCAGTTCATGGCCGGAGTAATGGCCCAGCTTCCAAACCATAATGCCCCAATCACACTACAAGAGTTTGTGCGCCTCAACCCGTCCACCTTTCGCGACTCCGCAAATCCTATGGATGCTGATGATTGGCTTCGTGATATCGCCTTTCAGATGGAGTCAGCTGTTGTTTCCCCTGACAGTTATTTCACCGATGCGACGTATCATCTGAGGGGTCCAGCTGCTCAATGGTGGGAAAGCCACAAGCTTGCGCTGCCACATGGAACTGAACCACTTGGCAAGAATTCCAGTTAGCTTTCCATGCATGGCCCATTCCTCTAGGTCTGATGGACTAGAAGAAGGAGGAGTTCCGCAAACTCCGTCAGGGCCAATCAACTGTTGATGAATATCATAGGAAATTCCTTGAGTTGTCCCGCTATGCTGAGAGAGACGTCGCCACCGACGCTCACAAACAGGAGAAATTCCGAGAAGGATTGCGTCCTTATATAGAGCTCGCACTTCTCCTTCATGATTGTGCGGACTTTGTGACCCTTGTCAGCAAGGCTTTCCAAGTCGAAACTGCTCTGACTAAGCACCATGATTCGCTCAAGCGTGCTCGAGAGGCTGGCCCATCTTCGGGTCGGCCCGTCCAGAAACTTCGAGTCTGTCTCCCGCACAACATTTTTTCACCGGCCTGCTCCAACGCCAAGGCCGTCTTATGCTGCACCTCGTCTGCCTCCGCCTTCGAGACAGCTAACAGTACCGGCTGAACAGCCCAATATTATGGCTCCTTCCCAGAGCGATGGCTTATGTCGCCAGTGTGGACAGCCAGGTCACCGTGTTGGGAAACGTAGTAGAAAACAAAAAATTTCGGCCTACGAATCAAGAACCCAAGATCATCCAAGATAGATTGCATACAAGGTTTAGGTCTTTGCTCACCAACGGTTGCAGCGGAAGTAGAGTTGGTGAAGCTCGTGGACGTAGTGGAAGTAGATCTCGCAAGTTCTCCCACGAACAGTCCCTCGATCAATCCCACGAACAAGTCCCGCGATCTAGTCCCACGGACAAGTCCCATGAACAAGCTCCTCGAAGAAGGGTCGAAGGTACGACCCCTCCATTAGTATCCACACATCCCGTAGCAGTAATCCAGCAGCGCTCCGCCGTCCAGAGATGAACGCCACCGAGAAAACTAGAGCGAGAAAACCCTAACGGATTCCGATCTAGAACAGCGTCTAAACCGGGGTCTAATTGTGGAGCAACGGGGTTTAGAGGAGGGAGGGTGGCGCATAGGCCTTGGGGATTGATTGTGTGTTTCTTCCCCCACCCTTGGCTCACCTTATATAGGTGGCCAAGGGGCCTAGGGCGCAGCTCAAGGAGGTTTGGTATTTCCACCTGGAGGAGGTTTCCTTCCCCTTGGTGCGCCCCCACCCCCTTGGCCGGCCAGGGCAGCCTAGGTGGCTTGCCCCCCAAGGCTAGGGGCACAGGGGAGTGGGTGGTACTGCCCGGAACCTTCCGGAACCTTCCATGACCTTCTAGAAGCTTCCAGGACCTTCCGGGACATACCGGGACCGTTTCGGGACATTCCGGACACTTCTGGAGCACTTCCAGGACCTTCCGAGACCGTTCTCGGACGTTCCGGAGCCATTCGGATAGTTTCCAAGACCATCCGAGTTACAGTTTAAGCCACCGGATGACCGCGAAGGTTGTCGGGACGCCCAGCGATTATCCGGAAACTATTCCGGTTGATCCAGGACTTCCCCAGTACCATTCTCATATGTTCCGGAACCACCTGGGACTACTCCAGAGTGATCCGGACATAACCTTAAATACCCAGAACTACTTCCGGTGCCCTTATGAACAATTCCATAAATCTCCAGAACTACTTCCGGTACCCGTATGAACTATTCTGCTTTGCTTCCACTAAACCTTCTACCATACTAGTATTCTAACAGACTACTGCTCGTTAAGTGTGTGACCCAATAGGTTCGGTATAATGCGGACATGACTCAGAACATCTTCCGAACATAGGTCAACAGCCTTTTGTCAATAGCCAATAATCAACAGCGGAGCCATGGACACCCATGTTGACTCCCGCACATACACGAAGAAACTTCGAGTGAACCATTATGTTTAGTCATGTACCATTCCCTTTGCTTCGCGATATATGACAAAGTTAGAGGAGAGAAGTTTGGCACCCATGTGTAACAACTTTTGAACACAAGCCACTCGTTATCCTCTTTGCTCGTTTGTCCCTTTTCTCGTTATTGTATTCCGGTATCCCCGTGACTGAATCACAATGCGTCTGGCCAGACTATAATGGATACCGTCATACCGAGTGGGCCCGAAGTGAATATCTTCTTCATCGTGAAGGAGCAAATCCCATTCTTGAACTATCACAGTCACTAGCCACACCATCTGACATACCCAGAACTTGTTTTACTACTTCCCATTTACGGGAGGATTCATCTAAGAACCAAAGCATGTCTTCCTGTGTGAAGCCACTCGATACTCTCGTGGTCTAAGGAATTACGTATATGATAACATTTCATGATATGACTTATAACGTAGTTACGATGTGATCTCTAAGTATATCATTCAATACTGGGGTCGGTTCAACATCATTGTTCTGCTAACAATATGTTCCCATTGCTACTGACATCCTTGTTACAAGAACAATGTCCATGATTAAGAAAACGTAATCATCAGTTAGCACATGAGCTGGTCTTAGAGGCTAAACCAGGAACTCTTGGTGTTTACATTTCCACACATGCAAGTGAGTTTTCTTCTGAATCTCATAGTCAGGGTCATTGCAATTATAGCACAGAAATATAAACATTAATTACGAACGTGGAAATATATATAATAACATTTTATTATTGCCTCTAGGGCATATTTCCAACAGTCTCCCACTTGCACTAGAGTCAATAATATTATTAGTGCTTGAGCACTTTACACCTATGGCATACCGGTGTAATATATGCTTCATTTGTGGTATAGACTTCATCATCGGATCTGACGTTTCAGACCTGTTTGTATCTTGCATATCTTCGCGTTTTCACGCTATCATAAAATTCACTAATTTTATCAGTTTAGCTTTGTATATGTTTGAATCATTTGGCAGGACCTTGGTTCCTTTAGAATAAGTCATGAAATCATTCGTCAATGTTCCATGAGCTTCAAGCATCTAGGAAACCATACCATGTTCATAAATGAACTGATGATTCAAAATACCCTCCCTTGTTACTTCTTTAAGCAACACTATACTTAGCCTCTGTTATAGAATTCGCCACAGTATCGAACTTGACATAGTTCCTCCATACTGTGCCACCCTTACGTGTGAAACACATAATCCCAATTAAAATCGAAAATCGATCGGAGTAAGTATGAAGACTGAATTGGTGTAATTGTTTACATCAAAAATTCAGCTGGTGTAACTTGTTACAACGAGCTCTTCATTATCTCCATTTTCCGAGAAACATATCTTTATCTATCATAAGTTTAACTTTTCACTGCTTGTCCAATGATCAACATATTGATCACTTTGGTATCTTGCTCACAACCTTTTGGAGCTTTGGACATATCTGGTCGTTTTACATATTATGGTGTACATGATTAATCCAAACACACATGTGAGTGAAATTCAATTCATGTGTTTTGCTTATCTATGTTCATGAACACCGATTTCCGCAAACAACTTTTCACCGTGACCTCGGCAAGAACATCCTTCCTGGCATTTTCATACTAAACTACTTTAGTATCATGTCAATATGCAGTGTTGGCTTTAGCATGATCAGGCACTTACTATCTTCATAGATCACTACGCTCAATACTAATGCTATATTAGCCCAAGTACTTCAGCTGAAAACTATTTTCAATAAATTCCTTATTTGTGTCAAGAAATTTATATCATTTCTAATCAACAATATGTCATATACATAAGGTTTTAGAAATATTATTCATCTCCCACTTACTTTCTTGAATATTCAAGCATCTTCGTTATTCCTAATGAAAACAAACTCTTTTGGCAATTTCATCACAACGAAAATTCCAACTCCATTATGCTAGCTCCAGTCCATCACTGGATATCCAAGGCTTGCATCTATTTTAGCATCCTTTGAATCGACAAAACATTCCGGTCGTATCACGTATACGTCCTTTGTTATATTTCCATGTAGGAACTTTGTTTTGACGTTCATTCTACCATATCCTATAAATGAGATATGTAGTAATTGCTAGTATAACCCGAACTGACTAAAGCATTTCTACGGTCGACACTATTTCGCCGTAGTCAACCTTTGAACTTGCTAGAAAACAATTTTTCCAACGAGTTGAGCTTTATGGATAAAACAATTTCATCCGAATCAATTATACATCCATATATATATTCTTCAGACTTTTAGTCTTTCCGAGGGTCTACCAAGTTCAAAACTTGACTTACTTCCATGGATACTATCTCGGATTATTTGGCATTTAGCCAAATCCTGGAGTCAGGGCCCATCAACGCTTCTTTGTATATCACAGGTTTATCATTGTCGAACAACAATATCTCGTTTTACATATCATGAATGTTTGTACGATTTTTGTCTAACCTGTGTGGTTCAGCTGCGCACTCCTCTGAAGATTCAACAATCTTTGACAAGTTGCACTGTCCTCCCACTCACTCTTTTGTAAGAAACTATTTTTCTTCAAAACACATTGTTCTTAACAGCAAACAGTTTTGCTTTTGTGTAGTGATAGAGGAATACCAAAACTTTTGGCATAACCTTAACAAAGTAGCACTTATCTGATTTGGGGTTTTGAGTATGTCAAACATATGCCTCATATACCCAAATTTTAAGAAAAGACAACATGGTTTTAACAGTCCATACCACATCTAATATGGTGTCATTTCAACAGATTTGATGATGCTCTTTTCAGTGTAAAAGCCGTAGTCACTAACGCATAACTTTAATAAGTATAATGGCAAATTGATAAACGTCATATTTGATCTTACCGTGTCATACATGGATTGATTACATCTCTCGAACACTTTACTCATAGTGGTGTTCCAGGAGACGCAAGTTATGACACTTCTTCACAACTCATCAGACGTTCGCTAAACTTGTAACTCAAATATTACTTTCTACAATCTAATTTGCAGAAGCTTTATTTTCTCATTACAATGAATTTCTATTTCACTCTAAAATTCCTTGAACATTTCAAAGATTTCAGACGTATGTCTCTATTGAACAGATATCCACATATCTACTTCAACTCATGAGTGAAGATATGGAATCCACTGCACACAACTACACTTATTGGACTACACACATCATCATGTATGATTACCAATGGTTTAGTTGCCCGTTCATGTATGGCCTATTAACGGTGTTTTAGTCACATTACTTCGAGACAAAGATCGCAAGCGTCAAGTGATTCATAATCATATGACTCGAAAGTCCATCACTTATGGAAATTCTTCATGCATGTTATGTCACTTGTGATAAACGGCAGTGCCACATCTATGTGGTATTTCTGTCAGTCTTGCGACGTTTAGCGTCAGTGTTATGGATGTTTAGTATTATTATCAAGATTCATAACATACACCCTATTCATAATGGAAGTATGGCCTTTACGTTATTCATAGCTTTGAACAACTCTCTTGCAACAAACATGATTCAAAATGATGTTTTGCAACAAGGCTAAAGTGTAGTAACAATTTACTCAACTCTAAAATGAATTATGAAGATAATCATAGAGTCAACACACGGTATAGTAAACCTTTTACCGTGTTCCCGAGCGTGTCAAAACTCATCATTAGCTAGTCATAAAGGCCATAGTATTTCTTGCATTGAGTTGCAACAATTATGCAATCGATCTGATATTCCGGTGATCAACAGTTTAATCACAATATACAGAATCCACAATTAACTACTTAATCATGATTTCCCAAGAATTACATCTTTTGACCAGCAATGAATTTATCTATAACTCCGTATGACTTTCGTTTCTGAGTTGGTTATTCCAGTCTTCTTTTGTTTTGCCTTTATACGTATCATAGTTCTATTTCCAATGTCACTCCTACTCACAGAAGATCACACATGATCAAGGGTGGCACAGGCCATGGACTTTCCGGCGTGTAAGTCTTACTAACACCCTATGGAACTTCCTTTCCCTTAATCCTCATCATCATATGATCATTGTTCTTCTGGATCCCACACTTATCAGTTTTGTTTAGAGCACAATGAACATTTTTCACTAATGCTTACAATCATACATTGTACTAGATATCTTATATCCAACATTAATTGTCTTACTACTGAAAACTTATTTTTCAGTTCCATGAATATAACATAACTATCCCAAACTTTTCGAAGTTCGGGTTTCATGGTGGTGAAGACAATGCACTTAGCTGTCGTGGAATTCTAGCATTTTGGATTATGGACATAAGTTACATCATCCATAGCATCAGCGGGAGAGCATAAAAAATTTGCGATAGGACAAGCTCCTTCTCGACACTATTGAGGATAGTCCTCACAATACGGTACCAATCGTAAAGTTTTTACCAGATAAAACAGTTAATCAAAATCAGTTGGGAAGGTGGTAACGCGAGCCATTATTCTACAACGATAATGCAAATACTAAGACTTTGTTCATAACTAAGTTGCACTTGTGATTAATCAATTTAATTACTTAGTGCGTTCCCACTCAGATCAATATCTCTCGTAATTGATGCTGGAGTGATTCAAGATCCAACCCAATCGTCCGCCATTGATGTGACATCACTGATGACTTAGACTGGACCGGTAGGCCAACTTGCCAATCACGCCAAAGGTGATTCTTGTTCATCTTTCGATGGGCGTGTTCCGGTAGCAAACTTTTATCCAAACCGTCAAGACAACCAAGTGTAATGCGCTGTGTGTTCTTTTAACACACCCGCCTTTTATGCGCCACACCGTGTGCACCCATGTGACATGACCTGCTCCGGTGTGAAACATAGTATAGACGGTGCTACAGTTGGAAGAACACTATCAACTTGATATTTTTTTGCGAGAGATCACCCTAATAAAACACGACTACCGCGCATCAAACAAGGGTGCATCAAAGGGATAAACATCACAGGCAGTTCATAAAATTATGTGATATAGTATAGCCCTTTGCTTCGTGAAGTCTTCATTGTCTTCACGTCGTCGTGGTTGAAGTCACCGTGTCCACCAACTTTGACCTTGGTGCCGGGAACATCACCACGGCTTCCGGCATGTGCGTCGGGGTCCACCTCCGCATCGTAGATCATCACCTTGCATCTATCTATTGCTTTGCCTCGAGCTAATAAACAGTTCTGGCACGCAGGCCATAATTAAGTGACAATCATATGACTCCAGTCATCATGTCGTACCACGACACACAGGTCGCGAATAAATATTACATAACATATAGCATCTCATACAAACACATTGCAAATCTTGAAGGCTATACCACATCACATGCATACTCTGCAAAAACGAGTTAGATCGCCATCTACACGGGTTGTTGCAACTTTTATCGTGGTTGTTAAGCAGGTTTACAAGGCAAACGAGAAACCCTAGATAAAACAAAACACGATACTTCTTTTGTTGCTAGTTTAACATACGGGGTGCGTGCAGCAACTAATGCCACAAGCCAAACTTCGTTAAACGCGCGACCCCCGTGTGGATTTGAGTTCATAAAATCCACAAGCCCCTCCATGTTAAATCTTCTATTGCGAGATTAAGATGAGATCCAAGGAGTTTGATGTAGACCATGATCAAGGCAACCAGCATACTGAAAGCAGCATAGAGGGATCGATGGAAAACTCAATCCTTGTAGCAAAACCTCAACTTGCCATCAACCATAGAAAAAATCACATGACAGGGAAGCAACAAGAAAATCAATGCCTCATATCACACATATGATCTAGACCTAAACATGCATCTAAACAAGGATCGCTCATGATACCACTGTTGGGAAACGTAGTAGAAAACAAAAAATTTCGGCCTACGAATCAAGAACCCAAGATCATCCAAGATAGATTGCATACAAGGTTTAGGTCTTTGCTCACCAACAGTTGCAGCGGAAGTAGAGTTGGTGAAGCTCGTGGACGTAGTGGAAGTAGATCTCGCAAGTTCTCCCACGAACAGTCCCTCGATCAATCCCACGAACAAGTCCCGCGATCTAGTCCCACGGACAAGTCCCATGAACAAGCTCCTCGAAGAAGGGTCGAAGGTACGACCCCTCCATTAGTATCCACACATCCCGTAGCAGTAATCCAGCAGCGCTCCGCCGTCCAGAGATGAACGCCACCGAGAAAACTAGAGCGAGAAAACCCTAACGGATTCCGATCTAGAACAGCGTCTAAACCGGGGTCTAATTGTGGAGCAACGGGGTTTAGAGGAGGGAGGGTGGCGCATAGGCCTTGGGGATTGATTGTGTGTTTCTTCCCCCACCCTTGGCTCACCTTATATAGGTGGCCAAGGGGCCTAGGGCGCAGCTCAAGGAGGTTTGGTATTTCCACCTGGAGGAGGTTTCCTTCCCCTTGGTGCGCCCCCACCCCCTTGGCCGGCCAGGGCAGCCTAGGTGGCTTGCCCCCCAAGGCTAGGGGCGCAGGGGAGTGGGTGGTACTGCCCGGAACCTTCCGGAACCTTCCATGACCTTCTAGAAGCTTCCAGGACCTTCCGGGACATACCGGGACCGTTTCGGGACATTCCGGACACTTCTGGAGCACTTCCAGGACCTTCCGAGACCGTTCTCGGACGTTTCGGAGCCATTCGGATAGTTTCCAAGACCATCCGAGTTACAGTTTAAGCCACCGGATGACCGCGAAGGTTGTCGGGACGCCCAGCGATTATCCGGAAACTATTCCAGTTGATCCAGGACTTCCCCAGTACCATTCTCATATGTTCCGGAACCACCTGGGACTACTCCAGAGTGATCCGGACATAACCTTAAATACCCAGAACTACTTCCGGTGCCCTTATGAACAATTCCATAAATCTCCAGAACTACTTCCGGTACCCGTATGAACTATTCTGCTTTGCTTCCACTAAACCTTCTACCATACTAGTATTCTAACAGACTACTGCTCGTTAAGTGTGTGACCCAATAGGTTCGGTATAATGCGGACATGACTCAGAACATCTTCCGAACATAGGTCAACAGCCTTTTGTCAATAGCCAATAATCAACAGCGGAGCCATGGACACCCATGTTGACTCCCGCACATACACGAAGAAACTTCGAGTGAACCATTATGTTTAGTCATGTACCATTCCCTTTGCTTCGCGATATATGACAAAGTTAGAGGAGAGAAGTTTGGCACCCATGTGTAACAACTTTTGAACACAAGCCACTCGTTATCCTCTTTGCTCGTTTGTCCCTTTTCTCGTTATTGTATTCCGGTATCCCCGTGACTGAATCACAATGCGTCTGGCCAGACTATAATGGATACCGTCATACCGAGTGGGCCCGAAGTGAATATCTTCTTCATCGTGAAGGAGCAAATCCCATTCTTGAACTATCACAGTCACTAGCCACACCATCTGACATACCCAGAACTTGTTTTACTACTTCCCATTTACGGGAGGATTCATCTAAGAACCAAAGCATGTCTTCCTGTGTGAAGCAACTCGATACTCTCGTGGTCTAAGGAATTACGTATATGATAACATTTCATGATATGACTTATAACGTAGTTACGATGTGATCTCTAAGTATATCATTCAATACTGGGGTCGGTTCAACATCATTGTTCTGCTAACAATATGTTCCCATTGCTACTGACATCCTTGTTACAAGAACAATGTCCATGATTAAGAAAACGTAATCATCAGTTAGCACATGAGCTGGTCTTAGAGGCTAAACCAGGAACTCTTGGTGTTTACATTTCCACACATGCAAGTGAGTTTTCTTCTGAATCTCATAGTCAGGGTCATTGCAATTATAGCACAGAAATATAAACATTAATTACGAACGTGGAAATATATATAATAACATTTTATTATTGCCTGTAGGGCATATTTCCAACACACCGCGCACCTTGTCCTCCTGTTGGCAAAAAAAGAAGTTGTAGAAGTCGTCATTCTAGTAACCGCAACACCAAACAGTGTACTATGAGTTGTGCTCAGGTCACTCATGTCAAGATGGAAGAAGCTCGCGAGTCCCCAAAAATAGTGATGGGCACCTTACTCGTCAATTCAACGCCAGCTCTGTTCTTTTTTATTCCGGGGCATCGCATTCCTTTATGTCCCAATCGTTTGCTCAGTTGCATGGATAAGCTACAAAACCCTTGGCCACTCCTTTAGCGGTAAATGCTGTTGGATCTCAGAGTCGTGCCACCATGATGAGCCCCGATACCACCATTGCAATTGCGGGTCTGTTGTTCCCTTATCCTCTTATTGTCTTGAAGTCGTCCAACATTGATGTCATACTAGGTATGGATTGGTTGGAGGCACATGATGCCCGTATCCACTGTGCCACTAAGACAGTTCATCTCACGCACCCTTCTGGCAAAAAGATTTTGTACTCGGCCCGAACAGCTCAGCATGCCGAAGGCCAGATATATGCTCTGAATGCTTTGAATACCTCACCTCTTGAAGGGATCGAGAATGTTCCAGTTGTTCGTGATTTTCTCGATGTCTTCCTAGAAGAACTTCCGAGAATACCCCCGATCAGAGATGTCGAATTCGTCATCGACTTGAAGCCTGGCACCGTCCCTATTGCTAAGCGCCTTTATAAGATGCCGCCTCACCACCTCCTTGAACTGAAGAAGGAGATCGACATGGCACTCCACAAAGGATTCATCCGTCCAAGTTCCTCTGCTTGGGGAGCACCTTCATTCTTTGTCAAAAAGAGTGATGGAACGAACCGTTTGGTCCAAGATTACCGACCTATGAACCAGGCAACAATACAGAACAAGTATCCGCTCCCTCGGATCAACGATCTATATGATCAACTTGCTGGATCTACGGTGTTCTCGAAACTCGACTTGAGGTTGGGTTACCATCAGATCCGGTTCCGTGAAGACGACACCCCGAAGACCTCTTTCATTACTCGCTATGGTTCATATGAGTACACCGTCATGTCTTTTGGCCTGACCAATGCCCCAGCCACTTTCTCTCGATTGATGAACTATATATTTATGGAATATCTCAACAAGTTCGTCGTGGTTTATGTGGATGATATCTTGGTATACTCAAAGAATGAAGAGGAACATGCTGAACACCTTCGTCTTATACTGGAAAAGCTTTGAGAACACAAACTCTATGCTAAGTATTCTAAGTGTGAATTCTGGCTTCCCGAAGTAACCTACCTTGGTCATGTGATTTCCAAGGATGGCGTTGCCGTCAACCCAGAACGTATTCAGGCTATTCTTGACTGGACTCCTCCCAGGACTGTCAAGCAAGTCAGAAGTTTCCTCGGACTCGCCAGCTATTGTCGCCGTTTCGTCGAGAACTTCTCCAAGATTGCCAAGCCTCTGACAAATCTTCTTCACAAAGGCGTCAAGTTCGAGTGGACATACAAATGTCAGGAAAGTTTTCAAGCTCTCAAGGACAAGATCACTTCTCCCCCTGTGCTTGCTCCCCCTGATACCAAGAAGGACTTCGTGATATACAGCGACGCGTCTCGTCAAGGATTAGGCTATGTCCTAATGCAAGAGCGCAAAGTGATTGCTTATGGATCTCGTCAGTTGCGATCTCATGAAGACAAGTATCCAACGCATGATCTCGAATTGGCAGCAGTAATTTATGCATTGAAGTTGTGGCGACATTACCTCGTTGGTAATCGTTGCGAGATCTACACCGATCACCAAAGCCTGAAGTACTTGTTTACTCAGCCCGACCTGAATCTCCGCCAACAAAAATGGCTCGAGACAATAGCCGATTTTAACATGGATATTTATTATACCCCTGGCAAAGCTAATGTGATGGCTGATGCCCTGAGTCGCAAAGCCTACTGTAGTGAACTTGAAGTTCAAATACAACAACCACCTCTGTATGAATAGCTTCGCAAGTTGAACATCGAGATTGTTCCGCAGGGATATGTGAACTCCCTGGTTGTCAAACCAGATCTCATTGAACGCATCAAGACGATACAACATTATGACTCTGGCATTTGGAAGATTAAGCGTCGTGTCGCCAGCGGAGAGCCCTCATTCTTCACTATTGATGCAAATGATGATAATGAAGTGTACTTCAAGGGTCGTTTAGTGGTTCCGGTAGCCAAGGACAACCTGAACTACGCCCCTGATGTCATGAAAGAAGCTCATGATACCCCTTTGTCGATTCACCCTGGTAGTACCAAGATGTACCAAGACATTCGTCAGCGATACTGGTGGTCTAACACGAAGCAAGACATCGCTCGATATGTAGATGAATGTGACGTTTGCTGTCGCGTCAAATCCGAACATCAAAGACCTGCCGGAACTCTGCAACCACTCTCTATTCCTGAATGGAAGTGGGACAAGATCGAAATGGACTTTGTCACAGGATTTCCCCGATCATAGAAGGGTCATGTTGGGAATGTGCCCTAGAGGCAAATAAATATATTTATTGGCATATTCCATTAGTTCATAATAAGTTTTATACTGTGCTATAACTGTATTAAGCGGAAACTTTAATACACGTGTGGTATACAAACAACCAGGTCCCTAGTTAACTCTAGTATACTAGTTCATTGGGAAATTGATGATCAAGGTTTCCTGATCATGAGATGTGAACAGTCTATTGACAATGGGGTCATGTCATTGGGAGAATGACATGATGGACACACACCCACCGGAAGTGTTGCAATGTGATCCAGCCACATAGTTCAACATTGCGATAACTATAAATGTAGTGAGCCGATCCTTAAGACCGTGATGATCATACATAATTTCTATCTACCAGGATGCTTTGAGTGCATTAACCGTTACACTGAAACATGGTAACCATAAAGGTGTATCTTGGGTATCCCGAAGTAGATATGTTGATGAGTATGCAAATAGATCAAAACGGGATTTGTCCATCCGAGTGACAGATAGGTAGTCTGGGCCCACTTGGTGATATTGCATCATAAAGTTTGCGCAAACGTGTGACTAGGTCATGGGGTTGCAATATCACAGGAACGAGTAAATATGTTTGTCAGCAACGAGGATGAACTAGGTATTGGATACCGAAGATCAAACCTCGGACAAACAAAGTACTGTATGACAAAGGGATCAGGACTCAACGTTAACGGTTCAACGATGAAGTTAATTCGATGGAAGCGCAGGGGCCATCTAGGATTGTAACCAGGTCTGATCGATGGTCATTGATCAAGAGAGTGTCTTGATCATGTCTGCTGTTTTCCGGACCGTAGGGTGTCACACTTAAGGGTATTCGACGCAATAAGGATTGATTCGGGATCGCCGGAGAAATAAGAGAGAACTCTGAAATCGTGTGGGAGGAGAGACGGAAAAGTTTTCGTGGTTTCGAATTGTTCAGAAAGTTATTTGAATATGTTTATTATTTAATTAATTGAATTAAATATTAAAATATAATTAAATAATTAATGGAATAGTTTTCCTTTTAGATTTTGTTTTTTCTTTAAAAAAGAAGAAATAAAAAAAGGAAAAGAAAAAAAAGGAGAGGGACCATGGCGCCATGGGCTTGGCCCATGTGGGCCACTTGGCCACTTGGTGGCCATGTGCGCCACGGCCATGTGCATGGCCGGCCACATGCGTGGCTAGCCACGGCTAGCACATGTGGGATTAGTCCCACATCGCTAGTTGTAGCTACCGCGTACCCCCTTTTCCCCCTATACATAGATGTGGACGGTGCCCCTTTTTTAACACAGAAAATTCCAGCAAAATACAGAAAAAATCTGTTGATCTGTCTCTCTCTCTATTTTCTCCTTCCTTGAGCGGACTCCCCTTGTTTGGAGGCTGCACTGGGTTGGAGGTTTCTCCACTATACGCACGCCGTCGTGCTGCTGGGATCCGAATCCATCTTCTTTCCGCTGCTCGCCTGGTTCGGAGCCCAGTGGGACGTCGGGTACATCGTATGTGTGTAATCCCGCGAGGCACTACACTTGTGGTGCTCCTTCATCGTCGAGGCCGTGTCGCGACGTCTTCACCGACAACGTTCCGACGGGGACGTAATCCCGTCATTGGTCTACAAGGACCGGGTGGCTTCTGGAGTCATCGAGGATCTCCGCCGCATCGAGGATCGGCGGGTACGACTACATCAACCACGTTCACGCGGGAACGTTTCCCGCTTAACGGACTACATACTGGTATGTAACCTATTTCCATCCGTTACTTACATCGCTATAGCATAGGTCTTGGGTTCGGGACGCGTAGTTTATGAAAAAATATTGTTTTATGCCCCGTTCCCCAACAGTGGTATCAGAGCAAGGCTATGCGTAGATGTATTGTACGGATAGAACACATCTAGGATGTGGGCATCAATTCTCCAATTGTTACCCTCTCACGTGTACTCGTTTAGCATTGCGGCAATGTCCTGATGAAGCGGCCCCGACCGACCTTACGCGTTTACGCGAGACTGGTTCCACGCTTGACATATGGCTTGTACCATATAAGTGGCTGGGGGTGTCTGTCTCTCTAACATTAGCTATGCGAAGACGTTTGCAACGGAGGGCCCCGACAGGGGTGTAATAGAGACAATTGCGGGATTGGTGTTGTGGTTGTATGTTCGTAGGCATAGAAACGGTTCTATCTCGAAAGCCCTATCAGCCACGTAAAACTTGCAAAAGATAAAGTAGAGGCGTCTAAACTTTAATTTGCAGGGGGCATCATAGTTAGTATGATTTATACTGTTGCATCCTGTTTTGCTTGTATTAGATATACGACGGTAGCATTATAAGATGATCCCTCACTAATCCAACAAAGTGTCCTTCCTTAGTGAAGCACCATATGGAAAGATCCCCATTATGGAGGCATCGCGTGTCACACGGGTGTCAAACATATTAGCGTCCAAATGAGATGGGTGGAGCAAGCCTAGCATGTCCAGAAACATGGCCTTGCATACGCGGCATATAATCACTAAGGTTATTGTGGCGAGCCTGGCATATGCAGATATGGCCTCGGGACACAATGATCGAAAGATCGAGCATGAGTCACATGGATGATGTGATTAGCATGATGGCCTACCTTGAGAATATACTGATGCTCGTGTCACACGGGGAAGGTATAGTTCTCAAGGATTGTGTAATCACTTAGAATAAATTATGAGGGATGTTTGTCTGAGTGGGAGTTCTAGAATTGTTTAAAACAAGAACTCCTATTATGAACTTAATCTTCATGTCTTAGCAAATATCATTGTAGATAATGTCATAACCAATGTTTATAACCATGGCTCTTTAGTGTGATGTAGAACTTAAGGAAAATGGGTCTTACTTCATTGATGTGTACCAACACCGTTAGAGACATACTCATTACTAATGACTTGATAAAACATAATACGAGAACTGCTAGGAGATACACCGGATAACTTCGTAATTGAGGAAGATGATGACGAGTATCGTATTCATCGTCTCTTATTCAATGAATGTCCGATACAACATACTTCATTCTATGGAATCTGAATTGTGAATGCATGATTAAGACACCAACACGTATGACGTTCTAGGTGATCTTAAAAGCACTAAGTCACAAATCAGAGTAATGGAATATGAGTATATGGACGGGGTTTCTTTCAACCATGGTGGAAGGAACAACCTGCTGAGAAAGTCACTTGGAAAATGTATAAGATACATGAACACCTTGTGTACAACTTGGACTACAGAATGACTGGTTACTTTGCGATAACTGGGGAGTTGCATTCGCTTCCTCCCAGCTACAAAGACCGCGTCTAGACTATGTGATGAACGAGAATCGTTCACCTGTCATGATGTCATGGTTAAAGTTGTGAACTTTAAAGGTAGAACCAATGCAGGAATAGTCATTGATGGAGAAAGTATATTTGATACACGGGTTATAAATGTCTTTCCCCACAAAACACTGATTGTGGTTGATTAAGTATTCGATGCTTGAACTCACTGCTTAAAGAGTGGCTTCTAAGGGATGAGGGGACAATGTGTGCTGACGGTAATCAAGATAGTTGATGGTCGGCAACACTCTCCCTCTACATCTATCATTTGATTAGTATATGAATAAATTTATGATCGTTTGAGTGTGAACCTTATTAGTGTGTCTTGCATCTCGCGAAGACAATTATTCATATTAGTGAGAAACAAGTCAGTTGTTCTCCTTTTATGAATGATATCTTTTATGGTCACATTACGGTTATGAATGAGTTATTCTTATATTGATGGTAGTAGTTTGATCATTTATAAAAAAAATATTGTAATGCCAAGAATTATCCAAACTTAGTAATGACACTACCGTTTAAGTCATGATTGGTTTGATGAAGTCTTGAGATACTTGATCTCTTGACACATGCAAACCATGCCTCTTTAGGTGAGATGACTGAAACCTCGCATTCTGGTAAAACAGAGTTTGCGATGACTGTTGCATATCATACATAGTGATGTATCATATTTCAGCATGTAGTGAATTTCATTATTTCGTAAACTTCAGATGTGGAATTAGATGAATATGTGTATTCACTAATGAAACATGAGTCTGGGATAATTTGATGTGATCAAAGGGATTTCAGAATGAAGACGGGTACTAAATTAACGAGAAAAACAAGTCTCTACGATTTGATCAAAGAGACAAATGTTTTGAGTTAGCCTTCGGCATACGGACTTGTGTGAAAGTTTTTCCAAAAATTACAATGCTTGGAACACTTCAATATTGTTGATGTGCCTGAACATTATAATCATACTCTATTGGATAGTGCATGGTATAGGTTATCTCTTACCGAGTTATGTTATTATTGTTTAGAGTTATTAATTTAATATGCAAACACTCACTTCAGAATAGGAAACCATCTGAGCTCGTGGAAACCAACACCATATAAGCCATGGTGAGTCGTGGTTTCTAGGAAAATGATTTATGTGATAAATTATCTTTGTAGTGTATCCTTAGTCAATTATGGATACAGCTTCCACAACTAGAACCAAAGAGCAAAACTTGTGTTGCTAAGTTTGGTGTTTGTCAAGAAGTGTTCTTGATAAATTTGTTAATGGAAGAAAGTGAAAGTTCAACCAAGGTAATTGACCTTGCCTCCATATGTCAGAGTAGCGCAACGGAATGTGTTCCGGAACCAAAGCTCTACAGTTAGAGGAGAAAATGATGATAATGATCATGGTGTTTCGCTTGAAACTTTTACTAAATAAAGTAGGATTCAAGAATACATCTTTGCCCCTTGTGCAAAGTAATATTCATGATGCACTTGTCATGTTGATGGAACAAGACATACCTACGGACTACGAAGAAGCGATGGTGGACCTGAGTATGAGAAATGACTATGAGTCATGAATTTCTATATTGAGTTACATTTAAGATTACTTGAATCTTATCGAGTAAAAAGGTTACTTGATATTCTCAATAACTTCAAGGTTATAAGGATTAAATGTGAACATCAAAGGAAGACATCAAGATCGATTTGTCATGAAGGATGTTTCTGACAAATTCAAAAAGGTTGACTACAATATGTAGCGATGCTTGAGTCAATGGGATATTCACTATGATTGATCCAAATTGTTATCAATACCATGACTTCCTCAAATCATGTATTTGAAGAAGTGTTGTAATTGGTACAACAAGAAGGTTTTGGAAAACATATGGATGCTAGTGTCTCGTAACCGGAATTCTCAATTTGATGGATGATCAAAGTGATTTTGGACTTAGCCAAAATATTGAGAAACATGCATTTGCATGAAACTGAGTGGGAGATGAATAGTTTCCTAAACTTAATATGTGGACGAAATATTTTGAGTGGGAGCTATGGGAGTGTTATCCTAGTCTTATATGTGGCTGACATATTTGAGTGGGAGCGTGACAACATTCTCATATATAACATATTGTGAATGGTGTAGTTGGTATTAATGATTATTGATATCTTTCATGAATGAAGTTAAGCATTGAAAATCTATTAAGATAGATTAATACGTTTAATAACATTGAGTCGGAATACTTTCCTGGATAAGATTCTGAAGAAGTTCAGAATGGGACAAGTCAAGAAGGTAGTTCTTACTTGTATATCCAAGAGAAGTATCGAGTTAATCTCATTGCAAGAACAATGGTTAAATGATGGTTAAATGAAAGAAATGGATGTGCTACATTCTTTATGCCCCTGTCATAGGTTCTTTCATATAAAACCAAAGTTTTGTACTCGACGTAATGTGACCCAAGTTCTTAGTAAGAAGAACATGTTGTCATATGATTTATGAGTAAATCATGGAACAAAGAGTTAAGTTTATTCTTCAGTGTCTGGAGAGAACTGAGGATACATCTCTAATTTGTAAAGGATAGTGAACTTGACCATAAAAGTTATGCCGGTTCAAGTTCTGACACTAACCTGGAAAATTGAGACATCATGCTAATAAATGCCTAAGTTGAAAGAAACATGGTTAGACATCAAAGTTGCATACAATGCACTAAGGATTAAATCTACAATGATATGGCTACTTTAGAAGTGGCAAGAGTTATATTGTGGCTTAAGAAGGTCGACTTCTGACTGAGTGAGTTTTAGTGTGCATGACTAAGGGAAAGTCCGCGTGACCCACCGGATGTCATTGCTGAAACACAACAAATGAAGTCTCACTCTACCGCCAAATATATATTACCTCATCATTATAATGGATAATGAAGTAATGTCAAACTAGGTGACATTAATGATTTGAAAAAGACATATGGATCTGAATGGTACCCAGACCGTTGATACAACCTTTTCCACAAGCAAGCATGAGCTATAACCATATAGATGATATGGAGTTCTGATCCACAGAAAAATGCAACTAGATTATTTGTACTCTAGTGCAAGTGGGAGACTGTTGGGAATTTGCCCTAGAGGCAAATAAAATATGTTTATTGGCATATTCCATTAGTTCATAATAAGTTTTATACTGTGTTATAACTGTATTAAGCGGAAATTTTAGTACACATGTGGTATACAAACAACCAGGTCCCTAGTTAACTCTAGTATACTAGTCCATTGTGAAATTGATGATCAAGGTTTCCTGATCATGAGATGTGAACAGTCTATTGACAATGGGGTCATGTCATTAGGAGAATGACATGATGGACACACACCCACCGGAAGTGTTGCAATGTGATCCAGTCACATAGTTCAACATTGCGATAACTATAAACGTAGTGACCCGATCCTTAAGACCGTGATGATCATACATAATTGCTATCTACCAGGGTGCTTTGAGTGCATTAACCGTTACACTGAAACATGGTAACCATAAGGTGTATCTTGGGTATTCCGAAGTAGATATGTTGATGAGTATGCAAATAGATCAAAACGGGATTTGTCCATCCGAGTGACGGATAGGTACTCTGGGCCCACTCAGTGATATTGCATCATCAAGTTTGCGCAAACATGTGACTAGGTCACGGGGTTGCAATATCACAGGAACGAGTAAATATGTTTGTCGGCAACGAGGATGAACTAGGTATTGGATACCGACGATCAAACCTCGGACAAATAAAGTACCGTATGACAAAGGGATCAGGACTCAACGTTAACGGTTCAACGATGAAGTTAATTCGATGGAAGCGCAGGGGCCATCTAGGATTCTAACCAGGTCTGATCGATGGACATTGATCAAGAGAGTGTCTTGATCATGTCTGCTGTTTTCTGGACCGTAGGGTGTCACACTTAAGGTTATTCGACACAATAAGGATTGATTCGGGATCGCCGGAAAAATAAGAGAGAACTCTGAAATCATTTGGGAGGAGAGACGGAAAAGTTTCCGTGGTTTTGAATTGTTTGGAAAGTTATTTGAATATGTTTTATTATTTAATTAATTGAATTAAATATTAAAATATAATTAAATAATTAATGGAATAGTTTTTATTTTAATTTTTTTTTTCTTTAAAGAAAGAAGAAAGAAAAAAAGGAAAAGAAAAAAAAGGAGAGGGAGCATGGCGCCATGGGCTTGGCCCATGTGGGCCACTTGGCCACTTGGTGGCCATGTGCGCCCCGGCCATGTGCATGGTCGGCCACATGCGTGGCTAGCCACGGCTAGCACATGTGGGATTAGTCCCACATCGCTAGTTGTAGCTACCGCGTACCCCCCTTTTCCCCCTATATATAGATGTGGAGGGTGCCCCTTTTTCAACACAGAAAATTCCGGAAAAATACAGAAAAAAAAAACTGTTGATCTCTCTCTCTCTATTTTCTCCTTCCTTGAGCGGACTCCCCTTGTTTGGAGGCTTCACTAGGTTGGAGGTTTCTCCACTATACGCACGCCGTCGTGCTGATGGGATCCGCATCCATCTTATTTCCGCTGCTCGCCTGGTTCGGAGCCCGGAGGGACGTCGGGTACACCGTATGTGTGTAATCCTGCGAGGCACTACACTTGTGGTGCTCCTTCATCGTCGAGGCCGTGCCGCAACGTCTTCACTGACAACGTTCCGATGGGGACGTAATCCTGTCATCGGTCTACAAGGACCGAGTGGCTTCTGGAGTCATCGAGGATCTCCGCTGCATCGAGGATCGGCGGGTACGACTACATCAACCACGTTCACGCGGGAATGTTTCCCGCTTAACGGACTACATACTGGCATGTGACCTATTTCCATCTGTTACTTGCATCGCCATAGCATAGGTCTTGGGTTCGGGACGTGTAGGTTATGAAAATTATTGTTTTATGCCCCGTTCCCCAACAGGTCATGATGCTATCTTTGTCGTCATCGACCGGTTCTCCAAGGTTGCCCACTTTCTGCCAGTTAAGGAGACTATCTCTGCTAGTCAGTTAGCAGACTTGTATGTTTCCAGAATTGAGTCCCTCCATGGTATTCTGTTGGAGATCAGTTCTGAGCGTGGCAGCCTTTTCACCTCAAGATTTTGGGATAGTTTCCAAGAAGCTATGGGCACTCACCTAAACTTCAACACCGCTTATCACCCCCAGTCGCAAGGACAAGTCAAACGAGTCAATCAAGTGCTTGAAGACATGCTTCGAGCTTGTGTCATCTCATTCGGTAAGAAATGGGAGGAATCCCTTCCATTTGCTGAATTCTCGTACAACAATAGCTATCAAGCTAGTCTGAAGATGGCACCCTTTGAAGTTCTCTATGGACGTAAGTGTCGAACCCTTCTGAATTGGTCAGAAAATGGAGAACGAACTCTCATTGGTCCGGAAATTATCCAGCATGCCGAAAATCAGGTTCGTGTTATCCGTGAACATTTGAAAGCTGCTCACTCCCTGATACGTCCAAAATGCACCAGTATTTTATATCCTAATTCATCCTTATTCATTGATATATTTCACATTACGATGATGTTCTTATATTGTTTTGGCTTGTTTTACACAGTTTGCAACTTTCCGGTGCCGAAGCAGCAGATGCAGGATTCAGCGGTAAAAAGTGGACGCTGAGTTGCTGAAGAAGAATACCTCCAAATTACCTAAAAATTGACGGGGGGTATTTTCCAGGAGATTCACGAAGACTCGCCGAAGAGGGGCTAGAGGGGGGCCACAGGGGCCCCAGGTGGCCACCTGGCGCGGCCCCATCCCTGGCCACGCCTGGAGCCCTGGGGCCACTCCCGGCTCCCCCCTCTGGCCTATATACTCCTCGTTACGCGAAAACCCTAAAAAAAGAAGCTTTCACGGAGTTCCGCCGCCGCTCCGTGGCAGAAACCTACAGAGAAGAAAAGGGCTCTCCGGCGGGCAGATTCCGCCGAGGAGATCACCTCCCAGAAGGGGAGATCATCGCCATCGTCATCACCATCGTCACGGGCATCATCGAGATCATCATCAACATCATCCCCAACATCAGCACCATCTCCACCACCATCCAATCTCACCTCACAAGTTCATCTTGTGTTGTAATCCATACTATCTATCCTCTCTACTCTACCGGTGTTGATTACTACTTTGTGGTGAATACTATTGAGTTTTGTTGGAGAAATACCATTAGGTCCAGACTGTTTATCATATATTTATCACCTCTGATCATGATCTCTTTTATGTCTTGTGAGTAGTTACTTTAGTTCGTGAGGACATGGGAGAAGTCTAGTTGCTAGTAGTCATATGATGTTGAAGTAGTTTGTGTTGTTTGATATTTAAGTTGTGTTGTTATTTTCCTAGTGGTGTTGTGTGAGTCGAAAACTCAACACTTCGCCTTCTTAAGGACCTAGGGGAATACATTGTGTATTAAGAATGCTTACGGTGGGTTGCCGGAGTGACAGAAACCTGAACCCCAGTTTGCACACTTTTGCACAAGGGAATAGTGGATCCTTGATCTTATTGCTGTGGTTAGGCTTTGCCGTAATTTCTATCTTCTATTTGCGGATTCTTGCAAGATGTTTGATCATAAGAGTGCACTTTTCTTAGTCTAGAAGGTGTGCTAGCATAGATCCACCCACTCAACACTTATCAGCACAACACTTGTTATCGATACGAACTATGGCGAAAGCACGTGACTACCTCTCCATGTGTCCTCAAGAACGCTTTAGTCTTTATAAGTTCAGTTGCCAGGCTTATCCTTTGCACAAAAGGATTGGGCCACTTTCTGCTCCTCAGGGCTATTGACTTTGCTTGCTTTTATCTTATCGTTGCTTATATCGAAAACCCCTAAAAAGTTATCTTTCAGTGCTTGCAGTTATTCCTTGTCCAAAATCACCTACAATACCTTTAGCTCCTCGTTGGGTTCGACACTCTTACTTATCGAAAACGCTACAATAGATCCCTTTACGTTGAGGGTCATCAGTCCCGCCAGAAGAGCAACTATGACCGCAAGCACAAAGAAATGGTCTATCAACCCGGCGAACAAGCTTACCTTCGTGTCACTCCCATGAGGGGCACTCATTGCTTCGGGATCAAAGGAAAGTTGGCTCCTCGGTACATTGGCCCGTTCCGTATCCTTTCCAGGAGTGGACCTGTGGCATACCGATTGGAATTGCCGCCGAACCTCTCCCAAGTTCACGATCTCTTCCACGTGTCGCAACTCCGTCGCTGCTTCAAGGATCCTATCCGAGTAGTGGATCATGCAATGCTTGAACTACAACAAGATTTGTCTTATCAAGAACATCCGAGCCGCATTCCTGATCAGTCTGAATGTCGAACCCGCAACAAGGCAATCAAGTTCCTCAAAGTTCAGTGGTCGAATCACTCTGAAGAGGATGCCACTTGGGAACGCGAAGATCGCCTTCCTGAAGAATACCCTGATCTTTTCCCCTCTACCTCTTAAATTCTCGGGATGAGAATTCTTGTAGTGGGGGAGATTTGTAACACCCTCAGTGCTTGTAACAGTAATCACTTTTGGCTAATGATAATTACTGTTGCTAATCTCACTTTGATCATCTTTGCATTTGATCATTCCAAAAACCCTTTTGGTTGTTATAAAAAATAATGTGATAAATAAAAATTTGTCCAAAAATTGTGGATCCAATTTTGTTAAATGCCTAAAAATAAGTGGACCATGTTAAACCAACATTAGGTATTTATTGCAATATTTAAATATTGCAAACAATTCAAACTAGTGCTAAAACAACCCCTTTCACTAGTTGCATAATAAAAAGAAATATTAAATGAATTTCTTTTGCACCCAAACTTTTTGTGGCACTCTATTAATGTGAAATGTTAATTATGGGACAAGTTCCATATTTTACAAAAATTCCAAAATGCTTACTAAAATAAATACAAGAAGAAAAGAAATTACCTAAAAAAGAATAAAAATAAAATAAAAGGGGAAACCTATCTACTACCCAGAGGCAAGCCCCTCCCCCTCCCCTCCCACTGGGCCAGGCCCACCTAGCCATCTCCCCCTACCTCACGCTACAGGAGGGGAACGATGGCATGGCAGCCAACCCACAGCCCCCTCCCCTTTCTCCCTCGCGCCGCCTCCTCCCTTGTCTCTGTCTCCTCGCACGGGAGCCGCCGCACGGCCGTCATCGTACTGCCGCCGTCGTCGCGGCCAGCGACCGCCACGGACCACGCCGTCGTGTCCGGGAGGCTCCCTGTCGATTTATTCGTCGTCTCAAGCCCGGAATCGGGCCGGAGTGCTCCCTGCTGCACGAATCGAGCCCCCCGTCCGCCATGGCTAGCGCGCTCCGCCGCCCAAACTCACGCACTCCGGCAACCCCTGCGCTCGCCTAGATCTCCACCGCGATCACTGTGAGCTCCACCTTCCCCCTTTGGTCCCCATCCTCGCCGTGCCCTGCTCGCTATGCGCCGCTGCGGCCGGCCCCGGCAGAGCAAGGTGCTCCCCACCGCGTGGCCACGCTCACATGCGTGCCACGGCCGCGCCCCGCGCGTGACCTCGACGCGACCCTGGCTGCGCCCCGCCGTGCTCCCGCCTCGCCCCCCCTCCCACCGAAGCCCCGCCCCCTCGTCGGTTTGCTCCTCGCCGTGCCTCTGTCACCGGCTGGGCACACCATGAGCTAACTGGGGCTAATCCCCATTAGAGATAACCCTTGTTAGTTTAAATTAAATCAAATAAAACCAGTGTGTATGAAAGATGGGCCCAACCCTTTTAAACTTAATTAAATAGATTAATTAGCAATGTGTGACTTACAACTGGGTCCCACTGCTTTTGGATTTAATCTAAAACATTTATAGAATGCTATGACTATGACATGTGGGCAATGTGCTATTTAAATAAATGAATTGATTAATTAATTGTCATTGTGTATGACATGTGGGACCCACTGGTCAGTTGACCAGTCAAAGGCCAAGCCTATGACAAGTAGGCCCCACATGTCAGGTTGACCAGTCAACAGGTCTATTCTGGATAATGCTACATTTTAATAATAAAAGAAAATTCTAGAAATTCTTTTAAATTGAATAAAACTTTGAAATTCAATATCTTTTAATTCGTAAGTCAAATGGAAAAACTTTATACATAAAAATTGATCAAAAAAATATAACGAATAAAGAATACGCCACCCGCACCCCCACCACACCCCTCTAACATACCGAACCCGAGACTTTCCCCCTCTGGTTGCACTGTAAGGTAATTGCCCGGGAGACGGTAAAATTGCCGGTTAAAATTCCCGTTTCGTCTTCAACGTGTAGCCCCGCATTAGTTCACCTCTAGCTTAACGTTTTCTATGTCTTGTATTTGTATTGCTTTTATTGTCGTGTATTTATTATTTCTTCCCCCTCTCTTATTGTCCGGTAGTCTCGACGTCCGCTGCTGATGCCCCAGTGATCGACTACATCGACGACGACCGTACCCCTACCGTCGAGCTTCCAGGCAAGCAGAGCCATTCTCTTCCCCATATATCGCCTATCTTTCCGTACTTTTCTTGCACTATGCATATGCTGTTGCTGCCACGTTACAATCCTATTCAATTTCATAGCTTGCCTTTGTCGCCCCTTGATGAACATTTCTTTATCCTATGATGCCTTATAATTATATTATATTCAGCAGTGAACCCTGCGCCTTGTTATTCAATAGGATTAGATAGCGGGTCGTGTTCACTCTGGGAGTGAACACGGGTACAATTTATTATAACTGTCACAGGTACGGTACAATGCAGACACCGCTTCAGGCCCCTACCCTGGCTCTGTCGAGCCACCTCAAGTGTGAGCTATCGAGGAGTAATCCTTGTACTCCACTCGTTACTGACTCTGTATAGCCGTCCTAGGGTACTGAACCACGGCTGTGCTTACAGGTAAGGAGTCGGGTGACCGAACGGTGCCCGCGCAGGGTATCTTAGCGGAACGACAGGTCAGGTGTAGTCCACCGATGTGCGGCGGGCTTGGTACTGTTCGTGGCCGAAAGATATCCTGTTGTACGAAAGTCGAGCTCTTCGGAGAAAACGCGAGACAAGGTAAGGAGATGGTTCACCTTGTTGGTAACCGCACGAGTTGGTGAGACGATGTAACAGCCTAGATTTCACAAAAATTAAAAAAAAAATTGGTGTGAATTATTTGATTGCCTGATTTGTTTGCGGTGTTTGCATCTCCGATCTATCGATCGATGATTATTTTTCCCCCTCTTATCTCGTATCGGACGGAGACCGACCCTTGCCACCCTGACACTCGATCTTTGCGACACCAGGTTTCACCTGATCACCGTCGCAAAAACCGGCACAAGACCAGCCGAAGCCAACGGAACGAAAACCCCGTTTAATAAGTAAACGGGATATTTTTATAGCGCGCCGGAAAGTGTTCTCACAACGGTTCCAGCGCGAGGTGAACGCCGCCGGCTCGACGCACTGATCGCGCAGTTTGAAGTTTTACCCAAATCGGAGGTACTATGGACCCCCGGCGGTCAAAAACGTAAACACCGCGCGCGCGAGAGAAAAACCGTGGATGTTTTTGCAAACTGCCAGCCACCTGGGCTATATAAAGACCACCACTCTCCCACCTCTTTCTAGGGTTTCCCTAGCCACAAATTGCAGCCACCCCCCTGTTTTTGCCCCATTTTCGCAACCCTAGCCCCCAGCGGATCTGGACCGTCGGATCGGCCGATCCAACGGCCCAGATCGCGCGCTGGCCTCCACCAACCTCCAGCCTCCCCATCTCTCTCTCCTCTCCCCTGCTGTGGAGAAGTCGCCGCCGCCTCCGGCCATCGGCCCGCAGCCGGCGAGCCACCGTTGCGCCCCTTCTCCTCCTTCTCTTGCCTCACTCCCTTCCTCTTCTCCTCGCTGGGCAGCAGCGCCGCTGCCGTGCCAGGCCGCGTCGGCACGGAGCTCTCCCACGCCATGTCCAGGGCCTCAAGCTCTGCCGCCGGAACTGCTCGCCACAGCAGCCGTCGGCCCGCCACCGCCAAGTGCCTCCTCCATTGGGCCCCATCCTCGCCGTTTCCCATGCGCTGCCCTGCCTCCTCCTCGTCAGGAATCAAGCCGCCGTCGGCGAGCTTCCAGGGATCGGGAGGATCCCGATAGGGATCAAGTCCCTGCCTCCTCTCAATGTAGCTGGGCTGCTCCAGCTCGTGGGCCAGCGCGCTCTCGCAGCCCAGCAGCAGGCGGCCCAGCCAGGCGCCAGCAGCCCCAACCAGCCAGGCCTGTTTGGCCGAGGTACATGGGTGAGGCCTCCACCTTTTTTTTCTGCTGTCAAAACCTACGAATTTGCACAAAGTCTGGTAAAATTTTGTCTGATGTCCTGTTTTGAAACGTTAATTCCCGTTGACTCGTAGGTCCAAATGAAGTGATTCTTTTTTTTGTTTGGTTGTGCTTTGTGTGCTCTAGAGTTCATCTTTAGGAAGTTATTTATTTTGAGGTCATCTTGAATATGTAATTTTGTGTTGAACAGGGCACCAGATCGTTAAGTTGCTAATCTGCTGTTAACTACTGCTGCTGTTATTTTATTCAAACTTTGGGTGATGCTTGTGTTAAATCCATGAGGCCTATTGCATTGATTCTTTTTCCTATGTGTTAAGCATCATGTGTACTTCATTCCCATGCTTTAACTTGTCATGTTTGGGTGCTTTAGCTATATTAAATCTTGATCCAAAGTGGTGACCTTGTTGTTAATGTGCTGCTGTGCTGAAAACTGTTAATTTGTTGCAACTTCGGGTGACGGTTGTGTCGCAACCATTTATTGGAATTGAGTGATTCCAATTGCATATTTTTAAGCATCATGTCTACTTCCATTATATGTATTGCATTGTCATGATATGCTTACTAGTCATATAGTTATTGAGCTTCAAAGTTGCTATCCCGCTGTTTTTGACAGCCACCTCTGTTTTTCTCTAAGTCTGTAACGTTCCGATGCCATGTTGCATGCTTAATATCTTTTGATCTATGATGCCTATGACCTTGATTCTTGTTTGTACCTGATCATCATCATGCCTACTCCATGCTCATATATTGCTATGCCATGTTGATGCACATCTACATATAGTTTTGCACCTGTTTGTATAGCATAAAAATAACAGTTTCTGCCATGTTTTCATTATTTTTTCACTAAGTCCTAGACCAGTAATGATTTATTGTATTTTGCATGAGCTATAATTAGTTGTACATGATGCCTATTTGCATGATTCTTTTTGCCATGCCTTCCCTGCCATGTCTACTTTAGTTACATATCATTTGTGATCATGTTTTCATTCATTATCCTGTTTATGCATTGCTCTAAAGTGTGCTACCTGATGTTTGGTAGATTGTGTTCCAAACTTGTTTTGCTTGTATCTTTTTAACCGTAACTCCGTTTGGAGTGTTCTTTATATTTAATTTGATTAGTTTTTCGTGTACTTTGTGTTTATGCTATTGTTTTCTGTTTTTAATCAACCTAAAATATGGTTTAGGACAGAACAGTACCAAATCTTTTAATTATCGTGCGACACTTAGTGGTATGCCATGTTTAGGTTGTGCCTCACTTAAATTGACTAGCATAGATAGTTTTATTTATGCTTCACCTCTTGTAATGTTTGTGTGCTATGCCATGCTTGAGTGTTATGCCATGTTAACAACTTTGTTTATCACCTGTAGCTAAACAACTTGAACCACCGTAAACGTGCGGTATCGTCGTGTGTGACGAATACTCCACTTAACCTGTTAGTAACCGCTCTCGACGGTAGGTGCGATGTCTCGTGTTGCCTTCGTGTTGGTGCTTTCTCGTGTTTGCTCCGTAGTAATAGATGCTTGCTCGTTGATTGCTTTCCAGTGTTTACCGCCTTGTGTGCTCTTGGGGTCACCTTCGGAGACGTTGCGAGCGTGCGAATCGACTTCACCTTCGGAACACGACTTATCAACAGGCAAGGACTATACATTACTTATGATCCATTCTATTTCAACCAGCGGTTTGCATGCTAGTCTAGGTTAGGTTCGATGTTTGATCCTACCACATGTTTACAGCCTCTTTCAAATCGATACAGCCATGTCCCTTCCCAGCAAACCATCTACTGCTATGTTACTATTGCTCGTTGCTCAGCCCTTGCTTAGTATGCATTCTTAGGATGCTACGATGTTACCTCCTCTTACTCCTTGGTTTGGGATATCACATTATTATAATTGTTATGGATGATATGATTATTATAAATGTTGACTATGTTCGACGAAGGATGGAAGGTCTAGGCTATCCCGCCTCGACGCTTTGTTCCATTCGAGTCACCTAGGATCCGAGTTTCGGGTATTGGTTTTAAGACTGAGCGTGCCTAACCGCGTGTGGGATTTTATGGTGTCCCCTTTTCTTACCTACCTAGCTTCAAATATTTCTAGTAGTGGCCCAAGCTGATTTACCATTTGAAAACCGTGTGTGTGTCTGTTGGGTAGCTCCTGGCAGATATTATTTAAAACAACTTGGGCCAGCGGAGACATGGTTTCTTTGTTCGTCCACACCAGGGAGCTAGGGGGCTTCCCACATCTGTTTGGGTAGCTAACCCGACTTCGTCCAGACGGTAAAGGCCGATTCGAGAGCGCGGCCGGCTTTTGAGTTGGATGTCGACTCACCAGGGGCCACCCGGATTTGTGCGTTGTTAGTTAGAGGGACCTGTCGTTCCGGATCTCTTGGGACTAAATCATAAAATGGTTGCCTATCATGGGTAGCAACTGAGAGAGATGGGCGTGCGTGCGGAGCCTTGTAATGGGCAGTTGGTACACCCCTGCAGGGTTAAATCTTTTCGAGAAGTCGTGTCCACGGTTATGGACGACTTGGAACCTACGTCTTGTTCATAGATAACATTAACTGAATCATATTTAATAACTTGAACAATGTGTGTGTGCCTTGACTGCTTCTTCTTCGTCGGGATGCGAAGAGGAGGACAAGGATAGGATAGGTATTATTCTTGCGTAAGTAGTTGATAGCAAGACTTGTTGGAGGCGATTCCTCATCGAATGCTTGGCTTCTTATCTTACTCTCTAGATCGTTAGCCACTTCATAAATGCTAGTGCGGCAGCAACCTCACCACTTACCCCATCCTTACCTTAAACTACTAGTTGTCCTAGAGTGACGAGTGATGAAGTCCTTGCTGGGTCAGGGTACCACTACAGTTGGATGTTGAATACTTCTGTACTCATGATACTACCCCCAAACTCTTTTCAGGGTTCTTGATCGACAACAGATATGGTGATCGACGTTTCACGTGGATACTCGACGATGACTAGTTAGGCGGATCCCGGCGGAGGGCCTGGACCCGTGTGGTTATGGGGATCGATGTTTTTCTCTTTGCCACTAGGCATTTGGTTGTAGTCTGTACTCAGACATATATCTTCCGCTGATGTATTGTATTTAAGGCATTTGTATGCCGAATGTATGAGATGTTGTATCCTTGTATCTGTAATGTTGTGATATCATGTTGGAAATCCGGGGCATAAGGCAGTGTCATATGTCACGGTGGGACCGATATGTGCTTCGTCCCCGGATTTGGATGGAAACATCTAGATCTGGAATAGTACCGCATATCGGGCCTTACAGACGATAGGGCAGGCACCGACGTTAGTAGTGGTCCTGGCTGCTGTCGTCGTCCGTGACGCACCGAGAAAGGGGCAACGATAACGGTTGTCCCGACAGATAATAATAAAATGACTTAACGGTTCCGGTGGATGACTTGAGAGGCCGCAAAGGCCTGTACGCACTACCTTCACGTGGGGTTACGGTGTGGGCCCTCCGCGTTGTGGTCTCGTTCGAAAGCTCTGAAAGACGCCCAGTTCAGCATTGTGGCAGGGACGGATCGCGCTGTGGCGCTAGAATTCACCCTCCTCACAACGACCCTGAGAGCGAGGGGTATAGGCCCATGACCCCTTGCCCTTAGGGCTGTAGACCGGCGAGGACCTCTCTGATGAGTCGTAGGATGGGCCTCAGCATGTCGGATAGCCTCGGTGGGGCATTCCCTAACAAGGTGTACGCCACCCTAGAGATCCGAGCGTGCAGGCTGAACAGTAGTGCACCCCTGTAGGGAGTTTGATCTATTCGAATAGCCGTGTCCACGGTAACAAGACGCTTTATGCTGAAGCCAGAGCCTACTACTACAAACTACTACTATTAAACTGTTGGTTCCGGTTTCTTTTCCTCGCAGGGAGTCGAGGAAGGGAACTCGGAGGCATTATATTTATTAATCATTACAACTTACTATTATACAATGTTGCAGCAACTTCTGCTGCATTGTTATTACATTCATGCTATTGAACTGTTGGTTGTTCTCTTCTTGTGCTGCAAGACACGTCAGAAGATGCTAGTCTTCGATAGGCCTAGCTTCTTACCCTTATTTTGATTTCTACCTTGCAGTCCACTTTATACAGCCTCCCCTTTCCATTTGATACAAATTCATAAATGCTTAGTAGCGGATGTAAGACTTGCGGGTATACTAGATACTCACCCTTGCTTTATTTCCCCTTTTCGCTTTGCCTGATCGGCCGCTGCAGTCGACGTTGGAGCCCAGGAGCAGAAGATTCCAGGAGGAGCCTACTACGTCGTCGAGTTCCCGTTGACCAGGAGTAGTTCGGTGGATCCCATGCAGGAGGCCTCACCTTTTCGATCTGTATCTCTGATGTTATTTGTGCTAGCCTTCTTAAGGCAAAACTTGACTAACTATGTCTGTACTCAGATATTATGTTTGATTTGACTTATGTATTTAGGTAAGTACGAACCCCCCCCCTTTGTTGTAATATATTGGTTTATCCTTTTGTGTTTAGTGTTGTGCTGTGATATTCTCACCGTGGCACCTTGATCTCGATCATGTACCCTGCGTGTATGATTACTATACATGATGGTAAATCGAGGGCGTCACACTATCCCGCCCCGACGCTTTGTTCCATTCGAGTCACCTAGGACCCGAGTTCCGGGTATTATCTCTCTTGATGAGCGTGCCTAACCGCGTGTGGGATTTTATGGGGTCCCCTTTTCTTACCTACCTAGCTTCAAACATTTCTAGTGGTGGCCCAAGCTGATTTACCATTTGAAAACCATGCATATGTGTCTGTCGGGTAGCTCCTAGAAGATATCCTTTAAAATAACTTGGGACAGCGGAGACATGGTTTCTCTTGTTGGTCCACCCCAGGGAGCTAGGGGGCTGCCACCATGGTTTGGGTAGCTAACCCGACCTCATCCAGACGGTAGAGGCCAATTCGAGAGCGCGGACGGCTTTTGAGTTGGATGTCGACTCACCGGGGGTCACCCGGACTTGTTCGTTGTTAGCTAGAGGGACCTTTCGTTTCAGATCTCTCGAAACTAAATCATAAAATAGATGCCTATGATGGGTAGCAACTGAGAGAGATGGGCATGCGTGCGGAGCCTTGTAATGGGTAGTTGGTACACCCCTGCAGGGTTAAATCTTTTCGAGAAGCCGTGTCCACGTTTATGGATGACTTGAGACCTACTCCTTGTTCATAGACAACAACAACTGAGATAATCTTAATAACTTTATCAATGTGTGTGTGTGCCTTGACTGCTTCTTCTTCGTCGGGATGCGAAGAGGAGGACAAGGATAGGATAGGTGTTATGTTTGCGTAAGTAGCTGATAGCAGACTTGTTGGAGGCGATTCCTCATCGAATGCTTGGCTTCTTATCTTACTATCTACATCGTTAGCCACTTCATAAATGCTAGTGTGGCAGCAGCTGTAAGGCCCCCGATGCGGTACTAACTCGAGTTAGTCGCTTTCGCATCCCGCTCAAGTTAGTAGTGCATAAAGAGCCACCGACTCACGACACTCGCACTCGTGTCGCTGCCGGATTCTCAACAACAAGTATAAGAACGAAGAACTTTAACTAAGACATAAATATATAGAGTCCAGGGCATACATCGCCACTAGATAATTATTACATCATCTCAGAGGTCCGTGCACCCAACAGTACATCATGCGACAAGCGGAAGACAAACACGACCGAGTACGGTAAAAAGCCAAATTGCCCTAGAGAGGGCTGCATATAAAGAGTCCACTCACGGATCGTCGAAGCCCAACTGTAGGATCTACTGAACGAGGTCGTCCTCATCGTCTTCCTCCGGGGGCACCTCCACGAAGTATCGTCCATTTCTCGGGTCAAGAAAGTACTCCACTGCAGCGGCCGATCAGGCAAAATAGTAAAAGCACAAAAGGAAAACAGGGGTGAGATTATATCCTTACAGGATAACTAACTCCCTATGGTAAGATAAGATAAAGGTAAAGGTTGCAGCCGCACTAGCATATATGGTGGCTATCGCTCTATCAGAGTAGAGGTAAGATCCAAGAAGTACACGTGACATCGCGTCATAAGTCTGCTATCCACCTACTTACGTCAAACATAACACAACCTGGATCTTCTCTCGGTCCCCCTGGACGAAGAAAAGCAACCAAGGCACTCACACGGTAGGCAAGTTTTAATTATGATTCAGATTGATGTTATTCTATGAACAAGGAGTAGGTCTCAAGTCGTCCATAACCGCGGACACGGCTTTTCGAAAATATTTAACCCTGCAGGGTGTACCAACTGCCCATCATAGGCTTCGCATGTACGCCCGGTTTCCACTTGGCTAAGTAAACGCCTGAAACTCCGGAACGTCAGAGTCCCTCTAACTAACAACACACAATTTCGGGTGGCCCCCGGGGAGTCGACATCCAATCCAAAAGCCGGTCAAGCTCTCGGATCGGCCTCTTCCGTATGTCTAAGGTCGGGTTTAGTCACACCTATAAATCAGGGGACTTCCCTAGCTCACCAGTGTGGACCAACCAGAGGAACTATGTCTCCGTTGGTCCGGGTGGTTTCGAAAACAGCTGGGGTACCAACCAAGCACACACACGTTTGCAAACAGTAAAATCAGCTCGGGCCACCTCTAGAACTGTATGAATCTAGGTAGGTAAGACAAGGGGACCCCATAGAATCCCACACACGATTAGGCACGCTCGTCAAGAAACACAATACCCGGAACTCGGGACCTAGGTGACTCAAATGGAACAAACACCTGGCGGGAACAGCCTGGTCTCCCATCTTTCGTCAAGTATAAGTTAACATCATCAATAATAAATATCAACCAACTTCTTTAAATAACATGATATCCCAAACCAAAAGCATAGGGTAAGCAGCAAGTTTTCCTACTCATGCTAAGCAATGGCTGAGCGGCCGTAACTTAGCAACACAATGTTTTGCTGGGATGTGGGGATCATGGCTGTTTGGTTTTGAACGAGGCATAAGCAAAGTGGATAGGATCAAGCAAACGTTCTAGGCTACAGCTAGGCAGGTAGGCAGAAAGGTATCAAGTAATGGTATAAATCTTCCCCTTGCCTGGGTAATCGGTCGTCGAAGCAGACGCAGCAGGGTCCTCGGGCTCGGTGTCGGAAATCTCCACGTAAGTCTCCTCGGCCGTCTCAGGTGCTAACGTAAGGTACCGGCAAGAAAGGCACACAAGTAAGCAACGAGAACTAATGCACATTCATGGATGGGATGATCAAGTTTAATAGGCATGATGTGACCCTATCTAGTCAATTTAAATGAAGGTGGGGACGACACGTCAACAACTTCATATGCAATTATTTACATTTTTATGGCCTTGGCCTTAGCCTTAATTTTGGTGTAAGTAACATGGCAACACGGCATGATCAACAACAACAGGGAAACAAAAGTAAAGAATGCATCGCGAAATTTAACTAACAATTCCGGAGACGGAAGGTGTCGATGAAAGTTGACACCGGAAGGGTTCAGAGAAGGAAAGGTGTGAAAGGATGTGACAGGGATTGCAAAACTTTGAGGTAGAAATATCTGCTATCATGTGACAACACGACAGGGATGCATGACTGGACGAGATCAACGAGAAAGGAAAATGAGTCGACATGCAAAGATTTTGAGGACGAAAGGTCAGTAGTGGCACACGTGATAATTGCATCATATTCCATTTTGTACTTGCTCAAAATACAAAATGGACGGCACCATTATCTCCCTTGCATTTTTCTGCCCAGAAAACATATATGACATGTTGCAAAATGAGCTAGCACTTGCAAGATTCAAAATCTCCAAAATTCTGGAATTTAAACAATTACAGAAAAAGGAAATCTAGAAAGAGAAAAAAAAGAGGGGCAGTCCCTTGGGCTGGCCTCGGTCGGAACTGACCCACCAACATCTCGCAGCCTCCCGAGCGTCCACTGGCGAAGAGAGAGATTGGTCCGAGCCCATTTCGCGGCAACAAAAGAAAAGGAAAGGAGGCAAAAGGAATGAGGGCATTGCCTCATGTGGGACTCGAACCCGCAACCTCCCGTTTAAACCTGGGTGCCTCTGCTACTACGCTACGCCACGAGACTCGACAGATGAGAGGAAAACTCTGGAGATGATCTATGCCCGAGAAGTCTGAAACTTGAAGGGAACTGAACCTGAAGAACACGGCTAAAAAAACAGAAAAAGAAGGGGCGCCCTCGTTCGATCCCAGGACCTCATGGATCCGACCGCGGCGTCTAAGCCACTGAGCTACGGATGCTGATCTTGCTAGAAACAAAATCCAAGCGTACACAATATCTGCTGCCGCGCTACTGAAAAAAAATGGAAGCCTGACGAACACAACTTCAGACAGCGCGCGGGGCAGCAAACCGGCGACCAACACGGCGGCTGCTCCACTCCGGGGACTCACCAGAGAGGTGCTGCGCGTAGAGGGAACTCTCCATGTTCCATTTTGTGACGCCCCCAAAATCAGACCGTGTACAGTAATCATACACACAGGGTACACGACTGAGATTAGGGTGCCACGGTGATAATATCACAGCACAACACTAAACACAAAAGGATAAACAAATATATTACAATAGAGGGGGTCACGCGGACCCGAATATATAAGTCATACAAGCCATAATATCTGAGTACAGACATAGTTAGTCAAGTTTTGCCTTAAGAAGGCTAGCACAAATCACATCAGAGATGCAGAACGAAAAGGCGAGGCCTCCTGCCTGGGATCCACAGAACTACTCCTGGTCAACGGGGAACTCGACGTCGTAGTAGGCCCTCCGGGGTACTCCTACTCCTGGGCTCCAACGTCGGCTGCAGCGGCCGATCAGGCAAAACAGTAAAAGAAATAATGCAGGTGAGTATCTAGTATACCTGCGAGTCTTACGTCCGCTACTAAGCATTATGCATGGTATCAACGGAATGAAGAGGTTGTATATAGTGGACTGAAGACAGAAATTCAGAGCAAGGGTAAGAAGCTAGGCCTATCGAAGACTAGCATCTTCCGACGGTGTCTTGCAGCATGAGGTAAGAATCAGCCAACAGTTTATATAAAACATAAAGTAACAATGAAGCAGAAGTTGCTGCAACATTGAATAATAATAAGTTGTAATAATTAACAATGCCTCCGAGTTCACCTCCTTGACATCCCCGCGAGGAAGATAACCCGGAACCATGCAGTTTAATATTAATAGTTTCTAGTGGTAAGATTCAGCTTCAGCATAAAGCGTCCTGTTACCGTGGACACGGCTATCGATAGATCAATCTTCCCTGCAGGGGTGCACTTGTGTTACGCTACACGCACGGATCTCCAGGGTGGCGGGAACCTTGTTAGGGAACGCTCCACCGAGGCTATCCGACACTTCATAGCCCATCTTTCAAACTCAACAGAGAGGTCATCCGCCGGTCTAAATCCTAAGTACGCCGGGCCTTGGACCCCAACCCAAACGTACTCCTGCACGGTGCGTGGCTGGCCGGTGAAGTTAAATCAAAGCAAATACAAATCACACTGCCGCGGCAAATAAGACAACACCACTTCACGGCAATCAGCCCGCGGTACTGCTGACGTCTGAAGAGTCCTCGGACGACACTACGAAGCAGAGGAGCCCATAAACTCGTAATTCCCACGGGTAGGTAGTTCGTACATGGCATATAGCCAACTCAAGACATTCACTGAACCATTTAGCATTTTAATTAACCTGCGTGACAACCGTTATCGTTGCCTCGACTTAACTGACCCGCGGACAACGACAGCAGCCAGGACCACCAGTACATCGGTGCCTGCCCTGTCGTCCCACCAAGTCACTGCGGTTACCAACAAGGTGAACCGTCTCCTTACCTTGTCTCGCGTGTGCTCCTGGAGGAGCTCGACTTTCGTGGTTTGGTAACTCTCGCGGCCAACGATCAGGGGCCAAGCACACCGGTACACTGGTCGTACCCTCCCTGTCGTCCCGTCGCAATACCACTCGCGGGCACCGTTGGGTCGCCCGACTTCTTACCTGAAGGACAACCGTTATTCAGGAGCCTAAGGCGGTAAGACAAAGTCAGCCTCGAGTGGAGTGCAAGGATTACTCCTTGATAGCTCACACTTGAGGTGACTAGGCATAACCCAGATAGGGGCCTTAGACGGTGTCTGCATTGTACCGTACCTGTGCAGTTATAATATTTATATCCGCGTTCACTCCCCTGAGTGACCACGGCCCTTTATCTAATCCTAGCTAACAATGCGCAGGGCTCACTGCTGAATAATGCATAATAATAATAATAGGAAGCATAGGATAAAGGAAGGTACATCAAGGGGCGACAAAATTCAGGCCATGCAATTGAATAGGATTGTAATCGTAGCAGCAGCAGTAACAATGCCTAGTGCAAGAAATGTACGGAAAGATAGGCGATATCTGGGGAAGAGAATGGCTCTGCTTGCCTGCAAGCTCGACGGTAGTAGTAGGGTCGTCGACGACGTAGTCGTACTCAGCAGCGGTGTAGTCAACGGTAGCAGCGGGGTCTACCGGAGATTAAGGGGGGGAGGAAACAGTAAATACACAGCAAGCATAAACAAACAGATGCATGACATGATAAATGAAATGTTAACGGTGTTCTAACGCAGTGTAATGCAATATGCTCGGAGCGGGAATTCATCTGGGGATGAACTACCGGCTCCGGGTGATTACCGGACAGGGTGTCCGGAGGGGGAAGGATCAAGCCGGAGGTGTCGTGGTTACCGGAACAACATAAGGGGGGTGTATCCGTGCTATTTGAACCATTCCGGACAACTTTCGTGTTCGGAATAAATTCATCCGGGCACTTTAACAGTACCGGACAATTTATCGGACAAACGGTCCGGAGGGGGAATGTTCGATGTTCGTAGTGTTAGAGGGGTGTGGTAGACATACGGATGGCGTATTATTATTCGTTATATTTTTCTGATCAACTTTCATGTATAAAGTTTTTGAATCCGAGTTACGGTTTAAAAGTTATTGAATTTCAAAGTTTAAATCAATTTAAATGATTTTCTGGATTTCTTTTATTATTTATTCAACATTATCCAAAACATTATCCACAACATTATCCAGAACAGTGCTGACATGTGGGACCCACATGTCAGCCTCTGTTATTTATAAATCATTTAACTAAATTAGAAAATGCCTCTGGACCCACATGTCAGTGACTCAATTTTAATTATTAGATTAATCTAAATCATTAAGTTAATTATTTTACAGGGGGACCTACCTGTCAGTGACTGGAGTTGCCCAGTCAGCACGGTTGACTGGTCAACCCAGTCAACTGGGACCAAGGGGGCCACTGACAGTGACCCAGGGGTTGCCCCCAGGTGTGCCACGTCGGAGGCTGCCGGCGGCGAGTCGCCGGCGAGCCCAGCACGGCGGAGGCCACGGGAGGGGCGTCGGAAACGGGCTAGGGGGCACCATTCGTTGTGGGGTTTGATGCATTCGAACGGGAGGACAACGCTGCGTCGATTCCAGGTGGTGGCGACGTCGGGGGTGGCCGGAAAATGTGCCGGCGACGAGGTCAGGCGGCGGCGTCGCACGGGTGAAGTGGTCGACGACAAAAGCGTGCACGGGAGGGGGCGTGGCGGGTACCATTCGACGCGGACGACCACGGGGAGGAGTTTGGTGGCGGTGCGGTGGCTTGGGGTGGACGCTTACGAGCTCGAGCTCAACAATGGCGGAGGGGGGTTCTCGGGCTCCCATGGCATTTTGGTACAGGCGAGGGAATCGATTGCTCTACGGGGTGGGATCGACCCTATGGTCCATGGGGAGCACGCGGGTGTCATTTGCGTGAGCTGGGACGGACCAGGCCGACGGCTACGACGACGAACCACGGCGGCCGGAGCGAGCTCAAGGGGGAAAAAGGCTACGGCGTTATCGGGACTCATCGGGCGGTTGGGGGTGGTGAGGGTGCTCACCACGAACGCGTCGGGGTTGGCAGCGGGCTCGGGGACGTCGTGGTGGCGCCGGATTTCCTCTGCGATGTCGCGGCGGCCAGAGTTGGGGAAGGTGACCGTGTGCTCGGGGTGGAGGCTCCCGCCTCGATTCCTTGCGCTCGGAGACGAGGACGACGACGAGGGACACGCTGGACACGGCGGGGTGGCGACGCGAGCTCACTGGCCGCGTGAGCTCACTGCCATGGCGACGGCGGCGCTCGGGAAACTTTCCCCGAAGCGTGAGAGAGGAGGAGGAGGGGAATGGAGGTGCGGGGGTGTCCAGGAGGTCGGGGGCTTCGTCCTTATCGCGACCACGGCGGCAGGGGGCAGGTGAAGGGCGGGGCCGGCCTGGCAGCGGCGTGCCCACGGCGGGCTGCCGTACGGGGCAGGTGGGGGGGTGGTTGGAGGAAGAAGACAAGGTGAGGTGGGCTGGGCTGAGGTGGGCTTCGCCCCAGGCGACATTTAGCGCTTTCCTGTTTGTTTTGTTGTCTGTTTACTCTATTACTTTTCTGTAATTGATTTATTAACCCTAGCATTTTTGTAAAATATTATTGGTGTTTGTAAATTAGGTTTACATATTACTGAGGAGCCACAAAAGTTTTTGCAGCAAAATAAATTCATTAGGTATTTCTTTTAAATATTAAATGCCCAAAGTAGGGGTTTTAACCCACTGTTTGAATTGTTTGGAATTTTCTGCAACTCCAAAAATTACCAAAGTTGGTCCAACATGATTATAATGATTTTAGGGAATTTACAAAAATAGTTCCATGATTTTTGGAACAACTTTATTTGAGCACTTTTGTTTTAATTCCCATTTAAAGTAGTTTCAACTAGGGTTTGGTTTGTTAGATGAGCAAGGTGCATTTGGCTTTGGGTTTTGATCCCAAGGGCTCAAGCACATGGTGCATGGAGGGTTGATCAACCACAACAAGGTTTGATCATTAGCATCACAAAGTTTTATCAAGGACAAGGGAGATCAATCAGTGATAATCCAACAGTGATGATATACAGTGATGATGATTACTGTTACAACAACTGAGGGTGTTACACATTTTTGTTCGGACTCACGCCGGCGCCTCAACGACGGCGGCTCTACCTCGCTGGGAAAATGCGGCGGCGACACTAATGCAGCAAAACAGAGGCGTGAACGGTGACTGTTCCGGCGACGGTGGCCCCTCGTACCGGTCACCGGGGACTCGCTCGCGTTGGGCCAACCCGAGAGGGAAGCTCCATGACCACGTGGGTGCCCAGGTACTTTCCACAGCTGCGCGAAGACGACGCCTTTCCTTGCCGGAATCGGCACGGCGGTGCACTGACTTGCAGGTGCAGAAAGAGGAAGAAGTCGTGGCTGCTACTACTCGACTGGATTCTACGCGGGAGAAGTCAAGGGGGAAGGGGACGAGGCTTCACGGCTCGCCTAGAGGAGGTTGAGGACGAGATCGCGCTCGGACGTGGACGGAGTCGAAGTCGTTGACGCCGGGGAAGAAGACACCACGGCGGGAGATCGATGGCTCGGGGAAGAGAACACGGCTCCTTGGTGAAGCTGTGGCTGGGGAGGACGCGGTCGCTAACGAGGAGGCCTCCTGCAACTCCCTGCTCGACCACGCGACTCGACGGCGACGAGCTCAACGGGACCAGCCGGCAACCAACACGAAACAGGGGAGGTGCATCTCGGCCATGGAGGTGGCGGCGGAAGGGAACTGGAGGGGGAATGGAACTAGAGTTCCTAGAGGATCCCCTGGATGCGCTTATATGGAGGGAGGGCTGCTGCCGCTGGCCTCGGGGCTCCACGCTCCGCCGTGGCACCGGCTGCGAGAGGGAAAGAGGAAAAAGGGGGCTGCCTCGCTGGAAAGGAGGAGGAAGAAGGGGAGCGTACCCCTTCGCCGTGGCCTCGGGCTGGAATCGGGCAGGCTTAGGTGGGCTGGGCTGCCTTCCACCCTTGCTCTCCAGAAAGAAAGAAAAAACCCCAGGGGTTTTCTATTTACTAAAATCAGTCAACCTCTTGGGATTTTCCAGAGCAAACAAAAAAGAGATAAAACATAGAAAAAAATGTTTAGGGATCCCAAGAACATTTGTGATTTTAAAAAATTGGTATGAACCAATTTGAAGCAAGTAAAATCTCGGGCATGTGAATTAGATTCAAATGAGAGTTGAACTACACTTGATTCATCCAGAAGTTAAAAACTCAAAGAAAAATCATGGGGGTGATGGGAAACTCCAAATTTTTGCCTACGCAAAGTTTGGAGCTTAGGGGAGCAACCATGAAGCATGGAGAAATCCAACAACACCCTTCTTTAACTCCAAAGGTGAGTTTGAATTCAAATTCAAAAGAATCTCAAACAAGAATCCAACACAAGATCATCACTTGTTTTCACACCATCTTTCAACATAACAAGTTTGCTACTTATGGGAAAAGGTAAAATTACATGATGAAATGCAAAATTACTTTTGGGCTGTTACAGCAGCCTCACCACTTACCCCATCCTTACCGTGAACTACTAGTTATCCTAGAATGACGAGTGATGAAGTCCTTGCTGGGTCAGTTGACCACTACAGTTGGATGCTGAGTACTTCAGTACTCATGATACTACCCACAAACTCTTTTCACGGTTCTTGATCGACAACAAGTATGTTGATCGATGTTTCACGTGGAGACTCGACGACGACTAGTTAGGCAGATCCCGGCGGAGGGCCTGGACCCGTGTGGTTATGGGAGCGATGTCTTTTTCTCTTTGCCGCTAGGCATTTGATTGTAGTATGTACTCAGACATGTATCTTCAGCTGATGTAATGTATTTAAGGCAGTTGTATGCCAATTGTATGAGATGTATCCTTGTAGTTGTAATGTTGTGATATCATGTTGGAAATCCGGGGCATATGGCATTGTCATATGTCGCGGTGGGACCGATATGTGCTTCGTCCCCGGATCTGGATGGAAACATCTAGATCTGTAAAAGTACCGCATATCAGGCCTTACAACTTGGTATCAGAGCCTTACCGATAGTAGGATCCCTTCTGTGGCCGAAGTCGAGTCTAGACAAAACTATTTTGTAGTTACTAAGTTAGTTATCGGAGAGTAGGAATCTGTTTACTCCTTACCCTTGCTCTGGTCAGGACAAGTGCCGTAAGTTTTTATTTTCGCCTCATCCCCTTCAAACCTCTAGGATCTCGAGTGAGTGGAGTTTCGGAATAGTTACAATTCCTTTCTTGCAGCGTATTGTCTCGATTCTGATCTCAGGTTGGGAAATCTTGTAGTACCTATATTCTATCCGACTCTGGTTTACATCTTGGTCGACCGTTGCCTTCACTCCTCTTGCCTATTATCCTCGCTATTTGAGTGTGAATGCTTCTCTTGATCGTCACTTGGACTATTGTTCTTCCTCTTGATCTCCCAATGGTTTCGTTCTCGACGGAAGTTCGGCGTCGACATGGAGCAGAGTCCCTAGTGGGTGGTGTTGAAGGACGTCGACTCTCTTTTCTCTCCCCTCCCTCTCCCCCGGATCGTCCAGGATCTCGGGACGACATCCCTTGTTGGTGGTGTTGTATTGTAACAGCCCGGGATTTTCACCCAAATTAAAAAAAATGTTTGTTGCATTATTTTATTGATTACTAGAATTGTTTGTAGTATTTTCTTCGCTGATTTAATAATCTGTGAATATTTCCCCCCTCCTTCTCGTATCGGATGCGTGACTGAACCTTTTACCCAATGGCACACGACCTTTGCGACACTGGGTTTCACCCGAGCACCGTCGCGACTTCCGGCACAAGACCAGCCTTCACCCCCGGTGCGGAAAACCCCATTTATTAAATAAATGGATTATTTAATTGGGCGGGTTTTGACGATCTCGGTTCTATGCGAAACGATGTAGACGTCAGTTTAGTGCAGCAATGCGGTGTTTCGAATATCGTGCGATTCAGACTTCGTAGGGCAGGTAAACGATCGCATGTGCCAGGCATAGTTGCCGATATAATCCGAGGGGCATATTAACAAAATGACACGCGCTATTAGCTGGACCCCCGGATTCCCCTCTTATCTTCGGACTCTAGCCCACCGGAAAAACCTGACCCGAAACAGGCCATTTTGTGGCCCGAAGCCCCTCCGAAGCAACCACCTGCTATATATAGTTGGATGCTGAGTACATCTGTACTCATGATACTACCCCCAAACTTTTTTCAGGGTTGTTGATCGACAAAAGGTATGTTGATCGACGTTTCACATGGAGACTCGACGACGACTAGTTAGGAGGATCTCGGCGGAGGGACTGGACCCGTGTAGTTATGGGAGCGATGTCTTTTTCTCTTTGCCGCTAGGCATTTGATTGTAGTCTATACTCAAACATGTATCTTCCGTTGATGTAATGTATTTAAGGCAGTTGTATGCCGATTGTATGAGATGTATCCTTGTAGCTGTAATGTTGTGATATCATGTTGGAAATCTGGGGCATATGGCATTGTCATATGTCGCGGTGGGACCGATATGTGCTTCGTCCCCGGATCTAGATGGAAACATCTAGATCTGGAACAGTACCGCATATCAGGCCTTACACCCAAGGTATTCGATTGGTTGAGCCTTGGTGAATTGGTAGCAAACACCTCAAAATTCTGAAATCAAGTAGCGTCCCTCGACACGAAACTTGGAAAACAACCGGTGCCTAGCAAGTCCATGGCGCTGTAGGTCTTATAGGATCAGTGCCGCCGGTCTCAGAAAATAGCCTTGACACGTCTGTCATTGGATCAACTTACTCATGCATTGCGCATGGAAAACACCGGGAGGGAAGTCACAGCTGTAGAAATTCCCGTCCCGGCCGACTGCGCAGCGGGGTCTTACCTACGCGCTAAGCTTGCGCGACATCTGGGGTGCAGTGTATCGCCGCCCAGACATCATTTTTTATAGTGGCGCGGAGCCTAATTATATGTGCATCCACTTGTTAAACCAATCAAGTGGACGAATAGCGGTCACCCGAGGAGTATATACGAACTCAGGCGAGGATTTTATAAGAGTTGGACCCACTCGGATAGTCATTGATTGTGCTGATCACGTATAGACTCACACGGCACCTCGAGTGCTTGGGCGAATTGATTTTTTGGGTGTTTTGACCAAGTCTTGCCTTCTAGTGCGAGTAATCACTTGAGAACTTCATCATCTTCTGGCCGAGGGAGCACCCAAACTCTATAGATGTATTAGTCCCTAATGGAGCGAGTGAACACTCGAGTACGTTGCGGCCTGCGGGGTGAGGGAGCACCCGAACTCTATAGACGTGCTTGTGCTTGATGGAGGGGAGTAGCCACTCGCGTCCTCGAGGCTTTGATTTTTGATTTACTTTTGTAGAGATAGGGTGCTCCCGATGGGAGTAAAAATTTTGAAATGCGGTCAAAAGTTTGGCGAAGAGAGCTAGGGAATATTTCCACTGTTCTGTTTTGTAGAGTGTTGTCTTGAATCAATCTTGTCTGAGATGCCGTAATGTCAGGTTTCGTGACGATGCTCTTCATGACGTGCTTGATGACACAGGTGGGCTTTGTGAACCGTCACATCCTCTGCATGGTCATAATGATTGTTCTACTGCGGCCTTTTGGGTTTCCTATGTGTGCATGGGAAACGTGCAGGGATTTGATGCCTCCATTTAAATATTTGTGGGATGCGAGAAGGCATCTTGTCTTGGATTCCGTGTTGTCTCGTGTTTTGATCTTGAGTAAATGATGACGCCGATTGGATTTCCATGCGACTTCGTTTCTTGCCCTTGGATTGGGCTATAAATACCCGATGTTTGTGTTTATTTGGCACTAGCTCTTCGTTCCTCTTTCTTATTCTTCCAGCAAAGCACTGGTGCCTAGTGATCCTTAGCGGATTCTTCGTGTGGCATGGATTGCCGAGGCCGCGGCCGACGTGGTCGTGGTAGTCGTACACCTCGCCCTTCTCGTTGTGGGCGAGGTGGGGTGGCTGCAGCACCTCCTCCTTCTTCCAAGGAGGAGGGCGTCTGGCGCTATGATTTTGTGTTGGGTGTTCTCAGTCGGACTGCTACCCGAATCCCTCTTCCGTCTTCTTTTGCTTCCATAGTTTCTGAGCTCAATATGAAAGGTCTTTGGATCCGGCTTCAAGGATGCTCTCGCTCTCCTGTGTGGATAGAGCTTGAGGTTGATAATTCTTTCTTGCTTTTCTTGGGGCTTGGTTGGAAATCGTTTTCTCGTCGGCTGAAATTGCGTGTTGGGGACAGCCTTTGCTATCGGTTTGATGGTGAAGACAATCTCACCGTTCGTGCCTTTGATGCTGGTGGAAATCGCCTGGATCTGTACTGGGAGGAGTCAAATTGTGGGGGTTCTGGCGGATCACGGAGTACTTCGTCTTCCTATCCAGTGGCTTCGTCTTCTGCCGACTCCTCGTCTGGTGGTGCTTGCTCTTATAGTTCTAAGGAGGAGTAGGACGTCAAGCCCCCGAGCAAGCAGGTGCGTTGATAGGCAACGTCACCAGGCTCAGGAAGGCGGCGAGTGGCTCCTTGCAGACTTGGTCTTACTTTGTCTGTGATGATGCTTGTCAAGATGTGTACCAAAGTGCCAATTATCTCAGCATGAGCACACATGTAGAAGTCATAATTCCTTGTGAGGATTGGTCTTATAGTTCTTTTAGATCTGCTTGAGTTCCTGACTTGTAATCATTGATGTATAGCAGAGAACTTTGCCTTTTATGTACGGGGCCTTATCTTTCTCTGGTATGTAATGGGAACTTCCTTCGGGTGCCTGACTTTGTAATAAAAACTGTCTTCGAGCGTTTGACCCCATAATGAAATTGTCTGTAAGTGTTTGGCCTTGTAATGAGTCCGTCTTCGAGTGCTTGACCTTGGTGTGGAGCTTGATAGTATCGGGCGTACGGCAGCGCTCCCGATGGGAGTATCCCCCAAGGCTATGTTTAAGTTGTAGAGTCAAACGTAGGATTGAAATATCCTTGAGCTGGTCCTCCTTTTATTTGCTTTGCAGTTCTAAAACTCGTCGGGTGCGCGGCAGTGCTCCCGATGGGAGTAGCCCCCGAGTCTTTAGGTGATCACTTCTGATCGGGTGAAGACTTAGAAATTGTTCTACCCAGTAATTGATTTGTCTTGGAGTTTCTTCATGAGCCTGATCTTGTGTCTCTTGATATGGAGCGATCTCTTAGTCATCATCACGAAGGGAACCGCGGGGCTTTTGGTATGGCGGTCGTGAGATGCCTTGGGGACTGCACTTGTTTCCTTTGCGTGTTTTAGATGTAGTTGTGGGTGAAACAAACTTTGGGGAGTGTTTTCAATCGGACCCCGAGTGTTTAAGTGGTTATCGTCGCGTAAGCGAAAGGCGCCCTTCGGGGGTAGTCATCGCTTGAGCCCCCGAGTGCTTAAGTTTATATCATCGCGTAAGCGAAAAGCGTCTCTCAGGGGGAGTCCGCGCTCGAGCCCCCGAGTGCATAGGTTTATATCGTCGCGTAAGCGAAAGCGTCACTCGGGGGGAGTCCGCGCTCGATCCCCCGAGTGCTTAGGTTTATATCGTCGCGTAAGCGAAAAGCGTCTCTCGGGGAGAGTCCGCGCTCAAGCCCCTGAGTGCTTAGGTTTATATCGTCTCGTAAGAGAAAAGCGTCTCTCGAGGGGAGTCTGTGCTCGAGCCCCCGAGTGCTTAGGCTTATATCATCGCGTAAGCGAAAAGCGTCTCTCGAGGGGAGTCCGCGCTTGAGCCCCGAGTGCTTAGGTTTATATCGTCGTGTAAGCGAAAAGCGTCTCTCGGGGGGAGTCCGTGCTCGAGCCCCCGAGTGCTTAGGATTATATCGTCGCGTAAGAGAAAAGCGTCTCTCAGGGGGAGACCGCGCTCGAGCCCCCGAGTGCTTAGGTTTATATCGTCGTGTAGGCGAAAAGAATCTCTCGGGGGGGGGGGGGGGAGTCCGCACTCGAGCCCCCGAGTGCTTAGGTTTATATCATCGCGTAAGAGAAAAGAGTCTCTCGGGGGGAGTCCACGCTCGATCCCCCGAGTGCTTAGGTATATATCGTCGCGTAAGCGAAAAGCTTATCTCGGGGGGAGTCCACGCTCGAGCCCCCCGAGTGCATAAATAGTGTCGTTTATGAAACACATTCTTTATTGCTTCAAGTTTTTACATAAGTTGATAGTCGATGTTGTTGTCGGTCCTTGCGTTGCTCGGGGATGTTGCCAAGTGAGTAATCTATGGGTAGAAGAGGCGCAAGTTTTCCATGTTCCACGGGTTTCCCACGTCTTCATTGGTCTTCGGGTTCTTTAGTCTGTATTCTCCTCCTCCTATGACCTCGGAGACTATGAATGGTCCTTCCCACTGTGGGGCGAGCTTGTGGACTTTTTCTTGTATTGATCGTAGCACGAGGTCGCCTTCTCAGAAGGTTCTTGTTCGCATGCGACTGCTTTGATAAGTGCGCAGCTTGTCTTGGTATCCTTCTGACCTTCCGAGAGTTGTGTCCCTTGCCTTATCTGCGACGTCTTTGTCTTCTTCGAGTGCTTCTTCTGCCTCTTCCTCTTCGTACCCTCTGATTCTAGGAGCTCCGAATTTGAGGTCGTGCGGAAGCACTGCCTCCGCTCTGTATACCAGAAAAAATGGTGTATATTAGGTTGAAGCGTTGGTAGTGGTGCGCAGGATCCATAGAACTGCGAGGAGTTCTTCTATCCAATTTCCTGTGGTCTGCTCGAGTGGTGCGAGGAGCCGTTTTTTTATTCCTCCGCATACTAGGCCATTTGCTTTTTCTACTTGGCCGTTAGATTGCGGGTGTGCGACTGAGGCGTAGTTGATCTTGATGCCTAGCTCCTGGCAGAAGTTCTAGAATTCTGCTGCTGTGAAGTTTGTTCCGTTGTCCGAGATGATGTTGTGCGGCACACCGAATCGAAAAATGATTGACTTGATAAAGTTGACTGCTGTGAGGTTTGTCGAGCTGCCGATTGGCATTGCTTCAATCCACTTGGTGAACTTGTCGACTGCTACCAGGAGGTGCGTTATGCCGCCTTTTGCAGATTTCTTGAGTGGGCCTACCATGTCGAATCCCCATGAGGCAAAGAGCCAAGATAACGGTATAGTTTTTAGCTCGGATGCTGGGGCGTGGGGCCTGCTGGCGAACTTTTGATGGGCGATGCAGCCGTCGCACGATGTCTTCCGCGTTTCGCATTGCGGTTGGCCAGTAGAAACCCGCTCGAAAGGCTTTGGCCATGAGTGCGCGGTTTCTCGCGTGGTACCCACAGGTGCCTTCGTGGATCTCGAGTAGTAGGGATTTGTCGTCTTCCTCCTCAATGCACTTTTCGAGTACTTGGGATATGTTGCGTGTGTAGAGCTGTCCATTGATTATAGTGAACGCCTTCGATCATCGGCTGATTTGTCGGGCTTCTGCGACGTCTTGCGGTAGGGTGCCTTGTATCCAGAATCTGATGAAAGGTCTTGTCCAAACTGGGCTTTCGAGTCCTGCTAGCTCTCCCTCCTCGACTGCGTTGTTGGCGTCTTCGTCAGTGGCTGGATCTGCTGCTGCTACTTGTGCTGGCTCGGTTGTGCTGCAATCTTCTATGGCTGCCCCTGGTACGGGTGCCTTGATTTTGATTGAGATTTTGGACGATGCTCTCGAGGAAAACTCCTGGAGGGACTGGTCCTCAGGTTCACCCGATGTTGGCGAGCTCGTCTGCCTCTGTGTTGTTTGCTCTGGTGATGTAGTTGAACTCGCATCCATCGAATTCTCCTCCTAAGATGTTGTAGAGAGATTCTGGTAGGCTGACATGTTGTCTGCGACTGCTTCACGGTCCTTCATTGTTTGCTGGAAGACGAGGTTGGAGTCGCCGTAGATTACGAGGCGAGTTGCACCGCAGGCCTTTCCCATGCGCATGTCGTGCAGTAGCGCCTCGTACTGTGCTTCGTTGTTTGACGCCTTGCTGAAGTTGATCTGGAGTACGTATTTGAGCTTATCTCCTTTGGGTGAGATTAGCACAATGCCTCCTCCGGCCCCTTGGTGCCTTTTAGACCCATCGAAGAACATCTTCCATGAGTTGGAGAGAGGTTTGGAGGACCAGGTGTTTGTACTTCCATCCACTCGACCAGAAAGTCTGGGAGTACTTGACCTTTGAACGTCGTTGGGTGCTTGAATTGTAGGTCGCGAGGGCTAAGCTCGATGTTCCACTCGGCGACTCGACCTTTTGCTCATGGGTTGTTTAGAATGTCGGCGAGTGGTGCGCTGCCGATGACTGTGATGAGGTGCTCGTCGAATTAGTGTGTTACTTTCCGTGATGTCATGAGGATGGCATACACGAGCTTCTGGTAGTGCGGGTACCACTGCTGGGATTTTGTTAGGACCTCCCTGAGGTAGTAGATTGGCCTCTGTATGCTTTGCACTTTGCCTTCTTCTGAACGCTTGACGACAAGCGCGGTGCTGACCACGCTGCTGTGTGCTGCCATATAAAGGTACAGAGGTTCTTGCTCCTTTGGTACTGCCAAAATTGGTGGGGTTGAGAGGTCTTCTTGAGGTCCGCGAATGCGTTCCGGGCTTCTTCGGTCCACTCAAACTTTTCTCCTTTTCTGAGTAGTTGGTAAAATGGCAAGGTTTCTCCCAATCTGTTGATGAAACGGCTCAGGGCTGCGAGTCTTCCGGTGAGTTGTTGACCCTTGAAATCAACCGGTTCCTGCATCCTTACTAGTGCTTAGACTTTTTCTGGGTTGTCTTCGACTTCTCGGGAAAAGACCATGTACCCGAGCATTTTTCCAGCCGGGACGCCGAACACACATTTCTTAGGTTTGAGTTTGATCCTATATTTGCTGAGCGCTCCAAAGGTTTCTTGGAGGTCGTCGAGTAGTGTGTCTGCGATGTATGTTTTGACGACGATGTCGTCGACGTAGACTTGGACGTTCCTGCCAATTTGGTCTCTTAGGCATGACTACATCATCCGCTGGTATGTGGCTCCTTCGTTCTTCAGCCCGAATGGCATCGTCATGTAGCAGAATATACCGTAGGGTGTGATGAATGAGGTGTGCTCTTCGTCTTCTTCCTTCATCCTGATTTGGTTGTATCCTGAGTAGGAATCGAGAAAGGACAGTAGGTCGCATCCTGCAGTTGATTCGATGATCTGGTCGATCCTTGGGAGAGGGAAGTGGTCCTTTGGGCAATGCTTGTTGACGGGTCCGTAGTCGACGCACAGGCATAGTACGTCGGTGTCCTTTTTGGGTACTAGAACTAGGTGTGCGACCCAGGTGGCTTTCTTCGTCTCCCGGATGAATTTTGCGTTGAGTAGTCGGTTGACTTCTTCTCCAACGGCTCTGCGCTTTGGCTCGGAGAATCTGCGCAGCGCCTGTTTTACTGGTTTGGTGTTCGGGTAGATTTGCAGCGCATGCTCTGTGTACTCCCGGGGTATTCCGGGCATGTCGCCCGGACACTAGGCGAAAATTTTCCACTCCTCGCGGAGGAAACCCATGAGGGCTATTTCTTGGTCTTCTCGTAGGTGAGCGTAGATTTGAACCTTCTTGGCCGGGTCCATCGGGTGCACCTGATGTTGTTGTGTTGCTGTTGACGCTAAAATCGCGAGTGAATTCTTTTTTCTCGCTTCTGCTTGCTAGCGGAAAGATACTCTTGTCTACCACCATGGCTATCTCTTCGAGCTGTTGATGTGCTCCGAACGTGTCGGAGACCTGGTGGAATTCTCGGTCGCATTGATCTGATTTGACGAAGTTTCCATTAACCGTCATGACTCCTGAGGGCCCGGGAAATTTGAGCTTGAGGTATGCGTAGTGTGGAACTTCCATGAATTGCGCGAACGCAGGACGGCCAAGTATGGCATGGTATTGGGACTCCCAGTCGAGTACTTCGAACTCGAGAATTTTTCTTGCGAAGTTGCCTTTGCTGCCGAAAATGACGTCGAGCTCGATTGATCCCAGGGAGAAGGATGCTTCCCTGGTACTACGCCATAGATCATGACGTCTGAGTTTTTCCAGACTGATCGTGGGATTGACATCTTGCGCAAAGTGCTGGTAAAGATGATGTTTAGGCTGCTGCCCCCGTCCATGAATACTATGTCCATGTCGTAACCACCAATTTGAGCTTCGAGAACCAATGGTGCATGCCCTGATCTCGGAATTGCAGGAGGATAGACGTCTTGTGAGAAGGTGATGTTGGTTTCTGAACCATATAGGTGATAGGTTTCTTCTGTCAATAGGTCTTCGGCTGTTCGATCTTGCAGAGTGTGTGCCTTCTGTTTTTCCTTTGAAGGTCGTCCCTCTTGGATCATGCAGACTCGTCTGTGGGACGGCGGGTACTTCTCTTCTGAGTTGTGCGCTGGCGGCTGCACTTTCTCTCGAGCCCGTTTGGCTTTGCGTTGCTTCTCTTTCTTGAGCATGTCCAAGAGTTCAGTGAACAAGCGACAGCTCCTCAAGGTGGCTTGATCTGATGCGTCCCCAATCATCTTCGAAACAATGCATTGTGCAAGGTCCATCTAGCTACTCTCGAGCTGTGAGTTTGCCGGATCCAGAGTGCCTTCTTCTTCTTGCGATGCGGAACGACTGTGAGTGATCTTCTGAACGGGAGTGGAATCTTGGATCAAGCTCAATTCTGTCATGGATCGAGTAGTTGCGGATCATCTTGGATAATTTGTCCGATCTTCGGTCGGGGTCGTAGTACTCGCCGGATTGAGTTTCCGAGCCCTCGTCGAATGTTGCTTCGGTTGCTCGGGTGGCGGCGGGTGCTCGGGTGGTTGTTGAAGCTGCTGCGCTGGGCGGCGGTTCCTTGAGTGACACTTTGATTTGTACTTCTTGCTCTGGCTCCGCGATTGTCCCTGTGGATGCGGCCTGTGTTTGTATTCTGCGTCGTCGAGTTTTTCTTCGCTGGGTGCGACTTTGATAATCGCTGAAAGATTGATCTTGGTGCAGTCGCCGGCTGAGTGATCTTGGAGGCGTGATGGAGAGGCTTGCGATGAACTTGAGTTCTTCGAGTGGATTGGATCTTTCTCTAGTCCTTGAGTTGTGATTTGCTGATGACAGGACCGCCGAGATCGTGATTCCAACCTGCGTCTTCCCCACGGTTGGCGCCAATTGACGAGGATTGACCTCGGAAAATCCCATGGTTAGGAACCCTGGGTTAGATCGTAGAGGAGATGTACAGGTTGGCGATACTCGTCGGCTAACAGGAGAAAGTACTTCTTGCTCAATTTTATTTTGACGGAGGCGATTACAGTGGAGGTCCAGGCGACTTCAATCAAGACCGGAGGTGTTGCTTGAATATTCGATGCCCTAGACGTCCCCTCTCCCAGCCTTTATATACTAGGTTGGGTCGCAACGAGTTCATCTAGGTTTACAGAGAGGGTTTCCTAATCTAACTTTAGTCTTGTACGCCAAGTCGCGGCTTCCATAATCGTCGAGGACTCCCATGGCGGTGCCTCGAGTGGGACAGGCCGGTCGAGGCTTCCAGCAGGCCTTCTAGCTTGATACATACCAGGTAGCCTCATCTGTAGGAGTCGTGGGGTCACCCCCCATCATGGGGCCACCACCTTCAGCCTATATTACCTCCTCGTCTAGAAAACCCTCAGAGAGCCCCTCACATCGCGAATTTCCTCTATGTTCCACCGCCGCCGCGCTTCAAGATCGGGAGCACCAGAAGACCTCTTCCCGACACCCTGCCGGAGGGAGTATTGACCTCCGGGACCTTCTCCACCACCATGGACGCTTCCCGGATGTGCCGTGAGTAGTCCCCCTTAGACCATGGGTCCATGACCAATAGCTATGTGATGTCTTCTCTCAAATTTTGTTCTTGAATTCTTAGTCCTTGTGATCTGTCCTACATTATCAAGGCACCTATGTAATTTTTCTGTTGTTGCTATGTTGTGTTTGCTGGGATCCGATGGATTATGAGATTATGTTCAGATCATGATGAGTTATATATTTGGTTTACCTTTTATATTCTGTTCTTGAGTAATTCTTGCATGTTCTCCATTACTTTTTACTGCTTTGGCCAAGTAGTAGATAGTAACTCCAAGAGGGAGCGTTTATGCTTGATTGTGAGTTCATGCCCCCCCGATGTCTAGCTTGAGTGACAGAAACATGAGACTAGGGGATGTGTTGTTGCCACCAGGGAGAAAACAACGGTGCTTGTAACCGCGGTTGCAAGGATTGTTTACCTTACATAAAGTTTATTAATGCAGTTGTCTGTTCCAATGTAATTATTTGCTCCTTGTTATGTGTACTTTGATTCCATGTTTTTCTTTGCGATGATATCTTTGTTGTACATATAGTTATCAAGCTCCTGAAGTGCAACCCTGTTGTTTGCTGTCACATGCCCTGATTTTCACTAAGTCCCTAGACCAGTAGTATTTTCTTGCATTTTGCATGGGTTACAATTACTTGTTCCTGATGCTCATATACATGAAACTTTGTTGCCATGCCATCCTTGTCATGTCTACTATTGATCCATGTAATTTTGATGCATGTTTGCATTCAGTAGCTAATTGTTTCATTGCTCTAAAGTATGCTCCCTGATGTTAACAGCATGTACCCGTAACTTGTGATGCTTATATCTTTTTAACCGTAACTCCGTTTGGGGTGTTCTTTATATGTAACTTCATTAGAATTTCATGTAGATTATGATTGTGCTATTGTTTGCTGTTGTTAACCAATATAAAATTTGGTTTAGGGCATAACAGTACCCAATGCTTTAATTGTCGTGGGGTACTTAATGTTATGCCATGTTTAGGTTGTGCCTCACTTAAATTGACTAGCATAGATAGTTTATTTTGTGCTTCACCTCTTGTCATGTTTGTGTGCTATGCCATGCTTCAGTGATATTCCATGTTAACAACCTTTGCTCCTATTGTGTAGCTAAATAACTTGAACCATTCTAAATGTGCGGTATCGTCGTGTGTGACGAGTACTCCACTTAACCTGTTAGTAACCGCTCTCGACGATAGATGCGATACGGTAGTGCGTTGTCTCGTGTTGCCTTCTTGTTGATACTTTCTCGTGATTACTTCTTAGTAATATATGCTTGCTCGTCGGTTGCCTTTTCCAGTGTTTCCTTCTTGTGTGCTTCCGCGGTTACTCTCGGAGACGATGCGAGCTTGCGATCGACTACACCTTCGGTTTCGTCTTCTCATCAGGTAAGGGGGAGCATATATCATGCTTATAACTTTCAGCTCACTCGTGCCTAGGTGTAGGATAGAACGATTTCTTGATCCTACCACTTCATATTCATGCCTCTCAGATAAACCCAAACAGCCATGTCCTCCACATCCCAGCAAACCTTTTTCGGCTATGTTACTATTGCTCGCTGCTTAGCCACTTCTTAGTATGCATGCTAAGATGCTATCAAATGTTATCTTGTTACTCCTTGGATTGGGCTATCACATTATTATATTGTTGTGGATGATATGATTATTGTAATGTTGACTAAACTCGTCGAAGGATGGAAGGTCTAGGCTATCCCGCCCCGGCGCTTTGTTCCATTCGAGTCACCTAGGATCCGAGTTCCGGGTATTGGTTCTAAGACTGAGCCTTCCTAACTGCGTGTGGGATTTTATGGGGTCCCCTTTTCTTACCTACCTAGCTTCAAACATTTCTAGTGGTGGCCCAAGCTGATTTACCATTTGAAAACCGTGTGTGTGTCTGTCGGGTAGCTCCTGGAAGATATTCTTTAAAACAACTTGGGTCAGCGGAGACATGGTTTCTCTTGTTGATCCACCCCGGGGAGCTAGGGGACTGCCCACATGGTTTGAGTTAGTTACCCCGACCTCGTCCAGACGGTAGAGGCCGATTCGAGAGCGCGGCCGGCTTTTGAGTTGGATGTCGACTCACCGGGGACCACCCGGATTTGTTCGTTGTTAGCTAGAGGGACCTGTCGTTTCGGATCTCTCAGAACTAAATCATAAAATGGTTGCCTGTGATGGGTAGCAATTGAGAGAGATGGGCGTGCGTGCGGAGCCTTGTAATGGGCAGCTGGTACACCCCTGCAGGGATAAATCTTTTCGAGAAGTCGTGTCCACGGTTATGGACGACTTGAGACCTACTCCTTGTTCATAGACAACAACAACAACTGAGATAACCTTAATAACTTGATCAATGTGTGTGTTCCTTGACTGCTTCTTCTTCATCGGGATGCGAAGGGGAGGACAAGGATAGGATAGATGTTATGTTTGCGTAAGTAGCTGATAGCAAGACTTGTTGGAGGTGATTCCTCATCGAATGCTTGGCTTCTCATCTTACTCTAAAATAGTTCGATAGCCACTCATATATTGCTAGTGCGACTGCAACCTCACCACTACCCCCATCTTACCGTGAGAAGTTAGTTACAAGACTTGTTGATATAGCTCACCCCTTTATTCTCTCTTTTACGCACGTTATGCAAACGATCTTGGAGTTTAGAGGAGCTCGACGACCCTTCTTTTGGACGCCTTCGCGAAGACTAGACGATGACTAGTTAGGCGGATCCCGGCGGAGATCCTGGACCCGTGTGGTTACGGGAACGGTGTGTTTTACCTTTTCCACTAGGCATTTGATTGTAGTATGTACTCAGACATGTATCTTCCGCTGATGTATTGTATTAGGACAGTTGTATGCCGATTGTATTAGATGGTGTGTCCTTGTAGTTGTAATATTGTGATATCATGTTGGAAATCCGGGGCATATGGCATTGTCATATGTCGCCGTGGGACCGATATGTGCTTCGTCCCCGGATCTGAATGGAAACATCTAGATCTGGAACAGTACCGCATATTGGGCCTTACACCATATTTGCAGGAAATACCGTGTTTGTGTAGGTAGTTCCCAGTGTATGCAACCTAGGAGGTGTCCCAGCAGTGTCCCTTTGGAGTGGAGTCCATCATCGTCGCCGTTGTTTCGCTGCTATGAGTTATTCCGCTATTATAGTGGATTCACATCACAGTAGTCCAAATAAGTTGTAAATACCACGTACCTCCAATTTTATTGTTGTACATAGTATTTCGATCGCTCATTGATCGCTACAGAAGTTCAAATTAGATAAACTATATGGACTCACTGTTGGTTTTAGACTTTTAGTTATATATTATTAGTAAGGACTCACTGTTCTTTACATGCTTTGTGTTGTAGAGATGGATCCTCATCAGGGCGGTCTTGCAGAGGACCAAGCCAACAGCAACAATGCCAACAATGTAAGGACTCACTATTCTTTACATGCTTTGTGTTGAATGTTGTAATGTTTCTCACAATATGTTGCAGTCACTTTTTGTAGGCAACCCAGTTTTTAGTTCGCGACAAGTTTGCGGAAGCCGAGTTGTTGAAGATGATCATCAAGTCTCAGAACGAGACAATCAAGAACCTCCACAAAGAAACAACGAAGCTCACGGAAGAGCGAGACGAACTCGTAGAAGACAAGGCCAACATGCTTCATGACCTTCTTGAAAAGAAGGAACAAAAGGCGAAACTCGAGATGGAGGTGAACCATCTTGAGTCTGAGACTCATGAGCTCTTCGCCATGAACATCGCTAATGTCATTCGTGATGTTCAGAAGGATGTGAAGCTTCGTCGTATTGATGCTATCATCCGTAGTTGAAGTTATTGCTTAATGGAGCTACATTTCTTTATGTTAAGTGTGAAACTATTTTATGTTGACATTGATCAAGTGTGAACAACTATTGTGCTCTATGGAACTGCTTTTGCTTAATGCATCTGCTTTTGTTTAATAGAGCTGCTTTTGTTTAATGAGCTGCTTTTACGTATGAATGTTCTACTGCTATATTTTTACGTTCAGAATAATATATCTATGGCATGCCATTATTTAAAACGCCACATATAGTTATGTGTATAGTTGGCGTGGGACACCAACATCAGCAATATTTTTATCACTTGCGCAATATTGCTGGCGTCTGGTGCCCACACCAGCAAGGGATTTTTTGGCAGGCAAGAGCTTTTTTCTACTAGTGGTGATACGTGAGATAAGATATGGACTACGAAGGATCGGATTTTAATGGTGCCTTTCTCAGAGCAAGACGAGTCATCCTTCGGCTCAATACCTCATTATCTGAGGAGGCCAAGGTCGCTTCTTCATTATCTTCTTCGTCGGCCGGGTTCTTCTCACCAGTCTCACTTTCCTCCTATAGGACGAAAGAACATTATGATTAAGGATGAACAGAGGGAGTGAAAGAAGTACGAAATTATACCTCATCTTCCTCTTATTCTTCCTCTTCAACCTCCTCCGCAGAGATGGAGGGACGATTAGAGGGTACTACCCACCAGGGGGCTGCAGGCTGCAACAAGCCATCCAATTTAATTCATGAATGATTTTTCAAAGTCAAAAAGGAGAACAAAGCCATCCAATTTGTGATCCTTACTTCAGGAGCCGGGTTTTCAGCCCAAAGCGGAGCTTACGTGACCTGACTGATCTTATCTTTAGACTCACCAAGAAATCTCTTCGTATCCCTAATCACTTCTGCCGGCTCTAAGACGAGACTGGAAAACCTCATCGCATCATTAAAATCGGTGTAGTCGAACATAATCCCCAGGCGAGGGCTGAGTGGTTGCACTCGCCATTCAACCCAACACCGGACTAAATATATGTCACTTAAGCCATGAGCTAGCAAGGCCTTGATCTGCTTGAAGACTGGCTCGAGTTTCTTCTTGTCTTCGTCGCTCGGCCAGGAGTTGCGAGTCGAGACATAAATGTAAAAGGATAGAGAAGGGTTTTGTGGAATCGATGTTTACTGCTTAAGCCTTGAAGGCATATATATAGAAGTACAATGATCTATTTGGAATACAAGTCAAGGTAGAAGAGTTCTACGCTATCTATTTTTTCTAGTATAATCCATATACTCAACATCCCCCGCAGTCACAACGTAGCGACGCAGACGGTGAGACTGGAGAAGAATCCGAAGGCGGAGCCGACGAACATTCCCATCACAGTCATAACGGTCGACGCATCGCGGAGTTTGTGGCTGGAGTGGAAGCCAACGAGGTTCCCAAGCAAGCGGTAGCCCTTTGTGTCGTTGTCGAAGTAGCCCAGAGCGTAGGGTGCTGAAGCCGTTGTCGAGGTAGCCGTGCGAGAAATGCCGTGGTCGATGTCGAGCCGGGGTAGCCGGTGTCGAGGTAGTCGCCGAGGAGCCACGGGTGTTGGAAAGTCAGGAGCGCAGCGTGGCTCGGGAAGAGCGGCACTGGCGGGCGGTCGTCAGTCGTAGCGCGGGACGTCGCGAAGAAGATGATGGTGACGTCCAAAAGGAGACGGCGTTGACAAAGCGTCGCGCCGGGTTTGCCAAGCTCGGGGACACGTCGTAGACGAAGGCACGCGTCGGTGTTGCCAGCACTGGGCATGCGTAGACAGACGAAGACGATGTCGACGAAGCGCCGCACCAGGCTTGCCAGGCCCGGGGACATGTCGTAGATGAAGGCGCACATCGGTGTTGCCAGCACCGTGCATTCGTAGACGGGGACCAGTAGAAGTTGTACGCCATGTCGATGGGGCTAGCAGAGAAGGACTCAACGACGGTTGCGGCACCGACCGACACAGTGCCGATGTCGCACGCGGTCGTCAGAGTAGATGAAGTGGCCGAGGAAGATGACGGCGACGCTGGCGATGAACTGGTGCTGGACGATGAAGTCAGCGAAACCAGAGGTAGCCCGTGGGGGGCCACGTCGGTCGCCGGTAGAGGCGGCGCGGCTCGGTGGAGCGGCAGCAGCGAACAGGGAGTCGACGCGGCTCGGGTGAGCGGCAGCGGCGCGGGTGGCGCGGCGAGGGCGGAGCTCGACGTAGGCGATGAAGAACCCAACAGCGTGACGAAGACCATGCGCGGATGGTGGCGTTCCCGCGCCAAGAGAGGAGACGTGGCCCATGCCACGGGGGCGTCAACGCGCGGGGACGGCAGTGGACCGCGGGCTGCGGCGCTACGGCCTGAAGGGCGACGCAGCGACGGCGCGCGTGTCGGGAGCGACGACGGGAGGACCTCGGGGCGGCGGCGGCGACCGTGTGCCGCGACACTACGGCCCGTGGGGGCGACGCAGCGGTGGCGTGCGTGTCGGGCAGCCGCGGGGATGGCCTCGGGGCGGCGGCGTGGACTGCGCGCCGCGACGCTGCGGCCCGTGGGGGCGACGGAGCGGCGGCGCAGAAGTCACGGCAACCACGGGGAGAATCGCGGGGGCGGCGCTGCGGCCCGAAGGGGCGACGCGGCGGCCGCCTGATGCTCGATCGATGGATATGCGCTCGTACTCGGGGGGCGTTCTTCACGGAATCCGGCGGAGGCGCACGCGGGCGACTGTACGGGTCGTCAATGCGGCGCGGAGGGGGCGATCGCGTCGGTGGGCGGGTGATCAATCCGATCGCCCCTCGAGGTGGAGGAGCGTCGCTCGACGTGTTGATGGCGACGGGGGGCCGAGCGAGCCAGCAGCGCCGGCGCGACGCAGGGCTGGCCGACGCGACTCTAACGGCGAGGGGCCACAGCCGGCGCGGGGCCAGCCGGGCTGTCGGGGACGTCGCGGGTCTAGCCTGCGCACGCCCGATCAGCGCGGGGCCAGACGGGGGTGTCGGGGACGTCGCGGGTCCAGGGGCTTCGCGGGGGCCGGGGCGGGCTATAGTCGGTGGCGACGATGGCGGTGGAGGACTCCGATCTGAAGCAGAGGCGGCGACGGCCGGCGTGGGCGACGGTCGGGCTAACACGCGAAAGGCAGCCACTACGGGCCGCCGCGTCGCGCGAAGCCGCCGAGGCGGCGCGCGAAGCCGCCGTGTCGGTGAAAAAGCCGGCAGTCGCGCCGGAGTCGAAGTAGAGGCGCAGTGGATCGACGACGGCGATGGGCGACGCAAACCGATCTTAGATCGGAAAACTAAAAAAGACGTCGATCAAGACGACCAGCGGAGAGAAAAAGGCCCGATCAAGGGATCGGGAGAAAAGACTTTAAGGCAGCCGATCCACGGGATCGGCGGACGAACCCTAGTTACGGGCAGCGCGGCCCCCAGCGCCGGCGATCAGGGATCGGCGCCACGGGCGGCGTGGGCGGAAGCGACAGCGGCGGCTAGGGTTTAGGACCGGTTAGGCTGATACCATGTAGAAGGATAAAGAAGAATTTGGTGGAATCGATGTTTATTGCTTGAGCCTTTGAGGCATATATATAAAAGTACAATGATCTACTTGGAATACAAGTTAAGGTAAAAAAGTCCTACGCTATCTATGTTTCCTAGTATAATCCATATACTCAACAATAAACAAGTCGATCCTCGCGGAGACCCGGCAGGGGCGTTGATTCAATGGACTGGTATCTTTGCAGTAAAAGGACTTCTGCCAGTCCTTTGTATGACTATGCACCTTCATAGCCGGATAGTTGAATTTGGCTCAGTGTTGGATGGTGACAGCTCCGCACTCGAGAGGTTGTCCATCGCTATTCTTTGTATGTTTGTTGCGTTAGAAGAACTCTAAAAAGAGCAGGATTGTTGGCCTCTTCAGCAAATGCAATTCGAAAAATACTGTGAAGTTTCTGATATTTAGAACGGAGTTGGGGGCAGATCAAAGGGGGTTCAAGCCATGGTATTCGAAAAGACACCTGAAAAAGTGAGACCCAGGAGGCCGAAATCCCCGGGTCACATTGTCCGCAAAGACCACCACCTCGTCGTCACCTGGCTAAGGATGGATTTCTTCATGCCACGCGATGGCTTCCTGGGAAGGGATAATACCCCGCCTTTCCAGATCAACCAACTGGGCGTGGGTCACAGTAGACTTGGCCCAGTCGGCGGCGAGCGTGGATTTGGGCTTGGGCTTGGAGACCGTTTTCTTCTTCATAGTTGGTTCTGCCTTTTTGACACAAGGACCTTGAGCTCCGGTTTTCTTCTTCATGGAGCCGATAGAGTAGCTAGGAGGAGGAAATGTATGTTAAGGGTAGAAATGGATATTAAGCCAACCTTGCATTTAAAATCTTCTCTGTTTTTACTTAAGCAAGAAAAATAAATATGAAGATCATAAATAGATTTCACTACTTGAAGCACAAAGTTTAGATCTAGCAGGTCAGCATAAAAGAAAGATAAAAGAACCATTTCTTGTTACCGATGGATGAACGAAACGATGAGCTCACATTAAATCATGAGCCCGTTTTGCTGTGAAGTATACGAGCAAGTGAGACGAAAGACTATACCATATGTGGAGAGTAGAGTGCGGACGGAGAGGTTGTCAAACTCTTTCCCATTATCAGTCTGAAGGGCATGAATAGGGCGACTAAACTGAGTGGCGACATAGGAGAAAAATGTTGTGAGAGTAGCATGCGCCTCGAATTTACATCGTAGAGTAAAAGTCCACATATAATGACAATAATCATCTAAACTGACAAAATAATATAAATAGCCCAAATTACTTGAAATAGGAGAACTCTAGACATCACTATGAATCAACTGAAAAGGATAGGATGTGATAGTGGATGAGGATCCAAATGAAAGATGAACATGTTTGCCGACACAACACGCATGACAGGTCTGATCGTCGATCTTATCACAGGTAAAGGTGAAGCTCCAACGAATTTGACGAAGAGCAGCGGGGTTGGGATGACCTAAGCGAGCATGCCACAGGTCCACACTGGTGGAGAAGGCGGTAGGAGTGCTGGTACTGGAAGATGGTGGGTGGACCGGGTAGAGCTCATCGGGGCTATCGCATCTGTGGCGAACCATCCGGGTGCGCGTGTCCTTAACTGAAAAGCCAAGGTTGTCAAATTGAACAGTGACGGGGTTTTCACGAGTAACATATCAAACGGAGACTAGATTTTTAATTAGCGCAGGCGAAACAAGTATTTTCGAGAGATATAGTGGCATAGATAAAGAGGGAAAACGAGCTATGGCCAATATGAGTGATGTGCGGAGAGGAACTGTCACCCATAGTAATGTGAGTGGACTTGTGGACGGGAAGGGAGGAGGTGAGATTACCGGGATGCGACGACATTGAGCAGTGGCACCGGTGTCCATAATTCAATCGCCACTACTGTTGTGGTTGTTCAGTGAAGGATTTGACTGGATGGACGCAAGGAAATCGGGATCCCACGGTGAGGGGGTAGACCTGTGCGACGAGATGCTGGAGAAGGGGCCGGCATACGATGGCGGGAGCGGCATGGGGTAAACACCGAGCAGTTGTTGCACCGCGAGAGGGGTCGGATCGCCGGCTAAATACGGAACCGTCTGTGCGATAGCCAGTGCGTGTGGAACCTGCAGGGTAACCACACCGGTCTAGGGGTTGATGCCAGAATTTGAGAATGATGAAGAAGCCATGGAAGGACCGTGTAACGTCCCAAAATCCTAATCACTTTGTTTGCCTAATTAAAATGCCATGTCATCATATTTTTCCATGCTTGATTGTCCCATGCTTGACGCCCTGGTCAAATTCAAAATTCAAATAGCAAGAGGAAAATAAAACTCCTTCAAATAGTTAAACAAAATGTTCTTAATATTGTAAGTATTCCCAAGGAACTTATAAAAGTGAAACCAATCATTGTGGAATATTAAATTGCCTCTATAAAATTCAACTAAAAGTGGAAAATAAATGTTGCATAAAAATTGTGGAAAAATATTCAATAAATGGCTAATAATCAGTAGAACATACAAAAATAGAAATAAGTATAATGTTTAAATAACATAAACAAACAAAAGAGTAGTGAAGTAGGCCCCTTTTAACTCATTTAATAATTAATGGAAACTCAAATGAATTTATTTTGAGCCAAAATTGTTGGTAGTAGTATAAAATAGTGTAACATATTTGTTATGACCAATTGCACCTTTTACAAAAATGAAATCATGCAAGAAATAATACAAAGCCATGCGAGCATATTAGGAAAAGAGAAATTGGGAAAACTGCTATGTGTTACCCTTGGGCAACCCCCTGCCAAGCCCAGCCCACCCCCTCTTCTTTCTCCCTCCTCCTTTGTTCCCCTACTTGTGTGGCATCCATCCGCGCCCACCATGGTCGTTGCCATCGTCGTGACGGCCATCCATGGCGCCCCCAGTTGGTATAAGACCCCCCTCGAGTCGTGGAAAAACCCTAGATCCACCCCACTCCATTTCCCCCCTCCTGATCGTCATGTTCTTCCTCGCCCGTGCGCGCCCGTGGCCACGCCGCCGTCGTGCGCACAGCCACTGGCCACCTCAGGGCACGCCACCGTGTCCAGACCCCTCCCTGGTCGTGGCCGCGTGCATCTTCCCTGCGCAGCACTCGCACGCGCGCTAGGCTGCACCCCCCCTCCCCGCCACGACCCATCCTCCCCTGCTCCTCGTCGTGCCTCGGCTCGTCGTCGTCGCCACTGTTGTCCCCGGCGGGAGCACAATGGGGTAGCCAGTGGGCAAAACCCACTGACAGTGTCCCCACCCCAATTAGATTAGCCCCTGACCCGCCCCCTTTAAATTAGCAACTAAATACCCCCGTGGCCTATGACATGTGGACCCCCCCCCCCCACACAGCTTAATATGTGGTTAAATCAAATAGAAAACTGTTAGATAAAACGACTCTATGATAGTGGACCCCTTTACTGTTTAATTAAACTAAGTTAATTAAATTGTCTCCGTCAGTATGACACGTGGGTCCCGATGGCAGTGAATTAGTTAAATGATTTATTATAAATATATGAGTATGACATGTGGGCCCATGTGCCATTTATAATAAATAAAATGAGTACTTTGTCTCATGTATGACATGTGGGACCCACTAGTCAGTTGACCAGTCAAAGGCCTAGCCAATGACATGTAGGCCCCACATGTCAGGTTGACCAGTCAACCCCATTGTTGTGGATAATGGTTTAATTACATAATAAAAGAAATTCAGTAAATGCTATAAAAGGGATTAAACTTTGAAATTCAATATCTTTTAAACCGTAAGTCAGATCAAAATACTTTATAAATGAAATTTCCTCAGAAAAATACAATGAAAACGAATGCTCCACCCACCTACCCACCCCACCTCTATAACATACCGAACATGGAACATTCACTCTCCGGATCGTCTGTCCGGTAATCACTCGGAGACGATAAAACATCCGGTTAAAATCCCGTTTCGTCTGCAACATGTAGCGCCGCAGTAGTTCACCTCTAACATAACGTATTACCATGTCTTGAATTTGTATTTATATTATTGTCGTTTATTTATTGTTTCTCCCCCCCCCCCCTTCTTCTCCGATAGACCCCGATACTGCCGACGACGACACACCCGAGTACGACTACTACATCGACGATCATACCCTTACCGTTGAGCTTCCAGGCCAGCAGATCCCTTCCCCTCTCCCAGATATCACCTACATTTTTCGTACTATTCTTGCATTAGGCATTGCTGATGCTGCACGTTAATTCCCTTTCTATTGCATTACCTGTATTTGTCGCCCTTTACTGTTGTACCCTACCTTATCCTATGTTGCTTAGAATAATTACATCAGTTGGACCTACGGCCTTGTCCATCTGCTATGTTTAGCTATCGGGCCGCGATCACACTGGGGAGTGAACGTGGGACTTTACATTATTGCAACTTCATTGAACGCGAGACAAGGTAAGGAGTCGGGTGACCCAATCGTGCCTGAGATAGGTATTGCAACGGGATGACAGGGTAGGAACTTACCGGTGTGCGGTGGGCCTGGACTCTAATCGTTGTCCGTGATATACCCCATGCACCACGAAAGTCAAGTGAATCCCAGGTTGCTCGCGAATTAAGGTAAGGAGACGGGCCACCCCTAAGGCTACCCGCGAGATATGACGGGCCGACAGGGCAGTCGGTTACCGTCTGGAGAGAGAGGTGGGCCTGACTACTATTCATTGTCCGTGAGTTACCCATTCGGAGCGACGATCACGGTCCTCTCCGCGAGTTATTCATAATGCGCTTAATGGATCGGTGTCAGTGATCTGAGATGTCCACTGGCTTATACGCGCTACCTCCACGCGGGATAATGGGTGTGGGCTCCTTGGCGTCATACAATCTATCGAAAGCTCTGAAAGACATCCATGTTCATCGTTGTGGTCCGGTCAAATCGTCACCCCCGGGGGGTGTTCGGATCACCCCGTACACAACGACTCGGAGTGCGAGGGCCGATAGCCCAAGACCCCCGAGCGCTTAGGACTGTAGACCGGCGGGGACCTCTCTGATGAGCCTAGGTAGGATTACGTCGTGTCAGATAGCCTTGGTCGGACATGCCTGAGCAAGGTGTATGAGACCAGGGAGATCCGAGCGTGTAGGGTAACAGTAGTGCAGCCCCTGCAGGGAAATAATCTATTCGAATAGTCGTGTCCACGGTAATAGGACACTCGGTGTTGTATCCATAACTGCAACTACAACTATGAACTGTTATGGTTATAATATAAATTGTTATATTGTTCCCTGGATTGCTTTCTCGTAGGGTTAACGAGAAGGGATCTCAGGGCTTGTTGTTATTACTGCTACATATCGTTATTAACACAACCTTATAAATTTTTCTGGCTATTCTCATCTACTGCTGCAAGATCGCTTGAAGATACTTGTCTTCGATAGGCCTAGCTTCTCCCCCCCCCCCTTTACTCTGGCTTTCTGCAGTTCAATCCACTATATAGCCTCCCCTTTCCATTTGATACAATTGCATAAATGATTAGATGCCTGGACGTAAGTCTCGCGAGTATGCTAGATACTCACCACCCACCCCTTGCTTTTCTATCTTTGTCTTTCTGTACCCGGTTCCTGCAATCAGAAGTTGGAGCCTTGGAATCCAGGAGCAGAAGATCCCCGGTGCTTGCTACATCGTCGAGACCACCGATGGCCAGGAGTAGTTTGGAGGTTCCCAGGCAGGAGGCCTCGCCTTTTCGATCGTTGAGTAGTGTTTGTGCTAGCCTTCTTAAGGCAAACTTATTTATTTGTGTATGTACTCAGATTCTATTGCTTCCGCTAACTTTGTGCTCTCGAGCTGTTGTATTCGAGCCCTCGTGGCCCCTGGCTTGTAATATAAAGCGTGTATTATTTTATTTATAGAGTAGTGATGTGATTACCTTACCGTGGGTCCCCACCCTGAATCCGGGGCGCCACAGAACGAGGACGCGGCGGGTCGGATTAGAGAAGTGTGGCAGTAGCTCGATACTGGGAGGCAGAACCGATCGGAATGACGGGTGCCCGCGGAACTGGTGGTCTCGTCGGGGGGAAAGGGGACTGGACGGCAAGAGGGCATCGACTGAACACTGAGAAGGAACCAGGGAGGCAGTGGTCGATGGGTGCCGGTCCGGGGGGGTCGGGAGGAGGCAACACGCTTGGGCGAACTGGCAAATCGGAGGAGGCAACACGCCTGGGCGAACGAACCTAGGAGGTCCCGTGGAGGCCGATCGGGGCGTGCGGCTGCAGGCGGTACGGGACAGGGGTAGGCAGTGGGGCAGGGAGATCGGGGGGAGGGGGGTTCGGATGGCGCTACGGCAAGCGGCTGGCTAGAGGTTAGGGATTGAGATAGGTTAATACCATGTAGATGAATTGGATGCAACTCTCAATATTCATCAGGTGCAATGGCACATGTATATATAGTACACAGGATAGCTCTAGTCATCAACTATACACAAAGAAAAGATTTGGGATACAAAAAGGGAATTGCTAACTAGCATCTAGATGTTTTTTAAGTATCTCACATCTAAGTCCTGGAACGTACGATCTTGTTGTGCTTTAATTTTCACGTGCGAGCGATGGATAAGTTTCCGCTAGCCCCGGCCACGTATACGGCCTGAACCGTTTTTTGATCGTGCTTGTCTTTTTTCTTGTTTTCTTGCGGGGGTTCTCATGGGCCTTAGATTGTATGTTAGGTTAAAACTGGTACACAAACCTATAGAAATCAACTAGTTCTAGAGTACTTGTTCGGGAGCCCCGCAACAAGCACTTTTGATACGTTGACAACACACCACGTATCGCGCACTGGATGCTTTCCTTAGAAAAAAAAATGTGTGTGCGCATTTTAGATGCTTAAAAAATGTTTTTGGTTTTTTGGTTTTGCACGGGGTTTGTTTTTTGGTTTTTGCGTGGTTTTTTTTTACGGTTTTTTTGTGTGGTAGTTGTTGTATCACGCCGGCCACAACGAGTTTTTATCATTTAACCGGCACAGTTGCACTTCAACTACCCATCCGCAACCGATACGCCGCACGCGACCCAGTTGCACTTCAACTACCCATCCGCAACCGATATACCAACCCCACCCATGACACGGTTTCAGGTCGACCACCGAACCGCAACTCGGTTTTTTTTACAGTTTTTTTTTCTTTGTGGTCGTTGTTGTATCACGCAGGACACAACGAGTTTTTATCACTTAACTGGCACAGTTGCACTTCAACTACCCATCCGCAACCGATACGCCGCACGCGACCCAGTTGCACATCACCTACCGATCCGCAACCGATATACCAACCCCACTCATGACACGGTTTCAGGTCGACCACCGAACCGCAACTCGGTTTTTTTACGGTTTTTTTTTATTTTTTTTTTGTGCCACGGTTTCAGGTCGACCAACGAACCGCAACTCAATTTTTTTACGGTTTTTATTTTTCTTTTTTTCTTTTTGTGGTAGTTGTTGTATCACGCTGGCCCGGCCACAATGAGTTTTTATCACTTAACCGACACGATTGCATGATGTCTACGCACGCTTTTATTCTTGTAGACTATGTTGGGCCTCCAAGTGCAGAGGTTTGTAGGATAGCAGCAATTTCCATCAAGTGGATGACCTAAGGTTTATCGAACTCAGGGAAGTAGAGGTTGAAGATGGTCTCTCTCAAGCAACCCTGCAATTAAGATATAAGAAGTCTCTTTTGTCCCCAACACACCTAATACAATGGCAAATTGTATAGGTGAACTAGTTCGGCAAAGAGATGGTAAAATATGGGTGATAGGGGTGGCAAAGCAAGGTATATATAAATCTGAATAAATAAAAACATCAAGGTAGCAACCGACAAAAGTGAGCACAAACGGTATTGCAATGGTGGAAACAAGTCCTAGGTTTCATACTTTCACTAGTGGCAACTACCAACAACATTAACATAGTCTAATCACATGATATTTCCCATAAAACATGCAATGGAGACGTACTCGGAGGTCATTCCTTTGTGGTCAAGAGAGGACGACAATTGTGTAGGGCTACAAAAGCACACCTCAGAGTTCGTAGTTCTCATCTATGGATTTTCCAATGTCACCGCGACCATCCAAAGAGAGTACCACAATCACCACAACATATCTAAAGGATAGTCAAAGACAAGCACCAAGAGACTCTCAATCTTCAATCCACACACAAAAGAGGAAATCACTCATGAAAATATTCTTCTAACCCATGTCCAATAGACCACTGTCACCATGGTCTCGGGGATTATACTAGATAAGATCAAGTGAGTACACCAATCCAATACATAGAACAAAGGGAAACATCATGGGATCATCCTAGATTAACATAGCCTATGATCACAATGAAGATCACATCATGGGAGAGAGAGAAGACCACATAGCTACTGGTAGAAACCTCAGCCCCGCGGAGAAACTACTCCCGCATCATGGAGTGAGGAAGCAACGTCGATGGAGATGAATCCGGGGGCACTTCCCCGTCTCGGCGGGGTGCCGCCACAGGAATTCTGGTCCCCTGAAACTTGGTGGCGATGGTGGCGGAGATAGGAATTTCTTCTGGAGAAAAGGGTTCTGTCGTCGAGGGTTTCGGGACGAGAGAGATATATAAGAGAAGGAGGGGCAGCCAGAGGTGGACCAGGGGCCCCAGGCGTCCCCCTTGACGCGGCCTAGGGGGTGGCCGCGCCAGGTGGCCGCCTGGGCCACCCCTGGCTCCCCTCTGGCCCCACTTTGGCTCTTCCCGAAGCTTCCTGTATGCTGATTTTTCCTATATGTTTTCCGGAATTTTTCTGGCACTTTAAGTAATGGGAAAACCTGAAATACAAAAATAGCAGAAAACAGGAACTGGCACTGGGGTGCACTGAGTTAATAGGTTAGCCCAAATATGATCAAAAGTGTATGGAAGTGCATCATATCATAGCAATATCACACAAAAGATGCATGGAGCAAGCAGAAATTATGGACACGTTTTGGACGTATCATTGCACTTCAACTACCCATCCGCAACCGATACGCCGCACGCGACCCAGTTGCACTTTAACTACCCATCCGCAACCGATGTACCAACCCCACCCATGACACGGTTTCAGCTCGACCACCGAACCGCAACTCAGATTTTTTTACAGTTTTTATTTTTCTTTTTTTCTTGTGTCGCACGGTTTCAGGTCGACCAACGAACCGCAACTCGGTTTTCTACGGTTTTTATTTTTCTTTTTTCTTTTTGTGGTAGTTGTTGTATCACGCCGGCCCGGCCACAACGAGTTTTTATCACTTAACCGGCACGGTTGCACTTCAACTACCCATCCGCAACCGATGCGCCGCACGCGACCCAGTTGCACTTCAACTACCCATCAGCAACCGATGTACCAACCCCACCCATGACACGGTTTCAGCTCGACCACCGAAGAGCAACTCGGTTTTTTTTACGGGTTTTTTTCTTTTTTTACTTTTGTGGCACGGTTTCAGGTCGACCAACGAACCGCAACTCGGTTTTTTTACAGTTTTATATTTTTCTTTTTTTCTTTTTGTGGTAGTTGTTGTATCACGTCGGCCCGGCCACAACGACTTTTTATCACTTAACCGGCACGGTTGCACTTCAACTACCCATCCGCAACTGATGCGCCGCACGCGACCCAGTTGCACTTCAACTACCCATCCGCAACTGATGTACCAACCCCACCCATGACACGGTTTCAGATCGACCACCAAACCGCAACTCTGTTATTTTTACGTTTTTTTTTTCTTTTTTTCTTTTGTGGCACGGTTTCAGGTCGACCAACTAACCGCAACTCGGTTTTTTTAGTTTTTTTTTTCTTTTGTGGCACGGTTTCAGGTCGACCAACGAACCGCAACTCGCTTTTTTTACTTTTTCTTTTTTTCTTTTGTGGCACGGTTTCAGGTCGACCAACGAACTGCTACTCGGTTTTTTTACGGTTTTTATTTTTCTTTTTTTCTTTTTGTGGTAGTTGTTGTATCACGCCGACCCGGTCGCAACGAGTTTTTATCACTTAACCGGCACGGTTGCACTTCAACAACCCATACGCAACCGATACGCCGTACGCGGCCCAGTTGCACTTCAACTACCCATCCGCAACCGATGTACCAACCCCACCCATGACACGGTTTCAGCTCGACCACCGAACCGCAACTCGGTTTTTTACGGGTTTTTTTCTTTTGTGGCACGGTTTCAGGTCGACCAACGAACCGCAACTCGGTTTTTTGTACGATTTTTCTTTTTCTTTTTTTCTTTTTGTGGTAGTTGTTGTATCACGCCGGCCCGGCCACAACGAGTTTTTATCACTTAACCGGCACGGTTGCACTTCAACTACCCATCCGCAACCGATGCGCTGCACGCGAGCCAGTTGCACTTCAACTACCCATCCGCAACCGATGTACCAACCCCACCCATTACACGGTTTCAGCTCGACCACCGAATCGCAACTTGGTTTTTTCCGGTTTTATTTTCTTTTTTTCTTTTGTGGCACGGTTTCAGGTCGACCAACGAACGGCAACTCGGTTTTTTTTATGGTTTTTCTTTTTCTATTTTACTTTTTGTGGTAGTTTTTGTATCACGCCGGCCCGGCCACAATGAGTTTTTATCACTTAACCGGCACGGTTGCACTTCAACTATCCATACGCAACCGATCCGCCGCACGCGACCTAGTTGCACTTCAACTATCCATCCGCAACCGATGTACCAACCCCACCCATGACATGGTTTCAGCTCGACCACCGAACCGCAACTCGGCTTTTTACGGTTTTATTTTTCTTTTTTTATTTTGTGGCACGGTTTCAGGTCGACCAACGAACCGCAACTCGGTTTTTTTTTACATTTTTTCTTTTTCTTTTTTTCTTTTTGTGGTAGTTGTTGTATCATGTCGGCCCGGCCACAACGAGTTTTTATCACTTAACCGGCACGGTTGCACTTCAACTACCCATCCGCACCTGATACGCCGCACGCGGCCCAGTTGCACTTCAACTACCCATCCGCAACCAATGTACCAACCCCACCCATTACACGGTTTCAGCTCGACCACCGAACCGCAACTCGGTTTTTTTTACGGTTTTTATTTTTATTTTTTTATTTTGTGGCACGGTTTCAGGTCGACCAACGAACCACTACTCGGTTTTTTTTACGGTTTTTTTTCTTTTTTTTTCTTTTTGTGGTAGTTGTTGTATCACGCTGCCCGGCCACAACGAGTTTTTATCACTTAACCGGCACGGTTGCACTTCAACTACCCATCCGCAAGCGATGCGTCGCACGCGACCCAGTTGCACTTCAACTACCCATCCGCAACCGATGTACCAACCCCACCCATGACACGGTTTCAGCTCGACCACCAAACTGCAACTCGGTTTTTTATAGTTTTTATTTTTCTTTTGTGGCTCGGTTTCAGGTCGAGCAACGAACAACAACTCGGTTTTTTTACGGTTTTTTTTCTTTTTTTCTTTTTGTGGTAGTTGTTGTATCACGCCGGCCCGGCCACAACGAGTTTTATCACTTAACCGGCGCGGTTGCACTTCAACTACCCATATGCAACCGATACGCCGCACGCGGCCCAGTTGCACTTCAACTACCCATCCGCGACCGATGTACCAACCCCATCCATGACACGGTTTCAGCTCGACCACCGAACCGCAACTTGGTTTTTTACGGTTTTATTTTTCTTTTTTTCTTTTGTGGCACGGTTTCAGGTCGACCAACGAACCGCAACTCGGGTTTTTTTTACATTTTTTTCTTTTTTTCTTTTTGTGGTAGTTGTTGTATCACGCCGGCCTGACCACAACTAGTTTTTATCACTTAGCCGGCACGGTTGCACTTCAACTACCCAGCCGCAACTGATACACCGCACGCGACCCAGTTGCACTTCAACTACCCATCCGCAACCGATGTACCAACCTCACCCATGACACGGTTTCAGCTCGACCACTGAACCGCAACTCGGTTTTTTTACGGTTTTTTTTTCTTTTTTTCTTTTGTGGCACGGTTTCAGGTCGACCAACGAACCGAAACTCGGTTTTTTTACGGTTTTTTTTCTTTTTTTCTTTTTGTGGTAGTTGTTGTATCACGCCGGCCCGGCCACAACGAGTTTTTATCACTTAACCGGCATGGTTGCACTTCAACTACCCATCCGCAACCGATGTACCAACCCCCCCCCCATTACAGCGCCGCTCGACTGGATAAGGGCCACCCCGGCCCCCGAACCCTAGATCTCCCCTCCTTTCCCCCCATCTCCCCTGCTCTCCCGCCACTCAGTTGTGCGCAGCTGTCGCCGCCAACCGTGCGCCCGCACGGCCAACAACGATGACAGAGCTCGACGGCGTGTCCGGCGTGACCGCAACCCCCTTCTTCGTCTGCCAGTGCATGGAATCGATCTCCCGCTCCCCGTATGCTCGCCATCTCTCCGCCCCTCCCCGCCGGTCGTCGCGAGCACCATCGGCGAATTCGCCGCCGTCACCTCGTGCACCACCTCCCCGAGCATGGTGCCACCCTCTGCAACCCGACGTGAACACCCCCTACCTCGCTCCTTTTCCGTTCCGCCGCTGTAGGCCGCCGCCGTCGTCGCCCCGTGATCGGCCGCCATAGCTGGACCGCTGGAGCGTGCGTTCGCCGCGCCTATGTCGGCCGCGTATTGGCCACGACCTGGCGCCCCCCCCCCCCCCGTGCGTGCCCGTGGTCAGAGGGCCATGCCGTGGCCGCCCAGCCGCGCCATAGCCACGCCACGATCTCCTCTGTCCGTGGATGTGCGTGCCGCCACACCTGCTCGAGGCGGCTCCGCCACGGCAGCCTGAACCCCCCACCGCGACCACCCTCGTCGGAGCGCGTCTACGGTGGACCTCGCCGTGCTCCCGATGCACACCGCCGACGAGCTCGGGTTAAGCCGGGGGCTAATCCTCCATTAGGCCACTGACTGCTGGGCCCCAGCCCTTCTAACTAATAAGTGTGTTTAATTAAAATTATAATAACCCCCTGGAGAGGTTGACGTGTGGGCCCAGCTTTTAATTAACCCATTGGATTAAGTTAACTGTTAAATTAACACATGAGTCACTTACACATGGGCACCACTGATTATTTGTTTAATTAAAAATGCAATTATAAATTGAGTGTATGACATGTGGGCCACCCCACTGTTTTAATTAATAAAAATGAATTAATAAAACCTTAGAGGCTGACATGTGGGACCCCCATGTCAGGTTTGACCAGTCAACCACTTCTGGATAAGATTACTGCTTATATTAATAAAAATAATCCAAAAAATGATTTAAACTTCGAATTTAAATATCTTTTGAACTGTAAGTCAGATTGAAAAACTTTATACATCAAAATGGATCTGAAAAATATAACGAATACAAATACGATACCCATACCCCCACCACACTCCTCTAACATACCGCACACGAGACTTTCCCCCTCCGATTGCACTGTTCGGTAAACACCCGGGGCCGTTAAAACTTTCCGGATGGAAATGATCTGTATACGAAAATTGTTCGGAATGGATCAACTTGCCCGGATACACTATCCACATGTCCGTCAAATATTCATGACACTACAGACATGGAACCTTCCCCCCACCGTACACCCTGTTCGGTAATTATCCCGGAGCCGGTATTTCATCCACGGATGAATTCCCGCTCCGAGCAAAACACGTTGCGCTGCGTTAGAACCCCGTTAACATTGCGTTTGCCATGTCTTGTATTTGTATTGCTATGTATTTATTGTTTCTCCCCCCATTATTCTCCGGTAGACCCCGCGACTGCCGTCCACGACACCATTGCCGAGTACGACTACTTCGTCGACGACCGTACCCCTACTACCGAGCTTCCAGGCAAGCAGAGCCATTCTCTTCCCCAGATATCTCCTATATTTCCGTACATTTCTTGCACTAGGCATTGCTGCTACTGCTACGTTACAATCCTATTCAATTGCATAGCCTGTTTTTGTCGCCCCTTGATGTACCCTTCTTTGTCCTATGCTGCCTTATAAATATATATAATATTCAGCAGTGAACCCTGCGCATTGTTAGTTAGGTTTAGAATAGCGGGTCGTGATCACTCTGGTGAGTGAACGCGGATTACAAAATATTATAACTGCAACAGGTACGGATCAGTGCAGACGCCCTAGGGAACCTACAACGGCGAGACTCTGCCGAGTCGCTTCGACTTTGACTTACGAGTGGACTGGACTCGTATTTCACTCTCGCCGGCTCAGTAGCGTAGCATCCGGGGTGATACGAGGTTTACCTCTTTAGTTCATTCCGCTAATGTCTCTATCGAACCTCTTCAAGTGTACCATCGAGGGTGATTCCTCCTGGTTTCACTTGATGGTAGGCACTCGAATCAACTGGTGTCCTTAAAGGTAAGGAGTCGGGTGACACAACGGTGCCCGCGCAGGGTATCTTAGCGGAATGACAGGTCAGGTGTATTCCACCGGTGTGCGGCGGGCCTGGTACTGTTCGTGGCCGAGAGGTATCCTGTTGTACGAAATTCGAGCTCTTCAAAGAGCAAACGCGAGACAAGGTAAGGATACGGTTCACCTGGTTGGTAACCGCACGAGTTGGTGGGACGTCAGGGCAGGCACCGACGTTACTGGTGGTCCTGGCTGCTGTCGTTGTCCGCGACTCACCCAGATAAGAGGCAACGATAACGGTTGTCCCGACAGAAAATAATAAAATGACTAACGGTTCAGGTGGATGACTTGAGTGGGTCGACGTGCCCTATACGCACTACCTCCACATGGGATTACGGTGTGGGCCCTCCGCGTTGTGGTCTCGTTTGAAAGCTCTGAAAGACATCCAGTTTTAGCATTGTGGTTGGGTCGGATCGTGCTGTGGCACTGTATCCACTTGGCGCACAACGACCCGGAGTGCGAGAGGTGATGGCCCATGAAGCTCTTGCGCTTAGGACTGTAGACCGGCAAGGACCTCTCTGATGAGCCGTAGGATGGGCCTCGGCGTGTCGGATAGCCTCGGTGGGGCATTCCCTAACAAGGTCTACGCCACCTTGGAGATCCGAGTGTGCAGGGTAACAGTAGTAAAGCCCCTGCAGGGAAGATTAATCTATTTGAATAGCCCTGTCCACAGTAACAGGACGCTTTATGCTGAAGCCAGAGCCTACTACTACAAACTACTACTATTAAACTGTTGGTTCCGGTTTCTCTTCCTCCCAGGGAAGCCGAGGAGGGGATCTCGGAGGCATCTATAATTGTTATCTAATACAACTTGCTATTATAGAATGCTGCAGCAACTTCTGCTGCATTGTTATTACATTCATGCTATTGAACTGTTGGCTATTCTCTTCTTGTGCTTCAAGACTCGTCGGAAGATGCTAGTCTTCGATAGGCCTAGCTTCTTATCCTTATTCTAATTCTACCTTGCAGTCCACTATATACAGCCTCCCCTTTACATTTGATACAAATGCATAAATGCTTAGTAGCGGACGTAAGACTCGCGGGTATGCTAGATACTCACCCTTGCTTTATTTCCTCCTTTTTGTTTCTCCTGATCGGCCGCTGCAGTCGATGTTGGAGCCTTGGAGTCCAGGAGAAGAAGATCCCCGGTGCTTGCTTCATCGTCGATTTCCCCTTTGACCAGGAGTAGTTTGGAGGTTCCCAGGCAGGCGGCCTCGCCTTTTCGACCGTTGTTGTTTTTGTGCTAGCCTTCTTAAGGCAAGTTTGTATCCTTGTGTCTGTACTCAGATACTATTGCTTCCGCTAACTTTGTGCTCTCGAGTTGTTGTATTCGAGCCGTCGTGGCCCCTGGCTTGTATTAAACAGCTTGTATTATTTTTATTTGTAGAGTTGTGTTGTGATATCTTACCGTGAGTCCCTGATCTCGATCGTGTACCTTGCGTGTGTGATTACTGTACACGACTTGATTTTGAGGGCGTCACAAGTTGGTATCAGAGCCGATTGCCTGTAGGACACCCCCTTCCAACTCCTTGGTTGAAGTCGAGTCTGGTCTTTGCAAAACTACTTTACTAACAGCGTCGTGTGGCTTATCAGCCCGCGTCGCAAACTGGGTGGTATTAGGATCTTTTTCGCTGTACCCTTACTCTGGGACTCTGATCTCTCTTCTCTTTTGGGTAAAAGATTTTGCTAACTCTGACATTAGGTTCTCGTGACTACTTCCTCCGGGAGAGCCTCTCATTACAGATGATCGCCTGCTTCACGAGAAGATTCCGAAGATTACTCTCCGATAAAATTCCCGAGACCATATGTGCCGATCACCTTTGCAATTCCCTACCACCGATAAGTCCGTATGTACAACCACATACACCTTCCGTTCATCCATTCAATCCCAGTTGCTCTTGTGTTCACAAGATGCATCGAAATACTTTCCTTTTTTGGAGAATACGCGTTGAGCCTACTGCCTTGCAGCTTCTTTTCACCCTGCGGATAATTCCTCACATTTATCGAGGATCCATTCATCCTAAGTGGTTCCTGTGATTCTCAAAATACTTTGAAATACTATTCGATCTCGCGACAATCCTCGGCAGCCTACTGCTTTGGAGATTCTTCTTACCTGCTTGCACTATGATTAATCTTGTTTGTCTTGTAGTCTTTGTTGACCTCCCTTGGCATTGCCATTCTCATCTGTTGAATCATCATGTGTGCTAGTGCACGCAATCATCAGTTGATCCCTATGAATCCATTCTTCTGGCTCAGACGTCATTCCGGACATGAGCTGGATATCGGTAAATCAAACCTCGATTGATTGTCCGTCTCGTTCCATTCAACTCACTCACCTTTTGATCGGAGCATCTGCTTTCGATCCTTCATTATGGAAATCATAATTCCGTGGGAATTAAGCATCAAAATATTCAGCTGCTTTTGTCATCTGATGCCTTTATATTATTTCTCCTTATGTTTGAGTACCGATACTCACACCAGACTCTCTGTACCCCACCTGACCTTTTGGGTGGATTACTACCTACCGTCCCCTTATGCCCTAAGTCATTCATGAATCTTACCTGAGATCAGATGCCTCTGGCGAATGATATCATCTACTCGGTGTCGACAGCCTTCTGCTTTCGAATTGATATCCCTCTCTTATGATGTTTGATGCATGGGTTTCAAAATGCCCCGATGGGTTAAACCTATGCTTCCCCTAATCTGTATGAACCCAAACTTTATACGGGTCTTACTCTACTGGTGTTATGCCAGATAAAATTTCTAACGCTAGCGAGAAGTGTGTTCTTTCCCATGGATTGCATTGAAGAAGTGGGAGTCGACCTTGAACTTGTGTTCTTTCCCATGGATACGGTGTAGAACTTATCATGAAAACTTCTCGTAAAGATAATAATCCCCTTCGTATAAATTCTGTTGCACCTAATATCCTCAAGTGTACCTTCGAGTATTACCTCCTGGCATCTCAAGGATATCATGCCTTTGCACTACATCTTATGAATTGTGATAAAACCATGCCTATCCCTGTAATATCCATTTCATGGTTCTGGGTTGTTGTCAACCGAGAACACCGAATACTTTTGCTTCACCATTCCTTTTTCTTGATGTCGCCGTTGTTGGATTGTATTTTCTTGAAACCTTTTGACATGATGTGTCGTGGTCATCATCGACATTTTTACTTCTCCCAAGTGTTACTTGGATGCATCGTGAGAAATACCATCCTTGCCCCTCGACGATTTGTGTTAATCGACAACCTCCCTTGACTCCGTGCCAATACAACTTGGTTATATATATCGTGCTCTGGTTTCCCTTGCGGAAGATGTACACGTGATACTTGAGTATCATCACTTTTCCCTTCCATTGGTCTGTTTGATCAGAAAACCACATCTTCCTTTCCATTAGTCTGTTTAACCTTTCTTGTGATATAAATTGTCTGAGCAGCGATAATTCCCTGCTGATGTAAACACTTCGGTGTACTACTTTGTTCGTACAGCCTGTTACTATTGTTGATGACTTTTCGGTGGCACCGATGGACAAGAACTTTGCCAATTGGTCCGCCTCGTCTTAACGAGCAGGAAAATGGTTCTCTTCGTCCCTCGCCTTGTCACTGATGTTGTTGCCGACATAGCTGACAAGCTTTTCTCCGTCATACCTTTCAACTTGATCGCATTGTTTGTCACCACCCTTCTTATTCAGTGTGGGCCCATAACCCACAGTTCCACGGGAACGAAACCTGACTCTCATGTACCTTCATGTTTTCAAGGTTGTTTCTCGTACTTGACCTCGTATACAATTCACGAGTCCTTGACCTTTTGATATTCAGTTAGATATCAGACTCAGTGCTTATGCCTGATGCTCCGGACCCCTTTGCATTCTTCGTTCTCATCGTCGAATGCTTGCATATACTCTTGAAACTTCTCATGCCTTCTGTTGTTCTCTCAATGTATTATCCTGAGTTTAAACTCGGAATATACTTTGTACCACATTCCCTCGGATTACCTCGGTTGATTAACCTTGCGTCGATCCGACCCCCTAAGTGTCCCCTCCTAGCCTATCTGTAGGTACGATGAAGACCTTGAAGGAAAGATGACAACACGTCGAGATGCACTAATGCAGAGAAATGAAGACATCAACAAGAAAGATCAACTCCTTCGATAAGGACAACAAGCACCAGAAGAATCATTAGAATACGAAACCAAAGCTTTACCCCTTTCACTACCTTTAATTCTCGGAACGAGAATTCATTGTAGTGGGGGAGATTTGTAACACCCCGGGTGTCACGTGACAGTAATTGTGAGGCCTGATATGCGATATTGTTCCACATCTAGATGTTTTCATCCAGATCCGGGGACGAAGCACATATCGGTCCCACCGCGACATATGACGAAGTCATATGCCTCGGATTTCCAACATGATATCACAACATTACAGATACAAGGATACAACATCTCATACAATCGGCATACAACTGCCTCAAATACAATACAACAGTGGAAGATACATGTCTGGGTACAGACTACAATCAAAAGCTTACTGGCAAAGAGAAAAACATCGATCCCCATAACCACACGGGTCCAGGCCCTCCGCCGGGATCCGCCTAACTAGTCTTCGTCGAGTCTCCACGTGAAACGTCAATCACCATACCTGTTGTCGATCAAGAACCCTGAAAAGAGTTTGGGGTAGTATCATGAGTACAAAAGTACTCAGCAACCAACTGTAGTGGTAATCTGACCCAGCAAGGACTTCATCACTCGTCATTCTAGTACAACTAGTAGTTTACGGTAAGGAAGGGGTAAGTGGTGAGGTTTCTACCGCACTAGCATTTTGTCAGGACCGATATGCGGTACTGTTCCAGATCTAGATGTTTCCATCCAGATCCGGGGACGAAGCACAAATCGGTCCCACCGCGACATATGACATAGCCATATGCCCCGGATTTCCAACATGATATCACAACATTACAGATACAAGGATACAACATCTCGTACAATCGGCATACAACTGCCTCAAATACAATTCAACAGCGGAAGATATATGTCTAAGTACAGACTACAAGCAAATGCCTACTGGCAAAGAGAAAAACATCGCTCCCCATAACCACACGGGTTCAGGCCCTCCGCCGGGATCCGCCTAACTAGTCGTCGTCGAGTCTCCACGTGAAACATCGATCACCATACCTGTTGTCGATCAAGAACCCTGAAAAGAGTTTGGGGGAAGTATCATGAGTACAGAGGTACTCAGCATCCAACTGTAGTGGTCATCTGACCCAGCAAGGACTTCATCACTCGTCATTCAAGGACAACAAGTAGTTTACGGTAAGGAAGGGGTAAGTGGTGAGGTTGCTGCCGCACTAGCTTTTATGAAGTGGTTAACGATCTAGAGAGTAAGATAAGAAGCCAAGAATTCGATGAGGAATCGCCTCCAACAAGTCTTGCTATCAACTACTTACGCAAGCATAACACCTATCCTATCCTTGTCCTCCTCTTCGCATCCCGGCGAAGAAGAAGCAGTCAAGGCACACACACGTTGATCAAGTTATATTAAGATTATCTCAGATGTTGTTGTCTATGAACAAGGAGTAGGTCTCAAGTCGCCCATAACCGTGGACACGGCTTCTCGAAAATATTTAACCCTGCAGGGGTGTACCAACTGCCCATTACAAGGCTCCGCACGCACGCCCATCTCTCTCAGTTGCTACCCATCATAGGCAACCATTTTATGATTTAGTTCCAAGAGATCCGAAACGACAGGTCCCTCTAACTAACAACGATCAAATCCGGGTGGCCCCCGGTGAGTCGACATCCAGCTCAGGAGCCGGTCACGCTCTCGATCTGGTCTCTACCGTCTGTCGCAGGTTTGGATAACCGGTTAATCACACATGGGAAACCGGGTCCTCAGCCGGACAAGGTGGGCCAGCAAGGGAACTATGTCCTCACTGGTCCAGGTTGGTTTGTAAACAACTGGCGGCCGACCAGCACACACACGGTTTCAAATGGTAAATCAGCTTGGGCCACCACTAGAAATGTTTGAAGCTGGGTAGGTAAGAAAAGGGGACCCCATAAAATCCCACACGCGGTTAGACACGCTCAGTCTTAAAACCAATACCCGGAACTCGGATCCTAGGTGACTCGAATGGAACAAAGCGTCGGGGCGGGATAGCCTAGACCTTCCATCCTTCGTCGAATATAGTCAACATTATAATAATCATATCATCAACAACAATATAATAATGATGTGATAGCCCAAACCAAGGAGTAACAGGGTAACATCGTAGCATCCTGAGCATGCATACTAAGCAGGGGCTGAGCATCGAGCAATAGTAACATAGAAGTACATGGTTTGCTGGGAGGGGACATGGTTGTATCGGTTTGAAAGAGGTTGTAAACATGTGTTAGGATCAAACATCGAACCTATCCTAGACTAGCATGCAAACCGCTGGTTGAAATAGAATGGATCATAAGTAATGTATAGTCCTTGCCTGTTGATAAGTCGGATTCCGAAGGTGTAGTTGATCGCAAGCTCGCATCGTCTCCGAGAGGTACCCGCGGAAGCACACAAGACGGTAAACACTGGAAAGAAATCAACGAGGAAGCATCTATTACTATGAAGCAAACACGAGCAAGCATCAACAAGAAAGCAACACGAGACATCGCACCTACCGTCGAGAGCGGTTACTAACAGGTTAAGTGGAGTACTCGTCACACACGACGATACCGCACATTTACAATGGTTCAAGTTGTTTAGCTACAGGTGATCAGCAAAGGTTGTTAACATGGAATCTCACTCAAGCATGGCATGTCACACAAGCATAGAAAAAGGTGAAGCATAAATAAACTACCTAAGCTAGTCAATTTAAGTGGGGTGAAATCCTAGACATGGCAAACTATTGCGGACCCCACGATAAAAATGGAATTTGGTACTGTTCTGCCCTAAACATAATTTTATTATTTTTATTATCAATCAAGAGCAGCATAAACACAATCTACATGCAATTCTAGTGAAGTTACATATAAGAAACATTTTAATCCGAGCAACGGTTAAAAAGTTATTAAAGAAACAATTTTATGGTGGCATGCGGTGTAATTAGCAGGTAAACAACAAGTAGACAAGTGCAAACATGGCAACAAACAACATTTTAATAATCTAGACAAAATTCTAAGCAAGTTTCATATTTAAAGCGTCGCGATCGGAGCTACCGGTGAAAAGATACGGGCACCGCAAAACATAACAATAATCTGCAATTTTATTTATAAACCAGAGAGAGAAAAAAAAGTCTACTGGGCCTAAACAAGAAAAAAAAAGGGTGGGCGCTCACCCATGGGCTAGGCCCATGTGGCTGGAGAGGCCAGCCGGCTGGAGTGGGCCGCGGCTTGACGGGCCTTGGCTGGCTGGGCCGTGAGGGGGCGAGGCTGGCCCACGTGGGCGCAGCGAACGGCTGGAGCGGTCAGGCTCCTCCCGACCTGTCCTGGCGGCGGCCGGTGGCCGGCTTCCGGCGGCGCCTGGCGTGGGGCTCCAGCGAGGAGGGAGGGCGGCGGCGGGAGCTACGGGGAGGCGGATCCGGTCGAGGTCGAGCTCGGGAGGCCGGAGCCACGACGAGCTCGCCGGCTCGGGTCTTTCATGGCGGCGGCGCGGGAGCTTCCGAGCTCCATCACCGGGGCGGTCCATGGCGACCAGCGGCTGCCTGCGCAGGAGGAAGAGGAGAAGGGTGAGAGGGAGGAGAGGGAAGGAGAGAAGGAAGGAGGGGTGCGGCTGGAGGAGCGGACCTGTGGGGACGGCGGCAGCACGGCCATGGAGGCGGCGGCGGCTGCTGCCCTCGGGCTGGAGGCTACGTGGAGAGGAGACCTCCAGGGGGCGACATGGCACGCAGTGGTTCGTCAGATCAAAATCGAACGGCTGAGATCGTCTGATCCAGATCTGGAGGCTAGGGTTTCGGGATAAATTTGGCAGATCTGAGATAAATCAGGGGGTGGCTGCAATTTTTAGGCTAGGGAAACCCTAGAAAGAGGTGGGAGTGGGGTGGTCTTTATATAGCCCAGGTGGCTGGCAGTTTTCAAAAACATCCCCGGTTTTTCTCTCGCGCGCGCGGTGTTTACGTTTCTGACCGCCGGGGGTCCGCAGTACCTCCGATTCGGGTAAAACTTTGAACTGCGCGATCAGCGTGTCGAGCCGGCGGCGTTCACCTCGCGCTGGAACCATTCCGAGAACACTTTCCGGCGTGCTATAAAAATAACCCGTTTAATTATTAAACGGGGTTTTTCGTTCCGTTGGCTGCGGCTGGTCTCGTGCGGTATCGTGACGGTGATCAGGTGAAACCCGGTGTCGCAAAGGTCGAGTGTCAGGGTGGCAAGGGTCAGTCTCCGTCCGATACGAGATAAGAGGGGGAAAATAATCGTTGATCGATAAATCGGGGATGCAAACACCGCAAACAAATCAGACAATCAAACAATTCACACCGAAAACAAAAATTTTAATTTTTGTGAAAACTGGGTTGTTACAATACAACACCACCAACAAGGGATCCCGTCCCGAGATCCAGGACGATCCGGGGGAGAGGGGGGAAGAGAAAAGAGACACAATGATATTCAACACCACCAACAGGGGACTCTGCTCCATGTCGACGTCGAACTTCTGTCGAGATAATTTTCCGCAGAGAGACGACATCGTCGAAAAAAACGAAACCGACAGTGACAAGAGGAAGAACGACAGCTAAAACCTGGTCAAAGGGATAGTGCTTTTCGACGCAAGTCGTGACAACACAGGCAAAAGGATGGATGGCAATGGATGACCCAGATGATATCCGAAACCGGAGAAGCTAAAGGTACTACAGAAATTCCAACCTGAGCTCGGAATCGAGACAATACGCTGCAAGCAAGGCATTGTAACAGTTCCGAAACTCCACACAGTCGAGATCCTAGAGTTTGAAAGGGGATAAGTCAAGATTAAAACACTTACGACACTTGTCCTGACCAGAGCAAGGGTAAGGAGTAAAAAGATTCCAACTCTCCGACAACTAACTTAGTAACTACAAAATAGTTTTTGTCTAGACTCGACTTCGGCCAGAGAAGGGATCCTACGGTCGGTAAGGCTCTGATACCAAGTTGTAAGGCCCGATATGCGGTATTGTTCCAGATCTAGATGTTTCCATCCAGATCCGGGGACGAAGCACATATCGGTCCCACCGTGACATATGACATACCAATATGCCCCAGATTTCCAACATGATATCACAACATTACAGATACAACGATACAACATCACGTACAATCGGCATACAACTGCCTCAAATACAATACAACAGCGGAAGATATATGTCTGAGTAAATACTACAAGCAAATGCCTACTGACAAAGAGAAAAACATTGATCCCCATAACCACACGGGTCCAGGACCTCCGCCGGGATCCGCCTAACTAGTAGTCGTTGAGTCTCCACGTGAAACGTCGATCACCATACCTGTTGTCGATCAAGAACCCTGAAAAGAGTTTGGGGGTAATATCATGAGTACAGAGGTACTCAGCATCCAACTGTAGTGGTCATCTGACCCAGCAAGGACTTCATCACTCGTCATTCTAGGATATCTAGTAGTTTACGGTAAGGAAGCGGTAAGTGGTGAGGTTGCTGCCGCACTAGCTTTTATGAAGTGGCTAACGATCTAGAGAGTAAGATAAGAATCCAAGCATTCGATGAGGAATCGCCTCCAACAAGTCTTGTTATCAACTACTTATGCAAGCATAACACCTATCATATCCTTCTCCTCCTCTTCGCATCCCGGCGAAGAAGAAGCAGTCAAGGCACACACACGTTGATCAAGTTATATTAAGATTATCTCAGTTGTTGTTGTCTATGAACAAGGAGTAGGTCTCAAGTCATCCATAACCGTGGACACGGCTTCTCGAAAATATTTAACCCTGCAGGGGTGTACCAACTGCCCATTACAAGGCTCCGCACGCGCGCCCTTCTCTCTCAGTTGCTACCCATCACAGGAAACCATTTTATGATTTATTTCCAAGAGATCCTAAACGACAGGTCCCTCTAACTAACAACGAACAAATCCGGGTGGCCCCCGGTGAGTCGACATCCAATTCAGGAGCCGGCCGCGCTCTCGATCTGGTCTCTACCGTCTATCGCGGGTTTGGATAGCCGGTTAATCACACATGGGAAACCGGGTCCTCAGCCGGACAAGGTGGGCCAGCAAGGGAACTATGTCCTCACTGGTCCAGGTTGGTTTGTAAACAACTGGTGGCCGACCAGCACACACACGGTTTCAAATGGTAAATCAGCTAGGGCCACCACTAGAAATTTTTGAAGCTAGGTAGGTAAGAAAAGGGGACCCCATAAAATCCCACACGCGGTTAGGCACGCTCAGTCTTAAAACCAATACCCGAAACTCGGATCCTAGGTGACTCGAATGGAACAAAGCGTCGGGGCGGGATAGCCTAGACCTTCCATCCTTCGTTGAATATAGTCAACATTATAATAATCATATCATCAACAACAATATAATAATGATGTGATAGCCCAAACCAAGGAGTAACAGGGTAACATCGTAGCATCCTGAGCATGCATAATAAGCAGGGGCTGAGCAACGAGCAATAGTAACATAGAAGTACATGGTTTGCTGGGAGGGGACATGGCTGTATCGGTTTGAAAGAGGTTGTAAACATGTGGTAGGATCAAACATCGAACCTATCCTAGACTAGCATGCAAACCGCTGGTTGAAATAGAATGGATCGTAAGTAATGTATAGTCCTTGTCTGTTGATAAGTCGGATTCTGAAGGTGTAGTTGATCGCAAGCTCGCATCGTCTCCGAGAGGTACCCGCGGAAGCACACAAGACGGTAAACACTGGAAAGCAATCAACGAGCAAGCATCTATTACTACAAAGCAAACACGAGCAAGCATCAACAAGAAAGCAACACGAGACATCGCACCTACCGTCGAGAGCGGTTACTAACAGGTTAAGTGGAGTACTCGTCACACACGACGATACCGCACATTTACAATGGTTCAAGTTGTTTAGCTACAGGTGATCAGCAAAGGTTGTTAACATGGAATCTCACTCAAGCATGGCATGTCACACAAGCATAGAAAAAGGTGAAGCATAAATAAACTACCTAAGCTAGTCAATTTAAGTGGGGTGAAATCCTAGACATGGCAAACTATTGCGGACCCCACGATAAAAATGGAATTTGGTACTGTTCTGCCCTAAACATAATTTTATTATTTTTATTATCAATCAAGAGCAGCATAAACACAATCTACATGCAATTCTAGTGAAGTTACATATAAGAAACATTTTAATCCGAGCAACGGTTAAAAAGTTATTAAAGAAACAATTTTATGGTGGCATGCGGTGTAATTAGCAGGTAAACAACAAGTAGACAAGTGCAAACATGGCAACAAACAACATTTTAATAAACTAGACAAAATTCTAAGCAAGTTTCATATTTAAAGTGTCGCGATCGGAGCTACCGGTGAAAAGATACGGGCACCGCAAAACATAACAATAATCTGCAATTTTATTTATAAACCAGAGAGAAAAAAAAAGTCTACTGGGCCTAAACAGGAAAAAAAAGGTGGGCGCTCACCCATGGGCTAGGCCCATGTGGCTAGGGAGGCCAGCCGGCTGGAGTGGGCCGCGGCTTGACGGGCCTTGGCTGGCTGGGCCGTGAGGGGGCGAGGCCGGCCCACGTGGGCGCAGCGAACGGCTGGAGCCGTCGAGCTCCTCCCGACCTGTCCTGGCGGAGGTCGGTGGCCGGCTTCCGGCGGCGCCTGGCGTGGGGCTCCAGCAAGGAGGGAGGGCGGCGGCGGGAGCTGCGGGGAGGCGGATCCGGTCGGGGTCGGGCTCGGGAGGCCGGAGCCACGACGAGCTCGCCGGCTCGGGTCTTTCATGGCGGCGGCGCGGGAGCTTCCGAGCTCCATGGCCGGGGCGGTCCATGGCGACTAGCGGCTGCCTGCGCAGGAGGAAGAGGAGAAGGGTGAGAGGCAGGAGAGGGAAGGAGAGGAAGGAGGGGCGCGGCTGGAGGAGCGGACCTGCGGGGACGGCGGCAGCACGGCCATGGAGGCGGCGGCGGCTGCTGCCCTCGGGCTGGAGGCTACGTGGAGAGGAGACCTCCAGGGGGCAACATGGCACGCAGTGGTTCGTCAGATCAAAATCGAACGGCTGAGATCGTCTGATCCAGATCTGGAGGCTAGGGTTTCGGGATAAATTTGGCAGATCTGAGATAAATCAGGGGGTGGCTGCAATTTTTAGGCTAGGGAAACCCTAGAAAGAGGTGGGAGTGGGGTGGTATTTATATAGCCCAGGTGGCTGGCAGTTTGCAAAAACATCCCCGGTTTTTCTCTCGCGCGTGCGGTGTTTACGTTTCAGACCGCCGGGGGTCCGCAGTACCTCTGATTCGGGTAAAACTTCGAACTGCGCGATCAGCGTGTCGAGCCGGCGGCGTTCACCTCGCGTTGGAACCGTTCCGAGAACACTTTCTGGCGCGCTATAAAAATAACTCGTTTAATTATTAAATGGGGTTTTTCGTTCCGTTGGCTGCGGCTGGTCTCGTGCGGTATCGCGACGGTGATCGGGTGAAACCCAGTGTCGCAAAGGTCGAGTGTCAGGGTGGCAAGGGTCAGTCTCCGTCCGATACGAGATAAGAGGGGGGAAATCATCGTCGATCGATAAATCGGGGATGTAAACACCGCAAACAAATCAGACAATCAAACAATTCACACCGAAAACAAAATTTTTAATTTTTGTGAAAACTGGGTTGTTACACATTTATGAAGTGGCTAACGATCTAGAGAGTAAGATAAGAAGCCAAGCATTCGATGAGGAATCGCCTCCAACAAGTCTTTCTATCAACTACTTACGCAATCATAACACCTATCCTATCCTTGTCCTCCTCTTTGCATCCCGACGAAGAAGAAGCAGTAAAGGCACACACACACGTTGATCAAGTCATATTAAGATTATCTCAGTTGTTGTTGTCTATGAACAAGGAGTAGGTCTCAAGTCGTCCATAACCGTGGACACGGCTTCTCGAAAAGATTTAACCCTGCAGGGGTGTACCAACTGCCTATTACAAGGCTCCGCACGCACGCCCATCTCTCTCAGTTGCTACCCATCACAGGTAACCATTTTATGATTTAGTTCCAAGAGATCCGAAACGACAGGTCCTTTTAGCTAACAACGAACAAATTCGAGTGGCCCCCGGTGAGCCGACATCCAGCTCAGGAGTTGGCTGCGCTCTCGATCTGGTCTCTACCATATGACTCCAGGTTTGGATTGTCGGTTAATCACACATGGGAAACCGGGTCCTCAGCCGGTCATGATGGGCCAGCAAGGGAACTATGTCCTCACTGGTGCGGGTTGGTTTAAAAACTACTGGCAGCTGACCAGCACACACACGGTTTCAAATGGTAAATCAGCTTGGGCCACCACTAGAAATGCTTGAAGCTAGGTAGGTAAGAAAAGGGTACCCCATAAAATCCCACACGCGGTTAGGCACGCTCAGTCTTAAAACAAATACCCGGAACTCGGATCCTAGGTGACTCGAATGGAACAAAGCGTCGGGGCGGCATAGCCTACACCTGCCATCCTTCGTCGAATATAGTCAACATTATAATAACCATATCATCAACAACAATATAATAATGTGATATCCCAAAACCAAGGAGTAACAGGGTAACATCGCAGCATCCTAAGCATGCATACTAAGCAGGGGCTGAGCAACGAGCAATGGTAACATAGCAGTACAAGGTTTGCTGGGAAGGGACATGGCTGTATCGGTTTGAAAGAGGCTGTAAACATGTGGTAGGATCAAACATCGAACCTAACCTAGACTAGCATGAAAACCGCTGGTTGAAATAGAATGGATCATAAGTAATGTATAGTCCTTGCCTGTTGATAAGTCGGGTTCCGAAGGTGTTGTTGATCGCAAGCTCGCATCGTCTCCGAAGGTACCCGTGGAAGCACAGAAGACGATAAACACTGGAGAGCAATCAACGAGCAAGCACTCTATTACTACGGGGCAACACGAGATCAAGAAGGCATCACACGACACGGCAACGCGATACGGATCTATCGTCGAGAACGGTTACTAATAGTTTAAGTGGGGTATTGGTCACACACGACGAATACCGCACGTTTACGGTGGTTCAAGTTGCTGAGCTACAGGTGATCAACCAACGGTTATTACCATGGCAACTCAAGCAAGCATGGCATAGCACACAAACATATCAAGAGGTGAAGCACAAAGTAAACTATCTATGCTAGTCAATTTAAGTGAGGCACAACCTAAACATGGCATAACACTAAGTGACGCACGATGATTAAAACATTTGGTACTGTTCTGTCCTAAACCATATTTTAGGTTGGTTAACAACAGTAAACAATAGCATAAACACAAAGTACACGAAAAACTAATCAAGTTACATATAAGGCACACCCCAAACGGAGTTACGGTTAAAAAGATATAAGCAAAACAAGTTACGGACACAATCTGCCAACATCACGAAGCACACTTTAGAGCAATGCATAAACAGGATAATCAACGCAAACATGCTCACAAATGATACGGAACTAAAGTAGACATGACAGGGAAGGCATGGCAAAAATAATCATGCTAATAGGCATCATAGATCAAAAGATATTAAGCATGCAACATGGCATCGGAACGTTACAGACTTAGAGAAAAACAGAGGTGGCTGTCAAAAACAGCGGGATAGCAACTTGGGAGCTAAAAATATATATGACCAGAAATCATATCATGACAATGCAATACATATAATGGAAGTAGACATGATGCTTAACAACATGAAATTGGAATCACTCAATTCCGATAAACGGTCGCGACACACTCGTCAACCGAAGTTGCAACAAAATATAAATAGCACCACTCTAACAGCAGGGTAGCTACTTTGGAGCAAGATACAATCATGATGCAGCAAGCAATTATGCCATGTGAATGCATGAAACTGAAGTAGAAACAATGCTTAACGCAACGCAAAAGGAATCGCTCAATTCCGACGTACGGTTGCGAAGCAACCGTCGCCCGAAGTTTCAATCAAGCAACAGTTTTCAGACAGTTTAACAGCAACAGTTGCAATCAACGACCAGCGGCCCTGCTTGACCAGCAATTACACAATCAAGATGACCTCATATGCAAATGCTCACAAAATATGGATTGGAGTACACACAATTCTGAGAAATATTCGTTTTGGGGGCACGTTCATCGGAGCTACGGATCAACGGGAAATTACGTTACAAACAGACATCAGCAGCACAAATTACTCAGACTTAGCAAAATTGGAAAAGATTTGCAGGTAAGAAAAAAAAAGGGGCGTTGGGCCTCACCCTAGTGGGCCGAGGCCCACTGGCCTGGACCTGGCCTGGCGGCTGGATCGGGCCGCGGGGCGCGCTGGGCTGGGGTGGCCTGGCAGGCCGGCTGGAGGCGGCCCACAGGGGCGCTCGAGCGGGAGGCCGAGCCGGCCTCATCTCCACGACGGAGACCGCGGCAGCGGCGGCTACCGGCGCGGCGGCGCACGGCAGAGGAGGGCGGCGACGGGAGGCTGCAGGGGCTCGAGGGGAGGCGGCTGGAGGAGCCAGATCCGGCGGCCGGCGGGCTCAGGCGGCGGCTGACCTGCGGCGGGGGCCGTGGCGAGCTCGGCCGAGCTCGGCCATGGCGGCCATGGCTGCGTCCTTCGGGAGAAGAGAGAGAGATGTGAGAAGAAGGATAGGAAGAGGAAGGGAGAGGGAGAAGGAGGAGGGGCGCCGGCGTTGGAGGGGAGTGGCCGGCGGCGCGAGGTCCTCCACGGCGGCGGCGGTGGCGTGCCTTCGGGCTAGAGAGAGAGGAGAGAGGTTGGTGGAGGGGAAACTCAATCTGGGCCGTCGGATCGTGAGATCTGACGGTCCAGATCGTAGGAGGCAGTTTTCCAGATCTGAGGCTAGGGTTTGCTGCGAAAATTGGAAATTTTTGGGGCAAAGTGGAGGGGGTGGCTGCAATTTTGGGGCTAGGGAAACCCTAGAAAATGGGTGGGAGTGTGGTGGTCTTTATATAGCCCAGGTGGCTGGCAGTTTGCAAAAACATCCCCGGTTTCTCTCTCGCGCGCGCGGTGTATACGTTTCTCACCGCCGGGGGTCCGCAGGACCTCCGATTCGGGTAAAACTTCGAACTGCGCGATCAACGCGTCGAGCCGGCGGCGTTCACCTCGCACTGGAACCGTTCCGAAAACACTTTCCGACGCGCTATAAAAATATCCCGTTTAATTAGTAAACGGGGTTTTCGTTCCGTTGGTTGCGGCTGGTCTCATGCGGTTTTCGCGATGGTGATCGGGCGAAACCCAGTGTCGCAAATGTCGAGTGTCAGGGTGGCAAGGGTCGGTCTCCGTACGATACGAGATAAGAGGGGGGAAAATAATCGCCGATCGATAAATCGGGGATGCAAACACCGCAAACAAATCAGACAATCAAACAATTCACACGGAAAACAAAAATTTTAATTTTTTGTGAAATCTGGGGTGTTACAATACAACACCACCAACAAGGGATCTCGTCCTGAGATCCTGGACGATCCGGGGGAGAGGGGGAAGAGAAAAGAGAGACGACGGTCTTCAACACCACCAACTAGGGACTCTGCTCCATGTCGACGTCGAACTTCCGTCGAGATAAATTTCCGCAGAGAGACGACATCGTCGAAAATACGAAACCGGCGGTGTCAAGAGGAATAACGACAGTTGAAAGCGAAGATCAAGGGAAGCATTCTCACTGGAATTGTGAGGATACTGGGCAAGAGGACTGAAGTCAACAGATGACCAAGAGGTTTACCCAGAGTCGGAAGAACTAAAGGTACTACAAGATTTCCCAAACCTGAGATCGGAATCGAGGCAATACGCTACAAGCAAGGCATTGTAACGGTTCCAAAACTCCACACACTCGTGATCCTAAAGTTTGAAAGGGGATAAGGTGAGAATTACAACTCTTACGACACTTGTCCTGACCAGAGCATGGGTAAGGAGTAAAAAGAATCCTACTCTCCGACAACTAACTTAGTAACTTCAAAAATAGTTTTTGTCTAGACTCGACTTCGGCCAGAAAATGGATCCTACGGTCGGTAAGGCTCTGATACCAAGTTGTAAGGCCCGATATGCGGTACTGTTCATGATCTAGATGTTTCCATCCAGATCCAAGGACGAAGCACATATCGGTCCCACCGCGAAATATGACGACGTCATATGACCCGGATTTCCAACATGATATCACAACATTACAGATACAAGGATACAACATCTCATACAATCGGCATACAACTGCCTCAAATACAATACAACAGCGGAAGATACATGTTTGGGTACAGACTACAATCAAAAGCCTACTAGCAAAGAGAAAAACATCGATCCCCATAACCACACGGGTCCAGGCCCTCCGCCGGGATCCGCCTAACTAGTCGTCGTCGAGTCTCCACATGAAACGTCAATCACCATACCTGTTGTCGATCAAGAACCCTGAAAAGAGTTTGGGGGTAGTATCATGAATACAGAAGTACTCAGCATCCAACTGTAGTGGTCATCTGACCCAGCAAGGACTTCATCACTCGTCATTCTAGGACAACTAGTATTTTACGGTAAGGAAGGGGTAAGTGGTGAGGTTGCTGCCGCACTAGCATTTATGAAGTGGCTAACGATCTAGAGAGTAAGATAAGAAGCCAAGCATTCGATGAGGAATCGCCTCCAACAAGTCTTGCTATCAACTACTTACGCAATCATAACACCTATCCTATCCTTGTCCTCCTCTTCGCATCCCGACGAAGAAGAAGACTTCAAGGAACACACACACGTTGATCAAGTCATATTAAGATTATCTCAGTTGTTGTTGTCTATGAACAAGGAGTAGGTCTCAAGTCGTCCATAACTGTGGACACGGCTTCCCGAAAAGATTTAACCTTGCAGGGGTGTACCAACTTCCCATTACAAGGCTCCGCACGCACGCCCATCTCTCTCAGTTGCTACCTATCACAGGCAACCATTTTATGATTTAGTTCCAAGAGATCCGAAACGATAGGTCCCTCTAGCTAACAACGAACAAATCCGGGTGGCCCCTGGTGAGTCGACATCCAGCTCAGGAGTCGGCCGCGCTCTCGATCTGGTCTCTACCGTATGACTCCAGGTTTGAATTGCCGGTTAATCACACATGGGAAACCGGGTCCTCAGCCGGTCATGATGGGCCATCAAGGGAACTATGTCCTCACTGGTCCGGGTTGGTTTAAAAACTACTGGCAGCTGACCAGCACACACACGGTTTCAAATGGTAAATCATCTTGGGCCACCACTAGAAATGCTTGAAGCTAGGTAGGTAAGAAAAGGGGACCCCATAAAATCCCACACGCGGTTAGGCACGCTCAGTCTTAAAACCAATACCCGGAACTCGGATCCTAGGTGACTCGAATGGAACAAAGCGTCGGAGCGGGATAGCCTAGACCTTCCATCCTTCGTCGAATATAGTCAACATTATAATAACCATATCATCAACAACAATATAATAATGTGATATCCAAAAGCAAGGAGTAACAGGGTAACTTCGTAGCATCCTAAGCATACATACTAAGCAGGGGCTGAGCAACGAGCAAGAGTAACACAGCAGTACAAGGTTTGCTGGGAAGGGACATGGCTGTATCGGTTTGAAAGAGGCTGTAAACATGTGGTAGGATCAAACATCGAACCTAACCTAGACAAGCATGCAAACCGCTGGTTGAAATAGAAAGGACCATAAGTAATGTATAGTCCTTGCCTGCTGATAAGTCGGGTTCCGAAGGTGTAGTTGATCGCAAGCTCGCATCGTCTCCGAAGGTACCCGCGGAAGCACACAAGACGATAAACACTTGAAAGCAATCAACGAGCAAGCACTCTATTACTACGGGGCAACACGAGATCAAGAAGGCATCACACGACACGGCAACGCGATACGGATCTATCATCGAGAACGGTTACTAATAGTTTAAGTGGGGTATTGGTCACACACGACGAATACCGCACGTTTACGGTGGTTCAAGTTGCTGAGCTACAGGTGATCAACCAACGGTTATTACCATGGCAACTCAAGCAAGCATGGCATAGCACACAAACATATCAAGAGGTGAAGCACAAAGTAAACTATCTATGCTAGTCAATTTAAGTGAGGCACTACCTAAACATGGCATAACACTAAGTGACGCACGATGATTAAAACATTTGGTACTGTTCTGTCCTAAACCATATTTTAGGTTGGTTAATAACAGTAAAAAATAGCATAAATACAAAGTACATGAGAACTAATCAAGTTACATATAAGGAACACCCAAAACGGAGTTATGGTTAAAAATATATAAGCAAAACAAGTTACGGACACAATCTGCCAACATCACGAAGCACACTTTAGAGCAATGCATAAATAGGATAATCAATGCAAACATGCTCAAAAATGATATGGAACTAAAGTAGACATGACAGGGAAGTCATGGCAAAAAGAATTATGCAAATAGGCATCATAGATCAAAAGATATTAAGCATGCAACATGGCATCGGAACGTTACAGACTTAGAGAAAAACAGAGGTGGCTGTCAAAAACAGCGGGATAGCAACTTGGGAGCTAAAAATATATATGACCAGAATCATATCATGACAATGCAATACATATAATGGAAGTAGACATGATGCTTAAAAACATGCAATTGGAATCACTCAATTCCGATAAACGGTCGCGACACACTCGTCGACCGAAGTTGCAACAAAATATAAACAGCAGCACTCTAACAGCAGGGTAGCTACTTTGGAGCAAGATACAATCATGATGCAGCAAGCAATTATGCCATGTGAATGCATGAAACTGAAGTAGAAACAATGCTTAACGCAACGCAAAAGGAATCACTCAATTTCGACGTACGGTTGCAAAGCAACCGTTGCCCGAAGTTTCAATCAAGCAACAGTTTTCAGACAGTTTAACAGCAGCAGTTGCAATCAACGACCAGTGGCCCTGCTTGACCAGCAATTACACAATCAAGATGACCTCATATGCAAATGCTCACAAAATATGGATTGGAGTACACACAATTCTGAGCAATATTCGTTTTGGGGGCACGTTCATCGGAGCTACGGATCAACGGGAAATTACGTTGCAAACAGACGTCAGCAGCAAAAATTACTCGGACTTAGCAAATTTTGAAAAGATTTGCAGGTGAGAAAAAAAAAGGGTGCTGGGCCTCACCCTAGTGGGCCGAGGCCCACTGGCCTGGACCTGGCCTGGCGGCTGGATCGGGCTGCGGGGCGCGCTGGGAGGGTGGCCTGGCAAGCCGACTGGAGGCGGCCCACAGGGGCGCTCGAGCAGGAGGCCGAGCCGGCCTCGTCTCAAGGACGGAGACCGCGGCAGCGGAGGCTACCGGCGCAGCGGCGCACGGCTGAGGAGGGCGGCGACGGGAGGCTGCAGGGGCTCGAGGGGAGGCGGCTGGAGGCGCCAGATCCGGCGGACGGCGAGCTCAGGCGGCGGCTGACCTGCGGCGAGGGTCGTGGCGAGCTCGGCCGAGCTCGGCCATGGCGGCTATGGCTGCGTCCTGCGGGAGAAGAGAGAGAGATGTGAGAAGAAGGAGAGGAAGAGGAAGGGAGAGGGAGAAGGAGGAGGGGCGCCGGCGTTGGAGGGGAGTGGCCGGCGGCGCGAGGTCCTCCACGGCGGCGGCGGCGGCGTGCCTTCGGGATAGAGAGAGAGGAGAGAGGTTGGTGGAGGGGAGACTCGATCTGGGCTGTCGGATCGTGAGATCTGGCGGTCCAGATCGTAGGAGGCAGTTTTCCAGATCTGAGGCTAGGATTTGCTGCGAAAATTGGGAATTTTTGGGGCAAAGTGGAGGGGTGGCTGCAATTTTGTGGCTAGGGAAACCCTAGAAAAGGGGTGGGAGTGTGGTGGTCTTTATATAGCCCAGGTGGCTGGCAGTTTGCAAAAACATCCCCGGTTTCTCTCTCGCGCGCGCGGTGTATACGTTTCTGACCGCCGGGGGTCCGCAGGACCTCCGATTCGGGTAAAACTTCGAACTGCGCGATCAACGCGTCGAGCCGACGGCGTTCACCTCGCGCTGGAACCGTTCCCAAAACACTTTCCGGCACGCTATAAAAATATCCCGTTTAATTAGTAAACGGGGTTTTCGTTCCGTTGGTTGCGGCTGGTCTCGTGCGGTTTTCACGATGGTGATCGGGCGAAACCCAGTGTCGCAAATGTCGAGTGTCAGGGTGGCAAGGGTCGGTCTCCGTCCGATACGAGATAAGAGGGGAGAAAAATAATCGCCGATCGATAAATCGGGGATGCAAACACCGCAAACAAATTAGACAATCAAACAATTCACACCGAAAACAAAAAAATTTATTTTTTGTGAAATCTGGGCTGTTACAGTAATCACCTTGTGCTAATGTCAACTCACCTTGATTAACTTGTGATGATCACCTTGATCAAAGCTTGTTCAAATTCAAACCAAATAAAAATTCTAGATACAAGTGGAAATAAAACTTAATCGAAAAGTATTGTAACCAATTTTATTAAATGGCTAAAAATCAGTAGGTCACAATAAAATAGCAATGGTATTTTATTGCATTGTTTAAATATTGCAAACAATTCAAACAGTAGCAAAATTTTCCCATTTAATAATTTAATGATTAAATAATATTCCATTGAATTTTGTTAGACCCCAAACTTTTTGTAGCAGTGCGATAACATATCGTACTAATATTAGAACTGGTTGTATATTTTGCAAAACTCAATTGCTTCTAAGAATAAATGCAAAACAGTAAACAAAATTGAAAGAAAAGAAAAATAGCAAAAACAAAACAAACAAAGAAAAAACCTAAACTACGCACTGGGCAACTTGCCCCCCCCCCACAGGGCCCAACTGACCCACCTCCCCCTCGTCCCCTGTCACCCTCCTCACTTCTCCTCCGACCCGAGGCGGACATGGCGACCAAGCCCCTCGTCGCCGCCGGACCCGTTCGCCCCCTAGGTCACTACAGCGCCGCTCGACTAGATGAGGGCCACCCCGGCCCCCGAACCCTAGATCTCCCCTCCTTTCCCCCCATCTCCCCCTGCTCCTCCCGCCGCTCGGCTGTGCGCAGCCGTCGCCGCCAACCATGCGCCCGCACGGCCAACAACGACGACAGAGCTCGATGGCGTGTCCGGCGTGACCGCAACCCCCTTCTTCATATGACAGCACGTGGAATTGATCTCCCGCGCCCCGTATGCTCGCCATCTCTCCGCCCCTCCCCGTCGGTCGCCGCGAGCACCATCGGCGAATTCTCCGCCGCCGCCGCGTGCACCACCTCCCCGAGCATGCTGCCACCCTCTGCAACCCGACGTGAGCACCCCCACCTTGCTCCTTTTCCGTTCTGCCGTTGTAGGCCGCTGGAGCATGCGCTCGCCGCGCCTCTGCGTGCGCACGGCCGCGTACTGGCCATGACCCTAAACGAGGCCTGGCGCCCCCCCCCCCCCCCCCCCCCCGTGCGTGCCCGTTGTCGTAGGGCCATGCCGTGGCCGCCCAGCCGCGCCATGGCCAGGCCCCGCTCTCCTTTGTCCGTGGCTGTGCGTGCCGCCACGCCTGCTCGAGGCGGCTCCGCCACGGCAGCCTGAACCCCCCACTGCGACCACCCTCGCCGGAGCGCGTGTACGATGCACCTCGTTGTGCTCCCGATGCACACCGCCGGCGAGCTCGCGTTAAGCTGGGGGGCTAATCCCCCATTAGGCCACTGACTGCTGGGCCCCAGCCCTTCTAACTAATAAGTGTGTTTAATTAAAATTATAATAACCCCCTGGAGAGGTTGACATGTGGGCCCAGCTTTTAATTAACCCACTGGATTAAGTTAACTGTTAAATTAACACATGAGTCACTTACACATGGGCCCCACTGATTATTTGTTTAATTAAAAATGCAACTATAAATTGAGTGTATGACATGTGGGCCACCCCACAGTTTTCATTAATAAAAATGAATTAATAAAACCTTAGAGGCTGACATGTGGGACCCCCATTTCAGGTTTGACCAGTCAACCACTTGTGGATAAGATTACTTCTTATATTAATAAAATAATCCAAAAATGATTTAAAATGATTTAAACTTCGAATTTAAATATCTTGTAAACCGTAAGTCAGATTCAAAAACTTTATACATCAAAATTGATCAGAAAAATATAACGAATACAAATACGCTACCCATACCCCACCCACACTCCTCTAACATACCGCACACAAGACTTTCCCCCTCCGATTGCACTGTCCGGTAAACACCCGGGGCCGGTAAAACTTTCCGGATGGAAATGATCTGTATATGAAAGTTGTTCGGAATGGATCAACTTGCCCGAATACACTATCCACATGTCTGTCAAATATTCATGACAATATAGACATGGAACCTTCCCCCCTCCGGACACCCTGTCCGGTAATTACCCCGGAGCCGGTATTTCATCCACGGATGAATTCCCGCTCCGAGCAAAACACGTTGTGCTGCGTTAGAACCCCGTTAACATTGCGTTTTCCATGTCTTGTATTTGTATTGCTATGTATTTATTGTTTCTCCCCCCTTTATTCTCCGGTAGACCCCGCGACTGCCGTCCACGACACCATTGCCGAGTACGACTACTTCGTCGACGACCGTACCCCTACTACCGAGCTTCCAGGCAAGCAGAGCCATTCTCTTCCTCAGATATCGCCTATCTTTCCGTACATTTCTTGCACTAGGCATTGCTGCTACTGCTACGTCACAATCCTATTCAATTGCATAGCCTGTTTTTGTCGCCCCTTGATCTACCCTTCTTTGTCCTATGATGCCTTATAAATATATATAATATTCAGCAGTGAACCCTGCGCATTGTTAGCTAGGTTTAGAATAACGGGCCGTGATCACTCTGGTGAGTGAACGTGGATTATAAAATATTATAACTGCAACAGGTACGGATCAATGCAGACGCCCTAGGGAACCTACAACAGCGAGACTCTGCCGAGTCGCTTCGAGTTTGACTTACAAGTGGACTAGACTCGTATTTCACTCTCGTCGGCTAAGTAGCGTAGCATCTGGGATGATACGAGGTTTACCTCTTTAGTTCATTCCGTTGATGTCTCTGTCGAACCTCTTCAAGTGTACCATCGAGGGTGATTCCTCCTGGTTTCACTTGATGGTAGGCACTCGAATCAACTGGTGTCCTTAAAGGTAAGGAGTCGGGTGACCCAACGGTGCCCGCGCAGGGTATCTTAGCGGAACGACAGGTCAGGTGTATTCCACCGGTGTGCGGCGGTCCTGGTACTGTTCGTGGCCGGGAGGTATCCTGTTGTACGAAAGTCGAGCTCTTCAAAGAGCAAACGTGAGACAAGGTAAGGAGACGGTTCACCTTGTTGGTAACCGCACGAGTTGGTGGGATGTTAGGGCAGGCACCGACGTTACTGGTGGTCCTGGCTGCTGTCGTTGTCCACGACTCACCCAGATAAGGGGCAACGATAACGGTTGTCCCGACAGAAAATAATAAAATGACTAACGGTTCAGGTGGATGACTTGAGTGGGTCGACGTGCCCTATACGCACTACCTCCACGTGGGATTACAGTGTGGGCCCTCCGCGTTGTGGTCTCGTTCGAAAGCTCTGAAAGACGTCCAGTTTCAGCATTGTGGTTGGGTCGGATCGTGCTGCGGCACTGGATCCACTTGGCGCACAACGACCCGGAGTGCAAGAGGTGATGGCCCATGAAGCTCTTGCGCTTAGGACTGTAGACCGGCGGGGACCTCTCTGATGAGCCGTTGGATGGGCCTCGGCGTGTCGGATAGCCTCGATGGGGCATTCCCTAACAAGGTGTACGCCACCCTGTTAATCCAAGCGTGCAGGGTAACAGTAGTGCAGCCCCTGCAGGGAAGATTAATCTATTTGAATAGTTGTATCCACGGTAACAGGACGCTTTATGCTGAAGCCAGAGCCTACTACTACAAACTACTACTATTAAACTGTTGGTTCCGGTTTCTCTTCCTCGCAGGGAAGTCGAGGAGGGGATCGCGGAGGCATATATAACTGTTATCTAATACAACTTACTATTATACAATGCTGCAAAAACTTCTGTTGCATTGTTATTACATTCATGCTATTGAACTATTGGATATTCTCTTCTTGTGCTTCAAGACTCGTCGAAAGATGCTAGTCTTCGATAGGCCTAGCTTCTTATCCTTATTCTGCTTCTACCTTGCAGTCCACTATATACAGCTTCCCCTTTCCATTTGATACAAATGCATAAATGCTTAGTAGCGGACGTAAGACTCGCGGGTATGCTAGATACTCACCCTTGCTTTATTTCCTCCTTTTTTTTTTGCCTGATCGGCCGCTGCAGTCGACGTTGGAGCCTTGGATTCCAGGAGCAGAAGATCCCCGGTGCTTGCTTCATCGTCGAGTTCCCCTTTGACCAGGAGTAGTTTGGAGGTTCCCAGGCAGGAGGCCTCGCCTTTTCGATCGTTATTGTTTTTGTGCTAGCCTTCTTAAGGCAACTTTGTATCCTTTTGTCTGTACTCAGATACTATTTCTTCCGCTAACTTTTTGCTCTCGAGCTGTTGTATTCGAGCCCTCGTGGCCCCTGGCTTGTATTAAACAGCTTGTATTATTTTTATTTGTAGAGTTGTGTTGTGGTATCTTACCGTGAGTCCCTGATCTCGATCGTGTACCTTGCGTGTATGATTACTGTACACGACTTGATTTTTGGGGCGTCACACATGTCCATAGACTCGGGTGCAACTGCATGTCCATAGAACCGACCACAACTGTATGTCTATAGAACCGGCCGCAGCTGCATGTCCATAGACCTGGATGCAACTGCATGTCTATAGACCCGACTGCAGCTGCATGTCCATAGACCCGGATGCCACTGCATGTCCATAGAACCGACCGCAACTGCATGTCCATAGAATCGACTGCAACTGCATGTCTATAGACCCGGGGTGCAACTGCATGTCCATAGACCCGGGTGCAACTGCATGTACATAGAACCGACCGTAACTGCATGTCCATAGAATCGATCGCAACTGCATGTCCATAGACCTGGGTGCAACTGCATGTCCATAGAACTGACCGCAACTGCATGTCCATAGACCCGACCACAATTGCATGTCCATAGACCCCGGTGCAACTGCATGTCCATAGACCCGGGTGCAACTGCATGTCCATAGAACCGACCGCAACTGCATGTCCATAGAACCGACCGCAACTGCATGTTCATAGCAACTAGATGTGTGCAAACTCAACTGTCACCGAAAACCAAAACGTCAAGTTGCTACCCCCTTGAGTTTAGTTTCAAGAGAGGCAGAACGACGGTAGTTGTACGACAAAATGATAACTTTTGTTTGTACGACGAGAGCGCTATCTGGGAGAGGGGTAGTCGGTGGTAGACGCTTATTTATTTTTTACAACACAAAAGGGACCTTTATTTTTAGTACGTCATTAGTTGTGCAATCGTTAGCTAGTTAAGGAATTCAGAGTTTTTTATTATTTTTTATAAAGAGACTATTTTACATTTTTTATTAAACCAACATTTTACATTTTTTACTAAAGCGACATTTTACATTTTTCCACGCCTATCTCAATTTTTGATGTTCCTACAATTTTGTATATTTTGCAAAGATTTTTCGTAAACATTCAAATTGAGACACAAAATTAAAATGTTCATTTTTAAAAATACTTGCATTTGACAAAAAAACATTTATAATTTAACAAATTGTTTGCAAATTCTTAACTAATATTTAATTACACCACTTCCACTAGTCTGTCAAACCTCACGCTACAACTTTATTCATGCAGGAACAAAGTTCTACGGTTCAAAAAAATTAGCACATGCATTACATTTTTGTATTGTGGATAAACAAACAGTGATAGACAGACCCATACAAAAATACACATGCAAATATATTTTCGACACTTTAAATTAAATCTTCAATATACCAGTACTTATATTGGGCTAGAGGAGTGCGGTAAGGTTTTCTTCCGTCATACGGAGTACTCCGCATTTGCTAGTACAGTATTGCAAAGGACAAGAAAGAAGTCGTTGACAGACACGGTTCCGATGTTAGTTATTCTTCTTGCGCTTCTCAATGAAGAAGAAGAAGGCGAGGGAGGCGACGGAGAAGGCGGAAAAGACGCCGGCAGCGACCTTGATGGAGGTGGTGACGCCGGTGATGCTGACGACGTTGAAGGCGGCGGCGGGCGCGGTCTGGCCGTAGGCGACCTGCGTGCCGGAGGCGTCGAGCGCGTAGGCGCGCACGTAGTAGGTGGCGGTGGGGATGTCGAGGGCGAGGCTGTACTCGAACCTGCCGGCGCCGGCGTAGGGCTCCTGGGTGACCTTGAACTGGCAGGTCTTGTCCTTCTTGAGGTCGTCGTGGGTCTTGCGCCACTCGCGCTCCTTCTGGCTCACCGGCGCGTAGCACAGGCTCACCTTCACCTTCTTGTAGGCGGCGTCCGCGCCGGCTGGCTGGGTCGCGTTCAGCGTCCACGTCACCGTGATCACGTCCTCGCCGGCGTGAAGAACTTGGCCGGGATCGGGAGAGGCGGTGACGTCGAGGGCCACGGGCAGCTTGGAGAGGTATGCCACGGCGCCAGCCGACGCGCAGCAGCCGGCGGCGAGGACCAGCACCAGCAACGCCTTGACCAGATCCGACCGTGCCATCTCCGCACTTGTAGCTTCCAAGTTCGAACTTATGTCTTCCTCCCGGTCAGACAAGGTTTGATGGGAGAGAAGAGATGGGGTGTACGGATGGGTTTAAGATGAAGTACTAGTACCACAGTAGTATATGTAGGCGCGTTGAGAGCGTTGACAATGAGCTGGAGCTGCCATCCTTCTTGGGGTCGACGAGCCGGGGCACTCATTTGATTAAGGCTGCTCCGAATGCTGATGGGTGCTAAGCATGCTAACAAGGCAAAAAATTCCTATGTGGCACCCTAATTAAGAGGAGAGAGAGGAGTATGGTGACCCCATAAGGACACGGTGCTAGTCACGGGAACCTAGGCAAAACACTAAAAATGAAAGAAACTAGCCTATGCATGCAAGACTTTAGTTGCTAAATCATTAAATGAGGAAAGCTTAGCAACAACAAGCTAAGCACCAATGCATTGAAGACTATGGTTGCTTAGCACATTTAATGCTTCTAGCACCTCCCTTAGCACCTTTGCATTGGAGGAAGCCTAAGTTACTCCCTCCGATCCATATTAATGGGCACACACTTAGAGCAAGTACAATAGTGCCTAGTCAGCTGGCTATAAGAAATTAAATAATATATTTGTGCTTAGCTGGAAGAGAGAGAAGAGGAGAGAGAAGAGAAGTGGGCTACTAATTAGTACTCAACTGCAACACGTGCTCCTAAGCACTTTGTGAGATAGACATATGGCCATATATTAGTAAAGTAGTATTTCTTATAGCCTTCCTATTGTACTTGTTGACTATAAAATTAGCTATAGATGACATGGCATCTCCTTATAGCCAGCAGCTGGCTATACTATTAACCATGCTCTTAGTACAAAGTTGTACTAAGTGTGTGCCCATTAATATGAGTCAGAGGTAGTAGTATTTTTTTCTTTTGCGGATTAAGCTAATTTATTAGGTTGTCGAAAGTCAGATGGCCGGGGCTGTAGAGGGCTTTCAAAGGGTCCGGAAGAGTGAGATGCGGCGACTCCAAATTAAGCACCGGCAGGAGTCATTAAGATCATATACAATGCAAGGTGCTTAGAAAAGGTGCTTATAAAAAAAACCAAATTTTTCTTTAAACATTGGTGGACAGCACTACACAACGGCGCCGCATCAGGGCGCTGCCGTGCGGCGGTTCTAGTCATTGTCTGATCCATTAGAGATAAATGTGTTAGCTTGCTCAAACTTTAATTTTAAAAAAAGTTTTATCTGCCAAACCGTTGACTCAATTAACGATCTGTTTTCACCATTCACTTTCTCGCGACGAGATCTTCGAAACTAGATCCCATGTCAATATGTTTTGAAAACTTTTTTTTTCATCAATATTTGCCACATTACTGTTCTACTTACCTGATAATTATTCATATAATTGCCAGATTATACCAACTTGGTTGTTAAAACTTTTTTTTCACCAGTACTTACCACATTACTGTTCTACTTACCGGATAATTATTTACATAATTGTCAGATTATATCAACTTGGTTGTTAAAACTTTTTTTCATCAGTACTTTGCCATATTACTGTTCTACTTACCTTATAATTATTTATATAGTTGTCAGATTATACCAACTTGGTTGTTAAAATACTATACACTAACATACATCAATGAAAACTTGTTTTGTGATATTTGTATGTGTTTCTTTTTAGATTCACCTAAAAAACACACATACTTGTCATGTTATTTATACTTGAATGTCATAATGACTTGTTGTGCTTGAACGGTTGATAACCGGTTTACTTATGTTCGGTTGCCGTATTGTTTCCACCTAATTGACATGATGATTTATTATTCTTGTTAGTTTTATCATTTTGAGTTGTCATTTTATTTTATTGGGTTGTATCAAAAGCTTAAGTGTGCGGAACTATTTCCGTGGTAACTATGTACAAACATTGTGACAACTGTTTGCGATAAAAAATGGCAACTAGGATGACCTAATGTGGCAACTGACGATGACAAAAAAATTCGTCGTAACATATCAACATGGGATCTTGTTTCAAAGCCCTCGTGAAAACAAACCCAACTGTGAAAACGGAACATAAATCGGATTAATATTTTATAAGATAAATCATTTAAAAAAATCATAAAAAGCATTTAATGCGGATGATGTCATCTTTGCATGCAAGGAATTCTTTTGTCCCAGCCCACCGCACTATAGCACGCGCATGCGGCGATGCTATGTATCATCTCCCAACATTGGTGCTTAGATATAAAGGATAGACGTTTAATTAGGCACCTCTTCTATAGAAATAAGCATTGGTGCTAAAAAAAATAGGTTTATTTTGCTAAGCATTACCTTAAGCATCTTGCATTGTACAAGGCCTAACTGAGCTTATTCTTGTTCCCTCAACGAAAAAAAATGAGCTTATTCTTGAAAAGTGTCATCGTCTACATCTACTACATGTCTGTTCTTATCTAATCCAGACATGACTTAATTGGGAGCATCGCGTCCTGAGTGGTACTGGCAGTGGCAGCCGACTACAAGGGGTAGGGCAATCAGCTGAGTTTACAGGAAAAGCATGTGAACTTGGCACGGCACGGCACTGTAATAATACAAAAAATGTTCCCAAGTATAGGGCACGTGACTCTTAGCCCTAACCAAAGGTTACAAGGCTACATTGTTTGCTTAACTTGGCTCTAGCAATAACAATGTAAGAGAAGGCATTTGACCTATCGATAGCTACTCACTTTAATTTTAAAGCCATGAGAGTGATAGGATGAGCCACAGGTGCGGATGAATGATCAGCAGATCAGAATTTTTTAACGAAAAAAGCTATCAGCCTTGTAGTATTACATTCATGAAAAGAAAGAAAAATGTTACAGAGCTCATGACTTGCCCACAACTAGTTCAACACAGCAAAACTTTCAGAGATCATGCTAGCAACCAGGATAAATATATCAGAATTGTATACAGCGTTAGGAGAGAAAAAAAATATCGAGGGAATCCGTACTATTGGACTTTGGATTCTTATCTTGTGCAGACTGATGGGGTGGGTTTTCCATACGACCTATACAACTCCTCTTCCTTTTCCTTTCTATTCTTTGGCTCACAAGCCCTCCTTTTCTTCTCTCTATAGCAATTTTCTGGACTGCCCAATTTTATTTAAGCATGAACAACAAAATCTTCACTTTCAAGCTCCAATGATTTCCAACAAATTTATAATGTTTCACATCATCAAACTAACTATGGAAAGCGTAGCTGAAATAATTTCAAAACACATTTTTTTGAGGGGTAATTGGAGTTTATAGCTGACAATTCCTCAGATAAGAAAATAATGTATTACCAAAATACATTAGATGGAGAGAAATCCATCCCGGACTACATACATGTTGGAATGTTTGTCAACATATGTACAGGTATCGGGCAGGTTACACAAACAGGTAAAACAGGCAGAAATGCTACCGTTCAAGGCTAGTTAATCTAATTATCTCTACCATTCATCCCATGGACCAGAGAATGGAAGTCACACTTGAACATACAAGTTACACGTTTGGGACACCGCAGACATCAGGATTTTACCGCATCATCTTCTTCGCTCGCTACGCTCCATTAAGAACGGATGTTCAAGGGCCTCTTTGGCCGTTAGGCGGCTTGCTGGATCATAAGTCAGCAGCCCTTGCAAAAGATTGATCAAGTCTCCACCAGAATGTTCTACATTTTGCATCACCAGATTCTGCTTGCAGAAAATAAATCCAATTCATAAGCCAAACAAATCTAAGATGGACATCATTTGATTTACACTAACAGGATAGGGATAATACCTGAAGCCGAGGCAGCTTCATAACAGCTTTCATGCTTTCCCGTGAAGCGCATCCTTCGGGCCAGTTTAAACGGCCCTTCCTCACATATTTCTCACCATGCCGACTACACAGAAGGAACAACAGCATACATAATGTCTGTAATCCTCACAGAGCCGATTGTCTACTACATTGGTATGTATCAAAGACAGAACATACTCTGCCTTTTTGAGCATGTGGTATGGCAGCGGACAGAGGACCCTCTCCATCATAGCTAGATGCTCCAAATTTTCATGGGTTTGAAACAATGCCTCTCCCTGCAGTACCCCGGTAACTCAAAACTCCATCCTTGTGATTGATGACAAATGAAAATAAGCCCAATGACATACCGTGCAGAGTTCAACTAGTATACAACCAACGCTCCAGATATCACATGCGTAACTCCATCCAAGTCCTGAATAACATCCACCATGGCAAAGATAAATAACTCAAAATCCCAAAATCTTGCCTAACAAAGAGCCTTTGCACTGAACAAGAAAGATACCCAAGATAACTTCCGGGGCCCGATAATGCCTAGTAGAAACTACATAGGTCTGGTCCTGTTGGTCATATGTTGTGCTGCCAAAATCAATAACCTTTATTGCACTGGACTTGGGGACACGTTTGTAGTAGGATCCCTCCTTAGGCGAACGCGATGAAACCTATCAGTTATTATCAAAAAAAATTAGCACAAACAGCTTACACATTAACAAAGTTAAATAATGTACAATTGCAATGCCAAATTAGTAAAAGAATAAAGTATACTTTGTAATCAGGAACTTTAATGTACTCCGGAGAAACAAGAAGAATGTTCTCTGGCTTTAAATCAGTGTGAATGAGGCGCAATTCATGCATAACTGCAACACACATTACAGAGAAGATAAATATACAAACAGACAAAAGTACATTAGATATTCCTAATGATCATGAATGGGTCAAATAATAAACAGCGGTCATCAATATATGACACCCTGAAATAATGGAATAACGATCTACGATAGCATGCAACTGCAGGTATAAGAGTAGTGGAAGTGTGCACACACATGCTAAACATTCCAACAGTTGTTTGGCAACCTCCCGAACTATGGCAACTGGGAATGAACGGTAACTGTTTTTCCGCAGAAAATCATATAAGCTTGGTCCAAGCTTCTCACAGACCTGCCCACCATTCATTAAAATTCACCAATGTTTAAGATCAGGGTTATCTTTTGTGGTCAGTTCATAACTCTGCCATAATCTAATGATGTACTTACAATACAGATATGGTTACGATAGTCAAACCAGTTCCGAATTTGAACACAACTGCAAAATAGACCAGCTTATATACAGGCAATCTTAAGAAAGTAAAGCACACATAGGAAACCATAATACAATATACAAGACCAGAATTATGGAAGTGAAACTAAGGACTCACCTGGATCTACTTTTTTCATATTTACAAATCTGCTCAAGCATGCCAATTTCTATCATTGCAGCATCCTTGTACTTCTTAATGCCTCTGATGATCTTAATAGCAACCATTTCTTCACGCTCCCTGTCCCAACATTCCAATACCTGACCAAAGGTACCTGATGTATTTGCATAAACAAAATAATCAATGATGAGCACATCCTGGCGACGTCGCGCATAGCAGCATGCAAGAAACCGCCTTGAGGATTCAAATATATCAACAGATGTAAAAGGCTGCTTTCCAAACTGACCTTCACCCATTTTTGCATTAATCCTATCTGCGTACATAGGTACAATCCATAAGAACAAAGTTATGGAAAATGCGACACAACCATAAATAAACAAACAGAATTGTGATGAGGTAATTACAGCGAGATGTGAGATTGTCGCCCACAGCAAAAACATAATGTCCATCTTTGTCGTCTTCTCTCAGAGGAGGGGTCGCAAAACGTGAAAAATCTTGGGCCTCCTGAGAGGACACAATACCACCTGAAGATAGCCCCATTGTCATAGCACTAATTACACTTGCAACTTGTTCCCCACACAATTTTATCTGCACCAAAAGACAGTTAGAAAAATTAGTTACAAAGAAAGAGTTTGTAAAAGAAATTTCAATCTGCAACAACCAATATCAGGAGATGATAAAGTATGATACAGACCATAAAATACTAAACACAAAATATGTCAACAAAATCAAATTATACAAAACTGGAGGAATATATTTGCATTAGATTTATTCATATGCAAATCTTCAGGAAATAATAAATTACTTAACTCAATTAAGCACAACAGAACGAACAATAACAGATCGACATAAATCAAGTGTAAACAGCATACTGGATCCTGGTTTGAACCTTAAAAATTCCTTATTAATCGGATACCATGCAAACCCTCATAAACCGATCGACAAGGAGTCCCAATCATTGGAAAAAATTGGGAACACATACACCTAAAATATACTACTCCCTCGGATCCATATTAATGTACTTAAGTTTGTCTAGATACACATGCATATAGTCTAAATACTTAACTAGATACATACGAATCTAGACAAAGTTGAGTACATTAATATGGATCGGAGGTAATATTAATCTTATCGAGGCAAAACTATTTGATAATTCGGCCAATCGACGCCCAAACGCGAAAACAGAAGAACGGTATAAAGTTTAATTGGCAAAAGCACTCGAACCTAAGTAGAGACGAGATCTGCATAATCGGCATCACAGAAAGTACTAATCAAAGCAGATAAGCTACGTACTACCCTGTAGATTTTGCAAGGTAAAGGGGGGTACAAGCGCGTCCTGATCGAGGGTATACCTGAGGGATCTCGGGGCCGACATCCCACCCAAGGCGCTGGCGCTTGCGCGGGCGGCGGTCCAGCGGCGCGTGCGGCATCTCAGCAAGGCACTCCATGGATCTCTTGTCTGGCGAACGAAGCTCTCGAAACGAAGGCGGTTTGGTCTCCGGAGGAAGGAATTCCGTGCGTTTCTATCTAACCCTAAGCCTCCGCAGTTTATGGCGGCGAGAGGGGAAAGAGATTAGGTGGTTCGTGGTGGGAGACGGGCGCGGAGGGGGAGCCGGCACGATGTGCCACTGACGCTTCCGGGCCGGATTTGGTTTACCTGTCGGAGCAGTCGTTGGTCCACACGTCAGCGACGTATTGGGGGAGGCGTGGGTAAGAGTTCCGGTGAGAGCGGTAGACGCGTCTCTCGCTAGGGACGGGTCGTGGACCGCTCGTTCCTCCATCGGATCGGATTCGTTCGTTACCACCCAGCTATCCGACCCGCTCCCAGTGGCGCATGGACCAGATGTAGTAGGTTGGCCCACATGTCACATGCATATGTGTACCTTAGTGGTAGCTAGTAAGCTTGCACGTGCAACACATGTTTTAATTGTAATCAAATAATTATTAAAATGTTTGTTTAGTATTTACATAGTATTTCGTCTATACATGTTTACTATCAATAATGGTATTCGTTCAGAGGAAGAAAAACTAAATCACATCGGCATATGAAGAAGGTGCAAATAAGATTCATAATCGAATTTATGTAAAATATGTAGTATGTATGCATAGATAATTTATTAGCTATTTGTTTAAGCAATATAAAACATATCTACAAATATATATCTAAATAAATAAAAATATAAATTATTATGGAAATAAGTGATGCACTAAAATGCTTCTTTATTTCTCATTATTGTCATATAGAAGATTTACACTAAAGTCTAATATTTTTCAAGTTAATGTCAGTCGTCTAAGAGCTAATCCGTCGATGACAACTTGAGGGCATGTAAAAAATGCTAATTTAAGAGTAATGTTGACACATACATAACCTCTGAAACAACAAGATATAGATTACAATAATGGTTTGTCATTCTTCCATTGAAGACATCTTACAAAACCAACAGATGAGGCCCTTATTGCAGCATAACCGCTGGCCTTTATAAAGACGGTCCAGAGAACGTAGGGTCTTACTAGAATGTGGAGATCAAGCCAAGAACAATGGACATAGGAGGCGACTTGATAACCACTCACCGTAGTCTTTGTTATGGAAGAAATAGAATCAATGTTGACAACCACCGTTCATGCTACTCTTTCACCGCAATCTTGGTTATGGAAGAAATGCAATCAACGTTGGCAACCACCATGCATGGTACTCTTTCATCCTTCACCAGTCCACTGCTCTTTCTTTATTTATTGTTTTGATCCAATCAGGTTCAATTATATCAGAAGCAAGTAAACAAAAATATTGGTGCAAAAATTATGTAGATTTAGGCACCAAATATATGTATCATTAAATTAATAAAACATTGGTACAAAATTATTGGTACAAATGATCACTAACTTCCATACTAATCCTCCAACTTAGCAAATGTTATCTCATTGTCGTTGGACAACCAACAAATATATGCAGCTCAACAAAGTTGAATTAAAACCAGTTATACAAAAGTATAAATTATATCATCTGCTGGAACCATAGGACTATTACGTACTAATAACTCATGCAAATACCGTTGCAATCTAATTATAAATTAATTTTATGGAAATCTCCGAACACCAAAGAAAAGCACCTGGTTTGTTTTCCTCATATGAAACCATCGACCATGGCCATGAGTGATTTCTCACATTCCGCATCAGCGAAATAAATATGACACGAAGCACCACGGTGCGAGAGAGGAGCATTCGAGCACAACCATGAAGAAAGTGGCAGGTAAGCAGGTGTGAGGTTTCCATGGTTATTTTGTATAGCTATTTTTTTAGCACCTGGTACCAAAATGAGTGAAAAAACTATAAATTATTGTTGTGGAATATTAGGGTTATAGGAGAAAATATAACTTGAGGTATACTGCCATATATCTCATATATTTTCAGTATATCTCACATATGACAGTTAGTAACTGTAATATTTAGGAAAATTATTATTTCTAGTTTTAAAATATACGAGATATAAATAGTAGGGGACATTTAAGATGCAATATATCTCATATATGACAGTTGATGAATGCTCATTGCAAAGTAACTGTAATCTTTCGGAAAATTATTATTTCCAGTTTTAAAACAATAACATTCTGAAACCAACCAATGTACAAAAGAGAGCATGTCACACTCAGCTCATCGTGTAAATGTTACCCAGAAGCATGATGCAATGATGCTAAAATACAATTGCAGAAATTAATGTTTCATCGGGTATTCAGATATCAACGATATCGTCGGATGATCAATTATTTCTGGAAGTTGGAAGTATTTTGTGAGTTATTACAATATTTCAATGGGTAACAATGGACGAAAATGTGTACTGGATATTAGTATACAGTGCTATGTGTTAGTAATTAAGAACATGTATCATGTCTAAGTTTGTTTAACAATCTGTAGAGAAGTGTCTATTATAGTATGAGCAGTAAGAAAAAAGTAAGAGTCAAGTGTTGCATTAATTTACCCCTCAATCTTAGTTCATGTCAATGGCCATGCCTTTCAGCTCCGTCTGTATGTCGCTAAGATCAGATAGGCCATCATCCTTCTTTGCCCTATCCACCTGAAGGAAACAACCAGATGATCAGACACTACACATTGCCGAAATAAAATACAATATTTCCCATACATGATCCTAAGAAGAATTTTGGAGGTATTATTCATAGCAATTCCATGTGTACCTCTACTTTCTCAAGCGCCGATGTGGGTTCGGATAGGAATCGGCGTGCATTGGATCGAGGTGGACAATCTGACAGTCCCAGTTTGTGCCTTTGGTCCATATGGCCATGCCTTTCAGATCCGTTTGTATGTCGCTCAAATCAGATAGGCCATCATCCTGCTTTGCCCTATCCACCTGAAGGAAACAACCAGATGATCAGAAACTACACATTTTTTATTTTAGAAGTTTCAGAAACTACACATTGCCGAAATAAAATACAATATTTGTAACGCCCCGATTTTCACCAATAGTAATCACTTTGATTAATGCCAAGTCACTGTGATGGCCAAGCCATGGTCACCCTTGATCATGCCTTATTGAAAATCCATCTCAAATAAAATTTCAAAACAAAGTTGTAAAATAAAGTTTCTCCAAAAAAATTGTGCAACCAATTTTGTAAAATGCCAAATAATCAGTGGATCATGCCCATATTGATGTGGACATTTATTGAACTATAAATAATTTAAACAATTCAAAACAGTGCCAAGACAACCCCTTTTTAATCATTGCATATTCAAAAGAATTATCAAATGAATTTATTTTGTGCCCAAACTTTTTGTAACATTTCTATTCTGTGTAGCACTAATATTGAAGCTAGTTGCACATTTCATAAAAATCAAATGTTGAACAAATAAAACAGAAACATAAAAGAAAAAAAATGAAACACAGAAAAAGGGAATGGGCTACTCTTCGCCCTGGGCAAACCCTAGTCGGCCCACTCCCTATTTTTTTCCTAACTCCTCCCCCCGAGCTGCCCTTATCCACCCCTCTCTCTCGCTCGGAATCTCTCTCTCCCGTTCTTCTCGATCCCCCGATCCCGATCTCGTCTCTCCTCTCCCTCCCCGATCCCCTCCACGCTGTGGCCTTCCCCTGGTGCTGCGACGTCTGCTACTCCGGTCGACTCCGGCCAGCGTCGGCTGCTCTGGCCGCCGCGCTCGCCCCCATGGCTGCCCCTCGTGCTGGCGCACCTCCTCGACCACGGAGCTTTGCCGCGCGCCTCCATCTCGCCCGGCCCCGTCCAACCCTAGCTGCCACGGCCTCTGGTGGTCGCCGCCGCCACGGCTGCCGGTGTGGCTCCGGCGCCTCCCGGTGCTCTGCCCCATCTGCCTCCATGCCGCGCCTGCTGCGCCGGCCTCGGCCGCCCGGGTGTCCCGGCCACCGTGACACGTCGCCGCGTCCACGGCTCCGGTCGTCGCCCCAGCTCCCCTGAGCTCCTCACTGACCCACAATGAGCTCCCCCTCCGCCTCCCCTTGTGCTGCCGTCGACCGGTAGTTGTGGGCCGTCATCCCCGTACTGGTCGTGGCCACCATGGCCGTGAGCCCCTGCTCTCCGCCTGGGCGCCGCCCCTGCTGGCCGCCCGAGCTGTCGGCCCCTCCATCCGCGCTCCCCTTGGCCATCTTGGCCGAGGCCGCCCCCCGCTCCCCGGCTACACTCGCTGCCGCCGTGGCCGAGCCCGTGCGTGCTGGCTGCTGAACCTGCTAGCCGAAGATGTCCTAAGTGTTGAATATTACTGCTAAAAACACCCCCATTGTCAGCCACAAACAGAAGCAAAGAAAAGGCTAAACAAAGTTTAATGTGGATAAAAATTATATGTGTAGAAAGTACATGTAACCAGCTCCATTTTATACCATTGGACCATATTCAAATATTGCACAGAATAATCCCTACAAAATTCGCAAAATGTGGATTTATGTTAATCGGCAAAACTGAGTTTGCCCGATGGCCACTTTAGCGTAGTAGATAGAACCGCCACAGGTATCTGTCATGCCATCGAAGGGCATGGCATGATTGTACACTTGTTATAGCGCAAAACACATACTGGATGCATCTCCATCTGAGCTATAGACCAATAGTAGTTATCGGGAAAACTTTGCACATTTTAACCGTCTCCGGAATTAACGTCGAGAAGTACTTTTACGACTAAGCTTTAATCAAGAAATGAACTCAAACCTAAATACCATAAGTATTGGATTCGATATCACGGACATCTTCGATGAAAGTTGATGTTGGGCGCAAATTCATCGGAGGAGTGGAACCCTAAACCGTAGCCTTCCGAACAGGGCTAATGTATAATTATAGCCGGGATTTCCAGACTTAGCCAATTTCAGTGAAATCCAGATATGGGCAATGACATGTGGGACCCCCCTTGCACTGTTTATAATTTGACCAGTCAAAGATCCTTGTGTATGACAAGTGGGTCCCACTTGCTATTAAACAAATAAAATGATTTATTTAAATGCCAGGTGGGTCCCCTTTGTCAGGGTTGACCAGTCAACAATACTATTCTGGATAATGTTGAGATAAATAATAAAAAAAAAATAAAAAAAATCTTTTAGATGATTAAAGCTTTAGAAAATCATATAAAATAAACCGTAGGTCAGATCAAAATATTTTATACATGAGAGTTGATTAGAAAAATTCCACGGTTACGAATACACTACCCGTATGTCCACCACCCCCCTCTAACATACCGAACGTGGAACATCCCCCCCTCTGGTGAATGCGGCCGGTAATTCCCGGTACCGGTAAAACCATCCGGATGAAAATGTTCTGAACATAAAAGTTGTTCAGAATGGTTCAACTAACACGGATACGCTACCAACATGTCTGTCAGATGTCTCTAACACTGCAGACATGGAACCTTCCCTCTTCGGATCATCGTCCGGTAATCAACCGGTACTGATGGGTCATCCCCGGATAAATTCTCGCTCCGAGCAAAATCACCGAACACTGCGTTAGAGCCCCGTTACTTTGTATATGCTATGTCATACATTTGTATTGCTATTATTGTTGTGTATTTATTGTTTCTCCCCCCTTATTCTCTGATAGACCTCGACACTGACGCCGACGACACCGTTGCTGAGTACGACTACTTCGTCGACGACCGTACCCCTACCGTCGAGCTTCCAGGCAAGCAGAGCCATTTCCTTCCCCAGATATCGCCTATCTTTCCGTACATTTCTTGCACTAGGCATGGTTACTGCTGCTGCTACGTTACAATCCTATTCAATTGCATAACCTGTTTTTGTCGCCCCTTGATGTACCTTTCCGTATCCTATGCTCCCTATAAATATATATATTCTATTCAGCAGTAAACCCTGCCCATTGTTAGCTAGGTTTAGAATAGAGGGTCGTGATCACTCTGGTGAGTGAACGCGGCTTACAAAATATTATAACTGCAACAGGTACGGATCAATGCAGACGCCCTAGGGAACCTACAATGGCGAGACTCTGCCGAGTAGCTTCGAGTTTGACTTACGAATGGACGGACTCGTATTTCACTCTCGTTGGCTCAGTAGCGTAGCATCACTGGGATGATACGAGGGTATTCCTCTTTAGTTCATTCCGCTGGTGTCTCGGCACCACCGGGGTGATACGAGAATATTCCTCTTTAGTTCATTCCGCTTATTTCTCGGTCGAACCTCTTCAAGTGTACCATCGAGGGTGATTCCTCCTGGTTTCACTTGATGCTAGGCACTCGAATCAACGGGTGTCCTTACAGGTAAGGAGTCGGGTGACCCAATGGTGCCCGCGTAGGGTATCTTAGCGGAACGACAGGTCAGGTGTATTCCACCGGTGTGCGGCGGGCCTGGTACTGTTCGTGGCCGAAATATTTCCTGTTGTACGAAAGTCGAGCTCTTCGGAGCAAACGCGAGACAAGGTAAGCAGACGGTTCACCTTGTTGGTAACCGCCCAAGTTGGTGGGACGACAGGGCAGGCACCGATGTTACTGGTGGTCCTGACTGCTGTCGTTGTCCGCGACTCATTCAATAAGGGGCAACGATAACGGTTGTCTCGACAGAAAATTAATAAAATGCTTAACGGGTTCGGCGGATGACCTGAGTAGCCTTTTAGCTTGTACGCACTACCTATAGGTGGGATTACGCGTTTGGGCGCCTCCGCAATGTAGCCTCGTTCGAAAGCTCTGAAAGACGTCCAGTTCAGCATTGCGGCAAGGACGGATCGCGCTGCTGCGTTGGAATTCACCCTCCTCGCAACGCCCCGGAGAGCGAGGGGTGATAGGCCCATGACCCCCTTGCACTTAGGGCTGTAGACCGGCGGGGACCTCTCTGATGAGTCATAGGATGGACTGCGTGTGTCGGATAGCCTCGGTGGGGTGCTCCCTAACCAGGTGTAGGCCACCCTGGAGATCCGAGCGTGTAGTGTCACACTAGTGCACCCTTGCAGGGATGATAATCTATTCGAATAGCCGTGTCCACGGTAACAGGACGCTTTACGCTGAAGCCAGATCCTACCACTACAAACTACTACTATTAAACTGTTGGTTCCGGTTTCTTTTCCTCGCAGGGATGTCGAGGGAGGGAACTCGGAGGCATTATTATTTATGATTACAACTTATTATTATACAATGCTGCAGCAACTTCTGCTGCATTGTTACTTTCATTACTATTATATTAAACTGTTGGCTGATTCTTACCTCATGCTTCAAGACTCGTCGGAAGATGCTAGTCTTCGATAGGCCTAGCTTCTTATCCTTATTCTGACTTTCTACCTTGCAGTCCACTATATACAACCTCCCCTTTCCATTTGACACAAATGCATAATTGCTTAGTAGCGGACGTAAGACTCGCGGGTATGCTAGATACTCACCTTCTTTATTTTCCCCCTTTTTGTTTTGCCTGATCGGCCGCTGCAGTCGACGTTGGAGCCCAGCAGCAGGAGATCCCCGGTGCCGACCACCGCAACATGAAGATCCCCGATACCTTCTACGACATCGAGTTCCCCTTTGACCAGGAGTAGTTTGGAGGTTCCCAGGCAGGAGGCCTCGCCTTTTCGATCGTTGTTGATATTTGTGCTAGCCTTCTTAAGGAAACCTTGTATCCTTGTGTCTATACTCAGATACTATTGCTTCCGCTGACTTTGTGCTCTCGAGCTGTTGTATTCGAGCCCTCGTAGCCCCTGGCTTGTATTAAACAGCTTGTATTATTTTATTTGTAGAGTTGTGTTGTGATATCTCACCGTGAGTCCCTGATCTCGATCGTGTACCTTGCGTGTATGATTGCTGTACACGGTCTGATTTTGGGGGCGTCACAAGTTTGGTATCAGAGCCGACTGCTTGTAGGATACCCCTTCCAACTCCTTGGTTGAAGTTGAGTCTAGTCATTGGGAAAACTATTTTACTAACTCCGATGTGCGGCTTATCGGCCCACGTCGCAAAAACTGGGTGGTATTAGGATCCTTTTAGGATCTCGTGGTCGCCTCTACCCGGAGAGCCCTTCACCCAAGATGATCGCTTGCTTCACCTGAAGATTCTGAAGATTACTCTTCGATAAGTTCCCAAGAACCTACGTGTTCATCGCTTTGCAATCCCCTGCCACCTTTAAGTCCGTATGGATAATTGCATCCACCTCCCGATCTGGAAATCATAATTCCCTTGTACTTAAGCATCAAATTATTCCGATGCTTCTATCACCCGATGCCTTTGCATTCTTTCTCCTTCTGGTTGAGTGCCGATACTCACATTAGATTCTTTGCGAACCACCCGACGTTTGGTGGATTATTATCCGACTAATCTTACATGGCTTCTTCCATGTGTCAATCGGAATCATCGTGTGAAATACCCTCCTTGCCCCTCGATGATTTGTGTTATCATCGACAACCTCCCTTGGCTTCCTGCCAATACAACTTGGTCGTGTATATATTGCTCTGCTTTCCTTTGGGAAAGATATATATCTGATACTTGTGTATCATCACCTTTTCCTTTCCATTGGTATGTTTAACCTTTCTTGTGATATAAATTATCCGAGCAGCGATAATTCCCTGCTGATGTAAACACTTCGGTGTACTACGTTGTCCATACAACCTGTTACTATTGACGATGACATTTCAATAACCACCTATGGACGAGAACTTTGCCGGTTGGTCTGCCCCGTATTAACGAGCAGAAATAATGGTTCCCTTCGTCCCTTGCCTTTGGTATCAACGTTGTTTCCGACATAATCGACCAAAACCAGATTCTCTGTGGGCCCATAACCCACAGTTCCACAGGACCGAAACCTGACTCTTGTCATCTACCTTGTGATATTCCAACCGATATCAGACTCAGTGCTTATGCCTGATGCTCTGACCCCCCCTTTTTCACCATCCGTCATCGATGTCGAATGGTTGTCTATCCGCTTGAAACTTCACATGCCTTCTTTAATTTCTCTCGATGTATTCCCCTGAGTTTAAACTCGGAAAGATACCTTGTACCACATAACCTTGAGCAACCCCATTTGATTAACCGTGTATCGATCCGACCCCCTTAAGCTTTACCTCTTAACCTGTTGGTAAGTGCGAAGAAGCCCCGAGGAAAGGATGAAAACCCATCGAGATGGACTGATGTCGTGCAGTGAAGGCCTCAACATGAAGGATAAATATCTTCGAGTGGGACAACAAGAACCAGAAGGTTTGTTAGAAGTCGAAACCGAAACTCTACCCCTTACACTACCTTTAATTCTCGGGACGAGAATTCTTGGTAGTGGGGGAGATTTGTAACGCCCCGATTTTCACCAATAGTAATCACTTTGATTAATGCCAAGTCACTGTGATGGCCAAGCCATGGTCACCCTTGATCATGCCTTATTGAAAATCCATCTCAAATAAAATTTCAAAACAAAGTTGTAAAATAAAGTTGCTCCAAAAAAATTGTGCAACCAATTTTGTAAAATGCCAAATAATCTGTGGATCATGCCCATATTGATGTGGACATTTATTGAACTATAAATAATTTAAACAATTCAAAACAGTGCCAAGACAACCCCTTTTTAATCATTGCATATTCAAAAGAATTATCAAATGAATTTATTTTGTGCCCAAACTTTTTGTAACACTTCTATTCTGTGTAGCACTAATATTGAAGCTAGTTGCACATTTTATAAAAATCAAATGTTGAACAAATAAAACAGAAACATAAAAGAAAAAAAACACAAAAAAAGGGAATGGGCTACTCTTCGCCCTGGGCAAACCCTAGTCGGCCCACTCCCTATTTTTTTCCTAACTCCTCCCCCCGAGCTGCCCTTATCCACCCCTCTCTCTCGCTCTCCCGTTCCTCTCGATCCCCCAATCCCGATCTCGTCTCTCCTCTCCCTCCCCGATCCCCTCCAGGCTGTAGCCTTCCCATGGTGCTGCGACGGCTGCTACTCCGGTCGACACCGGCCAGCGCCGGCTGCTCTGGCCGCCGCGCTCGCCCCCATGGCTTCCCCTCGTGCTGGCTCACCTCCTCGACCATGGAGCTTTGCCGCGCGCCTCCATCTCACCCGCCCCCGTCCAACCCTAGCTGCCACGACCTCCGGTGGTCGCCGCCGCCACGGCTGCCGGTGTGGCTCCGGCGCCTCCCGGTGCTCTGCCCCATCTGCCTCCATGCCGCGCCTGCTGCTCCGGCCTCGGTCGCCCGGGTGTCCCGGCCTCCGTGACGCGTCGCCGCGTCCACGGCTCCGGTCGTCGCCCCAGCTCCCCTGAGCTCCTCACTGACCCACAGTGAGCTCCCCCTCCGCCTACCCTTGTGCTGCCGTCGACCGGTAGTCGTGGGTCGTCATCCCCGTACTCGTCGTGGCCACCATGTCCGTGAGCCCCTGCTCTCCGCCTGGGCGCCGCCCCTGCTGGCTTCCCCAGCTGTCGGCCCCCACGCTCCCCTTGGCCATCTTGGCCGAGGCCGCCCCCCCCCCCCCCGCTCCCCGGCTACACTCGCTGCTGCCGTGGCCGAGCCCGTGCGTGCTGGCTGCTGAACCTGCTAGCTGAAGATGTCCTAAGTGCTGAATATTACTGCTGAAAACACCCCCATTGTCAGCCACAAACAGAAGCAAAGTAAAGGCTAAACAAAGTTTAATGTGGATAAAAAGTATATGTGTAGAAAGTACATGTAACCAGCTACATTTTATACCATTGGACCATATTCAAATATTGCACAGAATAATCCCTACAAAATTCGCAAAATGTGGATTTATGTTAATCGGCAAAACTGAGATTGCCCGATGGCCACTTTAGCGTAGTAGATAGAACCGCCACAGGTATCTGTCATGCCATCGAAGGGCATGGCATGATTGTACACTTGTTATAGCGCAAAACACGTACTGGATGCATCTCCATCTGAGCTATAGACCAATAGTAGTTATCGGGAAAACTTTGCACATTTTAACCGTCTCCGGAATTAACGTCGAGAAGTACTTTTACGACTAAGCTTTAATCAAGAAATGAACTCAAACCTAAATACCATCCGTATTCGATTCGAGATCACGGACATCTGATGAAAGTTGATGTTGGGCACAAATTCATCGGAGGAGTGGAACCCTAAACCGTAGCGTCCCGAACAGGGCTAATGTATAATTATAGCCGGGATTTCCAGACTTAGCCAATTTCAGTGAAATCCAGATATGGGCACTGACATATGGGACCCCCCTTGCACTGTTTATAATTTGACCAGTCAAAGATCCTTGTGTATGACAAGTGGGTCCCACTTGCTATTAAACAAATAAAATGATTTATTTAAATGCCAGGGTATGCCAGGTGGGTCCCCTTTGTCAGGGTTGACCAGTCAACAATACTATTCTGGATAATGTTGAGATAAATATTAAATAAATAAATAAAAAAATTCTTTTAGATGATTAAAGCTTTAGAAAATCATATAAAATAAACCGTAGGTCAGACCAAAATATTTTATACATGAGAGTTGATTAGAAAAATTCCACGGTTACGAATACACTACCCGTATGTCCATCACCCCCCTCTAACATACCGAACATGGAACATCCCCCCCTCTGGTGAATGCGGCCGGTAATTCCCGGTACCAGTAAAACCATCCGGATGAAAATGTTCTGAACATAAAAGTTGTTCAGAATGGTTCAACTAACACGGATACGCTACCAACATGTCTGTCAGATGTCTCTAACACTGCAGACATGGAACCTTCCCTCTTCGGATCATCGTCCGGTAATCAACCGGTACTGATGGGTCATCCCCGGATAAATTCTCGCTCCGAGCAAAATCACCGAACACTGCGTTAGAGCCCCGTTACTTTGTATATGCTATGTCATACATTTGTATTGCTATTATTGTTGTGTATTTATTGTTTCTCCCCCCTTATTCTCTGATAGACCTCGACACTGACGCCGACGACACCGTTGCTGAGTACGACTACTTCGTCGACGACCGTACCCCTACCGTCGAGCTTCCAGGCAAGCAGAGCCATTTTCTTCCCCAGATATCGCCTATCTTTCCGTACATTTCTTGCACTAGGCATGGTTACTGCTGCTGCTACGTTACAATCCTATTCAATTGCATAACCTGTTTTTGTCGCCCCTTGATGTACCTTTCCGTATCCTATGCTCCCTATAAATATATATATTCTATTCAGCAGTAAACCCTGCCCATTGTTAGCTAGGTTTAGAATAGAGGGTCGTGATCACTCTGGTGAGTGAACGCGGCTTACAAAATATTATAACTGCAACAGGTACGGATCAATGCAGACGCCCTAGGGAACCTACAATGGCGAGACTCTGCCGAGTAGCTTCGAGTTTGACTTACGAATGGACGGACTCGTATTTCACTCTCGTCGGCTCAGTAGCGTAGCATCACTGGGATGATACGAGGGTATTCCTCTTTAGTTCATTCCGCTGGTGTCTCGGCACCACCGGGGTGATACGAGAATATTCCTCTTTAGTTCATTCCGCTTATTTCTCGGTCGAACCTCTTCAAGTGTACCATCGAGGGTGATTCCTCCTGGTTTCACTTGATGCTAGGCACTCAAATCAACTAGTGTCCTTACAGGTAAGGAGTTGGGTGACCCAATGGTGCCCGCGTAGGGTATCTTAGCGGAACGACAGGTCAGGTGTATTCCAGCGGTGTGCGGCGGGCCTGGTACTGTTCGTGGCCGAAAGATTTCCTGTTGTACGAAAGTCGAGCTCTTCGGAGCAAACGCGAGACAAGGTAAGGAGACGGTTCACCTTGTTGGTAACCGCCCAAGTTGGTGGGACGACAGGGTAGGCACCGATGTTACTGGTGGTCCTGACTGTTGTCGTTGTCTGCGACCCATTCAATAAGGGGCAACGATAATGGTTGTCTCGATAGAAAATTAATAAAATGCTTAACGGGTTCGGCGGATGACTTGAGTAGCCTTTTGGCTTGTACGCACTACCTATACGTGGGATTACGCGTTTGGGCGCCTCCGCAATGTAGCCTCGTTCGAAAGCTCTGAAAGACGTCCAGTTCAGCATTGCGACAGGGACGGATCGCGCTGCGGCGTTGGAATTCACCCTCCTCGCAACGCCCTGGAGAGCGAGGGGTGATAGGCCCATGACCCCCTTGCACTTAGGGCTGTAGACCGGCGGGGACCTCTCAGATGAGTCGTAGGATGGACTGTGTTGTGTCGGATAGCCTCGGTGGGGTGCTCCCTAACCAGGTGTACGCCACCCTGGAGATCCGAGCGTGTAGTGTCACACTAGTGCACCCCTGCAGGGATGATAATCTATTCGAATAACCGTGTCCACGGTAACAGGACGTTTTATGCTGAAGCCAGATCCTACCACTACAAACTACTACTATTAAACTGTTGGTTCCGGTTTCTTTTCCTCGCAGGGATGTCGAGGGAGGGAACTCGGAGGCATTATTATTTATGATTACAACTTATTATTATACAATGCTGCATCAACTTCTGCTGCATTGTTACTTTCATTACTATTATATTAAACTGTTGGCTGATTCTTACCTCATGCTTCAAGACTCGTCGGAAGATGCTAGTCTTCGATAGGCCTAGCTTCTTATCCTTATTCTGACTTTCTACCTTGTAGTCCACTATATACAACCTCCCCTTTCCATTTGACACAAATGCATAATTGCTTAGTAGAGGACGTAAGACTCGCGGGTATGCTAGATACTCACCTTCTTTATTTTCCTCCTTTTTGTTTTGCCTGATCGGCCGCTGCATTCGACGTTGGAGCCCAGGAGCAGGAGATCCCCGGTGCCGACCACCGCAACATGAAGATCCCCGATGCCTTCTACGACGTCGAGTTCCCCTTTGACCAGGAGTAGTTTGGAGGTTCCCAGGCAGGAGGCCTCGCCTTTTCGATCGTTGTTGATATTTGTGCTAGCCTTCTTAAGGAAACCTTGTATCCTTGTGTCTGTACTCAGATACTATTGCTTCCGCTGACTTTGTGCTCTTGAGCTGTTGTATTCGAGCCCTCGTGGCCCCTGGCTTGTATTAAACAGCCTGTATTATTTTATTTGTAGAGTTGTGTTGTGATATCTCACCGTGAGTCCCTGATCTCAATCGTGTACCTTGCGTGTATGATTACTATACACGGTCTGATTTTGGGGCGTCACAATATTTCCCAGACATAATCCTGATAAGAATTTTGTAGGTACTATTCATAGCAATTCCATGTGTACCTCTACTTTCTCAAGCGCCGATGTGGGTTCAAATAGGAATTGGCGTGCATTGGATCGAGGTGGATGATCTGACAGTCCCAGTTTGTGCCTTTGCTCCATATGGCGTGCCCTTCCGTATGAAGGAATCATCGGAATCCATGTCATTCAGTCAATTCAGTTACAACATAAAACATATGTCATGTGTTCTTGCTGCCAAGATTACATTTCTCAAACATTGTTTTAAGATAAGAGTGGAAAATACCATTCAATATGGATGTACTCAATTCGCAAAAAACAAAACATGTACGCCTGGGCTATCAGAGTTTTATAGGCTCCTCAATAAGGAAGGATCACATTCACATCCAATACATTTTTAACCTGATATATGATAGCATTATGCCAACCTATTCCTGCTGGAAAGTGACAGTATAGCTAAGCTCTTCTACACCTTGATTTATCAAATAGAAAACCATGTCAGACGTAAATTCTTCCACCGAACAACAATCGAAAATACATGTTTCGGTTTTGATAACTCCAATCCACAAAAGAGAGTGAGAATATCACACTTTGTGGCATGAAAATCTGCATATGGAATGACCTTCTTAGTAGTAGAGGCAGAATTCAGAACGCACCAGATCTGAAGGGTAGCACCATAGTCGATGGGTGGATGCAGTCGAGCAGGACGACGTTGTCTGTAAGACCGAGGGAGGCGTTGCAGGGCGACACAGTCGGTTAGGCAGAGAAAGATAGGCTGGGCGGCGCAACCGGGCCAAATCAGGCGGGCGGGGAAGCCGGTGGACGGGGACATGAAGTGGCGTGGCTCTAGAACTACGGCATCGGGGAAGTGTCGGGTGTCCAGGCCGTCGCTTGCCGGTGAGTGTGGAGTGGCGTCCGTGTGAAGCAGATGGGTTTGGGCCGTCGCTTGCCGGCGGAGTCAGGGGCCGGCGGGGAGGGGGTTAGTTGGGCGACAGGGTGGGATGGCGGGGAGGCGGGTGGTGATGGGGCAGCGGGGAGCGGGGTGGTGATGGGGCGGCTGGGAGGGTCTTGGTGCCGGCGGCAGCAGGGACCGGCGGGGAGGGGTGTTGCTGAGGCGGGGGGTCAGGGCGTGGACTGATGGCTTCTCGCCCCTCGTTGGTTACCCCAAGTGGAAGGTTTGAGATGTAGCGCAGCAGCAAGTTTCCCTCGATGAAGATACCAAGGTTTGTCTCCAGTAGGACTCCATAGATGATAAGTAGGTGTCAGCGGCGCAACTGACGCGGACCTGCACAAAGACACAGATAACTTTGTTCCCAACGAAGTTCAGAGAGGTTGTCAATCTCTCCGGTCTTGTTGTTCACAAAGGGTAAAACACAAGGGATAATGATAGCAATTGAAAGTAAAAGCAGAAAAGTAAAGATAGCGTGGAAACAGTAATAAGGGTATGGACCAGGATACGTGATGTTCAGTAGTTATGTCTCTCTCCCAAAAGACGATAAAACTGTTATGCGAGGTAAACAAATTACAGAAGGGCAATTGACAGGATTATGAACGCACCACAATGCTAACTATGCTACACAAGAAAGGAAGAGGCTCAAAAGCACGGGCAGTACGCCAAAATAAGTAGACCGTAATCCAACTGCATCTACTACTAATCATCCACCTTGAGATATCTATCCAGAACATCTCGCTGGTATTAAGTTGCGAGCCACACCCAAAGTGTAAACCCAAAGCAACAGACAACTGCATTAAAAAGAACTTTGCGTAAAGTAAACAATCCTTGCAACCGCGGTTACAAGCACCATTGTTTTCCCTCTTGTGGCAACAGCACATCCCCTAGACTCATGTTTCTGTCACTCAAGCGTGTCATCGGGGGGCATGAACCCACAATCGAGCATAACGTTCCCTCTTGGAGTCACTACCTACTACTTGGCCAAAGCAATAAACAGCAACGGAGAACATGCAAGAATTACTTAGGAACAAAAATATAAGAGATAAAAACCAAATATATTACTCTATCACAATCTGAACATAATCTCATAATCCATCAGATCCCATCAAACTCAGCATAGCAATAGCAGAAAGATTACAAAAGTGCCTCGATCATGTAGGGCATCTCACGAGGTCTAAACCATGAAGAACAAAGAGGGGAAGAGAACATCACATAGCTACTGATCACGGACCCATGGTCCAAGGAAAAATACTCACGAGACATCCGGGGAGCATCCATGGTGGAGAGGAGACTCCCGGAGGTCGGCTCTCCCTCCGGCAGGGTGCCGGGAAGAGGTCTTCTGGTGCTCCCGGTCTCGGAAGCGCGGCGGCGGCGGAACAGAGGAGAGATCGCGAAAAAGGGTTCTGTCTCCGGAGTTTCCCCGTGACGGAGAATAAATAGGCGAAGGGGGGCAGCCAGAGGTGGACCAGGGGCCCCAGGCGCCCCCCTGGCGCGGCCAGGGGTGGGGCCGCGCCGGGTGGCCGCCTGGGCCCCCTGGCTCCCCTCTGGCCCCTCTCGGGCTCTACACGAAGCTTCCTGTACGCTTATTTTTCCTATATTTTTCCCGGAATTTTTCTGGCACTTTTTATATGGGGGAAAACTGAAATAGAAAAACAGCAGAAAACAGGAACTGGCACTGGGGTGCGCTGAGTTAATAGGTTAGTCCAAATATGATCAAAAGTGTATGAAAGTGTATCTATATCATAGCAATATCACACAAAACATGCATGGAGCAAGCAAAAATTATAGATACGTTTTGGACGTATCATGGACGAAGGGAGGATAGACAGCGAAGGGATTATAGTTATCGAAATGGTACGTTTTGCGGGAGTGGGATTGTGTTGTGCTCCCGCTAAACATGGGTTAGCCCTGGTTCGTTGGATATAACGCAATGGATGGACAAGATTATTTGGATCAGCACCTCTGGCGCTTTTTATATTATTAGTAGATACATCAAACTGTTCCACAACTTTTGCCGGCGAGTCCGGTCAAGGGCGTGGAGCGAGAGCGTAGTCGTACACGCGGCACAATCATAAATGCAAAATGTAAAGGAACACAGAAAAATAGTCTAAACAGATCTTTATTATCAATTGATGTCTCTCTCCATATAATAGCTGGGTATATATAGGGGAGAGGGGTAGGAGGGAGAGGACCAAAACCTAGAGGGAAAATCCCCCACCCAAGAAAGGCTGGGGCCATGCGTGGTCGTATGGAAGGTTTCCCAACACTCCCTCTTAGTCCATCATTCCATATTATCTATGTCTAAAAACTACGAAAAACCCAGTGGGAAAAATATGGAGAAGGAGCACATAGAATACGTCTCCTCATGTTGCACGAATTGTCTCATAAAAAATTTCAATGTGAGAAACATCTGAAAAACTCAAATAACAGAAAAAGAGTACAATCCACTCAACATTAGGTTGATGCTTTCTTTGATTCATAGGGTAGGAAAATCATAAGAATAGGAAAGTCATAGGAAATGATATGACATGTATCTTACATCTTATGAATAGGAATAGGAAATAAGATGCTCTTTGGTTCATATCATAGGATTTTTCTCATTGAGTCTAGGCTAATGTTTATTTTCCTATGAAATATAAAGGATAGGAAGAATTCCTCCATAGGAATAGGATTCCATTCCTACCAACCAAAGGGTTCTAAAGGAACTTTTCCTATAGAAATCCTATCCTATGAAATTCCTACACAATTCCTTCAAACCAAAGGAGGCCTGAGTACTCTATCATCTGGATCGAGATTCACAGATAAGGGTGTGAAGAATCTCCCCCTGAATCTGGCATTTCTCTAAGACTCATCATACCTATTCCACGAACACACCTCTCAAAAGATGATGTCGGTAATGATTTAGTAAAAAATCAGCGAGATTATTACACGACTTAGTATGCAAGATCCTTGCCGCATTCATCTTCTGCAGCTCATGTGCATAGAAGAACTTGGGGTTGATATGTTTTGTGAGATTACTCTTCACATACCCTGACTGAACTTGTGCAACACAAGCTGCATTATCTTCATATATAATGGTGGGGGTTTGTATGGTGTTCAGCCCACACATCCGCAGAATGTGGCGAATCATCCGTCAAAGCCACACACACACACTCTCATGATGCTTCATATAGTGTTATGATTTCTGAGTGGTTCGTCGAAGTTGATACAAGACTTTGCTTAGACGATTTCCGAGAAATTGCAGTTCCACCACAAAGGAAAACATATCTAGTCTATGACTTGGAAGTGTGTGGGTCCGACAAGTACCCAGCATCGGCATAGCCTACCAATGATAGGTATTGATTCCTTCTATAAGACAGCCCAAGATCTTTGGTCCCATGCAGGTATCGGAATATGTCCTTGATGCCTTTCCAATGTCTATTGGTAGGCTCAAAACTGTACCTAGCAAGCAAATTGACAACGAACGTGATGTTCGGCCATGTATAATTCGCAAGGTACATGAATGCTCCAACGGCGCTCAAGTAGGGGAATTTCGGTCCCAGAATTTCCTCCCCCTCTTCCTTAGGCCTAAACTGGTCCTTATCTTGCTGCAACGACCTCCCAATCATTGGGGTCTTAGATGGATATGCGTTATCAAATCCAAATCTCTCCAGCACCTTCTGGGTGTAGGCAGACTGGTGCACTAGAATCCTGATGACGCGAGAGTTGACATGGACCTGTACACAACAACAAATAACTTTGCTCCCAACGGGTACAGAGGGGTTTTCAATCCCTCCGTCCTTGCCGTTTACAAAGGATCAAATGCAAGAGAATGATAGTGGTAATGAGAGCAAGAGAAAGTAAATACTGGAAATAAAGTGGAGGTGTAAACGGTGGTGGAAATATGGACCGGGGTCACATGATGTTCACTAGTGATGTCTCTCTCCCAAAAGACGATAAACAACTAAGCTGGATGAACAAATTAAAGCTAGGCAATTGACAGAATTATAAACGCACCGCAATATTAAGTATGCTACTTGAAAGTAAGAGTGCTCAAAAGTATGGGCACTACGCCAAGACAAGTAGACCGAAATCCATCTGCATCTACTACTAATCATCCGCCTTGAGATATCTATCCAGAACATCTCGTTGGTATTAAGTTGCGAGCCCCACCCAACGTGTAAACTCAAAGCAACAGACAATTGCATTAACAATCTATGCGTAAGGTAAGCAATCCTTGCAACCGCGGTTACAAGCACCGTTGTTTTCTCCCTGGTGGCAATAGCACATCCCCTAGTCTCATGTTTCTGTCACTCAATCTAGACATCGGGGGGAATGAACCCATAATCATGCATAACGCTCCCTCTTGGAGTGACTATCTGCTACTTGGCCAAAGCAATATAAAGCAACAGAGAACATGCAAGAATTACTCAAGAACAAAATATAAAAGGTAAACTGATACGTCTCAAACGTATCGATAATTTATGCTCGCTCCATGAATGTTTTGTGTGATATTTCTATGATCTAGATACGCTTTCATACACTTTTGATCATATTTGGACTAACCCACTAACTCAGTGCACCCCAGTGCCAGTTCCTGTTTTCTGCTGTTTTTCTATTCCAGGTTTCCCCCATATTAAAAATGCTCCAAAAACTCGGGAAAAATCGAATAAAAAATCAGCGTAACGGAGTCTTCCAGAAGCACCCAAGTGGGGCCAGAGGGCCACCACCAGGGGCCTAGGCGGCCACCTGGCGCGGCCAGAGGCCTGGCCGCGCCAAGGGGTGCCTGGACCCCTGGTGGCCCCCCTGGCTGCCCCCCTTCGCCTATTTATTCTCCGTCACGGGGAAACTCCAAAGACAGAACCCTATTCCGCAAATTCTCCTCTGTACCGCCGTCGCCGCGCTTCCAAGATCGGGAGCACCGCCAGAACCCTTCCCGGCACCCTGCCGGAGGGAGGATCGACCTCCGGGAGCTTCTCCTCCACCATGGACGCTTCCCGGATGTGTTGTGAGTAGTCTACCTTAGACCATGGGTCCGTGATCAATAGCTATGTGATGTTCTCCTCCCCTCTTTATTCTTCATGGTTTAGACCTCGTGAGCTGCCCTACATGATCGAGGCACATATGTAATTATTTCTGCTTTTGCTATGCTGAGTTTGATGGGATCTGATGGATTATGAGATTATGTTCATATCATGATAGAGTAATATAATTGGTTCTTATCTTTTGTATTTTTGTTCCGAAGTAATTCTTGCATGTTCTCCGTTGCTATTTATTGCTTTGGCCAAGTGGTAGGTAGTGACTCCAAGAGGGAACGTTATGCTCGATTGTGGGTACATGCCCCCCAATGACACGCTTGAGTGACAGAAACACGAGTCTAGGGGATGTGTTGTGGCCACAAGGGGGAAAACAACGGTGCTTGTAACCGCGGTTACAAGGATTGTTTACTTTACGCAAAGTTCTTTTTAATGCAGTTGTCTGTTGCTTTGGGTTTACACTTTGGGTGGGGCTCGCAACTTAATACCAGCGAGATGTTCTGGATAGATATCTCAAGGTGGATGATTAGTAGTAGATGCAGATGGATTTTGGTCTACTTATTTTGGCGTACTGCCCATGCTTTTGAGCCTCTTCCTTTCTTTTGTAGCATAGTTAGCATTGCGGTGCGTTTATAATCATGTCAATTGCCCGTCTGTAATTTGTTCACCTCGCATAGCAGTCTTATCGTCTTTTGGGAGAGAGACATCACTAGTGAACATCACGGGACCCGGTCCATATTCTCATCACTGTTTACACGCTCGTTTACTTTCTTGCTTTTTCCTTTCAGTTTCTATCACTATCATTATCCTGTGTTTTTTATCCTTTGTAAACAACAAGACCGGAGAAATTGACAACCTCTCTGAACTTCGTTGGGAGCAAAGTTAATTGTGTTGTGTGCAGGTCCGAGTCAGGTGCGCCGCTGACACCTACTTATCATCGCCGGAGTCCTACTGGTCGATACTCAACCTCGGTATCTTCACCGAGGGAAACTTGCTACTACGCTGCATCTTACCTTCCACTTGGGGTAACCAACGAAGGGCGAGAAGCAATCCTCTCTCGTGTATCAAGCAAATTTCTGGCGCCGTTGCCGGGGACTCCGAGTGATAAGATACGGGAGTTGACCACTACCTTTTACCTTTACTTTTTAGTCTTGTTAGTTTACCTTTCTGTTTTTATCTTTGTGTCTTATATAAAAAATTACAAAAAAATCTGCCACACTGATACGTCCAAATTGCATCACTATTTTATATCGTAATTCATCCTTATTCATTGATATGTTTCACATTACGATGATGTTCTTATGTTGTTTTGGCTTATTTTACACAGTTTGCCACTTTCCGGTGCCGAAGCAGCAGACGCAGGATTCAGCGGTAAAAAGTGGACGCTGAGTTGCTGAAGAAGAATACCCCCAAATTACCTGAAAATCGACGGAGGGTATTTTCCAGAAGATTAACGAAGACACGCCGAAGAGGGGCCAGAGGGGGCCACAGGAGCCCCAGGCTGCCACCTGGCGCGGCCCCACCCCTGGCCGCGCCGGGAGGGCGCTTGGAGCCCTGGGGCCACTCACGGCTCCCCCCTCTGGCCTATATACCCCTCATTACGCGCAAACCTAAAAAAGAGAAGCTTTTACGGAGTTCCGCCGCTGCTCCATGGCGGAAACCTACAGAGAAGAAAAGGGCTCTCCGGCGGGCAGATTCCGCCGAGGAGATCACCTCCCGGAAGGGGAGATCGTCGCCATCGTCATCACCATCGTCACGGGCATCATCGATATCATCATCAACATCAGCACCATCTCCACCACCATCCAATCTCACCTCACAAGTTTATCTTGTGTTGCCTTAATTTCTATCTTGTATTTGCGAATGCTCGCAAGATGTTTAATCATAAGAGTGCACTTATCTTAGTCTAGAAGGTGTGCTAGCATAGATCCACCCACTCAACATTTATCAGCACAACACTTGTTATCGATACGGAGTATGGCGAAAGCACGTGACTACCTCCCCATGTGTCCTCAAGAATGCTTTAGTCTTTATAAGTTCAGTCGTCAGGCTTATCCTTTGCTCAAAAGGATTGGGCCACTTGCTTCTAATTAGTGCTATTTACTTTGCTTGCTTTTACTTTATTGTTACTTATATTGAAACCCCCTAAAAAGTTATCTTTTAGTGCTTGTAGTTATTCCTTGTCCAAAATCACCCATCAATACCTTTCGCTCCTCGTTGGGTTCGACACTCTTACTTATCGAAAACGCTGCAATAGATCCCTTTACGTTGAGGGTCATCAAGTAACGTTTTCTGGCGCCGTTGCCGGGGAGCATAATGCTTTTGGTAAGTGAAGCTGGTAAGGAAATTTTTGTTTTTTATTTTGCTGTTGTTGCTCTTTGTCCGTATGGACAACCTAGCTATTGGATCGTTGCTTATGGGGAAACAACCAACATCTGTGGTGGTTGTACCTCCCCCTACTGAAATTGTGCCTTATAAAATACCAGCTGGTATTATCGATTGTGTTTTGGCTAATCGTTATGCAGGAGACAGACATCCCAGTGAACACTTGCTATATTTATCACAACTATGTTCACTATTTAAGCTTGCAGGTGTATCAAAGGAGTTTGTCATGAAGAAATTGTTCTCGTATCGCTTACAGATAAAGCTTCAGATTGGTATAAGCTTCTCGATAACTCTCATTTGCTTGATTGACAAGAGCTTATGTCTCTCTTTTATACCAAGTTTTATTCTCTTCATGAAATTCATCGAGACATGAATTATATCTATAACTTAAGGTCTCGTGACGGAGAAAGCATCGCTCAAGCTTGGGGGAGATTGAAATCTCTAATGCTCAAATGTCCTATTCATGAGCTCCCCAAGAAAACTATACTTACAAATTTTTATGCTAGACTTTATCGTCAGGATAAGGAGATGTTGGATGCCTCCTCTAGTGGAGTATTTCAGACAAAAAATGTTGAAGAAAGATGGGATCTCCTTGAAAGAATCCAGAAGAATACTGAAGATTGGGAAATAGATAAAGGTATTGAACCCGCTATAAATTATGAGCATGATTATATAGAGAGCTATGTGAAAACTGATTACTTTAATACCTTTTGCTCTAAGATTGGTCTTGATTCCCATCTAATGATTGATTTTGTAAGGACTTTGCCTCTCATATTGACTCTTCTAAGAAGAAGAAGGATCAGCATCATAAACCCTTCAAAGAATCACCTATTGATATTCATGTTGCTGACCCTATTGTGCCTGTAGTTATATATGAAAAGCCCCCTTTTCCCGTAAGAATAAGGGAGCACTCTTTCGTGACAGGCATAATGAATAAGAGTGAGAGAAGATTTGATGAGCCTAAGGACCAGATTAAGGTCGATCCTCGAGTTGCATTGGTTAAGGATCTTATTACTGATGATGCTTTAGATTCCAATATAAATTTTTGTGTTGTTTCCACTAACCTTGTCACAGCCAAGAATAAAGGCCCAATTTCAGGTACTCCAGTAGTATATGTTAAAATAGGAGATCACAATTATTATGGGATATGCGATTTGGGATCGAGTGCTAGTGCTATCCCGTATTCGCTTTATCAAGAGATCATGGGTGAAATTTCACCTTGTGAACTTGAAGAGTTGATGTTACTATTCATCTTGCAAATAGAGAAACTATCTCTCCTAGCGGAATTGTGAGAGACGTTGAAGTTTTGTGTGGAAAGGTAAAATATCCTACCGACTTTCTAGTACTTGGTTCAGTAAGGGATAATTTTTCTCCTATTATTTTCGGTAGACCTTTTCTCAGAACTTGTGGAGCTATAATAGATTGCAAGAAAGGTAAAGTTTATGTTGAATTCAATGGTGAGCCATATGAATTTAATTTTTCTAAGTTCTCTAAGCAGCCTCGTGGTACTGATTTGCCTAGTAATGATAAGATTATTGAAGATATTGCTTCCATTGCTATTCCTCCTAATGATCCTTTGCAGCAATATATGGAGGACCACGAGAAGAATTTGCATATGCACGAGAGGAATGAGCTGGACGAAATATTCTTAAGACAACCTGCTATCCTAAAACACAACCTTCCAGTTGAGCCTTTGGGAATTTTATCGAAACCAAAAGAAGATCCAGTGTTAATCTTAAACCTCTTCCTGATTCGCTCAAATATGCTTACTTAGATGAAAAGAAAATATATCCTATTATTATTATTATTATTATTATCAATTCTAACCTTTCAAGGTATGAAGAAGAGCGACTATTGGAAGTACTTCGCAAACATCGAGGTGCAATTGGCTATACCCTTGATGACCTTAAGGGGATTAGTCCGTCTATTTGTCAACATACCATCAACCTTGAACCTGATGCTAAACCAGTTGTTGATCATCAACGACGGTTGAATCCGAAAATGATGGATGTTGTAAGGACTGAGATTCTCAAGATTCTAGCGGCAGTTATTATCTACCCTATAGCTGATAGTAAGTGGGTAAGCCCTGTTCATTGTGTTCCAAAGAAAGGAGGAACAACTGTGGTTCCTAATGATAAGAATGAACTAATACCTCCGAGAATTATTATTGGATAGAGAATGTGTATTGATTACAGGAAGTTGAACAAGGCAACCAGGAAGGACCACTACCCGTTGTCGTTCATCGACCAAATGCTTGAAAGGTTATGAAAAAAATACTCACTTTTGTTATCTTTATGGTTATTCTGGCTTCTCTCAAATTCATGTTAACACTGCTGATCAAGAGAAGACCACTTTTACTTGTCCGTATGGTACTTATGCTTACAGGCGTATGCCTTTGGTTTATGTAATGCCCCTGCTACTTTTCAAAGGTGTATGTCTGCTATCTTTCATGGTTTTTGTGAAGAAATTGTGGAGGTATTCATGGACGATTTCTCCGTCTATGGAACCTCTTTTGACCATTGTCTCCACAACCTTAATAAAGTTTTGCAGAGATGTGAGGAGACAAATCTGGTGCTTAACTGGGAGAAGTGCCACTTTATGGTCAACGAGGGAATTGTTCTTGGCCACAAGATTTCCGAGAGGAGAATTTGTGGCACCCCGGCTTAGAGGACTGGAACGCCCTGTGCACCAGCCCAGAGATCAAGTCTTCTGGAGCACGGCACTGGTTGATATAGAACTGAACAACTTTCTATTACCAAATATAGGGGTACACGAGGTCTATTACAACGCTAGCGGAGACACAGCTTGCTCCTCAGGCTAGGCTCAGCTCTACACCAACCAGTTGCATAACTCTAGCAGCGGAATAACGATGGCAGCGGAACAATAACGGCAATGACGAACACCAATCCACAGGGACACTGGCTGGGACACCTCCTAGCTCGCAAACACCGGGAACGTCGTCCTACGCATCCAAAGCACAACCTGCAAATCTGGCATAACACGCCAGGTAAGTACATTGAATGTACTTGCAAGCTCACAACAACCATGCAACAAGGCAAAACAATAACATGGCAACAGGTTAAAGTATATTAGTGACTTAAACAGGTGAGCAACAATATCATGCAAACAGATATAATCATTAAGCATATTAACAACATTAAGTCTAATGCACACACAATGTACCCCACATGATCGTCGCACGATCACGTGGCTTACCTCGGAGTCCTTATAGATTCAAGCACCGGGTCACCTCGTGAACATTCACTTCCACGGGTCGTCGCATGCCCAAACGGGTCATCGCACGACCATTCAACGGGTTAGGTGTCCTCCGTTACCACCCAACCAAACCACTTATAGCACAACCATCCACTTACCACAAACTTGCCACCGTACTCAAGTTGATCGTATGGTGTGACCTAGTACGAACTATGTCCCATGACCGAGGACGCGGCTATTCGAATAGATTTTGACTCTGCAGAGTTTGTGCACGTTACCCACATTATGGAGTTCCTCATCCATCCAGCACCCCGGTACTTGTCCCACAGGATCCTTGGAACTCGCACCGCGGGAGTGGACTAGGACATCCCCAACGAAACCCGACTACCGCGTTACCTTCCTACGGACTCACCGACACACTATCTTGGGTATCCCTGTGGTTGGGTGTCCACGTTACCACCTTCAACCACCCAGCCACCTTGTGGCAACTTGTCCCACCGGGACTGAGCTCATAACAACTATGGATGTCGAGATTATCACCACCTACCGGGCCAGGGTAGCGTGCGTGCATAATCCCCCCCACTTGGTGATATCCGTAGAAGGCACTACGATAGCCCGAGTCAAGGCCCGCCCATACAAGCAAATGTGGCTGCACGGATAAGTCCGGTTCGGTGGCACCTGATCAACTTGTCACGAAGCATTTCTCCAACAGTGAACACAAGTATCAGGTGCAACATGAGTATCAGATCATAACAATGCATAGCATATTAACAAGAGAGTTCCAGATATGATCAAGCACATTTTAGTTGGTGAACTTATCCGTGTTAAAAAGATTCAGTTATTAACATGGCATCCTTATGAATGCAGTTAAGCATAACTCAGGCATAGCATGAACTAGCATAGAGATAACTTGATCAACTTAGCATGGTGGTGTTATGTTGTGGTTAGATGATTCATACTCTAACATGGCAATGGCATGATTAAAACATAGCATGGATGTAACATGGCAAAACATGGTATAGCATGGCAATGATATACATCAATCATAGCATAGCATGGCAGTATAACATCAATCATAGCATGGCAACATGATCATAATCACCGATATAAACATATCATCGAACTATAATTTTTAAAGACACGTCAAAGCTTTGCAAGTGCAAAGGGTATTGTGGCTTGCCTTCACCAGAGTGGTGTGAATCACCCTCGGTCTTGGATACCGACAACGCCCTGCAAAGATTTTATAAAAAGCAACGGGGAAAAAGGTCAAACGCCGTCTTTTGTTTGACCAGCAAATAACATCACAAAAACATGGCATGAAACCTATGCCAAACTGAAGAGGAGCTCGATACGAAACCAACGCAAAAAGAATCGCCTCATTGGACTTACGGTTGCGAAGATACGGACGAAACGGTATCGGAGGGGCTAGTTGTGGTGGAAATACGCTTTCCAAAAGTTGAAAGCGTATTCTGGGCTGCTGTGGAAGGAAAATACGCTTTCCAGCGGCGAAAGCGTACACTGGGGTTGCAAGGAATGAAAGTACGCTTTCCCTTGGAGAGAACGCACTTGGACAAATCCGCCACCACTCAAACCGGGCTGGCCCGCACGTCAGGTGGGCCGAGTCGCTTACAGGCCGGCCCCACCTATCGGGTCTCGCTGCCTCTCTCCTCCCCTGTTCTCCTGACGGCGAAGCAAAGAAGGGCCGCCTGGGCCTGGCCTGCAGGTGCTCGCCGCCGGTGGCTGGACCGGCTGGCTGGCCCGCCAGGCATGGCGCACCGAGCCGGCGGCTCGAGCTGCACCCACGGGTGGCCTCGTGGTTTCCCGGGGCGCTGCCTCCTGCAGACCGTGGCACGGCAGCCACGGTGGCACAACGCGGTGGAGGAGGGAGGGCTCCGGCGGGGAGGTGAGGGCGGCGAGGCTGCGGCCAGAGGAGGGACCCGGGGTCCAGTGGGGGGAACGGCTAGGAGGAGGGGGCCTCGGGTCTGCGCCAATTTGGCCGGAGGGGAGGCGGCGGCCACGGTGCCCGTGGAGAGAACCGGCGGCTCCGAAGGCCAAATTGGAAGAGGGGAAATGGCGAGGAGGGAGTGGGGAGGCTGCTGGTGCTTCTGGAGTGGCTCGGGGGTGCCTCCTTTTATAGGGGGAGCGGCGATGCGAGCTCCGGGCCGCGACAGGAAGGTGCGGCCGACGCGTGCGGGTGAGCTGGCGGCTACGAGCGGCGTCGAGGAGATTCGAGAGGGGGCACGCGTGCTGGAAATCCTTGCGGCGCGGGGTGACAACCATAAGAGTACGGGGGCACAGTGGCGAGACGGCGACGAGTCGGGCACGCGGGCAGAGCACGCGTGCGCGTCCAGAGCACGCCAATGGCGCGACCACCAAGGTGAGGTCCATATGGGGAGGGTTTCTTCGTGGCCAAGGATGTCTATCCTGTTGTCCTTCGCACGCTTAACACAGTGGTACAGCTGGATTGGCAATAGGTGCACTGTGGTGATTTCTATCTCCTCCTGAAGTTGGATACAACAAACTTGGAGCAGAAGCACATCTCACATGGTGGGGGTTTGGATAGGTTCAAGTTGTCTTCTGTCTTTGGGGTACAAAGGACTAGAGGTCTGGGAAGTTTGGTCTCAAACAAAACAATGTACATGGTACTTGCTTTGTAAATAGCACAATGCTGCAGAAGGTGCTTGTGCTGTGCCATGGCTTGTACATTACTCCCCTAGGCATGATATTTTGCATAGCTCAATCATACACTAGGATGAGTATGTATGCCAAGTTTCACATCATTTGGATCAATAGTTTTGGTACTTCCTTTGTAAAGCACCAAATGGGCCAGAATGCATTTGTGAGGCTAGCATCTAGCTGGATTTGTGGATTTGGCTGAAAATTGGTGTACTGGGGTTATTTTGTATGGTGGTCAGGTGTACAAAATTTCATAGCCATTGGACACACACAGCTAGCACTTGCTTCACCATGTGGCCCACTGACCAGAAACTTCAACATGATGGTGCACTCACATGGTTCATGGGATTTGGCTCATATCTGGTTTGGTGGAGTTATTTGGTGGTAGGATGATGCTCAAAAAGTTTCAAGGCAAATGGGATCCCCTATCATGCACTTGCTTCACAATGCCCCTTTGCTGCACCCAAACTTTGGGAATTTATTGTGGGAGTTTCGCTAAGTAAATGGTGGTGGAATTTGGTGGAGGTCAATCATATGATCATATGAGATTGCACAAAATTTTTCACCAGCAATGGATCAAGATAAATGGCACTCCCTTCACAAAGCTCCAATCTGCCCCCACAGACAAATGAATTTTTCTAGAGGAAAAATCCACTTGGGCTATGCAATGTTTTTGGATAATCTGGCAAGATATGATTTCAATGAAATGTGGGAATTATTTGGGGATTTATGAATCAACATAAATAGGGGTTGCTTCACAAACCTCAAATAATAGGATTATCCCTTTTATTGGAAAAAAGGAATATCTGGCTTGAATAAAATGGTGGATCGGATGGGGTGGATCAATGGAATTGCAATGGAAAGGCTTGGAATCAAGGGACACTTGAGCATGGAAAGAAATTATGCTCAATTTTCAAGTCCAACGAGGTGATCAAAGTCAAATCCAATCGCAAATCCAGAAATAAATCCGAAAAGTTTTCGAAAAAAGAAAGTTCCAAAATCCAGGATGTCATAGAATTGAGGTGGACAGGGCCAAGATAGAAGCAATTTAAAGGATTCCCTGCCCAAGGGACATCAAAGGTATTCGTAGTTTTCTCGGTCATGCTGGTTTCTATAGAATATTTATTAAAGAGTTTTCTAAGTCTTCGAGACCCCTCACTAATCTTCTCCAGAAGGACATTCCTTTTGTTTTTGATGAAGATTGGAAGGAAACCTTCAAAGTTCTTAAGAAAGCTTTAATAACTGCTCCTATAGTACAACCACCTGATTGGAATTTACCTTTTGAAATTATGTGTGATGCTAGTGATTTTGCTGTTGGAGCTGTTTTAGGACAGAGGGTTGATAAGAAGTTGAATGTTATATATTATGCTAGCAAAACCCTTGATAGTACTCAAAAGAAGTATGCTACTACCGAGAAGGAATTCTTAGCAGTATTATTTTCTTGTGATAAGTTTAGGCAGTATATTGTTGATTCTAAGATTATTGTTCATACTGACCATGCTGCCATTAAGTATCTTATGGAGAAGAAGGATGCCAAACCAAGGCTCATCCGATGGGTACTCCTTCAAGAATTTGATGCAGATTGTCGATAGGAAAGGAGCAGACAATCCGGTGGCGGATAATCTTTCAAGGATGGAAGATATACCGCATGATCCCATTCCATTCAACTACAGTTTTCCAGACGAACAACTAGCTGCTGTAAAAGTACAATCTCTCTCCGATCCTTGGTTTGCAGATTATGCTAACTTTATCGTTGCAAAGTTTTTTCCTCCAGGTTTAAAATTTCAGCAAAGGAAGCTCTTTCATGATTTGAGGCATTACTATTGCTATACCACACCTGTATCATTGTTTCACTGATACAGTTCCAGCACAGTATGCAACTGGTCATGAACTTATTTAGATATATTGGAATAATCATATATTATTTGCCTCTAGAGCATATATCGAACAGTTTTATCGTCTTTTGGGAGAGAGACATCACTAGTGAACATCATGAGATCCAGGTCCATACTCCCACCACTGTTTACACTATCAATTTACTTTCAGTATTTACTTTTCAATTGCTATCACTATCATTATTATCCCGTGCTTTTTATCCTTTGTAAACAACAAGGCCGGAGGAATTGACAACTCCTCTGAACTCGTTGGGATCAAAGTTATCTGTGTGTGTGCAGGTCCAGGGGAAGCAAGTGATTATCTTCAAACGTTGCCTCACTTGCTGAACCACCTACTTGTTGACCTTGGAGTCCTACTGGAGACAATCTTAAACCTTAGCATCTTCGCTAAGGGAAATTTGCTGCTATGCTACATCTCACCTTCCACTTGGGGTAACCAACGAGGGACGAGAAGCTATCTCGTGTATCAATGACCCACATCTTTTCAAAGAAGGTCCAGATGGGATCGTGAGAAGATGCATATCGGAATACGAGCAGAAGGACATTCTCAAACAATGTCACGACAGTCCATACGGAGGACATCATGCTGGTGAGAGGACCGCACATAAGGTTCTTCAATCAGGTTTTTATTGGCCTACTCTCTTTAAGGATGCTAGAAATTATGTTTTATCATGTGATAAGTGTCAGAGAGTTGGTAATATTAGTAGAAGGAATGAGATGCCTATGAATTACTCTCTAGTGATTGAGCCTTTCGATTGCTGGGGTTTTGATTTTATGGGTCCTTTTCCTTCCTCACACATGTACAGTCACATTTTAGTTGTTGTTGATTATGTAACCAAGTGGGTAGAAGCAATCCCCACTGAAAGTGCTGATCATAAGACATCTTTGAAAATGCTCAAGGATGTAATTTTTCCTAGGTTTGGAGTACCCAGGTACCTCATGACTGATGGGGGTTCACACTTTACACATGGAGCTTTTAGAAAAGCTTTAGCCAAGTACGATGTCAATCATAGAATTGCTTCACCGTACCACCCTCAAACTAGTGGGCAAGTTGAGCTCACCAATAAAGAGATCAAGTTGATATTACAAAAGACAGACAATATAAATAGAAAGGATTGGTCAAATAAGTTAGGATATGCTTTGTGGGCGTATAGAACTGCTTACAAAAACCCCATGGGCATGTCTCCCTATAAGATGGTCTATGGCAAGGCTTGCCATTTGCCATTAGAATTAGAACACAAAGCTTTCTGGGCTATTAGAGAGATCAATGCTGACCCAAAATTAGCTGGTGAAAAGCGTCTCATGAACTTGTCTTCTCTAGATGAGTGGAGAAGTGAAGCTTACGAGAGCGCTAAAATGTTCAAGGAAAAGGTAAAGAAGTGGCACGATAGGAGGATTCTGAAACGTGAATTTAATGTTGGTGATAAAGTTTTGTTGTTTAGATCCCGTTTCAGGTTTTCTCCAGGTAAACTACTTTCCAGGTGGGAAGGGCCATTTCATATTGAGGAAGTCTACCGCTCGGGTGCGATAAAGATTAACAATTTCGAAGGCACCAAACCTCAAGTGGTGAATGGGCAAAGACTTAAGCATTACATAGCAGGAGATCCTGTCAATGTTGATGTAGATTTGGTATACACAACAACTCATGAAGAACATGTTGCAACCCTGTTTCAGACACCAGCAGGAGCAGAATAAGGAAAGGTATGTATTACAGTAAGGAAACATCGCGAAACCGCCATAAAAGTTCCAGATTACAAGTTTTTGAAAAATATAGAAAATTTGAGGCCGAAGTGGAGCCGGAGACCAGCTCCAGGGGGCCCAAGCGCCCCCCTGGCGCGGCCCCACCCCTGGCCGCGCCAGGAGGCCGCCTGGGCACCCCGGAGTCCGTCTCCGACCCCGCTTTGGCTCGTTACCTTCCTTTCTGTGCAGAAAGTTTTGCTATATATTTGCCCGGATCGTTCCGGCAACGTATCTCGCGATTTCGTGTGTTTTATTTTCGAGCTGTTTCTGCCAGGAAAGCTTTCAGCTAGACCTAGGTGCCATGGCTTCCCCAAGTTCCCCGAAGGACAATTTCGTCGTCAACGTCATCAACCCTTACCTCGCTGAGGTGAAGAAGCACCCCCAGATCCTTCGTGTGGAGGATGGTGACCTCCATAAGGAGGATCTGAAGGGACCAGTCAAGGAGGGGAGCACCGAGGAGCGGCTGAAGGAGATGGAACATGAGGTCTTCAAGTTCAAGAAGATGGTGGAGCGTGGTGTTGAATCTAACTTCGACATCATGAACGAGATAGAGGCTTCCCACAAGAAGGAGATGAGGTCAAGTTTTGCCGCACTAGAAGAAAAAGTTTATGAAATTCAGGCACAGATCTATGATCTGCAGAACCAGAACTGTGAGTATGAACTAAAGTTTCTGCGCATGGGTTTGGGTGCCGAGTGCAGGATCCTGTGGACGGGAATGTCCTTTGAGGCTGGAGAACAGCTGTCATGGAAGCACTTCGCCAAGGAGTACGTGACCAACAATAACAAGGATGAGGAGTAAATCTCCTCGGGTAATGGCATCCCCTTAGCTTGTTCCATGCTTGGGGGAGTGCCCGGTATTTTTATCTTTATCTATGTCTTTTAGAGTCAAGTAAAGTCATATCATGCCTAGGGAAGTTATCTTATAAAATAGGTGTTTGCTTTGAGGTCTATCACTCCTTTTTGGAGAGTTATGTATCCGTGAGTGTGGATTCGTCTATGAAGGAATATTAATGAGAAGTGTATTGATCCCTTCGCTGCACTCGGTATTCTCTTCACGCAATCGACCTTATGACGATTCTTATGGGGAGTATTGACCTTATATCAGGTATGGCTTTGAAAACTTTATTTAATCTTGGCAAACATAGCTTTGGTCATAACAACAAGCATGCTATTCTTCTCAAAGTAACGACATGGCCAAAACCCTCTTTGTTATTATGCTTGTAGTGTTATGTTGACAAGGAAGACAGCTTGATGTGCTATGCTTGTTTTAATGTTTATGCTTTATATTGCTTTGCATCCAAGTCATCATCAATTGTCTGTTCTCTCAAAGCCTTTGCTAGACAAACCTCTGTACTAAGCGGAATTCTGCTTGTACATCCATACCCTGAAACCAGTATCTTCCATATGAGTCCACCATACCTTCCTATTCGTGGTATTCCACTACCACTCCTAAAGCATAGAATTTTTGTGTTATCATTAGATGTTCAAAATCTTCTGTTTTGTGCCCCCGATTTAGCTCATGAGGAAGTAGTAGTTAACTCATGATCTTCTTAAGTTGGACAAGTTTTACCCCGGGATTGCATGTCTAATCTGCAAACCCCTAATACGAGGAGGAACTGGCATGAGTGCACCCAGCTCACAAAAGATAATACAACAAACAAATCCTCCTTCACGCTTTGTTCATGAGAAATCAGAAAACTTTGGCAGTGATAAACAAAGGAGATTGCGGGGATGTGATCGTCCCCGTTTGGGAGACGTTCCTCGAAACTTGTCCAATCTGAGAAGCAATTGGGTTATCTATTAGCATTCTTTGACAAATCATGCACCTCCCAAAACTTGTTTTCATTCTGTTTGATTTAAGGATAGCACTTGAGTTTTCCCTGCTTTCCTTTAACAAGGCTTTTTCCTTTACTTTTATGTTGAGTCAGTTTTCCCTACTTCCTCATTTCCCAAAGAGAACAGCCACTTGATGACGATGAAGATTCATCCATATAATGCTGCATTAAAGTTTCGCCATGCCATATCATTGTTGACATTATCTCTTGATAAGTAAGTTGTTTGCAAAATCATTTTCCAAGCAAACATCTTCCTTTGTGTTAGCATTTGCACTTCATGACTAATAGCTTGTTCTTTTGAAAGGTTCCAAATTTTCTCTTCAAAATATAAAGAGAAAGAGCAAAGGTAAAAGCTATTAGTTTTTCCTTGACCAAAGGACTTGTTTGCCATGATTTGATGAGTTTCCTTAGCCCTACTTTTGATTATAATTGTTATTACTATTTCACAATGGCTTTATGAGTTGAAGATTGATGTTGAGGATGTTTGAGTTTGGTCGAAAGATCATGATGCTTCTTGTCCGTATTCTAATTATCGACACTTCACTCTCTAAACTTGTGGACAGGTTTACCGAGCTCAGTTTTCGCTTGGGGACAAGCGAGGTCTAAGCTTGGGGGAGTTGATACGTCCAAATTGCATCACTATTTTATATCGCAATTCATCCTTATTCATTGATATATTTCACATTATGGTGATGTTCTTATGATGTTTTGGCTTATTTTACACAGTTTGCAACTTTCCGGTGCCGAAGCAGCAGACGCAGGATTCAGCGGTAAAAAGTGGACCCTGAGTTGCTGAAGAAAAATACCCCCAAATTACCCAAAAATCGACGGAGGGTATTTTCCAGAAGATTAACGAAGACACGCCGAAGAGGGGCCAGAGGGGGTCCACAGGAGCCCCAGGAGGCCACCTGGTGCGGCCCCACCCCTGGCCGCGCAGGGAGGGCGCCTGGAGCCCTGGGGCCACTCCCGGCTCCCCCTCTGGCCTATATACCCCTCGTTACGGGAAAAGCTAAAAAAGAGAAGCTTTTACGGAGTTCCACCGCCGCTCCATGGAGGAAACCTACAGAGAAGAAAAGGGCTCTCCGGCGGGCAGATTCCGCCGAGGAGATCACCTCCCGGAAGGGGAGATCGTCGCCATCGTCATCACCATCGTCACGGGAATCATCGAGATCATCATCAACATCATCCCCAACATCAGCACCATCTCCACCACCATCCAATCTCACCTCACAAGTTTATCTTGTGTTGTAATCCATACTATCTATCCTCTCTACTCTACGGTGTTGATTACTACTTTGTGGTGAATGCTATTGAGTTTTGTTGGAGAAATATCATTATGTCCAGATTGTTTATCATATATTTATCACCTCTGATCATGATCTCTTTTATGTCTTGTGAGTGCTACTTTAGTTCTTGAGGACATGGGAGAAGTCTAGTTGTTAGTAGTCATATGATGTTGAAGTAATTTGTGTTGTTTGATATTTAAGTTGTGTTGTTATTTTCCTAGTGGTGTTGTGTGAGTCGAACACTCAACACTTCGCCTTATTAAGGACCTAGGGGGATACCTTGTGTATAAAGAATTCTTATGGTGGGTTGCCGGAGTGACAGAAACCTGAACCCCAGTTTGCACACTTTTGCACAAGGGACTATTGGATCCTTGATCTTATTGATGTGGTTAGGCTTTGCCTTAATTTCTATCTTGTATTTGCGGATGCTTGCAAGATGTTTAATCATAAGAGTGCACTTATCTTAGTCTAGAAGGTGTGCTAGCATAGATCCACCCACTCAACACTTATCAGCACAACACTTGTTATCAATACGGAGTATGGAGAAAGCACGTGACTACCTCCCCATGTGTCCTCAAGAACGCTTTAGTCTTTATAAGTTCAGTTGTCAGGCTTATCCTTTGCTCAAAAGGATTGGGCCACTTGCTGATCCTCAGTGCTATTTACTTTGCTTGCTTTTCCTTTATTGTTACTTACATCGAAAACCCCTAAAAAGTTATCTTTCAGTGCTTGCAGTTATTCCTTGTCCAAAATCACCTATCAATACCATTCGCTCCTCGTTGGGTTCGACACTCTTACTTATCGAAAACGCTGCAATAGATCCCTTTACGTTTAGGGTCATCACACACCTGCTGCTACTATGGGTTCCTCTAAAAAGACAAATTTGTGTGAATTCACCAGTCACAACAACAAAGACTTTATCTGCACACCTATTGCCACACCTGCCACTTCAGCTACCTCTTATGAAATTAAACCTGCTTTGATATACCTTGTTATGAGAGATCAATTCTCAGGTGATGGAGATGATGCTGCTTTACACTTGAATAATTTGTTGAATTATGTGATATGCAAAAGTATAAAGAAGTAGAAGGCGATATTGTTAAGCTCAAGCTTTTTCCTTTCTCTTTGAGGGACGAAGCTAAAATCTGGTTTCAATCTTTGCCTAGGAATAGCATAGATTCTTGGGATAAGTGCAAAGATGATTTTATTGGGAAGTACTACCCACCTGCTAAAATTATCCAATTGAGGAGTAACATTATGAATTTTAGGCAATTGGATAATGAACACGTTGCCCAAGCTTGGGAACGTATGAAATCTCTTGTTAAGAAATGCCCTACACATGGTTTGACTACCTGGATGGTTATCCAGACTTTTTATCCAGGCTTGAACTTTACCTCGCGGAACCTGTTAGATTTGGCCGCAGGAGGAACCTTTATGTCAACTCCACTTGGTGCTGCCACAAAACTTCTCGATAAGATGATAACCAACTATTCATCAGGATTTCCAGAAACATACAAGGTGGCATAAAATTGCTTGATTAATTCGGAGTTGAATGGTGTCTCCATAGCAAACAGACTTGTCAGATTCTGTGCTTGATAGTTTCCATGATATTCTGGAAGCACGTTGCAGATGAAAGGCTTCGCATGTCCAGGTACTTGTGATGAAACAGAACACCTTTTTGGCAGTAAAGCTTCGTGTAAAGGATCTGTTGTTCAGCAGTCCAGAACCGAAGGTCATCAGTCGTTCTAGGCGAATCATATGTGCTTGTGGCAAAGAAGCAAAGCTTTTGGCGTGCGCTTCGACATCGAATTCTGGCCCATGTCTTGCTGAAGTACCAACACCCAGAAAAATTGGAAAAGTTTCACGTGGGTAGATGGAATCAAGTTGTGTATCCTGGGCAGGTGTGCAATGGGGCACCGGCTTTCGAGCAACTAAGGCTCGTTCTTGGGGATGAGTCTTGATGGCCAATTCATTTGCTTCATCAGCATCTGCATTGGCTTCGGGCTCTTCTGGAACAGCATGTGATACGTCCAAAATGCATCACTATTTTATATTGTAATTCATCCTTATTCATTGATATATTTCATATTACGATGATGTTCTTATGTTGTTTTGGCTTCTTTTACACAGTTTGCAACTTTCCTGTGCTGAAGTAGCAGACGCAGTGTAACACCCCGGGTATCACGCTACAGTAATCACCTTGTGCTAATGCCAAGTCACCTTGATTAACTGGTGGTGATCACCTTGATCAAAGCTTGTTCAAATTCAAACCAAATAAAAATTCCACATACAAGTCGAAATAAAACTAGATCCAAAAATATTGCAACCACTTTTATTAAATGTCTAAAAATCAGTAGGTCACAATAAAATAGCAATGGTATTTTATTACATTGTTTAGATATTGGAAACAAAACAAACATTGTCTAAACCATCCACTTTTAATCCTTTTTAAATAAAACAAAAACCCAAATGATTTTATTCTGCCACCAAACTTTTTGTGGCACTGTAATATCATGTAAAACTAATATTTGAACTAATTTCAATTGTTACAAAAATCAACAGCTAGCTAAAATAAAATAGAATTGTATGCAAATGAATAACAGAAAAGAAAAACAAATAGAAAACCTATCTACCGCCCGCGGCAAACCCTCCCACTGGGCCAAGCACACATCCTCCCGGCCCAACCCAGAAAATCCATCTCCTTCTTCCTCCTCTTACTGCTCACCCCACCCCGTGGAGACATCCACACCGGCCACGCCCCCCCCCCCCATCGCCGTGGAGGCCATCCGGTGGCCGTCGTCGAGCTCAAGTCCCCCCCCCCGCGCGCACCCTGAGCCCCACCCTGGAAGCCCTAACCCTAGCGCGCCCCATTTTCCCTCTCGCTCGCTCCCTCCCTCCTTCCCCTCGGCGCCCGAGAGCCTCCATGGATGCGGCTGGGTGGAGCTCCGCGGCCCTCGCCGCCACCACCACCTCTGCTACGAGTCCTCCTCCGAGCCCCCTGGCCACACCGCTGCCCCTCTGTGAGCTCCTCCTGCATCTTCCCCTCACCCCACTGTCAAATTGAAGTCGTGGCCGCTGCCCTTTGCCCACCGTGGACGCCATAGACGCGCCAGCCGCACCTCTAGCTCCCCTGGCCTCGCCCTTTGCTATTCCCGCCGGTCGTTGCGCGCCCACTGCGCCGCCGCGCCCCTCCGCCGTCACAGCCCCCTCCCCTCACCCCTTTGGCCGGCCTCGCCGTTGCCCGTGGCTCCTTGGTTGCGCCGCCGAGCGCCAATGGACGCCCGCGCGTACGTGCGTGCGCCCCGCCGCCCCTGGTGGAGGTCGCCGCCGCCCCACTGTGGCCGGCTGTGCCCGCCTCCGGCCGCCGCTGCCGCCAGCGCGGCTGCTGGCCCAGGCCGCCGGCAACCCCCCTGTACCCGTGCGGGCGAGCGTGCCCGGTGTGGGGAACAACTGGGGCACTGCTAGGTTGGGGTCACCCCACCTGCAAATAAAATAAAATGTTAAAAAGAATTAAGTAAAGGAATTAAACCAGAGAGACCACCCCCCTTACAATGACACGTGGGCCCAAGCCCTCTAATTAACCTAATAGCTAAACTAATTAAACTATTAGTTAGTTAGTCTATTACAGGTGGACCCTAACCCTTGTTAAATAAATAGAAAAGATTTAATTAAGTATCAGTGAATGACAGTTGGGCCCCACAAGTTAAACTAAATTAAATTAGATGTTTTAATTGCTGTTGTGTATGACCATAGGGTCCCACCTGTCAGGATTGACTGGTCAACAACACTGTTCTGGATAAGGTTATATTAAATAATTAAAGAAATTCATAAATGAATATTAAACTGATTAAATCTTTGAAAATTAATATATTTTAAACCGTAAGTCAGATTCAAAAACTTTATACATCAAAGTTGCTAAGAAAAATATGACGATCACGAATACCCTCTCCGTATGTTGACCACCCCCCTCTAACACAACGAACATCGACACCCCCCCCTTCGGGTCGTCTGTCGATAACTCCCGGTACCGATAAAAGTTGTCCGGATGAAAAACGTTTGTATACGAAAGTGGTTCAAAATGGTTTAACGATCACAGATACACTATCCACATGTCTGTCAGATGTCTCTAACACTGCAGACATGGAACCTTTCCCCCTCCGGATCATCGGTCCGGTAATCAACCGGTACTGATGAGTCATCCCCGGATAAATCCCTGCTCCGGGAAAATCACCGAACATTGCGTTAGAGCCCCGTTGCTTTGTATCTTCTATGTCATATATTTGTATTGCTATTATTGTTGTGTATTTACTGTTTCTCCCCCCCCACCTGATTCTCCGGTAGACCCCGTTGCTGCCGCCGATGACATCTTTGCCGAGTACGACTACTTCGTCGACGACCGTACCTCTACCGTCGAGCTACCAGGCAAGCAGAGCCATTCTCTTCCCCAGATATTGCCTATCTTTCCATATATTTCTTGCACTAGGCATTGTTACTGCTGCTGCTACGTCGCTTACCTATTCTATTGCATAGCCTGTCATTGTCACCCCTTGATGTACCTTCCTTTAATCCTATGCTGCCTATTATTACTTATGCATTATTCAGCGGTAAACCCTGTGCATTGTTAGTTAGGTTTAGAATAGCGGGTCGTGATCACTCTAGGAGTGATCGCGGGAACGATATATTATAACTGCAACAGGTACGGATCAATGCAGACGCCCTAGGGAACCTACAACGGCGAGACTCTGTCGAGTCGCTTCGAGTTTGACTTACGCATGGACGAACTCGTATTTCACTCTCGTCGGCTCAGTAGCGTAGTATCACTGGGATGATACGAGGGTATTCCTCTTTAGTTCATTCCGCTGGTGTCTCGGCACCACCGGGGTGATACGAGAATATTCCTGTTTAGTTCATTCCGCCGATGTCTCTGTCGAACCTCTTCAAGTGTACCATCGAGGGTGATTCCTCCTGGTTTCACTTGATGGTAGGCACTCGAATCAACGGGTGTCCTTAAAAAGGTAAGGAGTCGGGTGACCCAACGGTGCCCGCGCAGGGTATCTTAGCGGAACGACAGGTCAGGTGTATTCCACCGGTGTGCGGTGGGCCCGGTACCGTTCGTGGCCGAGAGGTATCCTTTTGTACGAAAGTCGAGCTCTTCAAAGAGCAAACGCAAGACAAGGTAAGGATACGGTTCACCTTGTTGGTAACCGCACGAGTTGGTGGGACGTCAGGGCAGTCACCGATGTTACTGGTGGTCCTGGCTGCGGTCATCGTCCGCGACTCACCCGGATAGGGGCAACGATAACGGTTGTCCCGACAGATAATAATAAAATGATAAATGGTTCGGTGGATGACTTGACAGGCCCGTTGGTCTGTACGCACTACCTTCACGTGGGATAAGGAGTTATGGGCTCCCCTGCGTCGTAGTTTCTCCGAAAGCTCTTCAGACGTCAGCAGTATCGTTGTCTGATTGCCGGGAAGCGGTGTGTCTTCTTCGCTCGAGCGGTGTATTTGGATTTTATTTTGCTTCACCGGTCAGCCTCGCACCGTGCAGGAGCGTGCAAGGGTGACGGACCTAGACCCCTTGGCGCATAGGATATAGTCCGGCGGATGGCCTCTCTGTTGAGCCTAGGATGGGTTGCGTCGTGTCAGATAGCTTTGGTGGAGCGTTCCCTAACAAGGTGCCCGCCACCCTGGAGATCCGAGCATGCAGGCTGAACAGTAGTGCACCCCTGCGGGGAGTTAAATCTATTCGAATAGTCGTGTCCACAGTAACATGATGCTTTATGCTGAAGCTGGATCTTACCACTACAAACTACTACTATTAAACTGTATGGTTCCGGGTTTGCTTCCTCGCAGGGAAGTCGAGGAGGTGATCTCGGAGGCATTGTTAATTATGATTACAACTTATTATTATACAATGCTGCAGCAACTTCTGCTACATTGTTACTTTCATTACTGTTCTATTAACTGTTGCCTGATTCTTACCTCATGCTTCAAGACTCGTCGGAAGATGCTAGTCTTCGATAGGCCTAGCTTCTTATCCTTGTTCTGATTTCTACCTTGCAGTCCACTATATACAGCCTGCCCTTTCCATTTGATACAAATGCATAAATGCTTAGTAGCGGACGTAAGACTCGCGGGTATGCTAGATACTCACCTTTGCTTTATTTCCCCTTTTTGTTTTGCATGATCGGCCGCTACAGTCGACGTTGGAGCTTTGGAGTCCAGGAGCAGGAGATACCCGATGCCAACCACCGCAACATGAAGTTCCCTGATGCCTTGTATGATGTCGAGTCCCCCGTTGACCAGGAGTAGTTCGGAGGTTCCCAGGCAGGAGGCCTTGCCTTTTCGATTGAGTGTTGGTTTTGTGCTAGCCTTCTTAAGGCAACCTTGTATCCTTGTGTCTGTACTCAGATACTATTGATTCCGCTAACCTTGTGCTCTCGAGCTGTTGTTTTCGAGCCCTCGTGGCCCCTGGCTTGTATTAAACAACTTGTATTATTTTATTTGTAGAGTTTTGTTGTGATATCTCATCGTGAGTCCTTGATCTCGATCGTGTACCTTGCGTGTATGATTATTGTACACGGTCTGATTTTGGGGGCGTCACACACAGGATTCAGCGTTAAAAAGTGGACGCTGAGTTGCTGAAGAAGAATACCTCCAAATTACCTGAAAATCAACGGGGGGTATTTTCCAGAAGATTAACGAAGGCACGCCGAAGAGGGGCCAGAGGGGGCCACAGGAGCCCCAGGCGGCCACCTGGCGCGGCCTCACCCCTGGTCGCGCCGGGTGGGCGCCTGGAGCCCTGGGGCCACTCTCGGCTCCCCCCTCTGGCCTATATACTCCTTGTTACGCGAAAACCTAAAAAAGAGAAGCTTTTACGGAGTTCTGCCGCCGCTCCGTGGCGGAAACCTACAGAGAAGAAAAGGGCTCTCCGGCGGGCAGATTCCGCTGAGGAGATCACCTCCCGGAAGGGGAGATCATCGCCATCGTCATCATCATCATTACGGGCATCATCGAGATCATCATCAACATCATCCCCAACATCAGCACCATCTCCACCACCATCCAATCTCACCTCACAAGTTTATCTTGTGTTGTAATCCGTACTATCTATCCTCTCTACTCTATCGATGTTGATTACTACTTTGTGGTGAATGCTATTGAGTTTTGTTGGAGAAATATCATTTTTTCCAGATTGTTTATCATATATTTATCACCTCTGATCATGATCTCTTTTATGTCTTGTGAGTAGTTACTTTAGTTCTTGAGGACATGGGAGATGTCTAGTTGTTAGTAGTCATATGATGTTGAAGTAATTTGTGTTGTTTGATATTTAAGTTGTGTTGTTATTTTCCTAGTTGTGTTGTGTGAGTCGAACACTCAACACTTCACCTTATTAAGGACCTAGGGGAATACATTGTGTATTAAGAATGCTTACGGTGGGTTGCCGGAGTGACAGAAACCTGAACCCCAGTTTGCACGCTTTTGCACAAGGGACTAATGGATCCTTGATCTTATTATTGTGGTTAGGCTTTGACTTAATTTCTATCTTGTATTTGCGGATGCTTGCAAGATGTTTAATCATAGGAGTGCACTTGTCTTAGTCTAGAAGGTGTGCTAGCATAGATCCACCCACTCAACACTTATCAGCACAACACTTGTTATCGATACGGAGTATGGCGAAAGCACGTGACTACCTCCCCATGTGTCCTCAAGAACGCTTTAGTCTTTATAAGTTCATTTGTCAGGCTTATCCTTTGCTCAAAAGGATTGGGCCACTTGCTGCTCCTCAGTACTATTTACTTTGCTTGCTTTTATCTTATTGTTGCTTATATCGAAAACCCCTAAAAAGTTTTCTTTCAATGCTTGCAGTTATTCCTTGTCCTAAATCACCTATCAATACCTTTCGCTCCTCGTTGGGTTCGACACTCTTACTTATCGAAAATGCTGCAATAGGTCCCTTTACGTTGAGGGTCATCAGCATGTTCTTTAGCTTCTTCTTCTTCTTCTTCTTCTTCTTCTGACTCATCCGCAGAGTGAGCCAAAGAATAATCTCTTGAGGGATCAGGATTGTCATGAGCATGGGGTGAAGGCTGTGGTTCAAAATTTTTCATGATGCGAAGGTTTTGGAGCAGCTTGAGGTGGAGGTGGAGCACGGGGTGGAACGGCTTCGGGTGCAGGTGGATTTGCAGTGGGAGAGGGGAGGCAGATGATCTTGCATCGTGGGGGTGAAGCATGTCTTGGTAACTTCGCAGCGGGGTGAGAGTTAACTTCATCTGCAGTATCAGTGATTAAACGTCGCTTTCGTGGCACCAGCTTGGGAAGAGGAGAAGAAAGTTTCTTGAGCATTGCTTCACGCTTCTTGGAGTCAAGTGCCATGACCGAAGCATTGTGAGTCTTGCAACATTCTTCAACAACAGATTTAATCTTGCCTTGATAGACTTGAATGTTTTGCTTAGTCATCTCATTGACATCAGCAATTTTCTTCGAAGCAGATTCAGCTTCGGCCTTGAAGTCTTCGTCGGATTCTTCCTTGGCCTTCTTATTGAACTTCAATACCTTGGTAGATTCAGCCCTGTCCCTTGCATGCAAGTCCCTCAGCTGATTGTAAAGATTTTTAATCATTGCAGTGATAGTTGGTGGAATGTACACATTCCCAGTGTAAACATCTTCGGGATCAACATCTTCAGCTCTCTGGCAGAAAGCCTGATGCAGGCTTAAACAATCCCATAGTTCACCTTCTCTTGGATCAGGGAAATTGTGGTGACTATGCTCAGCTTCTTCTTGAGCTTCGGGGGCAGGTGTTGTGGCTTGCTTCGGAGCAATGTCTTTGGGAGTCATGTCCACAACAGCCTCCTTCTGTGCAGCACGAGCAGCTTTCTCGGCTTGCTTCGTTCTCAAAGTATTTCGTGTTGCCTTGCGCTTGGCTTCGGCTTCACTGAGTTGTTTAGCTTCGGCAGGAGCCTTAGCTTCTTTCTCCTTAGCTTCGGCGAGCTTTCTCTTCGCTTAAGCTTTCTGGTTTGTTTCCTCCAAATCCTTCCTTTGCTTTGCAAGCAAGGCAACTTCTCTGTCTTCTTTATCAGCCTTAGCTTGGGCTTTGGCAGCATTGTATAGTCTTTCAGCTTCATCACGATCTTTCTTGCGCAGTTCAGCTTCAGACAATTTCTTGGTGCCAACCTGGGCATAAGTTTGGCCAGACTTTGCAATAGTTGACTTTAGCTTTGAAGCATTTGATGCTCTGTCAGTCTCAGGAGCAGAAGCTTCGGGCTGACCAGCAGGCTTCTGCTTCGATGGGTCATGCCTCTCTTTAGTCCTTTGCTCTGCAGAGACCAGGCGGCGAGGGGGCTTTGAATCCAATGGAGGCTCTACGACCAAATTAGTTAAATCAATTTGGGGTCGCGGAGCAGGAGGATCTGTGGGGTCTTGAATTCTTACGCCTCTCGAAGCAGGCGGTTTCTCTCTAGCCTTTTTCTTCAGAGACTTTCGAAGCTTCTGCCTCTTAGGATTTCGAGAAATTGGGGTGCTCATATTCGTCGTCAGCATCAGCAGAAGGATCCTCATGAACAGAATCCTCAAGCTGTGCGGCAGCGGATTCAACAGCAACAGCATGGGCTTTGTCTTCATCTGAGAGAGCAGGTGGCGGTGAAGCAATTGGTTTCCTCAGCCTGGACTTCTTTGGCTTCGATGTATCAGCCTCATCAGCATTGACTTTAGCAACGAGTGCTTTGGCTTTCTTCTCATCTTTGAGTCTTTTCTTCTCAGCAAGACGAGCGAGTCTTTCTTGCTCCTTGGGGTAGTCATCAGGTGTCTTAAGAGAATTGGGGTGAGGGACCCTAGGTGGCTTCGGGTAGTACTTCCTTCGATTTACAGCAGTGTACTGACCACACATAGCAGAAGTGTACTGGTATGGTGGGTTGAAGGTGAAATGCATGGCCCACTTCCAATCATGAATGCTCTTGTATTTGTACCACCGAATCGCCAAGTATCGGCGAATCTTTTGCAAGCGAATCTTTCTCATGTGATCTGATTCGTCGGGCGGAGTGTCATAGCCCATTTTCTTGCGAATGGATTCGGGAATTCCTCGGGCATTGTTGACTTCCTTCGTTTTGCCTCCTTTCCCTTTCTTCCTTGGAGGTTCAGGGAGGTCCTCAAGACCATCAACACTAGGTGATTCATTACCGAAGGAAGCCTCTTCATCAGACATCCTGTGAACAGAATAACAGAGGAGAGGGAAAAAGAGAATAGGGATGGATAAGCACAGGCAAAGGTTTCGATCAAAAAAATTTGACAGGAATTCAGGGCAAGACCAAGATCAGATGCATATCTGGTGTTGAATTAGGCTAGAACAAATCCAAGAACAAGTTCTAACGTGATTCAATATCAAATAGATCTAACCCTAAAACTGACCTGAATCAAAGGGAATCTTTTGAAGCTACAAACAAGTTTCCCAGAGATCAAAGATCAACACGGATCAGACAACCCTAGCAAACAAAAGAAAAAACAAACTACGAGTCTCAGATCCAAGCCCTAAGAAGAAGAATATGCGGAATAGATTGGATCCGAAAGAGCTTGGCGTACCCTAACTCGGTGAAGCGAAGCGGCTATGGCGACGGAGGGCGGTGAAGTGCTCTTCGTCGGCGGGAACGTCCACGGTGGCGACAGTCCGGCAGTCAAACGGCGCGGTCGTCGTCGGTGGCGAGAGCTCGTCGGCGTGCTCGAGGGGAGGAGTTGGGGAGCAGAGGAGACGAATGAACGAGGTGGCGGTTCGCAGGGGAGGGATTTGCCTTATATATTGGCCGATCTGACTGGACAGTTAGATCGCATCGGACGGCTCCCTGCGATTGTCTCTTCCGATTCTACGGTGGGGATATAGTCGCGGTTCGTGAGCGAATCTCATCGGACCGAAAAAGACGGGGACTCAACGGTCGAAGAATAACTCTTGACCGAGAGCCAAAACTTCAATAAAGTTGGAAGCAATTGATTCGGAACTCAAATGATGTTCGAAGCAATATGCTTTCCATTTCAAATGTGCTTACCATACAAGACGGAATATATTGGGAGCGAATCAGAATGGAGGGGGATAAGATCTGAAACTTATCACGTCGAAGAAAAACAACAACGAAACTAAAAGTGATAAGCACAGGGGACAAACAAAACAAATAAAAACCAAAACAAAACTGGAATCAAATGGCAAACAAAGCTACACATTTAAACAAGGACGAAGGAAAACACAAGCAAAACTAAACACAGAAGCACAAAACGAAGGTGAATATATACAAGGAAAAAGTTTCGATCTTACTGAACATTGTGTGAGTCTAGGATGTTTAGCTCACATCTCAATGCACAGAACCTTTTCTCGTCCAATGGCTTCGTGAATATGTCTACCAATTGATCTTCAGTTCTGACATGACTGATCTCAATGTCTTCGCGCTGAACATGATCTCGAAGAAAATGATGGCGAATATCAATATGCTTCGTTCGAGAGTGTTGCACAGGATTGTGTGCAATTTTGATAGCACTCTCATTATCACACAGCAAGGGGATTTTCTTCACACAAATGCCATAATCTTTCAGCGTCTGCTTAAGACAAAGAATCTGAGTGCAGCATGAGCCAGCAGCAATGTATTCGGCTTCAGTAGTAGATATTGAGACACGGTTTTTCTTCTTTGAAGCCCAACACACAAGAGATCTATCAAGGAAATGACATGTGCCTGAGGTAGATTTCCTGTCAACTCTATCACCAGCCCAGTCTGAATCAGAATATCCAATCAAATCAAACTAAGTTCCTTTGGGGTACCAAAGTCCCAATGAAGGAGTATGTGCTAGATACCGAAGAATTCGCTTTACCGCAGTATGATGTGATTCCTTCGGATTGGCCTGAAAACGAGCACAAATACAAAATGATAGCATGATATCAGGTCTAGATGCACATAAGTATAAGAGTGAACCTATCATAGACCGATACTTCTTCGGATCGAAGGGTTTCCCCTTCTCATCACCATCAAGAAAACCATTGGTTGGCATGGGAGTTTTGATAGTCTTGCAATCAGTAAGCCCAAATTTCTTCAGGCAATCCTTCAAATATTTTTCTTGAGAAATAAAGGTACCATTCTTCTGTTGTCGAATCTGAAGTCCAAGGAAAAACTTCAATTCTCCCATCATGGACATCTCATATTTCTTCGACATCATCCTTGCAAATTCTTCGCTGATTTCAGGGTTAATGCAGCCAAAAATAATATCATCTACATATATCTGACACACAAATAGATCATTGTTATATGATCGAGTGAAAAGAGTGGGGTCAGTGGTTCCAGGTTTGAAGCCTTTCTTTAGGAGGAAATCCTTCAATGTGTCATAACAAGCATGATGTGCTTGCTTCGGTCCATACAAAGCTTTGTGAAGCTTGTACACCATGTCAGGATTCTTTGAGTCTTGAAAACCCGGTGGCTGCATAACATACACTTCTTCTTCTATCTCACCATTAAGAAAAGCACTTTTGACATCCATTTGATATAGCAATATGTTATTGTGGTTAGAAAAAGCAAGCATAACACAAATGGATTCGAGATGGGCTACTGGAGCATAGGTTTCACCGAAATCAATGCCTTCGATTTGGGTGTACCCTTGTGCTACCAGTATAGCCTTATTTCTTACCACAATACCATCCTTGTCTTGCTTGTTGTGAAATATCCACTTGGTGCCAATAATGTTGTGCTTCGTGGGATCAGGTCTATCAACTAGAGACCAAACTTTGTTTCTCTCAAACTGGTGAAGTTCTTCCATCATAGCCAATAGCCATTCTGGATCCTTCATGGCTTCATCAAATTTTGAAGGCTCTAGCATGGACACAAAAGAAAAACTTCCACATAAGTTAGCCAAACGAGTACGAGATCGAGTAGTGGGATGACCTGATTGACGAATGTCTTCGAGGAACGAATCAACATCAACTCTTCTTCGGACTCGTGATAAAGTAGAATCGTTTGCTTCAGGCTCAGCTTCTGCTTCAGGATCTGCTTCAGCTTCAGGATCTGCTTCACCTTCGGCTTCAGAATTTCCTTCAGGATCAGCATTTTCTTCGTTCCCTTGCTCTTCTTCGACCTGTTCATCATTAGCTTCAGGATGTTGATCTCCAGCGCCCCGGGCTAGGTGTGGGAACATTGAATCATCATCATCCCTGTTAGCTTGACGTGGATTTGTTTCGACAGGGCGAATCTCTCCAACAGCCATGGACCTGATCACTTCATCAAGTGGAGGTTCATCTAGATCATGAGGAAAATGCTCTTTTTGAGAGCCATTAGTTTCATCAAACCTCACATTTACAGTTTCCATAACTTTCCCAAAGTGAGAGTTATACACTCTGTAAGTGTGAGAATTTGATCCATAACCTAGAAGAAAACCTTCATGTGCCTTAGGGGCAAATTTAGAGTTATGATTCATATCTCTAATAAAACATGGAGCAGCAAATACCCTAAGTTAAGATAAATTAGGCTTGTTACCAGTTATAAGTTCATGTGAAGTTTTCTTCAGGAACTTGTGAAGGTAAACCTTGTTGATGATATGGCATGCAGTGTTGATTGCTTCGGCCCAGAACCTGATGGGTGTCTTGTATTCAGCAAGCATTGTTCTGGCCATCTTAATAAGAGTACGATTCTTCCTTTCAACAACACCATTCTGCCGCGGTGTATAAGCTGCAAAGAATTCATGAGTGAAGCCATATTCATCAAGAAAATCTTCAATATGAGTATTTTTTAATTCACTTCCATTATCACTTCTGATATGCTTCAGCTTAGAATCATATTCAATTTGAGCTCTCTTAGCGAATGAAGTGAATATATCAACAACTTTTCTCTTGTCATCCAAGAAGAAAACCCAAGTGTAACGAGAGAAATCATCAACAATCACTAGGCCATACTTATTTTCTCCCAGGCTAGCATGATTTTGAGGACCGAAGAGATCCATATGAAGCAATTCAAGAGGACGAGTAGTGGTCATGATTGTCTTTGCTGAATGATGTTTCTTAGTAATCTTTCCTGCTTCACAGGCACTGCAGAGACGATCCTTCTCGAATTTTACTTCGATAAGGCCAATAACATGCTTTTTCTTCACTAGCACTTGAAGATTTCGCATTCCTGCATGACCAAGTCTTTGATGCCATAACCAACCAGATGAAGCTTTTGCCATTAAGCATGTGGATACAGCAGGGCCCGAGGAAAAATCAACAATGTATAAATCTCCTTTTCGGTAACCCTCGAAGACAAACGTGTAGTCATCCTGTGAAAACACAACACAACGCGAACCAGAAAACAGAACAAGCATACCCATATCACATAGCTTTGATATAGACATTAGATTGTATCCCAGAGATTGGACAAGCATAACCTTATCAATATGTTTATCTATTGATATAGCAACCTTACCCAAACCAATAATTTTACCCTTATTGTTGTCACTGAAGGTAATGTATCTCTGTGAAGATTCAGTGAGCTTGTCTTCGGTGATCAACTCTTTGTCTCCGGTCATATGATTTGTGCAACCACTATCCATGACCCATTCGGATCCACCGGAGACATTGCCCTGCAGAAGAATTAGTTCTTCTTAATCACCCACAAACGAGCAGGTGATTTAGAAGGCAATGGAGCACTTGACGAAGCATTAGCTTCATAACGAACAGGATTATAACGACATGGAGGTCCATCAAGTACACCATAAACAAAATTCCTCTTAAGGGGATTAGGGTAAGAGTGAGCATAGGAAATCTTAGTATTATTGTTTCGAGGACGATAAGTATGACGACCAACGCGGTAGTACTCTTTCTGTGGAACGATTGCTTCAGGGACCAGCGAATCATTTCTCTCCTCTAGAGAATAGAAATGCTTCGGTGGCAACGAAGACTTTCCCTACATAGAATGGTTAGCAAGTAATGTTGCCACAAGTGCTTTCAGCACCCATATCTGCCTCTTATAGAAGCCATTCTTAGGAGGAGTACCAACATACTCAACTGTAACCTTTCCCTATTCATCTTTAATGAGTTTGTAGTCTGAAACAAGTGATTCATCTATAATAGCTTTATCCATTTTGCAGTTAAAACCTGAAAGGTTAGCAATATCACTGGGTTTCTCCTTCGCTAGGACCCAAACAGTCTTAGGATACTGCTCAGGTTCCCAGTAAGTGCCATCAGGGTTTATCTTCCTCTCGAAACCAACACCCTCATTTCTAGGATTCCTGTGAAGGAGAGCCTTCCTCGGGATATCACAAAGGTACTGATGACCTTGCACACTTTTGAACATGCCTCTTTCAAATAATTTTCTCAACCTGAGGAGTTCCTCGGTAACAGCAGGATTTTCCTCATCGAGGCATTAGTAACATCAGGAAACATAGGTTCTTTACCTCTAGAATCAGTATTGCTTCACTCTAAGCAGGTTAAACATGGTGAATCAGAATCAGGTTTAGCTTCAGAACCATGTTGAGCCATGAGAGAGAGATTGATACTTTCAAGTTCTTCATGAGCCTCTTTCCGATTCTCGAGAGCCACCTTCCTTTTAATGAATTCATAGGTGAGCTTCTCATGATCAGCTGAAAGAAAATCATGCCGAGACTGAAGCTCATCAAACTTCTCCTTCAGAGAAACATGCTCATTAGTAAAAGTTTGACTTTTCTCCATCTCATCAATCAAAAGGACCTCTAATTTTTCAATGGTTTTGCTTAGAGATTCTAATTCATCTTGTTGTTTAGAAGCAATTTTAACAAGCTTAGCATAGCTCATTTTTGAGTCACTTTCATAGGATGAGAAATCTGAAGTATCATATGAAACTTTAGATGAAGATACCTTAGCCTTGGCCATGAAGCAGTAGGCGGGAGTCTCGTCTTCACTGCTGTTGTTGGTGAAGAAGGAGCTCGAAGCATTGGCTGAAGCATCTGCCGAAGCGAAAGCCAAACCAGCAACACCATCTGATTCGGACCCAGACCCAGACCTTGAGCCTGATTCAGCTTCGGACCCAGAGACTTCTTCTTAAGAGTCCATTTTTTTACCCAGATAGGCCTTGGCACGGTGAGAAATGCTTCGGCGAGACGAGTGAGTCTTCGACGAAGAACCCTCACGCTTCTTATGGTACTTCTTCTTCTTGTCATCATCAGAATCTTTCTTCTTTTCTCTTCGAGAACCAGATTCATGCCTCTTTGACTCATAGCTTTTGGAAGATCTGTTATGATTGCTTGAGGAATCTCTGTGCGAATGCTTTGACTTGTATTCAATTTCCCACATAGGGCAGTCAACAATAAAGTGGCCTGGTTTCTTGCACTTGAAGCAGCAATTTTCTTTAGCAGGAGAGCTTCTTGAGGACGAACGGTGGGAGGAACTGCTTGAGTGACGTGAAGGATAGCTTTTCTTCGGAGAAGATGAAATTCTTCGCTGGAATCGATTGAAGCGATTCATTATGAGAGCCAAGTCCTTTCCAATCCCTGACGGGTCATCAGATTCGACACCTGAAGTAGAGCTGGGTTTAGGTGAGGAGTGGCGTGTAGCTTTTCCCTTTAGCGCGTGTGATCTTCTTCGAGTTCCATTGACATCACGTTTCTCTTCTTGTTCCATTTCATAGGTGGTGAGTCTCTCAAGAATATCTGTGGGACTCAGATTCTTGTAATCAGTCCTTTCCTTTATCATCAGTATGAGATGATCGACGGATTCATCAAGGGATCGAAGCAATTGTCTGACCACCAGATGATCGGTGATATCGGGAGCACCAGGGGAAACCAACTCACTGGAGAGAATGGTGAGTCTGTTGTAGGTAGCCTCAACTTTCTCACCGTCCTTGCGAGCGAATCGATAGAACTTGCTTCGAAGGGTATCAATTCTTGCATCTTTCTGTGTTGAAGCACCTTCACCAATCTTTTCAAGATAATCCCAAACACCTTTGGCAGAGGCAATGTTCCTCACTTCTAGGTACTTCTCAGCAGAAATGTGATTTGTGATGAATACACAGACTTCATAATCAAGAGCCATACATTTGAGCTCATCAGCAGTGATATCTTTCTTGTCCTTAAAGATAACACCATCCTTGATAATTTCCCAACCAGCCGGATTGATAGCAATAATATTCCTCATCATCTTGTCCTTCCAATAAGGGTAATCCTTCCCATTGTAAGTGGGAATGGGTTCCCCGGAACGTATAGCTGCGAATGACATGCTTGCAAACACTCAAGGAGGTTAATCCAAACAAAGAGTGACTAGCTCTGATACCAATTGAAAGACCAAGTATGTGATCAGAGGGGGGGGGGTGAATGATCACTTCAAATTTTCGCATGAAACCTTGAAGTGAAGAATAACTTAGCAGCAAAAGTAACTCAACAGGAAGGTAAACAGTGAAGCAGAACTAGAGTGAAGCATAACATAGCAAATCAGAAGCATCGAGTCAATTGCATCAAATCAAATCACAGAAGCAATTGTAATACTGAATGTAAGTGCGGAATGTAAAACGAACTCTTGACTCGGTGATGTCTGGTCGACCAGTTCACACTCTGCAAAGTGCTACGTCTGGTTGGAGGGACTTGTGATTGAACACAGGAGATAAACCCTCTCCGTCCGTATCTCCACAGCACCAATCTCCTTGAGCTTGGCCAGCTCTTCACTCCTGGTTGATTATTGAGGAAATCACCGAAACCTTTGACAAACTGGACTTCGAGGTGACAATTACTCTTCGCTCTCTGAAGAACAACTCTCTAACCGTCTAGGAGAATTGCAGTTCTCCAAGATAACAAGGCTAGCAAAATTCTTCCTAAGTCATAGTGAATCACCTCAGATCAGTAGGACTTATGCTTCAGTGGATGGTTTTCAGTTTGGCTTCAGTGGGGTGCTCTCTCTCTCTTATCTGTTAGAGAATAATCTTCGAGCAACCACCCGCCAATGAGGGCGAGGGTGGCCTATTTATAGGTGGCGATCCCTAGGTGCGAAATGACTGAAGTGGCCCGATGCGACAGCTTGACACCTGTCCGCAATGGTCAGATTTCTGATCAATGCGCAACTTTACTTGCGGAACAAGTAAAGCTGACTCATGGACTTGGTTAAGCTTCAGGAGCCGAAAGAACATAATCTTCGCTGGTGAAGCATTACCTAGTGCACATGAGATTTCTCATCTCTGGATTCTCACAGGTTTGGGTTCGATCTGAGTCTTTTTCACCAAAACCTTCAGAGTACATTTACTAAACCCCTCTTGATAGTACGGTTTTTCCTACGACTCAAAGAACTAAAAAATAACTACGCAAAAACTACTAAGTCTTGCGCCATCTTGATCATCTCCTTCGATGAGACGTGCTTCAGGATTCCTTATCTTTTTGGGGGTCGACATCCGTGATGAGTTTCGCTCCAGAGGATATGCTTCAGTGAATATATAAATCTTCCTTGAAGCTTTAGCACCAACCTATAACTTCAGGAACCTAACCTTTTTTTACACTAGAAAACTTGTTAGTTCCTCTAATGTTTTGTCCAACAATATCCAAAACTCATGGGGGCAAAACTTTTCTCTTACAGATACCAACAGAGCAAGACATAGCAGAGCCGGATCTAGAACCGGCTCTGGTGGCTGCAGTACATGCTACCCCCTCATGGTTTGTTCCATATTTGGACTACAAGACCCGAGAAATCCTACCAGCTGATGAGGTAGAAGCTAGACAAATCATCAGGAAAAGCAAATCTTTTGTAATCCTCAATGGAGGGTTACATCGGAAGCCATGCAGATTCTTTCAGAGATGTGTGTCACCAGAAGAAGCCAGAGAAATCCTCAATGAGATACACTCAGGAGACTGCGGGCATCATGACGGCTCTCGCTCGCTGGTGGATAAAGCCTATAGACACGGATTCTGCTGGCTTACAGCACATGCGGATGCAGAGGATATAGTCAAGAAGTGCGATGGATGCCAACGCTACGCAAAGCAAGCACATGTGCCGTCTCAAGAACTCAGGATGATCCTAATCACTTGGCCCTTCGCGGTGTGGGGACTCGATATGGTGGAACCTTTCAAAAGGTCACCTAACAAGAATACACATTTGCTAGTGGCAGTCGACAAATTCACCAAGTGGGTTGAGGCAGAGCCGGTTAGCAAGTGCGATGTATAAACGGCATTGAAATTCCTGAAAAATATATTTTACAGATTCGGCTACCCCCACAGAATCATCACTGATAACGGGTCTTACCTGTCAGAGGGGGTTATATAGAGATTCTGTCAAAAAGAACACATCCAACTCGACCTTGCGTCAGTGGCTCACCTACAAACTAACGTACAAGCCAAGAGAGCCAACCAAGAGTTGCTTCGAGGCATCAAACCCCGACTCTTCGTTCCTTTGGAGAGGATGCCGAGTTGCTGGGAGGAAGAATTGCCCTCAGTATTGTGGAGCATCAGGACGACTCCTAACAGGTCAACAGGCTATACGCCCTTCTTCCTGGTCTATGGAGCCGAAGTCGTTCTCCCAAGTAACATTCGTCACGATTCACCACGAGTCACAGCTTATGTGGAAGCCGATAATGAGAAAGCCCGGCAGGACACCTTGGACGTTCTTGATGAAAAACTAGAACTAGCAGCGGCTCAATTGGCTATCTACCAACAAGATTTGCGACGATATCATAGCCGTTGCATCAAAATTTGGACTTTCCAGGAAGGTGACTTGGTGCTCCGCCTCATCTAGAAGAAGGATGGAATGCACAAGTTGTCTTCTCCATGGGAAAGACCGTTTGTGGTCAGCAAGAACCTGTACAGTGGATCCTACTACCTGGTTTATATATGCGAGAAGGAAAAATCACGCACCTCGATGAAGGAGACTCACAGGTCGTGGAACATCGCACAACTCCGTCCATATTACACCTGAGTACAGTAGGAAACTATTGTACAAAGTCGACACTCGTCGCACCGGCTTTCGCCATATATGTATATAAGTCGACATTTGTCGCAACCGGCTACCGCCGCATAATAAAGTCGATTTTCATCGCAATCGACTCTCAGTCAAATTTATAAAGTCGATCTTAAAATCGCATTTAGGCCATCGCCATAATTAAAGTCGACTTTGGTTGCAAACAGGCTATCGCCATAAAGTCGACTTCGTCGCACCGGCTCTCGCCACACTGATGCATAAAATAAATTTTCATATTGCATAGTCTTGCATACATATTGCATCATATTACATCGCATTTCATATTGCATCATAAATCTCATAATTCTCAGAGACCTGGGGGCTTGATCAACCCTCTATCGGCTTTGAGCATGTATATTGCTTGGATAAGGTGAAAGAGGGGGGGGGGCTTGATGATACTCATCGACTCCTACCAGAAAAAGTTGGCATATATATGTAAAACTTCACATGCGTTTGTTTTTATAAGGGATAAAAGGGGGGGTTCAATGGTTCCCATCGAGTCTTAAAAACCGAAGATATCCTGGCATACACATGAATTGGTCACCCATGCCGTCTAGCCTGTACAGATTAGAGCTTCCATAACTAACGCGCAACCGGTTGGTCTAAACTTCAAGGTTTACATAAACCATCTATCAAATTTAGTCCTAAGAGTCGGGCATGCTAGTTACTGGAAAGCCGGCTCTACAGAGATGTTTCGACTTTTTCAACCAATAATCTCTGTCAACGCGAGGAGATGAGGTCTAAGTCGACTTCTACTAGCCTTTACATTACATTCTTGCATTTACAGCATCATGCATAATCACAATTTTTTCTCACAAATAAAAGTTAGACCTATGTGACTCGGCACAAGCACTCAGGTGCCTATATCGAATCATGGGGACTACACTTCAAAAAAAATCTTCTCAAAGACCCGACATGATGCAATGATGTTCATGCCGGCTCTTGAGGACTACACTTCGAAAGTTTTCTTCTCAAGCAAAGACTCGGTACAGCACCCAGATGCATACACCGACTCTTGGGGAGTAACACTTCGAAAATTTCATCTTCGAAGATTTGGCTCGATGCCATGATGATCATGCCAACTCTTGGAGAGTAACACTTCAAAAAAAATGACCCGGTACGGCACGCAAACGTGACCACACCAACTCATGGGGGCTACAAGTCGATCTATCCTATGAGTCAATTACCGGTACACAGCTATTCTGAATCGACTCAGGGGGCTACAGATACAGACATTATCAAAAAATATTGTCTCTCATACATTATGCAAAAAAACATTCAAAGTCTAAAATAAAACCGACTTATGGACTCGATGTAAATTCATAATTTTCATTCATCAAAACAGCCGAGTCTTACATCAAAAGAGGCAACCTTACAAAAAAAGTAAAGGCCAAACTCGGCAAAATACTACTAAGAAAAAGCTACAGCTTCAGTCGTCATCTTTAGAGTCGGCTTCATCTTCAGTTGAAGAAATATGGACTTCCTATTCATTATTGAGGAGTTCTTCATCGCTACTGCTGGAACTCTCCATGCAGCATCAGGCTCGGTCACCATCCGAGTCAAAGATCCTAGCTCACAAGGTGTCATCACCATCATATCTGAAGATAATAGTGTCTCCTCTTGAGATGTTCCTGGAGCGAAGAAAAGTTTTCTAACCTCGCTCAAAAAACATGGAGTCGTGGCTAGAAAATCTAGTAGCGACCCAAACGGGCCCATGAGGACATCCCTCAGAACAAAGCCAAAGACCCGAGGGCCTTGAATCAATCACAAGTTGAGTAAAAGAATCAGGAAGCTTGATCCAACGACGAATCGTCTGAACAAGAATCAAGAACTCACCCCTCTCATGAGAAGAAGGGGGAGATTCAGATAGAGAGGCGGCTCGAGCACTTCTTCCCTTACCTCTGCCACGTCCACGACCGCGGTCACGACCTCGACCACGAGTGCCTGCGCTGGAACCTAGCTCATTGGCCGTCAAAGGAACATGAGCACCGATCTTGGGAACCATGGAAAGAGAGAAGAAGAAGAATAAGAAGAAGAAGAAGATGCGGGCACTTGAAAAATAAAGCCACCCGATGGCTATTTATAGCAGTTCCGAGGAGAAGATCAATCAACACCATAAATGACATAGGTGAACTACCCATGGTAGATGACATTTATGGAAAGACTCCTCGATTCCCACTACAACATCAATGCCTCCAACCGACGTTTCGGGCAGTGTGACCATAAATACCATACTGGATCTTTGATTGAAAAAATCAAAAGAAAATTTCAAAGTTGGAAGATGAAACGAAGAGATAAAGAGAAGATAGATACCGACTCCTTTTAAAACTCAAAAGAGGTGGGAGTCGGTCTATCTGAATTAGGGAGTCGGCAACCACGATGATGATAAGAAGATTGTTGCAAAGACTAAAGCATCACAACAATCCTAGGGGCTAATGTCGAGGGGATGGACCAGGCCCATAACCCGGCATTAGGTCTATGGCCGACTCACCTACGGAAGGCCCACAAGAGAAGACCCGGCCACGGACCGACTGCGCTAAAGAAGGAAGATCGAAGTTGTAGAAGGAATTGGACTTACCTTGTATAGCTCATAGCTATTTGTAAAGTAGAATAGGACTCCATCTCGTGTCGGAGTCGGACTCGCGGAATCCTGGTACCCGGCGCCTTTATAAGCCGAGGTCCATGGGATCCATGGGCAAGAGAACAATATCAACCTAAGATAGGACTACACACTTGTCGGCGAAACCTAGATCTCATCGAGTCTAAGTTTACGAGCCGAATCTCTTGTAATTGTCCACCCGACTCCTCTTTCGAGAGTCGTAATCCGTAATAATAGCAAGAAGGAGTAAGCTTTTACCTCGAGACAAAGAGGGGCTGAAACCTGGGTAAATCGCCGAGTCTCTTGTCACTGTCGACTCTCTACACGAAATCGCCTCGTAGCAAAGGTCCCATGTCAAGTTCGACTCTTCGGACACCTGCCGTGACTTTCCCACGACAAACTCAATATACTAAAGTTTCACACTTAGTCTCCTTTGGAATCTTATCATGACTCGTCCCAAGACCACTAGCCAGGTACAAGTCAATTTGATCCACTCCCTTTCAATATTTTGAGCACTCATGCAATGGATGAGCGTAAGCACGAGAGTTGACACTTAGGATGGCAAAGAGAGAGATAAGGAAGACAAAAAGGTGTGAAAGGCTCACATCAATGAGGACAATCATAGGTGAGAGAAGGCAAAATGATAGATATGATTTGAGGAGTAGGGATTGCCATGCAACGGATGCACATATGAGCTAAGAAAAGCTCTCCAATGGAACTAGTGGGGGTGTATCCAACTTGGTCGCTCAAGAAGACCTAGAGCTCGTTTGAGGAGGCTCATCCTTGGAATATGCAAGCCATTTTATATGGTGTGAAGGACCCCACATAGCTATATGCATATATGATCATCTCTATGGAGTACAAAATATAGAGGGAGTACGAGTGTGGATCTTTCAAAAGGAATAGTAGTGTTGCCCCTTCCTCTCTTTTATTTTCTTTTTCTCCTTTTGCTATTTTTTGTATATTTTGGTGGCCTCAATGGCTCTTTCTATTTAACTCTCCTTTGTCCTCTTTGGGATCTTTTAAATTTTTCCTCTTTGGGATCTTTTCCTCACTTAAGGGCAACACTATTTTACAAGAAGTATAGAAGATCTTCACACTTTACAAAGTACTCAACATAAAGAAAATGGAGCTATCATGATGTATGCAAATGTATGCCTCTGCCAGTGTAGCAGGAACATGTATGAAATGAAGATCAAGTCAAGAGAAGGTGGAAGTTGCATGGCAATATATCTCGGAAAGGCTATGGAAATGCCTTGATAGGTAGGTATGGTGGCTGTTTTGAGGAAAGATATAAGGAGGTTTATGATGACAGAGCGTATCATGCCAAGGGTTTGGATGCACCGACGAGGTGGATGCCAACTCTCGGAATGAGAAGAGGGCAATGCACGTTACCGAAGAGGCTAGCAAATATGAGGATGTGGAAGTGTCAACTTTCAATACTTACATTAGTCCGAAGAACTCATGCACTTATTATCGGTAACTCCCAATCTAATAAGGAGGTTCACAAAGAGACAAGTACCCCAAGGAGGAGTGTATGGGGGTTTGGTTATCCTTGCGCATCCTCGACTCATGGTACGTGAGTGTACTCTAATATCCGATCCCTCCAAAGATTAGTAATCCATCTAGTAGCTAGAGTTCTCAACTAGTTTTGTAGGTCTTGAAAATAAACACGGATTGCCAAAAATATGACACCTATCAATAATAGGATAGATCTCTTGACACCAAAAGTTCAAACATTACTCACAACAATACCTCAAAACTATTGCAAGTTACTACTACAATTGAATAGCAACCTCAATTACCTACTTCAAGACAAGACACAACTCAGTGCAACAACCAACTCTCTTAACAAGATAAACATGGAAACTAAAGAGAGTTCTAGAAACAAACTAAAAAAATGTAAGGCTCTTGATAAATATAGACATGAAAACTAAGAGCTAAACATGGCAGCAGCTACGAAAAGATAAAGAACACACAACAGAAGAAAGATAAGCATGAAAATCATATGATGTGTTCTAGTTTGAAGTGGAGTGTGTTTCTCTCCCACACAAAGTAAGCTGGGTTCTAACTTGTTAGGAACAGCAAGCAAAGATAAAGAAAACTAAAAAGGAAACCTAAGAGCGAGACGCTCCAAGCATAGCACATAACGCATGAAGTCATAAAAATATAGTGAGACGAAGGACGAACTGATGATTGTCGATGGAGAAGGGGATGCACGGGGGCATCCCCAAGCTTAGACGCTTGAGTCTACTTGAATATTTATTGGGGATGCATGGGGGCATCCCCAGGCTTGATCGTTTAACACTCCCGAATCTTCTTTCATCATCTTCCCTCGCACACTTGAAAGCTCCCTTCATCCATAACTCATCATAAGCTGATTACAGAGGTTAGTACCCTTAATAAAATAATTTTCCTCTACTAGAAATAAAGATATTCTTGAAGAGCTACTATTTCTCAAGATTTATAAAAAGTTTTTTCAAAGAAAAAGCAAGCTTAAGGTTCCCAAAAGTGAGGAAAGGCAAAACGTGGCAGAATATGTGAAAAACAGAATAGCAGGTAGTAAATAATTTTTTCGGGGTACTTCTGCAACTCAAATCAAAAAACTCAGAGAAGACGCTCGAAAGTCAATTGTATGGAGCACACAGTCAAAAGTATTCAGATAAAAAAGATGATCTAGTGATTTTAGGCTAATTTTTTCGTCCAAGGACAGAATCTGTTTTCTGGACAGCATGTCACAACTTTTGAACTTTCTTTCAATTGGAGGCTAAACTTTGCAGAAAGCTTGAAAGTAAAGATAAAATGATGTTGCTACAGTAGTAACAATCATCAAGACCCCTAAAAACATAAGTAAAAACATCTTGGGTTGCCTCCCAACAAGCGCTTTCTTTTACGCCTTTAAGCTAGGCATAACGCAAAAAGATCAAGTTTTATCAAGAGAGAGAGAATAGCTAGCCCATGTAACGGACTCAAAGGGTAACTTAATCTTCTTCATTGGGAAGTGTTCCATCCCCTTCTTGAGAGGGAATTGAAATTTTATATTCCCCTCTTTCATGTCAATAATGGCACCAACGGTGTGAAGAAAAGGATGTCCCAAAATAATTGGACATAAAGGTTCACACTCTATATCCATAATAGTGAAATCAAAGGGAACATAATTGTCATTGAAAATGATAAGAACATCGTCGATCTTCCCCAAAGGATTCTTTACGGTAGAATCAACGAGACGAACACCAAAAGAACAAGTATCAAAAGGCTTCAATTCAAACATATCATACATTCTTTTGGGCATAATGGAGGTACTAGCTCCAACATCACATAAAGCATAGCAAGAGAAGTTATTCAATTTAATTTTGATCATATGATCCCAACCATACTCTAGCTTCCTAGGTATGGAGGCTTCTATTCTAAGCTTCTCCTTCCTATCTTTGATGAGAGCATTAGTGATATGCTCCGTGAAGGCAAGATTTAGTGTGCTAGTGTGGGGGTCTCTAGACATTTTGTGTAGTAAGCTAATAACTTCTGAGAGGGTGCAACTATCAAAATCAATGTCACTACTATCAAAGGTGGTAGTGGTGTCATCTAGGCTCACTTGTTTGAAAGCCTCTATGTTCATAGGAGTTTCTTCATCTATGGTTGAGGTAATAGCATCACCATTATTAGGTCCAATGGGACTAGGAGTGTGTTGGGTGCTAATAGTTTGGGTGTCCTCAACAATTTGAATAGTAGCAACAATGTTGTTTGTAGGAAGGATCTTAATTCTATCCTCTTCCTCCTTTTCTCTAGCCCATCTTTATTTAAGTTTAGCATCATCCTAATGTTTTCATTAATTTGCAGTTGAATAACATTAATAGGAGTGGCCTTCCTCTCCTCGAGGGGAGAGGTTCTAATTTTAAGCATCTCAATATCTAGGGCTAAGTTTTCTACCTTCAAAGAGAGATTATCTAATTTGTCTAATATTTCCTCTACACTCTTGTTGAAGGCTTTTTGGGTAGTGATAAAGTCTTTAAGCATGGTTTCTAATTCAGAGGTGGGGTTCTTGTTGCTAGGATAAGTGTTGTTGTTCCCATAGTTGGATGGAAACGGTCTAGGATTGCTAGCAAAATTACCCCTATAAGCATTATTGTTGAAGTTGTTTCTAGAGATAAAGTTCACATCTAATTGTTCTTGAGCAACCAAAGAATTTAAAGGAACATCGTGAGGATCAATAGGAAATTTCTTGGTAAGTAGAGACATAATCAAGTCAACTTTTTCATTTAGGGAGGAAATCTCCTCGACAGAGTTTACCTTCCTACCTATTGGAGCACGTTCGGTGTGCCAATGGTAATAGTTGGTCATCATCTCATCTAGAAGTTTATTGGCAGCACCAAGTGTTGTTGACATAAAGGTTCCTCCCGCGGCCGAATCTAAAAGGTTCCGCGAGGTAAAGTTCAAGCCTGCATAAAAAGTCTGGATAACCATCCAAGTAGTCAAACCATGTGTAGGGCATTTCTTAACTAGAGATTTCATTCGTTTCCAAGCTTGGGCAACGTGTTCATTATCCAATTGTTTAAAATTCATAATGTTACTCCTCAATTGGATAATTTTAGCAGTGGGTAGTACTTCCCAATAAAAGTATCTTTGCACTTATCCCAAGAATCTATGTCATTCCTAGGCAAGGATTGAAACCAAATTTTAGCTCCTTCCCTCAAAGAGAAAGGAAAAAGCTTAAGCTTAATAACATCACCTTCTAATTCTTTATACTTTTGCATATCACATAGCTCAACAAAATTATTTAAGTGTAAAGCAGTATCATCTCCAGCACCAGAGAATTGATCTCTCATAACAAGGTTTAACAAAGCAGGTTCGATTTCATAAGAGGTAGCTGGAGTGCTAGGTGTGGCAATAGGAGTACATATAAAATAATTGTTGTTGTCACTAGTGAAGTCACACAAGTTGGTGTTTTCAGTGGAACCCATAGAGGGACATGCAATTTTTTTGTGATTTTCGATAAAGGACACTAAGATAAAAACTGAAAGGTAAACTAACAAGACTAAAAAGCAAAGGTAAAAGATAGTGTGCTACTCCCCTATCTTGTAGTTTGGATTCCCCGGAAACAGCGCCACAAATTTCCTTGATGCGCGAGAGATGATAATGGCTTCTCACCCTTCATTGGTTATCCCAAGTGGAAGGTGAGATGTAGGATAGCCGCAGATTTCCCTCGATGAAGACACCAAGGTTATCGAACCAGTAGGACTCCAAGGTCGACAAGTAGGTGGCAATGGCGCTAGAAATTAGGCGGTTGACGTGGACCTACACACAGATACAAATAACTTTGCTCCCAACGAAGTTCAGAGAGGTTGTCAATCTCTCCGGCCTTGTTGTTTACAAAGGATCAAACGCAAGGGATAAAGGATAATAGTGATTGCAACTGGAAAGTAAAAGCAGGAAATAAATTGAGCGTGTAAACAGTGATGAGAATATGGACCGGGGTCCCATGATGTTCACTAGTGATGTCTCTCTCCCAAAAGACGATAAAACTGCTATACGAGGTAAAAAATCACAGTTGGGCAATTGACAGGATTAAAAACGCACCGCAATGTTAACTATGCTACAAAGAAAGGAAGAGGCTCAAAAGCATGGGCGGTACGCAAAAATAAGTAGACCGAAATCCAACTGCATCTACTACTAATCATCCACCTTGAGATATCTATCCAGAACATCTCGCTAGTATTAAGTTGCGAGCCGCACCCAAAGTGCAAACCCAAAGCAACAAACAACTGCATTAAAAGAATTTTGTGTAAAGTAAACAATCCTTGCAACCGCGGTTACAAGCACCGTTGTTTTCCCCCTTGTGGCAACAGCACATCCCCTAGACTCATGTTTCTGTCACTCAAGCTAGTGATCACAGGGCATGAACCCACAATCGAGCATAACATTCCCTTTTGGAGTCACTACCTACTACTTGGCCAAAGCAATAAAAAACAACGAAGAACATGCAAGAATTACTCAAAAACAAAAATATAAAAGATAAGAACCAAATATATTACTCCACAAACTGAACAGTCTCATAGTCCATCAGATCCCATCAAACTTAGCATAGCAACAGCAGAAATAATTACTCCCTTCGTCCCATAATATAGTATTGTTTTGTGATCTATGTTAGTTTACAAAACGATACTATATTATGGGACAGAGGTAGTACATATGTGCCTTGATCATGTAGGGCACCTCACAAGGTCTAATCCATGAAGAACAAAGAGGGGAGGAGAACATCACATAGCTACTGATCACGGACCCATGGTCCAAGGTAGACTACTCACGGATCATCCGGGAAGAGTTCATGGTGGAGGAGAGGCTCTCGGAGGTCCATCCTCCCTCCGGCAGGGTGCCGAGAAGAGGTATGCTGGCGCTCTCGATCTTGGAAGTGCGGCGGCAGCGGAACAGAGGCAAGATCACGAAAAAGGGTTATGTCTTCGAAAGAATCCCGTAACGGAGAATATATAGGCGAAGGGGGGCAGCCAGGGGGCCACCAGGGGTCCAGGCGGCCCCTTGGCGCGGCCCCACCATAGGGCGCGTCGGGAGGGCACTTGGGCACCTGGTGGTGGCCCTCTGGCCCCACTTTGGTGTTTCCGGAAGCTTCCGGTACGTTGATTCTTTATTGGATTTTTCCTGAATTTTTGGAGCACTTTTAATATGGGGGAAGCCTGAAATAGAAAAACAGCAGAAAACAGGAACTGGCACTGTGGTGCACTGAGTTAATAAGTTAGTCCAAATATGATCAAAAGTGTATGAAAGTGTATCTAGATCATAGCAATATCACACAAAACATGCATGGAGCAAGAAGAAATTATAGATATGTTTGGGAGATAAATAGAAACAGCCAAAGAGGCCATAAAAATACAAAAAGGGAGAAAAAAGAGAAAAAATAGATAAAAAGAAAGAACGGGGCAACACTACTATTCCTTTTGAAAGATCCACACTCATACTCCATTGCTATATTTTTACTCCATAGAGATTATCATTCATGCATAACTATGTGGGGACCTTTACATTATAGAACTTGGCTTGCATATTCCAAGGATGAGCCTCCTGAAATGAGATTTAGGCCTTCATGAGCAAACAAGTTGGATGCACCCCCACTAGTTCCATTAGAGAGCTTACCTTGGCTCACATGTGTAACAACCCATTTGCAATAAGTAGAAATCAACATGAAGTTTGTACTTTGTCTGATGACTTTGTAACTTGGCATGATGCTAAGGTTTAACATTTCATGTGATGATTTAATTTTGCTTTGGGATTGGAGCCCACCTGTTTTGGTTTCAAGTGCACCCAAGTTGGTTCAAGTAGCATGTTCATGCAATTGTTCCATTTGCATCTCATCTCCCCTAGAATTCAATTTTGGCCTAGCCATTTCTTTTGCCTTGGGGAAGGTTTTCATCTTCTCAAAACATTTTTGTCCTCAACAAAAAGGTGTGGTGTAGTTCAAAGTGTTTTTGAATTCAAAAGGAGCTCCACATTTTGTTGTTGCCAAAAATGCCCAAACCAATTTTAGAAAGTGGCATATATTCTAAGGTTTATTTTACATATTTTTATGTGTTATAAAACCTAAAGCATATTTCTGTTAAACCCAAAACCCTCATCTGTTTTATTTTATTTTTTTTCTAAAATAGAAAAGGAGGGGCAGAGGGGCCTGTTTATGTTCTTTTTCAATTCCCTATCGCTGGCCCAGTCCAACTGGGCCTTGCTCCCCTCTCTTGGGCTCTAGCCCATGCCGAAGGGGTAAGTGGCAAGGCACCCCAGCCGATTGATCCGCATCGAATGGCTCTGGAGCGCCACCTTTCCAGTGTGTCGGGGGGACCTCGTCGGGCTCCTCTCACACCGGCGTCCACGCAGACAACGACGGCCGTCGACGTGGTCGGGGACCTCCCCTTTATAAGCGAGGCCTCGTGACCGGCTCCGGGAGAACTAGGGTTTCTATCCCCCCCTTCAATTTCTCTGCCGCCGCTCCTCATCGCCCGCTCGAGCCTCCCATGTTTCGCCGTGGCTCCGGTGAGCAGAGCCCAATTCGTCGCCGTTCGCGCCCTATCTTTGAGCCCGTGCTCATGCATAATCTTCTCCGCGCTGATGATTATCTTCTGCTCCCCGCTGGTCCTAGCCTGGTGAAGAGGAGTGCTCCCACGTCGACGACCCCGTCGACCATCTTCGTCTCCGGCGACGGCCGCTTTCCTTCATCGTCTCCGCGACGTCCCACTCGTCAACGGCACCCCCTAGGTGAGCTGGGCCTCCTCCTTTTCCCCGTAGAGCTCGTCTGCCTTGGCCGCGTCGTGTGACAGGTGTGTCTGTCCGCGGCGAGCGTCGCCGCCAAGTCTTCTTTTGTCGCCGTGGTCCTAGCGAGGTCCGGGCGTAGGTAGGCGTGCACTGCGAGTGCCGAGAGCACGTCAATAGCAGCCAAGGCAAGTCCTTTGCGCATGCCCGTAGTTAAGAGAGCACGGCCTGAACTTCTTCAGACCGTTTGCCTCCGTGTAGTTCAGGCCAAGCTAGCGTCGCCGTCGCTGCTTCTCCGGCGAGGCCACGTGTGTGGGCGTGGAGCTGGGAGTCCCCTCTGCGTGTTGAGCCCCTCCACGTGTCCTGTGTCGCTTTATGGGTGAGGCTAGTCTCGCCGCCGTGCACGGCCTTCGTCTTCAGGTGCAGAGTCAGTGACCCGCTTCGTCTTCAGGCGAGGCTAGGGCCGCCGTCGTTCGAGCTCCGTCCAGATCCCGGCGCGTGCGCGTGCGTGGATGTGCCAGCTAGCCCTCCTCAGTGGCCATCGACGTCGTGTTGCAGCGTAGAGGTCGCTAGGGTCGCCGTCATTTGTCGCCACGTTCGTCTGCCAGTCGTGCAGCTTCAAGTTTAGAGTTTGGTGAGTGGGGTGCAGCAACTTCACCTTCTCTGCTTGTCCACCTCTGTCAAGTTCAGTCGAGCAGCGCAGTGGCAAGCGAGCAGTGCAGCCAGGGGTGTGGCTTGGGTTCGAACCCCGCCGGAGGCAAATGCACCCCTTTTTTTCCCTTTTTGTGTGGGAGGCTGACCACTGGGCCAACCTGGTCAGTGGCTCAAGCCACAGTGGCCTTGCTGGGCTGAGTCCAGCAGCCCCTTATCAGGCCGCAGCAGCTTTTTGGGCCAGCACCAGCCGAGGTCGGCCCAGGGGGACTGCCCCTCTTTTTTTTAGATTTCCCTTTTCTGTAATTGCTTAAATTCCAGAATTTTGGATATTTTGAATCTTGCAAGTGCTAGCGCTTTTTGCAACATGTCATATATGTTTTCTGGGCAGAAAAATGCAACGGATAGAATGGTATTGCCCATTTAGTGTTTTGAGCAAGTAAAAATGGAATGTGACACAATTGTCACTTGTGCCACCATTTTTTCCTTTCTTTTCTTTGTCCAACTTTGTTTTCACTTGTTCCAATAGCCATTTCATTTATACATTTGGGGCAGAATAATCAAGGAATGTGAGCCCTCCATCTTGTGTTTTGTCTAACACAACTATGGAGGTGGTGTACATGACACATGTGCCCAATCCTTTTCCTTTTAGCTCAATGATTTTGCCACTCAAATTCTTTTTCTTTTGTTCAAATGCTTGAGTTCCATAAGTTTTCACACTCAATGCATGCCCCGTTTATTTTTTCCTTGCTTCAATTCTTGTCACATGCTAGTCACTTCTTTTTCACATGTGACTTTCCTTTTGGTACATCCTTTGGTGTCAAATTCACCGACATTTTTCTCCGTCTCCGGAATCGATAGTTATTTCACGATGTTTATTTTGTTAATGTTGTTATTGTTTCATGCCATGCCATATTGCTATGATATATACACCAAAGTTAAGGCTATGACCAAAGCCATAAAAATATAAATAATTGCATGTGCAGTAGTTGACGTGTCGTCAACACCTTCATTTAAATTTGACTACATAGGGTCACATCATGCCAAATTAAACTTGATCATACCATCTTGCCTGTACATTGCACCCCTTGCTTACTTGTGTGCCTTTTCCTTGCCGGTACCTTACGTTAGCACCTGAGACTGCCGAGGAGACTTACGTGGAGATTTCCGACACCGAGCCCGAGGACCCTGCTACGTCTGCTCCATCGACCGATTACCCAGGCAAGGGGAAGATTCATACCATTACTTGATACCTTTCTCCTACCTGCCTAGCTATAGTCTAGAACGTTTGTTTGATCCTATCCACCTTGTTCATGCCATAATCAAACCCAACAGCCATGATCCCCGCATCCCAGCAAAACATTGTATTGCTAAGTTACCGCTGCTTAGCCATTGCTTAGTTTGAGTAGGAAAACTTGCTGCTTACCCTATGCTTGGTTGGGATATCATGTTATTTAAAGAAGTTGGTTGATATTTATTATTATGATGTTAATTTAGATCTGACGAAGGATGGGATACCAGGCTGATCCCGCCAGGTGTTTTGTTCCATTTGAGTCACCTAGGTCCCAAGTTTCGGATATTGTGTTTCTTGACGAGCGTGCCTAATCGTGTGTGGGATTCTATGGGGTCCCCTTGTCTTACCTACCTAGATCCAAACAGTTCTAGTGGTGGCCCGAGCTGATTTACTATTTGCCAACGTGTGTGTGCTGGTGGTACCCCAGTTGTTTACAACCACCTTGGGCTAGGAGGACTTGTTCCTTGGCTGGCCCACCTCGACCGGCTGAGGACCCGGTCTCATATGAGATTAACCGGCAATCCAAACCTAGAGTCATACAGTAGAGACCGATTCGAGAGCGCGGCCGGCTTTTGAGTTGGGTGTCGACTCACCGGGGGCCACCCGGAATTGTGCGTTGTTAGTTAGAGTGACTCTGACATACCAGAGTTTCAGGCGCTTACCTAGCCAAGTGCAAACCGGGCGTACATGCGAAGCCTATGATGGGCAGTTGGTACACCCCTGCAGGGTGAAATCTTTTCGAAAAGCCGTGTCCGCGCTTATGGACGACTTGAGACCTACTCCTTGTTCATAGAATAACATCAATTTGAATCATAATTACAACTTGCCTACCGTGTGAGTGCCTTGGTTGCTTTTCTTTGTCCAGGGGGACCGAGAGAAGATCCAGGTTGTGTTATGTTTGACGTAAGTAGGTGAATATCAGACCTATGACACGATGTCACGTGCAAATCTTGGATCTTACCCCTATTCTATTAGAACGATAGCCACTATATATGCTAGTGCGTCTGCAACCTTTACCTTTACCTGGCCTTAACGTAGGAAGTTAGTTATCCTGTAATGATGTAATCTCACCCCTGGTTTCCTTTTGTGCTTTTACTGTTTTGCCTGATCGGCCGCTGCAGTTGACTACTACCTCGACCCGAGCACCAGACGATACTTCATGGAGGTGCCTCCGGAGGACGGCGATGAGGATGACTTCGTTCGGTAGATCCTATAGTTGGGCTCCGACGATCCGTGGGTGGACTATTTATGTGCAGCCCTCTCTAGGGCCATTTGGATTTTGACCGTACTCGGTCGTGATTGTCTTCCGCTTGTTGCATGATGTACTGTTGGGTCTATGGACCTCTGAAATGATGTAATAAATACCAGCGGTGATGTATGCCCTGGACTCTATATATTTATGCCTTAGTATAAAGTTCTTTGTTCTTATATCTGTTGTCGAGAATCCGGCAGCGACACGAGTGCGAGTGTCGTGAGTCGGTGGCCTTTTATGCGCTACTAACTTGGGAGGGACGCGAAAGCGACTAACTTGAGTTAGCACCGCATCGGGGACCTTACAACTTGGTATCAAAGCAGGACTGACTGTAGGACCCCTTACTGGCCGAAGTTGAGTCTAGAAACTATTTTGTAGTTATTAAGAAAAAAATCAGAGAGTAGGAACTCTTTATTTTTCTTCTTACCCCACCCTCCCACCCTATTTTCTGTGAGGAAGTGAAACGTTGTTTTCTCTCTGCAACTTATCCCCTTTCAAAACAAATCTAAGTTTTCGTTTACTTGAGGCTCCGATTCCTCTATAATTTTTTGCTAGCGATGAGAAGGGTTGGCGTACGTTGAGAACATTGAGCCGCCACTTGGGGTTGAAAACTCCACCGCGCTTACGGCGTACCTCAGGTGAAACTCCTACACATGGATGGTTGGCATCCGCCGGATGTGGTTCCTCCCCCTAAAGGAGACCGCTTCGGCGGGCCGCTCAGGGCAGATGTCTCAACGTTCAGGTCTTCAACCACTCATATATATTGTTGTGTGCTCGCTAGCAGATTATTATCTTGGATTCGGATGATCTCGGTCTGGGGATTCCAGTAGCACCTAGCTTTCGACTTTCCGGGTTAACCTTGGTGGATATTTTAGCCTTCGGCTTTCTCATACCTCGTGAGGAAGTTTTGTTATCAATATTGCTTTATCTTCTGGTTTCGTCAATGTTTCAACCATGTTCTCATAAGTGTTCCTGTATACAGGATGCCAAGAGCGAACATGTCGCCGCCAGAGAACCCTCTCCTTGGGGAGGCTGTGACCGCAGTGGCTCAGGGCACAGCTGCGATCTTACAGATGTTGCAGAACCAGATTGCCCAGAGGAGTGATCGACCACAGTACAACACTCTGCAGCAGTTCCTTGCTATCAACCCCCCCCCCCTAGGTTCTCCGAGGCTCGAGACCCGCTGGAAGCGGATGATTGGATCGCAGAGATCAAGAAGCACTTCAATGCAAACACAGTCAGACCAGTCGACTACGTCACCTTCGCCTCGTTCCAGCTTCAGGGTGCAGCAGCCAGCTGGTACGATAACTACAAGGCCAACAAGGGAGATGCTATCATCACGTGGGCAGACTTCGTCGCAGACTTCAGAGCAGCACATATTCCGAGTGGCTTGATGGATAGGAAGCGAGAGGAGTTCTTGGCTCTGAGACAGGGTGACAGGTCAGTTCAGGAGTACAACCTGGCCTTCGTCAGGCTCGCTAGGTACGCTCCGGAGGAGGTCAGCACAGAGGCCAAGAGGATTGCCAGGTTCCGTGGGGGTCTCAGCACAGAGATCAAGTACGCACTCACCCAGTGCAACCCCACGCTGTTCCCGCAGTTCGTGGATCAGGCTATCCACCAGGAGTCAGCCAGAGCAGAGTGGGATGCAGACAGGAAGCGCCGGAGAGAGCACAGTTCTGCAGTGATGGTCCACAAGAAGGCAAAGACTTAGGTCACAGAGGCACCCCCGCAGAGGCAGCAGTTCCAGCAAAGGGGGGCAGTTGTCCGCACTTTTTCCCGCCCTCCCGTACTAGTTCAGCAGGGGCCTCGCTCTACACCACCACACGCGAGGCCACCCAGGCCGCCGCAGCAGCCCAGGTCAGGCGTGATCTGCTACAAGTGCAGAGAGCCGGGGCACACTTCTCCCAACTGCACCGATCCGCGCTTTGCTCGGCTCCCACCGCCTCCACCTCGCTCTACTCCGAGCACCGCGATGGTGAAGGCACAGCCACGTGCAGTTCGAGTGAACAACGTGATGCTCACAGATGCGCAGCAGTCTTCAGAGATCGTTCTTGGTAGGTTGCTTGTGTGTTCAGTTCCCGCGACAGTTCTGTTCGATTCCGAAGCTTCCCATTCGTTCGTATCGCACTCCTTTGCTTCAACAAATGACCTTCAGACCGAGTTGCTCCAGAAACACCTTGCGGTTCACAATCCTGGTTCAAGTTCTAGCTCGTCCATTTTTGTTCCAGATGCGGAGATCTGTATCCAGGGTGTAATCTTTTTAGCATCCCTGGTTGTCTTGCCTCGTTCCGACATTGATGTCATTTTGGGCATGGATTGGCCTGTGCAGCACAAGGCCAACATTGATTGCCCTTCAAGATCTGTGAAGTTGATACATGATTCAGGCGCAGAAGTCTTGTACACTTGTGGCTCAGCGGCAGGAGAAGCACAGTTGTACGCCTTGAATGCAGGAGTTGCACCTTTTCTCGAAGAAGTCAAGGTTGTCTGTGAGTTCCCAGACGTCTTTCCAAAGGAGTTGCCAGGAATTCCCCCAGTTCGAGCTATTGAGTTCGTTATTGAGCTAGAGCCTGGTACTCAGCCGATTTCTAGGCATCCGTACAAGATGTGTTCAAAGGAGTTGATTGAACTCAAGAAGAAGTTGACAGAGTTGGAGGCAGGCGGTTTTATCCGCGCGAGCACTTCCCCTTGGGGTGCACCAGCTTTGTTTGTCCAGAAGAAGGATGGGACTAGCCGCTTGGTCCAGGACTATCGCGGTATCAACAAGAAGACCATCAAGAACAAGTACCCTTTACCTCGCATCAATGATCTGTTCGAATAGTTGAATGGGGCTAAGGTGTTTTCCAAGATTGACTTGAGGATGGGGTACCATCAAATCCGTGTTCGTGAAGAGGACATTCCCAAGACCGCGTTCAGCACACGTTATGGGCTGTATGAGTTCACAGTCATGACTTTCGGCTTCTCAAATGCCCCTCCAACATTCATGAGAGCTATGAACTATTTGTTCCAAGAATGGCTTGATGTGTTTGTGATCCTTTACCTCGACGACATTCTTGTCTATTCCAACTCAGAGGCTGAACATGAGGAACATTTGCGCCTGGTGCTGCAGAAGTTGAGAGATCACCGTTACTATGCCAAGTTCTCCAAGTGTGAGTTTTGGCTGGACAAGGTCAATTTTCTGGGCCATGTTATTTCCGCTGAGGGAATTGCGGTTGATCCAGAGCGAGTCCGCACTATTCAAGAGTGGGCTCCACCGAAGAATTTGAATAAGCTAAGGAGTTTTCTCGGCCTCGCCAGTTATTGCAGGAGGTTTGTGAAGAATTTCTCCAAAATAGAGAAGCCAATGACTGAATTGTTGTGCCAAGGAAAACGGTACACTTGGTCACCATCTTGCCAGTCATCCTTCGAGGAGTTGAAAGAGAAGCTGACCACAGCTCCAATTCTCACACCGCCAGATGAGTCGCATCCTTTTCAGGTGTTTTGTGATGCCTCCTTGCAAGGTCTAGGCGGAGTTTTGATGCAAGGCAGAAATATTGTGGCTTATACCTCATGGCAGTTGAAGACGAGTGAGAGGAATTATCCCACGCACGACTTGGAGCTTGCAACAGTTGTGCACGCTTTGATCACTTGGCGACACCTCCTCTTAGGGAGGAAGGTGGATGTGTTCACCGACCACAAGAGTCTGAAGTACTTGTTCACTCAGCCAAATCTGAACTTGAGGCAAAGAAGATGGCTTCAAACCATTACTGAGTACATAGTTGATATTCAGTACACGCCTGGGAAGGCAAATGTCATAGATGATGCGCTGAGCCGCAAGGGCGATTGCAATAATATCCAGGTGCAGAAGATCCACCCTTATTTGTGTGAGTCCTTTAGAAGGCTCAATCTCGAGCTAGTTCCAGCAGGCTACCTTGCCAACCTTGTGGTAGAGCCCACTATCCATGAGAAGATCCGTGAAGCTCAGTCTGGCAGCTCAATGATACAAAAGATCAAACAGGGTATTGCCGCCTCAGTTCCAAAGTACGGTTGCTTTTCAGTGCATAATGACGGCACCGTGTTGGTCGAAGAGCGAGTTGTTGTTCCCAAGGAGGGAGATCTCAGAGAGGTCATCATGAAGGAAGCCCATGATTCGAAGCTATCGATTCACCCTGGCAGTACAAAGATGAATCAAGATCTCAAGAAAAGCTTTTGGTGGACTCGTATGAAGCGGGATGTTGCCCGTTACGTGTCTCAGTGTGATGTGTGCAGGAGAGTGGAGGCACAACACCAGAAGCCTGCAGGGTTGCTTCAGCCACTTGAGATTCCGGAGTGGAAATGGGATCACATAGAGATGGATTTCATCACAGGCTTCCCCTTATCGCAGAAGAACAACAATGCCATCTTTGTTGCCATTGACAATCTTTCCAAAGTTGCCCACTTCTTTCCAGTGAAGGACTCCATTTTAGCAGCTCAGTTGGCGGATTTGTACACCCCAAGAGTTGTGTTTTTGCATGGCATTCCCAAGAAGATCAGCTCAGATAGAGGCAGTCTTTTCACCTCTAAGTTTTGGCCGGCCTTTCAAAAGGCGATTGGTACGACAATGTTGTTCAGTACCGCTTATCACCCTCAGACAAGTGGGCAAGTCGAGCGCGTGAACCAAATCCTCGAGGACATGCTTCGAGCATGTGTCATATCCTTTGGCATGAAGTGGGAAGAGTGCTTGCCGTATGCTGAGTTCTCTTACAACAACAGCTATCAGGCAAGTCTGCAGGCAGCGCCGTTTGAAGTCTTGTATGGCCGCAAGTGCAGGACACCTTTGAACTAGGCCAAGACAGGTGAGAGGCAGTTGTTCGGTCCAGATGTGATCCAGGAGGAAGAGGACAGAGTGAAGATTGTCTGAGAGCACTTAAAGGCAGCTCAGTCTAGGCAGAAGGCCTATTATGACAAAAGACACCGTGGTGTACCTTTCCAAGTGGGTGAATGGGCATACCTCAAAGTGTCCCCATTGAGGGGTACTCACCGCTTTGGTATCAAAGGAAAGCTCGCTCCAAGATTTTTCGGACCTTTCCGCATCCTTGAGACTAGAGGACCTCTTGCCTTTCGGCTAGAGCTTCCAGAGAGTCTGTCCATGGTGCATGACGTGTTCCATGTGTCCCAGCTAAAACCGTGCTTCAAGCAGCCAAAGTAGGCCATTGACTTGGGCGAGATCCAGCTGAGTGCGGACCTTTCCTACTCAGAGCGTCCAGTCCGTGTTCTTGAGACGTCCGAGCGCAAGACTCGCAACAAGACCGTCAAGTTCATGAAGGTTCAGTGGGCACATCATTCGGAGAAGGAAGCAACGTGGGAGCGTGAAGATCATCTCCGTTCCGAGTATCCCGAGCTTTTTCATGCTTAGATCTCGGGACGAGATCCAGTGTTGGTAGGGGAGAGCTGTAACAGCCCATTTGCAATAAGTAGAAATCAACATGAAGTTTGTACTTTGTCTGATGACTTTGTAACTTGGCATGATGCTAAGGTTTAACATTTCATGTGATGATTTAATTTTTCTTTGGGATTGGAGCCCACCTGTTTTGGTTTCAAGTGCACCCAAGTAGGTTCAAGTAGCATGTTCATGAAATTGTTCCATTTGCATCTCATCTCCCCTAGAATTCAATTTTGGCTTAGCCATTTCTTTTGCCTTGGGGAAGGTTTTCATCTTCTCAAAACATTTTTGTCCTCAACAGAAAGGTGGGGTGTAGTTCAAAGTGTTTTTGAATTCAAAAAGAGCTCCACATTTTGTTGTTGCCAAAAATGCCCAAACCAATTTTAGAAAGTGGCATATATTCTAAGGTTTATTTTACATATTTTTATGTGTTATAAAACCTAAAGAATATTTCTGTTAAACCCAAAACCCTCCTCTGTTTTATTTTAATTTTTTCTAAAATAGAAAAGGAGGGGCAGAGGGGCCTGTTTCTGTTCTTTTTCCTTTCCCTATCGCTGGCCCAGCCCAACTGGGCCTTGCTCCCCTCTCTTGGGCTCTAGCCCATGCCGAAGGGGTAAGTGGCAAGGCACCCCGGCCGATTAATCCTCATCCAATGGCTCTGGAGCGCCACCTTTCCAGCGTGTCGGGGGGGCTCGCCGCGCATCTCTCACACCGACGTCCACGCGGGCGACGACGGCCGTCGACGTGGCCGGGGACCTCCCCTTTATAAGCGAGGCCCCGTGACCGGCTCCAGGAGACCTAGGGTTTCGATCCCCCCCTTCAATTTCTCCGCCGCCGCTCCTCATCGCCCGCTCGAGCCTCCTTTGTTTCGCCGTGGCTCCGGTGAGCAGAGCCCAATTCGTCGCCGTTCGCGCCCTATCTTCGAGCCCGTGCTCACGCACGATCTTCTCCGCGCTGATGCGCATCTTCTGCTCCCCGCAGGTCCTAGCCTGGTGAAGAGGAGTGCTCCCACGTTGACGACTCCTCCTCGGCCGTCTTCGTCTCCGGCGATGGCCGCTTTCCTTCATCGTCTCCGCGACGTCCCACTCGTCAACGGCACCCCCTATGTGAGCTGGGCCTCCTCCTTTTCCCTGTAGAGCTCGTCTGCCTTGGCCGCGTCGTGTGACAGGTGTGTCTTTCCGCGGCGAGCGTCGCCGCCAAGTCTTCTTTTGTCGCCGTGGTCCTGGCGAGGTCCGGGCGTGGGTAGGCATGCGCTGCGAGTGCCGAGAGCACGTCAGTGGAAGACAAGGCAAGTCCTTTGCGCATGCCCGTAGTTAAGAGAGCATGGCCTGAACTTCTTCAGACCGTTTGCCGCCGTGTAGTTCAGGCCAAGCTAGCGTCGTCGTCGCTGCTTCTACGGCGAGGCCACGTGCGTGGGCGTGGAGCTGGGAGTCCCCTCTGTGTGTTGAGCCCCTCCGCGTGTCCTGTGTCGCGCTGTGGGTGAGGCTAGTCTCACCGACGTTTGCCGCCGTGCTCGGCCTTCGTCGTCAGGTGCAGACTCAGTGACCCGCTTCGTCTTCAGGCGAGGCTAGCGCCGCCGTCGTTCGAGCTCCGTCCAGATCCCGGCGCGTGTGCGTGTGTGGATGTGCCAGCTAGCCCTCCTCAGTGGCCATCGACGTCGTGTTGCAGCGGAGAGGTCGCTAGGGTCTCCGTTGTTGGTCGCCGCGTTCGTCTGTCAGTCGTGCAGCTTCAAGTTCAGAGTTGGGTGAGTGGGGTGTAGAAACCTCACCTTCTCTGCTTGTCCACCTCTGTCAAGTTCAGTCGAGCAGCGTAGTGGCAAGCGAGCAATGCAGCCAGGGGTGCGGCTTGGGTTCGAACCCCGCCGGAGGCAAATGCACCCCCTTTTTCCCTTTTTGTGTGGGAGGCTGACCACTGGGCCAGCCTGGTCAGTGGCTCAGGCCATAGTAGCCTTGCTGGGCTGAGTCCAGCAGCCCCTTATCAAGCCGCAGCAGCTTGTTGGGCCAGCACCAGTCGAGATCAGCCCAGGGGGACCGCCCCTTTTTTTTAGATTTCCCTTTTCTGTAATTGCTTAAATTCCAGAATTTTGGAGATTTTGAATCTTGCAAGTGCTAGCGCTTTTTGCAACATGTCATATATGTTTTCTGGGCAGAAAAATGCAAGGGATAGAATGGTGTTGCCCATTTAGTGTTTTGAGCAAGTAAAAATGGAATGTCACACAATTGTCACATGTGCCACCATTTTTTCCTTTCGTTTCTTTATCCAACTTTGTTTTCACTTGTTCCAATAGCCATATCATTTATACATTTGGGGCAGAATAATCAAGGAATGTGAGCCTTCCATCTTGTGTTTTGCGTAACACAACTCTGGAGGTGGTGTACATGACACATGTGCCCCATCCTTCTCCTTTTAGCTTAATGCTTTTTCCACTCAAATTCTTTTTCTTTTGTTCAAATGCTTGAGTTCCATAAGTTGGCACACTCAATGTATGCCCCCTTTCTTTTTTCCTTGCTTCAATTCTTGTCACATGCTAGTCACTTCTTTTTCACATGTGACTTTTCTTTTGTACATCATTTGGTGTCAAATTCACCGACATTTTTCTCCGTCTCTGGAATCGATAGTTATTTCACGATGTTTATTTTGTTAATGTTATTATTGTTTCATGCCATGCCATATTGCTATGATATATACACCAAAGTTAAGGCTATGACTAAAGCCATAAAAATATAAATAATTGCATGTGCAGTTGTTGACGTGTCGTCAACACCTTCATTTAAATTTGACTGGATAGGGTCACATCATGCCAAATTAAACTTGATCATACCATCTTGCCTGTACATTGCACCCCTTGCTTACTTGTGTGCCTTTTCCTTGCCGATACCTTACGTTAGCACCTGAGACTGCTGAGGAGACTTACGTGGCGATTTCCGACACCGAGCCCGAGGACCCTGCTACGTCTGCTCCGTCGACCGATTACCCAGGCAAGGGGAAGATTCATACCATTACTTGATACCTTTCTTCCTACCTGCCTAGCTGTAGTCTAGAACGTTTGTTTGATCCTATCCACCTTGTTCATGCCATAATCAAACCCAACAGCCATGATCCCCACATCCCAGCAAAACATTGTATTGCTAAGTTACCGCTGCTCAGCCATTGCTTAGTTTGAGTAAAAACTTGCTGCTTACCGTATGCTTGGTTGGGATATCATGTTATTTAAAGAAGTTGGTTGATATTTATTATTATGATGTTAATTTATATCTAACGAAGGATGGGAGACCGGGTTGTCCCGCCAGGTGTTTTGTTCCATTTGAGTCACCTAGGTCCCGAGTTCCGGGTATTGTGTTTCTTGACGAGCGTGCCTAATCGTGTGTGGGATTCTATGGGGTCCCCTTGTCTTACCTACCTAGCTACAAACAGTTCTAGTGGTGGCCCGAGCTGATTTACTATTTGCCAACGTGTGTGTGCTGGTGGTACCCCAGTTGTTTACAACCACCTTGGGCCAGGAGGACTTGTTCCTTGGCTGGCCCACCTCGACCGGATGAGGACCCGGTCTCATATGAGATTAACCGGCAATCCAAACCTGGAGTCATACGGTAGAGACCGATTCGAGAGCGCGTACGGCTTTTGAGTTGGGTGTCGACTCACCGGGGGCCACCCGGAATTGTGCGTTGTTAGTTAGAGGGACTCTGACATACCGGAGTTTTAGGCGCTTACCTAGCCAAGTGGAAACCGAGCGTACATGCGAAGCCTATGATGGGCAGTTGGTACACCCCTGTAGGGTTAAATCTTTTCGAAAATCCGTGTCCGCGGTTATGGACGACTTGAGACCTACTCCTTGTTCATAGAATAACATCAATTTGAATCATAATTAAAACTTGCCTACCGTGTGAGTGCCTTGGTTGCTTTTCTTCGTCCAGGGGGACCGAGAGAAGATCCAGGTTGTGTTATGTTTGACGTAAGTAGGTGAATAGCAGACCTATGACACGATGTCACGTGCAAATCTTGGATCTTACTCCTATTCTATTAGAACGATAGCCACTATATATGCTAGTGCGTCTGCAACCTTTACCTTTACCTTGCCTTACCGTAGGAAGTTAGTTATCCTGTAATGATATAATCTCACCCCTGGTTTTCTTTTGTGCTTTTACTGTTTTGCTTGATCGGCCGCTGCAGTTGACTACTACCTCGACCCGAGCACCGGACGATACTTCGTGGAGGTGCCTCCGGAGGACGGCGATGAGGATGACTTCGTTCGGTAGATCCTATAGTTGGGCTCCGACGATCCGTGGGTGGACTATTTATCTGCAGCCCTCTCTAGGGCCATTTGGATTTTGACCGTACTCGGTCGTGATTGTCTTCCGCTTGTTGCATGATGTACTGTTGGGTCTATGGACCTCTGAAATGATGTAATAAATACCAGCGGCGATGTATGCCCTGGACTCTATATATTTATGTCTTAGTATAAAGTTCTTTGTTCTTATATCTGTTGTCGAGAATCCGGCAGCGACACGAGTGCGAGTGTCGTGAGTCAGTGGCCTTTTATGCGCTACTAACTCGAGCGGGACGCGAAAGCGACTAACTTGACTTAGCACCGCATCGGGGGCCTTACAACATGTACATCCGTTGCATGGCAATCCATACTTCTCACATCATATCTATCATTTGGCTTTTACTCGCCTATGATTGTCCTCATTGATGTGAACCTTTCACACCTTTTTTCTTCCTTCCCCGTCTTTTCTCTCTTTGCCATCCTAAGGGCCAGTTCTTTTGGCGGCTTCTCCCAGAAGCTGCCCTCCCCCCAGCTTCTTGGGGCGGCTTCTCAGAGAAGTTGGGGGGGGGCAGCTTCTGGGAGAAGCCGCCAAAAGAACTGGCCCTAAGTGCTAACGTATCTTGCTCGCGCTCATCCATTGCATGAATGCTCAAAGTTGAAAGGGAGAGGATCAGTTTGACTTGTACCTGACTAGTGTTCTGGGGATGAGTCAAAATAAGATCCCGAAGGAGACCAAGTGTGAAACTTTAGTAGATTATATTCTCAATTAAAACTATATATATATAATCCCATCCCCCATTGCTCGCATGCAAACACCATTTGGAGACATTTGAGTCACGGACAGCGAGAGCTCTTGCACCTTTATGTTTATACTTTGCTAGAATTAATACTACTCTTTCTTGTTATTATCTTGACTTGAATTGCATATCTTACTTGCTTTACTTTGAAGTTCTTATATGTGTGTGTTAGCATGTCATCACAGAAATTATCTGTGTTATCATTTACCTACTCGAGGACGAGCAGGAATTAATCTTGGGGATGTTGATACGTCCCAAACGTATCTATAACTAGAAAAATACCCCGCGTGTTGCAATGGAAATATCTATAAGAACTCTACAATGTAAATTGAAAGGGTATAAGATGCATGTAAACAAAAGTGGATGACATGAACAAATGATTGGCTACAATAGTGAGTGATGTGGATAGCTTGCATGTTGGGATAGATACCATAAATAATGCATGGGGCTTTGTTAGTGGATGACATGGACAAATGATTGGCTATAATAGTCAGTGATGTGGATAGCTTGCATGTTGAAATAGACACCATAAATGCATCTTAGTGGGGTTTTGCTTTATAAGAGATATAGATTTCTGCTTGTTCCATGCGCTTTCATGTAACTTTGCTACATGTTTTTCTACACTTTTATATCATTTTACACATATTTGGACAACCTACTAACTCAGTGCACCCATTACCAGTTCCTGTATACTGATGTCTTTAGTTGCAGTGATTTTTCCCCGATATAAAATGCCAGAAAAATTCTGAAAAAATCAGAATAAAAATCAGCATCAAGGAAGCTTCTGGAGCCACCGAAGAAGAGCCGGAGGGGGCCCACCCCCTCCCAGGCGGCCAGGTTGTGCGGCCCCACCCCTGGCCGCTCCACCAGGGCGCTTGGGAGGTGGGACCACCTCTGGTGCCCCCCTTCGGCCTATTTTTACCCCTCGTCGCAGAAACCCTCGAGAATCCCGCATCGCGTAATACCTCTCTGTGCTGCCGCCGCCGCTGCGCTTCCAAGATCGGGAGGACCAGAAGACCTCTACCCGGCACCCTGCCGGAGGGAGGATTGACCTCCGGGGACCTCTCCACCACCATGGACACCTCCCGGATCATCCGTGGGTAGTTTCCCTTGGACAATGGGTCCATGACCCGTAGCTATGTGATGTCTTCTCTCCATCCTTGTTCTTCAATGTTTAGACCTTGTGAGTTGCCCTACATGATCAAGGCACCTATGTAATTTTCCTGTTGTTGCTATACTGTGTTTGCTGGGATCTGATGTATTATGAGATAATGTTCAAATCGTGATGAGTTATATAATTGGTTTATGATACGCGAGAGAGGATTGCTTCTCTCCCTTCGTTGCTTACCCCAAGTGGAAGGTAAGATGCAGCGTAGCAGCAAGTTTCCCTCGGTGAAGATACCGAGGTTGAGTATCCACCAGTAGGACTCCGACGATGATAAGTAGGTGTCAGTGGAGCACCTGACGCTGACCTGCATACAACACAATTAACTTTGCTCCCAACGAAGTTCAGAGAGGTTGCCAATCTCTCTGGTCTTGTTGTTTACAAAGGATCAAAAAAACAGGATAATGATAGTGATAGCAACTAAAAGGAAAAAAGCAAGAAAGTAAACGAGCGTGCAAACAGTGATGAGGATATGGACTGGGGTCCCGTGATGTTCAGTAGTGATGTCTCTCTCCCAAAAGACGATAAGACTGCTATGCGAGGTAAACAAATTACAGACGGGCAATTGACATGATTATAAACGCACTGCAATGCTAACTATGCTACAAACGAAAGGTAGAGGCTCAAAAGCATGGGAAGTACGCCAAAATAAGTAGACCTAAATCCATCTGCATCTACTACTAATCATCCACCTTGAGATATCTATCCAGAACATCTCGCTGGTATTAAGTTGCGAGCCCCACCCAAAGTGTAAACCCAAAGCAACAAACAATTACATTAAAAAGACCTTTGCGTAAAGTAAAGAATCCTTGTAACCGCGGTTACAAGAACCGTTGTTTTCCCCCTTGTGGCCACAACACATCCCCTAGACTCATGTTTCTGTCACTCAAGGGTGTCATTGGGGGGCATGTACCCTCAAGCGAGCATAACGTTCCCTCTTGGAGTCACTACCTACCACTTGGCCAAAGCAATAAATAGCAACGGAGAACATGCAAGAATTACTTCAGAACAAACATACAAAAGATAAGAACCAATTATATTACTCTATCACGATCTGAACATAATCTCGTAATCCATCAGATCCCATCAAACTCAGCATAGCAAAAGCAGAAAGAATTACATATGTGCCTCGATCATGTAGGGCAGCTCACGAGGTCTAAACCATGAAGAACAAAGAGGGGACGAGAACATAACATAGCTACTGATCACGGACCCATGGTCCAAGGTAGACTACTCACGACACATCCAGGAAGCGTCCATGGTGGAGGAGAAGCTCCCGGAGGTCGATCCTACCTCCGGTAGGGTGCCAGGAAGGGTCCTGACGGTGCTCCCGATCTTGGAAGCGCGGCGGCGGCGGAACAGAGGAGAATTTTCGAAATAGGTTCTGTCTTCGAAGTTTCCTCGTGACGGAAAATAAATAGGCGAAGGGGGTAGCCAGGAGGGCCACCGGGGGTCCAGGCGCCCTCCTGGACGCGCCAAGTGGCCGCCTGGGCCCTTGGTGGTGGCCCTCTGGCCCCACTTGGATGCTTCTGGAAGACTCTGTTACGCTGATTTTTTTATCCGATTTTCCCGAATTTTTGGAGCATTTTTAATATGGGGGAAACCTGGAATAGAAAAACATCAGAAAACAGGAACTGGCACTGGGGTGCACTGAGTTAGTAGGTTAGTCCAAATATGATCAAAAGTGTATGAAAGTGTATCTAGATCATAGCAATATCACACAAAACATGCATGGAGCGAGCACAAATTATAGATACGTTTGAGACGTATCAACATCCCCAAGCTTAATTCCTGCTCGCCCTCGAGTAGGTAAATGATAACAGGCATAATTTCTGTGGTGACATGCTAGCAACCATATAAGGACTTTGAAAAGTAAAGAAATCAAGGTATGAAATTCAATTCAAGTCATAACATGCAAGAGTCTATATTAGCATTGAAACAAGCAACGGAAGAACATTAGGTGCAACAGCTCTCGCTGTCCATGACTCGAATGTCTCCAAACGGTGTATGCTTGCAAGAAGGGGGATAAGGAATACGAGAAAAAAATATTATTGTTGAGAACTCAATCTACTAAAGTTTCACACTTGTCTTCTTTGGAATCTTATCTTGACTCGTCCCCAGACCACTAGCCAGGTACAAGTCAATTTGATCCACTCCCTTTCGATATTTTGAGCACTCATGCAATGGATGAGTGCAAGCACGAGAGTTGACACTTAGGATGGAAAAGAGAGACTATGGCGGAGGAGGAAGTCAGAAAGGTGAGAAAGGCTCACATCAATGAGGACAATCATAGGCGAGAAGGCCAAATGATAGATATGATGTGAGGAGTAGGGATTGCCATGCAACGGATGCACATATGAACTTAAAAGCTCTCCAATGGAACTAGTGGGGGTGCATATAACTTGTTCGCTCATTAAGACCTAGAGCTCTTTTCAGGAGGCTCATCTTTGGAATATGCAAGCCAAGTTCTAAAGTGTGAAGGTCCCCACATAGCTATAGGCATGATCATCTCTATGGAGTACAAGGATAAGAGGGAGTACTAGTGTGGATCTTTCAAAAGGACAGTAGTGTTGCCCCTCTCTCTCTTTTTATTTCTTTTTCTCTTTTTCTATTTTTTTGTATTTTTTTGGTGGCCTCAATGGCTATTTCTATTTAACTCTCATTTGTCCTCTATGGGATCTTTTATTTTGTCCACTTTGGGATCTTTTCCTCACTTAAGGGCAACACTCTAATTTACAAGATGGTATAGAAGATCTTTCACACTTTACAAGGTACTCAAATCATAAAGAAGATGTAGCTATCATGATGTATGCAATGTATGGCGCTTCCAGTGTAGCAGGAACATGTATGACATGAAGATCAAGTCATGAAGAGTTGGATGTTGCATGGCAATATATCTCGGAATGGCTATGGAAATTCCTTGATAGGTAGGTATGGTGGCTGTTTTGAGGAAAGATATAAGGAGGTTTATGATGATGGAGCGTATCATGCCAAGGGTTTGGATGTACCGGCGAAGGTGGACGCCAACTCTCGGAGTGAGAAGAAGGAAATGCACGGCACAGGAGAGGCTAGCAAATATGGGAAGGTGGAAGTGTCAACTTTCAATACTTACATTAGTCCGAAGAACTCATGCACTTATTATCAGTAATTCTCAATCAAATGAGGAGGTTCACAAAGAGACAAGTACCCTGAGGAGGAGTGTATGGGGGTTTGGTTATCCTTGCGCATCCTCGACTCATGGTACGTGAGTGTACTCTAATATCCGACCCCTCAGAAGAGTAGTGATCCATCTAGTAGCTAGTGTTCTCAACTAGTTTTGTAGGTTTTTAAAAATAAACACGGATTACCCAAAATACGACACCTATCACTAATAGGATAGAGCTCTTGACACCAAAAGTTCAAACATTACTCACATCAATACCTCAAAACTATTGCAAGTTACTACTAAAATTAAATAGCAACCTCAATTACCTACTTCTCAAAACAAGACATAACTCAGTGCAACAATCAACTGTCTTAACAAGATAAACATGAAAACTAAAGAGAGTTCCAGCAATAAACTAAACAAAAGCCAAGGCTCTTGCTAATGACAAACTAAGACTAAAACTAAACATGGCAGTAGCTACGAAAAGTTAAATAACACACAACAACAAAAAGATAGGCATGAAGAATCCTATGATGTGTTCTAGATTTTGAAAGTGGAGCGTGTTTCTCTCCCACACAAAGTAAGACGGGGTCTAACTTGTTAGGAACAGCAATCAAAGCTAAAGAAAACTAAAAACAAAACCTAAGAGCGAGACGCTCCAAGCATAGCACATAACGCATGAAGTGATAAAAATATAGTGAGACGAAGGACGAACTGATGATTGTTGATGGAGAAGGGGATGCACGGGGGCATCCAATGGCTTCTCGCCCCTCATTGGTTACCCAAAGTGGAAGATTGAGATGTAGACAACAGCAAATTTCCCTCGGTGAAGATACCAGGGTTTGTCTCCAGTAGGACTCCGACAACGACAGGAAGGTGACAACGGCGCCAGCAATTAGGCGGTTGACGTGGACCTGCACACACAACAGATAACTTTGCTCCCAACGAGTACAAAGAGGTTGTCAATCCCTCTGGCCTTGTTGTTTACGAAGGATCAAACGCACGGGATAATAATTATAGCGATAGCAACAGAAAAGTAAATAAAGCAGAAAATAAATAGCAGGTGTAAACAGTGGTGGAAATATGGACCGAGGTCCCATGATGTTCACTAGTGATGTCTCTCTCCCAAAAGACGATAAAATAGCCATGCAAGGTAAAAAAATTACAGCTGGGCAATTGACAGGATTATGTGCGCAAACCAATGCTAACTGTGCTACAAAGAAAGGAAGAGGCTCAAAAGCTTGGTCGGTACGCCAAGACAAGTAGACCGAAATCCATCTACATCTACCTACTAATCATCAACCTTGAGATATCTATCCAGAACATCTCGCTGGTATTAAGTTGTGAATCCCACCCAAAGTGTAAACTCAAAGCAACAGACAACTGCATTAAAGAACTTTGCGTAAAGTAAACAATGCTTGCACCCGTAAGTACAAGCACCGTTGTTTTCTCCCTTGTGGCAATAGCACCTCCCCTAGACTCATGTTTATGTCACTCAAGCTAGTCATCAGGGGGCATGAACCCACAATCATGCATAGAGCTCCCTCTTGGAGTTACTACCTACTACTTGGCCAAAGCAATAAACAGCAACGGAGAACATGCAAGAATTACTCAAGAACATAAATATAAAAGAGGAGAATCAAATATATTACTCAAACACAATCTGAACATAGTCTCATAATCCATCAGATCCCAGCAAACTCAGCATAGCAACAGCAGAAAGATTACATATGTGCCTCGATCATGTAGGGCAGCTCACGAGGTCTAAACCATGAAGAACAAAGAGGGGAGGATAACATCACATAGCTACTGATCATGGACCCATGGTCCAAGGTGGACTACTCAGGGTTCATCCGGGAAGCATCCATGGTGGTGGAGAAGCTCCCGGAGGTGGTTCCTCCCTCCGGCAGGGTGCCGGGAAGAGGGCTCCTGGTGCTCCCGATCTTGGAAGCGCTGCGGCAGCGGAACAGAGGAGAGATCACGAAAAAGGGTTCTGTCCTCGAGGGTTTCGGGACGAGAGATATATAGGCGAAGGGGGGAGGCCAGAGGTGGACCAGGGGGCCCAGGCGCCCCCTGGCGCGGCCTAGGGGTGGCCGCGCCCTCTGGCCGTCTGGGGCCCCCTGGCTCCCCTCTGGCCCATCTCGGGCTCTTCGCGAAGCTTCCGGTACGCTGATTTTTCCTATATTTTTCCCGGAATTTTTTGGGTACTTTTAATAAGGGGGAAACCTGAAATAGAAAAACAGCAGAAAACAGGAACTGGCACTGGGGTGCACCGAGTTAATAGGTTAGTCCAAATATGATCAAAAATGTATGGAAGTTTAACAATATCATAGCAATATCACACAAAAGATGCATGGAGCAAGCAGAAATTATAGATACATTTTGGACGTATCAGCATCCCCAAGCTTAGACGCTTGAGTCTCCTTGAATATTTATTGGGGATGCATGGGGGCATCCCCAAGCTTGAGCGCTTGACACTCCCGAATCTTCTTTCATCATCTTCCATCGCACACTTGAAAACTCCCTTCATACGAAACTCATCATAAGCTGATTAGAGATGTCGGTACCCTTAATAAATAATTTTTCCCCACTGGATATAAAGATATTCTTGAAGATCTACTGTTTCTCAAGATTTCCAAAAGGTTTTTGCAAAGAAAAAGCAAGCTTAAGGTTTGCAAAAGTTAGGAGAGACAAAACGTGGCAGAATATGTGAAAAACAGAACATCATGTAGTAAAGAATTTTTTAGGGGCACTTATGCAACTCAAATAAAAAAAAACTGAACATACGAAAGTTCCGTGATTGTATAGAGCACGTTGTGTAAAAAAATTCAGCCCTAAAAGATGAACTGGTGATTTATTCTGATTTTTCGCGTCACGAGGACAGAATCTGTTTTCTGGACAACATGTCACAACTTTCACTTCCCTTGTCATATGAGGCTATAATTTGGCACAAAGCTTGAAAATACAGATACAATGATGTTGCTACAGTAGTAAAAATCATCAAGACCACTAAAAACAGAAGTAAAAACATCTTGGATTGCCTCCCAACAAGCGCTTTCTTTTACACCTTTAAGCTAGGCATAAGGCAAAAGAAGAATCAAGTTTTATCAACAGAAAGAGAATAGCTTGCCCGTGTAACGGACTCAAAAGGTAACTTGACCTTTCTAGGGAAGTGTTCCATCCACTTTTTGAGAGGGAATTGGAATTTATATTCCCCTCTTTCATGTCAATAATGGCACCAACGGTGCGAAGAAAAGGACGTCCCAAAATAATTGGACATAAAGGTTCACACTCTATATCCATAATGATAAAATCAACGGGAACATAGTTGTCATTGACAATCATAAGAACATCGTCGATCTTTGATACGTCCAAAACGTATCTATAATTTCTGCTTGCTACATGCCTCTTTTGTGTGATATTTCTATGATATTGATGAACTTCCATATACTTTTGATCATATTTGGACTAACCTATTAACTCAGTGCACCCCAGTGCCAGTTCTTGTTTTCTGCTGTTTTTCTATTTCAGGCTTCCCCCTTATTAAAAGTACCGGAAAAATTCCGGGAAAAATATAGGAAGAATCAGCGTACCGGAAGCTTCGCGAAGAGCCCGAGAGGGGCCAGAGGGGAGCCAGGGGCCCCCAGGCGGCCAGAGGGCGCGGCCCAACCCCTGGCCGCGCCAGGGGGGCGCCTGGAGCCCATGGCCCACCTCTGGCTGCCTCCTTTCGCCTATTTATTGCCCGTGAAGATAAACCCTCGGGGACGGAACCCTTTTTCGCGATCTCTCCTCTGTTCCGCCGCCGTCGCGCTTCCAAGATTGGGAGCACCAGAAGACCTCTTCCCGGCACCCTGCCGGAGGGAGGAACCACCTCCGGGAGCTTCTCCACCACCATGGATGCTTCCCGGATGAACCGTGAGTAGTCCACCTTGGACCATGGGTCTATGATCAGTAGCTATGTGATGTTATCCTCCCCTCTTTGTTCTTCATGGATTAGACCTCGTGAGCTGCCCTACATGATCGAGGCACATATGTAATCTTTCTGTTGTTGCTATGCTGATTGTGATTGAGTTATATATTTGATTCTCCTCTTTTATATTTATGTTCTTGAGTAATTCTTGCATGTTCTCCGTTGCTGTTTATTGCTTTGGCCAAGTAGTAGGTAGTGACTCCAAGAGGGAGCGTTATGCTTGATTGTGGGTTCATGCCCCCCGATGACTAGCTTGAGTGACAGAAACATGAGTCTAGGGGATGTGTTGTTGCCACAAGGGGGAAAACAACGGTGCTTGTACTCGCGGGTGTAAGGATTGTTTACTTTACACAAAGTTCTTTAATGCAGTCGTTTGTTGCTTTCAGTTTACACTTTGGGTGGGATTCGCAACTTAATACCAGTGAGATGTTCGGGATAGATATCTCAAGGTGGTGTTGGGGTTCGGGGCAGAAAACACAAATTTTTCCTTGACCTACGATACCCAATCCCAAGACCTATGCTATGCTGATGCAAGTAACGGACAGAAATAGATCACATACCAGTATGTAGTCCGTTAAGCGGGAAACGTTCCCGCATGAACGTGGTTGGTGTGGTCGTACCGGCAATCCCCGATGCCGCGCAGATCCACAATGACTCCTGTAGCCACCCGATCCTTGTGGACCGATGACGGGATTATGTCCCCGTCGGAACATTGCTGATGAATACCTCGCGATACGACCACGACGATGAAGTAGCACCACAAGTGTAGTGCCTCGCGGGATTATACACATACAGTATACCCGACGTCCCTCCGGGCTCCGAACCAGTAGAGCAGCGGAAAGAAGATGGATTCGGATCCCGGATTCCAGCAGCACGACGGCGTGCGTATAGTGGAGAAATCCCCAACCCAGAGCAGCCTCCAAACAAGGGGAGTCCGCTCACAGGAAAGAGAAAGGAGGGAGAGAGATGAGAAACTTTTCTCAAAAAATTCATGATTAAAAGGGCACCCCTACCCCTCCTTATATAGGCCAAGGAGGGGTGCCACCCCTCCTCAACTTCCCATGTGGGACTAATCCCAAGGGGAAGGGGGTGGCGCACCAATAAGGGGGTGGGCCCCCTCATGGCGCCATGGCCCATGGGGGAGGACTCCCTCTCCCCCTAATGGGCCCTATGAGGCCCATATGCTTTTAATTCATTTTTAATTATATTTAAATAAATTTTAATATTTAATTCAGATAATTAAATAATAAAACATATATTAAACATTATTAAATATATTTTGAACCTTTCAAAATACCCAGAACAACTTCCGGCCTTCATCGGAACAATTCCGGTCATCACCGGAACAATTCCGGTGTTCTCTCCAATTTCTCCGGTGATCCCGAATCAATCCTTACTGCGTCGAGTACCCTTAAGTGTAACACCCTACGGTCCGGGAAACAGCAGACATGATCGAGACAACTCTCATTGATCAATGACTAATCAATTGGACCTGGTTACAATCCTTGATAGCCCCTGCGCTTCCATCGAATGAACTTCAATCGCTGTTGGATCCGTTAACCGTGTGCCTGGTCCCTTTGTCCCATGGTACTTTGCTTGTCCGAGGTTTGATCATCGGTATCCACTATACCTAGTTCGTCCTCGTTCTCAACAAACAAGTTTACTCGTTCCCGTGATATTACAACTCCGTGACCTAGTCACACGTTTGCAAACTTTATGATGTAACATCACCGAGTGGGCCCAGAGTACCTATCCGTCACACGGATGGACAAATCCCGCTTTGATCTATTTGCATACTCATCAACCATCTATTTCGGAATACCCAAAGTGCACCGTTATAGCCAGCATATTTCAGTCAGGCGGTGGGATACAAATCAAAGTCTCCTCATAGATGACAATTACGTATGATCATTACGGTCAAAGGATCTGGTCACTACGGTATAGTTATCGCAATGTCGAACTATGTGACTTGATCACATCGCAACACTTCTGGTGGGTGTATGTCCATCATATCATTATCCAATGATACGACTCCATTGTCAACAGACGCCATTGTCTCATGATCAGGAAACCTTGATCATCAATCGCCCAATGGACTAGTATACTAGGGTTAACTAGGGACCTGGTTGTTTGTATACCACACCTGTATTAATGTTTCCGCTTAATACAGTTCTAGCATAGTATCAAACGTATTATGAACTAATGGAATATGCTCGATAAAACATATTTTATTTGCCTCTAGGGCACATTCCCAATAGTCTCCCACTTGCACTAGAGTACAAATAAACTAGTTGCATTTTCTCTGGATCATAACTCCTTATTGATCATGCTTGCCCGTGGAAGAGGTTGTATCAACGGTCTGGGTACCATTCAGAACCGTATGTCCTTTTGCAAATCATAATGTCACCTAATTTGACATTCCTTCATTATCCACTATAATGATGAGGTATATATATTTGGCGGTGAAGTGAGACTTCGTTTGCTGTGTCATAGCAATGACATCCGGTGGGTCACGCGGACTTTCCCATAGTCATGCACACTTGAAACTCACTCAATCAGAAGTCGAACTTCTTAAGCCATAATATAACTCCTGCTACTTCTAAAGCAGCCACATCAATGTAGATTCAATCCTTAGTGCATTGTATGCAACTTTGATGTCTAACCATGTTTCTTTCAACTTAGGCATTCATTAGTATGATATCTTAATTTTCTAGGTTAGTGTCAAAACTTGAACCAGCATAACATTTATGGTCAAGTCCACTATCCTTTACAAATTGACATATATCCTCAGTTCTCTCCAGACACTGAAGGATAAACTTAACTCTTTGTTCAATGATTTACTCATAAATCATATCACAACATGTTCTTACTACTAAGAACTTGGGTCACATTACGTCGAGTACATAACTCTGGTTTTATATGAAAGAACCTATGACAAAGGCATAGAGGATCCAACACATCCATTTCTTTCATTAACCATTAACCATTGTTCCAGTACTGAGATTAACTCAACACTTCTCTTGGATATACAAGTAAGGACCACTTCTTGACTTGTCCCATTCTGAACTCCTTCAGAATCTTATCCAGGAAAGTATTACGACTCAATGTTATTAAACACATATCTATCTTAATAGATCTTCAATGCTTAATACTTATTCATCTTCATTTATGAAAGATTCAAATAATCATTAACACCAACTGCACCATTCATAATATGTTATCCATATATGAGAATGTTATCATGCTCCCACTCAAATATGTCATGCACATATTAAGTTATAGGATAACACTCATATTGCTCCCACTCAAATATGTCAACCACATATAAGACAAGGATAACATCCACATGGCTCCCACTTAGATATGTCAGACACATATTAAGTTCAGGATACTAACCACATGGCTCCTACTCAAATATGTCATTTACATATAAGGCTAGGATAATACTCCCATAGCTCCCACTCAAAATATGTCATCTACATATATCAAGTTTCAGGAAACTATTCAGCTCCCACTCAGTTTCATGCAAATGCATGTTTCCTCGATATTTTGGCTAAGTCCAAAATCCTTTGATCATTTATCAAATCGAGAATTCAGTTTTACGAGACACTAGTATCCATATGTTTTTCCAAAACCTTCTGGTTGTACCAATTACAACACTTCTTCAAATACAGGATTTGAGGAAGTCACGGTATTGATAACAATCCTGGATCAATCGTAGTGAATATCCCTTTGACTCAAGCATTGCTACACATTGTAGTCAACCCATTGAATTTGTCAGAAACAATCTTTGTGACAAACCAATCTTGACGTCCCTTTGATGTTCACATTTATTCCTCATAACTCTGAAGTTATTGTGAATATCAAGTAACCTCCTTACTTGATAAGATTCAAGCAATCTTAAATGTAACTCAACATAGGATTTCATGACTCATAGTCATATCTCGTACTTAGGTCCACCATCGCTTCTTTGTAGTTCGTAGGAATGTCTTGTTATATTAACATGACAGGTGAATCATGAATATCATTTTGCACCAAGGGCAAATATATATATTCTTGAATCCTACCTTTCTTAGTAAAAGCTCCCTTCAAAACATCATGATCTTTATCATTAGTTTCTCCTCTTATTGTAGAGCCTTGCTTCCGAAACATATTCCGTTGCACTACTCTGACATTTGGAGGCAAGGTCAATTACCTTGGTTGGACTTTCACTTTTCTTCCATTACCACATTTATCAAGAACAATTCTTGACAAACACCAAACATAGCAATACAAGTTTTTCTCCTTTTGGTTCTAGTTGTGGAAGATGCATCCATAGTTGTCTAAGGATACACTACAAAGATAATTTATCTTACATAAATCAAGCTTCCTAGAAACCACAACACACCATGACATATATATAGTGTTGGTTTCCACGAACTCAGATGGTTCCCTATGCTGAAGTGAGTGTTCGCATATTAAATTAATAACTCTAAACAATAATAACGTAACTTGGTAAGAGATAACTTAGACCATACACTTTTTCATAGAATATGATCACAATGTTCATGCACGTCAATCATATTGAAGTTTCTCAAGACATTGCAATTTGTGGAACAACTTTCACACAAGTCTTTATGCCCAGGACTAACTCAAAACATTTGTCACTTTGATCAAATCGTAGAGACTTGTCTTTCTTGTTAATTTAATATCCATTTTTACTCTGAAATCCCTTTTGATCATATCAAACTATTTCAGACTCATGTTTCATTAGTGAATACCAATATTCATCTAAGTCCACACATGAAGTTCACAAAATAATGAAATTCACTACATGCTGATATACAATACATCACGATGTATGATATTCAACAATCAGTACACATTCTGTTTACCAGAATGCGAGGTTTTAGTCATCTCACCTAAAAGCATGGTTTGTATATGTCAAGAGATCAAGTATCTTAAGACATCATCATACCATTCATGACTTAAACTGTAGTGTCATTATTAAGCCTGGATATTTCTTGGCATTACAATATTTCTTATAAATGATCAAACAACTATCATCAATATAAGAATAACTCATTCATAATCGTAATGTGACCATAATAGATATCATTCATAAAAGGGGAACAACTGACTTGTTTCTCACTAATATGAATAATTGTCTTCGCGAGATGCAAGACACACTAATAAAGTCCTCATTCAAACGATCATAAAATTTATTCATATATTAATCAATTGATAGATGTAGAGGGAGAGTGTTGTCGACCATCAACTATCTTGATTACCGTCAGCACACATTGTCACCTCATCCCTTCCAAGCCCCTCTTAAGCAGTAAGTTCAAGCATCGAATACTTAATCAACCGCAATTAGTGTTTCGTGGGGAAAGACATTTATAACTTGTATATCAAATATACTTTCTCCGTCAATGACCATTCCTGCATTGGTTCTACTCTTAAAGTTCTTAACTTTAACCATGACCTCATGACAGGTGAACGATTCTCCTTCATGACATAGTCCAGACATGGTCTTTGTAACTGGGAGGAAGCGGATGTAACTCCCCAGTTATCGCAAAGTAACCAGTCATTCAGTAGTCCAAGTTATACACAAGGTGTTCCATGTATCTTATACATTTTCCAAGTGACTTTCTCAGCAGGTTGTTCCTTCCACCATAGTTGAAAGAAACCCCGTCCATATACTCATATTACATTTCTCTGATTTGTGACCAAGTGCTTTCAAGTTCACCTAGCACGTCATACGTGTTGGTTAACATGCATTCACAATTCAGACTCATAGAATGAAGTATGGTGTATTGGACAGTCATTCATAAGTGACGGTGAGTACGATACTCATCATAATCTTCCTTGAATACGGAGTTATCAGGTGTATCTCCTAGCAGTTCTTCGTATTATGTTTAACAAGTCATTACTAACGAGTATGTCTCTAATGGTGTTGGTACACATCAATGAAGTAAGACCCATTTACCTTAAGTTCTATCATACTAAAAGAGCCATAGTTCTAAACATTGGTATGACGTTATATACAATGATATTTGCAAAGACATGAAGATTAAGTTCATAATATGGAGTTCATGTTTCAAAAACAATTCTGGAACTCCCACTCAGACAAACATCCCTCATAGTTTGTTCTAAGTGATTACACGATCCTTGAAGAACATACCTCCCCCGTGTGACACGACCATCAATATGTTGTTCAAGGTAGGCCATCATGCCAATCACATCATCTATGTGACTCATGCTCGACCTTTCGGTCTCTTGTGTCCCGAGGCCATGTCTGCACATGCCAGGCTCGCCAAAATAACCTTAGTGAGTATATGCTGCGTATGCAAGGCCATGTTTCTGGACATGCTAGGCTTGCTCCACCCATCTCTTGTGAACGTTAAAATGTTTGACACCCGTGTGACACGTGATGCCTCCATAATGAAGAACTTTCCAGATGGTGCTTCACTAAGGAAGGACACTTTGTTGGATTAGTGAGGGATCATCCTATTATGCTACCGTCGTATATCTAACATATTAGCAAAACAGGATGCAACATAAATCATACATGCTATGATTCCCCCCGACATGCAAATTAAAGTTGAAAACGCCTTTCTACTTTATCTTTTGCAAGTTTTACGTGGCTGCTAGGGGTTTCGAGAAAAGAACCGCTTTCTATCCTGCGAAATCAAGCCACAACACCAATCCCGCAATTGTCTCTATTACACCCCTGTCGGGGCCCTCCGTTGCAAACATCTTCGCATCGCTAATGCAGAGAGACAGACACCCCCCCAGCCACTTTATATGGTACAAGCCATATGTCAAGCGTGGAACCAGTCTCGCGTAAACGCGTAAGGTCGGTCGGGGGCCGCTTCATCAAACATTGCCGCAACGCTAAATGAGTACACGTGAGAGGGTAACAATTGAGAATTTATGCCCACATACTAGATGTGTTCTATCCGTACAATACATCTACGCATAGCCTTGCTCATGATACCACTGTTGGGGTTCGGGGCAGAAAACACAAATTTTTCCTTGACCTACGATACCCAATCCCAAGACCTATGCTATGCTGATGCAAGTAACGAACAGAAATAGATCACATACCAGTATGTAGTCTGTTAAGCGGGAAACGTTCCCGCATGAACGTGGTTGGTGTAGTCGTACCGGCAATCCCCGATGCCGCGCAGATCCACAATGACTCCTGTAGCCACCCGATCCTTGTGGACCGATGACGGGATTATGTCCCCGTCGGAACGTTGCTGATGAAGACCTCGCGATACGACCACGACGATGAAGTAGCACCACAAGTGTAGTGCCTCGCGGGATTATACACATACAGTATACCCGACGTCCCTCCGGGCTCCGAACCAGTAGAGCAGCGGAAAGAAGATGGATTCGGATCCCGATTCCAGCAGCACGACGACGTGCGTATAGTGGAGAAATCCCCAACCCAGAGCAGCCTCCAAACAAGGGGAGTCCGCTCACAGGAAAGAGAAAGGAGGGAGAGAGATGAGAAACTTTTCTCAAAAAATTCATGATTAAAAGGGCACCCCTACCCCTCCTTATATAGGCCAAGGAGGGGTGCCACCCCTCCTCAACTTCCCATGTGGGACTAATCCCAAGGGGAAGGGGGTGGCGCACCAATAAGGGGGGTGGGCCCCCTCATGGCACCATGGCCCATGGGGGAGGACTCCCTCTCCCCCTAATGGGCCCTATGAGGCCCATATGCCTTTTAATTCATTTTTAATTATATTTAAATACATTTTAATATTTAATTCAGATAATTAAATAATAAAACATATATTAAACATTATTAAATATATTTTGAACCTTTCAAAATACCCAGAACAACTTCCGGCCTTCATCGGAACAATTCCGGTCATCACCGGAACAATTCCGGTGTTCTCTCCAATTTCTCCGGTGATCCCGAATCAATCCTTACTGCGTCGAGTACCCTTAAGTGTAACACCCTACGGTCCGGGAAACGGCAGACATGATCGAGACAACTCTCATTGATCAATGACTAATCAATTGGACCTGGTTACAATCCTTGATAGCCCCTGCGCTTCCATCGAATGAACTTCAATCGCTGTTGGATCCGTTAACCGTGTGCCTGTTCCCTTTGTCCCATGGTACTTTGCTTGTCCGAGGTTTGATCATCGGTATCCACTATACCTAGTTCGTCCTCGTTCTCAACAAACAAGTTTACTCGTTCCCGTGATATTACAACTCCGTGACCTAGTCACACGTTTGCAAACTTTATGATGTAACATCACCGAGTGGGCCTAGAGTACCTATCCGTCACACGGATGGACAAATCCCGCTTTGATCTATTTGCATACTCATCAACCATCTATTTCGGAATACCCAAAGTGCACCGTTATAGCCAGCATATTTCAGTCAGGCGGTGGGATACAAATCAAAGTCTCCTCATAGATGACAATTACATATGATCATTACGGTCAAAGGATCTGGTCACTACGTTATAGTTATCGCAATGTCGAACTATGTGACTTGATCACATCGCAACACTTCTGGTGGGCGTATGTCCATCATATCATTATCCAATGATACGACTCCATTGTCAACAGACGCCATTGTCTCATGATCAGGAAACCTTGATCATCAATCGCCCAATGGACTAGTATACTAGGGTTAACTAGGGACCTGGTTGTTTGTATACCACACCTGTATTAATGTTTCCGCTTAATACAGTTCTAGCATAGTATCAAACGTATTATGAACTAATGGAATATGCTCGATAAAACATATTTTATTTGCCTCTAGGGCACATTCCCAACAGGTGGATGATTAGTAGGTAGATGCAGATGGATTTTGGTCTACTTGTCTTGGCATACCGCCCATGCTTTTGAGCCTCTTCCTTTCTTTATAGAATAATTAGCATTGGTTTGCGCACATAATCCTGTCAATTGCCCACCTGTAATTTGTTTACCTCGCATGGCTATTTTATCGTATTTTGGGAGAGAGACATCAATAGTGAACATCATAGGAACCCGGTCCATATTTCCAACATTGTTTACAACTTCAATTTACTTTCAGTATTTACTTTTCCGTAGCTATCACTATCACTATTATCCCGTGCGTTTTATCCTTTGTAAACAACAAGGCCGGAGGAATTGACAACTCCTCTGTACTCGTTCGGAGCAAAGCTATCTGTTGTGTGTGCAGGTCCAGGTGAAGTTAGCAACCTAGGTTGTAAACGGCGCCATTGTTCACTTCACCACCTACTTGTCGATCTTGGAGTCCTACTTGAGACAATCTAAACCTTAGCATCTTCGCTAAGGGAAATTTGCCGCTACGCTACATCTCACCTTCCACTTGGGGTAACCAACGAGGGGCGAGTATTATCTCGTGTATCAAGCAAATTTCTGGCGCCGTTGCCGGGGACTCCACTCTTCAAGATAGGGGAGTTGCACACTATCTTTTATCTTTGCTTTTTAGTCTTGTTAGTTTACCTTCTAGTTTTTGCTTTAGTGTCCTTTATCAAAAATGAAAAAAATAGTTACCTTGCTTGCTGCTACTATGGGTTCCTCTAAGAACACCAAGTTGTGTGACTTCAGTAGTCACAACAACAGTGAATTTATCTGCACTCCTATTTCTACACCTGCTACTTCAGCACCTTCTAATGAGATTAAACCTGCTTGTTATGAAAGATCAATTCTCTGGTGCTAGAGATGCTGCTGCTTTGCTCTTAAATAATTTTATTGAGCTTTGTGATATGCAAAAATACAAAGAAGTAGATGGTGATATTGTTAAGCTTAAGCTTTTTCCTTTCTCTTTGGGGGATGAAGCTAAAATCTGGTTTCAATCCTTGCCTAAGAATAGCATAGATTCTTGGGATAAGTGCAAGGATGCTTTTATTGGGAAGTACTATCCCCCTGCTAAGATTATCCAGTTGAGGAGATTTATTATGAATTTTCAATAATTGGATAATGAACATGTTGCCCAAGCTTGGGAACGCATGAAATCTCTTGTTAAGAATTGCCCTATGCATGGTTTGACTACTTGGATGGTTATCCAAACTTTTTATGCACGCTTGAACTTTACCTCGCGGAACTTGCTAGATTCGGTCGCGGGAGGAACCTTTATGTCAACTACACTTGGTGCTGCCAAAAAACTTCTCGATGAGATGATGACCAACTATTCCCAATGGCACACCGAAAGAGCTCCAACATGTAGGAAGGTAAACTCTGTCGAGGAGATCTCCTCCCTAAATGAAAAAGTTGACTTGATTATGTCTCTACTTACCAAGCAATCTCCTATTGATCCTCAAAATGTTCCTTAAAATTCTTTGATTGCTCAAGATCAAGTAGATGTGAACTTTATCTCTAGAAACAACTTCAACAACAATTCTTATAGGAGTAACTTTGGTGTCAATCCTAGACCGTTCCCCTCCAACAACTATGGGAACAACAACACTTATCCTAGCACCACAAATTCCACTTCTGAATTAGAGTGTATGCTTAAAGACTTTATCACTACCCAAAAAGCCTTCAACAAAAGTGTAGAGGAAAAACTAGACAAACTAGATAACCTCTCGTCGAAGGTAGACAATTTAGCCCACGAAGTAGAATTTCTTAAAATTATAAGTTCTCCCCTTGAGGAGAGGAAGGTCACTCCTATGAATGCTATCCAATTGCAAATTAATGAAAACATTAGAATGATGGATAAACTCAAAGAGAGATGGGCTAGAGAAAAGGAGGAAGAGGATAGAATTAAGAGCCTTCCTACGCACCATACTGTTGCTACTATCCAAGTGGTTGAGGATATCCAAACACTTAGCACCCAATGCACCCCTAGTCCCATAGGACCTATTAATGGTGATGTTATGACCTCAACCGTAGAAGAAGAAATTCCTATGACTATAGAAGCTACCAAACAAGTGAGCCTAAAGGACACCACTACTACTCTACTTGATAGTAGTGACCTTGATTTTTATAATTGCACCCTTTCTGAAGTTATTCGTTTCCTTCACAGGATGTCTAGAGACCCCCACACTAGCACACTTAATCTTGCCTTCACGGAGCATATCACTAATGCTCTCATCAAAGCTAGGGAGGAGAAGCTTAGGGTACAAGCCTCCATACCTAGAAAGCTAGAAGATGGTTGGGATCCTATGATTAAAATTAAGTTGAATAACTTTTCTTGCTATGCTTTATGTGATGTTGGAGCTAGTACCTCTTTTATGCCCAAAAGAATGTATGATATATTTGAATTGAAACCTTTTGATCCTTGTTCTTTTGGTGTTCGCCTCAACGATTCTTCCGTAAAGAAACCTTTAGGGAAGATAGATGATGTTCTTATCATTGTAAATGACAATTATGTTCCCGTTCATTTTACTATTATGGACATTGAATGTGAACCTTCTTGTCCAATTATTTTGGGACGTCCTTTTCTTCGCACCGTGGGTGCTGTTATTGATATGAAAGAAGGGTATATAAAATTCCAATTCCCTCTAAAAAAAGGGATGGAACACTTCCCTAGGAAAAAGATTAAGTTACCTTTTGAGTCCGTCACACGGGCTAGTTATTTTCTTGAAAATACTTGATCTATTTGCATTAAGCCTAGCTAATGGCTTTAAAGAAGCGCTTTCGGGAGGCAGCCCGCAATGAATTTAGGATTTCCTTTTTGTTTTTCTTCTGTTTTTAGTGGTCTTGATGATTGTTACTACTGTAGCAACATCATTGTATATTTACATTTCAAGCTTTGTGCCTTTTATAACCTCATACGACAAGGGAAGTGAAAGTTGTGACATGCTGTCCAGAAAACAGATTCTGTCCTCGTGACTAGAAAAATCAGAGAAAAATCTCAGTTCATCTTTTTGAGCTGAATTTTTACACAGCATGATCTATAAAATTACGAAACTTTCGTATGTTCTGAGTTTTTTTATTTGAATTGCAGAAGTACCCCTAAAAATTCTTTGCTACCTGCTGGTCTGTTTTTCACAGATTCTGTCCTGTTTTGCCTTTTCTTCGTTTTGAAAACCTTAAGCTTGCTTTTTCTGTGCAAAAACTTTTTTGCAATCTTGAGAAACAGTAGATCTTCAAGATTATCTTTATTTCTAGTAGAGAAAAAAATTATTTTATTATGGGTACTGACCTCGCTAATCAGATTATGATGAGTTATGTATGAAGGGAGTTTTCAAGTGTGCGAGGGAAGATGATGAAAGAAGATTAAGAAGTGTCAAGCGTTCAAGCTTGGGGATGCCCCCATGCATCCCCAAGAAATATTCAAGGAGACTCAAGCGTCTAAGCTTGGGGATGCCCCCTTGCATCCCCTTCTCCATCAACAATTGTCAGTTCATCTCTCGTTTCACTATATTTTTATCACTTCATGCGTTATGTGCTATTCTTGGAGCGTCTCGCCTTAGGTTTTATTTTTAGTTTTCTTTAGCTTTTCTTGCTGTTCATAACAAGTTAGAACCCAGCTTTCTTTGTGTGGGAGAGAACACGCTCCACTTTCAAAATCTAGAACACAACATAGGATTTTTCATGCTTACCTTTGTTGTGTGTGTTCTTTATCTTTTTCGTAGCTACTGTCATGTTTTGCTCTTAGTTTTCATGCTTATCTTTTTAAAGAGCTTTTGTTTAGTTTGTTTCTGGAACTCTCTTGAGTTTTCATGTTTATCTTGTTTAGAGAGTTTGCCTGTTGCACTAAGTTTTGTGTCTTGACTTGCAGTAGGTAATTGAGGTTGCTATTCTTTTGTAGTAGTAACTTGCAATAGTTTTAAGGTATTGTTTTGAGTAATGTTTGTTCTTTTGGTGTCAAGAGCTTTAGCCTATTAGTGATATATGTCGTATTTTGGGCAATCCGTGTTTATTTTCAAACCCTACAAAATTAGTTGAGAACTCTAGCTACTAGATGGATCACTACTCTTCTGAGGGGTCGAATATTAGAGTACACTCACGTACCATGAGTCGAGGATGCGCAAGGATAACCAAACCCCCATACACTCCTCCTCGGGGTACTTATCTCTTTGTGAACCTACTTATTAGATTGAGGGTTACCTATAATAAGTGCATGAGTTCTTCGGACTAATGTGAGTATTCGAAAGTTGACACTTCCACCTTCCCATATTTTTCTAGCCTCTCCTGTGTCGTGCATTGCTTTCTTCTCACTCCGATAGTTGGCGTCCACCTTCGCCGGTACATCCAAACCCTTGGCATGATATGCTCTGTCATCATAAACCTCCTTATATCCTTCCTCAAAACATCCACCATACCTACCTATCAAGGCATTTCCATAGCCTTTCCGAGATACATTGCCATGCAACATCCATCTTCTCATGACTTGATCTTCATGTCATACATGCTACTTGCTTGATCGATTAGCCGCATGCTAGTTGGGCCTTGCCCTAATCATTGCTACATGACGCGCTAGTATCATTGCATATCCTGCTACCCTGGCAGAGGCATAGATTTGCATACATCATGATAGTTACATCTTCTTTATGATTTGAGTACTTTGTAAAGTGTGAAAGATCTTCTATACTTCTTGTAATATATAGAGTGTTTCCCCTAAAGTGAGGAAAAGATCCCAAAGAGGACAAATTAAAAGATCCCAAAGAGGACAAATTAAAAGATCCCTAAGAGGACAAATGAGAGAAATAGAAAGAGCCATTGAGGCCACCCAAAAAAATACAAAAAAATAGAAAAAAGAGAAAAAAGAAATAAAAAGAGAGAAGGGGGCACACTACTATTCCTTTGGAGAGATCCACACTCGTACTCCTTCTTATATCTTGTACTCCATAGAGATTATCATTCATGCATATAGCTATGTGGGGACCTTCACACTATAGAACTTGGCTTGTATATTCCAATAAGGAGCCTCCTCAAATGAGCTCTAGGTCTTCTTGAGCAAGCAAGTTGGATGCACCCCCACTAGTTCTATTGGAGAGCTTACCTTAACTCATATGTGCATCCGTTGCATGGCAATCCCTACTCCTCACATCATATCTATCATTTGGCTTTCTCTCGCCTATGATTGTCCTCATTGATGTGAGCCTTTCACACCTTTTTGTCTTCCTCCTCCACCTTATTCTCTCTTTGCCATCCTAAGTGTCAACTTTCTTTCTTACGCTCATCCATTGCATGAGTGCTCAAAATGTCGAAAAGGAGTGGATCATTTTGACTTGTACCTGGCTAGTGGTCTGGGGATGAGTCAAGATAAGATTCCAAAGAAGACTAAGTGTGAAACTTTAGTAGATTGAGTTCTCAACATAAAAATACGTTTTCTCGTATATCCCTATCCCCTTTCTTGCACGCAAACACCATTTGGAGACATTCGAGTCACAGACAGCGAGAGCTCTTGCACCTTTATGTTCTTATGTTGCTTGCTTCAATGCCAAATATAGACTCTTTCCTGTTATGACTTGAATTGAATTACATGCCTTGATTGCTTTACTTAAAAGTTCTTATATGGTTGTTAGCATGTCACCACAAAAATTATGCTTGTTATCATTTATTACTCGAGGACGAGCAGGAATTAAGCTTGGGGATGTTGATACGTCCAAAACGTATCTATAATTTCTTCTTGCTCCATGCCTCTTTTGTGTGATATTGCTATGATATTGATGAACTTCCATACACTTTTGATCATATTTGGACTAACCTATTAACTCAGTGCACCCCAGTGCCAGTTCCTATTTTCTAATGTTTTTCTATTTTAGGTTTCCCCCTTATTAAAAGTACCAGAAAAATTCCGGGAAAAATATAGGAAAAAATAGCGTACCGGAAGCTTCACGAAGATCCCGAGAGGGGCCAGAGGGGAGCCAGGGGCCCCCAGGCGGCCAGAGGGCGCGGCCCCACCCCTGGCCGCGCCAGGGGGCGCCTGGAGACCCTAGCCCACCTCTGGCTGCCCCCTTTCGCCTATTTAATCCCCGTGACGAGAAACCCTCGGGGACGGAACCCTTTTTTGCGATCTCTCCTCTGTTCCGCCGCCTTCGCGCTTCCAAGATCGAGAGAACCAAAATACCTCTTCCCGGCACCCTGCCGGAGGGAGGAACCACCTCCGGGAGCTTCTCCACCACCATGGATGCTTCCCGGATGAACCGTGAGTAGTCCACCTTCGACCATGGGTCTATGATCAGTAGCTATGTGATGTTCTCCTCCCCTCTTTGTTCTTCATGAATTAGACCTCGTGACCTGCCCTACATGATCGAGGCACATATGTAATCTTTCTGCTGTTGCTATGCTGAGTTTGCTGGGATCCGATGGATTATGAGATTATTTTCAGATTGTGATTGAGTTATATATTTGATTCTCCTCTTTTATATTTATGTTCTTGAGTAATTCTTGCATGTTCTCCGTTGCTGCTTATTGCTTTGGCCAAGTAGTAGGTCGTGACTCCAAGAGGGAGCGTTATGCTTGATTTTGGGTTCATGCCCCCTGATGACTAGCTTGAGTGAGAGAAACATGAGTCTAGGGGATGTGTTGTTTCCACAAGGGGGAAAACAACGGTGCTTGTACTTGCGGGTGCAAGCATTGTTTACTTTACGCAAAGTTCTTTAATGCAGTTGTCTGTTGCTTTGAGTTTACACTTTGGGTGGGATTCGCAACTTAATACCAGCGAGATGTTCTGGATAGATATATCAAGGTGGATGATTAGTAGGTAGATGCAGATGGATTTCGGTCTACTTGTCTTGGCGTACCACCCATGCTTTTGAACGTCTTCCTTTCTTTATAGTATAATTAGCATTGGTTTGCGCACATAATCCTGTCAATTGCCCAGCTGTAATTTGTTTACCTCGCATTGCTATTCTATCGTCTTTTGGGAGAGAGACATCACTAGTGAACATCATAGGACCCCGGACCATATTTCCAACATTGTCTACACGTTCAATTTACTTTCAGTATTTACTTTTCCGTAGCTATCACTATCACTATTATCCCGTGCGTTTTATCCTTTGTAAACAACAAGGCCGGAGGAATTGACAACTCCTCTGTACTCGTTTGGAGCAAAGCTATCTGTTGTGTGTGCAGGTCCAGGTGAAGTTAGCAACCTAGGTTGTAAACGGCGCCATTGTTCACTTCACCACCTACTTGTCGATCTTGGAGTCCTACTGGAGACAATCTAAACCTTAGCATCTTCGCTAAGGGAAATTTGCCGCTACGCTACATCTCACCTTCCACTTGGGGTAACCAACGAGGGGCGAGTATTATCTCGTGTATCAATCTTCCCCAAATGTTTCTTTATGGAAGAGTCGACAAGGCGAACACCAAAAGAAGATGAATCAAAAGGTTTTAATCCAAACATATCATACATTATTTTGGGCATGACGAAGGTACTAGCTCCAACGTCACATAAAGCATAGCAAGAGAAGTTATTTAATTTGATTTTTTATCATGGGGTCCCAACCATCATCTAGCTTCCTAGGTATGGACACTTCTATCCTAAGCTTCTCCTCCCTAGTTTTGATAAGAGCATTTGTGATATGCTCCTTGAAGGCAAGATTAAGTGCGCTAGTGTGGGGGTCTCTAGACATTTTGTGTAATAAGCTGATAACTTCTGAGAGGGTGCAACTATCAAAATCAATATCACTACTATCAAAGGTGGTGGTAGTGTTATCTAAGCTCATTTGTTTGAAACCCTCTATGTTTATAGGAGTTTGTTCTTCTACGGTTGAGGTATTAGGATCACCATTAATAGGTCTAATGGGACCAGGAGTGCATTGGGTGCTAATAGTTTCAGTTTCCTCAACTATTTGGATAGTGGAAACAGTGTGCTGTGTAGGAAGGCTCTTAATTCTATCATCTTCTTCTTTTTCTCTAACCCATCTTTCTATAAGTTTAGCCATCATCCTAATATTTTCATTGATTTGTAACTGGATAGCATTAATAGGAGTGGCCTTACTCTCCTCAAGGGGAGAGGTTATAATTTTTAACATCTCAACATCAAGGTCTAAGCTGTCTACCTTCAAACAAAGATTATCTATTTTAGCCAGCTTTTCTTCCACATTCTTGTTGAAGGCTTTTTGGGTAGTGATAAAGTCTCTAAGCATATTTTCTAGTTCAGAAGTGGGGTTCTTGTTGCTAGGGTAGGTGTTGTTGTTCCCATAAGCGGATGGAAACGGTCTACGATTACTAGCAAATTTGCCCCTATAAGAATTATTATTAAAGTTTTTTCTGATACTTGGATACTGGAGTGGATGATTCAAGGCAAAGTATTTCGCATGCACTCTCACGAGTTCATGGAAATCGTCAATATCCCTCGATATACTGGAAAGCTAGCAAAGGTCCATTTAATGCCTGATCCCACAGATGCTGAATTTTCTTCACTCCTGGATCCCGAAGTCACAGGTGATCACATGCCAGATAACATTCGCCCGAAGCATCTAGTTTTCATGTAAAAGACTTGGTTTTATATATTGTCTCATTCATTGATGCCTCTCAGCACTGCCTCTAATGAATCAAACATTCACTACCATGTCCGTCATGCACTGCTGAAGCTAACCCATGGCTATGTGTTTGACTTCGAGGATTGTTTTCTTCGCTACATGGTTCAAGCTGCTGAACTGGTCCATCAATTGAAGCCTTATGCTCCCTGGCTCCAAGCCATATGCAATTATGGACGCAGTGAATATTTTGTTGCCAGACATCACCCGAAGTTGTTCTGTCCTCTTGTGCGCGATACAATGAATATCTTCAGAAGACCAAATGATCCATTTGCCACTTATGTCGGAGTCAGACAACATGTAAATGAAAGAAATATGTCGAAGTCTTTCCAGAAGGAAGTCTACCACTTTGAAGTTGGCATTCACACTCAACAGTTACTGGAAAACTTCATTGAAGGCAATCAACGCCAAATGCAACATATTTCAGATGAGATCAGTTGAGTTGGCAACATTGCTTTGAACAATAATCAATACCTGAAAGTGTTGAAGCGCCACTCATGGAAAGGATTTAGGAAATTCAACTCTGTCAAGAAGCTTGAAGATGCCCGGATTTGCATGGAGTATCCACATCTTCAGCGCCATTTTTCAAGAAATGATTCGATAGACCGCCCTACCTGAAGATTCCTCCGTTGGAGAAGATTGACGAAGTTTTATTTGTCAACCCAGCTGAACAGATTCGCCCTGACACATTCTCTGAGGAAGACTCTCACACGTCGAAGCAAGAAGATGATCCTCTCAACAATAGTGACCTCGACTTGCTGCATGCGCCAATGAACATTGAAGAACTTGAGTCGCCTGCCTCGGCCGAAGGAGACACTTCTGGAGATGCATCTTGTTCGGGCGAAGACCGTCAACAGGGTCCTCGGGTTGCAGTCGATGCGTAAATACTCTTGGTCTACCTCTCAACCTTTTGTCCAATAATTGACAAAAAGGGGGAGAATGTAGCATCGATTGAGTTTAGATTCGCTGCGGGGTTTAAAGGTTCTGATTCGATCTTTTGTGTGCTAAGTTACAACAAACTTTCCATTCGCTTTGATTGGGTTGTAACTTAAGTTTTACTTCGTCTGTGAACTACTGCTACATGTTATGTGTTAATAACACATATCATGCAGGTGGTTATTTCTATTAAGTTCACAGGTCATTGGATGATTGCATATTCTTCAAATGCAATTGATTCACTAAGATATGTGTTAAGCTCCCCACCAAAGATATCCTCCATCAAGCATTTACTTCGATTATATAAATCTTCGATGCTTGCATGCAGGGGAAGTCAAAAGCTTCATATCTTAGAGTTTGCCCTCAACTCAACTCGAAATTTCATATTCTTATCAATGCCTGTTTTGTCAACAATAGTCCAAAAAGGGGGAGATTGTAAGAGCAAAGTTTTGCCCCCATGAGTTTTGGATATTGTTGGACAAAACAATAGAGGAACTAACAAGTTTTCTAGTGTAAAACAGATGGTTAGGTTCCTGAAGTTATAGGTTGGTGCTAAAGCTTCAAGGAAGATTTATATATTCACTGAAGCATATCCTCTGGAGCGAAGCTCATCACGGATGTCGACCCCCAAAAAGATAAGGAATCCTGAAGCACGTCTCATCGAAGGAGATGATCAAGATGGCGCAAGACTTAGTAGTTTTTGCGTAGTTCTTTTTCAGTTCTTTGAGTCATAGGAAAAACCGTACTATCAAGAAGGGTTTAGTAAATGTACTCCGAAGTTTTTGGTGAAAAAGACTCAGATCGAATCCAAACCTGTGAGAAGCCAGAGATGAGAAATCTCATGTGCACTAGGTAATGCTTCACCAGCGAATACTATGTTCTTTCGGCTCCTGAAGCTTAACCAAGTCTGTGAGTCAGCTTTACTTGTTCCGCAAGTAAAGTTTCGCATTGATCAGAAATCCGACCGTTGCAGACAGGTGTCAAGCTGTCGCATCGAGTCACTTCAGTCATTTCGCACCTAGGGATCGCCACCTATAAATAGGCCACCCCCGCCCTCATTGGAGGCTGGTTGCTCGTAGATTATTCTCTGACAGATAAGATAGAGAGAGCACCCCACTAAAGCCAAAATGAAACCATCCACTGAAGCATAAGTCCTACTGATCTGAGTTGATTCACTATGACTTAGGAAGAAGTTTGCTAGCCTTGTTATCTTGGAGAACTGCAATTCTCCTAGACGGTTAGAGAGTTGTTCTTCAGAGAGCGAAGAGTAATTGTCGCCTCGAAGTCCAGTTTGTCAAAGGTTTCGGTGATTTCCTCAATAATCAACTACGAGTGAAGAACTGGCCAAGCTCAAGGAGATTGGTGCAATGGAGATACGGACGGACAGAGGTTAGCTCCTGTGTTCAATCACAAGTCCCTCCAACCAGACGTAGCACTTTCCAGAGTGTGAACTGGTCGACCAAACATCGCCGAGTCAAGAGTTCGTTTTACATTCCACACTTACATTCAGTATTGCAATTGCTTCTGTGGTTTGATTCAATGCAATTGACTCGATGCTTTTGATTCGCTATGTTATGCTTCACTCTAGTTCTGCTTCACTGTTTACCTTCCTGTTGAGTTACTTTTGCTGCTAAGTTATGCTTCACTTCAAAGTTTCATGCGAAAATTTGAAGTGATCATTCACCCCCTCCCCCTCTGATCACATACTTGGTCTTTCAGTATCTGTACAGACGGCTTTGTCAAAACGTCCAGGAACACATTTGGCGGAACTGACTTTCGCTGAGAACCGAGCCGGGATAGAGCATCCGCGGCTTCGTTTAGCTTCCGTTACACATAGTCCACTTGGTATCCGACGAAGAAACCGGCTTGTCTTTCCACCTCACGCCGATAGGCCGCCATGGTAGCATCTTTGGAGTTCCACATTCCTGATACTTGCTGAGAAACAAGGTCGGAATCGCCATAGCATCGGATCCGGCTTATGCTCATCTCACGGGCCAACCGCAGTCCATGGAGTAGAGCCTCATATTCTACTGCGTTTTTGGTGCAAGTGAACTGTAGCTGCAAGACATAGCAAAATTGTTCTCCTTTGGGGGAGGTGAGGACCACGCCAGCTCCTGATCCTTGGAGATGCCGACTCTCAACAAATATATTTTTTCTCTCGTATTCCCATCTCCCCCTTCTTGCACGCAAACACCATCTGGAGACATTCGAGTCACGGATAGCAAGAGATCTTGCACCTTTATGTTCGTATGTTGCTTGTTTCAATGCTAATATAGACTCTTGCCTGTTACGACTTGAATTGAATTACATAACTTGATTGCTTTACTTTCAAAGTTCTTATATGGTTGTTAGCACGTCACCACAGAAATTATTCTTGTTATCATTTACCTACTCGAGGACGAGCAAGAATTAAGCTTGGGGATGTTGATACGTCCCAAACGTATCTATAATTTCTGTTTGCTCCATGCATGTTTTGTGTGATATTGCTATGATCTAGATACACTTTCATACGCTTTCGATCATATTTGGATTAACTTATTAACTCAGTGCACCCCAGTGCCAGTTCCTATTTTCTACTATTTTTCTATTTCAGGTTTCCCCCATATTAAAAGTGCTCCAAAAATTCGAGCAAAATCCAATAAAAAAATCAGCGTACCAGAAGCTTCCGGAAACACCAAAGTGGGGCCAGAGGGACACCACCAGGTGCCCAGGCACCCTCCCAGCGCGCCCTAGAGTGGGGCCGCGCCAGGGGGCCGCCTGGACCCCTGGTGCCCCCCTGGCTGCCCCCTTCGCCTATATATTCTCCGTTATGGGATTCTTCCGAAGACAGAACCATTTTCGCTATCTTTCCTCAGTTCCACCGCCGCTGCGCTTCCAAGATCGGGAGCGCCATCAGACCTCTTCCAGGCACCCTGCCGGAGGGAGGATTGACCTCCTGGAGCCTCTCCTCCACCATGGACGCTTCTCGGATGATCCGGGAGTAGTCTACCTTGGACCATGGGTCCGTGATCAGTAGCTATGTGATGTTCTCCTCCCCTCTTTGTTCTTCATGGATTAGACCTTGTGAGGTGCCCTACATGATCAAGGCACATATGTAATTTTTTCTGCTGTTGCTATGCTAAGTTTGCTGGGATCTGATGGATTATGAGACTATGTGCAGTTTGTGATAGATTAATATATTTGGTTCTTATCTTTTATATTTTTGTTTTTGAGTAATTCTTGCATGTTCTCCGTTGCTGTTTATTTCTTTGGCCAAGTAGTAGGTAGTGACCCCAAGATGGAATGTTATGCTCGATTGTGGGTTCATGCCCCTTGATGACTAGCTTGAGTGACAGAAACATGAGTCTAGGGGATGTGTTGTTGCCACAAGGTGGAAAATTACGGTGCTTGTAACCGCCGTTGCAAGGATTGTTTACTTTAAGCAAAGTTCTTTTAATGCAGTTGTCTGTTGCTTTGGGTTTACACTTTGGATGGGGCTCGCAACTTAATACCAGGGAGATGTTCTGGATAGATATCTCAAGGTGGATGGTTAGTAGTAGATGTAGTTGGATTTTGATCTACTTATTTTGGCGTACTGCCCATGCTTTTGAGCCTCTTCCTTTCTTTGTAGCATAGTTTGCATTGCGGTGCGTTTTTAATCCCGTCAGTTGCCCAACTGTGATTTTTTTACCTCGCATAGCAGTTTTATCATCTTTTGGGAGAGAGACATGTAACGCCCCGGCCACACCCACCGGTTCCCGGCGTACGCCTGGAGGGATCTAGACTTTCCCCACAGACCAACACTAGTTTTTCCTACGCACTTTGTCCTCACTCATGCGCACCCCGGGAACAACTTCCCGGTCGGTCACCCATCCTCAAATCGCTCCATGCCAAGCACGCTTAACTTTGGAGTTCTTTGGATATGTGCTCCCGGAAAAGAAGGTGCACCTTGTTGATATGAGTAGTCTATCATTCCTATTAAGCCAGGATGTCACATACACCCCCACTCAAAGGAACCGATGTCCTCATCGGCCCACAGGAACGTTCCCTCTTGGCACACGTCTGTGCGTCCAGTGCCGACACATGTCACACATGTTCGTGCACTGACCCACACACGCCCGTATAACCGAAAGGGTCGGCTCTGATACCATTTTTAAGGCCCCGACCACACCCACCAGTTCCCGGCGTACGCCTGACGGGATCTAGACTGTCCCCACAGACCAACACTAGTCTTTCCTACACACTTTGTCCTCACTCATGCGCACCCGGGAACAACTTCCCGCTTGGTCACCCATCCTCAAATCGCTCCAAGCCAAGCACGCTTAACTTTGGTGTTCTTTGGATCTGGGCTCCCGGAAAAGAAGGTGCACCTTGTTGATATGAGTAGTCTATCATTCCTATTAAGCCAGGATGTCACAAGACATCACTAGTGAACATCACGGGACCCGGTCCATATTCTCATCACTGTTTACACGCTCAATTTATTTCTTGCTTTTACTTTCCAGTTGCAATCACTATTATCCTTTATCCCTTGCGTTTGATCTTTTGTAAACAACAAGGCCGGAGAGATTGACAACCTCCCTGAACTTCGTTGGGAGAAAAGTTATTTGTATATGTGTGCAGGTCCACGTCAACCACATAATTTCTAGCGCCGTTGCCACCTACTTGTCGACCTTGGAGTCCTACTGGGGCGATGACCTTGGTATCTTCACCGAGGAAAATTTGTAGCTATCCTACATCTCACCTTCCACTTGGGGTAACCAACGAAGGGCGAGAAGCCATTATCATCTCTCGCGCATCAGACCTATAAGCACATGTGTATAGTTTTCAACACGGTTTTTAGGAACACAAGATAAATGCAACCCATCACCTTGAGCCTCAATAAGAGCACAATTCTCCGGAATATGAGTTGGAGATTTCAAAAGGAGAATAAGACAATCAAGTGTGGGTGCAGTAGCAACAATTTCATCCTTAACATAAGGAACTATAGCAAGTTCATCTTCGCAAGCATAATCCATATTGGCATCATGGCCATCAACAAAGAAAGTATCAAGATCTTCAGAAAGGGATGTATCAAGTGAGTCCTCGGAATCATAGGATTCCTTATCATAGCAATCATTAGCCTCTTCTTTGGCAACAAACATTTGGTTTTTAAAATCCTCAATATAATCATTGCAAATATAATTCTCAAAGCAATAAGCAAGAACTTCAAGGTTTTCGGATTTTTGAATAGTATCGTAATTCTTTTCAATCAAAGAAGCAATCTCATAAGCAACAAACTCTTCAATCTATTCAACATCAAAGTAATCATAAACACCTTTAACATAAGAAGATAGGATCTCATTCTCATTAAAATCACATTGGAAAGGAAGGTGTTTACGATCTATTTCAGAGCAACAAGTGATGTGCGAGAGATGATAATGGCTTCTCTCCCTTCGTTGGTTACCCCAAGTGGAAGGTGAGATGTAGGACAACAGAAAATTTCCCCTATGTGGAGAATAGAGTTTGTGACAACGGCGCTAGAAATTTAGCAGTTGACGTGGACCTGCACACAGACACAAATAACTTTGCTCCCAACAAAGTTCAGAGAGGTTGCCAATCTCTCCGGTCTTATTGTTTACAAAGGAACAAACACAAGGGATAATTATAATGATAATTGCAACTGGAAAGTAAAAGCAGGAAATAAAATGAGCGTGTAAACAATGTTGAGAATATGGACCGGGGTCCCGTGATGTTCACTAGTGATGTCTCTCTCCCAAAAGATGATAAGACTGCTATGCGAGGTAAACAAGTCACAGTTGGGCAATTGACAGGATTAAAAACGCACCACAATGCTAACTATGCTACAAAGAAAGGAAGAGGCTCAAAAGCATGGGCGGTACGCCAAAATAAGTAGACCAAAATCCAACTGCATATACTACTAATCATCCAACTTGAGATATCTATCCAGAACATCTCGCTAGTATTAAGTTGCGAGCCCCACCCAAAGTGTAAACCCGAAGCAACAGACAACTGCATTAAAAAAACTTTGCGTAAAGTAAACAATCCTTGCAACCGCGGTTACAAGCACCGTTGTTTTCCCCCTTGTGACAACAACACATCCCCTAGACTCATGTTTCTATCACTCAAGCGTTCCATCAGGGGGCATGAACCCACAATCGAGCATAATGTTCCCTCTTGGAGTCACTACCTACTACTTGGCCAAAGCAATAAACAGCAACGGAGAACATGCAAGAATAACTTAGGAACCAAAATATAAAAGAGAAGAACCAAATATATTACTCTATCACAACTTGAACATAGTCTCATAATCCATCAGATCCCAGCAAACTCAGCATATCAACAACAGAAAGAATTACATATGTGCCTTCATCATGTATGGAAACTCACAAGGTCTAATCCATGAAGAACAACGAGGGGAGGAGAACATCACATAGCTACTGATCACGGACCCATGGTCCAAGGTAGACTAATCATGGATGATCCAGGAAGCGTCCATGGTGGAGGGAAAGCTCCCGGAGGTCAATCCTCTCTCTGGCAGGGTGCCGGGAAGAGGTCTGCTGGCGCTCCCTGTCTTGGAAGCGCGGCGGCGGCGGAACAGAGGCGAGATCACGAAAAAGGGTTCTGTCTTCGGAAGAATCCCGTCACGGAGAATATATAGGCGAAGGGGGGAATCCAGGGGGCTACCAGGGGTCTAGGCGCCCCCCTGGCGCGGCCAGACCCTAGGGCTCCTGGGTCCCTGGTGGTGGCCCTCTGGCCCCACCTAGGTGATTCTGGAAGGTTCCTCTACGCTGATTTTTTATCTAATTTTCCCAAATTTTTGGAGCACTTTTAATATGGGAGAAACCTGAAATAGAAAAACAGCAGAAAACAGGAACTGGCACTGGGGTGCACTGAGTTAATAAGTTAGTCCAAATATGATCAAAAGTGTATGAAAGTGTATCTAGATCATTGCAATTTCACACAAAACATGCATGGAGAAAGCAGAAATTATAGATACGTTTGGGACGTATCAACATCCCCAAGCTTAATTCCTGCTTGTCCTCGAGTAGGTAAATGATAACAAGCATAATTTCGGTCGTGGCATACTAACAACCATATAAGAACTTTGAAACTAAAGCAATCAAGGTATGTAATTCAATTCAAGTCATAACAGGCAAGAGTCTATATTAGCATTGAAACAAGCAACATAAGAACATAAAGGTGCAAGAGCTCTCGCTATTCGTGACTCGAATGTCTCCAGATCGTGTTTGCGTGCAAGAAGGGGGAGATGGGAATACGAGAGAAAAATATATTTGTTGAGAACTCAATGTACTAAAGTTTCACACTTAGTCTTCTTTGGAATCTTATCTTGACTCATCCCCAGACCACTAGCCAGGTACAAGTCAATTTGATCCACTCCTTTTCGATATTTTGAGAACTCATGCAATGGATGAGCGTAAGCACGAGACACTTAGGATGGCAAAGAGAAAGATATGGTGGAGGAGGAAGACAAAAAGGGTGTGAAAGGCTCACATCAATGATGACAATCATAGGAGAGAGAAGACCAAATGATAGATATGATGTAAGGAGTAGGGATTGACATGCAACGGATGGACATATGAGGTAAGAAAAGCTCTCCAATGGAACTAATGGGTGATGGCTTCTCGCCCCTCGTTGGTTACCCCAAGTGGAAGGTTTGAGATGCAGTGCAACAACAAGTTTCCCTCGGTGAAGATACCAAGGTTATCGAACCAGTAGGACTCAGGAGATACAAGTAGGTGGCAACGTCGCCAGAAATTGCTTCCTGACTAGGGTGTTGTCGTGGACCTGCACACAGCAACAAATAACTTTGCTCCCAACGAGTACAGAGGAGTTGTCAATTCCTCCGGCCTTGTCGTTTACAAAGGATCAACGCAAGAGATAAAAGGTGCAAAGGAAAGTAAAAGCTGACAGTAAATTGAGGGTGTGAACAATAATGTGAAGATGGACCGGGGTCCCGTGATTTTCACTAGTGACGTATCTCTCCCAAAAGAGGATAAAAGTGCTAGCGAGGTAAACAAACCATAGTTGGGCAATTGACATGATTATGAAGGCACCGCAATGCTAACTATGCTGCAAAGAAAGGAAGGCCTCAAAAGCAATGGGTAGTACGCCAAGGTAAGTAGACTGAAATCCATCTGCATCTACTACGAATCATCCACCTTGAGATATCTATCCAGAACATCTCGCTGGTATTAAGTTGCGAATCCCACCGAAAGTGTAAACTCAAAGCAACAGACAACTGCATTAAAAGAACTTTGCGTACAGTAAACAATCCTTGCACCCACAGGTACAAGCACCGTTGTTTTATCCCTGGTGGCAACAACACATCCCCTAGTCTCATGTTTCTGTCACTCAAGCTAGGCATCAAGGGGCTGAACCCACAATCGAGCATAACGCTCTATCTTGGAGTTGCAAATAAAATACTTGGCCAAAGCAAATACCGCAACGGAGAACATGCAAGAATTTACTCAAGAACAAAATATAAAATAGAAGAACCAAATATATTACTCATCACAATCTGAACATAGTATCATAATCCATCAGATCCCAACAAACTCAGCATAGCAACAGCAGAAATTACATAGATACCTCGATCATGTGAGGCAGCTCACGAGGACTCGAAAGTGGAAGCACAAAAGGGGGAGAGATTCATCACGTAGCTACTGGTCACGGACCCATGGTCCAAGGGGGACTACTCACGGCACATCCGGGAGGCGTCCATGGCTATGGATGGTCTCCCAGAGGGGGTTCCTCCTTCCGGCAGGGTGCCGGGGCAGCTTCTCCATTCAGCCCCGATCTTGAAACGGCGGCGGCGGCGGTACAGAGGGGAGTTCGCGATAAAGAGATCGATATTAGGGGTTTCCACTCCGAGGGGTAAATATAGGCGAAGGGGGGCATCGAGGGGACCCACGAGGCAATCAGGAGGGTCCCTGGCGCGACCCAGGGTGGGGCCGCGCCACCTGCCCTCCTGGATGCCTGGTGGTGGACCCCCTTCCCTCTCTTGGTGATTTTTCGGAAGCTTCTGTTGCGCTGATTTTTTATATATTTTTCACGGAATTTTTGGAGCACTTTTAATGGCCGGAAAACCTTAAATACAAAAACATCAGAAAATAGAAACTGGCAACTGGGTGCACTGAGTTAATAGGTTAGTCCAAATAGGTTCAAAAGTGTATGAAAGTTCAAGCAAAACATGGCAAAGTCACACAAAACATGTATGGAGCAAGCAGAAATTATAGATACGTTTGGGACGTATAAACATCCCCAAGCTTAATTCCTGCTCGTCCTCGAGTAGGTAAATGATAACAAGCATAATTTCTGTGGTGACATGCCACACAACCAAATAAGGACTTTTAAGTAAAGCAATCAAAGCATGCAATTCAATTCAAGTCTTAATAAGCAAGAGTCTATATTAGCATTGACACAAGCAACAAAAGAACAGAAGGTGCAAGAGCTCTTGCTGTCCGTGACTCGAATGTCTCCAAATGGTGTTTGCGTGCAAGCAAGGGAGTGGGAATAAAGAGACAAAAGGTTGTTGAGAACAACTATCTACTAAAGTTTCACACTTGGTCTCCTTTGGATTCTTATCTGGACTCGTCCCCAGAACACTAGCCAGGTACAAGTCAAACTGATCCACTCCCTTTCGATATTTTGAGCTCTCATGCAATGGATGAGCGTGAGCAAGAAAGTTGACACCTAAAAGGCGAAACAGAAAGAAGGTGGAGGAGGAAGACAAAAATGTGTGAAAGGCTCACATCAATGAGGACAATCATAGGCAAGAGAAGGCCATATGATAGATATGATGTGAGCAGTAGGGATTGCCATACAACGGATGCACATGTGAGCTAAAAGCTCTCCAAGGGAACTAGTGGGGGTGCATCTAACTTGCTTGCTCAAGAAGACCTAGAGCTCGTTTGAGGAGGCTCATCATTGGAATATGCAAGCCAAGTTCTATAGTGTGAAGGGTCCCCACATAGCTATATGCATGATGATGATCTCTATGGAGTACAAGGGATAGAAGATGAAGTACTAGTGTGGATCTCTCAAAACGAATAGTAGTATGCCCCCTTCTCTCTTTTTTATTTTTTATTTTTTGGTGGCCTCAATGGCTCTTTCTATTTAACTCTCATTTGTCCTCTTTGGGATCTTTTAATCTTGTCCTCTTTGGGATATTTTCCTCACTTAAGGGCAACACTCTATTTTACAAGAAGGTATAGAAGATATTCAAACTTTACAAGGTACTCAACATAAAGAAGATGTAGCTATCATGATGTATGGAAATGTATGCCTCTGCCAGTGTAGCAGGAACATGTATGACATGAAGATCAAGTCATGAGAAGGTGGATGTTGCATGGCAATATATCTCGGAAAGGCTATGGAAATGCCTTGATAGGTAGGTATGATGGTTGTTTTGAGGAAAGATATAGGGAGGTTTATGATGACAGAGCGTATCATGCCAAGGGTTTGGATGCATCGGCGAGGTGGACACCAACTCTCGGAGTGAGAAGAGGGCAATGCACGGTACCGAAGAGGCTAGCAAATATGAGGAGGTGGAAGTGTCAACTTTCAATACTTACATTAGCCCAAAGAACTCATGCAATTATTATCGGTAACTCTCAATCTAATAAGGAGTTTCACAAAGAGACAAGTACCCCGAGGAGGAGTGTATGGGGGTTTGGTTATCCTTGCGCATCCTCGACTCATGGTACATGAGTGTACTCTAATATCCGATCCCTCCAAAGATTAGTGATCCATCTAGTAGCTAGAGTTCTCAACTAGTTTTGTAGGTTTTGAAAATAAACACGGATTGCCCAAAATACGACACCTATCACTAATAGGCTAGAGATCTTTGTGACACCTCTAAAATCAATATGTGTACACTAACCATACACGCAGGGTACACGACTGAGATTAGGGTGTCACGGTGAGAATATCATAGCACAACTGTAAACACAAATAAGATAAATCTTTAAGTTACAAACCAGGGATCACGAGGATCCGAATACAAAAGATATACAAGCCATAATATCTAAGTATAGACATAGTTAGTCAAGTTTTTCCTTAAGAAGGCTAGCAGAAATAACATCAGAGATATAGATCGAAAAGGCAAGGCCTCCTGCCTGGGAGCCTTCGAAACTACTCCTAGTCCTGGTCAACGGGGGTCTCGACGTAGTAGTATCCGCCTCCGGGGTACTCCTGCTCCCGGGCTCCAACGTCGACTGCAACGGCCGATTAGGCAACACAAAAAGGGGGAAAATAAAGCAAGGGTGAGTATCTAGCATACCCGCGAGTCTTACGTCCGCTACTAAGCATTTATGCATTTGTATCAAATGGAAAGGTGAGGCTGTATATAGTGGACTGCAAGGTAGAAATCAGAATAAGGATAAGAAGCTAGGCCTATCGAAGACTAGCATCTTCCGTCGAGTCTTGCAGCACACGAAGAGATCAGCCAATAGTTCATATAAAGCATAAAGTAACAATGCAGCAGAAGTTGCTGCTGCATTGTATAATAGTAAGTTGTAATAATTAACAATTAACAATTAAGAATGCCTCCGAGTTCCCTTCCTCGACTTCCCTGCGAGGAAGAAGACCCGGAACCATACATTTTAATAGAAGTTGTAGTTTGTAGTGGTAAGATCCGGCTTCAGCATAAAGCATCGTGTTACCGTGGACACGGCTATTCGAATAGATTAAACTCCCTGCAGGGGTGCACTACTGTTCAGCCTGGTTTGCACCCGCAGTCAACCGCTGTGCTGACTTTGACCCCACTAGCATCTGGGGTTGCTCTGTTGCCGCACACTGCTGCTGATTTGCTGCAAATAGAAGATCGCGCATTCGGTGCATCCTTTCTCACAACTCATATCCCTCCCGGTTCTCCAGCTCTTGAGCGATCTGCTCGACAACTTTAGGTTCTTCACTGGAGAGTTGTACATTGGCTGCGAGATGATGGCAGATGCCGTCGGTTGCTGAGTCCCTGCCAGCTCCCTGCCGATTGATCGACCCACGACGCCCAAGTCATCCAGCACGGCTGGCTGAATCACGGGCGGGACGATGCTGTGCGCGGCGTTGTAATCCCGGACTGTGGCGTCCAATAGGCGCTTTTCAGTGTTCATCATGTCTGCTTGCTCGACCAGGCTCTGGCGAGCTTTCTCCAGCTCGGCGTGGGACACTGCTACATCGGTGCTATTTTCCACGGGTGTGCGGAGCACATCCCGCACGATGCTCGAACCTGCAGCAGCTGCTGTCGCCTCTCTTGTTGCTCGCGCAGCGGTGTTAGTGGAGTTGTGGTGACTGGAAGTGGCCTCAGCCATCATAACCTCCGCACGGATGTGCGGAGTCGTGCTCTCTGTCAGAACCCTTTGTTAGGTATGTGCTAAGATCAAGTCTCACTTTGCATCATGGAAAAATTTCAAAAAAAAAAATGAAATGGGAGAGAGAACACCCTGTAACGACCCAATTCACATAGAATTGAAGTCTCTGTGATCAAGTGCCAGTCCCTGGATCGAACTCGCTGGCAGACACAGTATCATAGATTTATATCAAAGTACAAGTGCATCATTATTACAACGTATGATCCAGAGTAAATAAATAACAAGTTGCATAGTTCAAGGTTAGCTTATTCAATATAAATATAGCGGAAGCAAAAACAAGTAACGTGGTCAACAGCCACAAGCGAACACGCTGAGTGTAGACCCGCAACCCTAAACGCACCTTACTGGTCGTCTGAAAAACCTGCAACAACGAAGGTTACAGACCGACAACGGGTCAGTACATCTGATTTGTACGGCAAGTGATACGGGAAAAGTTTATATAAAGGACCTACAACTACATGAAAGGTGAGTCAAAGGAAAGGCTTATGGTTTTGTTTTGCAGAAAGCCAATTTTCTCCTGAACTAAACTAGTCAAAATTTTAAGTTGAATTCTACCTGAAACACACAGCAACCCATGCTAATCTTTCCCACCAAAATTATTATTAAGTGTTCATCTGTCAAGATCATTCAACAACAGTACTGACTAGTTGCTCAAAGTTCGTCCGTAACCGTGGACACGGCTAATCATGATCAGTTTATACGCTCTGCAGAGGTTGTACACGTTCCCCACTGGACTCAACCCGAAGATTGAGACGAAGACTTTCCGAAGAGGTTGCCTCCACCCTTTGGTAGCCGGTACACCTAACACACATCTACATCAGCTAGCTACCAGGTCCAGGTTCCCCACAATGTACTCGTGCTAAGCCAGAGCCCATATGGCCAATGGCTGTACACATAAGCAACTAGTAATATTGCCTGTCTGATCTTTTCGAGCCTGGATGGCGCCCACTGCGTTCAGAGGGTAGACACCATTTCGCACCCGGGTTCACCACCAAAACAACCATTGGGTGCATTTAACCCCGGCACTGTCCTTAGACAAGGCACGGCCACCGGGATGCAACCCGCCCGTCCATAAGTGATTTCTATTTATTATAAAGTTGCTACACAAATTATTAAATAACTCACATGCACTCCATGAATTCTCACAGCCCAAACCACGTCTACAAAGCATAGTAATAGAGTAACAACACAGGCTAGGTTGATCTACAAATACAAGTCAAGACATGTGGCTATTCTAACTGGTTTGCAGCAACAGTAAAGTAAACTACCTATCATGCAATAAGGTGATATTCTTAACATAATGCATATAGAAAATATAGGTATGAGTATGGTCAAAGCATCATTTCCTTCTTCCTGTTCCTGACGATCACAATCCTCACAAAACGAGGCGGCGCACTCCGGACAATCTATACGAGCAAACATAGCACCAACCAACATATATTCAATACAATTATGCACAAACAGTAATAAACATACAAGAAACAATAGCAAAACTTGCCTAACAGAATCTAAACTTAAAGTAATCGACAAAATAAAACAAACGCAAAAATAAACGGCGCAAACGGGCGCACCGTTAAAAAGATACGGCTACCGAAAGTTCAAATTTTCATCTGCTTGGGATTCAAATTTGAAAACTTCAAACTTCTATAAAACTTAGTCTACTAGCTAGAATTTTTCAACGCGGTCGCAACGCAACTGGAATCACTCGATTTCGTTCTACGGTTAAAAAGTACTCGCGAAAACGGTACCGGGTGAAATCGGGGTCCAATCTGCAAAAAGGACCCAACCGTAAATAAAATAACTTAAAAAAGCGATCGGGTCCCTGCGCCGGATCTGGCTGGCCGGCGGCGGCGCGGCCCAGCCGGCGGCAGCGCGCGGCGGCCTGCGGCGGCGCACGGCGAGGGGGCGGCGGCCCGTGGCGAGGGGCGAGGAGGCGGGGCGACGCGGCCTTACCGCGGGCGGCGGTGGCGACGACGACGGGCGGCGGCGCTCCAGGCGGCGGTGGCTGTCGTCGGCGGCGGCGAGGAGGCGCGGGGGTGGCGGATTACCGCGGCGGCGCGACGGACGGAGGCGGCGGCGGCGCTCCAGGTGGGCGGCGCGAGGCGGATCGGTCGAAACCCTAAAACCCGCGGATTTTTATATCCCGACCCAATTTTTTTTATCCGAAACAAAAACGAATTCGGCCAACATTTTTAAATACGGATAATTATTTTTAATTTCCTTTTTCACCAACATTTTTAAAATAATAAAATTGAATTTTTTGCATTACCAAAAATATTTAATAAAAATAAAAACTTTCCAACTTATTTTTGAATATTTTTAAATACTTTTATGGCAATTTAAAAATACCAAAAACTCCGAATATTATTTTAAAACTTTTCTGGAGCATAAATAAATTCCCAAAATATTTTTAGAAATTATTTATAACCCCAAAGTAAATTTAAAAAGTCTCCAAAAAATATTTTAAAATATTTTTAAACAATTTAAAAATGGGGATAAGTCACTTTATATCCTCTCCAGCGAACTGCCTTGTGTTGAAAAATGTTTAAAAATATTTTAAAACTCCAGAAAAATGCGGAAACAACATGAGATGCATATGATAATCTATTAACATCCAAATTTAGAAAATTGGGATGTTACAAACCTACCCCCCTTAAGATGAGTCTCGCCCTCGAGATTCGGGCTGGCTAGCAAAGAGGTGTGGATGATCTTGCTTCAAATCTTCTTCTCGCTCCCAAGTGGCTTCTTCCTCGGTATGATGATCCCACTGAACTTTGCATAGCCTAATTATCTTGGTGCGGGTAATTCTTTCTGCAGTCTCCAGAATCTTCACAGGTTTCTCCTCATAAGTCAAGTCACTCTCCAACTGAATTGCCTCAAGTGGCACTGTATCTCTCAAAGGAATATCTGCCATCTCTGCATGACACTTCTTCAGCTGGGATACGTGAAACACATCATGAACTCCTGAAAAAGCTTCTGGCAACTCCAACTGATAAGCTACCTCTCCTCTGCGCTCCAAGATCTTGTAAGGCCCCACAAAACGTGGTGCTAACTTGCCCTTGATTCCAAACCTCTTGATTCCGCGGATTGGTGAAACTCTGAGATACACACGGTCTCCAACCTCATAGGTTACATCCTTGCACTTAGCATCTTCATAACTCTTCTGCCTGGACTGTGCTATCTTCAGTCTATCACGGATCAACTTGACTTTCTCCTCAGCATCTCTGATCAGTTCAGATCCGAAAAACTGACGCCCTCCTACCTCATCCCACATCAACGGTGTTCTGCACTTCCTGCCATACAGTAACTCAAATGGTGCCATCTGAAGACTAGCCTGGTAACTGTTGTTGTATGAGAACTCAACATACGGTAAGTTTTCATCCCAACTTGAACCATAATCCAACGCACAAGCTCTCAACATATCCTCCAAAATCTGATTGACTCTCTCGGTCTGCCCATATGTCTGAGGATGGAACGATGTAATGAACTCCAGCCTAGTGCCCAAAGTCTCATGCAACTGACGCCAAAACTTTGAAGTAAACCGAGTACCTCTATCCGACACAACCTTGCTTGGAACTCCATGCAAACACACGATCCTGGACATATAAATCTTGGCTAGCTTGGCACTGTTGTAAGTTGTCTTTACTGGAATGAAGTGAGTGTAACGACCCAATTCACACAGAATTGAAGTCTCTATGCTCAAGTGCCAGTCCCTGGATCGAACTCGCTGGCACACACAACATTATAGATGTATATCAAAGTACAAGTGCATCATTATTACAACGTATGATCCAGAGTAAATAAATAACAAGTTGCATAGCTCAAGGCTAGCTTATTCAATATAAATATAGCGGAAGCTAAAGCAAATAACATGGAGTCCCATCAACAGCCACATGCGAACATGCTGAGGGTAGACTCGCAACCCCTAAACGCACCTTACTGATCGTCTGAAAAACCTTCAACACCGAAGGTTATAGCCCGACAATGGGTCAGTACATCTGATTTGTACGGCAAGTGACATGGAAAAGTTTATATAAAGGACCTACAACTACATGCAAGGTAAGTCAAAGGAAAGGCTTATGGTTTTAGTTTTGCTGAAAGCCAATTTTCTCCTGAACTGAACTAGTCAAAGTTTTAAGTTGAATTCTACCTGAAACACACAGCAACCCATGCTACTCTTGTCCCAACCAAATTGTTATTAAGTGTTCATCTGTCAAGATCATTCATCAACAGTACTGACTAGTTGCTCAAAGTTCGTCCGTAACCGTGGACACGGCTAATCATGATCAGTTTATACACTCTGCAGAGGTTGTACACGTTCCCCACTGGACTCAACCCGAAGATTGAGACAAAGACTTTCTGAAGAGGTTGCCTCCACCCTTTGGTAGCCGGTACACCTAACCACACATCTACATCAGCTAGCTACTAGGGCCAGGTTCCCCACAATCTACTCGTGCTAAGCCAGAGCCCATATGGCCAATGGCTGTACATAGAAGCTACTAGTAATATTGCCTGTCTGATCTTTTTGAGCCTGGACGGCGCCCACTGCGTCAGAGGGTACTCGCCATGGCGCACCCGGTTTACCACCAAAACAACCATTGGGTGCATTTAACCCCGGCACTGTCCTTAGACAAGGCACAACTACCGGGATGCAACCCGCCCGTCCAGAAGTGATTTCTATTTATATAAAGTTGCTACATAGCTTATTAGAAATAGCTCACATACACTCCATGAATACTCACAACCCAACCACGTCTACAAAGCATAGCAAATAAGTAACAACACGGCTAGGTTGATCTACGGTAGAAAAGTCAAGACATATGGCTGTCCTAACTGGTTTTGCAGCAACAGAATAATAAACTACCTATCATGCAATAGGGTGATAATATTAACATAATGCATATAGAAAATATAGGTATGAGTATGGTCAAAGTATCACTTGCCTTATACATTCGATGAAGTTCTTCGCTCTCACGTTCCAGTCAACTCTATTCGTCACACTCCGAGAAATCTATCATCAACGAAAGAAATCAATAAGCAATCACACCACAAGGACAAAACATAAGATCAACAAAACAATCACAAAGGTTTTAGTAACAAAACAAAAGCTTTGGAGTGCAAAGGTGTCGATGTGTTCGAAGTGATCGGTGGAACGTGAACTCAAGAGAGTCAACGAATAAAGAGTTATCGAAACAAGAGTATGATCAAGGAATTATGAATTCAAGGTAAAGATCATAGAAATATGAATGGTGTGTGGATATTGCCGATAAGATGTCTCATATGATCCAATATGCAAAAAGAATCACGTGAAACGGAATACTACAACACAGGTCGTAGAAAATGCAACATTGAATTGAATTTGAATTTAAACAGATCAATAAACTTGTGAATTTTCATGTACACATGATATAAACAGAAGGTACATGGAACGATTGATCCAACGCAAAAAGAACCGGCGCAAACGGGCGCACCGGTAAAAAGTTACGGCTGCCGGAAGTTCAAATTTGGATCAGCTTGGGATCCAAATTAAAAAACTTCAAACTTCTGTACCACTTGGTCTACTGGCTAGAAAATTTCTACACGGTCGCAACGCAACTGGAATCACTCAATTCCGAGTTACGGTTAAAACGGAGCCGCGAAAACGGTATCAGATGAAAAACGGGGTACCGGGGTGTTCTACTGTAAAAAGGGCCCGTACGTAAATAAAAATTTTCTGAAAACGCGATCGGGTCCCCGGGCGGTTTGGATCCAGATCTGGAATTTTTTTTTTCGAAACGTTTTTTGACTTTTTTTTTCTAATCTCTTCTTCTTCCACGGGCGCGAGCACAGCACAGGGGAGCCATGGCGCGGCTTGGAGCTCCGGCTGGCTCAGGCCGAGGGCCGGCGGGCGAGCGCGGCAGGGCGGCGGGGGCGACCAGGGGCGGCGCGAGGCGCGGCGGCCAGGGGCGCACGGGCGCACAGCCGTGGGCGCGACGGCCATGGCGCACGGGCGGCGGCCGGCCGACCGTGGCGGCGGCGAGCAGGCGGCGGGGCGGCGCGGCTAGGGGCGGCGGGGTGCTCCGGCGAGGCGGGGACGGCGGCACACGACGGCTCGCGAAGATATACCTCGAAAAAACGCGAAAACGCAACTCTGGCGATGCTCCGACGAAATTCCGGCGATGCTCCGGCGAGATTCCGGCGATGACGTCGGCGGCGGCGGGTCCCGCGGATTAGTTTAGTCTAACCCTAAAAACGCTAAGCGAAAATAATTTAGCCCTAATCGGGGCTATTTATAGTCAGCCCCTAATCTTTTTTTTAAATCCGAGAAAAATACAAAATCGGTCTGCGGAAAAAAAAACAGAGCAGGCCCATTAGGCCCAAAACAATATTAGAAAAATCACGGAAATTTATTTTAAAATTCCGTCTTTGCCAATATTTTTAAAATAATAAAATAGAATTTTTGGCTTGACCAAAATAATAAAATAAAAATAAAAATTTTGCAACTTATTTTTAAATACTTTTCTGGCATTTTAAAAATACCGAAAACTCCGAAAATTGATTTAAACACTTTTCCAGAGCATAAATAAATTCCAACAATAATTTTAGAAAATATTTATAACTCCAAAGTAAAATAAAAAAGTCTCACAATAGTAGTTTAAACTATTTTTCAACAAACTAAAATGGGGATAAGTCCTTTTTTATCCTCTCTAGTGAACTGCCATGTGTTGAAAAATGTTTTGAATATTCAAAAGAATTCCAATAAAGATTTAAAACATTTTCCAAACTTTTAATATGTTGAAGGAGTCATATTACCTTCTCTCATTTTGTTTTGTTGGTTTTGTTTTAAAATAATAAATTCCAAAACATCAATTATGAATATTAGGGAAAGTCCTTTTATTCCCTCTCATTTTAACATTCAATAAACTCCAAAAGTTTTTTTAAATTCCAGAGAAAATCAAACACATCAATCAAACAATCATTATCTATTTAATTTATTAACATTCCAAAATTCGGAGAATTTTGGGATGTTACAGTGAGCAACCTTGGTCAGACGATCAACAATCACCCAAATAGAATCATATCTTGACCGAGTCCTAGGTAAAACAGTAATAAAGTCCTTACCTATCTGATCCCACTTCCAATCTGGTATAGGCAAAGGCTGCAACAATCCTGCTGGATTCTGATGCTCAGCTTTGACTCTCTGGTAAACATCACACAAAGCAATATACTGGGCTATCTCCCGCTTCAGGCTAGGCCACCAAAATCTCTCCCTCAAGTCCAAATACATCTTGGTATTCCCGGGATGAATAGAATAAGGTGAATCATGTGCCTCATGAAGAATCAACTTCCTGATCTATGTATCTCGCGGTACACAAATGCGCTTCTGAAACCAAATGGATCCATGCTCATCCTCACGGAAACCCTCTGCTTTCCCTTTGGTCATATTCACCTTTATCTCCCCAATTTCTGCATCACCCTTCTGAGCTTCTCTGATTCTTTCCAACAGATTTGGCTTCACTTCCAATGTTGCCACATATCCCTTAGGAACTATCTCCATCCTCAGATTCTTGAACTGCTCACAGAACTCACGTGGCATATCCTCAACATTAGCAACATTGATATGACTCTTACGGCTCAATGCATCAGCAACCACATTCTCCTTACCAGGATGATACTGCACATTCAAATCATAATCCTTAATAAGCTCCAGCCATCTACTCTGCCTGAGATTCAACTCCTTCTAAGTAAAGATATACTTCAAACTCTTATGATCAGTAAAAACATCACAATGATTTCCAACAAGATATTGCCTCCATGTTTTCAATGCATGAACAACTGCAGCTAAATCCAAATCATGTGTAGGATAGTTCTTCTCATGGTTCTTAAACTGACGTGAAGCATAAGCAACAACTCTACCCCCTTGCATCAAAACATAACCAAGTCCTCGACGAGATGCATCACAATATACTTGGAAATCCTTATGTATATCAGGCAAATATAAAACAAGTGAAGTTACTAACCGTTTCTTCAACTCCTGAAAGCTGGTTTCACATGCCTCACTCCAAAAAAACTTATTCTCTTTCTTCAACAACTCAGTCATTGGTTTTGCAAGCTTGGAGAAATTCTCAATGAACCTCCTATAATATCCTGCAAGACCCAAGAAACTGCGAATGTCTCCAACTGTCGTGGGTGTCTCCCATTCTGTAACTATTGAAACCTTGGATGGGTTCACAGCTACTCCTTCGCCTGACACAACATGTCCAAGGAATCCTACCTCCTTCAACCAAAACTCACACTTGCTCAACTTGGCATACAATTTGTGCTCCCTGAGCTTCTCCAATACCAAACGCAGATGTGCCTCATGTTCTTGCTCATTCTTGGAATACACAATATATCATCAATGAACACCACAACGAAATTATCCAAGAACTCCATAAACACCTTATTCATCATATTCATGAAGTATGCAGGAGCATTAGTCAATCCAAATGACATAACGGTATAATCATACAACCCATACCTTGTAGTAAAAGCATTCTTCGGAATATCCTTCTCCCGAATCTTCACTTGATGATAACCAGAACGAAGATCAATCTTAGAGAATACACAAGCTCCCTCCAACTGGTCAAATAGATCATTAATCACAGGTAAAGGATACTTGTTCTTGATAGTAACATCATTCAGAGAACGGTAATCCACACACATCCTCTGGGTTCCATCCTCCTTCTCAACAAACAACACTGGAGATCCCCAAGGTGACGAGCTTGGGCGAATGAATCCCTTTGCCTGCAACTCTCTAATCTGCTCCTTCAACTCTGCAAGTTCATTAGCGAGCATCCTATACGGTCTCTTAGCAATAGGCCCAGTGCTTGGTATTAAATCAATAAGGAACTCAATCTCCCTATCCGGTGGGATACCTGGCAACTCCTCCGGAAACACATCCGGATAATCCCTCACAACACGCACATCATCCAGGCTACCCCCCTTAAGAGAATTCACCTGAGCGTGCTGATGCTTATAATTGGACACATATCTGATCTTCTGCCCATTCGGTGTACAGAGAGTGACAGACCGACTGGCACAATCAATAGCCCCTTGGTACTTAGCTAGCCAATCCATGCCCAATATAACATCCAAACCTTGTGACTTCAACACAATCAAATATGTAGGAAAAACATGCTTCCCTATGGCTAGGCTCAACTGATAGCATCCCAAACTAGCTGACATCTCCGCTCCCAGTGAACTTATGAGCATAGATGACTTAAGAACTACGGTAGGTAACTCATGCTTATCCACAAATACCCTCGATATGAAAGAATGCGATGCACTAGAATAAAAAAGAACAAGTGCGGGTACTGAATTGATAAAGAACTTACCAATCACTGCATCAGGCTCATCATAGATCTCCTCCACGTTGAAATGGTTCACATGCCCCTTGTTGAAAGGATTGGGCTTGACGACTCCATTCCCATTGTTGTCCTTGTTCTCCGGGCAGTCTGTGGCATAGTGTCCCATGTTCTTGCACTTGAAACACTGGATGTGACTCAAGTCCTTTCGTGCCTGGCCATTCTGACGGTTGTTACCATTGCCTCCATTGGCTCCATTGCTTCTCCCATTCCCATTGTTCCTTCCATTGCCATTGCCATTCCTGTTACCATTGTGGTGGTTGTGGCCATTATGGTTGTGACCATTTCCACCATGATGGTTGTGTCCTCCACTATGAACATGGCCATTCCCACCATTGTTGTTATGTCCATGGTTATGTCCTCCATTGCCACCATAAGAAGTACGTGGATTCTGATGCGGTCCAGAGTTATACTTGCCACCATTGTTGTTGTTGTACTTCCTCTTGCGTTCTCAATGGCCTGCTGCTTGCCTTCCAACACAATAGCTTTGTCTATGATCCCCTGGCAGTTAGCAAAGGTAGACACTGTCCACTGGACTCCCAACTCATCATTCATCCCTTCCAAGAACTTCTCCTGCCTTGCTGCATCATTCCTGACATCATCTGGAGCGTATCTTGCAAGCTTGTTGAACACCTCAACATACTCGGCCACTGAACGACCTCCCTGACGCAAACTGCGGAACTCCTTCTTCCTCAAGCTCATGGAGCCTACTGACACATGTGCGGCGTGAAAAGCAGACTGAAACTGCGCCATAGTGATGGTGTCGATGGGATAAGTCACCAAGTAGTTGTCCCACCATGCTGCGGCAGGACCCTCCAGCAAATGATAGGCAAACCTCACCCTCTCTGCCTCAGTACAGCCAACTGTCTCCATGTTCCGGCCCACTGAACGAAGCCAGTCATCCTCCACTATGGTCTCAGGAGTGCTAGAGAACCTCTGAGGATTCAACCTCAGGAACCTCGCAAGCGTGTCCACAGGTGGTGGTGGTGGGGCATTGTTGTTGTTGTTGCCCATGTTCTGAGTGAGCAACTGGATCAACTGATCTTGTCCTTGAAGTAACTGCTGCATGTAAGCTGACACTTCATTGTTGTTGTTCCCATTCCCCGTGGGATCACGTCTCGGCGGCATCTGTTGGGCAAGAATAGGTAAGTTGTAGACAGAAAGTAGCTAGGGAAATATACTCCTACCCATATGCTTATGATGATCATGGCAAGCAATATATATACAATACATATATCACCAATCAACTTCACCAAACAATATCACCATAGATCAAACATATAACAATCATCAACCAATGCACTCATACGAAAACCATCACATATCACACCATATAGTTTAAAATATATTGGATAACTGATAGAAGATCCTCAACACAACCATGAATAATTTAAGAGTATATCAAGCAACCTAGTATTGCCACACCGAATAAGTCGACATGGTCAAATACGCTAACACGATAACGGTAGTAGACTAATTGCCGATGAAGTAATTCCGAATGCTGTCTTTGCTAAACAGCATGCGGTATTCGCGCCCGCTAATGCGGTTGCACCTTTTGGGACTCGGCTCATCTCCTTCTGCCGAGGTCTCTACTTCTGGTTCCTCTTCTTGTTCTTCAATTACATTTGCCTTCATCTTCTCCTTTAGTCTCTTTATCTCTGCTTGCATCTCCACTCTCTCCTTCTTCAGCTTGTTGGCGTCCCTCTTGAGCCTGGTGTTCTTCTGCTGCAACTCAATGATGGTGTAGAGGTCTGACTGAGTGTCCTTCTCTAGGCAGTGGATGTGCTTCTCCAGGCTCTGGATGATGTAGCTAGTTGTACCTGGCCAAATGGCCCCAGGCACATACTTTAACTTCTTTGGCCATATGTTCCCTGATGGGAGGATCTTGGCCATCTCCGCGTACACCGTACCCTTTAGCTGGGCGGCATACGTCTCATCGATGCGTCCAAGAGCTATGTGAGCAGCTATGCGCACACACTGCTCCTTCTCCTGGGAATGCACCTCGCATGACTCCGTGATCACCCTTTCCTCCCTCTTCATGCTTCCTAGGATAAATGTCACCACTTTCCAGTAGTCATCAGCTCCCCTTGTCTCCATTATGTCCGGCTGAAAGACTGGCGCGTAGATGTTCAGGTAGTGGCAAATCCCCCTGACCTCAGGTCCAAACTCCATGGCGCGGTATGAAAAGTGGTCATCTATAATCAAAGAGAGGAAAGGCAAGATTAGAATAAGTATGAATACGAGATAGAGAAGGTAAGTAAGTACAAGACAGAGTGATGTAAAGTAATATTTTCATTCCTATGGATTTTCTAATCCATTTCTAGGGTCACGTCATACAGTCAACACACTGCTCTGATACCATCTGTAATGACCCAATTCACATAGAATTGAAGTCTCTGTGATCAAGTGTCAGTCCCTGGATCGAACTCGCTGGCACACACAGTATCATAGATGTATATCAAAGTACAAGTGCATCATTATTACAACGTATGATCCAGAGTAAATAAATAACAAGTTGCATAGCTCAAGGCTAGCTTATTCAATATAAATATAGCAGAAGAAAAAACAAGTAACATGGAGTCCCATCAACAGCCACAAGTGAACATGCTGAGTGTAGACCCGCAACCCTAAACGCACCTTACTGGTCGTCTGAAAAACCTGCAACACCGAAGGTTACAGCCCGACAACGGGTCAGTACATCTGATTTGTACGGCAAGTGATACGGGAAAAGTTTACATAAAGGACTTAAAACTACATGAAAGGTGAGTCAAAGGAAAGGCTTATGGTTTTGTTTTGCAGAAATCCAATTTTCTACTGAACTAAACTAGTCAAAATTTTAAGTTGAATTCTACCTGAAACACACAGCAACCCATGCTAATCTTTCCCACCAAAATTATTATTAAGTGTTCATCTGTCAAGATCATTCAACAATAGTACTGACTAGTTGCTCAATGTTCGTCCGTAACCGTGAACACGGCTAATCATGATAAGTTTATACGCTCTGCAGAGGTTGTACACGTTCCCCACTGGACTCAACCCGAAGATTGAGACGAAGACTTTTCGAAGAGGTTGCCTCCACCCTTTGGTAGCCGGTACACCTAAGACACATCTACATCAGCTAGCTACCAGGGCCAGGTTCCCCACAACGTACTCGTGCTAAGCCAGCGCCCATATGGCCAGTGGCTGTACACAGAAGCTACTAGTAATATTGCCTGTCTGATCTTTTCGAGCCTGGACGGCGCCCACTGCGTTCAGAGGGTAGACACCATGTCGCACCCGGTTCACCACCAAAACAACCATTGGGTGCATTTAACCCCGGCACTGTCCTTAGTCAAGGCACAGCCACCGGGATGCAACCCGCCCGTCCATAAGTGATTTTTATTTATTATAAAGTTGCTACACAAATTATTAAATAACTTACATGCACTCCATGAATTCTCACAGCCCAAACCACGTCTACAAAGCATAGCAATAGAGTAACAACACGGGCTAGGTTGATCTACAAATACAAGTCAAGACATGTGGCTATCCTAACTGGTTTTGCAGCAACAGTAAAGTAAACTACCTATCATGCAATAAGGTGATATTCTTAACATAATGCATATTGAAAATATAGGTATGAGTATGGTCAAAGTATCACTTGCCTTCTTCTTGTTCCTGACTATCACAATCCTCACAAAACGAGGCGGCGCACTCCGGACAATCTATACGAGCAAACATAGCAACAATCAACATATATTCAATGCAATTATTCACAAACAGTAATAAACATACAAAGAACAGTAGAAAAACTTGCCTAACAGAAGCTAAACTTAAAGTATTCGACAAAATAAAACCAACGCAAAAAGAAACGGCGCAAACGGGCGCACCGTTAAAAAGATACGGCTACCGGAAGTTCAAATTTGCATCTGCTTGGGATTCAAATTTGAAAACTTCAAACTTCTGGAAAACTTAGTCTACTGGCTAGAATTTTTCAACACGGTCGCAACGCAACTGGAATCACTCGATTCCAAGCTACGGTTAAAACGTACTCGCGAAAACGGTACTGGGTAAAATCGGGGTCCAATCTGCAAAAAGGACCCAACCATAAATAAAATAACTTAAAAAAAGCTATCGGGTCCCTGCGCCGGATCTGGCCGGCCGGCGACGGCGCGCGGCGGCCTGCGGCGGTGCACGGCGAGGGGGCGGCGGCCTGTGGCGAGGGGCAAGGAGGCGGGGCGGCGCGACCTTACCGTTGTCGGCGGTGGCGACGACGACGGGCGACGGCGCTCCAGGCGGCGGTGGCTGTCGGCGGCGACTGGCGGTGGAAGCCATGAGGAGGAGGCGCGGGGGTGGCGGCTTACCGCGGCGGCGACGGGCGGCGGCGCGACGGACGGCGGCGGCGCGGCGAACTGGTCGGGTCAAAACCCTAAAACCCGCGGATCCGCGGATTTTTATAACCCGACCCAAATTTTTTTTAATCCGAAACAAAAACGAATTCGGCCAAGCGAAAAAAAAACAAAACAGGCCCATTAGGCCCAAAATAATTTTAGAAAAAACACGGATAATTATTTTTAATTTCCATTTTCACCAACATTTTTAAAATAATAAAATTGAATTTTTGGCATTACAAAAAATATTTAATAAAAATAAAAACTTTGCAACTTATTTTTAAATATTTTTAAATACCTTGATGGAAATTTAAAAATACCAAAATACTCCGAAAATGATTTTAAAACTTTTCTGGAGCATAAATAAATTCCCAAAATATTTTCAGAAATTATTTATAACCCCAAAGTAAATTTAAACAGTCCCCAACAAATATTTTAATCTATTTTTCAACAATTTAAAAATGGGGATAAGTCACTTTATATCCTCTCCAGCGAACTGCCTTGTGTTGGAAAATGTTTAAAAATATTTTAAAACTCCAGAAAAACGCGGAAACAGCATGAGATGCATATGATAATCTATTAACATCCAAATTTAGAAAATTGGGATGTTACACACCCCCCAGATGAATTTAATTCAAATGGCCAGAATAAAAGTTGCTCCAAAATTTTCTATTGCATTTTTGAAAAGTCTCATAAATGAGTGTGATCACATATCAAGTGATGTGGTAGCAATCCCATGCTCATGGATTTTTCAAATATTCAAACAGGAGCATGGATTTAAATTTAAACCCCTATTTGAATTAAAGTTCAAACTATTTGAATTTTAAAAATGCCCAAAGTTTATAAGTGGCTAGCATTATGCATTAGAAGTCCACATAAATTTGGGGAATTTTATAAAATGGCTAGCTATTTTTTGTAGCAAAGCCAAAACAAATAACAAAAAGAAAAAGAAACAGAAAAAGGAAAAGGCTTACCTGGCTTTCGGCCCAACTTAAACTCCAGCCGGCCCAGCCCACGAGCCTCCTCTCTCGTCTTCCTCAAGAAGCTCGGTGTCGAGCCAGAGCGCGCCGTGGACGCCACCGAGATGTCGAGAGCCTTCCAGGCGCCCCCAAGCCTTATCCTTGCGCCACGGAGACGCCTGCACACGCCCCAGTTCATTCCCCCTCTCCAGCGCCATCTCCGCCGGTGAGCCTACAGAGCACCCCAGCCCTTGTTCTTGGTACAGATCGATGCGCGATGACGAGAGCTCCCCCCTGGTGGTCTTGGCGCTTCAAAAGGACCACGGGATCGCCCTCCACGTGCAGCGTCGCCGCGTCTGGTGACGCCGGAGTTGAGCCGCCGGCAGCCCGTGACGTGGCCCTTGCTTAATTTGCACTAACCCCGCCCCTCTGACACTGACTTGTGCGCCCAGGCCCCCCTAATCCCCTAGTTAGTTTAAAACTAACCTGGTTTAATTAACCCAGACACTGACAAGGTGGCCAACCTGTCAGCACCCCCCACGTCACCTTGACGTCATGCATACGCATTAAATCGAATTTCCTATTTAAAGAATATTCAGAAATTCCAGAAAATACTTTAAACTTTGGAAATTCATAAATAATTCATTTTAACTCCAAATTAAACATATAATATATGTAAAATTATTAGAAAAATGCAAGGATTCTGAATATGCACTTTGTTTTCATGTTTGACCATTTTAAAATGGGGGAACAGAAGCAAAATGCATATGAACCCTTTTAAATTCAAATATGGAGTTTGAATTTGCAACTCAAATGCAATATACTTCATTTAAATGCAATTACCAACACATCAGCACCATATACATCATGTTCTACAACTTGATCATGTGATTGTGCATTGTACATTATATTTATTGCAATGTTTGTGTTGTTTGCTCGAATGGAGGTGGATCCAGAACCCGAGATCATCCCCTTCGTTGAAGATACCGTGTACGACCCTCGTCAGCAAGGCAAGTAAACCCCCATTGATCATGTCGATAAAATCCCACTTCCCTCTAAGTCTCTCTTATGTATTGTTTAGGATGATTACCATGATACCGTTTCTACCGCATAGATGAACCCTTTCCTTTGCATGACCTATCATTTGTCACAATACTAAGCAAACCACAATCCTAGGAGATGTAGGAGTTGATTGATATCATGTGGCCCCTGCAAGTGTTACTGCTTATTGCATGTTTAGAGTGATACAATGTTGATACTGTTATGTGAGTCGGGATGGTAGCAATCATGTTGATGATGGTGGAAATGTGTTGGTGAATTTACCCTAATACAAGGTGAACGATGAGAGGCTGTGTAGGAGTACACAGTGGATTGTCTCGTTGAACACCTCCGTAAGCCCGAGTTCTTGTGTGGTGATCCAAGACGAAGAGTACTACCACATGTTGGGCACATGGACCCCCGCTCAACCTACTAACTCACCCCTCCTCAGTTCAATGATTCGCAGTAGTTCGGAGTTCTGGTAGGTTTGTGGCCTGGATGCAAAGTGAGAGAACGACTCAACCGAGACTGGCTTATGCACCACGCACACATCTTCTGGGACCACTTTGGTAAACCGGCCGGGTTACGAATGTGGAAGCCATCCCAGATAGGCGTCTTCATTGAACCCGAGTTGGCTGTGAGGTAAAAGTTGTGGAAATTATCCTCGCCGACACCCGCTTGAAGGGTGACGAGATTCCGGCGGTAACTGATAGTTTCATGTGTGTAGCAGTACACCCCTGAAGGGTTAATAAACTATTCGAATAGCCGCCTCCGCGGTAAGGGACTACTTGGAAAGCTGTGCCTGATTATTAGACAACTTGAACTGGATACTTATAAAACTTTCCAAGATAAGCGTGAGTGCTATGGCGTGCTTTCTCGTGGGAAGTCGAGGAAGGCACCATAGTGGTGTAATTGGTTGGAGACATGTAGTGGACTCGTGTACGCTTCTTACCTCAAGTCGTGTACTCGTAGTTCAGGACTAGCCAAGTCAAAGCTAGCACTTCTGCTTATGAACCCCACCTCTCTTTACCTTGATACATGTGCATGAGTAGTATAGTTCCTACATAAGTCTTGCTGACTACGACTTTGTACTCATGTTTGCTTATTCTATGTTTTTGATGAACCCACTGACCCCGAAGGTGGATTCTTCCTGGAGCTCGACGACTGATCCAGCTAGTGTAGTCCCAGTCAGACGACTGGTCCCTCGTGGAAGGGCTTGTTTATAAATAAGGCTTCTCTAAGCCATTTTTTAAACTTATCTGCACTCAGACCTACTTTGCTTCCGCATGTTTGATGTAATGTTGGATCACAGTCTTGTGATCTCTGTGTGTACTCTATAAGAGTTATCAATAAAGTTGTAACTTTGTAGAGAATTGCAATGATACATGTTTTTCATACTAGACATGTGTGCTGCATGTATGATTATAACATGCATGTCTTAGTATGGGTTTTCGAGAACTTAGTTGTGATCGGCTGGCGGTCTTTTATACACCAAGTGGCCCTTAGATGTGCGGACCTTGGGGCATCGCGATGCGATTGCTCGTGACTCTATCACGTGCACACTTTGATGTATGATCGAGCCCGGACTAAGTGATTGGGCTGGAGTAAGTCTATGTAAGTGTTATAATACAATCGATAGTATGGTTGGGGCGACTTGTCTATGAGTATGGGAGTTCACCACCCATATCATCTAGACATGTGTGCGGACGATGAGGACCCAGCTCAGTTGATCATCCGGCCTGGATGGGATGCCCCTCACGTTCGATGCTTTCCGAGAACGTTCTGTGCTTGGCCTTGTCTGCTTAGACAAGTGGGTACGATTCTCGGCTCTCCATATGATTGTGCTGTAGCGGGTGTTGCATACGCTAACCCCGGGGCCCGACAGACTTGGCATCAGAGCAGGACTGACTGTAGTATTATCAGCCTTGGTCGAAGTCGAGTCTAGCCTTCTATAGTTATATAGTTACTCTGGGTATATAAGGGAACAACGTAAGGCTTATTTTTTCTCCTTACCCTCATCATTCTGAGTTCTGAGTCACCCTCATCTTTTCTATGGGAATATATGACTAGGCTCATCTATGTCTTACTAGAACATCTCGTTGTTTGCTTCCTTGTAGCCGTAGGAGAGTTGTGGTGCTTCCTGATTTCTTACATCGTATGTAAGTGTTGTTTCCATGTTGTAAGAAATTGTCTTTTCTTGCAATTACAGCCGTTATGCTGTCCGAGTCATTCCAAGTTTCTTCATAATCTGATGCATTTGCAAACTCCTTCTTTCTGTTTCAAATGGCAGATCTTCCCCCTCGGCAGATTGTTCGTTTGTCTAGGTGCCTCGATGTGCGTGGGCATCCAGCCATGCTCACCGAGATGATGTCCTTCATTGGCTATCGATGGTATCCTGAGTACACAATTGAGGAGCAGTTCCTTGATTTCAACCAGACTCAGTTCCACTGCACTGTAAGGATCTACCCGCACCACATTGGAGTCCCTCAGCCTATCCTCTTTGGACATGGCATTGGTGTGACTGAGAACATGGCTGTGCAGGATGCTGCATACTCATGTATTACACTGCTGAGAGAGGAGCATGCAATGCTTGGTGGGTCACCATTCCGCTATATCCCTGCTACACTTCCAGGAGAAGAGGGATTCCACTGGATTGTACTCAGATCACTCCCTGGAGGATCCTTTGCTTCAGATCACTGATCGGCACGGTTGTGATAGAGATCGTGATGCACGTGCCCTTCATTTTGAGCTTCACGCCACCCGTGTCCTTCTATATCGAGCACTTACACTCCTGGCTCATTTTTTGAGTGTTGGATCAGTAGAGTATGATGCTATCTACCCAGTCAGGACACAGATGCCTTCTCGAGTTGTTTGGCCCGAGATTGGAGGCATTTTTCCACCTCGTGGTCCTCTGGTTCCACCCTACGCTGGACCTAGGCCCCATCCTTGCCCAAATGGATATAAGGGTCCACAGGCCTCCGTGTTTTCCGATGGTCACCTTCAGCTACCGGGTTACATGGGTAACTTTTACGAGGATTACTATGGAGATGGAGATGAGTGAGACCGCCTATGGTCTTTCTCTAGTGAGGATGTAGTAGTATCTTTAGTATGTTGTACTCAAGGTGTTCTAAGTTCCAGAGGCTTAGATAAATAATGTATAGGAAGTCAGAGTGCCTCTGAAGGATGTATCATCTTCATCACGTTTGTATTATCTTGGAGCTTGTACTAAAATGATGTATGGTTTGTATGACAACTTGTGAATATATGGCTTGTATGCTTTTATCACCATGTTGTCAAGATGATTACTTTCTTTGCTCTATGATTCTTCCAGTAATTTCAATACCTTGTTTAGATTCTGCCAATCAACTCTGTTTGACTTTGGTTTAAACCTTCAGGATGTCTCAAGGAACCCGTGGCCAGCTTGGTCGTGCCCATGGTCATGGGAATGAACCGGAGGAAGGCAATCTTCCACCGCCCCCACGATGGCTCAGGTTCTGATGGAGGTTGAGAGGAACCGCCGGGACTCTCACCAGGTTCTGGAGTTCATTGCCCGCAACACCACTCAGCAGCGCAACGAGTTGGTGTCTTTGAATGAATTCATCCGGCTTCATCCCCCGGTTTTCAGCTACTCCACTGAGCCCCTTGACGCCGATGACTAGCTTCGCAGCATCAAGAGGAAGCTTCAGGCAGGCCATGTCACAGATGGTGACAGGGTCAACTATGCCACCTACCACCTCGAGGGTGCAACTAGCTCTTGGTGGGAGAATTTCCTGAACATGCGACCCGCTGGACCGCCCACAACTTGGGATGATTTCTGCACTTCATTCCGTGAGCACGACATTCCAAAGGGTCTTATGGACCGTAAGCGTGAGGAGTTATGCAACCTCACCCAAGGCAGGAGGACTGTTGACGACTTTAGTCGTGAGTTCAATCGACTGGCTCGTTATGCTACTGAAGAGGTCTCCACCGACGCCAAGAAGCAAGAGAGGTTCCACCATGGACTCATTTCTGGACTCCGTCGTGAGCTCAACCTACAAGACTTCACCACCTTCCAGGTCCTTGTCAACAAGGACATCAAGGCGGAGGACATGAACCCCCCCAATGATTTCCGCAAGCACCCTAGAGATGATGGTTCATCCAGTTCAGGCTCTTAGAAGCGCAATATTTGGATCACCAATAGCATGTTTCGCCAGAACCACCCACCGAGGCCATCCTATGTGGCGCCTCGTCCACCAGTTCCGTTCCACCCAGCTCCACCGAACAACCTAGATCCCCGCAATGTCTTTGGAGCCTGCTACAAGTGTGGTCAGGTAGGTCACTACTCCCGCGAGTGTCCCCAAAACTAGCTCCAGAATCAGAATGCTCTACCCCGTGCCGGAGGTAACAACAATGGTCGTGGCAAGCCACCCCCGAAGGTCTTCACCACCAAACCCGCTCCTTCCGCCACTCGAGGATGTGTGAACCAGATCTCAGTTGAAGAGACTGACGATACTTCTGACGTCATTCTTGGTACGCTCGCAGTCAATTATGTTCCTACTTCCGTTCTTTTCGACCCAGGAGCATCTCATTCATTCATGTCGGAAAGTTATGCACTTCGTCATGAGTTGTCCTTTGTTGAATTGTCCACCCCAATGATAATTCAAACTCCAGGGTCAAGATGGAAAACTAATAGAATAAGCCATGGCAATCAAATTGCAATTGAGGGTTTAGTATTCCTATCTTCACACATAGCCCTTAAGTCCTCAGACATTGATGTCATCTTTGGTATGGATTGGTTATCAAGACAAAATGCTTTTCTTGATTGTAAAGCCAAGTCGGTTTGACTCACCCATCCTTCAGGCCAGACAATAGATTACTGCTCACCAAGATTGAGAACACAGATACATTCTTTGAATGTGCTTCCCCTTCCCGACCTTGAAGATATTCCGGTGGTTCGTGACTTCCCGGATATCTTTCCTGAAGAGCTGCCGGGCAAGCCACCCGACAGATTTGTAGAGTTCATAGTGGATCTTATGACATGAACCGCAGAAATTTCCAGACGCCCATTCAAAATGGCCCCATGTGAGTTAGATGAGCTTAAAATCCAAATTGAAGCTTTGTTGGCAAAAGGCTTCATCCGCCCTAGCTCATCACCATGGGGTTTACCCGTTCTGTTCGTAAGGAAGAAAGATGGACCAAAATGGATGTGCGTAGACTATCACCCGCTAAATCTAGCGACGATAAAGAACAAGTACCCACTGCCCAGGATAAATGATCTTTATGATCAACTTGCTGGATCCTCTGTCTTCTCCAAGATGGATTTGAGACTAGGCTATCATCAAATAAAAATCAGAAACGAGGACATTTCCAAAACGGCTTTCACTACTCGTTATGGTCTTTACGAGTACACCAATGCCCCCGCCATTTCCCAAACGGTTTAACCAATGCCCCCCGCCACTTTCTCGCGCATGATGAATTCGATCTTCATGGAGTACATGGATAAATCTGTTGTAGTTTATCTTGATGACATTCTCATCTACTCGAAGAACGAAGAAGAACATGCCGAACATCTTAGGTTGGTATTGATGAAACTTCGAGAGCATCGCCTTTATGCCAAGTTCTCTAAGTGCGAATTTTGGCTACCAGAAGTGACCTACTTTGGCCACGTGATTTCTGCCAAAGGCATTGTTGTGAATCCCGAGAGAGTTCAGGCCGTCCTTGACTGGACTCCACCTGAATCGGTTAAGCAAGTTAGGAGTTTTCTTGGCTTAGCAAGCTATTGCCGCTGCTTTGTTGAGAACTTCTCCAAAGTTTCAAAGCCTCTAACTGAACTCCTCAAGAAAGATAAGAAATTCGAATGGACCCCCAAGTGCGTGGAAAGCTTTCAAGAGATAAAAAGAAGATTGACTTCTCCACCCGTACTTGCGCCTCCAGACATCAAAAAGGATTTTGAGATCTATTGTGACGCTTCACGGCAAGGGTTAGGATGCATACTTATGCAAGATAGACATGTGGTAGCTTATGCTTCACGCCAGTTGCGGCCACATGAAGAGAACTATCCTACCCATGATCTTGAACTCGCTGCCGTAGTTCATGCTCTGAAAACATGGCGACATTACCTCCTTGGTAATCGCTGTGAGATCTATTCCGACCACCAAAGCCTCAAATACATTTTCACCCAGCCAGATGTTAACCTCAGGCAAATACGCTGGATTGAGTTGATAAAAGAATATGACTTAGGAATTTATTTCACCCCAGGCAAAGCCAATGTCATGGCTGATGCACTAAGTCGTAAGTCGTATTGTAACAACCTGATGTTACAACAGTGTCAACCACTTCTTCATGAGGAATTTCTCAAGCTCAATCTTAAGATTGTTCCTCATGGATTTCTTTCCACCTTGGTGGCGAAACCAACCCTTGAGGATAAAATCATAGCCGCCCAGAAACGTGATAGTGGTATTCGAGAGATCAAGAAGAACATTGCTAGTGGAGTTGCTAAATGTTTCTCCATAAATGATCAAGGTGTCGTTTTCTTTGGCAATCGATTGGTTGTACCACGAAAACACAATCTTAGGAGGCTAATTCTTAAGGAGGCTCATGATACTCCCTTTTTGATTCATCCTGGTAGCACAAAGATGTACCGAGCCCTATGCCATAGATTTTAGTGGACTAGGATGAAACGAAAAATTTCTCAGTATTTTGCCGAATGTGATGTTTGTCGTCGCATTAAGGCCGAACACCAAAGACCTGCTGGCACTCTTCAACCTTTTCCTATTCCAGAGTGGAAATGTGACAAAGTCAGTATGGATTTCATCACTGGCTTTCCAAAAACTCAGAAAGGAAATGATGCCATCTTCGTTGTCGTGGATAGACTTTCCAAAGTTGCTCACTTCCTTGCCGTTCGCGTGTCTATAACCGCTAGCCAGTTAGCGGACTTGTATGTCTCTAGAATTGTGTCTCTTCATGGTGTTCCTTTGGAAATCAATTCTGATCGTGGTAGCCTTTTCACCTCTAGATTTTGGGGAAGCTTTCAGAATGCTATGGGAACTCATCTCTCCTTTAGTACAGCTTTCCATCCCCAGTCTAGCGATCAAGTCGAAAGGGTTAACCAAATTATTGAAGACATGCTCAGAGCTTGTGTTATCTCATTCGGAAAGAATTGGGAGAAGTGTCTTCCATTCTCCGAATTTGCTTATAACAATAGATTCCAATCTAGTCTGAACATGGCTCCTTTTGAACTCCTCTATGGACGAAGATGTCGAACACCCCTAAACTGGTCAGAAACCGGTGAAAGACAATTCTTTGGACCGGATATGATCAAGGAAGCAGAAGAGCAAGTTCGCATTGTTCGTGATCAATTGAAAGCAGCCCAGTCTCGTTATAAAAGCTACTATGATTGTCATCATAGGCAAGAAAGCTACAATCTGGATGAGAAGGCTTACCTTCGGGTTACTCCTCTGAAGGGAACCCAACGCTTCGGTATCAAAGGCATGTTGGCCCCACGTTACATTGGACCTTTGCGCATTCTTTCTAAACGTGGAGAAGTTTCCTACCAACTTGAACTACCCCCGCACCTTTCCCGAGTACATGATGCATTCCATGTGTCACAACTCAGGCGTTGCTTCAAGGACTCCATCCGCAAAGTCGACCATGAAACGCTTGATCTCCAAGATGTCCTTTCATATCGAGAATACCCCGTTCGTATTCTTGATTCAACAGAGCGTGTCACTCGCCGTCAGAAGATTAAGTTTCTAAAAGTGCAGTGGTCACACCACTCCGAGAAAGAAGCCACGTGGGAAAGAGAAGACCGTCTCAGTGCCGAGTACCCCTCCTTCCTCCCGCAGACTTCTAAATTTCGGGACGAGATTCTTTTGATTGGGGGCGAGTTTTCAGAACCCTCTGTTAGGTATGTGCTAGGATCAAGTCTCACTTTGCATCATTGAAAAATTTCACAAAGAAAATGAAATGGGAGAGAGAACACCCCCTAGATGAATTTAATTCAAATGGCCAGAATAAAAGTTGCTCCAAAAATTCCTTTTGCATGTTTGAAAAGTCTCATAAATGAGTGTGATCACATATCAAGTGATGTGGTAGCAATCCCATGCTCATGGATTTTTCAAATATTCAAACATGAGCATGGATTTAAATTTAAACCCCTATTTGAATTAAAGTTCAAATTATTTGAATTTTAAAAATGCCCAAACTTTATAAGTGGCTAGCATTATGCATTAGAAGTCCACATAAAAATTTGGGGCATTTTATAAAATGGCTAGCTATTTTTTGTAGCAACGCCAAAAAAATAACAGAAAGAAAAAGAAACAGAAAAAGGAAAAGGCTTACCTGGATTTAGGCCCAACTTAAACTCCAGCCGGCCCAGCCCACGAGCCTCATATGTCGTCTTTATCAAGCAGCTCGGTGTCGAGCCAGAGCGCGCCGTGGACGCCACCGCGACGTTGAGGGCCTTCCAGGCGGCCCAAGCCTTATCCTTGCACCACGGAGACGACTGCACACGCCGCAGTTCATTCCCCCTCTCCAGCGCCATCTTCGCTCCCTCCCTCGCTCGAAATCGCCATGGACAGAGAGATCGCCGGAGCGCCCCGCCATGGAATCCGCGGCCACCGTGCCCTAGAGCTCTAACCAGCAAGTCCCCCATGTTCGTCACCCTCGACTCCGTCTTCACGCAGAAGCTGGAGCTTCAATTCGACCCCAAGACGACGAACACCTCCTCGAATCGCCTCCGGTCACCGGAGTTCGCCGCCTTCGATTCGCCACCACCCATTCTTCCCCGACCCTATTGGCTCTCCCGTCGAGTTTGTGGTGAGCTTATGAGTGTTTCCCCTCAAGTTTTGGCACCCCTCCCTTCTTCTAGCCCGATCCGCCATAGGAGCCGAAGCACCTTGCCACCACGATCGTCGTCGGCGAGCCCCCCTATGAAAACGACCTCGCGGCCTTGTCTATCGCATGCGCCGTGCACTGCTGCTTCAAACCAACCCAACCCCGCACCTTTTAGCGCCTCGTAGAAGAATCCACATCGCAGCCGTGGCTCCGCCGCTGCAAAGCTTGACGCCGGTGAGCCTACAGAGCACCCCAGCCCTTGTTTTTGGTCTAGATCGATGCGCGACGATGAGAGCTCCCTCCTGGTGGTCTTGGCGCTTGAAAAGGACGACGGACTCGCCCTCCCGTGCAGCGCCGCCGCGTTTGGTGACGCCGGCGTTGAGCCGCCGGCAGCACGTGACGTGGCCCGTGCTTAAATAGCAGTAACCCCGCCCCTGTGACACTGACTTGTGGGCCCAGGCCCCCCAATCCCCTGGTTAGTTTAAAACTAACCGGGTTTAATTAACCCAGACATTGACAAGGTGGGCCCACATGTCAGCACCCCCCTACGTCACCTTGACGTCATGCCTACGCATTAAATCAAATTTCCTATTTAAAGAATATTCAGAAATTCTAGAAAATGCTTTAAACTTTGGAAATTCATAACTAATTCGTTTTAACTCCAAATTAAACATATAATATATGTAAAATTATTAGAAAACTGCAAGGATTTAGAATATGTAGTTTGTTTTCATCTTTGACCATTTTAAAATGGGGGAACAGAAGCAAACATGCATATGAACCCTTTTAAATTCAAATATGGAGTTTGAATTTGCAATTCAAATGCAATATACTTCATTTAAATGGAATGCCCAACACATCAGCACCATATACATCATGTTCTATAACTTGATCATGTGATTGTGCATTGTACATTATATTGATTGCAATGTTTGTGTTGTTTGCTCGAATAGAGGTGGAGCCGGAACCCGAGATCACCCCCTCCGTTGAAGATACCGTGTACGAACCTCATCAGCAAGGCAAGCAAACCCCCATTGATCATGTCAATAAAATCCCACTTCCCTCTCAGTCTCGCTTATGCATTGTTTAGGATGATTACCATGTTAACGTTTCTACCGCATAGATGAACCCATTCCTTTGCATGACCTATCATTTGTCACAGTAGTAAGCAAACCACTATCCTAGCAGATGTAGAAGTTGATTGATATTATGTGGCCCCTGCAACTGTTACTGCTTATGGCATGCTTAGAGTGATACAATGTTGATACTGTTATGTGAGTCGGGATGGTAGCAATCATGTTGATGATGGTGGAAATGTGTTGGTGAATCTACCCTAATACAAGGGTAACCATGAGAGGTTGTGTAGGAGTACACAGTGGGTTGTCTCGTTGAAAACCGCCCTAAGCCCGAGTTCTTGTGTGGTGATCCAAGAAGAAGAGTACTACCATATGTTGGGCACATGGACCCCCGCTCAACCTACTAACTCACCCCTCCTCAGTTCAATGAGTCGCAGTAGTTCGGAGTTCTGGTAGGTTTGTGGCCTGGCTACAAAGTGAGAGAACGGCTCAACCGAGATCGGCTTATGCACAACGCACACATCTTCTGGGACCACTTCGGTAAACCGGCCGGGTTACGAATGTGGAAACCATCCCAGATAGGCGTCTTCATTGAACCTGAGTTGGTTGTGTGGTAAAAGTTGTGGAAATTATCCTCGCCGACACCCGCTTGAAGGGTGACGAGATTCTGGTGGTAACTGATAGTTGCATGTGTGTAGCAGTACACCCCTGCAGGGTTAATAAACTATTCGAAAAGCCGCGTCCGCGGTAAGGGACTACTTGGAAAGTTGTGCCTGATTATTAGACAACTTGAACTGGATACTTATAAAACTTGCCAAGATAAGCGTGAGTGCTATGGCGTGGGAAGTCGAGGAAGGCACCATAGTGGTGTAATTGGTTGGAGACATGTAGTGGACTCGTGTACGCTTCTTACCTCAAGTCTGGTACTCGTAGTTCAGGACTAGCCAAGTCAAAGCTGGCACTTCTGCTTAAGAACCCCACCTCTCTTTACCTTGATACATGTGCATGAGTAGTATAGTTCCTACGTAAGTCTTGCTGAGTATGACTTTGTACTCACGTTTGCTTATTCTATGTTTTAGATGAACCCACTGACCCCGAAGGTGGATTCTTCCTGGAGCTCGACGACTGATCAAGCTAGTGTAGTACCAGTCAGACGACTGGTCCCTCTCGGAAGGGCTTGTTTATAAATAAGGCTTCTCTAAGCCATTTGTTAAAATTGTCTGTACTCAGACCTACTTTGCTTCTGCATGTTTGATGTAATGTTGGATCACAGTCTTGTGATCTCTGTGTGCACTCTGTAAGAGTTATCAATAAAGTTGTAAACTTTGTAGAGAATTGCAATGATACCTGCTGTTCACACTAGACATGTGTGTTGCGTGTATGATTATAACATGTATGTCTTAGTATGGGTTTTCGAGACCTTAGTTGTGATCTAGCTGGCGGTCTTTTATACACCAAGTGGCCCTTACATGTGCGCAGCTTGGGGCATCGCGATACGAGTTCTCGTGACTCCGTCACATGCACACTTTGATGTATGATCGAGCCCGCCCTAGACCCCGACTAGGTAATCGGGCTGGAGTAAGTCTATGTAAGTGTTATAATACAATCGATAGTATGGTTGAGGCTACTTGTCTATGAGTATGGGAGTTCACCACCCATATCATCTAGACATGTGTGCAGACGATGAGGACCCATCTCAGTTGATCATCCGGCCTGGATGGGATGCCCCTCACGTTCGATGCTTTCCGAGAACGTTCTGTGCTTGGCCTTGTCTGCGTAGACAAGTGGGTACGGTTCTCGGCTCTCCATATGATTGTGTTGTAGCGGGTCTTGCGTACGCTAATCTGGGTCCCGACACTCTCCGACTCCATAGAGCAATCACTGCACGACATTGGATCTATGAGGCTTGAGAACACCTGTACGTCCGTGGGATATCCATTAGGGATGGCCACGCTAAAGACGTGGTGGCTTCTGAAAGGCACAATGACTCCACGCAGCAGAGGCGCTCCTTTGGGTACCCACTCGTAAATTCACCGACTGGGTTGGATCGAATAGTCTGTTATGGAGTAAGGATTCATAGCATGAATAACACAGAAATATGATAGCGAGTGCGTACTCGAGTTTTCTGTTAGTAATATTCTCAAGACATCGGAGAGTGAGTACTCGAGCCATTATCGAGCTGATATAGCTTAGTAATTAACGTGGGTGAGTAAGAACTCGAACCTCTGTGTGACGCTTTTGCAATTGAAGAAGTAATTCATACGCTCCCGATGGGAGTTATTTGATGAAACATCAAAACAAATTCTCGAGTGCATTAATAATGCGTCGTTGATTGACACTCGATAAAGGCTTCTTCGTTTTGAATTGTAGATGTCGTCATTTTTTATGCTATGTTAGCTTTCTTGCAACGTTGTGCTGAGATGGGATGTCATGAGACGTAGTGACAGCTAAGAATGGTGGCGCCACTGTCAGACTTGATTTGACCCATCGTGGTGCGGTAATTTCATGAAAGTGATGATGGTGCCTTGATTTTTGTGCATAGTGGGTGGCGTGGTTACTATGTTGGTTAGTATTCGTACGCCATGTGTATGGTAGGTGATCATACTTGTCGATTCTGTATCATAGATGAACAGTCGATCTTGTACCGTGTTGTGGTATAAATGGTTAGCCTAGAGGTGATTAAGATTTTCACCGCATCCGCGTTCTAGCTTCCATCTTCTTCCTTCTTGCGCTCGCTCGTGTTTCCTTGCTGCCCATTATCTGAGATCTTGAGCTCCCAATCTCCACCATTACCAAGACCACCAAGCCTACGAAGGCGGCAAAGCGATCCAAGAAGGAGGCCGTGGCAGCGACCGCAAAGAACAATATGTCTGGAGGCTGGGAGCCATCAACGTTTCGCGCGGCCGACCTCACCGTCATGGAGAGCGATGGAGTGGTGGTGGAGGGGGTCGTGCGAATCCCCGGGGAGGAGGTGCCGCTGCCGCTACCCGATCAATGGCCGAGACTCCTCTCTGATCAATGACCGAGACTCTGGAAACCCATGATGGCCCCTGTGCTTCCAGGAAGTAAATTCATCATTTGAACCTTAACGTCGAGTCCTAATCTCTTTGTCGCAGCGATACTTTGTTTGTCCGATGTTTGATATTCGGTATCCTTATACCAAGTGCTTCCTCTTTACAGACAAACATATTTACTCATTCCATGATATTACATCAACGTGACCTAGTCACATTGATATGGGAACGATGAAGGAGACATCCAACATGAAGCCATGGGACAAGGGCAAGCTACACGAGGAGCGGAGGCGCCAGAAGATGAACAACTCCAGGAGTTGGACGTTCGGACCAGCTCCGGGATCGTCCGACCTGACCCCGGACCATCCGGAAAGGACGCCAGAAGTCCGGATAATTACGTCCCGAAGACCCAAAGACCTGACGGTAGTCGGACTGTCCGACCCCAAGAAGGACCGTCCGACCTCATCCCGGACCGTCCGACTTATGGGCCGGACGTCCGACTAGCACGACTGCCTGCGCGCAGAGTTAGGGCTGCAGCCAATGTATCCCTAGTTTTACCCTAGCTTATAAATACAAGACCCCCTATGAATTTTAGGGTTAGCTTAAGTCAGAATTAGAGTTTGAGAACTATTGAGTTGTGTCTCTTGGTGAAACTTCCCTCCGGGGTTGGGGATGCCGTTTATCCAATAAAGATTTCCACGGAGGTTCTTGTGTTCATCAAGGATTGTCGTGTTTTGGTTTGAGAAGTGGTGATCTCCATCAGGTTGCTTGCTGGATTCGTTCCTCTTATTCAAGTTGCGTTCATCGCTTGATTGGAAGGATTTCTATTCAGGTTGCTCGCTGTGAAAGATCGGGACAAACTCAAGAGGATTTCCCCGGTGATTGTATCATCTGGTGCATCCCTCTTTATCATGTGGTATCAGATTTTTTGGGTTGATCACGGCGAGGTTGTGTTGATCGATCGCATCTAGATCGGTTTGTTGGGAGGAGTTTGCTTGGAGGATTTTCTCGTTCAGATTGATTTGTTTGGAGGAGATTGTACATAGAGGCTGCAGATTGCAGTTGTGTTTATGCAGATTTGTTTCCGCTTGATTGATTTGCGAGGATATTGCTAGAGGTTGAAGAAAAGAAATCCCGTAACTGGATTTGGCTGTCAGGAGTCCCGAAATTGATATAGGTGCAGAATCCACATTTGTGCTCCAAATAAGGCGTGTAAGCACAAATTAGAAAGGATATCTTGTGTGCTTTCCAGATTGTATGGCCGCCGCTCCCGGATCGCAGCGGATTAGCTGCAAATGTACAAAAAATACTGCGGTTGGTCATGCTGATGCAGGGTTGGATGCTATGTCAACAATTTTGCAAGTGTTAGCATAGACTGAGACACAGATAGAAGCTATGTCCAAGACAATCTCAGATCATAAACCTCGCTCTCAAAAGAAGTTGATTCCAAATTCTGTTGAGATTAATCAGACTGTTGTCCCACTACAGAAAATTGATAAGGCAGCAGCCATGATTTCTGACTTGGCGAATGATGTTGGCATGGATGTTGTGGACGATGTTGTACTATTGAGTGGGATGAATGTGCAACTCAAGAGAGTACATGCTGATACTTGTATGATAGTGGATAGATGCCAGCGATGGAATTTATTTCAGGCGCAGTGTATGATCAAAGGAAAAGCATGCAAGTTGATGATTGATGGTGGTAGCTGTACCAATGGCATTAGCAAAGTGCTGGTGGAAGCATTGAGGTTTTCCACATGGCGTATTCCTGAACCGAAGCATCTCGAGTGGTTGAATAGCTGCGGTATGCTGAAGGTTACTCATAAGGTGCGTGTGCCATTTACAGTTGGTGATTATGTTGATGAGGTTGAGTGCGATGTGTTGCCATTGGAGGTGTGTGGACTGTTACTTGGGCGTCCATGGCAGTATGATCGCAATGCTATACATGCGGGCCGAGCAAATACATATTCTTTTATGCATGATGGAAAACAGCGGACTTTGAAGCCTATGGGAGATGATCATATCAAGTCCGATGTGGTGCTGGTGGTTCGCAAGAAGAAGTTGCACAAGGCTAAACCAAAACCAAGTTTAGCTAAGTTGCAGCCTGAGGAGCATGGTGCTAGGAGCGTCAGTACTGAGACTAATTCAGCCACGCCTGTAGATGACAAGCCAATTGTACTTGTTGGTGACAAGCCGGTTGAAGTTACGCCTCTTCGTGATGAAAGGAAGGAAATTGCAGCATGTTATACACATTAGTTTGTGTTGACAAAGGTGTTCAGACTGATGACAGTGGTGTTGTTCGTGACTCAATGCATATAGCGACGAGGTTCGATGACTGCAGTTTTGTTCGAACACCTCTGAGACGTTTTGTTGGAGTAGCCGTGCGTGTGCACAAAGGAAAGGATGGACGTGTTCGTCAGTTGTGTGGCCCGGGCATTACCACTTTGCAGGGTCATACAAAGAAGGTTCATGTTCAACAACAAAGGGCTCCATCAAGAATTGAGAAGAATAAGGTGGTGGCGCCAAAGTCCAAACTCATGTGGAGAAGAAAGGATGCGCTCAGTGCTGTATCAAGTCTAGTGGCGAAGATGTGTGATGCTGTTGATATCACGCCACCCTTCCGAGTAGACCCTCACGCGTTGGGGACAACACTTCTTGAAGGGGGGGTGGAGGATGATATGGGCACGACGAAGGAGACATCCAACATGAAGCCATGGGACAAGGCCAAGCTACACGAGGAGCGGAGGCGCCAGAAGATGAAAAACTCCAGGAGTCGGACGTCCGGACCAGCTCCCGGATCGTCTGACTTGACCCCGGACCGTCCGGAAAGGACGTCGGACGTCCGGATAATTAAGTCCCGAAGACCTGACGGCAGTCGGACCGTCCGACCCCAAGCCGGACCGTCCGAACTCATCCCGGACCGTCCGACTTATGGGCCGGACGTCCGACTTGAACGACTGCCTGCGTGCAGAGTTAGGGCTGCGGCCCATGTATCCCTAGTTTTACCCCCTAGCTTATAAATACAGGACCCCTACGAGTTTTAGGGTTAGCTTAGGTCAAAATTAGAGTTTGAGAACTATTGAGTTGTGTCTCTTGGTGAAGCTTCCCTCCGGGGTTGGCGATGCCGTTTATCCAATAAAGATTGCCACAGAGGTTCTTGTGTTCATCAAGGATTGTCGTGTTTTGGTTTGAGGCCTGGTGATCTCCATCACGTTGCTTGCTGGATTCGTTCCTCTTCTTCAGGTTGCGTTCATCGCCTTATTGGAAGGATTTCTATCCAGGTTGCTCGCTGTGAAAGATCGGGACAAACTCAAGAGGATTTCCCCGGTGATCGTATTATCAGGTGCATCCCTCTTTATCAGACATGCTTGCAAGCTTCTTTGATGTAATCTCACCGAGTGGGCCTAGAGTATCTAACCATCACTCAGATGGACAAATCCGATCTTGATCCATATGCCTATCCCCTCGGAATACCTGAGTTGCACCTTTATGATCACCTTGTTACGGAGTGATGGTTGATATAATCAAGGAATCGTCCGGAGATAGTGATTAGATATGATCTCACGGTCTAAGGATCGGGTTACTACATTACTGAGTTATCACAATGTTGAACTATGTGACGGGATCACATTGCAATACTTTCTTTAGGTGTTTGTCCATCATATCATTCACCCAATGACATGACTCCATTGTCAATGGACGTAAATGTCCCCATGATCGGAAACCATGATCATCAATTTCCCAATGGACTAGTTTGACTAGAGTTGACTAGGGACCTGGTTGCTTTCATACTACACGTGTATTAATGTTTCCGACCAATACAATTATAGCATAGTATGAAACTTATCATGAACAAATAGATATACGGGAATAAAAACATCTTTATTATTTTCCTCTAGGGCATATCTCCAACAGCCGCGTGCTAACGGACGGATCCAGCCAGATCTGCCCTTCCCGGACTTCACCACCGACGGCAACGACTGTACGGGGAGCTCATGGGAGCTCGGGCGAGCTCCAACGCCATCCAAGCCACTGACCGAATTTTACATTAATAACCCTAATTATAATTAGTGGAATTATTTAACCTAACTAATCTTTACTAACCCTTTAAATAATTTCTAAAAAAGATAAGACATTGACATGTGGGCCTAACCAGTCTATTTTGTTCTGTTTTCTGGTGGGTCCTACATGTAAGTGAGGTAGGGCTTTTGTTTTTCCTTTTATTTTTTCTTGGTGGGCCTACATGTTAGTGGCACAAGCACGCTTGGGAAAAATGTAAAAGAAATGACCAGATGCTAGTCAAAGGCCTTTGACCAGATGGAAATGGACGGGAGGGCATTTTTTAAGGGCACATAACAGCAGAGGGGAAAATTTTAGCACACTTGAAAATTAGGGGCCAATTTGATTACTAGGTTCAAGTTAATGGCTGAAATGTAAATGACCCATCAATCTAACATGATATAGAATATATGTTTGCTAATCACAGAGATTTAATATTAACAAAAGTTTTACTGTTGCCTAACACTGAGGGTGTTACACTCTTGACCCCAAAAGTTCAAACATTACTCACAACAATACCTCAAAACTATTGCAAGTTACTACTACAATTGAATAGAAACCTCAATTACCTACTTCAAGACAAGACACAACTCAGTGCAGCAACCAACTCTCTTAACAAGTTAAACATGAAAACTAAAGATAGTTCCAGCAATAAACTAAACAAAATCTAAGGCTCTTTATAAAGATAAACATGAAAACTAAAGCTAATCATGGAAGCAGCTACGAAAAGATAAAGAACACACAACAAAAGAAAGATAAGCATGAAAATCCAATGATGTGTTCTAGTTTGAAGTGGAGCGTGTTTCTCTCCCACACAAAGTAAGCTGGGTTCTAACTTGTTATGAACAACAAGCAAAGCTAAAGAAAACTAAAAAAGAAAACCTAATTGCGAGACGCTCCAAGAATAGCACATAACACATGAAGTGATAAAAATATAGTGAGATGGAGGACGAACTGATGATTTTTAATGGAGAAGGGGATGCACGGGGGTATCCCCAAGCTTAGACGCTTGAGTCTCCTTGAATATTTATTGGGGATGCATGGGGGCATCCCAAGCTTGAGCGTTTGACACTCCCCGATCTTCTTTCATCATCTTCGCTCGCACACTTGAAAACTCCCTTCATACATAACTCATCATAAGCTAATTAGAGATCTTAGTACCCTTAAGAAAATAAATTCTCTCCACTGGAAATAAAGATATTCTTGAAGAGCTACTGTTTCACAAGATTGCCAAAAAGTTTTTGCAAAGAAAAAGGAAGCTTAAGGTCTGTAAAAGTGAGGAAAGGCAAAACGTGGCATAATATGTGAAAAACAGAACAACATGTAGTAATTTACTTTTTCGGGGTACTTCTGCAACTCAAATAAAAAAAACTCAGAACAGACGCTCGAAATTCAATTGTATAGAGCACGCTGTGAAAAAAATTCAGATCAAAAATATGATCTGGTTATTTTAGGATAATTTTTCCGTCCAAGGACATAATCTGTTTTCTGGACAACATGTCACAACTTTTGAACTTTCTTGCAATCGGAGGCTAAACATGGCACAAAGCTTGAAAATAAAGATACAATGTTGTTTCTACAGTAGTAAAAATCATCAACACCACTAAAAACAAAAGTAAAAATGTCTTGGGTTGCCTCCCAACAAGCGCTTTCTTTTACGCCTTTAAGCTAGGCATAAAGCAAAAAAGATCAAGTTTTATCAAGAGAGAGAGAGAGAGAGAGAGACTAGGTAGCCCGTGTAACGGACTCAAAAGTTAACTTAATCTTCTTTCTAGGGAAATGTTCCATCCCCTTTTTTAGAGGGAATCGAAATTTTATATTCCCCTCTTTCATGTCAATAACAGCACCAACGGTGCAAAGAAAAGGACGTCCCAAAATAATTGGACATAAAGGTTCACATTCTATATCCATAATAGTAAAATCAACGGGAACATAATTGTCATTGACAATGATAAGAACATCGTCGATCTTCCCCAAATATTTCTTTACGGAAGAATCAACGAGACGAACACCAAAAGAACAAGGATCAAAAGGTTTCAATTCAAACATACATTCTTTTGGGCATAACGGAGGTACTAGCTCCAACATCACATAAAGCATAGCAAGAGAAGTTATTCAATTTAATTTTTATCATAGGATCCCAACCATCATCTAGATTCCTAGGTATGGAGGATTGTATTCTAAGCTTCTCCTCCCTATCTTTGATGAGAGCATTAGTGATATGTTCCGTGAAGGCAAGATTTAGTGTGCTAGTGTGGGGGTCTCTAGAAATTTTGTGCAGCAAGATAATAAATTCTGAGAAGGTACAACTATCAAAATCAATGTCACTACTATCAAAGGTGGTAGTGGTGTCATCTACGCTCACTTGTTTGAAACCCTCTATGTTGATAGGAGTTTCTTCTTCTATGGTTGAGGTCGTAGCATCACCATTAATAGGTCCGATGGGACTTGGAGTGTGTTGGGTGCTATTAGTTTGGGTGTCCTCAACAATTTGGATAGTATGAATAGTTTGGTGTGTAGGAAGGCTCTTAATTCTATCCTCTTCCTCTTTTTATCTAGGCCACGTGTCTTTAAGTTTAGCCATCATCCTAATATTTTCATTACTTTGCAATTGGATAGCATTAATAGGAGTGGGATTCCTCTCCTCAAGGGGAGAGGTTCCAATTTTAAGCATCTCAACATCAAGGGCTAAGCTATCTACATTCAACGAGAGATTATCTAATTTGTCTAATTTCTCTTCTACACTCTTGTTGAAGGCTTTTTGGGTAGTGATAAAGTCTGTAAGCATGCTTTCTAATTCAGAAGTTGGGTTCTTGTTGCTAGGATAAGTGTTGTTGTTCCCATAATTGGATGGAAACTGTGACGCCCCCAAAATCAGACCGTGTACAATCATCATACACGCAAGGTACACGATCGAGATTAGGGATTCACGGTGAGATATCACAACACAACTCTACATATAAAAAAATACAAGCTGTTTAATACAAGACAGGGGCCACGAGGGCTCGAATACGAAAGCTCAAAAGCACAAAATTAGCGGAAGGAAAAGTATCTGAGTACAGACACAAGAATACAAGGTTGCCTTAAGAAGGCTAGAAAAAATAACAACAGATAGAAAAGGCGAGGCCTCATGCCTGGGAACCTCCAAAGTACTCCTGGTCAACGGGAAACTCGACGTTGTAGAAGGCATCGGGGAGCTTCACGTTGCGGTGGTCGACATTGGGGATCTCCTGCTCCTAGACTCCAAGGCTCCAATGTCGACTGCAGCGGCCGATCAGGCAAAACAAAAAGGGGGAAATAAATCAAAGGGGAGTATCTAGCATACCCGCGAGTCTTACGTCCGCTACTAAGAAATTGTGCATTGTATCAAAAGGAAGGGGAGGCTATATATAGTGGACTGCAAGATAGAAATCAGAATAAGGGTAAGAAGCTAGGCCTATCGAAGACTAGCATCTTCCGATGAGTCTTGCAGCATGAGGGGAGAATAGCCAATAGTTCAATATAAAGCATAAAGTAACAATGCAGCAGAAGTTGCTGCAACATTGTATAATAATAAGTTGTAATAATTAGCAATGCCTCCGAGATCCCTTCCTCGACACCCCAGCGAGGAAGAAAAACCCGGAAACAACAATTTAATAATAGTAGTTTGTAGTAGTAGGATCTGGCTTCAGCATAAAGCGTCCTGTTACCGTGGACACGGCTATTCGAATAGATTAATCTTCCCTGCATGGGTGCACTTGGTTTACAATACACGCACGGATCTCCAGGGTGGCGCGCACCTTGTTAGGGAATGCTCCACCAAGGCTATCCGACACTCCACAACCCATCTTTCAAACTCAACAGAGAGGTCATCCGCTGGTCTAAATCCTAATTACGCCGGGCCTTGGACCCCAACCCGAACGTACTCTTGCACGGTGCGTGACTGGCCGGTGAAGCATAAGCAAACCAAATAAGACCACACCGCGCGAGCAAATAAGACAAGACCACTTCCTGGCAATCAGCCCGCGGTACTGTTGACGTCTAAAGAGTCCTCGGATGAGACTACGAAGCAGGGGAGCCCATAACTCATAATTCCCATGGGTAGGTAGTGCGTACATGGCATATAGCCAACTCAAGAAATCCACCGAACCATTAGTTGTTTTATTAACTTGCGGGATAACCGTTATCGTTGCCTCGACTTAACTGACCCACGGACAACGACATCAGTCAGGACCACTAGTACATCGGTGCCTGCCCTGTCGTCCCACCAAGTCTCTGCGGTTACCAACAAGGTGAACGTCTCCTTACCTTGTCTCGCGTGTGCTCCTGGAGGAGCTCGACTTTCGTGGTTTGGTAACTCTCGCGGCCAACGATCAGGGGCCAAGCACACCGGTACACTGGTCGTTGATACGTCCAAAACGCATCTATAATTTATGCTTGCTCCATGCCTCTTTTGTGTGATATTGCTATGATATTGCTATGATATTGATGAACTTCCATACACTTTTGATCATATCTGGACTAACCTATTAACTCAGTGAACCCTAGTGCCAGTTCCTGTTTTCTGCGGTTTTTCTATTTCAGGTTTCCCCCCTATTAAAAGTGACGGGAACCCTTTTTCACGATCTCTCCTCTGTTCCGCCACCGCCGCGCTTCCAAGATCGGGAGCACCAGAAGACCTCTTCCCGGCACCCTGCCGGAGGGAGGAACCACCTCCGGGAGCTTCTCCACCACCATGGATGCTTCCCGGATGAACCGTGAGTAGTCCACCTTAGACCATGGGTCTATGATCAGTAGCTATGTGATGTTCTCCTCCCCTGTTTGTTCTTCATGGATTATACCTCGTGAACTGCCCTACATGATCGAGGCACATATGTAATATTTCTGCTGTTGCTATGCTGAGTTTGCTGGGATCCGATGAATTATGAGATTATGTTCAGATTGTGTTTGAGTAATATATTTGATTCTCCTCTTTTATATTTATGTTCTAGAGTAATTCTTGCATGTTCTCCGTTGCTGTTTATTGCTTTGGCCAAGTAGTAGGTAGTGACTCCAAGAGGGAGCATTATGCATGATTGTGGGTTCATGCCCCTCGATGACTAGCTTGAGTGACAGAAACATGAGTCTAGGGGATGTGATGTTTCCACAAGGGGGAAAACAATGGTGCTTGTACTTGCGGGTGCAAGGATTGTTTACTTTACGCAAAGTTCTTTAATGCAGTTGTCCGTTGCTTTGAGTTTACACTTTGGGTGGGATTCGCAACATAATACCAGCGAGATGTTCTGGATAGATATCTCAAGGTGGATGATTAGTAGGTAGATGCAGATGGATTTCGGTCTACTTGTCTTGGCGTACCGCCCATGCTTTTGAGCCTCTTCCTTTCTTCATAGCATAATTAGCATTGGTTTGCGCACATAATCCTGTCAATTACCCAGCTGTAATTTGTTTACCTCGCATGGTTATTTTATCGTCTTTTGGGAGAGAGACATCACTAGTGAACATCATAGGACCCCGGTCCATATTTCCAATACTGTTTACACCCACTATCAATTTACTACTTTATTTACTTTTCCGTTGCTATCACTATCATAATTATCCCGTGCGTCTTATCCTTTGTAAACAACAAAGCCGGAGGAATTGACAACTCCTCTGTACTCGTTGGGAGCAAAGATATCTGTTGTGTGTGCAGGTCTAGGTCAAGGAAGCAACTTTTGTCTTAAAATGGTGCCATTGTTTCCTTGCCACATACTTGTCGATCTTGGAGTCCTACTGGTTCGATACTAAACCTTATTATCTTCGCTACGGGAAACTTGCTGCTGTCTACATCTTAACCTTCCACTTTGGCTAACCAACGAGGGGGCGTTAATTCGTACCATCATAAGCAATTTCTGTCGCCGTTTCCGGGGACTCCACTCTTCAAGATAGGGGAGTTGCACACTATCTTTTACCTTTGCTTTTTAGTCTTGTTAGTTTACCTTTCAGTTTTTTCTTTAGTGTCCTTTATCAAAAATTAAAAAAATAGTTATCTTCCTTGCTGCTACTATGGGTTCCTCCGAGAACACCAAGTTGTGTGACTTCACTAGTCACAACAACAGTGACTTTATCTGCACTCCTATTGCTACACCTGCTACTTTAGCACCTTCTTATGAGATTAAACCTGCTTTGTTGAACCTTGTTATGAAAGATCAGTTCTCCGGTGCTAGAGATGATGCTGCTTTGCACTTAAATAATTTTATTGAGCTTTGTGATATGCAAAAGTACAAAGAAGTAGATGGTGATATTGTTCTTAAGAGATGAAGCTAAAATCTGGTTTCAATCCTTGCCTAGGAATAACATAGATTCTTGGGATAAGTGCAAGGATGCTTTTATTGGGAAGTAGTACCCCCTGCTAAGATTATCCAATTGAGGAGGTTTATTATGAATTTTAAGCAATTGGATAATGAACATGTTTCCCAAGCTTGGGAACGCATGGAATCTCTTGTTAAGAATTGCCCTACGCATGGTTTGACTACTTGGATGGTTATCCAAATTTTTTATGCAGGCTTGAACCTTACCTCGTGAAACTTGCTAGATTCGGCCGCGGGAGGAACCTTTATGTCAACTACACTTGGTGCTGCCACAAAACTTCTCGATGAGATGATGAACAACTATTCCCAATGGCACACCGAAAGAGCTCCACCAGGTAGGAAGGTAAACTCTATCGAGGAGATCTCCTCCCTAAATGAAAAAGTTGACTTGATTATGTCTCTACTTACCAAGCAATCTCCTATTGATCCTCATGATGTACCTTTAAATTCTTTGATTGCTCAAGATCAAGTAGATGTGAACTTTATATCTAGAAACAACTTCAATAACAATGCTTATAGGAGTAACTTTGGTAGCAATCCTAGACCGTTCCCTCCAACAACTACGGGAACAACAACACTTATCCTAGCACCAAAAACTCCACTTCTGAAGTAGAGAGTATGCTTAAAGACTTTATCACTACCCAAAAAGCCTTCAACAAGAGTGTAGAGGAAAAACTAGAAAAATTAGATAACCTCTCGTCGAAGGTAGACATTTAGCCCATGAAGTAGAATTTCTTAAAATTAGAACTTCTCCTCTTGAGGAGAGGAAGGTCACTCCTATGAATTCCATCCAAGTGCAAATTAATGAAAACATTAGGATGATGGCTAAACTTAAAGAGAGATGGGCTAGAGAAAAGGAGGAAGAAGATAGAATTAAGAGCCTTCCTACACACCATACCATTGCTACTATCCAAGTGGTTGAGGATATCCAAACTCTTAGCACCCAATGCACCCCTAGTCCCATAGGACCTATTAATGGAGATGCTATGACCTCAACCGTAGAAGAAGAAATTCCTATGACTATAGAAGCTACCAAACAAGTGAGCCTAAAGGACACCACTACCACTTTACTTGATAGTAGTGACCTTGATTTTGATAATTTCACCCTCTCTGAAGTTATTCGTTTCCTTCACAAAATTTCTAGAGACCCCCACACTAGCACACTTAATCTTGCCTTCGCGGAGCATATCGCTAATGCTCTCATTAAAGCTAGGGAGGAGAAGCTTAGGGCAGAAGCCTCCATACCTAGAAAGCTAGAAGATGGTTGGGATCCTATGATTAAAATTAAGTTGAATAACTTTTCTTGCTATGTTTTATGTGATGTTGGAGCTAGTACCTCCGTTATGCCCAAAAGAATGTATGATATATGTGAATTGAAACCTTTTGATCCTTGTTCTTTTGGTGTTCGTCTTGTCGATTCTTCCGTAAAGAAACCTTTGGGGAAGATCGATGATGTTCTTATCATTGTCAATGACAATTATGTTCCCGTTGATTTTACTATTATGGACATTGAATGTGAACCTTCTTGTCCAATTATTTTGGGATGCCCTTTTCTTCGCACCGTGGGTGCTGTTATTGATATGAAAGAAGGGATTATAAAATTCCAATTCCCTCTCAAGAAAGGGATGGAACACTTCCCTATGAAAAAGATTAAGTTTCCTTTTGAGTCCGTCACATGGGCTAGTTATTTTATTGAAAAGACTTGATCTATTTGCATTAAGCCTAGCTAATGGCTTTCAAGAAGCTCTTTCGGGAGGCAGCCCGCAACGAATTTAGGATTTCCCGTTTGTTTTTCTTCTGTTTTAATGGTCTTGATGATTGTTACTACTATAGCAACATCATTGTATCTTTACTTTTCAAGCTCTGTGCCATTTATAGCGTCATATGACAAGGGAAGTGAAAGTTGTGACATGTTGTCCAGAAAACTGATTCTGTCCTCGTGACTAGAAAAATCACAGAAAAATCCCAGTTCATCTTTTTGAGCTGAATTTTTTACACAGCGTGCTATATACAATGAAAGAAATTTCGTATGTTCTGAGTTTTTTGATTTGAGTTGCAGAAGTATCCCTAAAAAAATTCTTTACTACCTGCTGGTCTGTTTTTCACAGATTCTGTCCTGTTTTGCCTTTTCTTCGTTTTGAAAACCTTAAGCTTGCTTTTTCTTTGCAAAAACTTTTTGGAATTCTTGAGAAACAGTAGCCCTTCAATATTATATTTATTTCCATTAGAGAAAAAATATTTTATTATGGGTACGAACCTCGCTAATCAGATTATGATGAGTTATGTATGAAGGGAGTTTTCAAGTGTGCGAGGGAAGATGATGAAAGAAGATTCAGGAGTGTCAAGCGCTCAATCTTGGGGATGCCCCCATGCATCCCCAAGAAATATTCAAGGAGACTCAAGCTTCTAAGCTTGGGGATGCCCCCGTGCATCCCCTTCTCCATCAACAATTATCAGTTCGTCTCTCGTTTCACTATATTTTTATCACTTCATGCGTTATGTGCTATGCTTGGAGCGCCTCGCTCTTAGGTTTTATTTTTAGTTTTATTTAGCTTTTCTTGCTGTTCGTAACAAGTTAGAACTCAGCTTTCTTTGTGTGGGAGAGAAACACGCTCCACTTCCAAAATCTAGAACAAAACATAGGGTTTTTTCATGCTTATCTTTGCTGTGTGTGTTCTTTATCTTTTTCATAGCTACTATCATGTTTTGTTCTTAGTTTTCATGCTTATCTTTTCAAAGATCTTTTTTTTAGTTTCTTGCTGGAAATCTCTTGAGTTTTCATGTTTATCTTGTTTAGAGAGTTTTCCTGTTGCACTGAGTTTTGTGTCTTGACTTGAAGTAGGTAATTCAGGTTGCTATTCTTTTGTAGTAGTAACTTGCAATAGTTTTGATGTATTGTTTTGAGTAATGTTTGGACTTTTCGTGTCAAGACCTTTAGCCTATTAGTGATAGATGTCGTAATTTGCACAATCTGTGTTTATTTTCAAAACCTACAAAATTAGTTGAGAACTTTAGCTACTAGATGGATCACTACTCTTCTGAGGGGTCGAATATTAGAGTACACTCACGTACCATGAGTCGAGGATGCGCAAGGATAAGAAAACCCCTATACACTCCTCCTCGGGGTACTTGTCTCTTTGTGAAACCTCCTAATTAGATTGAGAGTTACCGATAATAAGTGCATGAGTTCTTCGGACTAATGTGAGTATTCGAAAGTTGACACTTCCACCTTCCCATATTTTTCTAGCCTCTCCTGTACCCTGCATTGCTTTCTTCTCACTCCGAGAGTTGGCGTCCACCTTCGCTGGTACATCCAAACCCTTGGAACGATACGCTCTGTCATCATAAACCTTCTTATATCCTTCCTCAAAACAGCCACCATACCTACCTACCAAGGCATTTCCATAGCCTTTCCGAGATATATTGCCATGCAACATCCACCTTCTCATGACTTGATCTTCATGTCATACATGCTACTTGCTTGATCGATGAGCCGCATGCTAGTTGGGCCTTGCCCTAATCATTGCTACATGACGCGCTAGTATCATTGCATATCCTGCTACACTGGTAGAGGCATACATTTGCATACACCATGATAGTTACATTTTCTTTATGATTTGAGTGCCTTGTAAAGTGTGAAATATCTTCTATACTTTTTGTAATATATAGAGTTTTGCCCCTAAAGTGAGGAAAAGATCCCAAAGTGTACAAATTAAAAGATCCCAAAGAGGACAAATTAAAAGATCCCAAAGAGGACAAATGAGAGGAATAGAAAGAGCCATTGAGGCCACCAAAAAAATACAAAAAATAGAAAAAAGAGAAAAAGAAATAAAAAAAGAGAAGGGGTCACACTACTATTCCTTTTGAGAGATCCACACTCGTACTCCCTCTTATATCTCGTACTCAATAGAGATTCTCATTCATGCATATAGCTATGTGGGGACCTTCACACTATAGAACTTGGCTTGTATATTCCAATGATGAGCCTCCTCAAATGAGCTCTAGGTCTTCTTGAGCAAGAAAGTTGGATGCACCCCCACTAGTTCCATTGGAGAGCTTACCTTCACTACTATAGAAAAGCCTATACATGGAAATCTTACTGGTGGCGCATCTTCAGTGTAATGCGCCACTAGGATGTAATGGGTGGCACACTGGTTAAAAATGCGCCACCTCTAAGATCTTAGAGGTGGCGCATATTACAATATGCGCCACCCATAAGGGTGGGCCAGCTCTGGATCCTCTTATATGTGGCGCATTTGGCAATATGCGCCACCCCTAAGAACATTATAGGTGGCGCATACTGCTGATGCGCCACCCCTAAGAGCTTATGGGTGGCGCATATTGGAAATGTGCCATCCCTAAGAGCTTAGGGGTGGCGCATACTGCAAATGCGCCACCCCTAAGATCTTAGAGGTGGCGCATTTCCAATATGCGCCACCACTGACATGCAATATGCTCCACCCCTAAGTGTGGGGCTACCCTTATCTACTCCACCCCACCTACCACCTCTCATTCACTCCACACACTTCTCAAACTAGATCTACTCTTCTCACCTAGCTCTATTCGGTTTTGTTCTCCTCCCCACCTCATTTCTTCCATTTATCCATCCATACTTGGCTTGATATCTACTTTGTTTCATATTAAAGTAAGTGGGCCTCCTCCCCAACTCTTTTCTTCCATTTATCACCCATAATTCCCTTTATTAGCTTGGGGTTTCATGTATATGTGAATCTTGAGTTTGATGTATATGTGAAGTATATATGTGAAGATTGTGGTGGTTTGAGGTATATGTGCAAACTTGAGTTGGTTTGATGTATATGTGAAAGCTTGAGGTGGTTTGATGTATATGTGAAGCTTATGGTGGTTTGATGTATATGTGAAGTGTATATGTGAAGCTTATGGTGGTTTGATATATATGTGAATCTTGAGTTGCCAATGTTTTGACGAAATGTTGATTCATTTCCGTTTCGGAAAATTTCTGGCGCACTCTCCGCATGCTCCCATGCATTATTAGGGAAGGTCATGCCAAATTTTTCTGGCCACGACCGTGATATATAATTGTGTTGCTCTCTGTGCACGCAGGCAATCATGGTCCGCGAGATGCTTAGCAATATCACCGTGACTAGGTGGATGCAATGTGCGACAAACGACATGCTACGGAATAATAGGACAGATATAAGATGTCCGTGTCGGAGATGCAAAATGCAGTGCGTGACAGAGCATGATTCCGGAATATTGGAAAGACACCTGAAGCGTAATGGTTTGATGGATGGCTACGCACGGTGGATAAGTGATGAAGCTGGTGAGGAGGAGGACGTCAATGCGCCAGTAAATGAGGAAGGGCAACCAGACAACAACAGCGGGCCAGAAGACGAAGAGCATCCCGTACATGATCATGAAGAAAATTCCGAAGCAGAACATGAAGAAAATTCCGAAGCCGGACATGAGGATTGAAGCTGGGTGCGGGACCCTCATGTTCAAGAGCTGCTTGTCAAAGAGGCGGTGAACGCAAGAGGTGCAGCTAGAGAGAAGGCCAAGATGGCGCAACTCGAGAAATATGCGATTACGAAGTTGTATGAAGGATGCAACGACGGGGATACCCGCTTGAATGTAACACATGGGGCTATGGAGATGAAGGAAAAACACAAATGGACCGACGAAAGCTTCGATGATAACAAGGCATTCTGGCACGATCGTCTTCCGAAGGGGAACACATGCCCAACTAGTATCGCTGAGGCCAAGAAAGTCCTTTGCCCTCTCGATCTTCCGCACGTTAAATACAACGTCTGCATAAATGATTGCATGATCTATCGGGGTGAGGACAAAGATAAAACCACATGTTCGGTGTGCGGTGTTAGTCGATACAAGAGAGGGAAGAAAGTTCCTAGAAAAGTGGTATGGTACTTTCCGATCACTTCTCGTCTGCAGAGGTATTTCATAGATCCCGAGGAAGCAAAGCTCATGACCTGGCACGCAGATAGAAAGAAGCTAAAAGAGGATGACCCTTTCCCCCTGGATCCGGAAAAGGAGGAAATGCTGAGGCACCCTTCAGATGGTAGCCAATGGACTGCGTTGGACCTCGAATACCCAGATTTTGGGAAAGAACCAAGGAACCTCAGGATTGGTGTGAGCGCCGATGGAGTCAATCCGTTTGGCGGCCAGAGCAGCACACACAGTACCTGGCCCGTGTTTGTATGCATATACAACCTTCCCCCCTGGAAGTGCATGAAGAAAAAGTACATAGCAATGTGTATGCTAGTTCCAGGGCCGAAACAACCAGGTACGGACCTCAATCTATATCTGTAGCTGTTGAAAGAGGAGCTAGAAACGTTATGGAAAGACGGAGTCAATACGTGGGACGCCACGGCAAAAGATTATTGCCCAATGAAAGCCGCGGTGATCACGACGGTGCACGACTATCTCGGATACGGATATTTCTCAGGGAAGGTGGTCCAAGGATTCTGTGCATGCGTTAGGTGCATGGATAATACAACGTACCGCCAGCTACCAAAAGATCCCGGATCTTCAAAAACCGTGTTCGAGGGGTCTCAGAGGTAGCTTCCCAAGAAACACGCGTGGAGAAAACAGGGACATCTGTTCGATGGAAGCGAGGAGCTCCGAGCACCCCCAGCTCGAAGGAGCGGAAAAGAAATCGACAATTTGCTGAAAACTTGGAAAGAGTGCCCCGCGCCGGGAAAGAATAAAAAGAAGACTCAGCCGTTGATGAGGGTATGGAAAGCGAGGTTTGTTTTCTGGGATTTGGAATACTGGATTCTCCTCCGCAGTCCTCATAGCCTTGATCTCATGCATATCACAAAGAACGTGTGCGAGAGCTTGTTTGGCACGCTACTCAACATGCCGGAGAAGACCAAGGACGGGCAAAAAGCAAGGAATGCCTTGAAATTTATGGGCATCAGGAGGGAACTTCACCCCCTAGTGACGACGATGATGAGCCGGAGGAGGAAGAGGACACGGAAACTCAAAACACTCGCTAACGAAAAAGGGCGACCAAGAAGAAGACCGGTATTGATCACTGCCCCCCGTCATGCTTCACTCTGTGCGAGGAGGAGATCAAGCGATTTATCCATTGCCTCATAGGAGTAAAATTTCCGAATGGCTACGCGGGAAAGATAAGCAGATACCTAGACGAGGCGAAGCAACGTTTCAGCGGGATGAAATCTCACGACTGTGCCGTGCTGATGACGCAGATTCTCCCGGTTGCGATCCGAGGGATAATGGATGAGCACGTCCGTAAAACGTTGTTTGGCCTTTGCATCTTTTTTGACGTGATCTCTCGGAAGTCGATTTCGCTACACAACTCAAAAGGCTACAGGAGGAGATCGTGCTCATACTATGTGAGCTTGAGATCTATTTTCCACCCGCGTTCTTCGACATTATGGTGCATCTGCTGATCCATGTCGTGGAGGATATCGTCCAACTCGGGCCTGCGTTTCTTCGCAGCGTGATGCGGTTCGAAAGGATGAATGGACACATCAAAAAATACGTTTGTAACAGGTCCCGTCCAGATGGAAGCATAGAGAAGGGTTTTCTAACCGAAGAGTGCATCTCTTTTTGCACGAATTATCTCAACACCGAGAACCCTGTTGGTCTGCCCGTCAACAAGCACTTTGGCAGGATCGATGGGTGTGGTCAATAGGAGGGAAGCCGCGCAATTCATGTCAACTTCGAGGGTCGAGGCATCGACTTTGAAAGAGCAAGCCTAGTCGCGCTACAACACATCCAGCTGGTCGATCCTTGGATAATAAAGCACAAGGATGTAATCAGGAAGAAGTACAGTGACCAGGGCCTGCAGATAACGGACCGAGATCCACGGCTAATCAAAGAGCACAACTCCGGTTTCATGACTTGGTTCAGGGACGAGCTTCGTGCTAATCCCCCGAGAAGGAACGCTTCCGAGAACGAAAAGATGATATTCACCTTGTCACAAGGTGCCGCACGCAACCTGATGACCTATCAAGCGTATGATATCAACGGCTACACATTCTACATGGAGGAAAAGGACAATAACTGCGATTACCAGAACTCAGGGGTAACGGGGATATTCTACACTGATGACGTCAAGGAAAGATTCTACGGAAGGATCGAGGACATATGGGAGCTCGACTACTGTGGAGAGAAGGTGTCGATGTTCCGTGTGAGATGGGCCAAGAGCGTCGTAAAAGAAGACCGGTACTTCACCACCATGGCTATACCCGAAGCCAAATCCAAGTCTGCGGGCGCAAACGTCACCGCGAAAAATGAGCCATGGGTACTGGCTAGCCAAGTGGACCAATGCTTCTGCATTACCGACCCATCAAAGCGGAGCCGCGTTGTAGTGAGGAGAGGCAAAATAAACATCATCGGAATGGATGGAGTCGCCAACGAGCAATACTTTGACAAGTACGATGACCCGAAGATGGAAGATGACTACGCCGCTCAGTATACATACACCACAACCGTACCGAAGAAAGGTCTCCCGTTCAAGAGGAAAAGTGAAGGCGTCCCGGGCCTAAATTATTGAACCACCACAAAGAAGGGAAAGAAGAAGATCGTGAGGAAATGCTAGCTCCAAAATTAAGAAAAATATTTTGTAATTCATGATCACTTTGTTGGTGATGGATTTAATCTGCACTTTGTAATTGATGATCACATTCTTATAGTTCGATCATGATTTAGGCATTCTCATCATCTGGTTAGCATTGAATCGGCATTTGTGTGTGTTCTGTGATATTTGCTCTATCAGTGCTAGCGATCATTCTCATTTAGGCATGAATTGAACGCGCCAGCTCATGAATTTCCATTGGTAATTTTTTCTTTCTTGATAAAGAGGCATATCTATGACCGAACCTACATAATCGAGGCACCATGCCTAACTCCATAATTAATTTTTTTAAATGGTTTCACTTTAATTAAAAAATAAATAACTGTTTAAACTTTAATTAAAAAATGAAATTGTTATACTTTAATTAAAAATATGAAATGGTCAAGGCTTAGCGGTGGAGCATTTTGTAGAAATGCGCCACCAAGTACAACCTTATGCGTGGCGCATTCCGCCGAAATGCGCCACACATAAGGATCTACTTGGTGGCACATTTCTTCAAAATGCGCCACCCCTAGGAATTGTCCTATCCAACTACCCCGTCCCTACCCGCACAGTACCCATTCCCCCCCACTCGATCCCCTCGACGTTTCTCTCAGCCGCCGCTGCACCTCGCCGGCACCGTAGTCCTAGCCGCGCCCCCGCTCTCGGCCTCTCCCATCACCGCTACCGGAGCCGCCCCCGCGCACCCATCCACGGCCGCTGCCGCCCCGGGCGCCACCCGACCTAGGAGACGCCAGGGCCGCCCCCGCTCCCCATCCACGGCCGCCGCCGTCCACGGGCGCCACCCTCCCTCGACGCCGGAGCGGCCTCCCTCGACACCGGAGTCCACGGGCGCCACCCTCCCTCGACGCCGGAGCCGCCGCCCTCGACACCGGAGACACCATCTCAACGCCGGAGCCGCCGCCCCAATCCTAGCCCTCAGGTGACCCCCTGACCCAACCCTAGTGTAGCAATTGTTCATGGTAGTAGTTCATACAAATTTGAGTGATTACAGGAGCCAGTACAAAATCAGAGAGCAATTTGAGTGCTCCAGTTTCTCTTAGTTCATATTTTCTCTTAGTTCATAGAAATGGTCATAGCCAACAGCCACCAAGAGTGCTCTAGTTTCTCTTAGTTCATATTTTCAATTTCATCATTAGCCTAGACTAAAAGCTATGGTCATAGCCAACATCCACCAACAGGCATTGTGCTTTGTTTAATTTCTTGTATGTTTAAGTTGTTTAGATGATCACAAAATCATTAGTGATCATTAGGGAAATTTGGAAGGCAAATATTATCCATAGAAATAATACGAACCAGGCCACTTAGCACATACAAGATCTGTGTAGGGTCTGTTTTAATAAATTTAGAAGAGAGAAAAGGAAGACCAGCAAGAATAGCATATGTTCTTATTAATCGAACACAAGTTTTTTGTTTTGTGTGGTAGCAATGGAATATAATTTTAGGCTTCTAGCATAGCATATGTTATAAATGATCAAGCAAAGTGACAAGTAGTTGCTACTGCTGTTGTTGTTGTTTTTAAATGATGTTTTTTAGTGCATTGACAAGATGCTTTTCTTATCAATATTTTTATGCATTGTTTAGTGCATTGCTAGAATATGTACTGTTCTACACTATATATATGTTGCTTGTGCCTATATGTAGGCATTTTTTTTGTGCAGGTACAAATCATTATCCCCTTTCTCCCGAAATGTTGATTAACTTCTGTTTCGGTTGAGAATGGGGCACTCTCATGTTAAGAAAAATAGCAAAGGTCATGTCGAATTTTTCCGTGAATTCGTCCATGACCTTTGCTATTTTTTTAAACATGAGAGTAGTTGCATTTATTTATTGTGATAATTAATTAAGTAGTTGCATTTCTTAATATTTTACTAGTGCAAACATGTCGACAGGAGCCGTCGCCGGTCCTTCTTCTCAGCTGGGAAAAAAAGGAAGCAAATTTGGGAATACTCACAGGAAGAGGTTGAGGAGCAGAGAGAAGAGGAAGTACCTCCGGGCGAGGAGGAGTATGAGGAGGAGATAGAGTCGGAGTCCGACTCATCGGAGGATGATGACATGGAGGAAGGGGAGAGGAACACCACCGACGAGGATGATCATGCCGGTGGCTCAAACACAGATGGTAGCCAGTCGGGGAAGCGGAATCGGAAACCAACCAAGGTCGGCACCATCAGGAAAGAGTTTACCGTTGTGACCTCCGCTGGGATTCCTACCGAGCCCCAACGTTTCTCGGAAGGGTACGGCCGTCAAGTCGCAGCGATCCTCCGGAACACCGTCCCGATCACCACAATAAACCTAAGGAGTTGTGACAACACTCATTATTGTCAGCTCCTTCTCGACAAGTTGCACAGACGATACAAGTTCCCGGACCCGTACGACAACAAAAACCTCAAAGGGAACAAGGTAAACAAATGGGCCGTCAGGAGGATGAGAAAAGCCTTGTCCAATTGGAAAACCCGGGTGAAGGGGGCAATTATGGAGCACGTCAAATCCTGGGAGGAGCTGAAGGAGAAAGAGCCGATGATCGACGAAGCTACCTACGACCTTTTCAAGGCTAGGTGTGAGTCCGAGGACGCCAAGGCCGCGAGTACAAAGGGCAAGGCGATGCGGGCGCAAGTCATAGGTAACCACCCAAATGGGACAAGGAGGATGCCGAGTATGTCACTACGGGCCTACCTAACTCCTTTGAGAAATACAAAGTTGATCCACAGACTGAATTCTTTATGAGGGCCCGGAGCCATAAGGACAAAGAAACCTCGAACATAGTTCTCGATCCTAAGGTTCAGGAGTTTACGGCTGTCGTGGTAAGTAGTTCACCACGTGACTTCCTTGTCGATTGAATTCTAGTTCCTGAAGTTCAGCTTCTTAGTGTTTCACATTCTTTGTGCAGGAAGATGAATTTTCCGCGGCCTCATCGCAGGGCTCGTCTATTAAGCCGGACGGCCCGTGGGACACCAGTTTTAACAGGGCGATGAACAAGGTTAAGAAGGTTGAGAACGTGTCGGCGAAGACATCGTCAACCGGACGTGTTGTCAACTTTGGTGCAGACCTAAATTGGTCCGAATATTATGGGAAATCGGCGGAGCAGTCGGGTTCGAGGGGGCGCAAGGCCAGAAGGACCGAAGAAGACGCCGCTTATGTTCGTGGACTGCAGGAGAAAGTGAACATGCTTCCGCAGCTTGTCCAGGACGAAGTGGCAAAGACGATGAGCGTCCTCCTTCCTGATATGATGCAATCACTCGCGAATTGGCAAGCGTGTGGTGGACAAGGGCCCATACCGGTCCCGAGAATGGTCGGCAGCAACTCGGGCACCGCGGCGGCCGCAGTCCCGGCTCGCGCACCGACTACGGCTCCCGCGCCGACTCTGGCTCCCGCACCGACTACAACTCCTGCACCGACTCCGGCCGCCAACACCGCGACGCCGGCGCCGGACGTGATGGTGACTCCTCCAGCCACGATCGAGCAACCGGGGCATAATAGTAATGCACCCGCCGGTAGTGAAAAAAGGGCGACCGACGCCACGGGAGGCAACGCACCCTCCGTCTCTTGCATGCACGCCGTCGTCGGCGGGGTCTCTTCATTGGCCGACCTCGACGCCCTCAAGGTAACTATAAGAGTCCGCAACTCAAACGAGGACTTCATCTCTTTGCCTTTTATTACTGGCATCTCTCTGATCCCTAAATGCATATGTCTCTTTCATAGGAGGACACTCCATGCATTCTACTACAAGTCGTGGACGGCGAGTTGAAGGATGTTGACAAAGGTAAAATCCTTCAACCCCAAAATCGAGTGATGCACAATAGGCCGATGGCACCGGAGATGCATAGGGTTCAAATCTCTCTCGTGATTTCTGGCTACAAGAGAGTGGAACCTCCCATTCAACCCCCCGGATACGATGAGGACGAGCCGTCAGTCCTCAATGATTGTTTCGGCCAAATATGCCTTTGGCCGAAGACCCAAATGCGTTTGATGACGGGGGAAGGGGGCACCACACCAAGGACAACGCCGGTAGTCGTCGTGCCGACGCCACATGATCCCATCGGCGCACAACAAGAAGACGACGATCTTGATGATGATATCCGCGCTGACCAGTTCATCAATACTTTGTATGATGCTGATGACTTATTCAGGCCTCCTGCTGAAGGAGCCTATCAGCATGACCAGGAAGCTCGCGGTCCAGCTGATCCCGCGGAGAAGCCTTATTGCTCTACGCGTCTCTTCGCTGCTTATCAGGAGATGTCTCCAGCATCTTGCGCCTTCACCGAGCATCAGGAAGATGCCACAATGAGATCTATTCTCAGCCCGTCCAAACTCCATAAGGAGGCCACTGAGCAGATAAAGGCCGGTGCAGACTGCTCGAAATCAGAAAAGAAGAAGGGACGGAAAAGGAAGAAGGGCGCTTCGAGCAGCCAACCTCCGATGCCGATCAGGGCTCAGGACGGGCCGCCGAGACCCAAGGATCTCTCTTTTGAAATCCATGTGGCGGGTAGAGAGATGCTACCTAATGACATGCTCGAGCTTGCAACTTCGAATATGCAGAGTGTGGATCATAGTGTTATGGCATTAGAGAAGATCCTTCTTCGAGAGAAGAATCCCTCATACCCAGTTTTCATGGCCAAGGTGCCACTCAACATGGGTTTCATCAACAATGTCCCCGCGGATATGATAATCCTGCGGTTCTCAGAGATCTTCAAGTTGTTTCATCTCAAGCGGCTGGACCATAGCCTTATCCATCTGTTCTCGCTCAGTCTTTCTATGAGTATCAGGAGAGATAAGACCCCGGGCGTTGCGATATTGGACCCCTTCTACATGCGTGAAAGCATCTTGAGGGACGATGGGGACGCGACTCTTGCGGTGGGGTACATCAGAGAATTCATGCTACAGAACACTGACAAGGATTCATTTCTCATGACCTACTCTCCCAATTAAGTCATTCGCTCGCCGCCGTAGCATATATGCTTTCTTAGCTTTCTGCCATTGTCCTCTTCCAGCATTCCTTTTGGATTGTTTTAATTATGCAGTGAGGATCAAGACTGCGTGCTCATCTTCTTTTCACCGCAACACTCGCATGCCGTGTATTTAGACTCCGGGAGTGTGAACAAGAAAGATTACAAGTATATCTTGAGAGTTTTGGATGATGCTCTCGCCGGCTACAAAGAAGCCGGAGGCAAGATTGTGAAGCACAAGTACAGGAACAATCAGCCCGGCGTAAGCCTGTTCAACCACGTGACGCAGTTCCCATGCGTCAAGCAGCCGGCTGGCAGTGTGAGGGATGCGTACTACACCCTCCATCACATGCGGGCGATTGTACAGGAATAGCGAAACCTTACGCTGCCCAGTGTAACAGCCCAGTTTTTGCAAAAATTAAAAATTTTGTTTTCGGTGTGAATTGCTTGATTGTCTGATTTGTTTGCGGTGTTTGCATCCCCGATTTATCGATCGGCGATTCTTTTCCCTCTCTTATCTCGTATCGGACAGAGACCGACCCTTGCCACCCTGACACTCCACCTTTGCGACACCGGGTTTCACCCGAGCACCGTCGCGAAAACCGCACGAGACCAGCCGCAGCCAACGGAACGGAAAACCCCGTTTAATAATTAAACGGGATATTTTTATAGCGCGCCGGAAAGTGTTTTCGGAACGGTTCCAGCGCGAGGTGAACGCCTCCGGCTCGATGCACTGATCGCGCAGTTTGAAGTTTTACCCGAATCGGAGGTACTGCGGACCCCCGGCGGTCAGAAATGTGAGCACCGTGCGCGAGAGAGAAAAACCGGGATGTTTTTGCAAACTGCCAGCCACCCATGCTATATAAAGACCACCACACTCCCACCCATTTTTAGGGTTTCCCTAGCCACAATTTTGCAGCCACACCCCCAGTTTTGCTTCAATTTTCGTCCAAAACACCCACATCCCGAAACCCTAGCTCTCCCACTGATCTGGACCGTCAGATCTGAGATCCAACGGTCCAGATCGCGTCACCCAGCTCCACCGTCTCCTCTCCTCTCTCCTCTCTCCCATGGACACGCCCGCAGCCGCCGCCCGAGCCCTCCATGGCCAGCCGCCGGCCGGCGAGCCAGCCGGGCCGCCGCCCGCAGCTGCAACCTCCTCCCCTTCCCTCTTTCCCTTCCCTCTCCCTCTCTCTTCTTCTCCCTCTCTAATCTCTCTCTCTGCCTGGACAGGAGCCGCGCCATGGGAGGCTGTGAGAGCTCGAGCCGCCGCGCCGGAGAGCTCGGCTCCGCCGCGGGACGGCGCACCGCCGCTGGATCCGGCGGGATCCCGGCCGCCACCTCCCGATCCGCTGCCTCTCGACCCTCCCTGCTCGCCTCGTCGCCGCCCCCTCGCCAGAAGCCGGCCGGCGCCGCCGCTGCCTGTGTCGCCAGGGTCGGGCGCGACCCCGAGCCGGCTGGCCTCCCGTCCACCCCCGCCTGGGCTGGCCCAGCCAGGCCACCGCGGCCCACTGCCCAGCCAGCGGCCCAAGCCAGCCCGTCCCTCTCCAGGCCAGATCTGGGCCAAGATCTGGGTGAGGGCCCAAGACCTTTTTTTTCCCCTAGACTGCTCCTAATTTTTTTAAGTCCTATAATTATTGCTGTTGTTACGTTTTTGCAACGTTATTTCCCGTTAAACCGTAGCTCCGATGAACGTGCCCCCAAAACAAAACTTGCTCAGAATTGCGTGTACTTTAATTCATCTTTTGTGAGCATTTTCATTTGAGCTCATCTTGATTGTGTAAATGTGTGCTGAACAGGGCATCAGGCCGATAAACTGCTACTTTTCCTGTTATGTGTTGTTGTTATTATTTTGTTGCAACTTTGCATGATGATTGTAACAAATCCATGAGGCCTATTGCATTGATTCCTTTTGCGTTGCGTTAAGCAATGTTTCTACTTAAGTTTCATGCTTTCACATGCCATATTTGCTTGCTGCATCATGTTTATATCTTGCTCCACAGTGGTGATCCTGATGTTATTGTGCTGCTATTGCTGAAACTGTTATTTTGTTGCAACTTCGGTCGACGAGTGTGTCGCGACCGTTTATCGGAATTGAGTGATTCCAATTGCATTTTGTTAAGCATCATGTCTACTTTCATCCCATTTATTTCGATGTCATTTTTCTGCATCTTTGCATATAGATTGACCCCTGTTTTTACAGCATGTGTGCATAACTTGTCTTGCTTGTATCTTTTTAACCGTAACTCCGTTTGGAGTGTTCTTTATATGTAACTTGATTAGTTTTTCGTGTTCTTTGTGTTTATGATATTGTTTGCTGTTGTTAACCAACCTAAAATATGGTTTAGGGCAGAACAGTACCAAATCTTTTAATCATCGTGCGGCACTTAGTGTTATGCCATGTATAGGATTGTGCCTCACTTAAATTGACTAGTATAGATAGTTTACTTTGTGCTTCACCTCTTGACATGTTTGTGTGCTATGCCATGTTAATAACCGTTGTTTGATCACCTGTAGCTAAACAACTTGAACCACCGTAAACGTGCGGTATCGTCGTGTGTGACGAGTACTCCACTTAAATCGTTAGTAACCGTTCTCGACGATAGATCCGTATCGCGTTGCCGTGCCTTGTGTTGTCTCTTTGATCTTGTATTGCTTCGTAGCAATAGTGGTGCACCGTTGATTGCTTTCCAGTGTTTACTTCTTGTGTGCTCCCGCGGATACTCTCGGAGACGATGCGAGCTTGCGATCAACTACACCTTCGGAACCCGACTTATCAACAGGCAAGGACTATACATTACTTGTGATCCATTCTATTTCAACCAGCGGTTTGCATGCTAGTATAGGATAGGTTCGATGTTTGATCCTACCACATGTTTACAACCTCTTTCAAACCGATACAGCCATGTCCCCTCCCAGCAAACCTTGTACTGCTATGTTACTATTGCTCGTTGCTCAGCCCCTGCTTAGTATGCATGCTTAGGATGCTACGATGTTACCCTGTTACTCCTGGGTTTGGGATATCACATTATTATATTATTGTTGATGATATGATTATTATAATGTTGACTATGTTCGACGAAGGATGGAAGGTCTAGGCTATCCCGCCCCGACGCTTTGTTCCATTCGAGTCACCTAGGATCCAAGTTCCGGGTATTGGTTTTAAGACTGAGCGTGCCTAACCGCATGTGGGATTTTATGGGGTCCCCTTTTCTTACCTATCTAGCTTCAAACATTTCTAGTGGTGGCCCAAGCTCATTTACCATTTGAAAACATGCATATATATCTTGTCGGGTCGCTCCTAGCAGATATCTTTTAAAAATAACCCGGGCCAGCGGAGACATAGTTCCCTGTTGGTCCACACCTGGTGAGCTGGAGGCCTGCCCACATGTGAGGGGATCAGTTACCTCGACCTTAGCCAGACGGAAGAGTCCGATCCGAGAGCGTGGCCAGCTTTTGGATTGGGTGTCGACTCCCCAGGGGCCACCCGGATTTGTTCGTTGTTAGCTAGAGGGACCTGTCGTTTCGGATCTCTTGGAACTAAATCATAAAATGGTTGCCTGTGATGGGTAGCAACTGAGAGTGATGGACGTGCGTGCGGAGCCTCGTAATGGGCAGTTGGTACACCCCTGCAGGGTTAAATCTTTTCGAGAAGCCGTGTCCACGGTTATGGACGACTTGAGACCAACTCCTTGTTCATAGACAACAACAACTGAGATAATCTTAATATAACTTGATCAACGTGTGTGTGACTAGACGACTTCTTCTTCGTTGGGATGCGAAGAGGAGGACAAGGACAGGATAGGTGTTATGTTTTCTTAGTAGGTGGATAGCAAGACTTGTTGGAGGCGATTCCTCATCGAATGCTTGGCTTCTTATCTTACTCTCTAGATCGTTATCCACTTCATAATGCTAGTGCGGCATCAACCTCACCACTTACCCCTTTCTTACCGTAAACTACTAGTTGTCCTAGAATGACGAGTGATGAAGTCCTTGCTGGGTCAGATGACCACTACAGTTGGATGCTGAGTACCTCTGTACTCATGATACTACCCCCAAACTATTTTCAGGGTTCTTGATCGACAACAGGTATGGTGATCGACGTTTCACGTGGAGACTCGACGACGACTAGTTAGGCGGATCCCGGCGGAGGGCCTGGACCCGTGTGGTTATGGGGATCGATGCTTTTCTCTTTGCCAGTAGGCATTTGCTTGTAGTCTGTACTCAGACATGTATCTTCTGCTGTTGTATTATATTTGAGGCAGTTGTATGCCGATTGTATGACATGTTGTATCCTGTATCTGTAATGTTGTGATATCATGTTGGAAATCCGGGGCATATGGCTTTGTCATGTGTCGCGGTGGGACCGATATGTGCTTCGTCCCCGGATCTGGGTGGAAACACCTAGATCTGGAACAGTACCGCATATCGGGCCTTACAACTTGGTATCAGAGCCTTACCGACCGTAGGATCCCCTCTCTGGCCGAAGTCGAGTCTAGACAAAAACTATTTTGTAGCTACTAAGCTATTTATCGGAGAGTAGGATCTGTTTACTCCTTATCCATGCTCTGGTCAGGACAAGTGTCATAAGTGTTTTACTCTCGACTTATCCCCCTTCAAACTTTAGGATCTCGAGTGTGTGGAGCTTTGGAACCGTTACAATGCCTTGCTTGCAGCGTATTGTCTCGATTCCGAGCTCAGGTGGCAATTCTGTAGTACCTTTAGCATCTCCAATTTCGGTTATCATCTGGGTCATCCATTGCCATCCATCCTTTCGCGGGTGTTTTCACGAATTGCGTCGAAAACACTATCCTTTGATCCGGTTATCGTTGTCGTTCCTCCTCTTGACACCGACGATTTCGTATTTTCGACGATGTCGTATCCCTGCGGAAAATTATCTCGACATAAGTTCGTCATTCGACATGGAGCAGAGTCCCTTGTTGGTGGTGTTGAAGATCGTCGTGTCTCTTTTCTCTCCCCCCTCTCCCCCGGATCATCCTGGATCTCGGGACGAGATCCCTTGTTGGTGGTGTTGTCTGTAACAACCCAGTTTTTGCAAAAATTAAAAAATTTGTTTTCGGTGTGAATTGCTTGATTGTCTGATTTGTTTGCGGTGTTTGCATCCCCGATTTATCGATCGGCGATTATTTCCCCCCTCTTATCTCGTATCGGACAGAGACCGACCCTTGCCACCCTGACACTCCACCTTTGCGACACCGGGTTTCACCCGAGCACCGTCGCGAAAACCGCACGAGACCAGCCGCAGCCAACGGAACGGAAAACCCCGTTTAATAATTAAACGGGATATTTTTATAGCGCGCCGAAAAGTGTTTTCGGAACGGTTCCAGCGCGAGGTGAACGCCTCCGGCTCGAAGCACTGATCGCGCAGTTTGAAGTTTTACCCGAATCGGAGGTACTGCGGACCCCCGGCGGTCAGAAACGTGAGCACCGTGCGCGCGAGAGAAAAACCGGGATGTTTTTGCAAACTGCCAGCCACCCATGCTATATAAAGACCACCACACTCCCACCCATTTTTAGGGTTTCCCTCGCCACAATTTTGCAGCCACACATCCAGTTTTGCTTCAATTTTCGTCCAAAACACCCACATCCCGAAACCCTAGCTCTCCCACTGATCTGTACCGTCAGATCTGAGATCCAACGGTCCAGATCGCGTCACCCAGCTCCACCGTCTCCTCTCCTCTCTCCTCTCTCCCATGGACACGCCCGCAGCCGCCGCCCGAGCCCTCCACGGCCAGCCGCCGGCCGGCGAGCCAGCCGGGCCACCGCCCGCAGCTGCAACCTCCTCCCCTTCCCTCTTTCCCTTCCCTCTCCCTCTCTCTTCTTCTCCCTCTCTAATCTCTCTCTCTCTCTGCCTGGACTGGAGCCGCGCCATGGGAGGCTGTGCGAGCTCGAGCCGCCGCGCCGGAGAGCTCGGCTCCGCCGCTGGATCCGGCGGGATCCCGACCGCCACCTCCCAATCCGCTGCCACTCGACCCTCCCTGCTCGCCTCGTCACTGCCCCCTCGCTGGAAGCCGGCCGGCGCCGCCGCTGCCTGCGTCGCCAGGGTCGGGCGCGACCCCGAGCCGGCTGGCCTCCCGTCCACCCCCGCCTGGGCTGGCCCAACCAGGCCACCGCGGCCCACTGCCCAGCCAGCGGCCCAAGCCAGCCCGTCCCTCTCCAGGCTAGATCTGGGCCAAGATCTGGGTGAGGGCCCAAGACCTTTTTTTCCCCTAGACTGCTCCTAATTTTTCTAAGTCCTATAATTATTGCTGCTGTTACGTTTTTGCAACGTTATTTCCCGTTAAACCGTAGCTCCGATGAACGTGCCCCCAAAACGAAACTTGCTCAGAATTGCGTGTACTTTAATTCATATTTTGTGAGCATTTTCATTTGATCTCATCTTGATTGTGTAAATGTGTGCTAAATAGGGCATCAGGCCGATAAACTGCTACTTTTCCTGTTATGTGCTGTTGTTATTATTTTGTTGCAACTTTGCATGATGATTGTAACAAATCCATGAGGCCTATTGCATTGATTCCTGTTGCGTTGCGTTAAGCAATGTTTCTACTTCAGTTTCATGCATTCACATGCCATATTTTCTTTCTGCATCATGTTTATATTTTGCTCCAAAGTGGTGATCCTGATGTTATTGTGCTGCTATTGCTGAAACTGTTATTTTGTTGCAACTTCGGTCGACGAGTGTGTCGCGACCGTTTATCGGAATTGAGTGATTCCAATTGCATTTTGTTAAGCATCATGTCTACTTTCATCCCATGTATTTCTATGTCATGTTTCTGCATTTTTGCATATAGATTTACCCCTGTTTTTACAGCATGTGTGCATAACTTGTCTTGCTTGTATCTTTTTAACCGTAACTCCGTTTGGAGTGTTCTTTATATGTAACTTGATTAGTTTTTCGCGTTCTTTGTGTTTATGCTATTGTTTGCTGTTGTTAACCAACCTAAAATATGGTTGAGGGAAGAACAGTACCAAATCTTTTAATCATCGTGCGGCACTTAGTGTTATGCCATGTATAGGATTGTGCCTCACTTAAATTGACTAGTATAGATAGTTTACTTTGTGCTTCACCTCTTGACATGTTTGTGTGCTATGCCATGTTAATAACCATTGTATGATCACCTGTAGCTAAACAACTTGAACCACCGTAAACGTGCGGTATCGTCGTGTGTGACGAGTACTCCACTTAAATCGTTAGTAACCGTTCTCGACGATAGATCCGTATCGCGTTGCCGTGCCTTGTGTTGTCTCTTTGATCTTGTATTGCTTCGTAGTAATAGTGGTGCACCGTTGATTTCTCTCCAGTGTTTACTTCTTGTGTGCTCCCGCGGATACTCTCGGAGACGATGCGAGCTTGCGATCAACTACACCTTCGGAACCCGACTTATCAATAGGAAAGGACTATACATTACTTGTGATCCATTCTATTTCAACCAGCGGTTTGCATGCTAGTATAGGATAGGTTCGATGTTTGATCCTACCACATGTTTACAGCCTCTTTCAAACCGATACAGCCATGTCCCCTCTCAGCAAACCTTGTACTGCTATGTTACTATTGCTCGTTGCTCAGCCCCTGCTTAGTATGCATGCTTAGGATTCTACGATGTTACCCTGTTACTCCTGGGTTTGGGATATCACATTATTATATTATTGTTGATGATATGATTATTATAATGTTGACTATATTCGACGAAGGATGGAAGGTCTAGGCTATCCCGCCCCGACGCTTTGTTCCATTCGAGTCACCTAGGATCCGAGTTCCGGGTATTGGTTTTAAGACTGAGCGTGCCTAACCGCGTGTGGGATTTTATGGGGTCCCCTTTTCTTACCTATCTAGCTTCAAACATTTCTAGTGGTGGCCCAAGCTCATTTACCATTTGAAAACATGCATATATATCTTGTCGGGTCGCTCCTAGCAGATATCTTTTAAAAATAACCCGGGCCAGCGGAGACATAGTTCCCTGTTGGTCCACACCTGGTGAGCTGGAGGCCTGCCCACATGTGAGGGGATCAGTTACCTCGACCTTAGCCAGACGGAAGAGTCCGATCCGAGAGCGTGGCCAGCTTTTGGATTGGGTGTCGACTCCCCAGGGGCCACCCGGATTTGTTCGTTGTTAGCTAGAGGGACCTGTCGTTTCGGATCTCTTGGAACTAAATCATAAAATGGTTGCCTGTGATGGGTAGCAACTGAGAGTGATGGATGTGCGTGCGGAGCCTCGTAATGGGCAGTTGGTACACCCCTGCAGGGTTAAATCTTTTCGAGAAGCCGTGTCCACGGTTATGGACGACTTGAGACCTACTCCTTGTTCATAGACAACAACAATTGAGATAATCTTAATATAACTTGATCAACGTGTGTGTGCCTTGACTGCTTTTTCTTCGTTGGGATGCGAAGAGGAGGACAAGGACAGGATAGGTGTTATGTTTGCGTAGTAGGTGGATAGCAAGACTTGTTGGAGGCGATTCCTCATCGAATGCTTGGCTTCTTATCTTACTCTCTAGATCGTTAGCCACTTCATAATGCTAGTGCGGCATCAACCTCACCACTTACCCCTTCCTTACCGTAAACTACTAGTTGTCCTAGAATGACGAGTGATGAAGTCCTTGCTGGGTCAGATGACCACTACAGTTGGATGCTGAGTACCTCTGTACTCATGATACTACCCCCAAACTCTTTTCAGGGTTCTTGATCGACAACAGGTATGGTGATCGACGTTTCACGTGGAGACTCGACGACGACTAGTTAGGCGGATCCCGGCGGAGGGCCTGGACCCGTGTGGTTATGGGGATCGATGCTTTTCTCTTTGCCAGTAGGCATTTGCTTGTAGTCTGTACTCAGACATGTATCTTCCGCTGTTGTATTATATTTGAGGCAGTTGTATGCCGATTGTATGACATGTTGTATCCTGTATCTGTAATGTTGTAATATCATGTTGGAAATCCGGGGCATATGGCTTTGTCATGTGTCGCGGTGGGACCGATATGTGCTTCGTCCCCGGATCTGGGTGGAAACACCTAGATCTGGAACAGTACCGCATATCGGGCCTTACACCAAGTCATCTGAAATCATGGGCCGAAAGGAAGGCGGCAATCGCCGATGCAAATCTTAGGCAGGACTTCTTTCACATCCAAGGGGAGATGGCGAGTATCATCCGTCATGAAGTACAGATGAAGGGGTCGATCTTCCACAGCAACATTGCACCATCCAATGGGGAGATAGAAGCCCGCCTAAAGGCCTTGCGTGACACAAGGCCTTTCATGACGAAAGAAGGATGCCGCCCATCCCCTGAGCCGGTCTCAAGTGATGACGATCGATGTGAATTTCATGCTACATTGTTTAATGCTTAGCGTTGTTAGTTCCGAACAATATTGATGATTTGTGTTCTAAATTAATTTATCTCTATTGCACAAACACTTTTCCATCTTTGTATAAATGTATCATGCATCATTTTGTCTATGCTACTATTTTGGCTGAACAGTTCTTATTAAAGTTGTGTTGTGTGTATGTATCTTCCTATATGCTTAAACAATAAATGTGGTCACTGATGCCATTGTCATTCACACTCACTTGTTTGCTGCAAAAGATCGATCAAAATGATCAACATTATAAACATGGAGTGAAGAAAACAATACTCGAAGATTAGTTTTAGGGTTTTCTTTTATTTCATTTGTAATAACTTGTATTCGATAATTGTAAACAATACTCGAAAACATGTAATGCTTTTTCTAGTTCTGCAATGCTTCTATTTATGTAATAATTTCTGTGATTCCATTTATGTAATTGTTTCTGTATTTTGTTTACTTTTTCTGTAAATGGATTTATTTTTGTTTTCTGTAATAAATATTTGGTGGCGCATCTCCTGTACAGTTAGTGGCGCATCTGAAATGCGCGACCCCTAAGGAACCTTATGGGTGGCGCATTTTGGAATGCGCCACCCATAAGGTCTTAGGGGTGGCACATTTCGAAACGCACCACCCATAAGGGTCTTAGGGGTGGCGCATCCAGAATGCGCCACCCCTAAGCCCTTATTAGTGGCTTGTCCTTAGTGGAGCATCCATAATGCGCCACTAAAGGCTAAAAAAGGGCGCCACCATAAACCATTTCTCTAGTAGTGCTTAACTCATATGTGCATCCGTTGCATGGCAATCCCTACTCCTCACATCATATCTATCATTTGGCTTTATCTCGCCTATGATTGTCCTCATAGATGTGAGCCTTTCACACCTTTTTGTCATCCTCCTCCACCATATTCTCTCTTTGCCATCCTAAGTGTCAAATTTCTTGCTTACGCTCATCCATTGCATGAGTGCTCAAAATGTCGAAAAGGAGTGGATCATTTTGACTTGTACCTGGCTAGTGGTCTGGGGATGAGTCAAGATAAGATTCCAAAGAAGACCAAGTGTGAAACTTTAGTAGATTAAGTTCTCAACACAAAAATACTTTTTCTCTCGTATATCCCTATCCCCTTTCTTGCACGCAAACACCATTTGGAGACATTCGAGTCACGGATAGCGAGAGCTCTTGCACCTTTATGTTCTTATGTTGCTTATTTCAATGCTAAATATATACTCTTGCCTGTTATGACTTGAATTGAATTACAAGCCTTGATTTCTTTACTTAAAAGTTCTTTTATGGTTGTTAGCATGTCACCACAGAAATTATTCTTTTATCATTTTCCTACTCGAGGACGAGCAGGAATTAAGCTTGGGGATGTTGATACGTCCATAACATATCTATAATTTCTACTTGCTCCATGCCTCTTTTGTGTGATATTGCTATGATATTGATGAACTTCCATACACTTTTGATCATATTTGGACTAACCTATTAACTCAGTGCACCCCAGTGCCAGTTCTTGTTTTCTGTTATTTTTCTATTTCATGTTTCCCCAATATTAAAAGTGCTTCAAAAATTCGGGAAAATCCAATAAAAAATCAGCGTAGAAGAAGCTTCGGGAATCACTGAGGGGGGGGGGGGGGGCAGAGGGGACCGACCAGGGCCCCAGGCGCCCTCCAGGCGCGCCCTAGGGTGGGGCCGCGCCAGGGGGCCGCCTGGACCCCTGGTGGCCCCCCTGGCGACCCCCTTTGCCTATTTATTCCTCGTGACAAGAAACCCCCGTGACGGGAACCCTTTTTCGCGATCACTCCTCTGTTCCGCCGCCGCCGCGCTTCCAAGATCGGGAGCACCAGAAGACCTCTTCCCGGCACCCTGCCGGAGGGAGGAACCACCTCCGGGAGCTTCTCCACCACCATGGATGCTTACCGGATGAACCGTGAGTAGTCCACCTTGGACCATGGGTCTATGGTCAGTAGCTATGTGATGTTCTCCTCCCCTCTTTGTTCTTCATGTATTAGACCTCGTGAGCTTCCCTACATGATCGAGGCACATATGTAATATTTCTGCTGTTGCTATGCTGAGTTTGCTGGGATCCGATGGATTATGAGATTATGTTCAGATTGTATTTGAGTAATATATTTGATTCTCCTCTTTTATATTTATGTTCTAGAGGAATTCTTGCATGTTCTCCGTTGCTGTTTATTGCTTTGGCCAAGTAGTAGGTAGTGACTCCAAGAGGGAGCGTTATGCACGATTGTGGGTTCATGCCCCCCGATGACTAGCTTGAGTGACAAAAACATGAGTCTATGGGATGTGTTGTTGCCACAAGGGGGAAACAACGGTTCTTGTACTTAGGGGTGGAAGGATTGTTTACTTTACGCAAAGTTCTTTAATGCAGTTGTCCGTTGCTTTGAGTTTACACTTCGGGTGGGATTCACAAGTTATCACCAGCGAGATGTTCTGGATAGATATCTCAAGGTGGATGATTAGTAGGTAGATGTAGATGGATTTCGGTCTACTTGTCTTGGCGTACCGCCCATGCTTTTGAGCCTCTTCCTTTCTTCATAGCACAATTAGCATTGGTTTGCGCACCTAATCCTGTCAATTGCCCATCTATAATTTGTTTACCTCGCATGGTTATTTTATCGTCTTTTGGGAGAGAGACATCACTAGTGAACATCATAGGACACCGGTCCATATTTCCAATACTTTTTACAGCCACTATCAATTTACCGCTTTATTTACTTTTCCGTTGCTATCACTATCATTATTATCCCTTGAGTTTTATCCTTTGTAAACAACAAGGCCGGAGGAATTGACAACTCCTCTGTACTCGTTGGGAGCAAAGCTAGCTGTTGTGTGTGCAGGTCTAGAGTAAGGAAGCAACTTTTGTCTTAAAACGGTGCCATTGTTTCCTTGCCACCTACTTGTCGATCTTGGAGTCCTACTGGTTCAATAATAAACCTTAGCATCTTCGCTAAGGGAAACTTGCTGTTGTCTACATCTCAACCTTCCACTTTGGGTAACCAACGAGGGGGCGTTAATTCGTACCATCAGTCGTACCCTCCCTGTCGTCCCGTCGCAATACCACTAGCGGGCACCGTTGGGTCGCCCGAGTTCTTACCTTAAGGACAACCGTTGTTCAGGACCCTAGGGTGGATATACAGAGTCAGCAACGAGTGGAGTACGAGGATTATTCCTCAGTAGGTCCTCTTCATGTGGCTCGGCAGAGCCGAGGTAGGGGCCTGAAGCGGTGTCTGCATTGTACCGTACCTATGCAGTTATAATCATCGTATCCGCGTTCACTCCCCAGAGTGATCATGGCCCGCTATCTAATCCTAGTTGACTAACAATGCGCAGGGCTCACTGCTGAATATAATATATATTTATAGGCAGCATAGGATAAAGGAAGGTACATCAAGGGGCAACAAAGAGAGGCTATGCAATTGAATAGGTAAGCAACGTAGCAGCACAAGTAACAATGCATAGTGCAAGAAATGTACGAAAAAGGTAGGCGATATCTCGGGAAGAGAATGGCTCTGCTAGCCTAGAAGCTCGTGGGAGAGGTACGGTCGTCGACGACGTAGTCGATCACAGGGGCATCGGCAACGGTCGTTGGGACTACCTAACAATAAGAGAGGGGAACAAAGAATAAATACGAAGCAATCATAGCAAACAGATGAATGGCATTTCGTATGCAATGTTAACGGTGTCCTAACACAGTATGATGTATTATGCTCGGAGCGGAAAGTCATCCGGGGATGAACTGCCAGCTCCGGGTATTTACCGGACAAGGTGACCGGAGGGGGAAGGTACCATACCGGAGGTGTCGTGGACATTCGACAAACATGTGAAAGGTGTATCTGTGTTAGTTGATCCATTCTGAACAATTTTCATGTTCAGAATAAATTCATCCGGAAAGTTTTACCGGCTCCGGGCAATCATCGGACAGACGGTCCGTAGGGGGTGTGGTAGATGAACGAATAGCGCATTCGTATTCTACGTATTTTTCTGATCAACTTTCAGGTATAAATTTTTTCCATCCGATTTACGGTTTAAAAGATATTAATTTTAAAAGTTTAAATCAATTTTACAACAATTTCTGAATTTTTCTTTTATTAATAATTCAACATTATCCATGTCTTTATCCAGAACAGTACACTGACTGTTGGGACCTACATGTCATTGACAAAGGCAATTAAACTCAATTTATTTAATTAAACAAAATAGAAGGGCCCACATGTCATAGGGATAGAGGCTATTAACCAATTTAAATTAACTTAACAGAGGGGGTGGGGCCCCGGTGTAAGTGACGCATACGCTAATACTATATTAAATTAACCAGAGGGATTAGCTTAATGGCTGGGCCCAGATGTCAGTGGGTTAGGGGGATTATTTCATTTGTTTTTAATGGTTGTTAGTTAACAGGGGCTGGCCCACTGTCATACAGGGAGGGGGGTAATTAGCCAATGGCTAATCACCTGGTGGCTGGGTCCCAACTGGCAGTGACAGGGGCCCTCGCTGGAGCCAACGGACGACGGCGAGGTTGGCCGTACGGTTGACACAGGGCACCATTCGAGGCCCCACTGGTCCCGTTCGATCGAGGAGAGTAGCGCTAGTCGATCTGCGGTGGGGGGAGGGTAACGGGGACGTCCGGGGGGAGCTCGGGGTCGACAATGGCGGAAGCTGCCTCGGGCTCCAATGGCGAATCACGAAATGGGACGAAATCGAGCGCGCTATAGGGTGGGCCCGAACCTTTGGGTTGCCAGGAGCATGATGGGGCCAAGGCCGTGCGCTAGAACGGCTTGGGAGCATGGCAACGTCAACAATGGCAACGGCCGGAGCAAAGCGAAAGGGGGTTTCGTCTAGAGAGTATTCGGGTGGCCTTGGCTGGTTGGAGACGGCTGTGGTGCTCACCGGGATCACGTAGGGGGTGGGAATCGGCTTGGGGAAGGCTTGGAGCTGCCGGAGTTGCTCTGGGATCTCGCCGGCCCGAGGTTGAAGAAGACGACGATGGCCTCTCCCGTGATGCGCCTCGGTCCGATTCCGCGTGCAGGGTGAAGTAGTCGACGTCGTCGAATGGCTTGGACAAGGTGGGCCCGAGGAGGTCTCCGGCCACGGGAGTTCACGGCAGCGGCGACGAGTGCTACGGGTGTGTTTTCCCCCGGCGAGTGTGAGGCGAGGAGGGAGAGGGAATGAACCTGGGGGCGTCTACGGGTTAGGGGGGTTCAGCCTTATCCCCAGCGTCGACGGGAGGGGCATGTGAGGGAGGGGCCGGCCTGGCAGCGGCGTCGACGCGCTCTGCTGCCGTGCGGGGCAGGTGGGGGTGGTTGGGGAAGAAGACAAGGGGAAGGGGAGTGGGCCGTGTGGGCCTTTTCCCATAGGCGCAGGATAAGGTTTTTTCCTAATTTATTTTCTCTTTATTTTTGTAATTGGTGTTCGTAATTAGTTTTTCCTTCAAATTATTTTTGTAAAATAGCTGACCAACTCTAATATTATTGTTACAAAATATAGAGACGCCACAAAAAGTTTGGGCACGAAATAAATTCGTTTACCTATGGTTATTTATTTTAAAGCATTAAATGGTGCTTATTAGCCACTGTTTTAATTCCTTTTGTAAGTTTAACATTTTATTAAATGTTCATTTCAACTTTTGTGATGACCTACTGATTATTAGCTATTTAACAAAAATGGTTGTTCTATTTTTGGTGGTACTGTAATTTTCAGTTTCATTTTAATTTCCATGGCAATTATAATAACCCAACAATATTGGTTTCATATTTATTATTACTGTCTTGGGATTATTTTATGGACTAAGAATGACTTGGTTTAAATATTTGCAAGATGATTAATATTCTCCCACAATTCTTGGAGCAAATGTATAATCCACATTTATTTTGAAATTTTATCTGGGTGGGAATTGGAATGAGCTATGATCAAAGGTGATCATGGCTTGATTAGCAACAGTAATGATCATTAAAAAGAGGATGACTGTAGTGATTACTGTTACTGGCATTGGGGGTGTTACAAATCTCCCCCACTACAAGAATTCTCGTCCCGAGAATTAAATGGTAGTGGTAGGGGTAGAGTTTCGGTTTTGTATTCTAGCAATTCTTCTGGTTCTTGTTTCCCTCCTCGAAGAAATTAATTCGTCACGTTGATGTGTTCATCTCCTTGCATCGGTGCATCTCGATGGGTTTTCATCCTTTAATCGGGGCTTCATCGCACTTACGAATAGGTTAAGGGGCAAACTTAAGGGGGGTTGGATCGGTACAAGGTTAATCAACCGAGGTTGTCCAAGGGAATGGGGGTACAAAGTTTCTCCAGAGTTTAAGCTTAGGGGAACATATCGAGAGGAACAAAAGGAGGTATGAGAAGTTTCAAGCGTATAGACAAGCAGTCGATGCCGATGATGGAGGATGAAAAGGGGTCCAGAGTATCAGGCATCAGCACTGAGTCTGATATCTAATAGAATATCACAAGGTAGATGAATCATGAGTTGCATACGAGGTCAAGAGAGTCAGGTTTCGATCCTATGGAACTGTGGGTTATGGGCCCACATTGAATAAGAAGGGTGGTGACAAACAGTGCGATCAAGTTGTAAGGTAAGTCAGAGAACAACTTGTTAGATATGTCGGCAACAACGTCGGTACCAACGGCGAGGGACACAGAGAACCGTTTTCCTGCTCGTTATGACGAGGCGGGCCAGTAGGAAAAGTTCTCGTCCATCGGTGGTCACCGAAAAGTCAACAACAATCGTAACAGGTGGTACGGATAAATAGTACACCGAAGTTTTTACATAAGAAGGGAATTATCACTTCTTAGATAAGATACATAACAATAAAGGTTAAACAGACCAATGGAAAGAAAAATGTGCTGATACGTCAGTATCAGGTGTAAATCTTTCCAAGGAGCAAGATATACATGACCAAGTTTGTATTGGCATGGAGCTAAAGGAGTTCGTTGATGATAACACAAATCATCGAGGGGTAAGGATGGTATTTCTCACCATGAATTCAATTAACACTCGGGAGAAGTAAAAATGTTGATGATGACCACGACACATTATGTCGAGAGGTTCCGAGAGAAAGCAATCGAATAGCAACATTAGCAACCAAAAGGGGTGGTGGAGAAAAAGGTAAGCGGTGTTCTCGGTTGACGAAAACCCAGAACCCATGGAGTGGTTATGACAGGGAAAGGTATTGTTTCATCAAAATTCTTAAGATGTAGTGCAAAGGCATGATATCCTCGAGATACCAGGGGTAATACTCGATGGTAGAATGGTGGATCACAGGTGTAGAAGAATTTATACCAAGGGGGTTAATTATCTTTACGAGAAACTTTCATGATAAGCTCTACATAGTATCCATGGGTATGAACACAAAGGTTCAGGGTCGACTCCCACTTCTTCAATGCATAGCCATTCATTCACTTCTCGCTGTCGATGAAGTTTTAGCATTCAAAAATTTATCTGGCATAACACCAGTAGGGTAAGACCCGTAGAAGTTTGGGTTCATACGGATTAGGTGAAGCATAGGGTTAACCCATCGGGGAATTTTAAACCCATACAACAAACATCATAAGCGAGGGATACTAGTTCGAAAGCAGAAGGCTAACGACACCGAGTAGATGATATCATTCGCCAGAGGCATCTGATATTAGGGAAAATTCATGAATGACTTAGGGCACAAGGGGACGGTAGGTAGTAATCCACCAAAATGCCAGGTGGGGGGTACAGAGAGTCTGGTGTGAGTATGGGTACTTGATACGTCCAAAACGTATCTATAATTTTTGCTCGCTCCATGCATCTTTTGTGTGATATTGCTATGATATTGATGCACTTCCATACAATTTTGATCATATTTGGAATAACCTATTAACTCAGTGCACCCCAGTGCCAGTTCCTGTTTTCTACTATATTTATATTTCAGGTTTTCCCATTATTTAAAGTGCCAGAAAAATTCCGGGAAAAATATAGGAAAAATCAGCGTACAGGAAGAGCCCAAGTGGGGCCAGAGGGGAGCCAGGGGTGGCCCAGACGGCCACCTGGTGCGGCCACCCCTAGGGCGCGCCAGGGGGCGCCTAGGGCCCCTGGTCCACCTCTGGCTGCCCCCCTTGCCTATATATCCGTCTCGTCCCGAAACCCTCGAGGACAGAACCCCTTTCCGCGATCCCTCCTCTGTTCCGCCGCCGCCGCGCTTCCAAGATCGGGAGCACCAGGAGCCCTCTTCCCGGCACACTGCCGGAGAGAGGAACCACCTCCGGGAGCTTCTCCACCACCATGGATGCTTCCCGGATGAACCGTGAGTAGTCCACCTTGGACAATGGGTCTATGATCAGTAGCTATGTGATGTTCTCCTCCCCTCTTTGTTCTTCATGGTGTAGACCTCGTGAGCTGCCCTACATGATCGAGGCACATATGTAATCTTTCTGCTGTTGCTATGATGAGTTTGGTGTGATATGATGGATTATGAGACTATGTTCAGATTGTGTTTGAGTAATATATTTGATTCTCCTCTTTTATATTTATGTTCTTGAGTAATTCTTGCTTGTTCTCCGTTGCTGTTTATTGCTTTGGCCAAGTAGTAGGTAGTGACTCCAAGAGGGAGCGTTATGCATGATTGTGGGTTCATGCCCCCTGATGACTAGCTTGAGTGACACAAACATGAGTCTAGGGGATGTGCTGTTGCCACAAGGGAGAAAACAACGGTGCTTGTACTTGTGAGTGCAAAGATTGTTTACTTTATGCCAAGTTCTTTAATGACGTTGTCTGTTGCTTTGAGTTTACACTTTGGGTGGGATTCGCAACTTAATACCAGCGAGATGTTCTGGATAGATATCTCAAGGTGGATGATTAGTAGGTAGATGCAGATGGATTTCGGTCTACTTGTCTTGGCGTACCTCCCATGCTTTTGAGCCTCTTCCTTTCTTTGTAGCCTAGTTAGCATTGGTTTGCGCACATAATCCTGTCAATGCCCAGCTGTAATTTGTTTACCTTCCATGGCTATTTTATCGTCTTTGGGAGCGAGAGATCACTAGTGAACATCATGGGACCCCGGTCCATATTTCCACCACTGTTTACACCCGCTATTTATTTTCTGCTTTATTTCCTTTTCTGTTGTTATGGCTATCATTATTATCCCGTGCGTTTGATCCTTTGTAAACAACAAGGCCGGAGGGATTGACAACCTCTCTGTACTCGTTGGGAGCAAAGTTATCTGTTGTCTGTGCAGGTCCACGTCAACCGCCTAATTGCTGGCACCGTTGTCACCTTCCTGTCGTTGTCGGAGTCCTACTAGAGACAAACCATGGTATCTTCACCGAGGGAAATCTGTTGCTTTCTACATCTCAACCTTCCACTTTGGGTAACCAACGAGGGGCGAGAAGCCATCAAAGCAAATTTCTGGCGCCGTTGCCGGGGATTCCACTCTTCAAGATAGGGGAGTTGCACACTATCCTTTACCTTTGCTTTTTAGTCTTGTCGGTTTTCTTTCCAGTTTTTGCTTTTCCTTGTGTGTCTTATATAAAAAACCAAAAAAATAGTTGCTACCTTTTGTCTTTGTCTTTCTCTGCCTGCTGTTGCTATCTTTACCATGGGTGTGGAACCTCCCAAATATGGTAGGATGGACATGCTTCACTTGGATCGTCTTTGATCAATTTTTGCTCGCGCTAAAAACCCAACCGGCTTGGTTGAGGGAAAATCATTGGATGAGGATGCTCATTATACGCGACACCGCTTATCACAGAAAGGGAAACACTTATTGGATCAAATACATACTTCTTATTGCTATGCTGAATCTTTGTGCCACATTTATGATTTCACTTGCTGTTCTAATATAGATCGTAAACACCTTCCTTTCCAATGTCAGTTTAATGATAATGAGATTCTATCTTCTTATGCTAAAGGTGTTTATGATTACTTTGATGTTGAAAAGATTGAAGAGTTTGTTGCTTTTAAGGGTGCTTATGAGGTTGCTTCTTTGATTGAAAAGTATTACGATACTATTAACAAGTCTGAAAACTTTGCAGTTCTTGCTTATTGCTTTGAGAATTATGTTTGCAATGATTATATTGAGAATTTTAAAAACAAAATGTTTGCTTCCCAAGAAGAGGCCAATGATTTCTTTGATGAGGAATCCTATGATTCCAAGGACTCACTTGAAATATCCCTTTCTGAAGACTTGATACTTGCTTTGTTGATGGCCATGATGCCAATATGGATTATGCTTGCGAAGATGAACTTGCTATAGTTCCTTATGTTAAGCATGAAATTGTTCCTATTGCACTCACACTTGATTGTCCTATTATCCTTTTGAAATCTCCAACTCCGGAGAATTTTTCTCTTATTAAGGCTCAATGTGGTGGGTTGTATTTATCTTATGATCCTAAAAAACGTGTTGAAAACAATACACGTGTGCTTGTAGGTCATGAAAAATATGCTTTATGTGATAGTTATTTTCTTTATGTTGTTCATGATACTACTGAAAATTACTTTGAGAGAGGAAAGCTTGGTTGTAGAAATTTTCATGTTACAAAAACACCTCTCTTTATGATGAAAGTTTTGAAGTTATTCTTGTTCCACCTTCCTATGCTTGTCGCTTTGTGCTTCTTCGATTTATTTTCTTATAAGATGCCTATGCATAGGAAATGGTTTAGGCCTAAATGTGTTTCATATTTGCTTCTTGATGCCCTCTTTTGCTTCAAATCCTTATTCTTATGAGAGCATCTTTTAAAATCTTCATGCCTAGCTTAAAGGCATAAAAGAAAGCGCTTTTGGGAGGCAGCCCGCAATGAATTTCGGGTTTCCTTTTTGTTTTTCTTCTGGTTTTAGTGGTCTTGATGTTTGTTATTACAGTAGCAACATCATTGTATCTTTACTTTTCAGCTTTGTTCCATTTATAGCCTCATATGACAAGGGAAGTGAAAGTTGTGACATGCTGTCCAGAAAACAGATTTTGTCCTCGTGACGAGAAAAATCACAGAAAATTACCAGTTCATCTTTTTGAGCTGAAATGTTTACACAGCGTGCTCTATACAATCACGGAACTTTCGTATGTTCTGAGTGTTTTGATTTGAGTTGCAGAAGTGCCCCTAAAAAATTATTTACTACCCGCTGGTCTGTTTTTCAAAGATTCTGTCCTGTTTTGCCTTTTCTTCGTTTTTCAAACCTTAAGCTTGCTTTTTCTTTGAAAAAACTTTTTGGAAATCTTGAGAAACAGTTGATCTTCAATAATATCCTTATTTCCAGTAGAGAAAAAATTATTTTATTGTGGGTACTAACCTCGCTAATCAGATTATGATGAGTTATGTATGAAGGGAGTTTTCAAGTGTTCGAGGGAAGATGATAAAAGAAGATTCAGGAGGGTCAAACGCTCAAGCTTGGGGACTCCCCCGTGCACCCCCAAGAAATATTCAAGAAGACTCAAGAATCTAAGCTTGGGGATGCCCCCATGCATCCCCTTCTCCATCAACAATTATCAGTTCGTCTTTTGTTCCACTATATTCTTATCACTTCATGCGTTATGCGCTATGCTTGGAGCGTCTTGCTCTTTATTTCCTTTTTAGTTTTCTTTAGCCTTGCTTGATGTTCATAACAAGTTATAACCCATATTTCTTTGTGTGGGAGAGAAACACGCTCCACTTCACCCTAGAACACAACATAGGATTTTCATGCTTATCTTTGCTGTGTGTTCTTTATCTTTTTCGTAGCTGCTGTCATGTTTAGCTCTTAGTTTTCATGCTTATATTTTTAAGAGATTTTGTTTAGTTTGTTGCTAGAACTCTCTTGAGATTTCATGTTTATCTTGTTTAGAGAGTTTGCCTGTTGCAATGAGTTTTGTGTCTGGACTTGAAGTAGGTAACTGAGGTTGCTATTCAATTGTAGTAGTAACTTGCAATAGTTTTGAGGTATTGCCATGAGTAATGTTTGAACTTTTGGTGTCAAGAGCTTTAGCCCATTAGTGATAGATATCGTATTTTGGGAAATACGTGTTTATTTTCGAAAAACCTACAAAATTAGTTGAGAACTTGAGCTACTAGATGGATCACTAATCTTTGGAGGGATCGAATATTAGAATACACTCACGTACCATGAGTCGAGGATGCACAAGGATAAACAAACCCCCATACACTCCTCCTCGAGGTACTTGTCTCTTTGTGAACCTCCTAATTAGATTGAGAGTTACCGATAATAAGTGCATGAGTTCTTCGGACTAATGTGAGTATTCGAAAGTTGACACTTCCACCTACCCATATTTTGCTAGCCTTTCCTGTGTCGTGCATTGCCTCCTTCTCACTCCGAGAGTTGGCGTCCACCTTCGCCGGTACATCCAAACCCTTGGCATGATACGCTCTGTCATCATAAACCTCCTTATATCCTTCCTCAAAACAGCCACCATACCAACCTATCAAGGCATTTCCATAACCTTTCCGAGATACATTGCCATGCAACATCCATCATCTCATGAATTGATCTTCATGTCATACATGCTTTTGCTTGATCGAGGAGCCGCATACTAGTTGGGCCTTGCCCTAATCATTGCTACATGACACACTAGTATCATTGCATATCCTTCTACACTGGCAGAGGCATACATTTGCATACTTCATGATAGTTTCATTTTCTTTATGTTGAGTACTTTTGTAAAGTGTGAAAGATCTTCTATACTTCCTGTAATATATAGAGTGTTGCCCCTAAAGTGAGGAAAAGATCCCAAAGAGGACAAAATCAAAAGATCCCAAAGAGGACAAAATCAAAAGATCCCAAAGAGGAGAAATGAGAGAAATAGAAAGAGCCATTGAGGCCACCAAAAAAATACAAAAATATAGAAAAAGAGAAAAAGAAATAAAAAGAGAGAAGGGGGCACACTCGTACTCCATCTTATATCTTGTACTCCATAGAGATTATCATTCATGCAGATAGCTATGTGGGGACCTTCACACTATAGACCTTGGCTTGTATATTCCAATGATGAGCCTCCTCAAATGAGCTCTAGGTCTTCTTGAGCGAGCAAGTTGGATGCACCCCCACTAGTTCCATTGGAGAGCTTACATTAGCTCATATGTGCATCCGTTGCATGGCAATCCCTACTCCTCACATGATATCTATCATTTGGCTTTCTCTCGCCTATGATTGTCCTCATTGATGTGAGCCTTTTACACCTTTTTTGTCTTCCTCCTCCATCATTTTATTCTCTTTGCCATCCTAAGTGTCAACTTTCTTGCTTATGCTCATCCATTGCATGGGTGCTCAAAATATCGAAAGGGAGTGGATCATTTTGACTTGTACCTGGCTAGTGGTCTGGGGATGAGTCAAGATAAGATTCCAAAGAAGACCAAGTGTGAAACTTTAGTAGATTAAGTTCTCAACAATAAAAACTATATTTTACTCTCTCGTATATCCCTATCCCCTTTCTTGCACGCAAACACCATTTGGAGACATTCGAGTCATGGACAGCGAGAGCTCTTGCACCTTTATGTTCTTATGTTGCTTGTTTCAATGCTAAAATAGACTCTTGCCTGTTATGACTTGAATTGAATTACATGCCTTGATTGCTTTACTTAAAAGTTCTTATATGGTTGGTAGCATGTCAACACAGAAATTATGCTTGTTATCATTTATCTACTCGACGACAAGCAGGAATTAAGCTTGGGGATCTTGATACGTCCAAAACGTATCTATAATTTCTGCTTGCTCCATGCATCTTTTGTGTGATATTGCTATGATATTGAGGCACTTCCACACACTTTTGATCATATTTGGACTTATTAACTCAGTGCACCCCAGTGCCAGTTCCTGTTTTCTACTGTTTTTGTATTTCAGGTTTTCCCATTATTTAAAGTGCCAGAAAAATTCCGGGAAATATAGGAAAAATAAGCGTACAGGAAGCTTCAGGAAGAGCCCAAGTGGGGCCAGAGGGGAGCCAGGGGTGGCCCAGGTGGCCACCTGGCGCGGCCACCCCTAGGCCGCGCCAGGTGGCGCCTAGGGCCACTGGTCCACCTCTGGATGCCCCCCTTTGCCTATATATCCCTCCCGTCCCGAAACCCTCGAGGACAGAACCCCTTTTCGCGATCTCTCCTCTGATCCGCCGCCGCCGCACTTCCAAGATCGGGAGCACCAGGAGCCCTCTTCCCGGCACCTTGCCGGAGGGAGGAACCACCTCCGGGAGCTTCTCCACCACCATGGATGCTTCCCGGATGAACCATGAGTAGTCCACCTTGGACCATGGGTCCATGATCAGTAGCTATGTGATGTTCTCCTCCCCTCTTTGTTCTTCACGGTTTAGACCTCGTGAGCTGCCCTACATGATCGAGGCACATATGTAATATTTCTGCTGTTGCTATGATGAATTTGCAGGGATCTGATGGATTATGAGACTTTGTTCAGATTGTGTTTGAGTAATATATTTGATTCTCTTCTTTTATATTTATGTTCTTGAGTAATTCTTGCATGTTATCCATTGCTGTTTATTTCTTTGGCCAAGTAGTAGGTAGTGACTACAAGAGGGAGCGTTATGCATGATTGTGGGTTCATGCCCCCTGATGACTAGCTTGAGTGATAGAAACATGAGTCTAGGGGATGTGCTGTTGCCACAAGGGAGAAAACAACAGTGCTTGTACTTGCGGGTGCAAGGATTGTTTACTTTACACAAAGTTCTTTAATGCAGTTGTCTGTTGCTTTGAGTTTACACTTTGGGTGGGCTTCGCAACTTAATACCAGCGAGATGTTCTGGATAGATATCTCAAGGTGGATGATTAGTAGGTAGATGCCGATGGATTTTGGTCTACTTGTCTTGGCATACCGCCCATGCTTTTGAGCCTCTTCCTTTCTTTGTAGCATAGTTAGCATTGGTTTGCGCACATAATCATGTCAATTGCCCAGCTGTAATTTGTTTACCTTGCATGGCTATTTTATCGTCTTTGGGAGAGAGAAATCACTAGTGAACATCATGGGACCCCGGTCCATATTTCCACCACTGTTTACACCCGCTATTTTTTTTCTGCTTTATTTCCTTTTTTGTTACTATCGCTATCATTATTATCCCGTGCGTTTGATCATTTGTAAACAAGAAGGCCAAAGGGATTGACAACCTCTCTGTACTCGTTGGGAGCAAAGTTATCTGTTGTGTGTGCAGGTCCACGTCAACCGCCTAATTGCTGGCACCGTTGTCACCTTCCTGTCATTGTCGGAGTCCTACTAGAGACAAACCTTGGTATCTTCACCGAGGGAAATTTGCTGCTGTCTACATCTCAACCTTCCACTTCGGGTAACTAACAAGGGGCAAGAAGCCATCAGTACTCAACCATAAAAATAAATAAAGCTAAGACATCGGAGACAAAAGAATCTGAGTAGTTGGACGCTGGAGTACAAGGTATTACGATGTCCAAAAGACGGACAATCACGGAAGGCTTGACTCACCGAGATCGAGCTCATGTACGGACTAACGTCTGAGCCGGAAGAATGAATTCATAGGGATCAACAGATGATTGCGTGCATTCGCACAACTGATGATTCAACAATATCAGAATGGCAGAGACGAGGGATGTTAATGAAGAATAGTAGACATATGGAATTAACCATAGGGTAAGCAGGTAAGAAGAATCTGCAAAGCAGTAGGCTGCAGAGGATTCTCGGAACAACGGAAAGTATTTCGATGCATCTTGTAAACACAAGAGCAAATGTGAGTGTATGGATGAACGGAAGGGGCATGCAGTTATCCATATTAACTTCTCGGTGGTAGGGCATGATAACCCACAACTGCAGGGGATCGAGATAGTGTTCGCGGGTAAGAATAACCCAATTTATAGATTCGACTCAAGGGGAGGCAAAGAATATCCACAAGATTTAACAGTGGAGTTGTCAATTCCACCGCACCTGAGATACACTTACTTGCAACAAGATATTAATAGTAACTGCGATATGGAAGTGATGATAGCAACGGAAATAGTGGTGGTGAAACAGTAATAGTAAAACAACGAAAGTAAACAACTAGTAACCAGAAGAATTAAAAACACTGTAAGCTAGGGAGATGGATGGTTGGGCGCTGCATGGATAAGATACATCATGTATTTAACTTGGGGAAGGCACACAAAAAAGCAATGATCATCTAGGCATAAATCAAACATCACGCATGTACCCCATAGGTAGTTGCACGTGCTTGCAATAAGAACTTGCACAACATATTTTGTCCTACCATCCCGCTACGAACGGGGACAAAAGGAACATATGGAGATTAAGGTGCTCCTGTCAAAGAGCACCGGAACAAAGAATTAACAAGCAATGGATACATGGAATCCTCAAACTATAATCCATCCCCTTTGGTGTCCCAAGCTGTCACCTTTGGGACCGCCGGTACCGGACTATAACATGTGCATACAACTCATATATAGGATCAACAACACAGATATATTCATGCAAACACATAGGGTTCAGATCTGAAATCATGGCACTCGGGGCCAAAGTGACAAGCATTAAGAGCAACAAGTTGAAGCAAAGATGATAAACAACAATCTAGATGATAGGAAACATGCCCCCAACAATCTGATAAACTATTACATGATCTAACTCATCCAATCCCTACCATCCCCTTTGCCTACAACAGGGAATTACTCACACATGGATGGAGAAGTCATGGAGGGAGGATGGAGTGGTGATGATGATGACGATGGCGATGATCTCCCCTCACCGGAGGCCAAAACAGCCTCCAGATTAGCCCTCCCAGAGAAGAACAGAGGGTGGCGGCGGCTCCGCGACGTGAATTGGGAAAACGACTTCTGTTTCGGGGTTTCTCCGTCACGGGAATAAATAGGAGCCTCGGTAGGGCACCAGAGGAGGGGGGAGGCCCCTAGGCGGCAAGAGGGCGCGGCCCCACCCCTGGCCGTGCCAGGGGGCGCCTAGGGCCCTCTTGGCTGCCCTCTGGTCCCACTTCTGGCACAATGGCCCCTCGGGTGCGTGGATTTTCTGTGTTTTTTCTGGGAATTTTCTGAGACGTCCAAAAATCCATTTTCCTGCGCACAATAAAACCATACAGGCAGCTCTGCTGAAAACATCGTTAGTCCGGGTTAGTTTCGTCCAAATCAGGCAATGCAAGAATGAGGGAAAAACAATAGAAAAAGTGTTTGGAAAAGTAGATACGTTTGAGACATATCAACTCCCCCAAGCTTAGCATATTGCTTCTCCTCAAGCAATTCAGTACAACGAACTAAACGCGACAAAGAAAACTTTGACAAACTCTTTTGCTTCAATAAATGTATATAAGCATGCACTTTGAAAAGAATTTAGAAAGTATCAAAACAATGCTATGAGGACAATGCACGAAGCAATCCTTCTTTCGAGTGATCAATCACAAACAACTAAAATTATATTCTACTGAAAATCAAGACAAGACTACAATGCACATAACTTGAACATAATAGAGTGGTATCTCGCTAGCATCCATGAGTGAAGAAAAATATAAATGCAGAAACTCCTCCGGAGTTTTAAAGGAGACTAGAACTAAAAACTTCAGAATAAACAATACCACCATCATGCAAAAGACAATGTAGAACTTTGGGACAATGCACATTACAATCAGAATGACAATTATGCTCTCCTAGTTGGTGCTTTGAAGAAAGAAGGTGGAGACTCTCGAACCGTGGAGTTTGATGGGAAGGTTGAAAACCCGTGATTGGAAGCAAAGCAAAGACTAAACATGTACTAGAGCTCTTTGTTTTGAAAAAAGAGATAAAAAAGTATTTTTGGGAGGTGCATGATTCGTCAAGGAATGCTAGTAGACAACTCAATCACCTCTTACGCTAGACATGTTTCGAGGAACGGCTCCCAAGATGGAGACGATCACATCCCCTTAATCTCCTTTGTTTATCACTGCCAAAGTTTTCTGATTTCTCATAGACAAAGCGTGAAAGAGGGTTTGTTGGTTGTGATTATATTTTGTGAGCTGGGCGCACTCATGCCAGTCCCTCCTCGTATTAGGGGTTTGCAGATTAGACATGCAATCCCGGAATAAAACATGTCCAACATAAGACAGTCATGAATTACCTACTACTTCCTCATGAGCTAAAACGGAGGCACAACACATGAGTGCTTTTGAATAATTTCGAGATGGTACAAGAAAGTCTTCGTTAGGATGGCCAGTAAGTAACACATAGGAAGGTATGGTGGAATCATATGGAAAAACTGGTTTCAGGGATTTTGGATGCACAAGCAGAAATCCTCTTAGTGCGAGCGAAGGCTAGCAAAAGACTGGGAAGCGACCAACTAGAGAGCAATAACAGTCATAATCATGCAGAGCGACAAAGTAAAATTGAATTGGGCATGAAAGTGATATAACTATTCTGAAATTCAAATATCTTCAAGGCATAGCAAACTTTTTAGTCTTAAACATGTGTAAGCATGTGCCAAGTCAATCCAAGAATTCTTCAAAGGGAAATACCACTTCAGTATGCTAAACTATGAACAATGCAATGCATGTAAATCATTTCAATAACACATTATGTACTCTAGCTATTTGGGATTAGTGTCGGGACCCGGAATTAGCGTATATAAGCCTCGCTACAACACAATCATATGGAGAGCCGAGAACCGTACCCACTTGTCTAAACAGACAAGGCCAAGCACAGAACGTTCTCGGAAAGCATCGAACATGAGGGGCATCCCATTCAGGCCGGATGATCCTCTGAGATGGGTCCTCATCGTCCGCACACAAGTCTAACTGATATGGGTGGTGAATTCCCATACTCATAGACAAGTCGCCTCAACCATACTATCGATTGTATTATAACCCTTACATAGACTTACTCCAGCCCGATCACTTAGTCGGGGTCTAGGGCGGGCTCAATCATACATCAAAGTGTGCACGAGACGGAGTCTCGACCAATCGCATCGCGATGCCCCAAGCTGCGCACATCTAAGGGCCACTTGGTGTATAAAAGACCGCCAGCCATATCACAACTAAGGTCTCGAAAACCCATACAAAGACATGCATGTTATAAACATACACACAACACACATGCCTTGTATGAACAGCAGGTATCATTGCAATTCTCTACAAAGTATATATATTTATTAATAACTCTTACAGAGTGCACACAGAGATCACAAGCATGTGATCCAACATTACAACAGGCATGCGGAAGAAAAGTAGGTCTGAGTACAGACAAGTTTAACAAATGGCTTAGAGAAGCCTTATCTAAAAACAAGCCCTCCACGAGGGAACCAGTCGTCTGACTGGGACTACACTAGCTTGGTCTTGGTCTGAGTCTTCAATCTTCGAGCTTCAGGTAGAAGCCACCATCGGGTTCGGTGGGTTCATCTAAAACATAGATTAAGCAAACGTGAGTACAAAATCGTACTCAGCAAGACTTACATAGGATCTATACTACTCATGCATATGTATCAAGGTAAAGGGAGGTGGGGTTCACTTGCGGAAGTGCCAGCTTTGACTTGGCTAGTTCTGAACTACGAGTACCAGACTTGAGGTAAGAAGTGTACACGAGTCCACTACTTTCACCAACCAATACACCACGACGGTGCCTTCCTCAACTTCCCCACGAGAAAGCACGCCATAGCACTCACACTTATCTTGGTGTGTTTTAGAAGTAACCGGTTCAAGTTATCTAATAATCAAGCTAAACTTTCCAAGCAGTCCATAACCGCGGACGCGGCTATTCGAATAGTTTTGTTAACCTTGCAAGGGTGTACCGCTACAGACACGTGTCATCAGTTACCTCCTTTTGCGTGTCACCGTTCAAGAGATGACAGCGAGGATGCCACCACAACCGTTACCTCATAGCCGATCTAGTCCATGAAAGCCGCCTATCTGGGTTGTCTGCCACTATCGTGAACCCGGCCGGTTTACCAAAGTGGACCCAGACGATGTGTGCGTGGTGCGAAAGCCGGTCTCGGATGAGCCGTTCTCTCACTTGGCTACCAGGCCACAATACCTACAGAAATCCGAACTACTGCGACATCTGGACATCGAAGGGGATGAGTTAGTAAGCCGAGAGGGGTCAGTGAGCCCAATGTGTGGTTTTACTCTTCATCTTGGATCACCACACAAGAACTCGGACTTAGGGCGGTGTTCAACGAGACAACCCACCGTGTACTCCTACACAGCCTCTCATCGTTCACCTTGTATTAGGGTCGATTCACCAACACTTTTCTACCATCATCAACATGATCATTCCCATCCCGACTCACATCACAGTAACAACATGGTATCATACTAAGCATGCAATAAGCAGTAACATTTCAGGGGCCACATGATATCAAACAACTCCTACATTTGCTAGGATTGTGGTTTGCTTACTACTGTGACAAAAGATAGGTCATGCAAAGGAATGGGTTCATCTATGCGGTAGAATCGTAACATGGTGATCATCCTAAACAATGCATAAGCGAGACATGAGAGGGAAGTGGGATTTTATCGACATGATCAATGGGGGTTTGCTTGCCTTGCTGACGAGGTTCAGTCACGGGGTCTTCAACGAAGGGGGTGATCTCGAGGTCCGGCTCCACTTCTATCAGCAACACGACAATCATAGGATCAACATAATGTACAATGCACAATCACATGAATAATATTGAAAGGGTGATGTTCATGGTACTGATGTGTTGAGCATTCCATTTAAATGGAGTATATTGCAATTTGAATTGCAAATTCAAACTCCACATTTGAATTCAACATTAACCAAGTTATATGTGATATAGTTTGATCATTTTGAATTATCTTCAAATGTGTATGATATGCCTCTGATGTGTGATTGAGATGTAGCATGTTGCCATGGTTCAAGTTGCAAAAATATTTGATTTGAATTTGATTTAATTCCATTTAAATCAAATAGCAAATGCTACTTATCACATTTTAAATTCAACTCAAACAGAGTTGAAAGTTGCATATTTGGAAAGATAATTTTCTCCTGATCATTTTTCATATATTATTTGTCCAATTTGGAGTTAATATGAATTTTCTATGAATTTCCAAAGTTTGGGGTATTTTCTGGAATTTCTGGAATTATTTAAAACATTTTGCTTTTATGGAAATTCATTTAAATCCTTTTATTGCATCAGCATGTGGTCATGCTGACGTGGGGGGGGGGTCTGACTGGTGGGCCAGGGTTGTCAGTGTCACATGGGTTTAACCCGTTCTGATTAAACTAACTGTAATTAGTTTAGGGCCTGGGCCCACTAGTCAGTGGCCCAGGGGGGGTGGTTAGTGCTCGGTTTGGTTTAGGGTTGGCCCTAATGGCGAGTTCGCCGGAGTTCTCGCCGGAACTTCGCCGGACTTGCGAAAAAAGCACGGGGGTGGGATCCGATGGCACGGGGAGGAAGCTGGGGCTCGTGTGCGTCTGTAGGAGTAGTCGGGGGCCAAAGGTGCGCGCTGTGGCGTCGACTGCTTCAACGGAGGCGGCGGTCCGAGCACTGACCTCGCCGGAACTACGTTCGAGGGCACGGGAGGAGGCAGGAGTAGGGCAGGTCGAAGCGCAGCTCACCCTGAGTCGGAAGGCGAAGACGACGGGGCCGGGGAAAGCTTGACGGCGGCGAATTCGGCCATGGCGTCCGGCGGGCAGCAGAGGACGTCGACGACGATGGCGTCGCCTAGGGGGCTTCTCAGCTCGATTCCAGGCTCGGGGAGACGAAGGCGAGGGTGGCCGATCTCCTGGACATGGCGGCGAGGGCGGAGGGGGCTTCTGGCCACGGCTGGGCGGTGGGGCGGCCGACGGCGAGCTTCGGGCCGCACGGAAACGATGAGGGGAGAGAGGGGGAGAGGTCCAGAGCGAGGCAGGGGGTGCGGGAGGGGGTTGTGGCGACGCGAGACGCCAGAGAGAGGGAGGGGGAGGCCTAGAAGGACCTGGACGTCGCCGTGGCGTCGTCGCCGTGCTCCCCGCTCCAGCGAGCAGCTTGGAGGGGCGGGGTAGAAGACGACAAGCCCACTGGTGGGCTGGGCCGAGGCGACAGGAGGTGGGCCTCGCTGGTGGGTGACAGGTAAGCTGTCCTCTGCTCTTTTCTTTTTAATTTTCTGTTTCATTTGTTTTTCCTAGATTTAAAAATAGCTAGGCATTTTTAATAAATGTCCAAATACTTTTATAAATCCTAGGTGACCAGTAGCTAGTCACATAAATAATTTGGACAATTTTGAAATTCAAAACATTTGAATTTCAATTCAAATAGGGTTTTATTTAATTTCCAAAGCCACTGTTTGAATATTAGAAAATTCCATGGGCATGGGATTACTCCCAAATCATTTTTAAAATGATCAGCACCATTTATAAGAATTTTCCAAATGTTCAAATGATTTTTGGAAAAAGATTTTTATCTGGTCATTTGATTTAATTTCTCAGGGCTTTTCTTTTCCCCATTTTTGATTTTCTTTTTGAAATTTTGACATGATGCAAAGTAGCACTTGATCCTAGAACACACCTAACTTGGGTTTGTGACAACTAGCCACAAGGAAAGCATGAACACTGGGAAAGCATTGTAAACATAGCACTATGTCGCTACAAGCTGGTCTCTAAATCATAAGTACAAGCATATGTACAAAAGTAGAAACAAGAAGAGTTCATACCAGTTTTCCTTGTTGCATCCCTTTCGTCGATCTTCGTCATCACTGCCTCGTCACTTTAACGATTGAACGTAGGAAAATATAATCAAGTGAAAATGCCATCACGGACTCGAGCTGAACTCTGCAACAAAGCAAACTAAAGAGGGAAAATAAAATATTTTTGGATTTTTTCAAAGATTTGGCGAAAGAAAAAGAGAAATCTTTTTGTTGTTTTTGCAAAATAAAAGAACAAAGAAGAACGGGAAAAAAATTCGAAAAGATCAAAGCGAACAAAATGAAAACGGATAATACAATGGAAAGGTGAGAAGGGAAAGTACTCCCCCAAGCTTAGGCTTTTGGCCTAAGTTGGTAGCAGCTACTGCCCCCAGGAGCCTCTTGCTCCGGGGTAATGGTAAGTCCAGGAGTCGTATGAGCCCTCTGGTGCGTACACCGAAGTCCTCGGGTCCTCCCATGAGGAAGGCCCTGCGCTCCAAGCGGAAGAAGACCCCTCGCCTTTCTCGGTGAAGGTCTCGACCTGGAAAGGTGGGAACTCACCATGCTCCTCCTCATCGGGCACAACCCCCTCCATGGGGTTATGCGGCGGGTAATTAGCCATGAACTCATCGCACTGAATCTCGTTGAAAGACCATCCGTTCCTGCGAGTGCTATCAAAAAAAAGTGGTGCAGGTAGACGGATCTCACGAGTAATGGTCCTTTCAAACCTAAAAATATAATCAAGGTTACCAAACTGGGAAGTCATGGTAACAAACTTATGCCTCTTCATAGCCGCAAGATCAAGACTCGCGTATGAAAAGGGAACATCATCAGGATGCGGGGTGCGCTCAAGAGACTCAAGGATAAGTGTGGCGTAAACGCCACCATATAAATCGCCTTTGTTAATGTTCGTAACAAGGCACCGAGCAATCAAGGCACCCACATTATAATCATTCTTTTCAGAGAGGGCGTTCACATAAATAGAAAAATCTGGTGCAGAACCATTGCTCGTGTTGTCACGAGCTAACACCCCTCTAGCAAGAAATTACGCAAAATACCTGAGGTGTGGAAACAGAATGCTGGAAATCTTCGTACGCCGAATGTCGGTCTCCTCTTGGCAGCAAAGGGGGTTGAAGAGGGTCCTCAACCCGGAAGGCTGCATGGTCATCTTCGTTGTCTGACCAACGTTCGGCACACCTATTATGTCACAAAACTGTGCCAAAGACATGGTTATGTGATCATTATAAAGTTTGAATTCAAAGGTTCCAGCATCATGGTTATAACAAAAACTGTTAACAAAGCAGGAGGTAAGCTTTTTGTATTGTACCACACGGCATAAAGCTAGCCGTGTCAAACCTGCATTGGCACAAAGGCCATAGAATTCTTCCTTAATTCCTGTAGCAGTAAGAAAATCATCGCACGGATACATCATTGCGCATGCTGGATTTGTGTCTTCCAACAACTCAAGGGGCACATGATCTTCATTGTAGCTCACCCTAACTGTTGAGGGTGAAGCTGCAGCTCTAGTGACTCGATCGGAACGCTCGGGCTTCTTCTTCCCGAGCCACCCCTTTGCTTTTTCAAAGAAACTCATTTCTGAATTTTTCTACAATTCACCAAAAACAAGGATTTAAACAACGTGAGTTGAGGCAAACTACTCTACTCACTTACCTAAGGCATAAAATTGCATCAAAACTTGGAAAATAAATTTCTACACATGCATGGAAGCGCATATGAACAGGACCAAGAGTTACTAAATACTCACAAATGAGGCCACCAATCAAAAATCTAATTAGAGGGGTGAAGGAGTTACATACCAGGGAGTATTTTCTCAAAATCTCAGCTCGAACGATGGGATGTAGAGAGAGATAAAAAATCGCCTCCAAGAACAGCAAGAACGCAAGAACTGGAGCGGATTTCGTGTTTTTAGAGAGAGAGGAAGGAGGAGGAAGAAGACATACCTGGAGGTGGGTCCTATGGGCCCCAGGCGCCCTGTGGGCGCGGCCAGGGGCTAGGCCGCGCCAGCTTGCTGCCTGGGCCCTGGTCAGCCCCAGATGCCTCTGGGTCACTCCCGGCATGGAAATTTTTAATATAATTTTTCTGGAATTTTTCTGGCAACTTCACTGTTGAAATTTTTTCGAAGTTCAAAAAGCTGCGAAACTTTCTGAAAAATTGGAGTAGTGATTAGAGTTGTGAAGTTTAAAAAACATATAAAATTGGTACAACAAGGAGAATAAAAGCTAAAAAGAAATGCAAGCATAACAACCTCTACTTTTTACTCATATAAAACTCATTTAATAGCAAGGTTGATCAAGTCCTACTACCAAACTAGCAATACATAAAGTAAAAAGTTTCACTTACTATGAAGCATTCATGGTACCTTTACTTTAATGGATATTGTCCCCACCATGATGGTTTTGTATTTCTGGTGCACATGTACAAGACAATCCCATTCTCCAATCTTCACGTGTCTCGATATTCTCTATTGAGTTAAGGCCATGCCTTTTGTCAATCTTGTTCGGAAAATACACCGTGTGTTCTTTATTGTTCACATTGAAAGTGACCTTTCCTTTATTGCAATCAATAATAGCACCTGCGTTGTTAAGAAAAGTTCTACCAAGAATAATATACATGCTCCCTTCCTCGGGCATGTCAAGCACAACAAAATCAGTAAGGATTAAACAATTAGCAACTTCAACGGGAACATCCTCACAAATACCTATGGGAACAACTATTGACTTGTCAGCCATCTGAAGAGAGATATCTGTAGGGACTAGTTTTTCTAAACATAATCTCTTGTAAAGAGAAAAGGGCATAACACTCACTCCTGCTCCAAGATCACATAAAACAGTCCTGACATAATTATTCTTTATGGAGCAAGGAATGGTGGGTATACCTGGATCACCAAGCTTCTCAGGAATCTTGCCACTAAAATAGTAGTTAGCAAGCATAGTAGATATTGCTTCATTAGGAACTTTTCTTTTATTAGTAAAAATATCTTTCATATATCTCGAATAAGGAGGTAACTTAATAGCATCAGTCAAAGGAATTTGAAGAAAAAGAGGTTTCATCCACTCACAAAACTTATTCTAATGCTCTTCTTCTTTAGTTTTGAGAGACTTACCTGGAAAGGGCATGGGTTTCTGTACCCATGGTTCTCGTTCCTTCCCATGTCTTCTTGTGATAAGATCTTCTCTAGGGTATTTCTTGCGTTTGTCGGGTGTTTCTCTTCTCGAACTTCTGGTGGATCATTCTTTTCACCATCCTTTTCAAGCACATCACCGTCTTCAGTCTCAGCATCAGAAGTAGATATACTATTTGGATCATTGGAATTGTCAGCTTCTTTGTGCTTCTTCTTCTTCTTCGGAGAGCTAACAATTTCTTCTTCCTGTATTTGAGAATCTTGCTCGATCCTCTTCGGATGCCCCTCCGGAAAGAGAGGATCTTGAGTGCTAGTTCCTCCTCGGGTTTTAATCCCGAAGGCCTGTATATCCTGTTTGGCATTATTAGCAAGCAAATCCTTTTGCACATTAGAAATTTGATCAAGCTGAGTTTGAACCATATGAAAATGCTTCACAAGACATTTAACATCATTAACTGTTCTACCTAGAACATCAAGCAAACTTTTGATAGCAAGGGAATTATCATGCAACTGACTTTGTATCCTCTCATTAAAGTGATTTTTCTTGATAATAAAATTATCAATCTCATCTAAACATTGATCAGGAGGCTTACCATGAGGAATATCCCTTGCATTGAAATCTAAAAGAGAGTGTACCTTTATCATTGGAGAGTGAGTGGTCGGCTCACACAACTTCTCAATGGGGAGTAGATTCTTCACTTCTTCAGTTTTAATACCCTTCTCTTTAATAGACTTCTTTGCTTCTTGCATATCTTCGGGGCTTAGGACAAGCATGCCCCTTTTCTTTGGTGGTGGAGGTGGTTCAGGGACGGACCAATCTTCGTGGTTCTTGGCAATCTTGCCCATTAATTCTTCTTCGTCGTCCGGGGTTCTTTTCCTGAAAACACACCCAACACAACTGTTCAAATAGGATCTAGATTCATCAGTTAGACCAGCATAAAATATATCAATTAATTCATTCTTAGGGACTCCATGTCCCGGTCTAGCCTGGATCAGACTGCAATACCTCCCCCAAGCTTTAGGGAGGTTCTCATCATGCAACCGTTTAAAGTTATAAATTCTTAGTAAATCAGCATGTTGCAAATGAGCAGGAAAGTACTTATCAACAAAAGAGTGAGCTAAGTCTTGAGGACTCTTAACGGAACCACATGGTAGTGCATCATACAACGCTTTAGCACCTTCCTTTAAAGAGAAAGGAAGAATGTTAGTAACATAGAAATTTCGTATCTTCTCATCTGTAGTAAACAAGCCACCTAACTCAGTGAGTTTGGTCACGTGTGCAATAGCATCGTCATTTTCTCTGCCATAAAAGGGATCAGATTCAACCATAGATATAAGTGAAACATCAACAGAGAAATTATAATCAGGATCATTGATGCATATAGGAAACGTAGCAAATTTAGGATCAGGAACGGTCTTGTTCTTCAGGGAGTGTTTTTCGAGAAGCTTCTTAATAGCACTAGGGTCAGAGTCGACAAACTCTGTTAGCTCCTTGCATAAATCATCATCAATTATAATATAATCATCATCCAGGAGTCTCTCCTTGAGTTTACTCAAATCGGGATAAGTGTAAGTTCCATCAATAGGATAGCAAGTATCAGGAATTTCAATTCCAGATTTTTTTGCAGCAGCGATCTGTTTCTCAAGAGCGTGACTAAGTGAACCAATATCATCAAGAGTAGTAGAAGCATCATCAAAAGTATCGGACATAGTAACAGATTCAGTAGAGGCATCATGTGGTGGAGATGAAGCAAACTTACTCATAACTGAAGGTGAATCAAGTGTAGCACTAGTCTTCAGAACAATACCTTTTCTGTTACAAGATGGTAAGATCGGGACCTTGGGGTCTTCTTTCTTACCCATAGCGGATAAATTGCAGCACCTAAAATAATTCAAGTAGACTTGTGAATAAAGCTATGCTCCCCGACAAGGGCGCCAGAAAACAGGCTTGATAACCCACAACTGCAGGGGATCGAGATAGTCTTCGTGGGTAAGAATAACCCAATTTATAGATTCGATTCAAGGGGAGCCAAAGAATATCCACAAGCTTTAACGGTGGAGTTGTCAATTCCACCGCACCTGAGATACACTTACTTACAACAAGATATTAATAGTAACTGCGATATGGAAGTGACGATAGCAACGAAATAGTGGCGGTGAAACAGTAATAGTAAAACAACGAAAGTAAACAACTAGTAACCAACAGAATTAAAAACACTGTAGGCTAGGGAGATGGATGGTTGGGCACTGCATGGATAAGATACATCATGTATTTAACTTGGGCCAAGGCACACAGAAAAGCAATGGTCATCTAGCCATAAATCAAACATCAGGCATGTACCCCATAGGTAGTTGTACGTGCTTGCAATAAGAACTTGCACAACATCTTTTTTCCTACCATCCCGCTACGAACGGGGCCAAAAGGAACTTATGGAAATTAAGGTGCTCCTGTCAAAGAGCACCGGAACAAATCATTAACAAGCAATGGATACATGGAATCCTCAAACTATAATCCATTCCCTTTGGGGTCCCAAGTGGTCACCTTTGGGATCGCCGATTCCGGACTATAACAGGTGCATACAACTAATACATAGGATCAAGAACACAAATATATTCATGCAAACATATAGGGTTCAGATCTGAAATCATGGCACTCGGGCCCAAAGTGACAAGCATTAAGAGCAACAAGTTGAAGCAAAGATGATAAACAACAATCAAGTTGATAGGCAACATGCCCCCAACAATCTGATAAACTATTACATGATCTAAATCATCTAATCCCTACCATCCCCTTTGCCTACAGCAGGGAATTACTCACACATGGATGGAGAAGTCATGGAGGGAGGATGGAGTGGTGATGATCATGATGATGGCGATGATCATAGTCCGGGTTTGTTTCGTCCAAATCATGCAAGAATGAGGGCAAAATAATAGCAAAAGTGCTTGGAAAAGTATATACGTTTGAGACGTATCAGGGCATAGCAAGGGTGATTGGCACATATGGTCTCGGGAATTTATCGGAGAGTATCTTCGGCATCTTTTGTTGAATCAGGTCATCATCTGTGATGAGGGCTCTCCGGGAGGAAGTGATCACGAGAACCTAGAGTTAGAGTTTGCAAAATCTTTAACCCGAAAGGAAGATAGAGCAGAGCCCCAGAGTAAAGGTATGGAGTAAAAGATCCTAATACCACCCATTTTGCGATGTGGGACGATTAGCCACATGACACTGTTAGTAAAGTAGTTTTTCAAAGACTAGACTCGACTTCGACCAAGGAGTTGGAAGGGGTGTCCTACAGGCAGTCGGCTCTGATACCAACTTTTGACGCCCCCAAAATCGGACCGTGTATAGTAATCATACACGCAAGGTACACGATCCAGATTAGGGACTCGTGGTGAGATATCACAACACAACTCTACAAATAAAATAATACAAGCTATTTAATACAAGCCAGGGGCCACGAGGGCTTGAATACAACAGCTCAAAAGCACAAAGTTAGCGGAAGCAAAAGTATCTGAGTACAGACACAAGAATACAAAGTTGCCTTGAGAAGGCTAGCACAAATAACAACAGATCGAAAAGGCGAGGCCTCCTGTCTGGGAACCTCGAAACTACTTCTGGTCAACAGGGAACTCGACACTTTAGAAGGCATCGGGGAGCTTCATGTTGTGGTGGTCGACATAGGGGATCTCCTACTCCTGGACTCCATGGCTCCAACGTCGACTGCAGCGGCCGATCAGGCAAAACAAAAAGGGGGAAATAAAGCAAATGTGAGTATCTAGCATACCTGCGAATCTTACGTCCGCTACTAAGCAATTATGCGTTGTATCAAAAGGACGGGGAGGCTATATATAGTGGAATGCAATATAGAAATCAGAATAAGGGTAAGAACCTAGGCCTATCGAAGACTAGCATCTTCCGACGAGTCTTGCAACATGAGGGGAGAATAGCCAACAGTTCAATATAAAGCATAAAGTAACAATGTAGTAGAAGTTGTTGCAGCATTGTATAATAATAAGTTATAATAATTAGCAATGCCTCCGAGATCCCTTCCTCGACATCCCAGCGAGGAAGAAAACCCCGGAAACAACAGTTTAATAATAGGAGTTTGTAGTAGTAGGATCTGGCTTCAGCATAAAGCGTCCTATTACTGTGGACACAACTATTCGAATAGATTAATCTTCCCTGCAGGGGTGCACTTGTGTTACACTACACGCACGGATCTCCAGGGTGGCGGGCACCTTGTTAGGGAACGCTCCACCAAGGCTATCTGACACTCCACAGCCCATCTTTCAAACTCAACACAGAGGTCTTCCGCCGGTCTAAATCCTAAGTACGTCGGGCCTTGGACCCCAACCCAAAGGTACTCCTGCACGGTGCGTGACTGACCGGTGAAGCATAAGAAAACCAAATAAGACCACACCGCGCGAGCAAATAAGACAACACCACTTCCCGGCAATCAGCCCGCGGTACTGCTGACGTCTGAAGAGTCCTCGGAGGAGACTATGAAGCAGGGGAGCCCATAACTCGTAATTCCCACGGGTAGGTAGTGCGTACATGGCATATAGCCAACTCAAGACATCCACCGAACCATTAGTCATTTTATTAACTTGCGAGACAACCGTTATCGTTGCCTCGACTTAACTGACCCACGGACAACGACACCAGTCAGGACCACCAGTACATCGGTTCCTGACCTGTCGTCCCACCAAGTGTCTTCGGTTACCAACAAGGTGAACCGTCTCCTTACCTTGTCTTGCGTGTGCTCCTGGAGGAGCTCGACTTTCGTGGTTTGGTAACTCTCGCGGCCAACAATCATGGGGCAAGCACACCGGTACACTGGTCGTACCGTCCCTGTCGTCCCGTCGCAATACCACTTGCGGGCACCGTTGGGTCGCCCGACTTCTTACCTTAAGGACAACCATTGTTCAGGACCCTAGGGCGGCTATACAGAGTCAGCAAAGAGTGGAGTACGAGGATTACTCCTCGATAGCTCCACTTGATGTGGCTCGGCAGAGCCGAGGTAGGGGCCTGAGGCGGTGTCTGCATTGTACCGTACCTGTGCAGTTATAATCATCGTATCCGCGTTCACTACCCAGAGTGATCACGGCCCGATATCTAATCCTAGTTGACTAACAATGCGCAGGGCTCACTGCTGAATATAATATATATTTATAGGCACCATAGGATAAAGGAAGGTACATCAAGGGGCGACAAAGAGAGGCTATGCAATTGAATAGGTAAGCAACGTAGCAGCAGCAGTAACAATGCCTACTGCATGAAATGTTCGAAAATGGTAGGCGATATCTAGGGAAGAGAATGGCTCTGCTTGCCTGGAAGCTCGCGGGAGAGGTACAGTCGTCGACGACGTAGTCGATCACATGGGCATCGGCAGCGGTCGTCGGGACTACCGTACAATAAGAGAGGGGGAAGAAACAATAAATACGAAGCAATCATAGAAAACAGATGAATGGCATGACGTCTGCAATGTTAATGGTGTCCTAACGCAGTATGATGTATTATGCTCGGAGCAGAAAGTCATCTGGGGATGAACTGCCAGGTCCGGGTATTTACCGGACAGGGTGACCGGAGGGGGAAGGTACCATGCCGGAGGTGTCGTGGACATCCGACAAACATGTGAAAGGTGTATCCGTGTTAGTTGATCCATTCTGAACAACTTTCGTGTTCAGAATAAATTGATCCGAAAAGTTTTACCGGCTCCGGGCAATCATCGGACAGACGGTCCGGAAGGGGGGGGCGGTATCAATGTTTGTTGTATTAGGGGGTGTGGTAGACGAACGGATAGCGTATTCGTATTCTACGTATTTTTCTGATAAACTTTCATGTATAAAATTTTTCCATTTTATTTACGGTTTAAAATATATTAAGTTTAAAAGTTTAAATCAATTTTAAAACAATTTCTGAATTTTTCGTTTATTAATAATTCAACATTATCCATATCTTTATCCAGAACAGTACACTGACTGGTGGGACCTACATGTCATTGACAGAGGCAATTAAACTCAATTTATTTAATTAAACAAAATAGAAGGGCCCACATGTCATAGGGATAGAGGCTATTAGCCAATTTCAATTAACTTAACAAAGGGGGTGGGACCCAGGTGTAAGTGACGCATACGCTAATACTAATTTAAATTAACCAGATGGATTAGCTTAATGGCTGGGCCCAAATGTCAGTGGGTTAGGGGGATTATTTCATTTGTTTTTAATGGCTGTTAGTTAACAGGGGCTGGCCCACTATCATACAGGGAGGGGGGTAATTAGCCAGTGGCTAATCACCTGGCGGCTGGGTCCCAATTGGAAGTGAGAGGGGCTCTCACCGACGATGACGGCCGGCGGCGAGGTTGGCTGCGCGGTCGACACAGGGCACCATTCGAGGCCCCACTAGTCCCGCTCGATCGAGGAGAGCAACGCCAGTCGATCTGCGGTGGTGGGAGGGTGACGGGGACGTCCAGGGGGAGCTCGGGGTCGACAATGGCGGAAGCTTCCTCGGGATCCAATGGCGAATCACGACACGAGACGAAATCGAGCGCGCTATAGGGTGGGATCGAACCTACGGGTTGCCAGGAGCATTATGGGGCCAAGGGCGTGCGCTAGAACGGCTTGGGAGCACGACAACGTCAACGATGGCGACGGCCGGAGCAAAGCGAAAGGGGGTTTCGTCTAGAGAGTATTCTGGCGGCCGTGACTGGTTGGCGACGGCTGTGGTGCTCACCGGGATCACGTAGGGGGTGGCAATCGGCTCGGGGAAGGCTTGGAGCTGCCGGATTTTCTCGGGGATATTGTCGGCCCAAGGTTGAAGAAGACGACGGGGGCGTCTCCCGTGAGGCGCCTCGGTCCAATTCCGCGCGCAGGGTGAAGTAGTCGACGTCGTCGAACGGCTTGGAGAAGGCGACCGGGCCCGAGCAGGTCTCCGGCCACGGGAGTTCACGACAGCGGCGACGACTGCTACGGGTGGGTTTTCCCCCAGCGAGTGTGATGCGAGGAGGGAGGGGGAATGAACCTGGAGGCGTCTACGGGGTAGGGGGGTTCAGCCTTATCCCCAGCGTCGACGGGAGGGGCATGTGAGGGCGGGGCCGGCCTGTCAGCGGCGTCGACGCGCTCTGTCGCCGTGCGGGGAAGGTGGGGGTGGTTGGGGAAGAAGACAAGGGGGAAGGGGAGTGGGATGTGTGGGCCTTTTCCCATAGGCGCGGGATAAGGTTTTTTCCTAATTTCTTTTCTGTTTCTTTTTTTAATTGGTGTTTGTAATTAGTTTTGCCTTCAAATGATTTTTGTAAAATAGCTGACCAACTCTAATATTATTGTTACAAAATATAGAGACGCCACAAAAAGTTTGGGCAGAAAATAAATTCGTTTACCTATGGTTATTTATTTTAAAGCATTAAATGGTGCTTATTAGCCACTATTTTAATTCCGTTTATAGGTTTAACATTTTATTAAATGTTCATTTCAACTTTTGTGATGACCTACTGATTATTAGCTATTTAACAAAAATGGTTGTTCTATTTTTGGTGGTACTATAATTTTCAGTTTCATTTATTTTCCATGGCAATTATAATAACCCAACAATATTGGTTTCATATTTATTATTACTGTCTTGGGATTATTTTATGGACTAAGAATGACTTGGTTTAAATATTTGCAAGATGATTAATATTCTCCCATAATTCTTGGAGCAAATGTATAATCCACATTTATTTTGAAATTTTATCTGGTGGGAATTGGAATGAGCTATGATCAAAGGTGATCATGGCTTGATTAGCAACAGTAATGATCATTCACAAGAGGATCACTGTAGTGATTATTGTTACTCGCACTGGGGGTGTTACAGAAATGGTCTAGGATTGCTAGCAAAATTACCACTATAAGCATTATTGTTGAAGTTGTTTCTAGCAATAAATTTCATAACTACTTGTTCCTGAGCAACCAAAGAATTTAAAGGGACATCATGAGGATCAATAGAGGTTTGCTTGGTAAGTAGAGACATAATTAAGTCAACTTTTTCATTTAGGGAGGTAATCTCCTTGACAGAGTTTACCTTCCTACCTGGTTGAGCTTGTTCGGTGTGCCATTGGGAATAATTGGTCATTATCTCATCTAGGAGTTTTGTGGCAGCACCAAGTGTTGTTGACATAAAGGTTCCTCCCGCGACCGAATCTAATAGGTTCCGCGAGGTAAAGTTCAAGCCTGCATAAAAAGTCTGGATAACCATCCAAGTAGTCAAACCATGTGTAGGGCATTTCTTAACAAGATATTTCATTCGTTCCGAAGCTTGGGAAACGTGCTCATTATCCAATTGTTTAAAATTCATAATGTTGCTCTTCAATTGGATAATTTTAGCAGGTGGGTAGTTGTAACAGCCCAGATTTCACAAAAATTCAAAAAAATGTTTTCGGTGTGAATTGTCTGATTGTCTGATTTGTTTGCGGTTTTTGCATCCCCAATTTATTGATCGGCGATTATTTTCCCCCTCTTATCTCGTACCGGAAGGAGACCGACCCTTGCCACCCTGACACTCGACCTTTGCGACACCGGGTTTCGGCCGAGCACCGTCGCGAAAACCGCACGAGACCAGCCGCAACCAACGGAACGAAAAACCACGTTTAATAAGTAAACGCGATATTTTTATAGCGCGCCGTAAAGTGTTCTCGGAACGGTTCCAACGCGAGGTGAACGCCGCCGGCTCGACGCGCTGATCGCGCAGTTCGAAAAACCGGGGATGTTTTTGCAAACTGCCAGCCAACTGGGCTATATAAAGACCACCACACTCCCACCCCTTTCTAGGGTTTCCCTAGCCACAAAATTGCAGCCACACCCCCAGATTTGCTCTAATTTTTTCCCAATAGCCCCAAATTTTTGCGACCCTAGCCACCAGTCATTTCTGACCGTTGATCTATGAGATCAAGGGCCCAGATTAACCCAGCCTCCACCTCTCTCTCCCTCCTCCAACCTCCACGCTGTGGCCGCCGCCGCCCGACTCCGGCCGGCTGCTGCATGCTCCGCCGGTCCACCTCCTCGGCCACAGCCCCACAGGTCCTCGCTCCCCCGCACCTTCTCTCCTCCTCATTTTCCCTCTCTCCCTGACCTCTCCGTCTCTCTCTCTTCACGAACGCAGGACGCCCGAACCCGCCATGGCCGGCGAGGTCCCACGGCGCTCCTGTCCCGCGTCGGTGAGCCTCGACGCCAGGTTCGGCCGCCCCTGCTCGTCGCAGATACTCCACCGCCTCCTCCCATGGCCCTGTTGGCCTCCGCCGCGCTGTTCCTCGTCGGCCGGTGAGCCAGCAGCCGCCGCCGCCGCGCGATCCAAACGGGATCGGGACGAGCCTGGCCTGCCAGCCCAACCGCCAGCCGCCAGGCCCAGCTCGGCCAGAGGCCCAGCGGCCTCCCCAGCCCACTTCGCCAACCAGGCCCGCCAGCCAGGCCACCTCCTCTGCCACATGGGCCGAGCCCGTTTGGGGTGAGGCCTATTTTTTTTCTTTCTCTTGATTAGTCCGTGCGAATTTTTTCTAAGTCTGGTAAATTTTTGCTGCTGATTCAATTTTGCACCGTAATTTGCGATCAAACCGTAGCTCGGATCGTGTTGCGCCCAAAAGATGAATTTCTCAGTTTTACGTGCTCTTTCGTTCTTATGTAGAAACTTTTTCCGTTTGAGGCCGTCTAGATAATTTATTTCTCCGTCGAAGTGTGTACCAGATCGTTAGCTGTGTTGTTGTTGCTGAACTGTTATTTTATTGCAACTTCGGGCGACGGTTGCGTCGCAACCGTTCGTCGGAATTGATTGAATCCTTTTGCATCCTGTTAAGCATTGTTTATACTTCAGTTCCATGCCTTCACATGTCATATTTGCTTGATGCATGTTGATTGTATCTTGCTCCAAAGTAGCTACCCTGCTGTTTATATTTTGTTGCAACTTCGGTCGACGAGTGTGTCGCGACCGTTTATCGGAATTGAGTGATTCCAGTTGAATATTGTTAAGCATCATGTCTACTTCATGCCCATGTATTGCTATGTCATGTTTCTGCACTTTTGCATATAGTTATACCCCTGTTTACACAACATAAAAATATAAGTTTCTGCCATGTTTTCGTGATTTTCACTAAGTCCTAGACCAGTAATGTTTTATTGCATTTTGCATGGGCTATTACTAGTTGTTCATGATGCATATTTGCATGAATATTTTCGCCATGCCTTCCGTGCCATGTCTACTTTAATTACATATTATTTGTGGGCATGTTTGCACTCATTACCCTTTTTATGCAATGCTCTAAAGTGTGCTTCCTGATGTTGGCAGATTGTGCCCGTAACTTGTTTTGCTTGTATCTTTTTAACCGTAACTCCGTTTGCGGTGTTCTTTATGTGTAACTTGATTAGTTTTTTGTGTACTTTGTGTTTATGCTGTTGTTGGATTCTGTTAACCAACCTAAAATATGGTTTAGGGTAGAACAGTACCAAATCCTTTAATCATCGTGAGGCACTTAGTGTTATGTCATGTTTAGGGTGTTTCCTCGCTTAACTTGACTAGTATAGGTAGTTTACTTTGTGCTTAACCTTTTTCCATGATTGTGTGACATGCCATGCTTGGGTGCCTTGCCATGTTAATAACCGTTGGTTGATCACTTGTAGCTAAACAACTTGAACCTCTCACTACTGGAATTCGCCTGTTTGCCGTCTGCCACGGCGGACGGCAAACACCTGAATGGCCGACGGCAAAACCCTTTGCCGTCTGCCCCCGCACGGTAAAGCACCCGGCAGCCATTTCATCGGAAAAGAGGTGCGTTGCCGTCTGTTGTATATCGACGGATCTTTGCCGTCCGCTGGAATAAGAAACAGACGGCAGAGAAGCTTGACGGCGAAGCTGTGCCAGCCGGCTCCGTCAGGCCCTTAACGGCGGGGTTGCCGTCTACGGACAGACGGCAAAGAACGGTGACGTCATCGGATAAGGTAATGACGTCACCCCCCCCCCCGTCATATGTTTGCCATCCAGCAGCAGACGGCAAAGTCCTACGCTTTGCCGTCTGCCTCGCCGGAGGCAGACGGCATAATGACCAAATGGTCACCCAGCTGTTTCCAGATTGCACAGCTGGGCGCCACGTGTCCTCTTTGCTAACTGCAAGCAAACGGCAAAGGCCTTTGCCGTCTGCTTGCTGACGGCAAAGAGGCTATATAGCCTCTGTTTTATCTGTTTTCTTTCAAATCCCTGCATTTTGACAAAATATATATATATATATAATCTCCAACAACATTATATAGTATCCAACAAATAGTATATAGTAACCAACAACAATATATAGTCTCCAACAAGGTTTTCATACAAGATTCACATGTGAACAAGGTTCCAACAAGCATTTCATAGTTTCACATATATACATGGCACATACATAGCACATAGTGACCAAAACAGTTTATGAAACTAAACTACAAGTCCAAATGCAGCACTCCATCATAGCATGACTCCCTTGAAGCAAATCTGCAAAATGAAGCTAAAAGTTATAAGAAGAATAAGGAGAAGAACAAGAAGAAGAAGGAGAAGAGAAGAAGAAGAATCTAGAAGAAGAAGAAGAAGAAGAAGAAGAAAAAGATCCTCTCCTTCTTCTATTTTCTTCTTCTTTTGAGCAGACAAAGCTAACATAAGCAATGGTGATCAAATTAAGCTAGAGTTAGCATATTTTCAAGAAATTGAGCTAAATTTAGCATTTTTGAGCAACTAAGCAAACTTTAGCAATTTTTGATCCAATTTAAGCTAGCTTTAGCATTTTTTACCCAATTAAGCTAGATTTAGCATTTTGTGAGCAAACTAAGTTGACTATGTCAATTTTTGAACTAACTAAGTTAATTATGTATTTTTTGTGCAAAATATGCAAAGTATGACATTTTTCGATTAAATATAGGGTTTTAGAAGCTAAATATGCATTTTCAAACTAACTAAGCATTTTAAAACTTACCGGAGTGTAGCCCTCAAGGCTGAGGTGGCTGAGAAGCATCCGTCGGGTTGCCTGATGTTGACGGTGGAGAAGGGTCATGGGACGCAGCCCGAGAGTTATGCTGCACAAAAGGATCAACTAGAGGTTAGCACGACGCCACTCAATATGGTATTGATGATCATCGAAAGATACTCACCGTCCCCACAGGAGAAATGATCGGCATCGGTGGAGCGGCCTGACCAGTCTTCTCGCACATAGTCTGCACATTTGTTATTCATGAGTCAATCATATTAGGCCACTCATGACGCATTCTTTGGGTGAATATGAACAAGTGACTTACCACGAAGAGCTCATACAAGGCCCGGTTCGATGCATTGTGTCGTGCCGCGGCCTCCTCGAGAGCCTTCGCCGTCCTCTCCTCCGCCAGCCGCTCTCTCTCCGCTGCCTTCTCCTCTGCCAACCGCTCCTTCTCCTCCAGTAGCCGCTGGGTGTTCTGTCGCTCTTTCTCAAGAGCTTCCTGCAACCCCACTCCTCTAGTTAGCATTGTAATATTCGATGAGAGAAAACAAGAATGCAAGAGTCCTTATGGATAACCTGGATAGCGAGGTCGACTGGCCGCGGACGAGTCCTTATAGCAGGAGAAGAGCTCGTTTGGCGCGCCTTGATCTCAGGAAGAGTCTTATCGCACCTGATCAACTTATCTCCAATGGCCATGGCGCCATGGCGCCTTCCGCCACCAGAGATCATCACCAGCTCCGGCTCAATAGGCTTCCCAAGCGGGTTATAAGCCTCCCCGTGCTTCTCCTTCGCCACCTCAGTATAAGCCTTGAGCTTACTGTAGGCGGCAATGTTGGTGAAAGTCGAAGGAGTGGCGAGATCAGACTCTGAGAGCGCCTTTGCCTTCTTGTACGACGCTGTATGGGCCATGCCATAATTGTCGAACACACCAAGTGGCTCTGTTTTATTATGCTCCGCCTTAAAGACAAAGCAAAACACGATATTAGTAAGTTGTGGGTGCCAAAAAGACAAAGAAAAGTCGAATTTGCATGAAAATTGAAGCAAAGCACATACCCATTTATTCACGTAACCAGCTAAGTTGCGGCTTCCTTGATGGTGTGGCACACCAACCATTTGGGCGCGGCGCTCCTTGGCATTGTTGTGGATGGCCAACCAGGCATCTGAGCACCAGTTGTCCACAATGGCCTCCCAACAATCCATCTTGTCCGCACACCATCTCGGTGGCGCCTAAGTTAGTAAACAAGGAAACTAATAAGTAGCCTAGATAGGAATCAAATCAAGCAAACTATTCAAGACTTAAGAAGGGTTACCGTCATGTACTGGGCCCTGGTCAGAAACTTCTTGCGGCAGTCCTTCTTGCTACGCTTGCGCCCTTGCTTGGCGTAGTAGTCACGAACCGCCTGCACTCGCATCTCGTGCCTTGTGTTCTGCAAGAGGCGCGTGGCCTCTGCAACTAACACATCCTCGTCCTCCTGCTCCTTGGACTCATCGACCTTGTAGTAGACCTGCAATAGCACGAGACAACAGTGATGAGTGCACTGATGAGACAACACTGATGACAACACTGATGAGTGCACGAGACAACACTGCAATAGTATGATTTTATTGTGTGAAACAAAAATTACCCAAAAGCCGTTGATCACCATGTCGGCTCTGGTGTGGCATTCGACCCCGTTGATGGTTGTATCCGGCGGGGCCGGGGCAGCACAATAGTGCTCCCACTTGAGTCCAGGCTGCGGAACCTCATCAGGTCCGGGCAATTGAACCAGCCCCGGGAAGTTCTCCCTGACGAGCACACCAAGGATGGAGTTGGGATTGCGGACACCATTGCCGTATATCCAATCCCTGCAGTATAAAAAGACAAAGCCATCAGATAGACATAAGTATAGAAGGTACCGGAAGAGAGTATAAGTGCACTTACGTCTCTCCATTAGACGTAATCAACCACTTATGGGCGGGAGTCACCGGCACGGACGGGAGCCGTGTACCCCCACGCTGGTACACGGTGGTACCCTCAGCTACCTCCTCCTCATCCGTAGTGTCCAGCTCGGCACCAGCCTCCCCCTCAGGCGTGTGCTGCGCCGGCTGGTCCGGCCAGGGACTCCAGGTCGTGCGGGTGGACGTAGCCTCCTCCTCCACCTCAGGCTGGTCGACCCTGCAGTGCTCTGGTGAATCAGCCGGAGGTGGCGGCGAGGAAGCAGCAGCAGGTGTTCGTCTCCCTTTCCCGCGACCACCACCTGCTTTGCCTCTCCCGGTCTTCTTCCGACCTCCTCTCCCCCTGGGCGGCTCATCAGTAGAAGGAGGAGGCGAGGAAATACTCTCGAGCAAAGACCTCCGTAGAGCCAGAGGTGGGAGCGCATGACCCCGACCCCTCCCTCGCGAGCCTGAGGTCTCGCCCTCCATATCTGTCACGAACCTGCCAAGAATTAAAATAAAATAATTAGTACAATGAGAAAAAGAGTTAATAATACAACAGTAATTACTGCAATAATGAGAATATATATATGTAATTAAAGTTGAGATGCATACAACTAACAATAGTCGGGATCATCGGTCTCTTCTACGCGATCAATTGAAGGATCGTCATCGCTATCACGCTTGTCGTCGATAATGATGGCCTCATCAGGTTCAACAACACCAACATTTGGAAGGCCTTTATGTAAACGGTCAAGCATTGACAGGTCACTCACCCTAGAACGTAGGGGCGATCGTCGAACACGAGACCCTTGCCGACGATGATGCTCGAGGTGAAGGGAAAACAACTGCACATTTAATTTCAGAAAATCAACACAAACACTACTACCGGTAATTGAGCTAAGTAACAATAATTAACATCTAATTACTAACTTTATCTACTTTCTTATTATTCTTTTTCTTTTTCTTATTTTTCTTCTTATTCTTCTTATTTTTATTTTTCTTCTTCCTCTATTTCTTATTCTACTTGTTTTTCTTTTGGTTTTCCTTCTTTTTCTTATTATTTTTCTTCTTTCTTCTTACCCTCCTTCTTTTTCTTCTTTCTTCTTCTCTCTTCCTCCTCCTCCTTTTCTTTTTTCTTCTTCTAACTTCCTCCTCCACCCTCCTCTTATATCCTTCTTCTGATTCTACTTATTTTTCTTCTTCTCTCTTCCTCCTCCTCCTTCTTCTTTCCTCTTCTTCTCTCTTTCCTCTTCTTCTCTCTTCCTCCTCCTCCTTCTTATTTTTTCCTTTTCTTCTACTTCTGTTTATATCCTTTTATTCTTCTTTTCTTTTCTTATTTTCTTTTTCTAAAAACTACAATCCTAACACTAACATCCTAACTAATTCTAACACAACCTAAACAAACTAAAACAAAGAAATCTAACTAACTAAAACATTTTATTATACTTTTCTTTTCTTATATTCTTTTTTAAAAAACTACAATCCTAACACTAACATCCTAACTAACTAACTAACTAACTAAAACCTAAAACTGACTAACTAACTAAAAAACTACAATCCTAACACTAACATCCTAACTAACTAACTAACTAACTAACTAAAACCTAAAACAAGCTAAAACAAAGAAATCTAACTAACTAAAACCTAAAACTGACAAAAAACAGAGAAATATAACTAAAATAAACTAACTAATTAAGAGGAAAAAAAATAAAGAACAAGGAGGGGGAGGAGGGGTGCTCACCGGAGTGGGGCGGAGGAGGGCGGCCGGGAGGCGGAGGGCAAGGCGGCGGAGGGTGGGGAGGGGCGGGGCGGAGGAGGGCGGCCGAGGGCGGGGCGGAGACAGCCGGGGCAGAGGATCCGGTGGGCGGGCGGGATTCGGCGGAGGGCGGGGGCGGGGCGGCGTAGGGCGCGGCGCCGGCGATGGGTAGGGTGCGGCGGCGGCGTGGGTGGGAGAGAGAGGTTGGAGTGGAGTGCGAGAGGGGCACGACGCCAGGTTAACGGCTGCCAGGCGTTATGCCGTCTGCTTGCAGACGGCACCGCTACTTTGCCGTCTGCTAGCAGACGGCATAACGCCTGGCCGTTAACCCTCACTTCTCGACCGTTCTTGGCGGGCCCACCTCTAGTTTTGCCGTCTGTCACAGCACGGCAAATCCACCTTTGCCGTCTGCTTGTGCGTGGACAGACGGCAATCCATGAATTTGCCATGAGTGTACGTTTTCCCGTCTGTATAACGTGGGACTGACGGCAAACAAACTCTTTGCCGTCCGCCCCGATGAAAAACAGACGGCAAAGAGGTTCCCACATGGCAAACTGGTGAATTACAGTAGTGTCTCTAAAGGTGCGGTATCGTCGTGTGTGACGAGTACTCCACTTAAATTGTTAGTAACCACTCTCGATGGTAGGTGCGATGTCTCGTGTTGCCTTCTTGTTGATGCTTGCTCGTGTTTGCTTCGTAGTAATAGATGCTTGCTCGTTGACTGCTTTCCAGTGTTTACCGTCTTGTGTGCTTCCGCGGGTACCTCTCGGAGACGATGCGAGCTTGCGATCAACTACACCTTCGGAACCCGACTTATCAACAGGCAAGGACTATACATTACTTATGATCCATTCTATTTCAACCAGCGGATTGCATGCTAGTCTAGGTTAGGTTCGATGTTTGATCCTACCACATGTTTACAGGCTCTTTCAAACCGATACAGCCATGTCCCCTCCCAGCAAACCATGTACTGCTATGTTACTATTGCTCGTTGCTCAGCCCCTGCTTAGTATGCATGCTTAGGATGCTACGATGTTACCCTGTTACTCCATGGTTGGGCTATCACATTATTATATTATTGTGGATGATATGATTATTATAAATGTTGACTATATTCGATGAAGGATGGAAGGTCTAGGCTATCCCACCCCGACGCTTTGTTCCATTCGAGTCACCTAGGACCCGAGTTCCGGGTATTGGTTTTAAGACTGAGCGTGCCTAACCGCGTGTGGGATACTATGGGGTCCCCTCTTCTTATCTACCTAGCTTCAAACATTTCTAGTGGTGGCCCAAGCTGATTTACCATGTGAAACCGCATGCATAACTGGTCTGCACCCAGTGGATTTAAAACAACTCGGGCCAGCAGAGACATAGTTCCTTTGTTGGTCCACACTGATGAACTAGGGAAGTCCCCTGTTATATAGGTGAGGCTAACCCCGACCTTAGCCATACGGAAGAGCGTGGCCGGATTTTGCATTGGGTGTCGACTCCCCGGGGGCCACCCGGATTTGTTTGTTGTTAGTTAGAGGGACCTGTCGTTTCGGATCTCTCGGAACTAAATCATAAAATGGTTGTCTGTGATGGGTAGCAACTGAGAGAGATGGGCGTGCGTGCGGAGCCTTGTAATGGGCAGTTGGTACACCCGTGCAGGGTTAAATCTTTTCGAGAAGCCGTGTCCACGGTTATGGACGACTTGAGACCTACTCCTTGTTCATAGACAACAACAACTGAGATAATCTTAATATAATTTGATCAACGTGTGTGTGCCTTGACTGCTTCCTCTTCGTCGAGATGCGAAGAGGAGGACAAGGATAGGATAGGTGTTATGATTGCGTAGTAGTTGATAGCAAGACTTGTTGGAGGCGATTCCTCATTGAATGCTTGGCTTCTTATCTTACTCTCTAGATCGTTAGCCACTTCTTAAATGCTAGTGCGGCAGCAACCTCACCGCTTACCCCATCCTTACCGTAAAATACTAGTTGTCCTAGAATGACGAGTGATGAAGTCCTTGCTGGGTCAGTCACTACTAGGGAAATAGCTATACATGGAAAGCTTATTAGTGGCGCATATAGAAAGCCATGCGCCACCATCTGTTATGGGTGGCGCACTGGAAAATAATGCGCCACCCATAAGATCTTATGGGTGGCGCATTATTTTCCAGTGCGCCACCCCTAAGAGTGGGCCAGCCTGGATGACCTTATACGTGGCGCATCTAGCAATATGCGCCACCCCTAAGAACCTTATAGGTGGCGCATTTACAGAATGCGCCACCCCTAAGAGCTTAGGGGTGGCGCATTTCTGTAATGCGCCACCCATAAGAGCTTAGGGGTGGCGCATTTACAGAATGCGCCACCACTAACTTTCTATATGCGCCACTAAATGCCTAGAGCTTCCCTTATCTACTCCACCCCACCTACCACCTCTCATTCACTCCACACAATTCTCAAACTAGATCCACTCTTCTCACCCTAGATCTATTCGGTTTTCTCCTCCTCCCCACATCATTTCTTCCATTTATCCATCGATACTTGGCATTACCTCTATTTTGTTTCATATTTAAGTAAGTGGACCTCCTCCCAAACTCTTTTGTTCCATTTATGACCCATATACTTGCCTTTATTAGCTTGTGGTTTGTTGTATATGTTAAGCATGGGTTTGATGTATATGTGAAGCTTGTGGTGGTTTGATGTATATGTGAAGCTTATGGTGGTTTGATGTATATGTGTATCTTGAGTGGCAAATGTTTTGCCGAAATGTCGATTCATTTTCGTTTCGGCAAATTTCTAGCGCACTCTCCGCATGCTCCCATGCATTATTAGGGAAGGTCATGCCGAATTTTTCCGGCGACGACTGTGATATATAATTGTGTTGCTCTCTCCGTGCACGCAGGTGATCGACCATGGTCCGCGAGATGCTGAGCGATATCACCGTGACTAGGTGGATGCAATGTGCGACAAACGACATGCTAAGGAATAATAGGTCGGATATAAGATGTCCGTGTCGGAGATGCAAACTGCAGTGCGTGACCGAGCCTGATTCCGGAATATTGCAAAGACACCTGAAGCGTAATGGTTTGATGGATGTCTACACACGATGGATAAGTGATGAAGCTGGTGAGGAGGAGGATGTCAATGGTGGGGCGCCAGTAAATGAGGAAGGGCAACCAGAAAACAGTGGCGGGCGAGATGACGAAGAGCATCCCGTACATGATCATGAAGAAGATGCCGAAGCGGATCATGTAGATCAAGATGCCGGACATGAAGATCAAGATGTCGGACATGATGATTCAAGCTGGGTGCGGGACCCTCATGTTCAAGAGCTGCTTGTCAAAGAGGCGTTGAACGCAGGAGGTGCAGCTAGAGAGAAAGCCAAGATGGCGCAACTCGAGAAAGACGCGATTACGAAGTTGTACGAAGGATGCAACGACGTGGATACCCGCTTGAATGTAACATTTGGTTCTATGGAGATGAAGGCAAAACACAAATGGACCGACGAAAGTTTCGATGATGACATGGCATTCTGGCATGATCGTCTTCCGAAGGGCAACACGTGCCCAACTAGTATCGCTGAGGCCAAGAAAGTCCTTTGCCCTCTCGATCTTCCGCACGTTAAATACCACGTCTGCATAAATGATTGCATGATCTATCGGGGTGAGGACGAAGATAAAACCACATGTTCGGTGTGCGGTGTTAGTCGATACAAGAGAGGGAAGAAAGTTCCTAGAAAAGTGGTATGGTACTTTCCGATCACTTCTCGTCTGCAGAGGTATTTCGTAGATCCCGAGGAAGCAAAGCTCATGACCTGGCACACAGATAGAAAGAAGCTAAAAGAGGATGACCGTTTCCCCCTGGATCCGGAAAAGAAGGAAATGCTGAGGCACCCTTCAGATGGTAGCCAATGGACTGCGTTGGACCTCGAATACCTAGATTTTGGGAAAGAACCAAGGAACCTCAGGATTGGTGTGAGCGCCGATGGAGTCAATCCGTTTGGCGGCCAGAGCAGCACACACAGTACCTGGCCCGTGTTTGTATGCATATACAACCTTCCCCCCTGGAAGTGCATGAAGAAAACGTACATAACAATGTGTATGCTAGTTCAAGGGCCGAAACAACCAGGTACGGACCTCAATCTATATCTGCAGCTGTTGAAAGAGGAGCTAGAAATGTTATGGAAATACGGAGTCAATACGTGGGACGCCGCGGCCAAAGAATATTTCCCAATGAAAGCCGCGGTGATCACGACGGTGCACGACTATCTCGGATACGGATATTTCTCAGGGCAGGTGGTCCAAGGATTCTGTGCATGCGTTAGGTGCATGGATAATACAACGTACCGCCAGCTACCAAAAGATCCCGGATCTTCAAAAACCGTGTTCCAGGGGTCTCAGAGGTAGCTTCCCAAGAAACACGCGTGGAGAAAACAGGGACATCTATTCGATGGAAGCGAGGAGCTCCGAGCACCCCCAGCTCAAAGGAGCGGCAAAGAAATCGACAACTTGCTGAAAACTTGGAAAGAGTGCCCCGCGCCGGGAAAGAAAAAAAAGAAGACTCAGCCGTTGATGAGGGTATGGAAAGCGAGGTCTGTTTTCTTGGATTTGCAATACTCAGCCGCATAAGGATCCATTTGGTGGCGCATTTCTGCGAAATGCGCCACCCCTAAGACTTGTCCTATCGAAAACTGCCCCCTCCATGCCCAAACAGTACCCATTCCCCCCCCCACTCCCCTCGACACCTCTCAGCCGCCACCTCACCTCGCTCTCCGGCCGCCGCCCTCACCGGAGTCCTAGCCGTGCCCCCGCTCTCCGGCCGCTGCCCTCACCACCACCGGAGCCGCCCCCGCGCCCCCATCCACGGCCGCCGACGTCCCTGGGCGCCACCTGACCTAGGCGACGCCGAAGCGGCCGCCCTCGACGACGGAACCACCTCCCTCGACGCCGGAGCCGCCGCCCTCGACACCGGCGACGCCCTCTCGACGCCTAAGCCGCCGCCCCAACCCAAGCCGCAGCGCAATCTACCCCTGCATCCTCTCAGGTGATGCCCTGCCCAATCCTAGCCTTGTTCTTGTTCTTGCTGTTGATGGAGCCCTGCACATAATTGGTGATGATAATGGCAGGTCCTTGTTCTTGCTTTTGCTAATTTTTGTTTAATGATATTGGTGATGATAATGAAATGCCATGGTGCTGTTCTTCACTTGTGTGTGTGCCCCTGTTCTTCACTTGTGTGTGTGCCCATGATAATGAAATGCCATGCCATAATTTTTGTACTAAATTCAGAGCTAGTGCCCATGTTCTTCACTTGTGTGTGTGCCCCTGTTTTGGATTTTTAGCACAGGAGAACAAATAGAACTCCTAGGTCCAAATAGATATTGTAACAAAGGTAAATTTTCTAATATGGTTTGACTCTTATATGCTTTAGAAAAAAATGTAAATTTACTTCCATCAAATGAAGTTTATAGCTTAATGAAAACTTTTGTAGATAAATGGATGTATATGAAATTTTGATCTGATATCAACATTGGTCATAGAGTGTCAAACTGGCACTATATGCGGGTATGTCGACGCGGAAAAATCTTGATTCCTATAAGTGGAAATGTTTCTTTTTACTGAAGGGATTGAGTTGGATATCGATTGTTCAGTGTCACAAATGTGTGTGGTGCTTGTGCTCTTCGTATCACTACTAGTGTAGAATCTGTTCTTAACAATTTTCAATGCATTAAGATTCCCTCATCTCAGCATTTTTATTCACAGTTTTTATCTACTGTTTGAATATCTACTATAGATCTACTATATATATATGTTGTGCAGGTACAAATCATTATCCCCTTTCTCCCGAAATGTTGATTAACTTCCGTTTCGGTTGAGAAAGGGGCACTCTCATGTTAAGAAAAAGAGCAATTGCCGAATTTTTCCGTGAATTCGTGCATAACCTTTGCTATTTTTCTTAACATGAGAGTATTTGCATTTATTTATTGTGCTAATTAATTAAGTAGTTGCATTTCTTAATATTGTACTAGTGCAAACATGTCGACCGGAGCCGACGCCGGTCCTTCTTCTCAGCCGGGAGAAAAAAGGAAGCAATTTTGGGAATACTCCCAAGAGGAGGTCGAGGAGCAGAGAGAAGAGGAAGTACCTCCGGGCGAGGAGGAGTATGAGGAGGAGATAGAGTCGGAGTCCGACTCATCGAATGATGACTTGGAGGAGGAGGCCGGTACGACAGACGGCGAGAGGAACATCGGCGAGGATGATGGGACCGGTGGCTCCAACACAGATGGTACCCAGTCGAAGAAGAGGAATCGGAATCCGACCAAGGTCGGCGTCGTCAGGCAAGAGTTTACTGTTGTGACCGCCGTCGGGATTCCTAAAGAGCCCGAACGTTTTTCGGAAGGGTACGGCCGTCAAGTCGCGGCGATCCTCCGCAACACCGTGCCGATCACCACGATTATCCTCAGGAGTCGTGAGAATATTCATTATTGTCAGCTTCTTATCAACAAGCTGCACGGACGATACAAGTTTCCGGAGCCGTACGATAACACCAAACTCAGAGGGAACAAAGTAAACACATGGGCCCTCAGGAAGATGAGCAAGGCCTTGTCCAATTGGAAAACCCGGGTGAAGAGGGCAATTTTTGAAAAGAACAAAACCTGGGAGGAGCTCAAGGAGAAAGAGCCGTTGATCGACGAAGCTACCTACAACCTTTTCAAGGCTAGGTGTGAGTCCGAGCAAGCCAAGGCCGCGAGTGCAAAGGGCAAGGCCATGCGGTCGCAGGTCATAGGTAACCACCGTCTAGGAGCCGGTGGTTACAAAAGTTCCAAGCCTAAATGGGAAAAGGAGGATGCCGAGTACGCCGCTGCGGGCATACCTAACCCCTTCCAGCAATACAAAGATGATCCGCAGACCGAATTCTTTGTGAGGGCCCGGAGCTATAAGGACAAAGGAACCTCGAAAATAATTATCGATCCTAAGATTCAGGAGTTTACGACTGCCGTGGTAAGTAGTTTACCACGCGACCTTGTCGATTGAATTCTCGAGTGAAGTTCACAATTTCTTCACGTTTCACATTCTTTTTGCAGCAAGCGGAAATGAAAATCGCCTCATCGCAGGAGTCATCGGTTAAGCCGGCTGGCCCGTGGGACAACGCCTTTAACAGGGCGTTGAACAAGGTCAAGAAGGTTGACGACGTGACGGCGAAGCCATCGTCAGCCGGCCATGTGGTCGGCTTTGGAGCGGACCTGAATTGGTCCGAATATTATGGAAAATCGGCGGAGCAGTCCGGTTCGAGGGGGCGCAAGGCGAGAAGGACCGAAGAAGATGCAGCTTATGTTCGTGGACTAGAGGAGAAGGTGAACATGCTTCCGCAGCTTCTCCAGGACGAAGTGGCAAAGACGATGAACGCTCTCCTTCCAGATATGATGCAGTCGCTCGCGAATTGGCAAGCGCGTGGTGGACAAGGGCCCATACCAGTCCCCAGCATGGTCGGCAGCAAATCGGGCACCGCGGCGCCTGCAGTCCCGACTTCGGCCGTAGTGGTGGCTCCCGCACCGACTCCCGGCGTATTGGTGACTCCGGCCGCCAACACCGCGGCGGCGACGCCGGACGTGATGGTAACTCCTCCGGCCACGATCGAGCAACCGGGGCATAACAATAATGCACCCGGCGGCAGCGCAAATAGGGCGACCGACGCCACGGGAGGCAGCGCGCCCGCCGTCATCGGCGGGGTCTCTTCACTAGCCGACCTCGACGCCCTCAAGGTAACTATAAGCGTCTGCAACTCAAAAGAGGACTTCATCTCCTTGCCTTTTTTAGTGGAATCTCTCTGATGCCGTACATGCATATATATATATCTCTTTCGCAGGAGGAGACTCCATGCATTCTATTACAAGTCGTGGACGGCGAGTTGAAGGATGTTGCGAAAGGTAAAATCATTCAACCACAAAATCGAATCATGCACAATATGCCGATGGCCCCGGAGATGCATAGGGTTCAAATCTCTCTCGTGATTTCGGGCTACGAGAGAGTTGAACCTCCCATTCAACCCCCCGGATACGATGAGGACGAGCCGGCAGTCCTCAGTGACTGTTTCAACCAAATATGCCTATGGCCGAAGAGCCAAATGCGTTTAATGACGGGGGAAAGGGGCACCACACCTAGGACAACACCGCTAGTCATCGTGTCGGCGCCACATGATCCCATCGGCGCACAACAAGAAGACGATGATCTTGATGATGATATCAGCGCCGACCAGTTCATCAATACTTTGTATGATGCTGATGACTTATTCATGCATCCTGCTGAAGGAGCCTATCACCATGACGAGGAAAGCTCGCGGTCCAGCTTATCCTGCGGCGAAGCCTGCTTTCTCCACGCGTCTCTTCGCTGCTTCTCAGGACATGTCTCCAGCAGCTTGCGCCTTCACCCAGCCTCAAGCAGATGCCACAAGATCTATTCTCAGCCCGTCCACACTCCATAAGGCGGCCACTGAGCAGATAAAGGCCGGTGACTCCTCAAAATCAGAAAAGAAGAAGAGACGGAAAAGAAAGAAGAGCATCACTTCTAGTAGCCAACCTTCGATGCCGATCCGGGCTCAGGACGGGCCACCAAGACCCAAGGATCTCTCGTTTGAAATCCATGTGGCTGGTAGGGCGATGCTACCTAAGGACATGTTGGACCTTGCAACTTCGGATATGCAGAGTGTGCATCATAGTATTGTGGCATTAGAGAAGATTCTTCTTCGAGAAGAGAATCCCTCGTACCCGGTTTTCATGGCCAAGGTGCCACTCAACATGGGCTTCATCAACACTATCCCCCCGGATATGATAATCCTGCGATTTTCGGAGATCTTCAATTTGTACCATCTCAAGCGGCTGGACCATAGCCTTATCCGTCTGTTCTCGCTCAGCCTTTCTATGAGTATCAGGAGAGATAAGACCCCGAGCGTCGCGATATTGGACCCCTTCTACATGCGTGAAAGCATCTTGATGGAAGACGGGGACGCGGCTCTCGCGGCGGGGTACATCACAGACTTCATGCTACGGAACGCCGACAAAGATTCATTTCTTATGACCTACTCTCCCAAGTAAGTCATTCGCTCGCTGTAGCATATATGCTTTCTTAGCTTTCCATTGTCCTCTTCCAACATTTATTTTTGATTGTTTTAATTATGCAGTGAGGATGAAGACTGCGTGCTCATCTTCTTTTCACCGCAACACTCGTATGCCGTGTATTTAGACTCGGGGAGTGTGAAGAAGAAAGATTACAAGTATATCATGAGAGTTTTGGATGATGCTCTCGTCGGCTACATAAAAGTCGGAGGCAAGATCATGAAGCACAAGTTCAGGAAAAATCAGCCTGGTGTGAACGTGTTCAACCATGTAACGCAGTTCCCGTGCGTCAAGCAGCCGGCTGGCAGTGTGAGGGATGCGTACTACGCCCTTCATCACATGAGGGCGATTGTACAGGAACAACGCAACCTTACGCTGCCAAGTCATCTCAGAGCGTGGGCCGAAAGGAAGGCGGAAATCGCCGATGCAAATCTGAAGGAGGAGTTCTTTCACATCCAAGCGCAGATGGCGACTATCATCCGTCATGAAGTACAAATGAGGGGGTCGATCTTCCACTCGAACATTGCACCATCAAATGGGGAGATAGAAGTCCGCCTAAAGTCCCTGCGTGACACAAGGCCTTTCATGACGAAAGAAGGATGCCGCCCATTCCCCGAGCCGAGTCAGAACAATTGAATGTACTCTTTGTGTAATTTGGATGTAATTTGGATGTACTCTTTGTGTAGTACATGGTAGTGTCAAATACTCTTGGTGCTCTTTGTGTATAAAGGTCATTGCATATGCATTTTTATGCATATGTGCATGCTTCTCGCCATTCATCGACTTGCTTTAAGTTGTTGATAAGAATAGATGCTAGATTGCTTTGTTCTCCTTTGGTATGATTCATATAGATGTGACCTCTAAAGCTTTGTTTTGTGCAGGTTGAAGAGCAATCAAGATATGATGACGAAAGTAGCTTTCGGTTTTCAATAATTATTGGACTCATTGTAATTTTGTGATGGATGTAATCTTGTGAATCTTGTTGGCCTCTAAACCTTTGTAATAAAAATTATATTGCAATTCTTTTGTATCAATAATTGTTGGCCTCATTGTTATATGTATTTTTCATTTCTGTAATATAATAAAAATATCTGTAATGCTTTTATTCTTTTATGTAATTCTTTTTTTTGTTTTCTGTAATTATTTAGTGGCGCATATTGTCAGGATTTAGTGGCGCACTGTGAATGCGCCACCCCTAAGGCCCTTAGGCGTGGCGCATACCAGAATGCGCCACCCCTAAGAGCTTAGGGGTGGCGCATTCTGAGATGCGCCACGCCTAAGGGCCTTAGGGGTGGCGCATCCAGAATGCGCCACCTCTAAGCCCTTATTAGTGGCTTGTAGTTAGTGGCGCATCCCTAATGCGCCACTAAACTAAAAAAAAGGGCGCCACCATAAGGGTATTCCCTAGTAGTGAGTTGACCACTACAGTTGGATGCTGAGTACTTCTGTACTCATGATACTACCCCCAAACTCTTTTCAGGGTTCTTGATCGACAACAGGTATGGTGATCGACGTTTCATGCGGAGACTCGACGACGACTAGTTAGGCGGATCCCGACGGAGGGCCTGGACCCGTGTGGTTATGGGAATCGATGATTTTCTTTTGCCACTAGGCATTTGATTGTAGTCTGTACTCAGACATGTATCTTCCGCTGTTGTATTGTATTGAGGAAGTTGTATGCCGATTGGATGGGATGTTGTATCCTTGTATCTATAATGTTGTGATATCATGTTGGAAATCCGGGGCATATGACTTCTTCATATGTCGCGGTGGGACCGATATGTGCTTCGTTCCCGGATCTGGATGGAAACATCTAGATCTGTAACAATACCGCATATCGTGCCTTACAGTAGTACTTCCCAATAAAAGCATCTTTTCACTTATCCCAAGAATCTATGTTATTCCTAGGCAAAGAATGAAACCATATTTTAGCTCCTTCCCTTAGAGAGAAAGGAAAAATCTTAAGCTTAACAACATCACCTTCTACTTCTTTATACTTTTGCATATCACATAGCTCAAAAAATTTATTCAAGTATAAAGCAACATCATCTCCAGTCCCAGAGAATTGATCTCTCATAACACGGTTTGGCAAAGCAGGTTTAATTTCATAAGAGGTAGCTGAAGTGGCAGGTGTTGCCATAGGAGTGCAGATAAAATCATTGTTGTTGGGACTAGTGAAGTCACACAACTCCCCTATCTTGACGATTGTAGTCCCCAACAACGGCGCTAGAAATTTCCTTGATGTGCGACAGCATTAAAAACGCACTTCAATGCTAACTATGCTACAAAGAAAGGAAGAGGCTCAAAAGCATGGGCGGTACGCCAAAATAAGTAGACTGAAATCCAACTGCATCTAATACTAATCATCCACCTTGAGATATCTATCCACAACATATCGCTGGTATTAAGTTGCGAGCCCCACCCAAAGAGTAAACCCAAAGCAACAGCCAACTTCATTAAAATAATTTTGCGTAAAGTAAACAATCCTTGCAACCGCGGTTACAAGCACCGTTGTTTTACCCCTTTTGGCAACAGCACATCCCCTAGACTCATGTTTCTGTCACTCGAGCGTGTCATCAGGGGGCATGAACCCACAATCGAGCATAACATTCCCTCTTGCAGTCACTACCTACTACTTGGCCAAAGAAATAAACAACAATGGAGAACATGCAAGAATTACTTAGGAACAAAAATATAAAAGATAAGAACCAAATATATTACTCTTTCACAAACTGAACATAGTCTAATAATCCATCAGATCCCAGCAAACTCAGCATAGCAACATCACAAAGAATTACATATGCGCCTTGATCATGTAGGGCAGTGATGACCCTCAACTGTAGGGGATCGATCGTATCAGTTTCGATAAATAAGAGTGTCGAACCCAACGAGGAGCAGAAGGTATTAGTAAGTGACTTTGGCAAAGAAATAACTGCACGCACTGAAAGATATCTTTTTAGGGGGTTTCGGTATAAGGAACAAGAAGGTAAAATCAATCAAAGTAAAAGGCACCGAGGAGTAACAAGTGGCCCAATCCTTTTGAGCAAAGGATAGGCCTAGCAACTGAAATTATAAAGGCTAAAATGTTCCGGAGGACACATGGGAGAGATAGTCACGTGCTTTCTCCATATTCCGTATCGGTACTATGTGCTGTGTTGATAAGTGTTGAGTGGGTGGATCTATGCTAGTGCACCTTCTAGACTAAGATAAGTGCACTCTTATGATCTATGCTAGTGCACCTTCTAGACTAAGGTAAGTGCACTCTTATGATCTATGCTAGTGCACCTTCTAGACTAAGATAAGTGCACTCTTATGGTTAAAATTCTTGCAAGCATCCGCAAATACAAGATATTAATTATGGAAAAAGCCTAACCATAGCAATACGATCCATGATCCATTGTTCCCTTGTGCAAAAGCGTGCAAACTGGGGTTCAGGTTTCTGTCACTCCGGCAACCCACCGTAAGCATTCTTTATACACAATGCATTCCCCTAGGTCCTTAATAAGGCGAAGTGTTGAGTGTCCTACTCACACAACACCACTAGGAAAATAACAACGCAACTTAAATATCAAACAACACATATTACTTCAACATCATATGACTACTAGCAACTAGACTTCTCCCATGTCCTCAAGAACTAAAGTAACTACTCACAAGACATAGAAGAGATCATGATCAGTGGGAATAAATAGATGATAAACAATCTGTACACAATGATATTTCTCGAACGAAACTCAATAGCATTCACCACAAAGTAGTAATCAACACCGGTAGAGTAGAGAGGATAGATAGTACGGATTAGAACACAAGTTGCAATTGCGAGATGAGATAGGACGGTGGTGGAGATGGTGCTGATGTTGGGGATGATGTTGATGATGATCTCGATGATGCCCGTGACGATGGTGATGACGATGATGATGATCTCCCCTTCCGGGAAGTGTTCTCCTTGGCGGAATCTGCCCGTCGGAGATGTCTTTTTTTTCTGTAGGTTTTCGCCGCGGAGCGGCGGTGGAACTCGCGAAAATCCTCTCTTTTAGGGTTTTCGGACGACGATGAATATATAGGCCAGTGGGGGAGCCTTGGGTGGCCCCAGGGGTCCAGGCGGCCACCCGGCGGGGCCAGGGGTGGGGCCGCGCCAGGGGGGCGCCTGGGCTCTTAGTGGCCCCCTCTGGTCCCTGTTTTGCGTGTCCCCTTCATTCTTCTGGAAAACGGGCTCTGTCGATTTTCAGGTAATTTGGAGGTCTTCTGATTCAGCAACTCTGCATCCACTTTTTACCGTTGAATTCTGCATCTGCTGCTTCGGAATCGAAAAGTTGCAAACTGTGTAAAACAAGCCAAAACAACATAAGAATAACATCATAACATGAAATATATCAATGAATAGGGATGAATTACTATATAAAATAGTGATGCATTTTGGGCGTAGCAACTCCCCCAAGCTTAGACCTCGCTTGTACCCAAGCGAATGCTGAGCTCGGTAAACCTGTCCACAAGTTTAGAGAATGAAGTGTCGATAAATAGAATATGGACAAGAAGCATCATGATTTCTTCACCAAACTCTAGCATCCTCAACAGCAACCTCAACTCATAAGGTCCTTATGAGAAAGTAATAACAATTATAATCAAAAGTAGGGCTGAGAAAACTCATCAAATGATGGCAAACATTTCCTTCGTCAAAGGACAACTAATAACTTTTACTTTTGCTCTTTCACTTTATAATGAAAAAATTTGAAGATTTTGAAAGAACATGTTAATAGTCGTGAAGTGAAAATGCTAACACAAAGGAAGATGCTTGGTTGGCATAAGATTTTGCAAACAACTTACTTATCAAAAGATAATGTCAACAAGGATGTGGCATGGCAAAACTTAATGCGGCATTATATGGATGAATCCTCATCAACATCAAGTGTATGTTCTCTTTGGGAAAACAAGGAAGTAGGAAAACTGACTCAAAATAAAAGTAGAAGATAGGCCTTGTTAAAGGAAAGCAGGGAAAACTCTATCCTTAAATCAAAGAGAAATAAAACAAATTTTGGGAGGTGCATAGTTTGTCAAAGAATGCTAATAGATAGCACAATTATTTCTCAAGATGGACAAGTTTCGAGGAACGACTCCCAAGTGGGGACGATCACATACCCTTAATGTCCTTTGTTTATCACTGCCAACGTTTCTAATTTCTCATAGACCAAGCGTGAAGGAGGGTTTGTTTGTTGTATTATCTTACGAGCTGGGCGACTCATGCCAGTTCCTCCTCGTATTATGGGTTTGCAGATTAGACATGAAATCCCGGGGTAAAACTTGTCCAACTTAAGAAGATCATGAATTACCTGCTACTTCCTCATGAGCTAAACAAGAGGCACAAAACGGAAGATTTTGAACATTTAAGGATAACACATAAATTCTATACTTTTAGGTGTGGTAGGGAAATACCACAAATAGGAAGGTATGGTCTAATCATATGGAAGATATTGGTTTCAGGGTATGAATGCACAAGCAGAAATCTACTCGGCAAAGAGTTTGGCTAGCAAAGGCTTTGAGAGAACAGACAATTGATGCTAGCTTAGATGCAAAACATATAAAGCATAAACATTAAGGTAAGCATAACGCATCAAGTTGTCTTCCTTGTCAACATAACACTTCAAGCATAATAACAAAAGGGTTTTGGCTATGTCGCTACTTGAGAAAACATGCATGTTGTCATGGCCAAAGCTATGTTTGCCAAAATTTAAATAAAGTTTTCAAAGCCATACCTGATATAAAGTCAATACTCCCCATAAGAATCATCATATAAGGTTCATTGCGTGAAGAGAATACCAAGTGCAGCGGAGGAACCAATAGACTTCTCATTAGTATTCCATCATAGACGACTCAACACTCACGGATACAAGACTCTCCACAGAGGAGTGATAGACCTCAATGCAAAGACCTATTTTATAAGATAACTTCCCTAGACATGATACGACTCTACTTGAATCTAAAATACTAAGATAAAGATAAAGATACGGGGCACTCCCCCAAGCTTGGAACAAGCCAAGGGGATGCCATTACCCGAGGAGATTTACTCCTCATTCCCATTGTTGTTGATTCTTCAGATCCCTGATGACGCGGCGAAGGGTTCGGTTTTCACACTCCAAGACTTACACTTGTACTTTCAGTACGCGGAAATCTTCACAGAGTTGATTGGTAATGCGGTAAGCCTCAGAGATGTTGGAAGTCATGCGTTGATCTTCAAGTGAGGGGTCCGTTCCCCCTAGTTGCTTGGCGGTGATAATCTTGACTTCTTCACGCACGGAGTGCTCCATCTTCGCTTGTCTTGCATCGATTTCTTCTTCTGTAGCCCAATCAATGTGCTTCCCTTGGGAGAGATCTTGCTGGACTTGGCACATGCGTCGCCCCAAGAAGTCTTCTCCTCTCAAACCACAAGAAGACATCTCTAAAAGTAGCTTTTTATCCTGGAAGAAATAGCTCGAAAAGAAAACACACGAAATCGCGAGATACGGTGCCGGGACGATCCAGGCAAATATATAGCAAAAATTTCTGCAACTAAAGGAAGGTAACGAGCCAAAGTGGGGTTGGAGGCGGACTCCGGGGTGCCCAGGCGGCCACCCGGCGCGACCAGGGGGTAGGCCGCGCCAAGGGGGCGCCTGGGCCCCCTAGAGCTCCTCTCCGGATCCAATTAGGCTTCTAATTTTCTATATTTTGCATAAACTTATAATATGGAACTTTTATGGCGGTTCACGATGTTTCCTTACCGTAATACATACCTTTTCTTAATCCAATTAGGCAACATATTCTTCATGAGTTGTTGTATATATCAAATTTACATCAACATTGACGGGGTCTCCCGCCATGTAATGCTTGAGTATTTGCCCATTCACAACTTGATGTTTGTTGCCATCAAAATTGTTAATCTTGATTGCACCGGCGCGGTATAATTCTTCAATATGAAATGGCCCTTCTCCTCTGGAAAGTAATTTACCTGGAGAAAACCTGAAACGGGATCTAAACAACAAAACTTTATCACCAACATTAAATTCACGTGTTAGAATCCTTCTATCATGCCACTTCTTTACATTTTCCTTAAACATTTTAGCACTCTCGTAAGCTTCACTTCTCCACCCATCTAGAGATGTCAAGTTCATGAGGCGTTTTTCACCAGCCAATTTTGGGTCAGCATTAAGCTCTGTAACAGCCCAGAAACCTTTGTGTTGTAATTCTAATGGCAAATGGCAAGCCTTTCCATAGACCATCTTATACGGAGACATGCCCATGGGGTTTTTGTAAGCAGTTCTATACGCCCACAAAGTATCCCCTAACTTCTTTGACCAGTCCTTCCTAGAACTGTTAACTGTCTTTTGCAAGATCAACTTGATCTCTCTATTGGTGAGCTCAACCTGCCCACTAGTTTGAGGATGTTACGGTGAAGCAATTCTATGATTGACATCGTACTTGGCTAGAGGTTTTCTAAAAGCTCCATGCGTGAAGTGTGATCCTCCATCAGTCATGAGGTACCTTTGTACACACAACCTAGGAAAAATTACATCTTTGAGCATTTTCAAAGATGTCTTGTGATCAACACTCTCGGTGGGGATTGCTTCAACCCACTCGGTTACATAATCAACAACTACTAAAATGTGAGTGTACTTGTGTGAGGGAGGAAAAGGACCCATAAAATCGAAACCCCAACAATCAATAGGCTCAATCACTAGAGAGTAATTCATAGGCATCTCATTCCTCCTACTAATATTACCAACTCTCTGACACTTATCACAAGATAAAACATAATTTCTAGAATCTTTAAAGAGAGTAGGCCAATAAAAACCTGATTGTAGAACCTTATGTGCGGCCCTCTTACCGGCATGATGTCCTCCGTGGGGACTATCGTGACATTGCTTGAGAATGTCCTTCTGCTCGTGTTCCGGTATGCGTCTTCTCACGATCCCGTCTGGACCTTCTTTGAAAAGATGAGGGTCATCCCAAAAGTAATGCCTCAAATCGTGGAAGAACTTGTTACTTTGCTGAAATGTTAAACCTGGAGGCAAATACATTGCACGTTAAAATTAGCATAATATGCAAACCAAGGATCGGAAAGAGATGTACTTTTACAACGGCAAGTTGTCCGTCTGGAAAAATGTCGTTGACTGGAATGGGATCATGCGGTATATCTTCCATCCTTGAAAGATCATCTGCCACCGGATTGTCTGCTCCTTTCCTATCAACAATCTGTAAACCAAATTCTTGAAGAAGTAGTACCCACCTGATGAGTCTTTGTTTGGCATCCTTCTTCGCCATAAGATACTTAGGGCAGCATGGTATGAATAATGAATTTTTAATCAACAATATAAGGTCTAAATTTATCACAGCCAAACACTACTGCTAAGAATTCCTTCTCAGTAGTAGCATAATTCTTTTGAGCACTATCAAGGTTTTTGATAGCATAATGTATAACATTCAATTTCTAATCAACCCTTTGTCCTAAAACAGCTCCAACAGCAAAATCACTACAATCACACATAATTTCAAAGGGCAAATTCCAATCAGGTGGTTGTACTATCGGAGCGATTATTAAAGCTTTCTTAAGAGCTTCAAAGGCTTCCTTACAATCTTCATCAAATACAAAAGGAACATCCTTCTGGAGATGATTAGTGAGGGGTCTCGAAGTCTTAGAAAAGTCTTTAATAAATCTTCTATAGAAACCAGCATGACCGAGAAAACTACGAAAACCTTTAATGTCCCTTGGATAGGGCATCCTTTCGATAGCTTCAATCTTCGCCTTGTCCACTTCAATTCTCCTCTCGGAAATCTTGTGACCAAGAACGACCCCTTCATTAACCATGAAGTGGCACTTTTCCTAGTTTAGAACTAAATTTGTATCCCCACATCTCTGCAAAACTTTATTAAGATTGTGGAGACAGGGGTCAAAGGAAGTTCCATAGACGGAGAAATCGTGCATGAAGACTTCCACAATCTCCTCACAGAAACCATGAAAAATAGCAGACATACATCTCTGAAAAGTAGCAGGTGCATTGCATAAACCAAAAGGCATACGCCTATAAGCATAAGTACCGTAAGGACATGTGGAAGTGGTCTTCTCTTGATCGTCAATGTTAACATGAATTTGAGAGAAGACAGAGTACCCGTCAAGATAGCAAAGGTGGGTGTTTTTAGACAACCTCTCAAGCATCTGGTCGATAAAGGGCAGCGGGTAGTGGTCCTTCCAGGTAGCTTTGTTCAACTTCTGTAATCAATACACATTCTATATCTAATAACAACTCTTTGATGTATTAGTTCATTTTTATCATTAGGAACAACAGTAATACCTCCGTTCTTATGAACACAATGAAATGGACTCACCCACCTACTATCAACTATAGGATAGATGATACCTGCGGCTAGAAGCTTGAGAATTTCAGTCCTAACCATGTCCTTCATCCTTGGGTTCAGCCGTCGTTGATGATCAACAACTAGCTTAGCATCGGGTTCGAGATTGATAGTATGTTGGCAAATCGATGGACTAATCCCCTTAAGGTCATCAAGGGTATAGCCAAGGGCACCGCGGTGTCTGCGAAGTGTCTCCAATAATCGCTCTTCTTCAAATCCTGAAAGGTTAGCATTGATGATAACAGGATATATTTTCTTTTCATCTAAATAAGATACTTGAGCGTATCGGGAAGTGGTTTGAGGTCAAACACTGGGTCTTCTTTTGGTTGTGCTAGGATTCCTATAGGTTCAACCAGAAGGTTGTGCTTTAGGATATCAGTTTGTCTTGTAAATATTTCATCCAACTCATTTCTTTCTTGCATATGCATATCTTTCTCATGGTCTTCCATGTATTATTGCAAAGGATCATTAGGAGGAATAGCAATGGAAGCAATATCTTCAATAATTTTATCATGACTATGTAAATCAGTACCACGAGGTTGCTTAAAGAACTTTGAATAGTTAAATTCATATGGCTCACCATTGAATTCAACAGAAACTTTACCTTTTTTGCAGTCTATTATAGCTCCACAAGTGTTGAGGAAAGGCCTACCAAAGATAATAGGGAAAAAACTATCTTGCACTGAACCAAGTACTAGAAAGTCGGTAGGATACTTTACCTTTCCACATAGGACTTCAACATCTCTCATGATCCCGATGGGAGAGATAGTTTCTTTGTTTGCTAGATAAATAGTAACATCAACCTCGTCAAGTTCACAGGGTGAAATTGTCAGAACCCCAACTAGGGTAAGTGCTAGGGTTGCTTGTGTCCTTTGCATCATGTGAAAAATTCAAAAGGAAATTCAAAATAGGGAAAAGAAAAGCCCTGAGAAATTAAATCAAATGGCCAGACAAAAATTACTTCCAAATTTTCCTATGGTATTTTTGAAAAGTCTTATAAATATGCATGATCACATATAAAGTGGAGTGGGTCCCACTACATGCACCAAGATTTTTCAAATATTCCAAAAAGGGCTTGGAAATTAAATTAAACTCCAATTTGAATTAAAATTCAAATTGTTTGAATTTCAAAAATCTCCAAAACTTGTGAGTGGCTAACTATATGCTTTGTAAGTCCATATAAAAGTTTTGGGCATTTTACTAAATTGCCTAGGTATTTAAAACCTAGGGCAAAACAAAATAGCAGAGAATTATAAAGAAAAAAAAGTTAAAAGGCTAAGAACTTACCCCCCCCCACTTACCTCGGCCCACTAGCAGAAGAAGCCCAGCCCAGCCCAAAGGGGCAGGGGCGTCTTCTTCCTCTGCCAGAAGGAGGGCACGCCTAGGCCGGCGTCGACACGCGCGCAGGCCACCTCCTGCTTCGACGTGGAGGCTCCCCGTGCCATTAACCGCGCCTGGAAGCCTCTGGGCCTTCTCCTCCTTCTTTCCCCCTCCCTTGGCGCCGTCTTCCTTTCTCCTTCCTCCGTCCCGAGTCGCACCGAGGGCCGGCCAGAGCAGCAGACCAGCTCCACCGTGGCCACTGGCCCCCTTCCGCCGCACCTCCATGTCCAAAGTGCCCGCCGTGGAGCCCCTCGTCGCCCCGGCCGATCAATTGGAGCCGAGAAGCTCCCGAGCCGACGCCCTCTTCATCTTTCTTTGCCGCGGACCTCCACCTCCGGCGAACAATCTAGCCTCCTCCGGTGCTCCTGCGACGCCCTCGACCTCGCCATCAGATCCACGGTGAGCGCGCGCCCCTCCCGCAGGTCTTCATTCTCCTTCCCGTGCATCCATCGCCGGGTTCCTAGGAAGACCTAACTCCGGCCGCCGCGGGGCTGCGAGCCAGCGTGCTCTCGGCGCCCCCCTGACCTTCCCTTGTGCATCTCGTGGTGCACGCGCGTGCGAGGCTTCGCCTGGTGCCTCTCCCGTGCCAAGAGGAGGCCAGAGAGCCCCAGACCAGTGGTCACCGTCGCCTCCAGAGGTCGCCGCCGGCCGTATTCCGGCGAGGCCGACGTGGCTTGTAATTAGGGGGCTAATCCCCCTATCAGTTGACCCTGGGTCACTGACAGGCGGGCCCTACCCCCCTAATTAAGCCCAGACGATTTTAATTAAACGCGTTTAACCCCACTGTGGCTGACGCAGTAAAGGGGTTTTTCTAATTAAAAGAATTAAAAGAAATCAGAAAATTACAGAAAATAGATTAAACTTTAGAAATTCATAGAAAATTCATATTAACTCCAAATTAAACATATAATATATGAAAAATTATCAGAAAAATGCAAGGATTAAGAATATGAAATTTGTTTTCATGTTTGACCATTTTAAAATGGGGCAACAGTAGCAAGTTTGCATATGGCTTAATTTGAATTCAAATTTTAAGTTTGAATTTGCAATTCTTTTGCAATACACTTCAATTAAATGGAATTGTCAACACATCAGTACCATGTACATCATGTTTTCACAACTTATCATGTGCTTGAGCATAGCAATTATATATATCCCTTGATTTTTTGTTTGCTCGATAGAAGTGGAACCGGAACCGGAGGCCACCCCCTTCGTTGAAGACACCGTGTGTGAACCTCGTCAGCAAGGCAAGCAAACCCCATTGATCATGTCTATAAAATCCCAATTCCCTCTCAGTCTCGCTTATGCATGTTTAGGAGATCACCTTGTGTCGATTCTACCGCATAGTTGAACCCATATCTGATGCATGACCTATCATCTTTTCATAGTAGTAAGCAAACCAAAATCCTAGCTGACATAGGAGTTGATTGATATCATGTGGCCCCTGCAACTGTTACTGCTTATTGCATGCTTAGTGGTACATTGAGGTTACTTTGATCTGTGAGTCGGGATGGTTATGATCATGATACGGATGAAGGTGGAACTGTGTTGGTGAATCCACCCGAATACAAGGTGAACGATGAGAGGCTGTGTAGGAGTACACAGTGGGTTGTCTCGTTGAACACCGCCTTAAGCACCGAGTTCTTGTATGGTAATCCAAGACAAAGAGTACAACCACACATTGGGCTCACTGACCCCTCTCGGCCTAGTACCTTGATCCGTGTCGACGTCCAGGAGTCACATTAGTTCGGGCTTTCCTTTTGACATGTGCATAGAAAAAGAATGAAGGAATGGTTGCATTATATAGATATGTGGGTACACCTGTGAGGCAGGAAAACCATCTGCCAAAGGTGGCGTCTCGGTCACCTGCATTGTTTGAGTCCGTTTCGTTGATCCAGCCGGGCCCTCGAGCGGAGGCAACTCAGATAGTCGACTCCTAGAATAGACCGGTTGTGAGCGAAGTGTCGTGGTGAACATCCTCGTTGTCACCTCTTGAACGGTGGCGAGAAAAAGGCGGTAACCGATGGTCATGTGTGTGTAGCTTACACCCTTGCAAGGTTAACAAAACTATTCGAATAGCCGCGTCCGCGGTTATGGACTACTTGGAACCTGTACCTGATTATTAGACAACTTGAATGGATACTTCTAAAACTCGCAAGATAAGCGTGAGTGCTATGGTCTGCTCCTCGTGGGGAAGTCGAGGAAGTAACCATAGTGGTGTATTGGTTGGAGACTTGGTAGTGGACTCGTGTACGCTTCTTACCTCAAGTCTGGTACTCGTAGTATAGGACTAGCCAAGTCAAAGCTGTCACTTCTGCATGATGAAACCCCACCTCCCTTTACCTTGAAACTTGAGCATGAGTAGTATAGTTCTGATGTAAGTCTTGCTGAGTACGAATTTGTACTCACGTTTGCTTATTCTATGTTTTAGATGAGAACCCGGACCCGATGGAGTCACCTTCGTTAAGCTCGACGTTGACCTTGGTAGTATAGTTCCAGACAGCAGTCTGGTCCCTCGTGGAAGGGCATGTATGTTTACAAGGCTTCTCTAAGCCATTTGTTAAACTTGTCTGTACTCAGACCTAATTTTCTTCCGTTGCATGATGTAATGTTGATCACATACATGTGATCTTTGTATACTATATGTGTAAGTAAATAAAGAAGTACTTTGTAGAGTTATGTGATGATACCTGCTGTTCATACTAGACATGTGTGCTGCGTGTATGTTTATAACATGCATGTATTAGTATGGGTTTTCGAGACCTTAGTTGTGATCTGGCTGGCGGTCTTTTATACACCAAGTGGCCCTTAGATGTGCGCAGCTTGGGGCATCGCGATGCGATTGCTCATTACTCTGTCACGTGCACACTTTGTTGTATGATCGAGCCCGCCCTAGAGCCCGACTAAGTGATCGGGCTGGAGTAAGTCTATGTAAGAGTTAGGATTCAATCGCTAACATGGTTGAGGCGACTTGTCTATGAATATGGGATTCACCACCCATAAGCATTTAGACTCGTGAGCGGACGATGAGGACCCATCTCAGTTGATCATCCGGCCTGAATGGGATGCCCCTCACGTTCGATGCTTTCCGATAGTGTTCTGTGCTTGGCCTTGTCTGCTTAGACAAGTGGGTACGGCTCTCGGCTCTCCATGTGGTTGTATCGTGACTGGAATTACATACGCCTATTCCGGGTCCCGACAGAAATCTCACCCATGATCTCCTGATAGAGTGAATAAGGAATAGCGCTAGCACTTGATCCCAAATCGCATAGCCCGTTATAATTGTGATCTCCAATTTTGACAGATACAACTAGTGTACCTGAAATTGGGCCTTTATTCTTGGCTGTAACAATGTTAGTTGAAACAACACAAAAATTTATATTGGAATCTAAAACATCATTAGTAACTAAATCTTTAACCACCGCAACTTGAGGATCGACCTTGATCAGGTCCTCAGGTTCGTCAGTTCTTCTCTCGCTTTTTTTATTATGCCTGTCAAAAAAGAGTGCTCCCTTATCCTTGTGGGAAAAGGGGGATTTTCATACATAACTGCAGGAAAAATTGGGCCAGCAACATTAAAATCAACAGGTACTTATTTAAAGGGTTTATGATACTGATCCTTCTCTTCTTTAGAAGAGCCAATGTGAGAGGCAAAGTTCTTACAAAAATCATTCATAAGCTGGGAATCAAGACCAATCTTAGAGAAAAAGGTATTAAAGTAATCAGTTTCCACATAGCTCTCAATATAATCATGCTCATTATTCATAGCGAGTTCAATACCTTTATCGATTTCCCAGTCTTCGGTATTCTTCTGGATCCTTTCAATGAGATCCCATCTCTCTTCAATGCTTCTCTTTTGGAACACACCACTAGAGGAGGCATCCAACATCTCCTTATCCTGACGAGAAATCCTAGCATAAAAATTTGTAAGTATAATTTCTTTAGGGAGTTCATGAATAGGACATTTGAACGTTAGGGACTTCAGTCTCCCCCAAGCTTGAGCGATGCTCTCTCCGTCACGAGGCCAAAAGTTATATATGTTGTTCCTGTCTCGATGAATTTCATGAAGAGGATAAAACTTTGTATAAAAGAGAGACATAAGCCCTTGCAAATTTAGCAAATGTGAGTTATCGAGGAGCTTATACCAATCTGAAGCTTTATCTATAAGTGATACAGAGAATAATGTCTTCATAAAAAACTCCCTTGACACACCTGCAAGCTTGAATAATGAACATAGTTGTGATAAATATAGCAAGTGTTCACCTGGATGTCTGTCTCCTGCATAACGATTAGCCAGGACATAATCAATAATACATGTTGGTATTTTGTAAGGCACAATTTCAGTAGGGGTAGGAGTGACCATGACAGTAGTGGGCCATAAGAAACGAACCAAGAGTATAGGTTTCCATAAGGACAAACAGAAGCAACAGCAAAAAGAAAGCTTCCTTACAAGCTTCACTTACTAATAGCGCTACGCTCTATGGCAACGGCGCCAGAAAACAGTACTTGATGACCCTCAACAGTAGGGGATCGATTTCAGCATTTTCGATAAATAAGAGTGTTGAACCCAACGAGGAGCAGAAGGTATTAGTAAGTGACTTTGGCAAAGAATAACTGTAGGCACTGAAAGATACGTTTTTAGGGGTTTTTGGTATAAACAACAGGAAGGTAAAAGAAAGCAAAGTAAAAAGCACTGAGGAGTAACAAGTGGCCCAATACTTTTGAGCAAAGGATAGGCCTAGCAACTGAAGTTATAAAGGCTAGAATGTTCTTGAGGACACACGGGAGAGATAGTCACGTGCTTTCTCCATATTCCGTATCGGTACTATGTGCTGTGTTGATAAGTGTTGAGTGGGTGGATCTATGCTAGTGCACCTTCTAGACTAAGATAAGTGCACTCTTATGATTAAACTTCTTGCAAGCATCCGCAAATACAAGATATTAATTATGGAAAAAGCATAACCATATCAATACGATCGATGGTCCATTGTTCCTTGTGCAAAAGCGTGCAAACTGGGGTTTAGGTTTTTGTCACTCCGGCAACCTACCGTAAGCTTTCTTTATACACAATGCATTCGCCTAGGTCCTTAATAAGGTGAAGTGCTGAGTGTCCGACTCACACAACACCACTAGGAAAATAACAACACAACTTAAATATCAAACAACACATATTATTTCAACATCATATGACTACTAGCAACTAGACTTCTCCCATGTGCTCAAGAAGTAAAGTAACTACTCAAAAGACATAGAAGAGATCATGATCAGTGGCAAGAAATAGATGATAAACAATCTGTGCACAATGATATTTCTCCAACAAAATTCCATAGCATTCACCACAAAGTAGTAATCAACACCGGTAGAGTAGAGAGGATAGATAGTACGGATTACAACACAAGTTGCAATTGCGAGATGAGAAAGGATGGTGGTGGAGATGGTGCTGATGTTGGGGATGATGTTGATGATGATCTTGATGATGCCCGTGATAATGGTGATGACGATGATGATGATCTCCCCTTTCGGGAAGTGTTCTCCCCGGCGTAATCTACCCGCCGTATATGTCTTTTATTCTCTATAGGTTTCCACCACAGAGCGGCGGAGGAACTCGTGAAACTCCTCTCATTTAGGGTTTTCTGACGGCGATGAATATATAAGCCAGAGGGGGAGTCTGGGGTGGCCCCAGGGGTCCAGGCGGCCACCCCGCGCGGCCAGGGGTGGGGCCGCGCCTGGGCTCCTGGTAGCACCCCTCTGGTCCCTGTTTTGCGTGTCCCCGTCATTATTCTGGAAAACGGAATCCGTCGATTTTCATGTAATTTGGAGGTCTTCAATTTCAGCAACTCTACATCCACTTTTTACTTTTGAATCATGCGTCTGCTGCTGCGGCATCAGAAAGTTGCAAACTGTGTAAAACAAGCCAAAATAACATAAGAATAACATCATAACATGAAATATATCAATGAATAGGGATGAATTACTATATAAAATAGTGATGCATTTTGGACGTATCAGGCAGCTCACAAGGTCTAATCCATGAAGAACAAAGAGGGGAGGAGAACATCACATAGCTACTGATCACGAACCCGTGGTCCAAGGTATACTACTCACGGATCATCCGAGAAGCGTCCATGATGGAGGGGAAGCTCCCGGAGGTCAATCCTCCCTCCGGAATGGTGCGGGGAAGAGGTCTGCTGGCGCTCCGGATCTTGGAAGTGCGGCGGCGGCAGAACAGAGGCGAGATCTAGAAAGAGGGTTCTGTCTTCGGAAGAATCCCGTCACGGAGAATATATAGGAGAAGGGGGGCAGCCAGGGGGGCCACCAGGGGTCTAGGCGCCCCCTGGCGCGACCAGCCCCTAGGGCGCACCACCAGGGCACCTGGGCCCCTGGTGGTGGCCCTCTGTACCCACCTAGGTGATTCTGTAAGGTTCCTCTACGCTGATTTTCTATCTGATTTTTCCCGAATTTTTGGAGCACTTTTAATATGAGGGAAACCTGAAATAGAAAAACAACAGAAAACAGGAACTGGCACTGGGGTGCACTGAGTTAATAACTTAGTCCAAATATGATCAAAAGTGTAAGAAAGTGTATCTAGATCATAGCAATATCACACAAAACATGCATGGAGCAAGCAGAAATTATAGATACGTTTGGGACGTATCAACAAGTAAAATCATAAATATGGCACAAAGATTCAGCAAGTCAATAATAAACTTGTATTTGATCCCACAAGTGTTTCCCTTTCGGAGATAGGCGGTGCCGCGTATAATGAGCATGCTCATCCAATGATTTTACCTCAACCAAGTCGGTTGGGTTTTTAGCGCGAGCACAAATGGATCGAAGACGATCCAAGTGAAAAGTGTCCATCCTACCATATTTGCGTGGTTCCACACCCATGGTAACATAGCATCACTAGGCAAAGAGAAAGAAAGCAAACAAACCAAAACAAGAAAGTAAACTAGAACAAGGTTAATATTGTTTGTGGTTTTTGATAAAGGACACTAAGATTAAAACAATAAGGTAAACTAAGAAGACTAAAAGTCAAAGATAAAAGATAGTGTGCAACTCCCCTATCTTAAAGAGTGGAGTCCCCGACAACGGCGCCAGAAATTAGCTTGATGACGCGAGAGTTGACGTGGACCTGCACACAGCAAAAAATAACTTTTCTCAAAACGAGAACATAGGGGTTGTCAATCCCTCCAGCCTTGCCATTTACAAAGGATCAAACACAAGAAAGCGACTGAAAGTAAATACTGGAAATAAAGTGGAGGTGTACACAATGGTGGAAATATGAACCGGGGTCCCATGATGTTCACTAGTGATGTCTCTCTCCCAAAAGACGATAAACAACTAAGCTGGGTGAACAAATTACAACTGGGCAATTGATAGAATTATAAACGCATCGCACTGCTAGTTATGCTACTTGAAAGTAAGAGTGCTCAAAAGTATGGGCAGTAAGCCAAGACAAGTAGACTGAAATCCATCTGCATCTACTACTAATCATCCACCTTGAGATATCTATCCAGAACATCTCGCTGGTACTAAGTTGTGAGCCCACCCAAATTGTAAACTCAAAGCAACAGACAATTGCATTAACAATCTATGCGTAAGGTAAACATTCCTTGCAACCGCGGTTACAAGCACCGTTGTTTTCTCCCTGGTGGCAACATCCCATCCCCTAGTCTCATGTTTCTGTCACTCAAGCTAGACATTGGGGGGTGGGGGGGCATGAACCCACAATCATGCATAACACTCCATCTTCGAGTCACTATCTACTACTTGGCCAAAGCAATAAAAAGCAACGGAGAACATGCAAGAATTACTCAAGAACAAAATATAAAAGGTAAACCAAATATATAACTCATCACGATCTGAACATAATCTCATAATCCATCGGATCCCAACAAACATAGCATAACAAAAGAAGGAAAATTACATAGGTGCCCTAATCATGTAGGATAGCTCACAAGGTCTAACCATTGAAGAACAAGGATGGAGAGAAGACATCTGATACACGAGATAACGTCTCTCCCCCGTTGGTTACCCAAAGTGGAAGGTGAGATGTAGATAGAGGCAAATTTTCCTTAGCGAAGATGCTAAGGTTTAGAGTATCAAACCCGTAGGACTCCTGGGTCGACAAGTAGGTGGTTCGGCAAGTGAGGCGCCATTTGAAGATAATCACTTGCTTCCCCTGGACCTCCACACACACAAATAACTTTGCTCCCAACGAGTTCAGAGGAGTTGTCAATTCCTCCGGCCTTGTTGTTTACAAAGGATAAAACGCACGGGATAATAATGATAGTGATAGCAACTGAAAATTAAATACTGAAAGTAAATTGATAGTGTAAACAGTGGTGGAAGTACGCACCGCGACCTCATGATGTTCACTAGTGATGTCTCTCTCCCAAAAGACAATAAAATAGCTATGCGAGGTAAAAAATTACAGCTGGGCAATTGACAGGATTATGTGCGCAAACCAATGCTAATTATGCAAGACAGAAAGGAAGAGGCTCAAAAGCACGGGCGGTACGCCAAGAAAAGTAGACCTAAATCCATCTGCATCTAGCCACTAATCATCCACCTTGAGATATCTATCCAGAACATCTCGCTGGTATTAAGTTGTGAATCCCACCCAAAGTGTAAACTCAAAGCAACAGACAACTGCATTAAAGAACTTTGCGTAGAGTAAGCAATCCTTGCACCCGCAAGTACAAGCACCGTTGTTTTCCCCCTTGTGGCAACAACACATCCCTTAGACTCATGTTTCAGTCACTCAAGCTAGTCATCGGGGGGCATGAACCCACAATCATGCATAACGCTCCCTCTTGGAGTCACTACCTACTACTTGGCCAAAGCAATAAACAACAACGGAGAACATGCAAGAGTTACTCAAGAACATAAAAATAAAAGAAGAGAATCAAATATAACTCAATCACAATCTGAACATAATCTCATAATCCATCGGATCCCAGCAAACTCAGTATAGAAACAGCAGAAAGATTACGTATGTGCCTCGATCATGTAGGGCGGCTCACGAGGTCTAATCGATGAAGAACAAAGAGGGGAGGAGAACATCACATAGCTACTGATCATGGACCCATGGTCCAAGGTGGACTACTCACGGTTCATCCGGGAAGAATCCATGGTGGTGGAGAAGCTCCCGGAGGTGATTCCTCCCTCCGGCAGGGAGCCCGGAAGAGGTCTTCTGGTGCTCCCGATCTTGGAAGCGCGGCGGCGGCGGAACAGAGGAGATATCGCGAAAAAGGGTTCCGTCCCCGAGGGTTTCTCGTCACGGGGAATAAATAGGCGAAAGGGGGCAGCCAGAGGTGGGCCAGGGGCTGCAGGCGCCCCCCCTGGCGCGGCCAGGGGCCTGGACGCACCCTCTGGCCGCTTGGGCCCCCTGGCTCCCCTCCTGGGCTCTTCGCGAAGCATCCGGTACGCTGATTTTTCCTATATTTTCCTGGAATTTTTCTAGTACTTTTAATAAGGGGGGAAACCTGAAATAGAAAAACCGAAGAAAACAGGAACTGGCACTGGGGTGCACTGAGGTAATAGGTTAGTACAAATATGATCAAAAGTGTATGGAAGTTCATCAATATCATAGAAATATCACACAAAAGAGGCATGGAGCAAGCAGAAAATATAGATACGTTTTGGACGTATCAACATCACATAGCTACTTGTCATGGACCCATGGTCCATGGGAAACTACTCACGGCTGATCTGGGAGGCGTCCATGGTGGTGGAGAGGTCCTGGAAGGTCAATACTTCTTCCGGAAGGGTGCCGAGAAGAGGTCTTCTGGTGCTCCCAATCTTGGAAGCACGGCGGATGCGGAACAAAGAGGTATTTGGTGATGCGGGATTCTCCTCGAGGGTTTCAGTGACGAGGGGTAAATATAGGCCGAAGGGGGGCACCAGAGGTGGGGCCCAGCTCCCAGGCACCCTGGTGGCGCGGCCAGGGGTGGGGCCACGCCACTTGGCCGCCTGGGAGAGGGTGGCCCCTCCGGCTCTTCTTCGGTGGCTCTGGAAGCTTCCTTGACGCCGATTTTTATTCTGATTTTCCTGAATTTTTCTAGCATTTTATATTGGAGAAAAATCACTGCAACTAAAGACATCAGCAGACAATATGTGTAAAATGATATAAAAGTGTAGCAAAAGATGTAGCAAAGTGACATAAAAGTGCATGGAACAAGAAGAAATTAAAGATACGTTTGGGACGTATCAAATCCTAGCAGGGGAATGTTCAAGTTGCAAACCCAGACATAACTTGGTTTTATCCAAATCCTTCATCTCAAATTCCTACATCAGGTAAGAACTCGCTTCCTCAATATCTCTAGGTGTAACGATTATATTCCAATCGTCCACGTGCACCGAGATTATACCAGATCCATCTTGGATCACTGCTCGTGTATCCCTTCTGATGAAGGAAATCTCTCAAACGATTATACCACATCCTACCAAACTTTTGAAGTCTGTACAATGACTTTAAGAAGAACATTGTATAGACCCAGATTTGTTCTATCTTGGTTACCATATAGGTAAGAATGACAACATCCATCAATTTCATTGTTAAGTCCAGATTTACTGCCATTGAGATCAAGTATCTAAAGGTTATACCATGCATGACTGGGGAGTGAGTTTCCTCAATATTGACATATGATCATTGAGTGAACCCTTGAGCGAAGAGCCTTGATTTTGTAACGAACCACCTCACTTGTGAGGTAATTGCCTTCACTCAATCATTCCAATCCAACCTTATTTTACAATCAGCGAGATTGTTAGGCCTAGGTTAGGATATATGATTGAGGCAATTTTCATATCAAAGTTAATGTCGACAGTCGTCATTGCTCGGTTCCTTGACTCTCCTTTATTTATATGATTTATGGCCATTTCTTCATGGGGCGCATCTGGCGCTACCTCTTGCTCTACCATTTTTCCCATTACAGGAGCGAGGTCCTTTAGCTTTTCCGCGCTGATGTTTGTACTCACATCTCCGCTGGATGTTCCCTCAATAGGAACGTTCAAGTCCAGAATCCCGTGCACATGAATTTTCGTACTTGCGCCAGGTCTCAATTGGCTCCCCTTTTGCTTACTAGGGGCTTTCGTGACTATTTGTGTTAAATCTCTCTTGTCCTTCTTCCTCAGGCGTCCTCGAGTACTTAGGATTTGAGAAACCGAATTTTGCGTCCTTTCAGGCCTTTGGACGGGAGTGGGCGTACCATTAGTTAACTTTGGTATCTCAACCCTTTCCGGTGCATTGCACGCTGGCATATGCGACTTTTTCAAAGTTTTCAAGTCACTAAAGTGATCAGGCAGTTGATTCGCTAATGCATGCAAATCAATTACCTTTTGGACTTATTTATTTCTCTCAACAGTGCGTGGGTCATGAATGTGGACAAGACCAAGTCAAGAATGAGGCCAACATTATTTGCTTCAAATGCAAGAAAGTTGGACACCATGTAAGGTCTTGTCCATTGAAGGAGAAGGCCTCAAGTAAGAAGCATCATGGGAAGCGGCCTCAAGAACAATCTCAAGATGAAGAAAGGCCTCTCTCCGTGATTAACCATGATAATGATCCTCATGTTTAGAAGAAAAAGAAGAAGAGAAGGGGAAGAAATTTTTTCTATAATTGTCGTAAGAAGGGACACATATCTTCATCATGTCCCAACGGTATTATCCCTAAGACTCCAATAATAAATGATCATTATGTACTTAGGAAGGATAATGTTGGCAATGTGTTTGCCAAGTTTGTGGGTACCCAAAGTGGTTCGAAGGTGGATAAGACCATTTGGGTTGCCAAACCTATTGTGACTAATTTCTTAGGACCCAACCTTGTTGGGGACCAACAAGCTCTAACTTGATCAATAGGTGATTGGAGAGCATTGGAGACTTGGCTACTTCATGAAGAAGAAGAAAGTACTTTCACCACAAGTTGTGGTTAATTATTAGTCAAGTGGATTATCATCATATCATTAATCCAATGCTCCTCCTTGCGGTAACTTGTAGTTACATTGTTTACATTGAAAGTTACTAGCACCATGCATGTGTAGGTTTTGTGCCTAGCATGTGTTTGTATGTTGTGCCTCTTATTATGCTTGATTTGTGGTATTTAGCATATGTAGGTTGCAATGCACCTCATACAGTTGTGAGTGTATGTGTGTGTGTGTTGTTTCTAGCCTTTATTGCTTCATTGAATCTTATTTGGCTCTTTCGTGATATCAATGGATCATCACATTATGGGGGAGTGTTATGTTTACACATAGCACAAACCTTGAATGTGTATATGTGTGGAATACCATCTAGAATTATTTGTACAATATTATCTAGCATAGTCTGTACTCACAATGTAAAATGTGCATCCATGCACAACTCCTAGAAATATCTCATAAATTGGGTCTCATTTGACACATGTGGATAATACATGAACTGTCACATTATGGGGGAGCGGTATGCTATGTGCATACCCCAATACTTAAAGACGTGAATAAATTAAATAATGTCATTTAGAATTCATATTTGAAATTATCTTAGATCTGTGTGGCTTGCATTGTTTTGTTTGAGTATGATATTCTTGTGCGATTTTTCCATTATCTATCATAAAAATGTTAGGTGGGAAATTGTGTGATTCAATTCATTCCAATTATGGTTATGCATGGTTATCTATATAATTCGAATATTAAGAATCTCCTATACATGCATTGTGGTTAATTATAAACTCTCATCATATGCCTTATATATTGAAGTTGATTGTGGCGCCCTCGAAATCAATCCGTGTACAGTAATCATACACGCAGGGTACACGGCTGAGATTAGGGTGCCACGGTGAGAATATCATGCACAACACTAAACACAAAAGGATAAACCAATATGTTAAAATAAAGGGGGTCGCGCAGACCCGAATACATAAGTTATACAAGCCATAATATCTGAATACAGACATTGTTAGTCAAGTTTTGCCTTAAGAAGGCTAGCACAAATAACATCAGAGATACAGATCGAAAAGGCAAGGCCTCCTGCCTGGGAGCCTCCGAAACTACTCCTGGTCCTGGTCAGCGGGGGTCTCGACATAGTAGTATCCGCCTCCGGGGTACTCCTGCTCCTGGGCTCCAACGTCGACTGCAGCGGCCGATCAGGCAAAACATAAAGGGGGAAATAAAGAAAAGGTGAGTATCTAGTATACCCACGAGTCTTACGTCCGCTACTAAGCATTATGCATTGTATCAAATGGAAAGGGGAGGCTGTATATAGTGGACTGCAAGGTAAAAATGAGAATAAGGGTAAGAAGCTAGACCTATCAAAGACTAGTATTTCTGACGTTGTCTTGCAGCATGAGAAGAGAATCAGCCAACAGTTTATATAAAGCATAAAGTAACAATGAAGCAGCAATTGCTGCAACATTGTATAATAGTAAGTTGTAATTGAAAGTGCAATATACCGACCAGAGGGGGGTGAATGGGAGATTTTCAACTTTACTACCAGATTTTGGTTTTCTTCAGGACTGAAGCAATCATGAGGCTGAAGAAGTAACCAAAATCATGAAGAAATAAAACTTCACAGAATGTAATCATTAGGGCACCTCATCATAAAGCAACAGAAATAAATCAATTCAGATAGGCAGAAGTGCTTCAGATGCATAGTATGAAGACAAAGAGCATAGGGAGAGCTGAAGCATAAGAATTCAACATAGCAAATACTGAAGCTTAAGAGGTTGAAGAGATAGCACCAGAGATTGAAGACATTGGTTTGGTAGACCAGTTCAAGTTGCTGTGACAACTCTACGTCTGGTTGGAGAGGCTGAGATTCAACTCAGAAGACATAGTCTTCACCTTGTTCTCCTTGAACTAGAGTCCTCAGACTCCGTCCAATAACTCAGGTGAGTCTTCAAGGTAGACTCCCGAAACCTTCACAGACTCAGTCACTCAGGGAAGTCACAATTTCATCTTGACTTCCTCAGACTGAAGACTTCTACACCGGCTGGAAGATCACAGTCTTCAAGAGTAAAAAGCTTCGGATCACTCGAACCGACTTCCTCAGAAATGCTCAACTACTCAGGCTGGTGGTTTTCCTCACTTAGGTTCTTCAGTGTCCTCAGAGGTGGGTTGCTCTCAAATGACAAGTGTCAGTTTTTCTCTCGGAGCAGCCAACCCACAAATGGGGCTAGGGGTGGCTATTTATAGCCGCAGAGCAACCCGAGGTGAAAGGACATAAATGCCCATGCATGCAATTACTCTCATGCCCTCGGAAATGACCGTTGCTAGACAAGTTCTAGCCTCTCACCACGCAACACGTGGCACGGTCAAAGTATTCTCTCTCCTCATGATTTTTAGAAGAGTCGCACTGGCGATCTTTAGACTCCTCAACCGAAGTTAGTTACCTCAGTGTCCTGAAGAACAACGTCTCAGACACCCGAGGACTGAACTTCTACTGCAGGAGATTTCCTCAGGGTTTTTCTTCAGGATTTCTAATTGAGCACTTCCTCAGAAATACAGAACTCATTTTCCTCAACCCCTCCAACAATGCGGTGATTTACTACGACTCAAGAAGTATAAAAAGTCTTAGCGAAGACTACGCTTCAAATTCGTCTTCAGGGCGAGCGTCCTCCGGATCGTCCTCAGCTTCTACTTCAACCGAACGCTTCAGGATCCTGATTCCTCAGGATTTCGAGCAACTTCATTCTTCAGGAAACGCACCGATTTCTCCAATGTTCCTCAACATTTTGGGGGGTCGACATTGGCGGTTAAACACCTCATCAGGGACTGTTCTCCTGTGTATAGTCACAAACACATCAGTCCCTTCACCGTTTTGTCATCAAACTCCAAAACCTCAAGGGGAGGGCACTTGATGCACTTACAATCTCCCCCTTTTTGGTGATTTGATGACAATCAGGTTAAGCTTCAACGGAGATAAAATTATGAGTTTGAAGAATAAAAACTTTGAAGAACATTTGTATCATTAAGCTGAATATACTAAAGCTCCCCCTGAGGATATGCATATGAGTTGAAGAATTTTTAATATCTAAAGCATTTTGAGGTATATGAGGAGCTCCCCCTATATCCAGGCATTTTTTGAAACAGTGCATGTTATGAAGTGTTTGAGGAATTTAAACAACGCATTGAGAGAGGTGGTTGCAGAGACAATCACATGCACATATGATAAACTTGAGGAAATAGCATGAGGTAACTGAGGAATAGTATCAGGCAAACACCAAAATTACAGTTTACAACTCGTTACAAAAAAATCTGAAGAACGAGAGTTGTAACTGAAGAACCCCATAACTAAAACCCGCTTGAAGACTAACAGATTTCTCCCCCTTTGTCATAAAATGAACAAAAAGGGAAAAACTGAAGCTAACGCCCCTTTGAAGATGCTTCAAGGCTGAGGTGAGTCACGCCTGAGGCAATCCGTGGCAGTGTGAGGGCAGGCAGCAGTGTCTTCAGCTTCTTCAGCAGTCAACTTCAGGTTTGAAGAATAAGAATCCATGGCCGGAGGAGGAGTTGTGCAGCGTCTAAATTGCCTCGGGGGTTTGATTGCAGGAATCAGAGGCTTTTGAAGATCCAGATTTGCAAGGTCTGCAGGGGTGATTACTTCTTTCATCAAGGCATTGAGACGTTCATATGTATGATGAGTGTACTGATGTACTTTCTTCACTGAAGAATGCGTCTGAGCCATGTAGCTGAGGATTTCAGTAAACTGACGCTTCACCCACTCATGATTTCGGTCAACCTTCTGATGAAGACTAATCAGAAGCTCTCGATCTGTCATCACTCGAGCCTGAGTCGTGTCCTCGGTAGAGGCATGAGTTCTTGTTTCATCAGTAGTGCGAGACTGAGTATGACGAATGTTTCCACCAAGGGAATTGGTCGGGAGAACTTCTTCATAGAATATGCCTTTGCCCTTATCATTTGAAGCAATCGTATGCTGAAGCACTTCGACAGGCGGCAGATATGTCCGATGATTCGGGTGATCAGGTTGGAAATCAATACCAGTCGTGGCTCGGATGAGCTTCATGATCCATGGCGCATATGGTTTCAGGATATGAGGATTCTGTGCTACATCCACCAGAGTTCTGAAGAAGAAGTCAGGAACGTTGATTGGCCCAGACATGCAGAGGTTGTGGAGTATGTTCTTCATGATGCCAATGACTTCTTCAGAAGAGGATTCATAGCCTTTAATGGGGCAGAAGGTCTTCGCCAGAATCCGATACAGTGTACTTGGCAGATACAGAAGCTCAGAGACTGGAAACTTTGTGCGAGCTGGGGCTTCAGGTGCCTGAGGCTTCATGAGCATGTTCATCAGGTCATCTCGAAGAATTTGAGACCCATAGGAGCAAGCAATTGGGGAAGTGCACTGAGGCAACTCAAGAATTGCAATTGCTTCAGGAACAGTGATGGTGTAGTGATGATGCTCAGTCATCCACTCGAGGACCGAGGTGGTGATATCCAGAGGATCTCCTGAAACATACAAAGTTGCATAAAACTGAAGTACAAGCTCTTCGTTTCAGTGGATGCATTCGGAGCAGAACTGAAGCAGCTTGGCATGATGTAGATCCTGAAGCACACTGTTGAAGCAGGGAAGTGCTTCCATATCCATTAGAGGAATATGCTTGTGAGGAAACAATTTGTTTTGCTTATAGAGAACTGAAGCATAATAGTTCTTATGAGTGGCAGTCCAGAACCTCAGCAGCTTTCGAGGTGGAGCAGAATGATATGGATTTTGAATTCCCTCTTGGAAGAAACTCATGGCATTGAAGAAATCAGTAGCATCGAAGCTTGGGGTATCATCAGCTTCAAGGTCACGGAAGAATGGTTTCTTCTGCTTCGGACACAAGGACCGAGTTTGAACTAGGCCTTGAGGTGGTGTAGGCGCTTGAGACACTTCAAGCTGAAGAGAGGCTTGAGGCTGAGGCGGAGGTGTTGAGGCTTCAGGCACAGACGTGTTGAGGTCCTTGGGAAGACGAGGTGATGTTGCCTGTTTGTCTTCAGAGCCATCCTTGGAGGCTTCAGCATGAGCATTTGTACTGTTTCCTGCTTCAGGAGGAGCATTTGTGCTGTGCTCGGCTTCAGCTTCAGTTTCAGCGACAGGGGGATCGGGCTTAGGATCAGCAGTGGTAGTTGCAGCAGCATCAGTATCAGTAGTAGTGGTTGCTGCAGCATCAGTATCAGCAGCAGTATTTGTGGGAGCACTTGTGGCTTCTGGGTCATCAGCATCATACGCTGAGGACGATGCACCAACTGATTGTTCAGACTGCAGAGAAGTATCAGGAAGCACCTCGGTCAAGGTGGGGGAGTGAGGCTCAGGTGAGAAGATAGTATGGGTGGGCGAGTTGGTCAGCCCATAAACCTCATCATGGACGCGAGGAGTTCCATGATCCCTAATGTCGACGTCCATGTCCTCAACTTCAGTGATAGTCGGTGGCGGTGGGGATGGAGGAGTTGGAACAATGGTTGTTGCAGCAGGGGGTGGAGTGAAGACGATTAAGCTGCGTTGTGGATTTGGAGGTGGAGTTGAGGCAGCAGTAATGAGAATGGTGGTATCAGCGGCCTTTGATGCCGGAGGAGCTGAGGAAAGTGGTGTAGCATCAATGGGGTCCTCAACAGTAGGCTTCTTCCAGTAGGTGGAGTTGAGGGTTGGGCTTCAGGCAGGCGCTTGAGGCTTTTGGCAGAGGCAGCAGGGGGTACTGAGGAAGCAGGCTGTCGAAGCTTCATCAACTTTGTCAGCTGCTGAGACATCCGTTCCTTGGATTTGCCTATATAAGCACGGTTGGCAGCGCACTCAGTGTTGAGGCGTTGAACTTCACATTGATGCTCTATAAACTCCTGAGGAGTAACATCAGTGATAGGTTTCTTTTTGAAGTCACTAAGGACTTTCTTCAGTTTGGCCTTCAACTGTTTCTAAAGATCACGTTGATGAATCTCATTTATGAGGAACTGTTGAACAAAGAACTTGATGTCTTTAGGAATGTCCAAATCATCAAGAGGAGTGTCAGGCTTGACAGACCAAATTTCGATGTACTCCAAGATCTTCTTGGGATCAAGGAGAAGCGGGATTTTTGAACTCGTTTCTTCAGCTTTGCGTCTGGCTGCTGCACGCACATATTCAATCTTATCTTCTTCAGTGGCGACGAAGCCGGCCAAATCCTCAAATTCATCTTCATCATCAGAGGTTTGAGGAGTATGAGGAATGGCGCCACGCATAGCAGTTTTCTTTGGTGAGGGGCATGGGCCGCGTTGAAGAACAGTTTTGGTCTTCAGCCGAGACTGAGGCATTGTGGTTGAGGCCTCAGGAGCATTTCCAGATTCATCAGTGCGAATCCTTGAGGAGGGGGCAGCACCATCCGTGCATTGACAAGAGGAACCGACAACTTGAGGCTTAGCTGAGGACTGCATGGAGGGCTTGATGCCAGCAACCTTTTTGCGGTGCTGAGGCTGAGGTTGTGGCCTGGGTTGTGCCTGAGCCTGAGGCGGAATCTGTATTGATGCAGACATGTCACGGACCAGATCCTTGACACGGCTGCGACTTCGCTTGAGGTATTGCTCGTATGCCTCAGGAAAGTCATCAGGAGTGTGCATTGTTGTGGGATCAGGAATGACGCCTGGTGCAGGTGGAGGTCGAGCCTTGATACCCAAGGTCTTCAGCGGCGGATTGACAACAAACATTTCTTCATGTTGAGGATTAAGCCATTGATATGCCACCCAACGCTTGGCCCATTCTCTTGTGATCTTCTGGACCCTTTTCTTACGATCATCAGCAGTTTCACGTTCGGGAGTCTTCAGCTTCTCATAGAGCTCAGGAGGTAGGTCTCTAGCAGTATCAGTGAGCATACGCCGAGGAGCCATTTTCTTCAGTGGTGGAGACTGAGGAATGGTTTGTTCAAGCTGAGCTGCAAATTAAGTGAGACTATGAGAGCCGTACGATTCCTCAGCAGACATGTACCTGTGACAGATTTAAGTTGCAAGGGAAGTGGGGTACGATTATGCGTTCATGAGGAATAGGCTGAGGAAAGCTAATGAATAAGGCATAGGAATAGGTCTCAGAAATCTAGCAGGACATTTGAGGATTAAATGGCTTGAGGACACAACAGTACTAAGGAATGAGACACTGAGGAATAGGCATACCAGAACTGAGGCGAATGCTGAGGAACCACGAGTCTTCGTCCCCGGCGACGGCGAACTCCGGCGACGTTAGCACGAGATCTTGAGGAGCTCAAGGGCGGCGCGAGAGTGAGAGAAGAGGTGGGTGGAAATGACCGGGGGGGGGCGGTAGAGGGCTATTTATAGAGGGGTGAAAGCTGAGGGGTTGCGAAATTTGTGGACCAGATTTCCCCTGATTGTTGGGATCCTCAGTGGATGTCCTAATGGTCGATAAGCACGACGTGCGGTAAAATCGCAACAAACTGAAGACAGTTGTAACTGTAAATCCTTGATTTTAGGAACTTGAGGACAAAGGCTGAGGATGAATACAAATGGTCTCAGGCTAATGATGAAGACAAATTGTCTCAGCCTGAGGAATACAAGATTTCCTGATGAATGCATATGAGATAGACAGATTAGATAAGTGAGCACAGAGGGACGAGTCCGATCACATTCACCTAGATGAAGAAGCAAAAGCTGAAGAACAATAACTATAGGTGAACGCTCTTGAGGACAAACACGGAAATTATCAGTAATGAAGATTTCAAATCCTGAGGAAGCTGAGGAACAACAAGTCCTGAGGTGTTTGGGCGGTGGCGCTACCCACCTTATAGGGAATGAGACACTTGATACCATACAATTGTCGTATGGATCTTGAGTCAATTCCACGTTAATTTCTTCACACTTAGCAAGGTAGTTCCTCATGATTTGAGGAGTACGCGCATCGTGTGTTGTACATCAGGATTCTTCAATATTGTTTAAGCGTTAGGATGTGTGTCCATTCACTGGACGTTTGCGGAATCTAAGATATTTAGCTCACACCTCAGAGTGCTAAATCGCTTCTCATCCAAAGGCTTAGTGAATATATCAGCAAGTTGGTCTTCAGTCTTCACGTGGCTGATGACGATATCTTCCTTCAATACATGATCCCGAAGAAAGTGATACCGAATCTCAATATGCTTCGTCCTCGAGTGTTGTACTTGACTCTGAGAGATCTTGATGGCGCTCTCATTGTCACATAATAGTGGTACTTTCTTCAGGTTGATGCCATAGTCCTTCAGAGTTTGCTTCATCCAAAGAAGCTGTGAGCAGCTAGCACCAGCAGCAATGTATTCAGCTTCAGCAGTGGAGAGGGAGATGCAGTTCTGCTTCTTCGATGACCAGCACACTAGAGAACGTCCGAGGAAATGACATGTTCCTGAGGTAGACTTCCGATCCACTCGATCTCCAGCATAATCTGAGTCTGAGTACCCAACGATATCCAGCTGTGTGCCTTTTTGATACCATAAGCCTAGCGACGGGGTGTGAGCCAAATATTGAAGAATTCGTTTCACCGCTTGGTGATGCGATTCCTTAGGTGCCTCTTGGAATCGGGCACACATGCAAACGTTTAACATTATATCAGGCCTGGATGCACATAGATATAGCAGAGAACCTATCATGGAGTGGTATACCTTTTGATCGTAGTCCTTGCCATTTTCATCAGGGCCAAGTTGTCCATTTGTAGGCATCGGTGTCTTGATGCCCTTGCAGTCTTGCATCCCGAATATCCTCCGGCATGCCTTGAGGTACTTCTCCTGAGAGATGAAGATGCCGTTGCGTTGTTGACGAATTTGAAGCCCTAAGAAGAACTTCAGTTCGCCCATCATGGACATCTGATACTTTTCACTCATCAAGAATGCAAATTCTTCAATGTATTTCTTGTTAGTGCATCCAAATATTATGTCATCAACATAAATTTGACATATGAATAATGCATCATCATATCGTTTTGTGAAAAGAGTTGGATCGAGGGAACCAGATTTGAAGCCCTTGCTGATGAGGAAGTCCCTTAGTGTGTCATACCAAGCCCGAGGGGCTTCCTTCAGTCCATAGAGGGCTTTCTTCAATCTGTACACCATATCAGGTTTCTTTGCTTCTTCAAAACCTGGAGGTTGAGCAACATATACTTCTTCCTCGATATTACCATTGAGGAAAGCACTTTTCACATCCATTTGATATAACTTGATATTATGATGGTTAGCGAATGCAAGCATAATACGAATGGACTCAAGTCTAGCAACAGGAGCGAAGGTTTCACCGAAGTCGATCCACTCGACTTGTGTATATCCTTGAGCTACAAGACGAGCTTTGTTTCTGATGACTTGTCCATCTTCATCGAGTTTGTTGCGGTAGATCCACTTCGTGCCGATGACATTGTGAACTCGAGGATCAAGACGTTTGACTAATTCCCAAACATCATTCAGTTTGAACTGAAGAAGTTCGTCTTGCATTTCCTGAATCCATTCCGCTTCTTGGAATGCTTCGGTGACTTTGGTGGGCTCTGAAATTGATACAAACGAGAAATTCCCACAAAAGGTAGCTATACGATTAGCTCTTGCACGAGTAAGAGGACCTGGTAGGTTGACGTCAGCGAGGATTCTGTCCACTTGAACTTCATTTGCCACACGAGGAAGTCGAGGAGGATGATCTTGAGGCGCATCTTCGTCACTGTCGTCAGATTCATTTGCATCTGCTTCAGGTGCTTCAGGAGCTTCAGGGGTATCAGGAGCCTCAGCATCAGGATCATCATCAGGATTATTTGCATCAGGATTTGGATGTTCTTCAGGAGCAGGAGGTATGTGGATTTCTTCAGGATGATCCAAAGGAATGATATCACCAGCACCCATCTTCTTGATCTGTTCTTCAGGTGGTGCTTTATCTAAATCATGTGGCAGGTGCTCTCTTTGGGAGCCATCAGATTCATCAAATCGCACGTCTACAGTCTCAACAATTTTATAATGACTAATATTGAAGACTCTGTAGGTGTGCGAGTTGATACCATAACCAAGCATGAAACCCTCACATGCTTTGGGTGCAAATTTGGACTGGTGATGAGGATCACGAATCCAGCAAGGTGCACCGAATACCTTGAAGTAACTTACATTGGGTTTCTTACCGACCATTAACTCGTATGATGTTTTATTGAAGAACTTGTGAAGATACACTAGATTGACGATGTGGCATGCAGTGTTGATAGCTTCAGCCCACCACTTGAGTGGAGTATTGTACTCAGCCAGCATCGTGCGAGCCATTTCGATGAGGGTTCGGTTCTTCCTCTCAACAACTCCATTTTGCTGAGGAGTGTAAGGCGCAGAGAATTCATGAGTGATTCCCGAGTCATCGAGGAATTCTTCCACACCGAAGTTCTTGAACTCAGTGTCGTTGTCGCTTCGAATGTGCTTGATCTTCAGGTTGTAGTTGTTCATGACTCGCAGGGCGAAGCGCTTGAGGATTGCTGGGGTTTCTGACTTATAGAGAAGAAAATGCACCCAAGTGTATCGTGAGAAGTCATCAACAATAACAAGACCATACATATTACCTCCAAAGCTTGAATACTTTGGAGGACCGAATAGATCCATGTGAAGTAATTCCAGAGGTCTTGTAGTAGTCATGATGGTCTTGGCAGGATGCTTGGCCTTGGTCATCTTTCCAGCTTCGCAAGCACCACATAGCCGGTCCTTCGTGAATCTGATTTCCTCAATTCCGAGGACATGTTTCTTCAGTACCAGCTTCTGGAGATTCCTCATTCCAGCGTGACCGAGTCTTCGATGCAATAGCCAGCATTCTGAAGCTCGAGCCATGAGGCATGTAGCAACCTGAGGACCTTCAGAGAAATCTACAATATATAGATCAGCTTTCCTAACTCCACTTAAGACAATGGAGTTATCGCTAACCATATAGACAATACAACCATATTTTCCGAAGACAACAACGAGATCAAGATCACAGAGGATAGATACAGACATCAAGTTGTATCCAAGTGATTCAACAAGCATGACTTTATCAATGTGTTGGTCTCGAGAGATAGCCACTCTGCCGAGACCCAATACCTTACTTTTACCTTTATCAGCGAAGGTGATGGTTTTCTTTGAAGAAGGACTCAGTGATGATTCCATAAGAAGGCTTCTGTCACCAGTCATGTGATTTGTACATCCACTATCCATCACCCATTCAGTCTTTCCCTGCAAAGGAATTAGTATCTCATACAACAAGTTATGAGCCAGTCTCAGTTTGAGGATTTTATGGTTCCTCAGAATTAATTCCTCAGGATGTTCCTCAGGATTGGTTCTATGAAACCAAACAATATAAATATCCTTCAACTGACTCAAATGATGTTGTCCTGGGCATATAATCTGTAGAATTTGTAATTGCCTTAGGACATGTCCCTGCAAGGATGATTAGTTCTTAACCACCCACATCTTAATGGGTGGTCTTGTGGCACATGAGGACTGATGAGGGTGATGAGACCTAATGAGGTGTGAGATGGTGGCATCAGGATAAGCAAATGAATAAGCATTCTTATGAGGAGCTTCCCTGTGAACAAAATGGTTAGCAGATACATGATTATAATCATTTCCTTTTGAGGTATCGTCCTCAGATGATATCCTCAGCTCATTTGCATCTGCATTCACAGGAAGGTTAGTGATGAGGTCCTTCTGAACCCAGATCTGCTTGACTGGAGGATCGTTCCTGCAGTTAGTTCCGATGTATCTGGAAAATACCTCACCATTAACATTCTTAAACAGTTTATAGTTTGAGTCAAAAGCCTCAATCATCACATCAGAAGAAACAACATCATAACCAGATAAAGTATAGGGATCAGGAGGAGGCATCTTTTCCCGAACACAAGTGGTCTCTGGATATTGTTCAGGTTTCCAGTAAGACCCATCAGGGTTGAGTTTCTGAGTGAATGCGACACCTTCTTTCCTCGGGTTCCTGTTGAGGATCTGTTTCTTGAGGATGTCACAAAGGGTCTGATGTCCTTTCAGACACTTGAACATGCCGGTTTCCAGTAGACTCTTCAACCTAGCATTTTCTTCAGCAATGTCTATGGTATCCTCAGATGAGGGGTTAGATACCACAGAAGCAATAGAAATAACAGAGTCTGAAGACATTGAGGAACTAGGCATAGAGATGATACGATCATGTTCAATGCATTTTAAACAGGGAAGATTAAATCCTTCTTGTGGCATGATGATCTGTTGGGAGAGGAGTGAATCATTTTCTTTCCTCAGATCGTCATGAGACATCCTTACGTGTTCAAGTTCTTGTTTCCTCATGAGGAACTCATGAGCCAGATTTTCATGATCGGTAAGGGGTGCCTCATGACGATTGAACAAGTCATCAAACTTTGACTGAAGAATTTTTGATTCATCAGTCAACTTTTGAGTCTTCGTCATTTCCTCAACCAACATATCATCACTCTTGTTTAGTGAGATCTGAATCTTTTCAAGTGCACGTTGTTGCTTAGATGCAAGTTTAGCAAGTTTAGCATAGTTTTCATCAGGTTCTTCATCAGAGGGATCATCTGATGATGAGTATGAAGATACCTTCGAGGAGTTGGCCATGAAGCAGAAGGAAGGGGTTGTGTCTTCAACTTCATCATCAACATGTGATAGACCAGATTCCTCAGTGCTGAAGATTGACTTTGAGACAAGCGTCGTGGCAAGAGCCAGACCGGCCACACCCTCAGATTCTTCAGATTCTTCTTCCTCAGCATCAGGGTTGGAACCAGATTCTTCCGAGTCCAATTCTTTTCCGAGATATGCGCGAGCCTTACGGGAACTGCTATTCCTGTATCCAGCAGACTTTGAGGATCTTGAGGATTTTTTCTTAGTCTTTTCATCAGAACTGTCATCTTTCCCTTTCTTCTTCTTCTTCTTCTTCTTCAGTCTAGCTTCCTTTTCCCATAGAGGACACTCAGCGATGTAATGCCCAGGTTTCTTGCACTTGTGGAAGACTCTCTTTCTTGCTTCGACAGAGTCATCATCTTTGCTTTTTCTTGAGGACGATCTTGAGGAATTTCCGAAGCAATTCTTCTTCGTGAATCTTTGGAACTTTCTGGTGAGGAGAGCGGTTTCACGGCTGAGAGTTTCAGGATCATCAGTATCAGCCTCAGACTCTTCATCAGAGGACACTCTTCGTGCTCTAGCTTTTAGCGCGCGGACCTTAGGCGTGGATCTGTATAAATCTCTTTTTTCAGAGAGTTTTAGTTCATGAGCATTGAGGCGCTCGAGAATGTCCGCTGGATCCAGAGTCTTGAAGTCAGGCCTTTCTTGAATCATCAGCGATTGGAACTCAAATGAGTCATCCATTGACCTCAGTAGTTTCTTCACAACTTCATGATCTGTGATATCAGCGGCACCCAGTGCTTGAAGTTCATTGGATATGTCAGTGAGTCTGTCAAAGGTTTGTTGCACGTGCTCATTGTCCATCCTCTTGAACCTGTTGAAGAGACTGCGGAGTGTATCAACCCGTGAGTCTCGTTGAGCAGAGACTCCTTCATTGACTTTAGACAGTCTTGTCCATATCTTCTTTGCAGTATCCAGACCACTGATACGGTTGAACTGAGCCTTGTTGAGATGACCACCAATGATGCTTCGAGCTTTTGCATCAAGCTGCCAGTTCTTCTTGACAACTTCAGGAGCAGTCATCAGATTTTCTTCAGGAATGCCTTGATCAACAATATCCCACAGATCCTTGTCAATGGCTTCAAGATGCATCCTCATATTGTTTTTCCAGTATGGGTAGTCTGTCCCGTCGAAGATGGGGCAGTTTGAGGCAACGCTCATTGTACCTGAGGTCGACATAACTAAAACTCCAGGTGGTTAAACCGAATCACACAGAACAAGGGAGTACCTTGCTCTGATACCAATTGAAAGTGCAATATATCGACCAGAGGGGGGTGAATGGGAGATTTTCAACTTTACTACCAGATTTTGGTTTTCTTCAGGACTGAAGCAATCATGAGGCTGAAGAAGTAACCAAAATCATGAAGAAATAGAACTTCACATAATGTAATCATTAGGGAACCTCATCATAACGCAACAGAAATAAATCAATTCAGATAAGCAGAAGTGCTTCAGATGCATAGTATGAAGACAAAGAGCATAGGGAGAGCTGAAGCATAAGAATTCAACATAGCAAATACTGAAGCTTAAGAGGTTGAAGAGATAGCACCAGAGATTGAAGACATTGGTTTGGTAGACCAGTTCAAGTTGTTGTGATAACTCTACGTCTGGTTGGAGAGGCTGAGATTCAACTCAGAAGACATAGTCTTCACCTTGTTCTCCTTGAACTAGAGTCCTCAGACTCCGTCCAATAACTCAGGTGAGTCTTCAAGGTAGACTCCCGAAACCTTCACAGACTCAGTCACTCATGGAAGTCACAATTTCATCTTGACTTCCTCAGACTGATGACTTCTACACCGGCTGGAAGATCACAGTCTTCAGGAGTAAAAAGCTTCGGATCACTCGAACCGACTTCCTCAGAAATGCTCAACTACTTAGGCTTGTGGTTTTCCTCACTTAGGTTCTTCAGTGTCCTCAGAGGTGGGTTGCTCTCAAATGAAAAGTGTCAATTTTTCTCTCGGAACAGCCAACCCACAAATGGGGCTGGGGGTGGCTATTTATAGCCGCGGAGCAACCCGAGGTGAAAGGACATAAATGCCCATGCATGCAATTACTCTCATGCCCTCGGAAATGACCGTTGCTAGACAAGTTCTAGCCTCTCACCACGCAACACGTGGCACGGTCAAAGTATTCTCTCTCCTCATGATTTTTAGAAGAGTCGCACTGGCGATCTTTAGACTCCTCAACCGAAGTTAGTTACCTCAGTGTCCTGAAGAACAACGTCTCAGACACCCGAGGACTGAACTTCTACTGCAGGAGATTTCCTCAGGGTTTTTCTTCAGGATTTCTAATTGAGCACTTCCTCAGAAATACAGAACTCATTTTCCTCAACCCCTCCAACAATGCGGTGATTTACTACGACTCAAGAAGTATAAAAAGTCTTAGCGAAGACTACGCTTCAAATTCGTCTTCAGGGCGAGCGTCCTCCGGATCGTCCTCAGCTTCTACTTCAACCGAACGCTTCAGGATCCTGATTCCTCAGGATTTCGAGCAACTTCATTCTTCAGGAAACGCACCGATTTCTCCAATGTTCCTCAACATTTTGGGGGGTCGACATTGGCGGTTAAACACCTCATCAGGGACTGTTCTCCTGTGTATAGTCACAAACACATCAGTCCCTTAACCGTTTTGTCATCAAACTACAAAACCTCAAGGGGAGGGCACTTGATGCACCTACAGTAATAATTAATAATAATAATGCCTCCGAGTTCCCCTCCTCGACTTCCCTGCGAGGAAGAAAACCCGGAACCATACAGTTTAATAGTATTAGTTTGTAGTGGTAAGATCCAGCTTCAGCATAAAGTGTCCTGTTACCGTGGACACGGCTATTCGAATAGATTAATCTTCCCTGCAGGGGTGCACTGGCGTGACTCTAAGACGCTCGGATCTCCAGGGTGGTGTACACCTTGTTAGGGAACACCCCACCGAAGCTATCCGACAAAAAGTAGCCCATCCTTCGGCAATCAACAGAGAGGTCATCCGCCGGACTATATCATATGTACGCCGGGCTATGGACCCTAACCCGAACGTACTCCTGCACGGTACGTGACTGGCCGGTGAAGCAAAATCAAAGCAAATACAAATATACCGCTCGAGCAAGAGAAGACAACACCACTTCCCGGCAATCAGCCCGCGATACTGTTGACGTCTGAAGACCCTCGAACGAGACTACGATGTAGGGGAGCCCACACTCCTCTTCCCACGTGTAGGTAGTGCGTACAAGCCAAAAGGCTACTCAAGACATCCGCCGAACCATTTAGCATTTTAATTAACCTGCGTGACAACCGTTATCGTTGCCTCGACTTAACCGACCCGCGGTCAACGACAGCAGTCCGGTCCACTAGTACATCGGTGCCTGCCCTGTCGTCCCACCAAGTCACTGCGGTTACCAACAAGGTGAACCGTCTCCTTACCTTGTCTCGCGTGTGCTCTTGGTAGAGCTTGACTTTTCGTAGTTAGGTAACTCTCGCGGGATACGAGCAGGGGCAAGCACGCCAGTAACGTCGGTCGTACCCTTCCTGTCGTTCCCGACAATATACCTCTCGCGGGCACCGTTGGGTCGCCCGACTCTTACCTTTAAGGACAACCGTTGCTCAGGTACCTAGAGTGGCTATACAGAGTCATCAACGATTGGAGTACAAGGATTACTCCTTGATAGCTCACACTTGAGGGTGACTCGACAGAGCCAAGCTAGGGGGCCTTAGGCGGTCTCTGCATTGTACCGTACCTGTGCAGTTGTATATATTGTATCCGTGTTCACTCCTAGAGCGATCACGGCCCACTATCTAATCCTAGCTAACAATGCGCAGGGCTCACTATTGAATAATGCATAAGTAATAATAGGCAACATAGGATAAAGGAAAGGTACATCAAGGGGCGACAAAATCAGGCTATGCAATTGAATAGGATTGTAATCGTAGAAGCAGCAGTAAAAATGCCTAGTGCAAGAAAGTACGGAAAGGTAGGCGATATCCGGGGAAGAGAATGGCTCTGCTTGCCTGGTAGCTCGACGGTAGGGGTAGGGTCGTCGACGAAGTAGTCGTACCCGACAGCAGTGTAGTCGGCGGTAGCAGCAGGGTCTATCGGAGAATAAACGGGATAAACACAGTCAATACAAAGCAATCATAGCAAACAAATACATGGCATGACATATGCAAAGTTAACGGTGTTCTAACGTAGTGCAAAGCACGTTGCTCGGAGCGGGAATTCATCCGGGGATGAACTGCCAGCTCCGGGTGATTACCGGACAGGGTGTCCGGAGGGGGAAGGGTCCATGCCGGAGGTGTCGTGGTCATCCGACAAAGATAAGGGGGTGTATCCATGTTAGTTGAACCATTCCGGACAACTTTTGTGTTCGGAATAAATTCATCCGGCAGGTTTTTACCGGCACCGGGAATTATCGACAGACAGCCCGGAGGGGGGGATGTCGGTGATCGGTGTGTTAGGGGGGTGGGGTAGACATACGGATCGTGTATCCGTATTCTTTATATTTTACTGATCAATTTTCCTGTATAAACTTTTTCAATCCGAGTTACGGTTTAAAAGATATTGATTTTTGAAGTTTAAATCATTTTAAAGGATTTTCTGGAATTATTTTGATTAATAAAAATCCAACATTATCCACAGAGGTTTGACTGCTCAAACTGACATGGGGATCCCACATGTCAGTGACCCAAACCTAATAAAACATTTTTATTAATAAAAACAGGGGGGTGGCCCACATGTCAGTCTCTGTTATATAACTAATTGATTAATTTGGATTTCATTAACTACTGGACCCACATGTTAGTGAGTGATTAAGTTAATTAGCAATTTCAATTAAGTTTAATTAACTTAGTCATAATCAGGGGGTGGGGCCCCCATGTCAGTGACTGCGGTTGCCCAGTCAGCAAAGTTGACTAGTCAATTCAGTCAACTGGACCACGGGGCCCACACACAGTGACACAGGGGGGTGCCCCAGGTGTGCCACGTCAGGGGGGCACCGGCGGCGAGACGCCGGCGTGCCCAGCACGGCGGAGGCCACGGGAGGGGCGTCGGAAATGGGCTAGGGGGCACCGTTCGTCGCGGGGTTTGATGCATTCGAACGGGAAGACGGCGCTGCGTCGATTCCAGGTGGTGGCGACGTCGGGGGTGGCCGGAGTCGAGCTCGGGGTCGTCGACGGCGGAAGCAGGCGTCGGGTTCCAATGGTGAAAATCAACTCGCGGCAACTACAAACAATCCCCGGCACCAAATCGAACCTACGGGAACCTAGAAACTCGTTGACGTCAAAGGCGCGAGCTGGGAGGCACGGGGACGAGCTCACGGTCGACGATGGCGACGGCCGGAGCGCAAGAAAGGGGGGCGCGTGCTAGCGGCTTATCGGTCGGCTCCGGTCAGTTGGGGGTGGTAGCAGGGCTCACCCTGAGCGCGTAGAGGTGGGCAGCGTGCTCGGGGACGGCTCGGTGCGGGAGGAACTCGGCGGCGATCCGGCGGCTGGAGGTAGACGAAGACGGCGAATTCACGAGATGTGGTGCCTCCGGGTTTGATTCCTCTCACAGCGTGATGAAGACGAAGGCTAGGAGGTGGCCGGACACGGTCTCTTGGTCTAGGGGGCACAGTGGCCGCGGTTGGGCACGGCAATGGCGACGGCGGCTAGGGGTTGCCTTCTCCCTGACGAGGACGAGGCGAGGAGGGGGCGAGATGGAGCTAGGGTTCGCCAGGGGACAGGGGGCGCGTATATACCACGGGAGCCAGCCCTAGGGGCTGTGGATGCGCGATACGTCGACCATCGCGCTCGCCGGCTCCTGCCATGGCGCCACGAGGGGGAGGGGAACAGTCAGGACGACGAGTGGGGGAGGCCGGGGCGGGCCGTTTTCGGGGGGGGGGGGGGGCAGGTGGGCTGCGGGCTAGGTTGGCCCAGGGGGAGGGGTGGGTAGATGGGCTAGGCAGTAGGCTAGGGCTAGGTTTTATTTTTCTCTTTTATTTCTGTGCTCATCTCCTTTTGTATTGGTTTTATTCACCTAGGCATTTTTGTAAAATATTGCAAGTGTACCATAATTATTGTTACACCATATGTTAGTGCCACAAAGGGTATGGTCAATAATAAAAGTCATTTAATATTTGAACTAAATATTAAATAGTTTATTTAGGGCTTTTGGCCACTGTTTATAAATGTTTGAATTATTCTAGGGATTAATAAAATCCCCAAATTGGTGTGACATGACCCACTGAATATTAGCGATTTTTGAAAAGTGGAAACACAATTTTTGGAGAAAGTTTATTTTGCACATTGGTTTTAATATTCCACCAAAGGCATTACAAGATTTGATTTGATTTCAATTGAAATGGTTTGGACTTAGTTTTGATCCATGGTAATCAAGGTCCATGATCACATTGCTTACAACAATATCATAGGGAAAATTGAATTTGAACTGAACCAAGTTGATCAAACAAAATTTTGATCAAGGCCATTTTTTAGCAACAGTGATTATCAACAGTGATTAGCAAACAGTAATAGTGATTTCTGTTCACTGACAGTGAGGGTGTTACATTGATCTTGCGTATCGTTGAAATCTACCACCAAGTATTATTCTAAATACCATTAAACTGGGTATTCCTTCATGTGGTAGAATTAGTAGATAATCTTCATCTTGGCCTTTGCTTCAACTTATATTTTACATGTTGCCGAGAAATCCATTTGTCTCCCAAATGTTCTCCTGTGCCTTTCCTCATGTTGATATTCTTAGTTTTGTAGTCCCAAATCCATTCTTAGGATATTGTAAACATGTAAAGCGGTGTTCAGTTTCTAACTCCCAAGTAAGATAAGCATCAGGAATATATCTACCCTCAAAATTCTTAAGATTCAGTTTCATTTTAGGCACATGTTCATCATCGCATACCTAAGGGGGTGGTTGGTGTCGACCGTGTCGAATGTTGGGACATGGACGTCCATCCTGTTGTTCATAGGACGCTTCCTGTTCCACCTCCTCCTCGTAATCACCCTCGTAGTCATTGTATTGGCCGACGTCAGAAGCAGTAGCAACAGCAACTGCAGCAGCAGGAGCACAAATATGTCGTGCACGTCGTTGAAACGGTGGCTGTGCCGGAGCGGCAGCAGGCTGTGGAGGGAGGCGTGCGATTACCTTAGTAAACTTGGCGTCGAACTTGGTGTCGATCATCTTCTCCACGCCATCAATCGCCTCTGCAAATCTGTTCTCAATGTCATGCACCTGTTCAGTCATCATACGTGCAAATTTATCATGTAGCTCCTGGTTTGTCATGTTCTCCCAATCTGGCGCGTCTGCCACCTCTTCACCGTGTGATCCTGGCATGGTTAGCAGAAATAGAAAACACACAGAAATATGATCCTACTCCTACTAACGGGATTTGGTGTGGTGGAAAGCATAAATCCGTCAAGCTTTTCTTTTGTTCTTACCGATTCTTACCAAACAGCAGGTGGTGATGTACAACCAACGGGTCAAGACTCTCAAAGATGTGGTAGAGCGATGGCGAGGAGGTGTCAAAACGCACGATGTAGAATATATGTGGAGTTGTAGGAAGGCTGACAAGTATGGTAGAAAAATCTCAACAGTAATCAAGACAGAGATGCAAAGTTGAATAGACACTCAACGTCGGTACTAGAGACGCGATCCTAAAACACCAACGAAAGCGCATCGCGGCACGTAAACAACTGAGAAGCACACTCTGAATTTTTTTTCTCTGTTTTTTTTTGGAAATCACCCCCTTCTACGTACGACAAAAAATTGGTGAAATCCGACTCTAACAACTCAAAAGTAAACTAGGTCGTGGTGGTGTATATGGACTCAGATTGGCGGAACGTGGTGGTGTATATGCACTCGGACTGGCGGAACGTGGTGGTGTACATGGACTCGGATTAGCAGAACGTGGTGGTGTGACTACTGTGCGGGGCGGGGTGGCAAACTGTGATCAGAACTCGAAACTCTAAGGGAACTAGACTCAAAATCACCAACTTGACACAATGATGCAACCGCAACTTCAGCAAAGCAAGTACTGAAAAGAAAACTGGACAAAGGCTAGGACTGTTGTGGGACGTGATGATCTAACCCTAATTTTTTTTGGCTGTTTCGTGGACTGTAGGTATGAAGAACAGAACTAATCTAGACTACGAAAAACTGGTAAATCTCACTGATCAACCTGGAAATCTGATACCACTTGATAGAGCCGAAGGTGTCCCGATGTTTCGATGAGATGGTGGAGATCGATTCTTGTGGAGACGACTTTCACGACCCGACTACGGACGTGCGAAGACGTTGCGTCTTAGCGATCGCTAAACCAACTCCGAGAGGTTATTGATCCTACGGATGCACGATCAACCTGACCACGAAGGTCTAATTCCTGCAAGCAATCGAAAAGACCAAGCAAGAACTAAGAATTGCAATCTGGATATTGCGAATATAAGGTTCCAATGCGGTATTGGCCTGGTCGGATGACACAAACGAAGAGCTCGAAGTTGCTGCTATGGCTAACTTAAATCTAATTAAAACCCAAGTCTAAATGACGCCCTAAGGGTTGTATATATGGGGGAACAAAGGGGATTTTGGTGACCCCTTTGTAGGTGGGGTCCTAAAACAACCATAACTAGGTTTCCCCACACATACGGACTCTAAAAACAACCTATAAGGTGGTATTTCGAAATTACATGGGCCCAGCCCAATATTAAGGTGACGCAGCAACTATAATTGCCCTTCGACGAAAATAATGAAGTGGCATCTCGTGTATTTCGTCCAAGCCTTCATGCACTCCTTATGGTGGCTTCAAAGTGCGAAAATCACCACTGGAAGCTCCATTGTTCTTTCCCGCGCGCGCACCTTCTTCTCCATGCTTGATCCCGCTCCAATGACCATCCTTCTTGTCCATGCTAGGTCCTTCATTCATAAGCAAAACAAAAGTATCTAATTTAGGCAGCATCATATGTTCATGAACATTAGAAGGATTTGCAAGAAACGAAAGTACATGATAATTTAGTTGACGTGCGCGTGCTCTAGTAACTGGTCCAATATGTGTAGTTGGTGAGGATGTGAGTGTAACATTAGTAGGGATGTCCTCATCATCATGAGTATATTTATGTTCTTGATCCTATCTATGAGTTGTATGCACCTATTATGGTCCGGAACCGACGATCCCAAAGGTGACAGCTTGGGACACCAAAGGGGATGGACTATAATTTGAGGATTTCATGTATCCATTGAGTTTAATGCTTTGTTCTGGTGCTCTTTGATAGGAGCACCTTAATCTCCATAAGTTCTTTTTGGCCCCGTTTGTAGCGGGATGGTGGGACAAAAGATGTTGTGCAATTTCTTATTGCAAGCACGCACAACTACCTTCGGGATACAAGCTTATGTTTTTTATTTTCCTAGATGATCCTTGCTTTTTTGTGTGCCTTGCCCCGTGTTAATATCTATTACATGTTCACTCTCATCCAAGCAGCGCCCAACCATCCATCTCCCTAGCCTATAGTGTTTTAATCATGCTGGTCACTAGTTGTTACTTCCGCTGTTTTTTTCTTTCGTCGTCGCCACTACCACTATCATATCACCGTTGCTATTAATATTTTGTTTCAAGCAAGTATATTTCAGGTGCGGTTCAATTGACAACTCAACTGTTAAAGCTTATAAATATTCTTTGGTTCCCCTTGTATCGAATTAATAAATTGGGTTAGCTTACCCACGAAGACTATTTCGATCCCCTACAGTTGAGGGTCATCAAGTACTGTTTTCTGGCGCCGTTGCCGGGGAGCATAGCTTTATTTAGAAGTATACTTGAAGTATTTTTCCTACTGCACTTTATGCACTATGGGTAAGAATGGAGACCCCAAGGTTCCGATCTTACCATCCACTACAAGAAAGGGTATTGTTCTGAGCACTAGTGCTACACATGATTCACCTACAGTTATAAGTAAGTTCGCTTCACCACCACCACCACATGCTAATTCTACTGAGTCTGTTACTATGTCTGATACTTTTGATGATGCTTCCACTACTCTTGATGATATTGGTTCACTTGGTTACTCTCTTGAGAAACAGATCGCTGCTGCTGCTAAACAATCTAGAATTGAAATTCCTGTTACTCGCTACCCTATTGGTGCAACTTATAATTATCCTGACTTGAGTGACCTCAAGAAGAGACTCCTTGAGGATGATTATGTTATTCTCGATGATGATTTATGAAGGAATCTTATAGAGTATGCCGACACTCACCCTGGTGCTGTTAAGAAGCTACTTGAAAAGCACTCTATGAAGAACAAGATTACTCCTGATCCTGAATTTGCTACATCTCCTAGATGCATCACTGATCCTGATTATAATTTCTCTGTTGATATTTCCCTTATATCTATAGTTGAAGCTGGCCCCTTTTATGGCAGAGAAAATGATGATGCTATAGCATACCTGACCAAACTCACTGAGTTAGGTGGCTTGTTTACTACTGATGAGAGGATACAAAACTTTTATGAGGCTAAGCTTTTTTCCTTTCTCCTTAAAGGAAGGCGCTAAAGCATGGTATGATGCACTAACCTATGGTTCCATTAAGATTCCTCGGGACTTAGCTCAATCTTTTGTTGATAAATATTTTCCTGCTCATATGCAACATGCTGCTTTACAAAGAATTTACAACTTTAGAAAGTTGCAGGATGAGCACCTCCCTAAAGTTTGGGGGTGGTATTGCAGTTTAATTAAGGCTAGACCGGGACATGAAGTCCCTAAGAATGAATTACTTGATATATTTTATGCTGGTCTAACCGATGAATCCAGATCCTATTTGGATAGATGTGCTGGTTGTGTTTTCAGGGAAAGAACACCGGACGATGCTGAAGAATTAATGGGCAAGATTTACAAGAACCACGAAGATTGGTCCGTTCCTGAACCACCTCCACCACCAAAAAAGAGGGGCATGCTTGTCCTCAGCCTCGAAGATATGCAAGAAGCAAAGAAGTCTATAAAGAAAGGCATTAAAGCTAAAGACGTGAAGAACGTACCTCCTATTGAGAAGTAGTGTGAGCCTACTACTCACCCTCCCTTGGTAGAGCTACACTCTCTTTTAGATGTTAATGAAAGTGACATCCCTAAAGGTAAGCCTCCTGATCAATATTTAGATGATCTTGATAATTTTATTATGAAGAAAAACCATTTTAATATGAGGATACAAAATCAGTTGCATGATAATTCCCTTTCTATAAAAAGTTTACTTGATGTTCTAGGTAGAACAGTTAATGAAGTTAAATGTCTTGTTAAGCATTTTCAAATGGTTCAAACTCAGCTTGAAAAAATTTATAATCTGCAAAAATATTTGCTTGCTAATAATGCCAAACAAGATATACAGGCTTATGGTATAAAGACTAGGGGTGGAACACACACCCAGGACCCTCTCTATCCCGAGGGGCATCCGAAGAGGATCGAGCAAGATTCTCAAGTGCAGGTAGAAGACGAGATTGTTAGCTCTCCAAAAAAAAGAAACACAAGGAAGCTGACAAATCCAATGATCCTATTACAAGTGAAGAACCCGTTGTTGATCCTAACAGCATATCTACCTCAGATGCTGAAACTGAAGACGGTACTGAGCCCGAAAAGGATAAGGAGAAGAATGATCCTCCCGAGGTGCGAGAAGCACCCGATAAACGCAAGAAGTATACTAGAGAAGACTTCATCGCAAGAATACACGGGAAGGAAAGATAACCATGGGTACAGAAACCCATGCCCTTTCTAGGTAAGTCTCTCAAAACCAAAGAAGAAGAGCACTATAATAAATTTTGTGAATGGATGAAACCTTTCTTTCTTCAAATTCCTTTGAGCGATGCTATCAAGTTACCTCCTTATTCAAAATATATGAAAGATATTGTTACTAATAATATAAAAGTCCCTAATGAGGCAATATCTACTATGCTTGCTAACTACTCTTTCAGTGGCAAGATTCCTGAGAAGCTTGGTGATCCAGGTATACCCACCATTCCTTGCTCCATAAAGAATAATTATGTCAAAACTGCTTTATGTGACCTTGGAGCAGGAGTGAGTGTTATGCCATTTTCTCTTTACAAGACACTATGTTTAGAAAAACAAATCCCTACAGATATCTCTCTTCAGATGGCTGACAAGTCAACAGCTGTCCCGACTGGTATTTGTGAGGATGTTCCTGTTGAAGTTGCTAATTGCATAATTCTTACAGATTTTGTTGTGCTTGACATGCCCGAGGATGGGAGCATGTCCATTATTCTTGGTAGACTTTTTCTTAAAACCGCATGTGCTATTATTGATTGCTATAAAGTAAAGTTTACCTTCAACGTTGATGATAAAGAACACACAGTGTATTTTCTGAAGAAGATCGACAAAAGGCATGGCCTTAACTCTATAGAGAATATCGAGACCGTGAAGATTGGAGAATGCGATTATCCTCTACATGTGCACCACAAATACAAAACCATTATAGTAGGGAGAATGTCCATTAAAGTAAAGGTGCAATGATCACTTCACAAGAGGTGAAACTTTCTGCTCTACATATCGCCGATTTGTTGGTAAGACTTGACCAACCTTGCTAGATAGGATGTTTCATATATGAAAAAAGTGGAGCTTGTTATGTTTTCATTTGATTTAGCTTTTGTTCTCCTTGCTGTACCAAGTTTTTATATTTTTGAAGCTTCACGTTTCTAACCACTGCTTCATGTTTTCAGAAAGTTTCGCAGCTTTTTGAACTTCGAAATTTTTTCAACAATGAAGTTGAGACTACATGTAGTCCCCATGTGTGGTTTTGGTAATTAATGACAATCCTTATGGACTAATGTTTGCATTGTGATATATATATTTAAAGGAAAGTTACATAGGCAATGCATGAAGAACATTGTTCATCAACACAAATGTATCCATTGTGGCTTGGTAATGAATGATGATTCCAATAAAGCAACAATGGCATCATGGATCTATGGATGGTTGTCCCATGGATAATGATAAGAAGACTGGATGAATTTGAAATGAATACAATCTATTGAAGATCGGATTTTGGGTCTTACGTGTTGTATACAACCTCGGATTAAGATGATTCAAAAAGCAAAGTCATTTTCCTCAACAAGACTGACAATATTCATGTTGAACACTTGTCCATTTGAGGTCATCTTAAGGACTCAATAATTCACGCAATATATCTGTCATGTGTCTTTTGGACTGGACACCACTTGATCATGGAGTAAAGATGTATGTTGACCAAGAGAAATATGAAATATTGAATTCTTGATGTTCAACACTCAATCACTAGGCATGGTAAGAAATTTTCAATTGCGCTTTGAGTTCTAACCCATACGATGTATTCTATATCTTTGAGGGTTAGGTGATTCACATGGGAATGCATCAAGAGAAAGATCACAAGTGCCAATGAGATGATGACATCAAGTGTAATGGTCATCAAGATATACAAGGTCAAGTTCAAGATATCCATCTCAGAGGATTACATGCTTGAAGCTTGCGGATGATCACGTGGTGGTACATGTGAAGATGGCATATAATGTAAAGCTTTCCTCATGCCTTACGAGGAAACTAATTGAAGTCTTCACCAAGTTATGTGACCATATTGGATGAACATATTGAGACAAGCATGACCCCATCATGAAGCTCAAGTGGAACACTCAAGTCAAAGGTATTGTGTCGCGGATCATTGACCGTCGAAAATGATACATGCTCAAGAATGGATTTCCGGAAGCTATAGTATAGTTCTTTTATTATTATTGAGTCATAGGGATCCTGCACTATTAAGATGGGATCAAAGGGGTTTAGTAATGGACTTCCTCAAGTCAACAATTCCTAACTCAATTCCACTCCTATCCTTTGTACCAAAAAGGGGTAATCCAAAGCCAACTCATTCTTCAAATCCTATGGCATATCCTTTAAATACTTTTCACCTTCCATTTTATTTTATCTCGGGTGGTTCTCTATGTGAACATCTTGATCTTTTCAATAGCTTTAAAATAAGCCCAAGATCATCAAAATCGGAGTTCGTATGTAAAAGTTATGCACATTTCAGTATTGAGTTCCTGCTGTTCATTTTCTGGACGGACGGACGTCCGATCCACTGAACGTCCGAAACTTTTCGGAGGTAAAATCCCCACCAAAATTATTGTGTCCAGATAGTCAGTAGGGTTCACTCTTTTGACAGAAGTCTGAACTCGATCCTACGGACGTCCGAAACTCAACGGATGTCCGAAACTTACACAGCCAGACTGCCCCAACGGTCACTTTGACTGTTGGGCTATATATACCCATCTACCAATCCGGTAGAGGGTTGAGCAACACATTGAAGAACACATACAAACCCTAAAAATCTTCCTCTCCTTCCTCCCACACCAAATCTTAGATCCCGGAGTGATTTGTGAGAGTTATTGAGAGAGATTTCACCCATTGATAGATCCACTCCCTCTCCCTCTTTTGACCAAAGCAATTCGCGATTTGAGCAAGTCTTGAGCATTTCCCCCTTGATCTTTTTACTCTTGGAGGTTGGAGACTCCTAGGCGGTAGAAGTGCTCCGATGAGGAATCAACTTGTGATTTTCCCCCCGAAAAGTTTGTGAAGCTTTGGAGGTCGCCTCAAGGTCTACCACTAGTGGTTGGGAATCGCCTTCGTGGTGATATCTCAAGGAGAATAGGGTGAGCCTTCGTGGCGTTGGTGTGCCTTCGTGGTAACACCCACTCTCTCCAAACAGTGAGTAGCATCCCTCCAAGGAAGTGAACATCGGGATACATCCTCGCCTCCGAGTCTACGATTATCTCTAACCCTAGCTCACTACTTGTGGTTTACTTTGTTCACTTGACCTTGCATTCACTATGTATTGTTGTCCTCATTAAATTTTGTTGACTATCATATCGTAGTGATAAGTTTAGGCCAACACATTATACACCGAAATTCATACATACTACTATGGTTCCATATTGTTCCTTGTGTGAATTGGTATATTGTATCTCACATATCCACATCTTGTGATATATATCTTTTGTATGTTTGTGTAACTTACTTGTGCCTACTAGTATCATTATCGTGTTCATATTGTTTAGAATAAAGTTGTTGTTGCACTTAGTTTAGCCTAGTATATTAAGGATTTGTGCTTGTGAAAGTATCCTCTTAGTTTATTTCCGCGTCCGGATATTAACAAATCCATAAAAGGTTTTAAACGCCTATTCACCCCCCCCCTCTAGGCGACATCGTGGTCTTTTCAATTGGTATCAGAGCAAGGTCTATCCTTATTAGGCTTCATCGCCTGGAGAGTAAGATGTCGACTAGTGGTATTGTGCACAATGTCACCTTTGATTTGGATGGCACAAATTATCACGTGTGGAGAATTCGTAAGCTATATCACTTCCGGACCATGGGTCCAAATGTTTTGTGAATTGTTACTATTGGGGCTCATATTTCCAAGGATTGCCTATCTCCATATCTTGAGGATATGCATATTGATTGTGATGCTTTGGGAGCCATTCATCAAGCTATAACATTTGATGTGTTTGAGTCTATTTTGATGTGTAAGACAGCTCATGAGGCTTGGACCAAACTTGATGTTTATGGTGGATCATATCTTAATGAAGCCAATATTTTTCCCATGGAGACAGTTGGGAAAGTCTCGACAAACTCAAGTCATGAAGAGCACCCTATTGCCTCCACCTCCAACTACTTGGTCACATCAACATCTTCCACTTTACCAACATTTAGCTTGTCACAAGGTAATGACATGGTAAGTGGAGAAATCATGTGTGATGATGATGTAGAGATCATTATAGATGATACTTCATGTAGAAATGCTAGCATTGTAGCTTCCATGGACTTGAGCATATCTTGCACCAACTTTGGCATATACTCTTTTGTCAATAATCCATGCATGTCATCTAAAGATTCATTGACATACTCCTGTGATGATATGCTTGATCTTCCATGTTGCCATGGTAAAAATGCTTCAATTTCCTCTAGTTATTGTATGACTAACCATGTAGAGGAAACCAAGAAAAATGTGGCACACTTGATTAACGAAGACCCCTCGTGTCCGGAAAAGTCATCACCGATGCACATGTGCCTCATGGAAAGAGGCAATCATGAGGTATCCTCTTCTCTTAGTGATGATGATGATGATGATTGTGATGAAAATGATGTTGCCATGACCCAAAATCTCTATGATATTGGGAAAACCCTTTGTAGGGTTAACAAGGACACATATAGGATGTTCCAAGATGTTCTTGCCTCCTTTGATAAACGTAATGATTTACTTCATGAAGTGCAAGATAAAAATGAACTACTTGAACATAATATCTTTTTGACTCATCAATCTTTGAGAGACTTGAAGTGTTCAAAAGAAGAGATTGAAGTTTCTCATTATAATCTTAAAGAGAATTTTGAGCACCTTAACCTTGGCTACAAGAACGTCAAAGGAGAGCTCACTAAACTCTCCAAGTCTCATGAGAAACTTCAAGCTACCAATGAGAAGTCTCTTGGTTCTACCTCTTCCTCTCATATTTTCAATGATGCTTGTACTACTAATCCTATTTTTTGTGAAGCATCAATATTGAAGGAGAATGTTGAGCTAAGTGCTCAACTTGATTTGCTAACTAGAAATTATGGGAAATTGGAAGTAATTCATGAAAATCTCTCGAGCACTCATGAGGACCTTCTAACCTCTCATGATAGGCTAAAGTTAGCCCATGAGGCTATGATCACTAAGGTAAAATCTTATGAGTCTCATGTGGACATTAGCATAGATTCTACACGAAATGCCTTGTTGTCATGTTCTAGTCCTTGCAATTTCTCTCTACATGATGTTGCTACATGTTGCGATGATTTTCTCACCATGCCTTGTTGCTCTAATAATGAAGCTTTTATATCCTCTAGCTCTTTTGTCAATACTAACATTGTAGAGGAAAATAAAGAGCTCAAGGCCCAAGTCATTAGTTTGAAGAAATACTTGGAGAAGTGCTATGATGGGAAATCCACACCCAACAATATCTTGAGTGTACAAAATTTCCCTCAAGATAGGTGTGAACATAGTTTTATATCCAACAAGAATAAGTCCAAGAACAATAAGAAGGGACAAGACCAAGTCAAGAATGAGGCCAACATTATTTGCTTCAAATGCAAGAAAGTTGGACACCATGTAAGGTCTTGTCCAATGAAGGAGAAGGCCTCAAGTAAGAAGCATCGTGGGAAGCGTCCTCAAGAACAAACTCAAGATGAAGAAAGGCCTCTCTCCATGATTAACCATGATAATGATCCTCATGTTGAGAGGAAAAAGAAGAAGAGAACGGGAAGAAAATGTTTCTATAATTGTCGTAAGAAGGGACACATATCTTCATCATGTCCCAACGGTATTATCCCTAAGACTCCAATAATAAATGATCATTATTTACTTAGGAAGGATAATGTTGGAATTGTGTTTGCCAAGTTTGTGGGTACCCAAAGTGGTTCGAAGGTGGATAAGACCATTTGGGTTTCCAAACCTATTGTGACTAATTTCTTAGGACCCAACCTTGTTGGGGACCAACAAGCTCTAACTTGATCAATAGGTGATTGGAGAGCATTGGAGACTTGGCTGCTTCATGAAGAAGAAGAAAGTACTTTCACCACAAGTTGTGGTTAATTACTAGTCAAGTGGATTATCATCATATTCATTAATCAAATGCTCCTCCTTGCGGTAACTTGTAGTTACATTGTTTATATTGAAAGTTACTAGCACCATGCATGTGTAGGTTTTGTGCCTAGCATGTGTTTGTATGTTGTGCCTCTTATTATGCTTGATTTGTGGTATTTAGCATATGTAGGTTGCAATGCACCTCATACAGTTGTGAGTGTATGTGTGTGTGTGTGTTGTTTCTAGCCTTTATTTCTTCATTAGTTGAATCTTATTTGGCTCTTTCGTGATATCAATGGATCATCACATTATGGGGGAGTGTTATGTTTACACATAGCACAAACCTTGAATGTGTATATATGTGGAATGCCATCTAGAATTATTTGTACAATATTATCTAGCATAGTCTGTACTCACAATGTAAAATGTGCATCCATGCACAACTCCTAGAAATATCTCATAAATTGGGTCTCATTTGACACATGTGGATAATACATGAACTGTCACATTATGGGGGAGCGGTATGCTATGTGCATACCCCAATACTTAAAGACGTGAATAAATTAAATAATGCCATTTAGAATTCATATTTGAAATTATCTTAGATCTGTGTGGCTTGCATTGTTTTGTTTGAGTATGATATTCTTGTGCGATTTTTCCATTATCTATCATAAAAATCTTAGATGGGAAATTGTTTGATTCAATTCATTCCAATTATGGTTATGCATGGTTATCTATATAATTGGAATATTAAGAATCTCCTATACATGCATTGTGGTTAATTATAAACTCTCATCATATGCCTTATATATTGAAGTTGATCTTGCGTATCGTTGAAATCTACCACCAAGTATTATTCTAGATACCATTAAACTGGGTATTCCTTCATGTTGTAGAATTAGTAGATCATCTTCGTCTTGGCCTTTGCTTCAACTTATATTTTACATCTTGCCGAGAAATCCATTTGTCTCCCAAATGTTCTCCTGTGCCTTTCCTCATGTTCATATTCTTAGTTTTGGAGTCCAAAATCCATTCTCAGGATATTGTAAACTTGTAAAGAGTTGTTCAATTTCTAACTCCCAAGTAATATAAGCATCAGGAATATATCTATCCTCAAAATTCTTAAGATCCATTTTCAGTTTAGGAACATGTTCATCATCGCATACCTAAGGGGGTGGTTGGTGTCGACCGTGTTGAATGTTGGGACGTGGACGTCCATCCTGTTGTTCATAGTACGCTTCCTGTTCCACCTCCTCCTCGTAATCACCCTCGTAGTCGTTGTACTGGCCGACGTCATAAGCAGTAGCAACAACAACTGTAGCAGCAGGAGCACCAATATGTCGTGCACGTCGTTGAAACGGTGGCTGTGCCGGAGCGGCAGCAGGCTGTGGAGGGAGGTGTGCGCTTAACTCAGTAAACTTGGCGTCAAACTTGGTGTCGATCATCTTCTCCACGCCATGAATCGCCTCTGCAAATCTGTTCTCAATGTAATGCACCTGTTCAGTCATCATACGTGCAAATTTATCATGTAGCTCCTGGTTTGTCATTTTCTCCCAATCGGGCGCGTCTGCCACCTCTTCACCGTGTGATCCTGGCATGGTTAGAAGAGATAGAAAACACACAGAAATATGATCCTACTCCTACTAATGGGATGTGGTGTGGTGGAAAGCACAAATCCGTCAAGATTTTCTTTTGTTCTTACCGATTCTTACCTAGCAGCAGGTGGTGATGTACAACCAACGGGTCAAGACTCTCAAAGATGTGGAAGAGCGATCGCGAGGAGGTGTCAAAACGCACGATGTAGAATATATGTGGAGCTGTAGGAAGGCTGAAAAGTATGGTAGCAAAATCTCAACAGTAATCAAGACAGAGATGCAAAGTTGAATAGACACTCAACGTCGGTACTGTGCTGATCCTAGGCAATACCGTACTAGAGACGCGAGCCTAAAACACCAACGAAAGCGCAGCGCGGCACGTAAACAACTGAGAAGCACAGTCTGAATTTTTTTCTCTGTTTTTTTTGGAAATCACCCCCTTCTACGTACGACAAAAATTTGGTGAAATCCGACTCTAACAACTCAAAACTAAACTAGGTCGTGGTGGTGTATATGGACTCAGATTGGCGGAACGTGGTGGCGTATATGCACTCAGACTGGCGGAACATGGTGGTGTACATGGACTCGGATTGGAGGAACGTGGTGGTGTGACTACTGTGCGGCGGCGGCGTGGCAAACTGTGATAAGAACTCGAAACTCTAAGGGAACTAGACTCAAAATCAGCAACTTGACACAACGATGCAACCGCAAATTCAACAAAGCAAGTACTGAAAAGAAAACTGGACAAAGGCTAGGACTGTTGTGGGACGTGATGATCTAACCCTAATTTTTTTGGCTTTTTCGTGGACTGTAGGTATGAAGAACATAACTAATCTAGACTACGAAAAACTGGTAAATCTCACGGATCAACCTGGAAATCTGATACCACTTGATACAGGCGAAGGTGTCCCGATGTTTCGATGAGATGGTGGAGATCGATTCTAGTGGAGACGACTTGCACGACCCGACTACGAACGTGCGAAGACGTTGCGCCTTAGAGATCGCTAAACCAACTCCGAGAGGTTAGTGATCCCGCGGATGCACGATCAACATGACCACGAAGGTCTAATTCCTGCAAGCAATTGACAAGAACAAGCAAGAACTAAGAATTGCAATCTAGATATTGCGAATATAAGGTTCCAATGCGGTATTGGCCTGGTCGGATGACACAAACGAAGAGCTCGAAGTTAGTGCTATGGCTAACTTAAATCTAATTAAAGCCCAAGTCTAAATGACACCCTAAGGGCCGTATATATGGGGGAACAAAGGGGATTTTGGTGACCCCTTTGTAGGTGCGGTCCGAAAACAACCATAACTAGGTTTCCTCACACATACTGTAAGGCCCGATATGCGGTACTGTTCCAGATCTAGGTATTTCCACCCAGATCCGGGGACGAAACACATATCGGTCCCTCCGCGACATATGACAAAACCATATGCCCCGGATTTCCAACATGATATCACAACATTACAGATACAAGGATACAACATCTCATACAATCGGCATACAACTGCCTCAAATACAATACAACAGCAGGAGATATATGTCTGAGTACAGACTACAACCAAATGCCTACTGGCAAAGAGAAAACATCGATCCCATAACCACACGGTTCCAGGCCCTCCGCCGGGATCCGCCTAACTAGTCGTCGTCGAGTCTCTACGTGAAACGTCGATCACCATACCTGTTGTCGATCAGAACCCTGAAAAGAGTTTGGGGTAGTATCATGAGTACAGAAGTACTCAGCATCCAACTGTAGTGGTCAACTGACCTAGCAAGGACTTCATCACTCGTCATTCTAGGACAACTAGTAGTTTACGGTAAGGAAGGGGTAAGTGGTGAGGTTGCTGCCGCACTAGCATTTATAAAGTGGCTAACGATCTAGAGAGTAAGGTAAGAAGCCAAGCATTCGATGAGGAATCGCCTCCAACAAGTCTTGCTATCATCTACTACGCAAACATAACACCTATCCTATCCTTGTCCTCCTCTTCGCATCCCAACGAAGAAGAAGCAGTCAAGGCACACACATACGTTGATCAGGTTATATTAATATTATCTCAGTTGTTGTTGTCTATGAACAAGGAGTAGGTCACAAGTCGTCCATAACCGTGGACACGGCTTCTCGAAAAGATTTAACCCTGCAGGGGTGTACCAACTGCCCATTACAAGGCTCCGCACGCACACCCATCTCTCTCAGTTGCTACCCATGATAGGCAACCATTTTATGATTTAGTCCCAAGAGATCCGGAACGAAAGGTCCCTCTAACTAACAACGCACAAATCCGGGTGGCCCCCGGTGAGTCGACATCCAACTCAAAAGCCGGCCGCGCTCTCGAATCGGCCTCTACCGTCTGGATGAGGTCGGGTTAGTTGCCCAAACAGATGTGGACAACCCCCTAGCTCCCTGGGGTGGACCAACAAGAGAAACCATGTCTCTGCTGGCCCAAGTTGTTTGAAATCTGCTGGTCGCGGACCAGTCACACACACGTTTCAAATAGTAAATCAGCTTGGGCCACCACTAGAAATGTTTGAAGCTAGGTAGGTAAGAAAAGGGGACCCCATAAAATCCCAAACGCGGTTAGGCACGCTCAGTCTTAAAACCAATACCCGGAACTCGGATCCTAGGTGACTCGAATGGAACAAAGCGTCGGGGCGGGATAGCCTAGACCTTCCATCCTTCGTCGAATATAGTCAACATTATAATAGTCATATCATCAACAGCAATATAATAATGTGATATCCCAAACCCAGGAGTAACAGGGTAACATCGTAGCATCCTAAGCATGCATACTAAGCAGGGGCTGAGCAACGAGCAAAGTAACATAGCAGTACAAGGTTTGCTGGGAAGGGACATGGCTGTATCGGTTTGAAAGAGGCTGTAAAACATGTGGTAGGATCAAACATCGAGCCCATCCTAGACTAGCCTGCAAACCGCTGGTTGAAATAGAATGGATCATAAGTAATGTATAGTCCTTGCCTGTTGATAAGTCGGGTTCCGAAGGTGTAGTCGGTCGTAAGCTCGCATCGCCTCCGAGAGTATCCGCGGGAGCACACAAGAGGGAAAACACTGGAAAGCAATCAACGAGCAAGCATCTATTACTACGGAGCAAACAAGATCAAGCATCAAAAAGAAGGCAACACGAGACATCACACCTACCGTCGAGAGCGGTTACTAACAATTTAAGTGGAGTACTCGTCACACACTACGATACCGCACGTTTACGGTGGTTCAAGTTGTTTAGCTACAGGTGATCAACCAACGGTTATTAACATGGAAACTCAAGCAATCATGGCATAGCACACAAACATGGAAAGAGGTGAAGCACAAAGAAACTATCTATGCTAGTCAATTTAAGTGAGGCACAACCTAAACATGGCATAACACTAAGTGTCACACGATGATTAAAACATTTGGTACTGTTCTGTCCTAAACCATATTTTAGGTTGGTTCACAACAGCAAAAAAAATCATAAACACAAAGTACACGAAAAACTAATCAAGTTACATATAAGGCACACTCCAAACGGAGTTACGGTTAAAAAGATACAAGCAAAACAAGTTACGGGCACAATCTGCCAACATCACGAAGCACACTTTAGAGAAATTCATAAACAGGTTAAACAATGCAAACATGCTCACAAATGATATGAAATTAAACTAGACATGACAAGTAAGGCATGGTAAAAAGAATCATGCAAAAAGACATCATAGATCAAAAGATATTAAGCAAACAACATGCATCGTGACGTTACAGACTTAGAGAAAAACAGAGGTGGCTGTCAAAAACAGCAGCATAGAAACTTTGGAGCACAATATCTATATGACCAGGAATGCTAACATGAAGATGCAATACATGTAATGAAAGTAGACATGATGCTTAACATTATGCAATTGGAATCACTCAATTCCGATAAACGGTCGCGACACTCTCGTCGACCGAAGTTGCAATAAAATAACAGTTTCAGCAACAGCAGCACAATAACATCAGGATCACCACTTTGGAGCAAGATTTAATATATCTAAAGCAGTCAAACACGACAAGTTAAAGAATTGAAATGAAGTACACATGATGCTTAACACATAGGAGAAAGAATCAAAGCAATAGGCCTCATGGATGAGTCACAATCATCATGCGAAGTTGCAACAAAATAATAACAGCAGCACTTAACAGGAAAAAGTAGCAGTTTAACGGCCTGATGCCCACTTTAGCACACAATTACAAAATCAAGATGAGATCAAATGAAAAAACTTTCTACATACGAATTCTAGAGCATGAAAAACTGAGCAACTTTCGTTTTGGGGGCACGTTCATCGGAGCTACGGTTTAACGGGAAACTACCGCGCAAAAACAAATCAGCAGCAATAAACCTGGGACTTAGCAGAAATTTAGTACAAGAAAGAAAAAAAACAGAGACTAAAAAAAAAGGGGGGCCTCACCCACATGGGCTGGCCCATGAGGCACTGGACAGGGAGGTCGGCTGGCTTGGGGCGAGCAGGCCGGTGGCTGGACCTCTGGCGTTGTTGGGCCGCCTGGGCTGCACCGGCCCAGGGCGCCTGGCTGGAGGCGGTGGTGAGCTCGGGCTCCCCCGAGCAGGAAGAGGAGGCGGCGACCGCCGGTGGGCACGCCGGCGAGGGGCGCGGGGCATTGGCTGGCCGGGAGAGGCGAGGAGGCGGCGGATCCGGTGGCTCCCTCGCCAGATCCGGGGCGGCGGCGGCCGTTGGTGGTGCGCGGGAGCGGCTCCGGCTCGGGCGAGCTCGGGCGAGCCGGCCCCATGGCGACGCGGCGGCGGCCCCTGCAGAGAGAGGAGGCGGCGGGGGTGAGAGAGGGAGAGGTGGAGAGGAGGAGAGGTCCGGCTGCGGGCAGTGGGGTGCGGCGGCGCGCGGCATCTGGGCTGGCGGCGGTGAGGCGGCCGGCGTGGCCGGAGGGAGGCGGCGGCGCCCGGTGCCTCCACGGGCTGGCTGCGGTTGGTGAGGAGAGAGGAGAAGTGGGTGGCTAGATCCGATCTGGGCCGTCGGATCTCCGGATCTGACGGTCCAGAACTCATTGGGCAGAAAAGTGAGCAAAATTGGGGGCGTGGCTGCAAATTTTGGACTAGGGAAATCCTAGAAATGGGTGGGAGTGTGGTGGTCTTTATATAGCCCCGGTGGCTGGCAGTTTGCAAAAACATCTCCGGTTTTTCTCTCGCGCGCGCGGTGCTCACGTTTCTGACCGCCGGGGGTCCGCGATGCCTCCGATTCGGGTAAAACTTCGAACTGCGCGATCAGCGCGTCGAGCCGGAGGCGTTCACCTCACGCTGGAACCGTTCCGAGAACACTTTCTGGCGCGCTATAAAAATATCCCATTTAATTATTAAACGGGGTTTTTCGTTCTGTTGGCTTCGGCTGGCCTCGTGCGGTTTTCGCGACGGTGATCGGGCGAAACCCGGTGTCGCAAAGGTCGAGTGTCAGGGTGGCAAGGGTCGGTCTCCGTCCAATACGAGTTAAGAGGGGAAAATAATCGCCGATCGATAAATCGGGGATGCAAACACCGCAACAAATCAGACAATCAAACAATTCACACGGAAAAAAAATAATTTTTGTGAAAACTGGGCTGTTACAGATACGGACTCTAAAAACAACCTATAAGGTGGTATTTCGAAATTACATGGGCCCAGCCCAATATTAAGGTGACGCGGCAACTATAATTGCCCTTGGACGAAAATAATGAAGTGGCATCTCGTGTATTTCGTCCAAGCCTTCATGCACTCCTTATGGTGGCTTCAAAGTGCGAAAATCACCACTGGAATCTCCATTGTTCTTTCCCGCGCGCTCACCTTCTTCTCCATGCTTGATCCCGCTCCAATGACCATCCTTATTGTTCATGCTAGGTCCTTCATTCATAAGAAAAACAAAAGTAGCTAATTTAGGCAGCATCATATGTTCATGAACATTAGAAGGATTCGCAAGAAACGAAAGTACCTGATAATTTAGTTGACGTGCGCGTGCTCTAGTAACAGGTCCAATATGTGTAGTTGGTGAGGATGTGGGTGTAACATTAGTAGGGATGTCCTCATCATCATGAGTATATTTATGTTCTTGATCCTATCTATGAGTTGTATGCACCTATTATGGTCCGGAACCGACGATCCCAAAGGTGACAGCTTGGGACACCAAAGGGGATGGACTATAATTTGAGGATTGCATGTATCCATTGAGTTTAATGCTTTGTTTTGGTGCTCTTTGATAGGAGCACCTTAATCTCCATAAGTTCCTTTTGGCCCCATTTGTAGCGGGATGGTAGGACAAAAGATGTTGTGCAAGTTCTTATTGCAAGAACGCACAACTACCTACGGGATACATGCCTAATGTTTTTTATTTTCCTAGATGATCCTTGCTTTTCTGTGTGCCTTGCCCCGTGTTAATATCTATTACATGTTCACTCTCATCCAACCAGTGCCCAAGCATCCATCTCCCTAGCCTATAGTGTTTTAATCATGCTGGTAACTAGTTGTTACTTCCGTTGTTTTTACTTTCGCCGTTGCCACTACCACTATCATATCACCGTTGCTATTAATATTTTGTTTCAAGAAAGTATATTTCAGGTGCGGTTCAATTATCTTCTATCCACTTGAAAGAGATATAACCTTGAAAATATGTTTAATGTATATGTTTTGTGCTCATTGGTTCACTGATTGTGATAGTGTTGGCTTTATGCGATGTATCCATATATATACATATTTGTTATCTAGCTAGATCAACCAACTGATTAGCCAAGCGATCCCATTTTTACCAAAATCAGAAAAATTCCTACACTCTCCATATCGGACGGTCCGAGCTCCATCTCGGACGGTCCGACATGACCTAAAAATACTATTGATGCCCAGCGCCGTATTCCGGACGATCCGAGTTCGTGTCCGTACGGTCCGGGCGAAGCCCGGTCGTCTAGCCCCTTGCAGTAGTCATGTCCCCTAACAACCCGTGTCGGTCGTCCGACTTGGCGTTCGGACCATCCATCCACACGTTGGACTGTACGACTTGGAATCCGGACGTCCGACGTCCTCGTGTCTATAAATGTGCGGCCAAACCCTGAGCTTCCAGTAGACACCATGACATCATGGTTTGGTTCTTCTTTATTCATATGTTGAACTATGTGTGTAATCAGGTGTTTATTCATCACTTTGATACAATTTGGACAAAATGAATTATGGTTGATTTTATTTAAGTGTTCATCTTTTATATATTCTACTGTCTAAATTATACCTTATTGGATCTTGATATGCTAAGTGCATGCATGCTTACATATATGTGTATCTTCATGCCATGCTTGCTCTATTTTGATCCAAGATATTTAGGGGAAACTCCATCAAACCTTGACGACTAAGATGTTCATACATATTCATATTCACATACTTAAGTGGAGTATGCCTTATGAATTGTAGTTATGCTAACCACTCTGGACCCAATAAGATTGGGAACCATATTGTACTTAAATGGTCTCAGGTGCATTTGAGGAATGTTGAGTGATTGGCTTCTTAATTGAGACGGTGGTGCTTTCATGAGGAACCAGGAGTCAAGCCATAATATGTTATTGATCTACAAACCTCATTCCAATGCCATCACGGTAACATGAATTTATTGCAAGCATATATATATATATAATGTGGTCAACCTTGTGTAGGTTCAATCATGGCATGATTACTTGTTGCTAAAAGTGTGTTTCTTACATGTTCTTACAAGAAAATTTTTGTGATATGAGGCATTTGGGAAGTTGCATATAATGGGAAAGTTACCCCAAAATTAGTCATAAGGAAATTTATTGCGTATCAATTCCTCAAATGTGCTCTCATATGCAATATTGATGAAATTATAGAAACACTCTAATTTCTCGAAGTATGTGCTTTCTTGATTATAAATTCATGGTTATTCAAATGAGATCAATTTGTGCCATGTGCCATGTTCCATGTGTCATGTTTCATGTGTCATGTGCCTTGCTGTTATGATAGGATCAAACTTGTGTAACAATGGGTTCACATATGGATATCATGTCGCTATCAATTGTAACTATCTTTTATATGTGAGTTTCTTTGTGTATTTCCACTTAGGAACTTATATACATAAGAAAGTTCATATATTCCCTTCTTATCATCTACCCTTTGCCGACCACTTAGTTTGTTCATTTTTTTTCTTTGGTGGCTTCGGTAGAAGGGTGTTATGTGAGTGCTTGTATGTCTTGCATATTCCTTTTGCACTCATGTGTGTTAATGTATTCCTCATATGTTGGTACCTTATATTGATCCACATTTAAGGTTGAGCTTCTCCATGCGTTCCTTATAGAATATGTGCATTTGATTTCACTCATAAATTGTAATATGCACACATTATGGTGGTCTCATACCATATGGGTTTCTCTAGATCTTTCCTTCCATTTTGGCATTTGTTGCCAATGGGGGAGAAGTTTAGAGGTTTAGTGGTTGAGGTCATTCATGCATATCTATCAGTGTTATATATGGTTATGGCATGAATGAGCTCATATATACATGGTCAACCTATGCAATGAAATTCAAGTTCATTCACACATGCATATATTATGGGGGAGTTTTCTCTATATATTATGGTTCTACGAACATCAAGTTCTTGTGTAGTGATACACCTGAAACGTATCTACTTTTCCAAACACTTTTGCTATTGTTTTGACTTTATTCTTGCATGATTTGAACGAAACTAACCCGGACTGACGCTGTTTTCAGCAGAGCTACCAGGGCCGTTTTCTTTTGTGCAGGTTTCTGGATATTTAGGTACACTGGAAAAATCCCAAAAAATTATATAAAAAATCAGCGTTTCGGAAGCTTCCGAAGATCCAAAGGGGGGCCACAGGGCAGCCAGGGGGCAGCCAGGAGGGTGCCTGGCGCGGCCCAGCCCCTAGCCCCGCCACCTGCCCTCCTGGTTGGGTCCCACACCCCCTGGTGACCTACCTTGGCCCCTATTTATTCTCCCGACGAGGAAACCCTGAAACATAAGTCGCTTTTCCCATCTACGTCGCGGAGCCGCCGCAACCCTTTGTTCTTCCTCGGAGAGCTAACCTGGAGGCTGAATTGGCCTCCGGTGAGGGGGAAATCGCCGCCATCGTCATCATCATCGCCTCTCCATCACCCCTCCATGACTTCTCCTCTCATGTGTGAGTAATTCCCTGCTGTAGGCAAAGGGGATGGTAGGGATTGGATGAGTTAGACCATGTAATAGTTCAATCAGATTGTTGGGGGCATGTTGCATATCATCTACTTGGTGTTTATCATCTCTGTTACAACTTGTTTCTCTTAATGCTTGTCACTTTGGGCCTGAGTGCCATGATTTCAGATCTGATCACCCTTTTGCTTCTTAAGTGTGTGGTGTTCTTGATCCTATCTATGAGTTGTATGCACCTATTATAGTCCGGAACCGGTGATCCCAATGGTGACAGCTTGGGACACCAAAGGGGATGGACTATAATTTGAGGATTCCGTGTATCCATGAATTGTTAATGCTTTGTTTCGGTGCTCTTTGACAGGAGTACCTTAATCTCCCTAAGTTCCTTTTGGTCCCGTTTGTAGCGGGAGGGTAGGAAAAAAGATGTTGTGCAAAGTTCCTATTGCAAGAACGTACAACTACCTTGGGATACATGCCTGATGTTTGATATTTGCCTAGATGATCCTTTGTTTTCTGTGAGCCTTGCCCAAGTTAGAATCTGTTACATGTTCGTTCTCATCCAAGCAGCGCCCAACCATCCATCTCCCTAGCCTACAGTGTTTTCTTTCCTGCTGGTTACTAGTTGTTTACTTTTGCTGTTTTACCTTTGCTGTTCAACTATCACTATCACCACTATTATCATAACCACTACCACCACCATATCGCAGTTGCTACTAATACTTTTGTGCACGCAAGTGTTTTTTCAGGTGCGGTTGAATTGAAAACTCAATTGTCAGAGCCTGTACGTATTATTTGTGTCCCCAAGTGTCGAATCAATAAATTGGGTTATCATGCCCGCGAAGACTATCTCGATCCCCTCCAGTTGAGGGTTATCAAGTACTATTTTATGGCGCCGTTGCCGGGGACCATAGCTTTATTTCCAGGTCCACTCGAAGTATCCTACCTGCTGCACGTTATCCACTATGGGTAAGAAAGGAGACCCTAAAGTTCCGATCTTACCATCCCGTACGAGACGAGGTACTGCTCTTAGCACTAGTGCTAAACTTGATTCACCTTCAGTTATGAGCCAATTTGATTCACCTCAGTTACATGCTACTTCTGCTGAGTCTAAAAATATGTCAGATACTTTTGATGATGCCTCTACTATCTTTGAGACTACAGGTTCACTAGGTTCTTTTATTGAAGAACAAATTGCTGCTGCTGCCCGATTCTTGGGTGTTGAAATTCCTATTACCCAAACACCTATTGGAAAAATTCATAACCTTACTGGCCTTAAGGAGAAACTCCTTGAGGACGATTATGTTATACTTGATGATGATTTATGCAGGGAACTTAATGAATGTGTTGATTTCGACCCTACTACTATAAAGAAGTTGCTAGCAAAGAATTCCCTAAAGAATAAGGTTACTCCTGATCCTACTTTTGCTACGTCTCCTATACACATCACTGATCCTGATTATGATTTCTCTGTTGACCTTTCACTTATATCCACAGTTGAAGCTGATCCCTTTTATGGCAGAGAAAATGATGATGCTATCGGGCACCTGACCAAACTCACTGAGTTAGGCGGCTTGTTTACCACAGATGAAAGGATTCGGAACTTTTATGTGACCAAGCTTCTTCCTTTTTCCTTGAAAGGAGATGCTAGAGCATGGTACGACGCACTACCATGTGGTTCCATTCAGAGTCCTCAAGATATGGCTATATCTTTCGTTGATAAGTATTTTCCTGCTCATATGCAACATGCTGCTTTACAAAGAATTTATAACTTTAAACAGTTGCAGGATGAGCATCTCCCTAAATCTTGGGGGAGATTTTGCAGTTTGCTAAAGGCTAGACCGGGACATGAAATCCCTAAAAATGAATTACTTGATATATTTTATGCTGGTCTAACTGATGAGTCTAAATCCGACCTAGATAGTTGTGTTGGTTGTGTTTTCAGGCAAAGAACACCGGACGATGCGGAAGAATTGATGGGAAAGATTGCCAAAAACCATGAAGATTGGTCCGTGCCTGAACCACCTCCACCACCAAAGAAGAGGGGCATGCTAGTCCTAAGCCTGGAAGATATGCAAGAAGCAAAGAAGTCTATAAGAGAGAAAGGTATTAAAGCTAACGACGTGAAGAATCTACCTCCAATTGAGAAGCTGTGTGAGCCTACCACTCACCCACCTATGGTAGAAGTACACTCTCTTTTAGATTTCAATGAAAGTGACATCCCTAAAGGTAAACCTCCTGCCGAATGTTTAGATGAGCTTAATAATTTTATTATGAAGCAGAATCACTTCAATGAGAAGGTACAAGGTCAGTTGCATGATAATACTCTTGCTATCAAAAGTTTGCTTGATGTTCTAGGTAGAACAGTTAATGATGTTAAATGTCTTGTGAAGCATTTTCATATGGTTCAAACTCAGCTTGAACAAATTTCTAATGTGCAAAAAGATATTCTTGCTAATAATGCCAAACATGACAATTTACAAGCCTACGGTATAAAGACCCGGGGTGGTACACACACCGAGGACCCTCTCTATCAAGAGGGGCATCCAAAGAGGATCGAGCAAGATTCTCAAGTGCAAGAAGAAGAAATTGTTAGCTCCCCAAAGAAGAAGAAGAAGAAAAACAAGGAAGCTGAAAATTCCAATGATCCTATAGAAGAAGAAGAACAAGTTCTGGATCCAAACAGCATATCTACATCCGATGCTGAGACTGAAGACGGTGCTGAACCTGAAAAAGATACTGAAAAGAATGATCCACCCGAGGTTCGTGAACAAGAAGCACCCGATAAACGTAAGAAGTACACTAGAGAAGACTTCCTTGCAAGGAGACACGGGAAGGAACGAGAACCATGGGTACAGAAACCCATGCCTTTCCCAAGCAAGTCCTTCAAATCCAAGGAAGAAGAGCACTACAACAAGTTTTGTGAGTGGATGAAACCTCTTTTTCTTCAAATTCCTTTGACTGATGCCATTCAATTACCTCCTTACTCAAAATATATGAAAGATATTGTTACTAATTAAAGAAAAGTCCCTAATGAGGCAATATCTACTATGCTTGCTAACTACTCTTTCAGTAGCAAGATTCCTGAGAAGCTCGGTGACCCAGGTATACCCACCATTCCTTGCTCCATAAAGAATAATTATGTTAGAACTGCCCTATGTGATCTTGGTGCAGGAGTGAGTGTTACGCCCTTCTCTCTCTACAAAAGGCTTTGTTTAGAGAAACTAATTCCTACAGATATCTCTCTACAGATGGCCGACAAGTCCACGGCCGTCCCGATCGGTATTTGTGAGGATGTTCCTATTGAAGTTGCCAATTTCTTAATACTTACTGATTTTGTTGTGCTTGACATGCCCGAGGATGGGAGCATGTCCATTATCCTTGGTAGACCTTTTCTTAACACAGCAGGTTCCATTATTGATTGCAATAAAGGGAAGGTTACCTTCAACGTAAATGACAAAGAACACACGGTGTATTTTCCGAAGAAAATCGACAAAAGGCATGGCCTTAACTCCATTGAGAATATCGAGACCGTGAAGATTGGAGAATGGGATTGTCCACTACATGTATACCACAAATACAAAACAATTATGGTGGGGACAATGTCCATTAGAGTGAGAGTGCAATGATCACTCCATAAGAGGCGAGACTTTCTGCGCTATATATCACCGGTGTGTTGGTAAGACTTGATCAACCTTGCTAACTATCAAGTTTTATATAGGTAAAAAGTTGATCTTGTTATGTTTTCATTTCCTTTAGTTTTTATTCTCCTTGCTGCACCAAAGTTTTTGTGTTTAAAGCTTCACCTGTTCTAACTTTTGCCTCAAGTTCATGAAAGTTTTTGCAGCTTTTTGAACTTTGAAAAATTCTCTACAGTGAAGTTGCCTAGAAAATTCCAAAAAATTATATTCAAAATTTCCAGGTAAAAAGCCATCGGAGAGTACCTGTGGCTGACCAGGGGGGTCCACCCCTGGTTCAGGAGGCCAGGTGGCGCGGCCCCGCTCCTGGCCACGCCACCCACCCTCCTGGGGCCCACAGGCACCCCCTGCTGGCATCTCTTCTTCCACTCTCTCTCTTTCACCCCGAAAACTCGTGTTCTTGCTCTGGTTTCGTGTTCTTGCTGTTCTTGAGCATGGAACTTCGATCTCCCTCTACAACCAGTCATCTGAGCTTAAATTTTGAACAAATACTCTCTGGTATGTGACTCCCTCACCCCTCCAATTAGTTTTCTAGTTGGTGGCTTCATTAGTGAGTATTTAGTGGTTCTTGGGGCTGTTTAGTTGAGCTTAAATGTTAGTGTAGAAATTTATTTTTCAAGTTTTTTTGCTAGTTTGAGCCTTGGTTAAGTAAGTAGAATGTTTTGCCCAAACTAGTTTTGCTTAAATCTTTGTTTTTATGAATTGTTAAAAATTTCAGAAATGGAGAGGCTAGGAAAGTGGCTTGGGAAGAAGAAGCCCGAGCACTCTAGCCGTGTTACGCGTTCCGCAGCTTCACCTTCAACCACAAGGGTGAGCTATAATGAGGATATCGTACCCATGGAGATGTTGGACGCGTCACCCGCGAGAGCTATGGCATTTCCATGCAAAGATTTCATGGAGGATGCCGGCTCACGAGAAGAGTTCTATGCTATGTGTGCCAATGCAGGTTTGACACGGCTTGTTACAAGCCGTGTACCACAGTGCGAGACACTCACCGCTATTTTTGTTAACAGTTTTAGGTTTTATCCTGATAATGATACTGTGGTGTTTCGACTTTATGAAAAATTGCTGACCATGCCTATGAGTAAATTTTGTGAAGCTTTAGGTTTTCCAGGCTTGGTCGAGAAGAGGAAGAGGAAAAATGTCCAAACTGTTGCACTCAACACCCTCCTCGACACGTTCTGTAGCACTAAAGTGAGGGCATCCAACCGTCAGAAGATTTCCAACATTATGTTCCCTCACCTCAGGTATTTCGCCTATTATATTGCTAGAGGAGTGTTGGCTCGAGACAACACGAGCATCACTTCCACGCCTAATATTGCTATCATGGCAAATGCCCTCTCAGGGAAGCACGAGTATCATGTGGGTTCGCTTATTGCAAAACGCCTTGCTACTAATAGTAACAAGGGGGGTCTCTTTGGTGGCGTCTATGCCACACTTCTTTTGCAGCTTCTCCAAGGAGAACCGCGCCCAGATGATACAGTCTTTCCTTTTGTTAGCCTTGACTTGGCTGCCATGAAGAGGCATTTCTTTGTTACTAGGACCTCTGACTGCTACGCACTTGATTATATTTTGCGGTTTAAAGACGGTGTGGAACGCACTGTCCGTCTACCTGCACCACTTGTGTTTGATTTTTCTCGCAGGAACGGATTTCGCTTTTCAGTTACCGAGTTTGAAGAAATCACGGGAAGATACCAGTTTCACGACCCCAAGGAGGGGGTCGAGCCAGATGGGGAGGAGCACGTGGTATATCCACCAGTTCAGGAGGAGACCGTCACCCCCTAGGGTGAAGGGTCTTCCTCTAGATGGGGGGCTGGACCTTCCTCTTCCACGTGGGAGGATCCGAGGACTTCAGTGTACGCACCGGAGGGCTCATACAATCCTTGCGATTACCATTACCCCGGAGCTGGAGGCTCCACGGGACCGCAGTAGAAGATCCCAACTTAGGACAAAAGCCTAAGCTTGGGGGAGTACGTGCTCTCCTCCCCTTTCCATTGTATCTACCATTGGTTCGCCTTTATCTTTTTGCAAGTTTTTTCCTGTTCTTCTTTGTTCATTTAGTTTGCAAAAACCCCAAAAATATTTCTCCTTTCTTTTGCTTTCCTTTAAACCATTAAAAACCCCAAAAATATGTTTCCTTTGCTCTTTAGTTTGCTTTGTTTTCAGAGTTCAGCTCAAAGTCCGTGATGGCATTTGATTACACTTTCCTACGTTCGATCGTGCAAGTGACAAGGCAGTAATGACGAAGATCGACGGAAGGGAGGCAACAAAGAAAGTCGGTATGAACTCTTTTCGTTTCTGCTTTTGTATATATGCCCGTACTTATGACTAGAGACCAGCTTGTAGCGACATAGTGCTATGTTTACAATTCTTTCCCAGTGGTTCATGCTTTCTTCGTGGTTAGTCTCAAATAGCTAGAGTTTATAATGTGTTGCTTAAAATGATTGACATGCATTGCATTGTTCATGGTGTGGCATATTGAAGTGGTATTTCCCTCCGGGGGATTCTTGGATTGACTTGGCGCATGTTCACGCATGTTAAGACTAAAAAGTTTGTTATGCCTTGATGATCTTTTTACTTCAGGGTGAGTTATATCACTTTCATGCCCGATTCAATGTTGCTTTGTCGCTCTGCATGATTATGACTGTTATGCTCTCTAGTTGGTCGCTTCCCCGTCTTTTGCTAGCCTTCACTCGCACCAAGCGGAATTCTGCTTGTGCTTCCAAACTCCTTTTTAAACCCAGTTGTTCCATTTGAGTCCACCATACCTACCTATATGTGGTATTTACCGGCCACTCCTAACTTAGACTTTCATGTGCCATCTCGAAATGTATTCAAAAGCTTCCCCTTTGTAACCGTACAAGCTCATGGTGCGGTGAAGGGAAATCAGTATCTTTCATGCCAAAAATATTTTGACGGAAGTTTTAACTAGTCAAGAAAGAAAAAAATATGAGAGTTACACCTCCCCCATACTTGATGCTGGAGTGAAATGGACCAAATGCTGCTTATGATAGATGGAACGATACCCTCCTTCCATCCTTGAGGCAAAATAAAAGGTTCCGTAGACCATCAAAGGACTTATGGATAAGGGAATATGTGTAAGCAAAAGGCATTAATATGGTTGGCATGGGAGATATTGAGAGACCTTTACCGTTCACCGTTGACTGGAAAGTTGCACCTCTCAAAAGAGTTTTATCTCTGTTTTCAAAACCAAGAGTTCTGGCACATGTTTAGTCTTTGCTTCCTTTCACGGGTTTTCAACCTTGCCATCAACATCCACGGTTCGAGAGTCTCCACCTTCCTTTCTCCAAAGCACCGACTATGAGAGCATAATTTTCATTCTTAGTGTAACGTGAATTGTCCCAAAGTATCACATTGTCTTCTCCATGCTTGTGATGTTTCTTACTTTGAGTTCTGAGTTCTAGTCTCCTTTAAAACTCCGGAGGAGTTTCTGCATTTATGTTTTGCTTCACTCGTGGAGGCTAGCGAGTTACCACTTTGATATGTTCATGCTATGTGCATTGCGATCTTGAATAAATTTTCAGCAGCATATTATTTACTTTTTGTTTGTTTGTGACTGATTACATGAAAGAAGGATTGCTTCGTGCATTGTCCTTGTAGCATGGTGTCAAAACTTGCTAAACTCTTTCGTAGTACATGCTTATTTAATCTAGTGAAGCAAAAGAGTTAGTCAAAGTTTTCTTTGTCGCGTCCAGTTCGTTGAACTTAATTGCTTGAGGACAAGCAATAGCTAAGCTTGGGGGAGTTGATACGTCTCAAACGTATCTACTTTTCCAAACACTTTTGCTATTGTTTTGACTTCATTCTTGCATGATTTGAACAAAACTAACCCGGACTGACGCTGTTTTCAGCAGAGCTACCAGGGCTGTTTTCTTTTGTGCAGGTTTCTGGATATTTAGGTACGCTGGAAAAATACAAAAAAATTATATAAAAAATCAGCGTTCCGGAAGCTTCCGAAGATCCAAAGGGGGGCCACAGGGCAGCTAGGGGGCAGCCAGGAGGGTGCCTGGCGCGGCCTAGCCCCTAGCCGCGCCACCTGCCCTCCTGGCTGGGTCCCACACCCCCTGGTGACCTACCTTGGCCCCTATTTATTCATCCGACGAGGAAACCCCGAAACAAAAGTCGCTTTTCCCATCTACGTCGTGGAGCCGCCGCAACCCTCTGTTCTTCCTCGGAGAGCTAATCTGGAGGCTGAATTGGCCTCCGGTGAGGGGGAAATCATCGCCATCGTCATCATCATCGCCTCTCCATCACCCCTCCATGACTTCTCCTCTCATGTGTGAGTAATTCCCTGCTGTAGGAAAAGGGAATGGTAGGAATTGGATGAGTTAGATCATGTAATAGTTCAATCAGATTGTTGGGGGCATGTCGCCTATCATCTACTTGGTGTTTATCATCTCTGTTACAACTTGTTGCTCTTAATGCTTGTCACTTTGGGCCCGAGTGCCATGATTTCAGATCTGATCACCCTTTTGTTTCTTAAGTTTGTGGTGTTCTTGATCCTATCTATGAGTTGTATGCACCTATTATAGTCCGGAATCGGCGATCCCAATGGTGACAGCTTGGGACACCAAAGGGGATGGACTATAATTTGAGGATTCCGTGTATCCATGAATTGTTAATGCTTTGTTCCGGTGCTCTTTGACAGGAGTACCTTAATCTCCCTAAGTTCCTTTTGGCCCCGTTTGTAGTGGGAGGGTAGGACAAAAGATGCTGTGCAAAGTTCTTATTGCAAGCACGTATAACTACCTTGGGATACATGCGTGATGTTTGATATTTGCCTAGATGATCCTTTGTTTTCTGTGAGCCTTTCCCAAGTTAGAATCTGTTACATGCTCGTTCTCATCCAAGCAGCGCCCAACCATCCATCTCCCTAGACTACAGTGTTTTCTTTCCTGCTGGTTACTAGTTGTTTACTTTTGTTGTTTTACCTTTGCTGTTCAACTATCACTATCACCACTATTATCATTACCACTACCACCACCATATCGCAGTTGCTACTAATACTTTTGTGCGAGAAAGTGTTTATTTCAGGTGCGGTTGAATTGTGAACTCAATTATCAAAGCTTGTTCGTATTCTTTGTGTCCCCAAGTGTCGAATCAAGAAATTGGGTTATCTTTCCCGCGAAGACTATCTCGATCCCCTACAGTTGAGGGTTATCATGTAGTATTTTGATGCTAGTATAACCGGTGCGGATAACATAAAGTAACTTTGTGTTAATTTATGCTATCAAAAGAACCCAAGTATAGAATTTATCCATGGATAAGTTGCATGCTTGTTTGAATATTCATTATATAAACCCTCTTACTGAGATTGTCATCAACTACCAAAATGGGGGAGATTAAACGTACAGGTAGTCCCCATGTGTGGTTTTGGTAATTAATGACAATCCTTATGGACTAATGTTTGCAATGTGATATATATATTTAAAGGAAAGTTACATAGGCAATGCATGAAGAACATTGTTCATCAACACAAATGTATCCATTGTGGCTTGGTAATGAATGATGATTCCAATAAAGCAACAATGGCATAATGGATCTATGGATGGTTGTCCCATGGATAATGATAAGAAGAATGGATGAATTTGAAATGAATACAATCCATTGAAGATCGGATTTTGGGTCTCACGTGTTGTATACAACCTCAGATTGAGATGATTCAAAAAGAAAATTCATTTTCCTCAACAAGACTGAGAATATTCATGTTGAACACTTGTCCATTTGAGGTCATCTTAAGGACTCAATAATTCGCGCAATATATCTATCATGTGTCTTTTGGACTGGACACCACTTGATCATGGAGTAAAGATGTATGTTGACCAAGAGAAATATGAAAGATTGAATTCTTGATGGTCAACATTCAATCACTAGGCATGGTAAGAAATTGTCAATTGTGCTTTGAGTTCTAACCCATACGATGCATCCTATATCTTTGAGGGTTAGGTGATTCTCATGGGAATGCATCAAGAGGAAGATCACAAGTGCCAATGAGATGATGACATCAAGTGTAATGGTCATCAAGATATACAAGGTCAAGTTCAAGATATGCATCTCAGAGGATTACATGCTTGAAGCTTGCGGATGATCACGTGGTGGCACATGTGAAGATGGAATATAATGTAAAGCTTTCCTCATGCCTTACGAGGAAACTAATTGCAGTCTTCACCAAGTTATGTGACCAATATTGGATGAACATCTTGAGACAAGCTGGACCCCATCATGAAGCTCAAGTGGACCACTCAAGTCAAAGGTATTGTGTCGCGGATCATTGATCATCGAAAATGATACATGCTCAAGAATGGATTTCCGGAAGCTATAGTATAGTTCTCTTATTATTCTTGAGTCATAGGGGTCCCACCTATTAAGAGGGGATCAAAGGGGTTTAGTAGTGGACTTTCTCAAGTCAACAATTCCTAACTCAATTCCACTCATATGCTTTATACCAAAAAGGGGTAATACAAAGCCAACTCATTCCTCAAATCCTATGGCATATCCTTTACATACTTTTCACCTTCCATTTTGGTTTATCTTGGGTGGTTCTCTATCTGAGCATCTTGAGCTTTTCAATAGCTTTAAAATAAGCCCAAGATCATCAAAATCGAAGTATGTATGTAAAAGTTATGCACGTTTCAGTATTGAGTACCTGCTGTTCGTTTTCTGGACGGACGTCCGAAAAATTTCGGACGTCCAAAACTTGTCGGACGTCCGATACCCACCAAAATTATTGTGTCCAAATAGTCAGTAGGGTTCACTCTTTTGACAGAAGTCCGACGGAGTTCGGACGTCTGATCCTACGGACATCTGAAACTCAAAGGATGTCTGAAACTTACACAGCCAGACTGCCCCAACGGTCACTTTGACTGTTGGGCTATATATAGCCCTCTACCAATCCGGTAGAGGGTTGAGCAACACATTAAAGAACACATACAAACCCTAAAAAGCTCCCTCTTCTTCCTCCCACACCAAATCTTAGATCCCAGAGTGATTTGTGAGAGTTCTTGAGAGAGATTTCACACATTGATAGATCCACTCCCTCTCCCTCTTTTGACCAAAGCAATTCGCGATTTGAGCAAGTCTTGAGCATTTCCCCCTTGATCATGTTACTCTTGGAGGTTGGAGACTCCTAGGCGGTAGGAGTGCTCCGGTGAGGAATCAACTTGTGATTTGCCCCCCGGAAAGTTTGTGAAGGTTTGGAGGCCGCCTCAAGGTCTACCACTAGTGGCTGGGAATCACCTTCGTGGTGATATCTCAAGGAGAATAGGGTGAGCCTTCGTGGCGTTGGTGTGCCTTCGTGGTAACACCCACTCTCTCCAAACGGTGAGTAGCTTCCCTCCAAGGAAGTGAACATCGGGATACATCCTCGTCACCGAGTCTACGGTTATCTCTAACCCTAGCTCACTACTTGTGGTTTACTTTGGTCACTTGACCTTACATTCACTATATCTTGTTGTCCTCATTATATTGTGTTGACTATCATATCGTAGTGATAGGTTTAGGCCAACACATTATACTCCGCAATTCATACGTACTACTATTGTTCCATATTGTTCCTTGTGTGAATTGGTATATTGTATCTCACATATCCACATCTTGTGATATATATCTTGTGTAAGTTTGTGTAACTTACTTATGCCTACTAGTATCATTATCGTGTTCATATTGTTTAGAATAAAGTTGTTGTTGCACTTAGTTGAGCCTAGTATATTAAGGATTTGTGCTTGTTAAAGTATCCACTTAGTTTATTTCCGCATCCGGATATTAACAAATCCATAAAAGTTTTAAAACACCTATTCACCACCCCTCTAGGCGACATCGTGGTCCTTTCAGAAGTTTTTAGAAAAATTCCAGAAAAATAAAAATCAAAATTTCCACGTCAAAAGTGACCCAGGGGTACATGGGGCTGACTAGGGGGCCACTAGTGTCCCAGGCGGCCAGCTGGTACGGCCTGCCCCCTGGCCGCGCCCACAGGGCGCCTGGAGCCCACAGGCCTGCTTCCCAGGTACTTCTTCCTCTCTCTCTCTCTATTTCTCTCCAAAAACACAACTTCTGCACCTGGACTTGCGTTCTTGCTGTTCTTGGAGGCAAATTTCGATCTCTCTCTATAAATCATCATTTGAGCTGAGATTTTGAGCAAATACTCCCTGGTTTGTAACTCCTCCACCCCTCCAATTAGATTTTTAATTGGTGGCTTCATTTGTGAGTATTTAGTAGTTAATGGTGTTGTTTATATGAGCTTGGATGCATGTGTAGAAATTTATTTTCCAAGTTTTGATGCAAGTTTATACCTTAGGTAAGTGAGTAGAGTAGTTTGCCTCAACTCACTTTGCTTAAATCCTTGTTATTGTGAATTGTCAAAAAAATTTAGAAATGAGTTTGCTAGGAAAAGCAAAGGGGTGGCTTGGGAAGAAGAAGCATGAGCGCTCCAATCGAGTTACTAGAGCTGCAGCTTCACCGTCGGCTGCTAGGGTGAGCTATAATGAAGATCATGTGCCCCTAAAGTTGTTGGAAGACACGAGTTCAGCACACGCAATGACGTATCCGTGCGATGCTTTCCTCGAAGCTGCAGGAATTAAGGTGGAATTCTACGGCCTTTGTGCCAATGCAGGTTTGACAAGGTTAGCAACATGCCGTGTTAGTCAGTATCATAAACTCACCTCCTGTTTTATTAATAGATTAGGATATAATCATGATGCTGGAATTGTTGATTTTACAATTTACAATGATCTTTTGACCATGTCTTTGGCAAGATTTTGTGAAATAATAGGTGTGTCGAATGCTGGGCAGGCGACAAATATGAACTCTCAGCCTTCTGGGCTGAGAACCCTCTTCAAATGTCTTTGTAGACAGGAGACGAGGGATATTCAACGTTCGAAGATTTCCAGCATCTTATTCCCCCACCTCGGTTATTTTGCATATTTTATTGCTAGATGGGTGTTAGCTTTTGACAACACGAGCAGCAGTTCTGCACCAGATATTGCTATCCTGGCAAACGCCCTCTCAGGGGAGAATGAGTATAATGTGGGTGCCTTAATTGCTCGACGCCTTGCTATGAATGGTAACAAGGGAGATTTATTTGGTGGCGTTTACGCCAAACTTATCCTTGAGTCTCTTAATGGCACCCCACACCCTGATGATAAGCCTTTTACTTATTCAAGTTTTGATCTTGCTGCTATGAAGAGGCATAGTTTGTTACCAGGACTTTCGAGTTTGGTAACCTTGTTTATATCTTGCGTTTCGGATCTTCCACGAAACGCGAGATCCGTCTACCTGCACCTCTTTTGTTTGATTTTTTTTGAAGGAACGGATGGTCCTTTGATGTTATCCAGTTCGATGAGTTCATGGTCCAGTACCAGTTTCATAACCCCATGGAGGGGGTTGTGCCCGACGAGGAGGAGCACAGTCAGTTTCCACCTTTCCAGGGGGAGACCGTCACCCAGTTTGGTGAAGGGCCTTCCTCTGCTTGTAGCATAGATCCTTCTTCGTGGGAGGATCCGAGGACTTCGGTGTACGCGTCGGAAGCCTCATACGACCCTTGGACTCACCCTTACCACCCCGGAGCAGGAGGCTCCTGAGGCAGTAGATGTTACCAACTTAGGCCAAAATCCTAAGCTTGGGGGAGTACATGCCCTTCTCCCTTTTCCATTGTAATATACGTTTTATTTTGTTTGCTTTGATCTTTTTGAAGTTTTTGCCCATTCTTCTTTGCTCTTTTAATTTGCAAAAACAACAAAAAGATTTCTCTTTTCTATTGCTTTCATTAAACCTTTAAAAACTTCAAAAGATTTCCTTTCTCTCTTTAGTTTGCTTTGTTTTCAGAGTTCAACTCGAGTCTTGATGGCATTTGATTTTATTTCCCACGTTCGGTCATGCAAGTGACAAGGCAGTAATGACAAAGATTGACGGAAGGGAAGCAACAAGGAAAACCGGTATGAACTCTTTTTATTTCTAATTTTGTACATATGCCTGTACTTATGATATAGAAACCAGCTTGTAGCGACATAGTGCTATGTTTACAATGCTTTCCCAGTGTTCATGCTTTCTTTGTGGCTGATCTCAAATAGCTAGAGTGCATAATGTGTTGTTGAAATGATTTACATGCATTGCATTGTTCAGTGTTTGGCATATTGAAGTGGTATTTCCCTTCGGAGAATTCTTGGATTAACTTGGCACATGTTCACACATGTTTATGACTAAAAAGTCTATCATGCCTTGATGATCTTTTTATTTTAGAATAGTTATATCACTTTCATGCCCGATTCAATGTTGCTCTGTCGCTCTGCATGATTATGACTTTTATTGCTCTGTAGTTGGTCGCTTCCCAGTCTGTTGCTAGCCTTCGCTCGCACTAAGCATAATTCTGCTTGTGCATCCAAACTCCTTTTCAAACCAGTTATTCCACTTAAGTCCACCATACCTTCCTATATATGGTATTTACCGGCCATCCCTAACTTAGACTTTCTTGTTGCATTTCGAAATTTATTTAAAAGCTTCCCTTTTGTAACCGTACAAGCTCATGGTGCAGTGAGGGAAAATCAGTATCTACCATGCCAAAAATATTTTGACAGAAGTTTTAACTAGTAAAAATTATAAAAAAAGGGACAAAGAGTTACACCTCCCCCATACTTGATGACGGAATGAAATGGGCCAAATGCTGCTAATGATAGATGGAACTATAAATTTCCTTCCATAATTGACGCAAAATAAAAAGGCACCATAGACCGTCAAATGATGTATGGATAAGGGAACAAAAGTGTAAGAAAAAAGCATTAATATGCTTGGCATGGGAGATATTGAGAGACCTTTACTGTCTACCGTTGACTGGAAAGTTGCACTTCTCAAAAGAATTGTATCCCTGCTTTCAAAACCAAGAGCTCTGGTACATGTTTAGTCTTTGCTTACAACCACGGGTTTTAAAAATTGCCATCAAAAATCTACGATTCGAGAGTCTCCCCTTCTATATTCAAAGCACCAACTATTGAGAGCATAATTGTCATTCTTAGTGTAACATGCATTGTCCCAAAGCACCACATTGTATTTTGCATGATTGTGATATTGCTTGTTCTAAAATTCTTAGTTCTAATCTCCTTTGAAACTCCGGAGGAGCTTCTGCATTTATGTTTTGCTTCACTCATGGAGGCTAGCGAGATACCACTCTAGTATGTTCAAGCTATGTGCATTGTGATCTTGTCTTGATTTTCGGCAGCATGTTATTTACTTTTGGTTGTTTGTGATTAATCACTTGAAACAAGGATTGCTTCGTGCATTGTCCTTATAGCATTATTTCAATACTTATTAAACTCTTTTCGTAGTACATGCTTATATACATCTAATGAAGCAAAAGAGTTTGTCAAATTTTTCTTTGTCGCGTCCAGTTCGTTGAACTGAATTGCTTGAGGACAAGCAATATGCTAAGCTTGGGGAGTTGATACGTCTCAAACGTATCTACTTTTCCGAACACTTTTGCTATTATTTTGACTTCATTCTTGCATGATTTGAGCTAAAATAACCCAGACTGATGTTGTTTTTAGCAGAGCTGTCTGTATGGTTTTATTATGTGCAGGATTATGGATTTTTAGGTGCCTCAGAAAATTCCGGGAAAATTCACAGAAAATCCACGCACAAGAAGCTTGAATGAGCCAGAAGTGGGGCTAGAGGAGGCCAGAGGGGTCCCAGACGCCCTTCTGGCGTGGCCTCCCCCCTGGCCGCGCCAGGAGGTCGCCTGGGGGAGTCCCATCTCCTCTGGTGCCCTACCTGGCCCCCTATTTATTCCCGTGACGCGAAAACCCTAGAACAAAAGTCATTTTCCCAGTTTCCGCTGTGGAGCCGCCACCACCCTCTGTTCTTCTTCGGGAGGGCTAATATGGAGGTTGTTTTGGCCTCCGGTGAGGGGATATCATCACCATCGTCATCATCATCACCACTCCATCCTCCCTCCATGAATTCTCTTCACATGTGTGAGTAATTCCCTCCTGTAGGCAAAGGGGATGGTAGGGATTGGATGAGTTGGATCATGTAATAGTTTGTCAGATTGTTGGGGGTATGTTGCCTATCATCTACTTTGGTGTTTATCATCTTTGCTACAACTTGTAGCTCTTAATGATTGTCACTTTGGGCCTGAGTGCCATGTTTTTAGATCTGAACCACTTGTGTTTTCATAAGTATATTTATGTTCTTAATTCTATATATGAGTTGTATGCACCTATTATGGTCCGGAACCGGCTATCCCAAAGGTGATAGCTTGGGACACCAAAGAGGATGGACTATAATTTGAGGATTTCATGTATCCATTGAGTTAAATGCTTTGTTCCGGTGCTCTTTGACAGGAGCACCTGATACGTCTCAAACGTATCTATAATTTATACTGGATCCCTGGTGGCCCCCTGGATGCCCCCTTCACCTATTTATTCTCCGTGTCTCGAAACCTGTCGTGGGAAAGTCACGGCAGATATCCGAAGAGTCGAACTTGACATGGGACCTTTGCTGCGAGGAGATTTCGTGGAGAGAGTCGACATGGAAAAGAGACTCGGCTATTTACCCAGGTTTCAGCCCCTCTTTGTCTCGAGGTAAAAGCCTACTCCTGCTTGCTATTATTATGGGTTCCGACTCTCGAAAGAGGAGTCGGGCGGACAATTACAAGAGAGTCGGCTCATAAACTTAGACTTGATGAGATCTAGGTTTCTCCGACAAGTGTCTAGTCCTATCTTAGGTTGAGATTGTTCTCTTTCCCCTGGATCCCATGGACCTCGGCTAATAAAGGCGTCGGGTCCCGGGATTCCGCGAGTCCGACTCCGACACGAGATGGAGTCCTATTCTACTTTACAAATAGCTATGAGCTATACAAGGTAAGTCGGATTCCTTCTACAGCTTCGATCTTCCTTATTTAGCGTAGTCAGTCCACGGCCGGGTATTCTCTTGTGGTCCTTCCGTAGGTGAGTCGGCCCATAGACCTAATGCCGGTTTATGGGCTTGGTCCATCCCCCCTACATTAGCCCCCAGGATTGTTGTGATGCTTTAGTCTTCGCATAAATCTTCTTGTCATCATCGTGGTTGCCCACTCCCTAATTCAGATAGACCAACTCCCACCTCTTTTGAGTTTTACAAGGAGTCGGTATCTATATTCTCTTTATCTCTTCGTTTCATCTTCCAACTTAAAAAATTTCTTTTGATTTTTTCAGTCAAAGATCCAGTATGGTATTTATGGTCGCACTGCCCGAAACGCCGGTTGGAGGCATTGATGTTGTACTGGGAATCGAGGAGTCTTTCCATAAATTTCATCTACCACGGGTAGTTCACCTATGTCATTTATGGTATTGATCGATCTTCTCCTCGGAACTGCTATAAATAGCCATCGGGTAGCTTTACCTTTCAAGTGCCCGCATATTCTTCTTCTTCTTCTCTCTTTCCATGGTTCCCAAGCTCGGTGTTTGTTTTCCTTGGATGGTCGATGAGCCAGGTTCCAGCGCAGCACTCTGATACGTCCCAAACGTATCGATAATTTCTGCTTGCTCCATGCATGTTTTGTGTGATATTGCTATGATCTAGATACACTTTCATACACTTTTGGTCATATTTGGACTAACCTATCAACATAGTGCACCCCAGAACTAGTTTATGTTTTCTGCTATTTTTTTTTGTTCCAGGTTCCCCCATATTAAAAAAGCTCCAAAAATTTGGGAAAAATCGGATAAAAAATGCATCGGAAGCCTCCAGAACCCCAAAGGAGGGCCGGGGGGCCACCACCAGGTGCCCAGGTGGCCACCTGGCGCGGCCTAGGGCATGGCCACGCCAGGGGAGGCGCCTGGACTCCCGGTGGCCCCCCTGGCTGCCCCCCTTCGCCTATATATTCCCCGTGACGTGAAACTTCCGAAAAGAGAACCCCTTTTCGCGATCTCGCCTCTGTTTCGCCGCCTCCGCGCTTCCAAGATTGGGAGCACCGGCAGACTTATTCCCGGCACCCTGCCTGAGGGAGGATCGACCTCCGGGAGCTTCCCTACACCATGGACGCTTCTCGGATGTGCCGTGAGTAGTGTCCTTTGGACCATGGGTCCGTGATCAGTATCTATGTGATGTTCTCCTCCCCTCTTTGTTCTTCATGGTTTAGACCTCGTGAGCTGCCCTACATGATCGAGGCACATATGTAACCTTTCTGCTGTTGCTATGCTCAGTTTGATGGGATCGGATGGATTATGAGATTATGTTCAGATTGTGGTAGAGTAATATATTTGGTTCTTATCTTTTATATTTTTGTTCCTATGTAATTCTTGCATGTTCTTCGTTGTTGTTTATTGCTTTGGCCAAGTAGTAGGTTGTAACTCCAAGAGGGAACGTTATGCTCGATTGTGGGTTCATGCCCCCTGATGACACGCTTGAGTGACAGAAACATGACTCTAGGGTATGTGTTGTTGCCACAAGGGGGAAAAGAACGGTTCTTGTAACCGCGGTTGCAAGGATTGTTTACTTTACGCAAATTTCTTTTTAATGCAGTTGTCTGTTGCTTTCGGTGTACACTTTGGGTGGGGCTCGCAACTTAATACCAGCGAGATGTTATGGATAGATATCTCAAGGTGGATGATTAGTAGTAGATGCAGTTGGCTTTCGGTCTACTTATTTCGGCGTACTGCCCATGCTTTTGAGCCTCTTCCTTTCTTTTGTAGCATAGTTAGCATTGCGCTGCGTTTATAATCCTGTCAATTTCCCATCTGTAATTTGTTTACCTCGCATAGCAGTTTTATCGTCTTTTGGGAAAGACACATCACTAGTGAACATCACGGGACCCCGGTCCATATTCTCATCATTGTTTACACGCTTATTTACTTTTCTGCATTTGCTTTCAGTTGCTATCATTATCATTATCCCTTGAGTTTTGATCCTTTGTAAACAACAAGACCGGAGAGATTGACAACCTCTCTGAACTTCGTTGGGAGAAAAGTTATTTGTGTTGTGTGCAGGTCCACATCAATTGCGTCGTTGACACCTACTTATAATTTTCGGAGTCCTACGGGAGACAAACCCTATCCTCTACATAGGGGAAATTTGCTTCTATCCTACATCTCACCTTCCACCTGGGGTAGCCAACGAAGGGCAAGAAACCACTATCACCAACTCGCACATCAAGCAAATTTCTAGCGCCGTTGCCGGGGACTCCGAGTGATAAGATAGGGGAGTTTCCCACTACCTTTTACCTTTACTTTTTAGTCTTGTTTGTTTACCTTTCAGTTTTTATCTTTGTGTCTTATATCAAAAATTACAAAAAAACTGCCACACTTGCTGCTACTATGGGTTCCACTCAAAACACCAAGTTGTGTGACTTCACTAGTCACTACAAAAAAGACTTTATCTGCACTCCTATTGCCACACCTGCCACTTCAGCTACCTCTTATGAAATTGAACCTGCTGTAACACCCTCAGATCCAGTACAGTAATCACTACAGTGATTCCACTGTTAGTGATCATTACTGTTGATAATCAAGCCTTGATCACCTTGATCATAGCTCTGTCAGATTCCAACCCAGATAAAATTTTCAAATTGGGTGAATTATAAAACCTTGCTCCAAGAATTGTGGATGTTTGCCATCCAACTTGATCATGGTTAAACCAAGTCAACTCCTAGCCATTTGAGTAATCACAAGTCAATGATAATTATGGAATCAATGTTGTGGGTTCATCAAAAGTTGTTTTGAAATTTAATATGAAAATGGAATAAAAGTCCAACCAAAATAATGGAATCTATTTATAAAATGCCTAGCAATCTTAAGCCATGATAATATAGCAATGGTTGTTTTATTAAAAATGGTATAGTAATATAAAGGAATAATATTTAAAATAAAAATAAATGTTTGGGAATTATTAAATGGCTATGGTAAATTAAATAAACAATTAGGAATTTTAAATGAATTAAAAATTGTGAAACCAATTTTATTAAATGCCTAAAAATCAGTAGGTCTTATAAATATTGGAATGTGAATTTATTAAGTTATTTAAATAATGCAATTAAATGATAACAGTAGCAAAACAATACCAAAAAGCCTTTTAAAATAATTAATGCCCAAACTTTTTGTGGCATCATGTTAAAGTGTAACACAATTGGTTTTGCAAGTTTCACATTTTTCAAAATTCAATAGCTAGACAAATAAAATACAAACATAAATAAAGAAAAAAGGAAAAGATCAAATGGGCTCTGACTATTGGTCGCACTGGGGCGTAGCCCACCTTCATCCCGGCCCACCCGGCCCACTCCCACCCCTCTCTTTTCTCTCTCCCTCACCTTCTCCCCCCCCCCCGTGGCGTCACGGCCATGGCCATGGCCACTGCCTGGCCGGCCCCCCTCTCACCTGCTCCCTCCCCTCCTCCACCTGCCCCCATGGATAAGTCCCCCAGCCGCCTCCCGTCTCGTTCTGGAAGCCCTAGGACGATTCCCCCCCCCTAGATCTCCTCCCTCCTCGCCTCTGTCTGCACCCGCTTGAGCTCTGCCGCGGACAGGCGCCGCGCCGTCGCCGTGGACGTGGCCACCGGCCACCTCCGGTCCGGCCAGGTTGTCCATTGGGACCGCCAAGCTCGTCTGCTTCCCCCCGGCGGAAGAACATGAACTCACGGCCGCCGTGCGCTCGGAATCGAGCCCTTCATCTACCTCCAGCCGCCGACAACTGTCTCCGAATTTCGGCCACCCCCGCCCTCCCCCGAGCCCGTTGTGCACGTCTACAGGACCACGGTGAGCAGCCGCGTCTTCCCCTCTGCTCCCGCTCGACGAACGCCCCCGTAGCCGTAGCACTCGTCAAGTCGGGACACCCCGCCGCCGTCGAGTTAGTCGCCGTGGTAACCCTCGCCATCGGACTCCACCGAACATGGCGTCGTGCTTGACGTGCTCCCAGCAACCCCCGCACTAAAACCCCGTAGGCCATCATGCCCCAGATCGGCGAGCCCCTGTCGCTGGGTTCCGGCCGCCGCCCTCGCCGACGGTGAGCTCGTCTCCCGCCGTCCCAGCCAACGCCGCCGCCACCAAACGACTCAGCGTCGCGCCCGCGTTCGAACGCGACCTTGCACGGTCGGGTTGGTGGCCGGAGGGCGAGTCCGCCGCCTCCCGTGCTCGCCGCTGCCTTCCCGGCGGCTAGCCGCCGGCGTCGCCTACGTGGCTCCCAGTGGGCAACCGCCCCTGGTCACTGCCAGTGGGCCCCCAGGGTCAGTTGACTGGGTTGGCCAGTCAACCTTGCTGACTGGGCATCCCTAGTCACTGACTGGTGGGTCCCCCGTAGAGTAATAATAATAAGAATAATGTTAGTGAGTAAATTAATCAAATGATTTGTCTGAGCCTATGACATGTGGGCCCATGCAGTTGTTTAATTAAAAATAACTGTTAATTAACACATGTGTCACTTACAGCTGGGTCCCACTAGATTATTAGATTAATTAAATTAGATTATAAATAATCAGTGTATGACATGTGGGTCCACTGGATTAATAGATTAAATTAAATCATTTTATAAATAACAGAGGCTGACCAGTGGGACCTTTGACCAGTCAACCCCTTATGGATAATGTTTATTTAAATAATAAAAGAAATTATAAAATGATTTAAACTTTGAAATTCAATAACTTTTAAACCGTAACTCAGATTCAAAAACTTTATACATGGAAATTGATCAGAAAAATATAACGAATACAAATACGCTATCCGTATGTCTACCACCCCCCTCTAACGTACCGAACATCGACATTCCCCCCTTCGGGCCGTCTGTCGATAATTCCCGGTACCGATAAAAATTGTCCGGATGAAAAACTTTTGTATACGAAAGTTACTTGGAGCAGATCAATGATTATGGATACGGTACCCATACCCCCACCACACCCCTCTAATATACCGAACATCGAACCGTCCCCCTCCGGACCGTTTGTCCGATGATTTGTCCGGTACTGTTAAAGTACCCGGATGAATTTATTTCGAACACGAATGTTGTTCGGAATAGATCAACTAACCCGGATACACCACCCACACATGTGTCGGATATCCACGACACCTCCGGCATGATATCTCCCCCCCTCCGGACACCTGGTCCGATAATCACCCGGAGCCGGTATTTCATCCCCGGATGAATTTCCGTTCCGAGCAATGTGCATTGCACTGCGTTAGAACCCCGTTTACAATTCATCTGTTATGTCTTGCATTTGTATTGCTATTATTGTTGTGTATTTATTGTTTCTTCCCCCCTTAATCTTCGGTAGACCCCGCTGCTGCCGTCGACTACACCGATGCTGAGTACGACTACTTCGTCGACGACCGTACCGCTACTACCGAGCTTGCAGGAAAGCAGAGCCATTCTCTTCCCCAGATATCGCCTATCTTTCCGTACATTTCTTGCACTAGGCATTGTTACTGCTGCTGCTACGATTACAATCCTATTCAATTGCATAGCCCGTCTTTGTCGCCCCTTGATGTGCCTTCCTTTAATCCTATGCTGCCTATTATTACTTATGCATTATTCAGCAGTAAACCCTGCGCATTGTTAGCTAGGATTAGATAGCGGGCCGTGACCACTCAGGGGAGTGACGCGGGAACGATATATTACAACTGCAACAGGTACGGATCAATGCAGACACCCTAGGGATCCTACAACGGCGAGACTCTGCCGAGTCGCGTCGAGTTTGGCTTACGAGTGGAATGGACTCGTATTTCACTCTCGTCGGCTCAGTAGCGTAGCATCACCGGGATGATATGAGGTTTACCTCTTTAGTTCATTCCGCTGATGTCTCAGTCGAGCCAGCTCAAGTGTACCATCGAGGGTGATTCCTCCTGGTTTCACTTAATGGTAGGGACTCGAACCAACTGGTGTCCTTAAAGGTAAGAAGTCGGGCGACCCAACGGTGCCCGCGAGAGGTATTGCGACGGGACGACAGGGAGGGTACGACCAGTGTACCGGTGTGCTTGGCCCCTGATCGTTGGCCGCGAGAGTTACCAAACTACGAAAGTCGAGCTCCTCCAGGAGCACACGCGAGACAAGGTAAGGAGACGGTTCACCTTGTTGGTAACCGCAGTTACTTGGTGGGACGACAGGGCAGGCACCGATGTACTGGTGGTCCTGACTGTTGTCGTTGTCCGCGGGTCAGTTAAGTCGAGGCAACGATAACGGTTGTCTCGCAGGTTAATTAAAATACTAAATGGTTCAGTGAATGTCTTGAGTTGGCTATATGCCATGTACGCACTACCTACCCGTGGGAATTACGAGTTATGGGCTCCTCTGCTTCATAGTGTCGTCCGAGGACTCTTCAGACGTCAGCAGTACCGCGGCCTGCGCCGGGAAGTGGTGTTGTCTTATTTGCTCGCGCGGTGGTGTCTTATTTGTATTTGCTTTAACTTCACCGGCCAGCCTCACACCGTGCAGGAGTACGTCAGGGTTAGGGTCCAAAGCCCCGCGTACATAGGATATAGTCCGGCGGATGACCTCTCTGTTGAGTTTGAAAGATGGGCTATGAAGTGTCGGATAGCCTCGGTGGAGCGTTCCCTAACAAGGTTCCCGCCACCCTGGACATCCGTGAGTCTAGCGTAACACAAGTGCACCCCTGCAGGGAAGATTAATCTATTCGAATAGCCGTGTCCACGGTAACAGGACGCTTTATGCTGAAGCTGGATCTTACCACTAGAAACTATTATTAAACTGTATGGTTCCGGGTTTTCTTCCTCGCGGGGATGTCGAGGAGGTGAACTCGGAGGCATTGTTAATTATTACAACTTATTATTATACAATGCTGCAGCAACTTCTGCTGTGTTGTTACTTTATGCTTTATATAAACTGTTGGCTGATTCTTACCTCATGCTGCAAGACATCGTCGGAAGATGCTAGTCTTCGTTAGGCCTAGCTTCTTACCCTTGCTCTGGATTTCTGTCTTTCAGTCCACTATATACAGCCTCTTCTTTCCGTTGATACAATGCATAATGCTTAGTAGCGGACGTAAGACTCGCGGGTATACTAGATACTCACCTGCTTTATTTCCTTTACTGTTTTGCCTGATCGGCCGCTGCAGCCGACGTTGGAGCCCAGGAGCAGGAGTACCCCGGAGGCGCCTACTACGACGTCGAGTTCCCCGTTGACCAGGAGTAGTACTGTGGATCCCAGGCAGGAGGCCTCGCCTTTTCGTTCTGTATCTCTGATGTGATTTGTGCTAGCCTTCTTAAGGCAAAACTTGACTAACTATGTCTGTACTCAGATATTATGGCTTGTATGACTTATATATTTGGGTCCGCGTGACCCCCTCTATGGTAATATATTTGTTTATCCTTTTGTGTTTAGTGTTGTGCTGTGATATTATCACCGTGGCACCCTAATCTCAGTCGTGTACCCTATGTGTATGATTACTGTACACGGTCTGATTTTGGGGGCGTCACAAGTTGGTATCAGAGCCGACTGCCTGTAGGAAGCCCCTAACCACTCCTTGGTCGAAGTCGAGTCTAGTATTTGCAAAAACTACTTTACTAACAGTGTCGTGTGGCTTATCGGCCCACGTCGCAAACTGGATGGGATTAGGATCTTTTTTCTCCGTACCTTTACTCTGGGATTCTACTCTCTTATCCTTTCGGGTAATTTTGCTAACTCTGACATTAGGATCTCGTGGTCGCATCTACCCGGAGAGCCCTTCACCCAAGATGATCGCTTGCTTCACCTGAAGATTCTGAAGGTTTCTCTTCAATAAATTCCCGCGAACCTACGTGTTCATCGCCTTGCAATCCCCTGCCACCGATAATTCTGTGTGGATAATTACATCCACCTCCCGATCTGGAAATCACAATTTCCTTGTACTTAAGCATCAAGTTATTCCGGTGTTTCTGTCACCCGATGCCTTGGCATTCTTTCCCCTGCTGGTTGAGTGCCCATACTCACATCGGATCTTTTGCAAACCATTCGACCTTTTTCGTGGATTATTATCCGACTAAGCTTACGGGGTTTCTTCCATGTGTCGATGGAATTCATTGTGTGAAATACCATCCTTGCCCCTCGATGCTTTGTATTATCATCGATAACCCCCTTGACTCTCTGCCAATACAACTTGGTCGTGTACATCGTGCTCTGCCTTTCCTTGGGAAAGACATACACGTGATACTTGTGTATCATCACTTTTCCCTTCCATTGGTCTGTATGATCAGACACTCACATTTTTCCTTTCCATTGGTCTGTTTAAACTTTCTTGCAATCATTATAACCTAAGCAGTGACAATTCCCTGCTTATGTAAACACTTTGGTGTGCTACATTGTCTGTACAACCAGTTACGATTGTTGATGACTTCTCAGTGACCACCGATGGACGAGAACTTTGCCTATTGGTCCGCCTCGTCTTAACGAGCAGGAAAATGGTTCTCTTCGTCCCTCGCCCTTGGCACTGATGATGTTGCCGACATAGTTGACAAATTGTTCTCGGACAAACCTTGCACCGTGGTCGCCTGGAATGTCGCCACCCTTCTTACCCTCTGTGGGCCCATAACCCACAGTTCCACAGGATCGAAACCTGACTCTTGTCATCGACCTCGTGATATTTCGTCCGATATCAGACTCAGTGCTTGTGTCTGGTGATCGGGGCCCCTTTTTCCCATCTTCCGTCATCGGCATCGAATACGTGCCTATCCGCTTAAAACTTCTCACGATGTACTTCCCTGATCTTAACTCGGAAGGACTTTGTACCCCATACCCTTGAACAACCCCATTTGATTGATCTTGTATCGATCCGACCTCCTTAAGATTTACCTCTTAACCTGTTCGTAAGTGCGATGAAGCCCCGAGGAAAGGATGAAACCCCATCGAGAAGCACCGATACAGTCCAGTGAAGGCCGCCACGTGAAGGATTAATTTCTTCGAGTAGGACAACAAGAACCAGAAGGTTTGTTAGAAGGCGAAATCGAAAATCTACCCCTTACACTACTTTTAATTCTCGGGACGAGAATTCTTTGTAGTGGTGGAGATTTGTAACACCCTCAGATCCAGTACAGTAATCACTACAGTGATTCCACTGTTAGTGATCATTACTGTTGATAATCAAGCCTTGATCACCTTGATCATAGCTCTGTCAGATTCCAACCCAGATAAAATTTTCAAATTGGGTGAATTATAAAACCTTGCTCCAAGAATTGTGGATGTTTGCCATCCAACTTGATCATGGTTAAACCAAGTCAACTCCTAGCCATTTGAGTAATCACAAGTCAATGATAATTATGGAATCAATGTTGTGGGTTCATCAAAAGTTGTTTTGAAATTTAATATGAAAATGGAATAAAAGTCCAACCAAAATAATGGAATCTATTTATAAAATGCCTAGCAATCTTAAGCCATGATAATATAGCAATGGTTGTTTTATTAAAAATGGTATAGTAATATAAAGGAATAATATTTAAAATAAAAATAAATGTTTGGGAATTATTAAATGGCTATGGTAAATTAAATAAACAAGTAGGAATTTTAAATGAATTAAAAATTGTGAAACCAATTTTATTAAATGCCTAAAAATCAGTAGGTCTTATAAATATTGGAATGTGAATTTATTAAGTTATTTAAATAATGCAATTAAATGATAACAGTAGCAAAACAATACCAAAAAGCCTTTTAAAATAAATAATAATATTCAAATGAATTTAATTAATGCCCAAACTTTTTGTGGCATCATGTTAAAGTGTAACACAATTGTTTTTGCAAGTTTCACATTTTTCAAAATTCAATAGCTAGACAAATAAAATACAAACATAAATAAAGAAAAAAGGAAAAGATCAAATGGGCTCTGACTATTGGTCGCACTGGGGCGTAGCCCACCTTCATCCCGGCCCACCCGGCCCACTCCCACCCCTCTCTTTTCTCTCTCCCTCACCTGCTCCCCCCCCCCCCCCCCGTGGCGTCACGGCCATGGCCATGGCCACTGCCTGGCCGACCCCCCTCTCACCTGCTCCCTCCCCTCCTCCACCTGCCCCCATGGATAAGTCCCCCAGCTGCCTCCCCTCTCGTTCTGGAAGCCCTAGGCCGATTCCCCCCCCCCTAGATCTCCTCCCTCCTCGCCTCTGTCTGCACCCGCTTGAGCTCTGCCGCGGACAGGCGCCGCGCCGTCGCCGTGGACGTGGCCACCGGCCACCTCCGGTCCGGCCAGGTTGTCCATTGGGACCTCCAAGCTCGTCTGCTTCCCCCCGGCGGAAGAACATGAACTCACGGCCGCCGTGCGCTCGGAATCGAGCCCTTCTTCTACCTCCAGCCACCGACAACTGTCTCCGAATTTCGGCCACCCCCGCCCTCCCCCGAGCCCGTTGTGCACGTCTACAGGACCACGGTGAGCAGCCGCGTCTTCCCCTCTGCTCCCGCTCGACGAACGCCCCCGTAGCCGTAGCACTCGTCAAGTCGGGACGCCCCGCCGCCGTCGAGTTAGTCGCCGTGGTAACCCTCGCCATCGGACTCCACCGAACATGGCGTCGTGCTTGACGTGCTCCCAGCAACCCCCGCGCTAAAACCCCGTAGGCCATCATGCCCCAGATCGGCGAGCCCCTGTCGCTGGGTTCCGGCCGCCGCCCTCGCCGACGGTGAGCTCGTCTCCCGCCATCCCAGCCAACGCCGCCGCCACCAAACGACTCAGCGTCGCGCCCGCATTCGAACGCGACCTTCCACGGTCGGGTTGGTGGCCGGAGGGCGAGTCCGCCGCCTCCCTTGCTCGCCGCTGCCTTCCCGGCGGCTAGCCGCCGGCGTCGCCTACGTGGCTCCCAGTGGGCAACCGCCCCTGGTCACTGCCAGTGGGCCCCCAGGGTCAGTTGACTGGGTTGGCCAGTCAACCTTGCTGACTGGGCATCCTCAGTCACTGACTGGTGGGTCCCCCGTAGAGTAATAATAATAAGAATAATGTTAGTGAGTAAATTAATCTAATGATTTTTCTGAGCCTATGACATGTGGGCCCATGCAGTTGTTAATTAAAAATAACTGTTAATTAACACATGTGTCACTTACAGCTGCGTCCCACTAGATTATTAGATTAATTAAATTAGATTATAAATAATCAGTGTATGACATGTGGGTCCACTGGATTAATAGATTAAATTAAATCATTTTGTAAATAATAGAGGCTGACCAGTGGGACCTTTGACCAGTCAACCCCTTATGGATAATGTTTATTTAAATAATAAAAGAAATTATAAAATGATTTAGAATGATTTAAACTTTGAAATTCAATAACTTTTAAACCGTAACTCAGATTCAAAAACTTTATACATGGAAATTGATCAGAAAAATATAACGAATACAAATACGCTATCCGTATGTCTACCACCCCCCTCTAACGTACCAAACATCGACATTCCCCCCTTCGGGCCGTCTGTCGATAATTCCCGGTACCGATAAAAATTGTCCGGATGAAAAACTTTTGTATACGAAAGTTACTCGGAGCAGATCAACGATTATGGATACGGTACCCATACCCCCACCACACCCCTCTAACATACCGAACATCGAACCGTCCCCCTCCGGACCGTTTGTCCGATGATTTGTCCGGTACTGTTAAAGTACCCGGATGAATTTATTTCGAACACGAATGTTGTTCGGAATAGATCAACTAACCCGGATACACCAGCCACACATGTGTCGGATATCCACGACACCTCCGGCATGATATCTCGCCCCCTCCGGACACCTGGTCCGATAATCACCCGGAGCCGGTATTTCATCCCCGGATGAATTTCCGTTCCGAGCAATGTGCATTGCACTGCGTTAGAACCCCGTTTACAATTCATCTGTTATGTCTTGCATTTGTATTGCTATTATTGTTGTGTATTTATTGTTTCTTCCCCCCTTAATCTTCGGTAGACCCCGCTGCTGCCGTCGACTACACCGATGCTGAGTACGACTACTTCGTCGACGACCGTACCGCTACTACCGAGCTTGCAGGCAAGCAGAGCCATTCTCTTCCCCAGATATCGCCTATCTTTCCGTACATTTCTTGCACTAGGCATTGTTACTGCTGCTGCTACGATTACAATCCTATTCAATTGCATAGCCCGTTTTTGTCGCCCCTTGATGTGCCTTCCTTTAATCCTATGCTGCCTATTATTACTTATGCATTATTCAGCAGTAAACCCTGCGCATTGTTAGCTAGGATTAGATAGCGGGCCGTGACCACTCAGGGGAGTGACGCGGGAATGATATATTACAACTGCAACAGGTACGGATCAATGCAGACACCCTAGGGATCCTACAACGGCGAGACTCTGCCGAGTCGCGTCGAGTTTGGCTTACGAGTGGAATGGACTCGTATTTCACTCTCGTCGGCTCAGTAGCGTAGCATCACCGGGATGATATGAGGTTTACCTCTTTAGTTCATTCCGCTGATGTCTCAGTCGAGCCAGCTCAAGTGTACCATCGAGGGTGATTCCTCCTGGTTTCACTTAATGGTAGGGACTCGAACCAACTGGTGTCCTTAAAGGTAAGAAGTCGGGCGACCCAACGGTGCCCGCGAGAGGTATTGCGACGGGACGACAGGGAGGGTACGACCAGCGTACCGGTGTGCTTGGCCCCTGATCGTTGGCCGCGAGAGTTACCAAACTACGAAAGTCGAGCTCCTCCAGGAGCACACGCGAGACAAGGTAAGGAGACGGTTCACCTTGTTGGTAACCGCAGTTACTTGGTGGGACGACAGGGCAGGCACCGATGTACTGGTGGTCCTGACTGTTGTCGTTGTCCGCGGGTCAGTTAAGTCGAGGCAACGATAACGGTTGTCTCGCAGGTTAATTAAAATACTAAATGGTTCAGTGAATGTCTTGAGTTGGCTATATGCCATGTACGCACTACCTACCCGTGGGAATTACGAGTTATGGGCTCCTCTGCTTCATAGTGTCGTCCGAGGACTCTTCAGACGTCAGCAGTACCGCGGCCTGCGCCGGGAAGTGGTGTTGTCTTATTTGCTCGCGTGGTGGTGTCTTATTTGTATTTGCTTTAACTTCACCGGCCAGCCTCACACCGTGCAGGAGTACGTCGGGGTTAGGGTCCAAAGCCCCGCGTACATAGGATATAGTCCGGCGGATGACCTCTCTGTTGAGTTTGAAAGATGGGCTATGAAGTGTCGGATAGCCTCGGTGGAGCGTTCCCTAACAAGGTTCCCGCCACCCTGGACATCCGTGAGTCTAGCGTAACACAAGTGCACCCCTGCAGGGAAGATTAATCTATTCGAATAGCCGTGTCCACGGTAACAGGACGCTTTATGCTGAAGCTGGATCTTACCACTAGAAACTATTATTAAACTGTATGGTTCCGGGTTTTCTTCCTCGCGGGGATGTCGAGGAGGTGAACTCGGAGGCATTGTTAATTATTACAACTTATTATTATACAATGCTGCAGCAACTTCTGCTGTGTTGTTACTTTATGCTTTATATAAACTGTTGGCTGATTCTTACCTCATGCTGCAAGACATCGTCGGAAGATGCTAGTCTTCGTTAGGCCTAGCTTCTTACCCTTGCTCTGGATTTCTGTCTTTCAGTCCACTATATACAGCCTCTTCTTTCCGTTGATACAATGCATAATGCTTAGTAGCGGACGTAAGACTCGCGGGTATACTAGATACTCACCTGCTTTATTTCCTTTACTGTTTTGCCTGATCGGCCGCTGCAGCCGACGTTGGAGCCCAGGAGCAGGAGTACCCCGGAGGCGCCTACTACGACGTCGAGTTCCCCGTTGACCAGGAGTAGTACTGTGGATCCCAGGCAGGAGGCCTCGCCTTTTCGTTCTGTATCTCTGATGTGATTTGTGCTAGCCTTCTTAAGGCAAAACTTGACTAACTATGTCTGTACTCAGATATTATGGCTTGTATGACTTATATATTCGGGTCCGCGTGACCCCCTCTATGGTAATATATTTGTTTATCCTTTTGTGTTTAGTGTTGTGCTGTGATATTATCACCGTGGCACCCTAATCTCAGTCGTGTACCCTGTGTGTACGATTACTGTACACGGTCTGATTTTGGGGGCGTCACACCTGCTTTGCTAAACCTTGTTATGAGAGATCAATTCTCTGGTGCTGGAGATGCTGCTGCTTTAGACTTGAATAATTTTGTTGAATTATGTGATATGCAAAAGTATAAAGAAGTAGAAGGTGATGTTGTTAACTCTAGATTTTTCCTTTCTCTTTGAGGGAAGGAGCTAAAATCTGGTTTCAATCTTTGCCTAGGAATAGCATAGATTCTTGGGATAAGTGCAAAAATGCTTTTATTGGGAAGTATTACCCACCTGCTAACATTATCCAATTGAGAAGTAAGATTATGAATTTTAAGAAATTGGATAATGAACACGTTTCCCAAGCTTGGGAACGTATGAAATCTCTTGTTATGAAATGCCCTACACATGGTTTGACTACCTGGATGGTTATCCAGACTTTTTATGCAGGCTTGAACTTTACCTCGCGGAACCTGTTAGATTCGGTCGTGGGAGGAACCTTTATGTCAACTACACTTGGTGCTGCCACAAAGCTTCTCGACGAGATGATGACCAATTATTGCCAATGTCACACCGAACGCGCTCCAACAGGTAGGAAGGTAAACTATGTCGAGGAGATTACCTCCCTAAATGAAAAAGTTGACTTAATTATGTCTCTACTTACCAAGAAACCCTCTATTGATCTTCATGATGTTCCTTTAAATTCTTTGGTTTCTCAGGAACAAGTAGATGTGAACTTTATTTCTAGGAACAACTTCAACAACAATGCTTATAGGGGCAATTTTGCTAGCAATCCTAGACCGTACCATCCAACTATGGGAACAACAACACTTATCCTAGCAACAAGAACCCCACTTTTGAACTAGAAAGTATGCTTAGAGACTTTATCACTACCCAAAAAGCCTTCAAGAAAAATGTAGAAGAGAAATTAGCTAAGTTAGATAATCTCTCTTTGAAGGTAGATAGCTTAGCCCTTGATGTTGAGATGCTGAAAATTAGAACCTCTCCCCTTCAGGAGAGGAAGGCCACTCCTATTAATGCTATCCAATTACAAATTAATGAAAATATTAGGATGATGGCTAAACTTAAAGAAAGATGGGCTAGAGAAAAAGAGGAAGAGGATAGAATTAAGATCCTTCCTACACACCACACAGTTTCCACTATCCAAATTGTTGAGGATACCGAAACTATTAGCACCCAATGCACTCCCTGGTCCCATTGGACCTATTAATGGTGATGCTAATACCTCAACCGTAGAAGAAGAAACTCCTATGAACATAGAGGGTTTCAAACAAGTGAGCCTAGATGACACTACTACCACCTTTGATAGTAGTGATATATATTTTGATAGTTGCATCAGAAGTTATTAGCTTGTTACCCAAAATGTCTAGAGACCCCCACACTAGCACACTTAATCTTGCCGTCACGGAGCATATCACAAATGCTCTCATCAAAGCTAGGGAGTAGAAGCTTAGGATAGAAACCTCCATACCTAGGAATCTAGATGATGGTTGGGACCCTATGATCAAAAGTAAATTAAATAACTTCTCTTGCTATGCTTTATGTGACGTTGGAGCTAGTACCTCCGTCATGCCCAAAAGAATGTATGATATGTTTGAATTGAAACCTTTTGATTCTTGTTCTTTTGGTGTTCATCTTGTTTATTCTTCCATAAATAAACCTTTGGGGAAGATCGACGATGTTCTTATCATTGTCAATGACAACTATGTTCCCATTGATTTTATTATTATGGATATAGAGTGTGAACCTTTATGTCCAATTATTTTGGGACGTCCTTTTCTTCGCACTGTAGGTGCAGTTATTGACATGAAAGAGGGGAATATATAATTTCAATTCCCTCTCAAAAAGGGGATGGAACACTTCCCTAGAAAGAAAATCAAGTTAACTTTTGAGTCCGTTACACGGTCTAGCTATTCTCTTTCTCTTGATAAAACTTGATTCTTCTTTTGCCTTATGCCTAGCTTAAAGGCGTAAAAGAAAGGGCTTGTTGGGAGGCAACCCACGATGTTTTTACTTCTGTTTTTAGTGGTCTTGAAGATTATTACTACTGTAGTCACATCATTGTATCTTTATTTTCAAGCTTTGTGCCAAGTTATAGCCTCTTATGATAAAGGAAGCAAAAGTTGTGACATGTTGTCCAGAAAACAGATTCTGTCTTCGTGACGGAAAAAATCGGATCAAATCACCTGTTCATATTTTTGAGCTGAATCTTTTACAAAGCATGCTCTATACAATTGTTAAACTTTCGTAAGTTCTAACTTTTTTGATTTGAGTTGCAGAAATACCCCGTAAAACTTCTCTACTACCTACTGTTCTGTTTTTCACAGATTCTGCCACGTTTTATCTCCCCTTACTTTTGCAAACCTTAAGCTTGCTTTTTATTTGCAAAAACCTTTTGGCAGTCTTGAGAAACAGTATCTCTTCAAGAATATCTTTATATCCAGTGGGGAAAATTTATTTTATTAAGGGTACTAACCTCTCTAATCAGCTTATGATGAGTTATGTATGAAGGGAGTTTTCAAGTGTGCGATGGAAGATGATGAAAGAAGATCCGTGAGACTCAAGCGTCTAAGCTTGGGGATGCCCCCGTGCATCCCTTTCTCCATCAACAATCATCAGTTCGTCCTTCGTCTCACTATATTTTTATCACTTCATGCGTTATGTGCTATGCTTGGGGCGTCTCGCTCTTAGGTTTTATTTTTTATTTTTCTTTAGCTTTGCTTGTTGTTCATAACAAGTTAAACCCCATCTTACTTTCTGTGGGAGAAAAACACGCTCCACTCCAATCTAGAACACATCATAGGATTTTTCATGCCTATGTTTTTACTGTTGTGTGTTCTTTATCTTTTCGTAGCTACTGCCATGTTTAGTTTTAGTTTTAGTTTGTCTTTAGCAAGAGCCTTGGCTTTTGTTTAGTTTGTTGCTGGAACTCTCCTTAGTTTTCATGTTTATCTTGTTAAGAGAGTTGGTTGTTGCACTGAGTTGTGTCTTGTCTTGAAAGTAGGTAATTGAGGTTGCTATTTAATTTTAGTAGTAACTTGCAATAGTTTTGAGGTATTGATGTGAGTAATGTTTGAACTTTTGGTTATCAAGAGCTCTAGCCTATTAGTGATAGGTGTCGTATTTTGGGCAATCCATGTTTATTTTCAAAACCTAGAAAAAAACTAGTTGAGAACTCTAGGTACTAGATGGATCGCTAATCTTTGGAGGGATTGGATATTAGAGTACATTCACATACCTTGAGTCGAGGATGCGCAAGGATACCCAAACCCCCATACACTCCTCCTCGGGGTACTTGTCACTTTGTGAACCTCATTATTAGATTGAGAGTTACCGATAATAAGTGCATGAGTTCTTCGGACTAATGTAAGTATTGAAAGTTGACACTTCCACCTCCTCATATTTGCTAGCCTCTCTCGAGCCGTGCATTGCCTTCTTCTCACTCCGAGAGTTGGCGTCCACCTTCGCCGGTACATCCAAACCCTTGGCATGATACGCTCACTCATTATAAACCTCCTTATATCTTTCCTCAAAACAACCACCATACCTACCTATCAAGGCATTTCCATAGTCTTTCAGAGATATATTGACATGCAACATCCACCTCTTCATGACTTGATCTTCATTTCATACATGTTCCTGCTACACTGGCAGCGGCATACATTGCATAACATCATGATAGCTACATCTTCTTTATGATTTTAGTACCTTGTAAAGTGTGAAAGATCTTCTATACCCTCTTGTAAATTAGAGTGTTGCCCTTAAGTGAGGAAAAGATCCCAAAGTGGAAAAAATAAAAGATCCCAAAGAGGACAAATGAGAGTTGAATAGAAAGAGCCATTGAGGCCACCAAAAAATACAAAAAAAAGAGAAAAGGAAAGATAAAAAGAGAGAAAGGGGCAACACTACTATCCTTTTGAAAGATCCACACTAGTAATCCCACTTATCCTTGTACTCCATAGAGATGATCGTTCATACATATAGCTATGTGGGGACCTTCACACGATAGAACTTGGCTTGCATATTCCAAGGATGAGCCTCCTCAAAAGAACTCTAGGTCTTCATGAGCGAGCAAGTTAGATGCACCCCCACTAGTTCCATTGGAGAGCTTTTTAGCTCATATGTGCATCCGTTGCATGGCAATCCCTACTCCTCACATCATATCTATCATTTGGCCTTCTCGCCTATGATTGTCCTCATTGATGTGATCCTTTATCACCCTTTTTTTTCTTCCTCCTCCACCATATTTCTCTCTTTTCCATCCTAAGTGTCAACTCTCATGCTTACGCTCATCCATTGCATGAGTGCTCAAAATATCGAAAATGAGTGGATCAAATTGACTTGTACCTGGCTAGTGGTCTGGTGAAGAGTCAAGATAAGATTCCAAAGAAGACCAAGTGTGAAATTTAAGTAGATTGAGTTCTCAACAAAAAATATTTTTTTCTCGTATTCCCTATCCCCCTTCTTGCATGCAAACACCATTTGGAGACATTCGAGTCACGAACAGCGAGAGCTCTTGCACCTAATGTTCTTTCGTTGCTTGTTTCAATGCCAATATAGACTCTTACATGTTATGACTTGAATTGAATCACATACCTTGATTTCATTACTATTCAAAGTTCTTATATGGTTGCTAGCATGTCACCACAGAAATTATGCTTGTTATCATTTACCTACTCGAGGACGAGCAAGAATTAAGCTTGGGGATGTTGATACGTGCCAAACGTATCTATAATTTCTGCTTGCTCCATGCATGTTTTGTGTGATATTGCTATGATCTAGATACACTTTCATACACTTTTGATCATATTTGTACTAACCTATTAACTTAGTGCACCCCAGTGCTAGTTTCTTTTTTCTGCTGTTTTTTATTCTAGGTTTCCCCCATATAAAAAGTGCTCCAAAATTCGGGAAAATCGGATAAAAAATCAGCGCATCGGAAGCCTCCAGAACCCCGAAGGAGGGCCGGGGGCCCCCCACCAGGTGCCCAGGAAACCACTGGCGCGTCCTAGGGCTTCTCCGCGCCAGGGGGGCACCTGGACTCTCGGTGGCCCCCCTTGGCTTCCGCCCTTCGCCTATATATTCCCCATGACGTGAAACTTCCGAAAAGAGAAACCCTTTTCGCGATCTCGCCTGTGTTATGCCACCGCCGTGCTTCCATGATCGGGAGCGCCATCAGACTTCTTCCCTGCACCCTATCGGAGGGAGGATCGACCTCCGGGAGCTTCCCCTTCACCATGGATGGTTCCCGGATGTGCCATGAGTAGTTTCCTTTGGACCATGGGTCCATGATCAGTAGCTATGTGATGTTCTCCTCCCCTCTTTGTTCTTCATGGTTTAGACCTCGTGAGCTGCCCTACATGATAGACGCACATATGTAATCTTTCTGTTGTTGCTATGCTGAGTTTGATGGGACCTGATGGATTATGAGATTATGTTCAGATTGTGATAGAGTAATATATTTGGTTCTTATCTTGTATATTTTTGTTCCTAAGTAATTCTTGCATGTTCTCCGTTGATGTTTAATGCTTTGGCCAAGTAGTAGGTAGTAACTCCAAGAGGGAACGTTATGCTCGATTGTGGGTTCATGCCCCCTGATGACATGCTTGAGTGACAGAAACATGAGTCTCGGGGATGTGTTGTTGCCACAAAGGGGGAAAACAACGGTGCTTGTAACCGCGGTTGCCAGGATTGTTTACTTTACTCAAAGTGTTTTTAATGCAGTTTTCTGTTGCTTTGGGTTTACACTTTGGGTGGGGCTCGCAACTTAATACCAGTGAGATGTTCTGGATAGATATCTCAAGGTGGATGATTAGTAGTAAATGCAGTTGGATTTCAGTCTACTTATTTTGGCGCACGACCCATGCTTTTGAGCCTCTTCCTTTCTTGTGTAGCAGAGTTAGCATTGCGGTGCGTTTATAATGCTGTCAATTGCCCATCTGTAATTTTTTTACCTCGCATAGCAGTTTTATCGTCTTTTTGGAGAGAGACATCACCAGTGAACATCACGGGACCCCGATCCATATTCTCATCATTGTTTACATGCTTATTTACTTTTCTTCTTTTACTTTCAGTTGCTATCATTATCATTATCCCTTGAGTTTTAATCCTTTGAAAACAACAAGACCGGAGAGATTGACAACCTCTCTGAACTTCGTTGGGAGCAAAGTTATTTGTGTTGTGTGCGGGTTCACGACAATTGCGCCGTTGAAACCTACATATCATTGACGGAGTCCTACGAGAGACAAACCCTATCCTCTACATAGGGGAAATTTGCTGTTATCCTACATATCACCTTCTACTTGGGGTAACCAACGAAGGGCGAGAAACCATTATCATCATCTCGCACATCACACTCATGGTCGAGGTCATGGCCGTGGCAGAGGTAGGGGAAGAAGTGCTCGAGCCGCCTCTCCGTCTAAATCTCCCTCTTCTTCTCCTGAGAGGGGTGAGTTCTAGTTTCATGTTCAAACGATTCTTCGTTGGATCAAGCTTCCTGATTCTTTTACTCAGCTTGTGAGTGATACAAGGCCCTCGGGTCTTTGGCTTCATTATGAGGGATGTCCTCATGGCCCATTTGGGTGGCTACTAGACTTTCTAGCCACGACTCCATATTTTTTGAGCGAGGTTGGAAAACGTTTCTTCGCTCTAGGAACATCTCAAGAGGAGACACTATTATCTTCAGATATGATGGTGATGACACCTTGTGGTAGGATCTTTGACTCGGATGGTGACCGAGCGTGCTGTTGCATGGAGAGTTCTAGCAGTAGCGATGAAGAACTCCTCAATAATGAAGAGGAAGTCCATATTTCTTCAACTGAAGATGAAGCCGACTCTGAAGATGACGACTGAAGTTGTAGCTTTTTCTTAGTAGTATTTTGCCGAGTTTGGCCTTTACTTTTTTGTAAGGTTGCCTCTTTTGATGTAAGACTCGACTGTTTTGATGAATGAAAATTATGAATTTCCATCGAGTCCATAAGTCGGTTTTATTTCTGACATTGAATGTTTTCTGCATAATGTGTGAGAGCCGATATTTTTTGATAATGTCTATATCTGTAGCCCCCTGAGTCAATTCAGAATAGTTGTGTATCTGGTAATCGACTCATAGGATAGATCGATTTGTAGCCCCCATGAGTTGGTGTGGTCACGTTTGCTTGCCGTACCGGGTCATATATATTTTTTGAAGTGTTACTCCCCAAGAGTTGGTATGATCATCATGGCATCGAGACAAATCTTCGAAGAAGAAATTTTCGAAGTGTTACTCCCCAAGAGTCGGTGTATGCATCTGGGTGTTGTACCGAGTCTTTTCTTGAGAAGAAAACTTTCGAAGTGTATCCCCAAGAGCCGGCATGAACATCATTGCGTCATGTCGGGTCTTTGAGAAGACTTTTTTTTGAAGTGTAGTCCCCATGAGTCGGTATAGGCACCTGAGTGCTTGTGCCAAGTCACATAGGTCTAACTTTTATTTATGAGAAAAAAATTGTGATTATGCATGATGCTGTATATGCAAGAATGTAATATAAAGGCTAGTAGAAGTCAACTTAGACCTCATCTTCTCGCGTTGAGAGAGATTATTGGTTGAAAAAGTCGAAGCATCTCTGTAGAGCCGACTCTCCAGTAACTAGCATGCCCGACTCTTAGGACTAAATTCGATAGATGGTTTATGTAAACCTTGAAGTTTAGACCAACCGGTTGCGCGTTAGTTATGGAAGCTATAAAATGTACATGGCAGACGGTGTGGGTACCCAATTCATGTGTATGCCATGATATCTTCGGTTTTTAAGAGTCGATAGGAACCATCGAACCCCCCTTTTATCCCTTATCAAAAAAACACATGTGAAGTTTTACATATATATGTCGGCTTTTTCTGGTAGGAGTCGATGAGTATCATCAAGCCCCCCCCCTGCTTCCCCTTATCAAAGCAATATACATGCTCAAATCCGATAGAGGGTTGATCAAGCCCCCAGGTATCTAAGAATTGTGATATTTGTGATGCAATATGCAATGCGATGTACTATGATTCAATATGTATGAAACACTATGCAATATGAAAATTTATTTTATGCACCAGTGTGGCGAGAGCCGGTGCGACGAAGTCGACTTTATGGCTATAGCCTGTTTGCGACCAAAGTCGACTTTAATTATGGCGATGGCCTAAATGTGATTTTAAGATCGACTTTATTAATTTGACTGAGAGTAAGTTGCGATGAAAATCGACTTTATTATGCGGCGGTATCCGGTTGCGACAAATGTCGGACTTATGATGCAAAGGCTCTGATATCGTCGCAATATTGTTGGTAGATAGCCGATTGAGCTGCTGCTAGTTCTTGTTTTTCATCAAGAACATCCAAGGCATCCTGCCTGGCTTACTCATTATTGGCTTCCACATAAGCTGTGACTCGTGGTGAGTCGTGACGAATGTCACCTGGGAGAACGGCTTTGGCTCCATAGACCAGGAAGAAGGGCGTATAGCCTGTTGACCTGTTAGGAGTTGTCCTGATGCTCCACATTAGCGAGGGCATTTCTTCCTCCCAGCCACCCGGCGTCGTCTCCAAAGGAACGAAGAGTCGGGGTTTGATGCCTCGAAGAAACTCTTGGTTGGCTCTCTCGGCTTGTCCTATGTTTGTGGCTGAGCCACTCACGCAAGGTCGAGTCGGATGTGTTCTTTTTGACAGAATCGCTGCATAACCCCCTCTGACAAGTTACACCCGTTATCAGTGATGATGTTGTGGGGGTAGTCGAATCTGTATATTATCTTTTTCAGGAATTTCAGTGTCGTCTCTGCAACGCACTTGCTAACCGGCTCTGCCTCAACCCACTTGTTGAATTTGTCGACTGCCACCAGAAAATGTGTATTGTTGTTAGGTGACCTTTTGAAAGGTCCCACCATCGAGTCCCCACACCACGAAGGGCCAAGTGATTGGCATCATCCTGAGTTCTTGAGCCGACACATGTGCTTGCTTTGCGTAGCGTTGGCATCCATCACACTTCTTGACTATATCCTCTGCATCTGCATGTGTTGTGAGCCAGTAGAATCCGTGTCTATAGGCTTTAGCCACTAGTGAGAGAGAGCCAGCATGATGCCCGCAGTCTCCCGAGTGTATCTCATTGAGGATTTCTCTGTCTTCTTCTGGTGACACACATCTCTGAAAGACATCTGCAGGGCTTCGCTGATGGAACTCTCCGTTGAGGATTACAAAAGATTTGCTTCTCCTGACGATTTGTCTGGCTTCTACCTCCTCAGCTGGTTGGATTCCCCCGGGTCTTGTAGTCCAAATATGGAACAACCCATGAGGGCGTAGCATGTACTGCAGCCACCAAAGCCGGTTCTAGATCTGGCTCTGCTATGTCTTGCTTCCTTGGTATCTGTACAGACGGCTTTGTCAAAACGTCCATGAACTCATTTGGCGGGACCGGCTTTCGCTGAGAACCAACCCGGGATAGAGCATCCGCGGCTTCGTTTAGCTTCCGTTCCACATAGTCCACCTGGTATCCGACAAAGAAACCGGCTTGTCTTTCCACCTCACGCCGATAGGCCGCCATGGTAGCATCTTTGGAGTTCCACCTTCCTGACACTTGTTGAGAAACAAGGTCGGAATCGCCATAGCATCGGATCCGTCTTATGTTCATATCACGGGCCAACCGCAGTCCATGGAGTAGAGCCTCATATTCTGCTGCGTTGTTGGTGCAAGTGAACTTTAGCTGCAAGACATGGCAAAATTGTTCTCCTTTGGGGGAGGTGAGGACCACGCCAGGTCCTGATCCTTGGAGATGCCGACTCCCATTGAAGTGCATCGTCCATTATTTGGTTATCGACTTCTCTAGAGGTGCTTGGATTTTGGTCCAATCATTGAAGAAGTCGACTAGTGCTTGGGACTTGATGGTCGTGCATGGTTCATACTTGATGTGATAAGCCCCCAACTCTATAGCCCACTTTGCAATCCTTCTCGTGGCCTCATGGTTTTGGATGATATCTCCAAGTGGTGCTGAGATGACTACAGTTATGGGGTGCTCCTGGAAGTAATGCTTGAGCTCCGGCTCGCCATGAACACACCAAGAACTATCTTCTGCCAATGAGGGTAGCGTTGCTTCGATGAAGTCAAGCCCTCACTAACATAATATACTGGTCTCTGCAAAGGGTGCTCTTTGTCGGCTTCCAAACGTTCAACCACAACTACAGCACTGACTTCTCGGTTGTTGGATGAAATATAGAGTAGCATCGGCTCTTTTGGCTTGGGATCCGCCAGGATCGGGGCCTGGGACAGTTGCTTCTTTAGTGCTTCCAGAGCTTGATCGGCCTCATTATCTCAGACGAATTTTTCCGACTTCTGCAAGAGTCGGTACAGGGGGATTGCCTTTTCCCCAAGCCGCTGATAAACTGACTTAGGGAATCTAAGCATCCTATGATTCGTTGGACTCCCTTCACAGAGGCCGGATTCTGGAGAGCGATGATGGCATTGATCTTCTTTGGGTTTGCCTCAATGCCTCTTTCTGATACTATGTACCCGAGGAGCTTCCCTACAGGTACCCCGAAGGTGCACTTGACCGGGTTTAACTTCATCTGGTACTTGCGCAAATTTTTTAAGGTCTCCTGGAGGTCACTAATGAGTGAGTCGGCAACTTGAGACTTGATGACTATATCATCCACGTAAGCGTGCACATTGCGCCCAATTTGCTCCTTGAGGCAGTTTTGCACCGTTCGCTGATATGTGGATCCTGCATTCTTCAAGCTGAAAGGCATAGAAGTACAACATTATATCCCAAAAGGAGTGATGAAGGTTGTTTTCTCCTCGTCTTCTAGAGCCATCTTGATCTGATGATAACCAGAGTAGGCATCGAGAAAGCACAGGAGCTCGCATCCCACAGTAGAGTCGATGATTTGATCAATGCGAGGTAGCGCGAAGGGATCCTTTGGGCGGGCTTTGTTCAAGTCGGTGTAGTCGATGCACATACGCCAAGTCCCGTCCTTTTTCAAAACGAGGACTGGGTTTGTGAGCCACTCTGGATAAAAAACTTCCATGATGAATCCGGCGGCAAGGAGCCGGGCTATCTCTTCCCCGATGGCGTTCCTCCTTTCGTCATTGAAACGACGAAGGAATTGCTTGACTGGCTTCAGTTTTGGATCAATGTTTAGACGGTGCTCAGCGAGCTCCCTCGGGACGCCTGGCATGTCAGAAGGTTTCCATGCAAAAATGTCTCGATTCTCACGGAGGAACTCGATGAGCGCGCTTTCCTATTTGTCAAATAGTCATGTCCCAATGATGAACTACTTGGAATCGTCACCAGGGACAAAGTCGACTTTCTTTGTGTCCTGAGCCGGTTGGAACTTGGGGTTTTTATCAGGAGTCGGTTTCTTCATGATGGTGGTGTCTTCCGGGTGTACCTTCTCCTGGAATTTTGATAGGTCCTCTTTGGCGCAGGCCGACTCTGCGAATTTCACGTTCTGCTCGTCGCACTCCGTAGCTCTGGACCGACTTCCATCCACTGTGATAGGGCCGTAAGGACCCCGCATTTTAAGTTTCAGGTAAACGTAGCATGGCCGAGCCATGAACCTGGCATAAGCCGGTCTGCCTAAGATGGCGTGATATGGGCTTTCGAATTTCACCACCTCATAGGGTATGATTTCAGAGCAAAAAAATTCAGGAGTTCCAAAGGCTGTCTCCAGGTAGATTTTGCCTATCGGCCGTGCCGACTTCCCTGGGACTATTCCATGGAATACGGTGTTGGAGGTTTGCAGATGTTTGTGGGTCATTCCCATCCTACGGAAGGTCTCGTAATAAAGGATGTTGATGATGCTTCCCCCGTCCATGAGCACTTTGTACAGTGTGTAGCATCCAATCTGTGGCGAAACTACCAGGGCTAGAGAACCCGGGTTTTCTACCACAGGGGGGTGATCGGCTACTTAGACCAGTTAAGCCACCTGGGACAAGCCGGCTCTGTGGCCACGGACATGGCGGATCTTTGCTGCAGATTCCTGTCCCTCCGGCAGCTGCTGATGGTAAAGACATGATAAGCCGAGTGATCTTGCAGCTATTTTGGGTTTGATTGGTATCCAGCGCGCCGTGATTGGTTTTGTTGTCCTCCTCCCTGGGATCCTTGGTACTGTGGTGCCGCGCCGACTCCCTGCTGACCAAAGTTTTGGTTGTTACTGTTTTGACCGGCTCCAACTCCTGACCCAGGGGGGCCCTGGCCTCCACGCCTTTGGAACTCCTTCATAAAGTTGCATTGTTCCCAAGTATGGCTGACTGGACGGCCGGGTTTGATATACAGTAAAGGTCTTTTCACAGCTTCTTCAAAAGTAACCGGGGGTTGGAAATTTCTTTCCAGCTTGTCGCCTCGTTGCCCCTCTGCTTCTGCCTTTGCGAGCCGACAGTTGTGTTGGCTACCAAGTCGGAAGTATTCAGATCGAGTCGTCGTTTACCTGGTTGATTCTGGTTCTGTGACCCCTTGTCGTTACTCTTTTTGCTCTGCGTGACTTTATCTTCTTCCGGATCGGCATCCTTGGTTTTGTCAGACTCGACATACTTGATGACTACATTCATGAGCTCTCCTATGTTGCTGACCATCCTCTTGAGTCGGCCGATCTTGTTTACTAGAGGCTCAAACTTGCAGTTTCTTTCCAGGACAATTACTGATGTCTGCGCAGTAATAGTGTCTGAGGAATGGATTATATCTGCGACTCGTCATGCCCAGCTTAGGGCCGACTCTCCTTATTTCTGGACGCAGTACTCCAAGTCGACTATTGTTGTGGCTCGATGGTAGGTCCCATGGAAATTCTTGATGAACTTCTCTCTGAGATCCGTCCAAGAGTTGATGGAATTCTCTGGGAGATTTTTGAACCATGTGCGAGCCGGCCCTTCGAACATCATTGTGAATTATCGGGCGCAGACTTCTTCGCCAGCACGCAGCATATCCATGGCGAGGTCATAGGCTTTGATCCAAGCCCCCGGGTCCATGTCAGCCGTGTAATTTGGGATTTTGCGCGGCCCTTTCAAATCTGGTGGCAAGCGTGTGTTCCTCAAAGCCGGTACTAGACATCGATTACCCACAAATCTGCTGACGAACTCGGTGTTTGGTTCTTGTGGGGGAATTTTGGTTGTCGGCTCTACACGTTGGTTGGTGTTGGGAGCTGGTAGGTCCATGATCCTCAGTCCTCCCGGAGGGGTCAGAGGTACTTTATGGTTGCGCTGGCTGCCTGAGGCTACTGGATCCGGCAATTCTGCTTGCTGTCTCACGCTTCGATATGGAGTTCCGTGTATGTATGGGGCTCCTTGTGTCTATTGGCCCTGTTGCGTGATCGCCGTTCTGAGGAAGTCGACAGCTGCACGGGCGGCACGATCTGCTGGGGTGTCTCCATGAATTGGCGCGTTGGTGAGGTACTGCATTGCGGCCATGACATTAGCCATGGGGTTATCGAAGTGGTGGGGAGGTGTATGGAAGCGATCTTAGCGTGGTGAGGGAGACGGCTGTCTGGGAGGCGCGAATCCTGGGGGAGTCGACTGGTCTGGGCTTTTGAATAGCGTTCTCCCTTGATAGTCAAGGAGGAACTGACTCGTGTATCTCTGTGGGCGCGTGTAAGCGAGGCTTAATCGCTGAGCATCTATCAGATCCAAATCTCCCCGGAGGTGTGCGGCTTCCTGGACAAGCCGAGGTTATTTCTCAATTATATGTTCCTTTTCAACGTCGACCTCCGCACGGAAGTTTGCCATCCGAACCTTGAGCTCGTTCACCCTTGTCTTCCAAGCCTCCCGATTCTCAACCGTCATCGTTGCAGCCAAGGCCTCATCGAGGGAGGTTAGGGCATCAACGTGGGCTTGGGCTCTAGTAGGAACTTTGTAACAGCCCAGATTTCACAAAAATTAAAAAATTTGTTTTCGGTATGAATTGTTTGATTGTCTGATTTATTTGTGGTGTTTGCATCCCCGATTTATCGATCGGCGATTATTTTTCCCCCTCTTATCTCGTATCGGACGGAGACCGACCCTTTCCACCCTGACACTCGACCTTTGCGACACCGGGTTTTACCCGATCACCGTCGCGAAAACCGCACAAGACCAGCCGCAGCCAATGGAACAAAAACTCAGTTTAATAATTAAACAGGATATTTTTATAGCGCGCAGGAAAGTGTTCTCGGAATGGTTCCAGCGTGAGGTGAACGCCACCGGCTCGACGTGCTGATCGCGCAGTTCGAAGTTTTACCCGAATAGGAGGTCATGCGGACCCCCGGCGGTCAGAAACGTAAACACCGCGCGCGCGAGAGAAAAACTGGGGATGTTTTTGCAAACTGCCAACCACCTGGGCTATATAAAGACCACCACACTCCCACCCCTTTCTAGGGTTTCCCTAGCCACAAAATTGCAGCCACCCCTCCACTTTGCCCCAATCTTCCCCAAAACACCCCAATTTCGTCAAAAACCTAGATCAGATCTGGATCAGGCCACCCAATGGATCTGGACCGTCAGATCTTGCGACATGACGGCCAGGAGGGCGCCACGTCGCCCCCACGGCCTCCCACCTACCTCTCCTCTCTCCTCCAGCCCGTGGGCTCAACGCCACCGCCTCCTCTTCCTCCGGCCACCGGTGCCGTGCCCCGACCGACCACCTTCTCCTCGCAGGTCCCCCCTCATTCCCTCTCACCTCTCCCTCCTTCTCCTCTCTCTCATCTTCCTCCTAACCCCACCTCTCCCTCGCAGGTCCTGATCTGCATCATGCCCGAGCGCCATGGTCGGTCTCAAGCTTCGCGTCGCCGCCGTCTCGCACGGATCCGGCCGGATCCGGCATCCCGGCCGCCGCCGCCCCTGATCCGCGGATATATCCGCCGCCCCCGCCTACCACACCGCTCGCCGGTGTCCGCCTGCCCTCGCCGGAGCAACGCATGGCGCCTCCGCACGGATTCCTCCCATTCGGGACGAAGCCGAGGCCCCGTGCCCCTCGCTCCAGCCGTCGCCAGGTGGACCAGCGGCCCAACCCCGTGGCACACTCGCCCCACCGCCTGGCCCATGGACTCTCCAGCGCCGCCGGCCTGTTGGGCCGAGGCCCATGGGTGAGCACCCTATTTTTTTTCTTTTTTTTCTCTGCAAATTCTGCTAAGTCCTAATAATTTACTCCTGTGATATGTTTTGCGTTCACGATTGCTAGAGAACCGTAGCCCGGATCGCGTTGCGCCCAAAAGGAAAATTGTTTATAATTGTGTGTAATTCAGTTCATCTTTTGTGAGCATTTTGATTTGAGGCCATCTTGATGTTGCTAATCACTGCTGAAGTGGGCATCAGGCTGTTAACTGCTATTAATTTCTGTTAGAGTGATGTTGCTGTTATTTTATTACAAGTTTGATTGATGATTGTGACAGATCCATGAGGCCTATTGCATTGATTCCTTTTGCATATTGTTAAGCATCATGTCTACTTCCATTATATGTATTGCATTGTCATGATATGCTTGCTGGTCATCTAGTTTTTGAGCTCCAAAGTCGCTATGCCACTGTTTTTGACAGCCACCTCTATTTTTCTAAAGTCTGTAACGTTCCGATGCCATGTTGTTTGCTTAATATCTTTTGATCTGTTATGCCTATTACCTTGATTCTTGCTTGTACCTGATTATCATCATGTCTACTTCATGCTCATGTATTGCTATGTCATGTTTCTACAATTTTGCATATAGTTTTGCTCCTGTTTATACAGCATAAAAATAACAGTTTCTGCCATGTTTTTGTGATTTTCACTAAGTCCTAGACCAGTAATGTTTTATTGCATTTTGCATGGGCTATAACTAGTTGTTCATGATGTCGTTTTGCATGATTTCTTTTTCCATTCCTTCCCTGCCATGTCTACTTTAGTTGCATATCATTTGTGAGCATGTTTGCATTCATTATCCTGTTTATGCATTGCTCTAAAGTGTGCTTCCTGATGTTGGCAGATTGTGTTCCAAACTTGTTTTGCTTGTATCTTTTTAACCGTAACTCCGTTTGGAGTGTTCTTTATATGTAACTTTATTAGTTTTTCGTGTACTTTGTGTTTATTCTATTGTTTGCTGCTGTTAACCAACCTAAAATATGGTTTAGTGCAGAACAGTACCAAATCTTTTAATTGTCGTGGGGTACTTAGTGTTATGCCATGTTTAGGAGTGTGCCTCACTTAAATTGTCTAGCATAGATAGTTTATTTTATGCTTCACCTCTTGTCATGTTTGTGTGCTATGCCATGCTTGAATAAGATTTCATGTTAATAACCTCTGCTCACCTTGTGTAGCTAAACAACTCGAACCTTTCCAAATGTGCGGTATCGTCGTGTGTGACGAGTACTCCACTTAACCTGTTAGTAACCGCTCTCGACGGTAGGTGCGATGTCTCATGTTGCCTTCTTATTGATGCTTGCTCGTGTTTGCCTCATAGTAATAGATGCTTGCTCGTTGATTGCTTTCTAGTGTTTACCGTCTTGTGTGCTTCCGCGGGTACCTTCGGAGACGATGCGAGCTTGTGACCAACTACACCTTCGGAACCCGACTTATCAACAGGCAAGGACTATACATTACTTATTATCCATTCTATTTCAACCAGCGGTTTGCATGCTAGTCTAGGTTAGGCTCGATGTTTGATCCTACCAAATGTTTACAGCCTCTTTCATACCGATACAGCCATGTCCCCTCCTAGCAAACCATGTACTGCTATGTTACTATTGCTCGCTGCTCAGCCCTTGCTTAGTATGCATGCTTAGGATGCTACGATGTTACCCTGTTACTCCTAGGTTTGGGCTATCACATTATTATATAGTTGTTGATGATATGATTATCATAATGTTGACTATACTCGACGAAGGATGGAAGGTCTAGGCTATCGCGCCCCGACGCTTTGTTCCATTCGAGTCACCTAGGATCCGAGTTACGGGTATTTGTTTTAAGACTGAGCCTTCCTAACCGCGTGTGGGATTTTATGAGGTCCCCTCTTCTTACCTATCTAGCTCCAAACATTTCTAGACGTGGCCCAAGATGATTTACCATTTGAAACCGTGTGTGTGCTTGTTTGGGCCCCCAGCAGTTTTAAAACAACTCTGGTCAGCGGAGACAGAGTTCCTCTGCTGGTGCACACTGGTGAGCTGGGGAAGCCCCTGATTTCAGGTGAGGCTAACCACGACCTTAGCCATACGGAAGAGTCCGATCTGAGGGCGCGGCCGGCTCTTGGATTGGGTGTCGACTCCCCGGGGGCCACCCTGATTTGTGCGTTGTTAGTTAGAGGGACCTGTCGTTTCGGATCTCTCGGAACTAAATCATAAAATGGTTGCCTATGATGGGTAGCAACTGAGAGAGATGGGCGTGCATGCGGAGCCTTGTAATGGGCAGTTGGTACACCCCTGCAGGGTCAAATCTTTTCAAGAAGCCGTGTCCACGGTTATGGACGACTTGAGACCTACTCCTTGTTCATAGACAACAACAACTGAGATAATCTTAATAAAATTGATCAACGTGTGTGTGCCTTGACTGCTTCTTCTTCGTCGGGATGTGAAGAGGAGGACAAGGATAGGATATGTGTTATGTTTGCATAAGTAGTTGATAGCAAGACTTGTTGGAGACGATTCCTCAGCGAATTCTTGGCTCCTTATCTTACTCTCTAGATCGTTAGTCACTTCATAAATGCTAGTGCGGCAGCAACCTCACCACCTACCCCCTCCTTACCTTAAACTACTAGTTTTCCTAGAATTACGAGTGATGAAGTCCTTGTTGGGTCAGATGACCACTACGGTTGGATGCTGAGTACTTCCGTACTCATGATACTACCCCCAAACTCTTTTCAGGGTTCTGATCGACAAAAGGTATGGTGATCGACGTTTCACGTGGAGACTCGACGACGACTAGTTAGGCGGATCCCGGCGGAGGGCCTGGAGCCGTGTGGTTATGGGGATCGATGTTTTTCTCTTTGCCATTAGTCATTTGATTGTAGTCTGTACTCAGACATATATCTTCCGCTGTTGTATTGTATTAAAGCAGATGTATGCCGATTGTATGAGATGTTGTATCCTTGTATTTGTAATGTTATGATATCATGTTGGAAATCCGGGGCATATGGCTATGTCATATGTCGTGGTGGGACCGAGATGTGCTTCGTCCCCGGATCTGGATGGAAACATCTAGATCTGGAACAGTACCGCATATCGGGCCTTACAAATTGGTATCAGATCCTTACCGACCGTAGGATCCATTTTCTGGCCGAAGTTGAGTCTAGACAAAAACTATTTTGTAGTTAATGAGTTAGTTATCAGAGAGTAGGAATCTTTTTACTCCTTACCCTTGCTCTGGTCAGGAAAAGTGTCGTAAGAGTTTTAATTCTCGCCTTGTCCCCTTAAAACTCTAGGGTCTCGAGTGTGTGGAGTTTCGGAACCATTACAATGCCTTGCTTGCAGCGTATTGTCTCGATTCCGATCTCAGGTTTGGGAATTCCTGTAGTACCTTTAGTTCTTCCGAATCTGGGTAAAAATCTTGGTCGTCTGTTGACTTCAGTCCTATTGTCCAGTATCCTCGCGATTGGCGTGAGAATGCTTCCCTTGATCTTCTCTTTCAACTGTCGTTCCTCCTCTTGACACCGACGGTTTCGTATCTTCAACGATGTCGTCTCTCTGCGGAAAGTTTCTCGACGGAAGATCCTCGTTCGACATGGAGAAGAGTCCCTTGTTGGTGGTGTTGAAGATTGTTGACTGTCTTTTCTCTCCGCTCCTCTCCCCCAGATTCTCCAGGATCTCGGGACGAGATCCCTTGTTGGTAGTGTTGTATTGTAACAGCCCAGATTTCACAAAAATTAAAAAATTTGTTTTCGGTATGAATTGTTTGATTGTCTGATTTGTTTGCGGTGTTTGCATCCCCGATTTATCGATCGGCGATTATTTTTCCCCCTCTAATATCGTATCGGACAGAGACCGACCCTTGCCACGCTGACACTAGACCTTTGCGACACCGGGTTTCACCCGATCACCGTCGCGAAAACCGCACAAGACCAGCCGCAGCCAACGGAACGAAAACCCCATTTAATAATTAAACGGGATATTTTTATAGCGCGCCGGAAAGTGTTCTCGGAATGGTTCCAGCGTGCATGAGTTCTTCGGACTAATGTAAGTATTGAAAGTTGACACTTCCACCTCCTCATATTTGCTAGCCTTTCTCGTGCCGTGCATTGCCTTCTTCTCACTCCGAGAGTTGGTGTCCACCTTCTCCGGTACATCCAAACCCTTGGCATGATACGCTCTGTCATCATAAAACTCCTTATATCTTTCCTCAAAAAATCCAACATACCTACCTATCAAGTTATTTCCATAGCCTTTCCGAGATATATTGCCATGCAACTTCCACCTCTTCATGACTTGATCTTCATGTCATACATGTTCCTGCTACACTGGCAATGGCATACATTGCATACATCATGATAGCTACATCTTCTTTATGATTTTAGTAACTTGTAAAGTGTGAAAGATCTTCTATACCCTCTTGTAAATTAGAGTGTTTCCCTTAAGTGAGGAAAAAATCCCAAAGTGGACAAAATAAAAGATCCCAAAGACGACAAATGAGAGTTAAATAGAAAGAGCCATTGAGGCCACCAAAAAATACAAAAAAGGAGAAAAAGAGAAAAATAAAAATAAAAAGAGAGAAACGGGCAACACTACTATCCTTTTGAAAGATCCACACTAGTACTCCCTCTATATCCTTGTACTCCATAAACATAATCATGCATATAACTATGTGGGGACCTTCACACTATAGAACTTGGCTTGCATATTCCAAGGATGAGCCTCCTCAAAAGAGCTCTAGGTCTTCATGAGCGAGCAAGTTAGATGCACCCCACTAGTTCCATTGGAGAGCTTTTAAGCTCATATGTGCATCCGTTGCATGGCAATCCCTACTCCTCACATCATATCTATCATTTGGCCTTCTCGCCTATGATTGTCCTCATTGATGTGAGCCTTTCTCATCCTTTTTGTCTTCCTCCTCCACCATATTCTATCTTTTCCATCCTAAGAGTCAACTCTCGTTCTTACGCTCATCCATTGCATGAGTGCTCAAAATATCGAAAAGGAGTGGATCAAATTGACTTGTACCTGTCTAGTGGTCTGGGGACGAGTCAAGATAAGATTCCAAAGAAGACCAAGTGTGAACTTTAGTAGATTGAGTTCTCAACACAAAAATACTTTTTTTCCTTGTATTCCCTATCCCCCTTCTTGCACGCAAACACCATTTGGAGATATTCGAGTCACGGACAGCGAGAGCTCTTGCACCTAATGTTCTTTCGTTGCTTGTTTCAATCCTAATATAGACTCTTGCATGTTATGACTTGAATTGAATTGCATGCCTTGATTTCTTTACTTTTCAAAGTTCTTATATGGTTGCTAGCATGTCACCACAGAAATTATGCTTGTTATCCATTACCTACTCGAGGACGAGCAGGAATTAAGCTTGGGGATGTTGATACGTCTCAAACGTATCGATAATTTCTGATCGCTCCATGCATGTTTTGTGTGATATTGCTATGATCTAGATACACTTTCATACACTTTTGATCATATTTGGACTAACCTACTAACTCAGTGCACCCCAGTGCCAGTTCATGTTTTCTGCTTTTTTTCTATTTCAGTTTTCCCCCATATATAAAAGTGCTCCAAAATCCGGGAAAAAATAGATAAAAAATCAACGTGTCGGAAGATTCCAGAAGCCCGAAGGAGGCCCAGGGGCCCACCACCAGGCACCCAGGCGGCCACTTGACGCGGACAGGGGCCTCGCCGCGCCAGGGGGCGCCTGGGCCCCTGGTGGCCCCCCTGGCTGCCCCCCTTCGCATATTTATTCTCTGTCACGGGAAACTTCTTAAGACAGAATCCTATTTCACAAATTCTCCTTTGTTCCGCCATCGCCGCCCTTCCAAGATCGTGAGCACCGTCAGGACCCTTCCCGGAACCATGCCTGAGGGAGGATCGACCTCCGGGATCTTCCCCTCCACTATGGACGCTTCCCGGATGTGTCGTGATCAGTAGCTACGTGATGTTCTCCTCCCCTCTTTGTTCTTCATGGTTTATACCTCGTGAGCTGCCCTACATGATCGAGGCACTTATGTAATTCTTCTGCTGTTGCTATGCTGAGTTTGATGGGATCTGATGGATTATGAAATTATGTTCAGATCGTGATAGAGTAATATATTTGGTTTTGATCTCTTCTATTTTTGTTCCTAAGTAATTTTTGCATGTTCTCCGTTGCTGTTTATTGTTTTGGTCAAGTGGTAGGTAGTAACTCCAAGAGGGAACGTTATGCTCGATTGTGGGTACATGCCCCCTGATGACACGCTTGAGTGACAGAAACATGAGTCTAGGGGATGTGCTATGGCCACAAGGGGGAAAACAACGGTGCTTGTAACCGCGGTTGCAAGGATTGTTTACTTTACGCAAAGTTCTTTTAATGAAGTTTTCTATTTCTTTGGGTTTACACTTTGGGTGGGGCTCGCAACTTAATACCAGCGAGATGTTATGGTTAGATATCTCAAGGTGGATGATTAGTAGTAGATGCAGATGGATTTCGGTCTACTTATTTTGGCGTACGGCCCATGCTTATGAGCCTTTACTTTCTTTTGTAGCATAGTTAGCATTGCGATGCGTTTATAATCCTGTCAATTTCCCATCTGTAATTTGTGTACCTCGCATAGCAGTTTTATCGTCTTTTGGGAGAGAGACATCACTAGTGAACATCACGGGACCCCGGTCCATATTCTCATCACTGTTTACAAGCTCATTTATTTTTCCGCACTTACTTTCAGTTGCTATCATTATCATTATCCCTTGTGTGTTTGACCTTTGTAAACAACAAGACCGGAGAGATTGATAACCTCTCTGAACTTCATTGTGAGCAAAGTTAATTGTATTACGTGCAGGTTCAGGTTAAGAGAGCAATATCTCAAACGGCGCGTTTCTCGCTTCACCACCTACTTATCATCGCCAGAGTCCTACGGGAGACAAACCCCATCCTCTACATAGGGGAAATTTTCTGCTATCCTACATCTCACCTTCCACTTGGGGTAACCAGCAAAGGACGAGAAGCCATTACCACTTCCACGCCAGCAGATGCCCCCGTGCAACCCCTTCTCCATCAACAATCATCAGTTCGTCCTTCGTCTCACTATATTTTTATCACTTCATGCGTTATGTGATATGCTTGGAGCGTCTCGCTCTTAGGTTTCCTTTTTAGTTTTCTTTAGCTTTTCTTTTTGTTCATAAAAAGTTAGACCCTAACTTACTTTGTGTGGGAGAGAAACACGCTCCACTTCAATCTAGAACACATCATAGGATTTTTCATGCTTATCTTTCTCTGTTTTCTGTTCTTTATCTTTTCGTAGCTACTGCCATGTTTAGTTTTAGTTTTATTTTGTCTTTAGCAAGAGACTTGGCTTTTGTTTAGTTTGTTGCTGGAACTCTCTTTAGTTTTCATCTTTATCTTGTTAAGAGAGTTGGTCGTTGCACTGAGTTGTGTCTTGTCTTGAAAGTAGGTAATTGAGGTTTCTATTTAATTGTAGTAGTAACTTGCAATAGTTTCGAGGTATTGTTGTGAGTAATGTTTGAAATTTTGGTGTCAAGAGATCTAGCTTATTAGTGATAGGTGTCGTATTTTGGGCAATCCGTGTTTATTTTCAAAACCTACAAAACTAGTTGAGAACTCTAGCTACTAGATGGATCACTAATCTTTGGAGGGATCGAATATTAGAGTACACTCACGTACCAGGATGCGCAACGATAACCAAACCCCCATATACTCCTCCTCGGGGTACTTGTCTCTTTGTGAACCTCCTTATTAGATTCATAGTTACCGATAATAAGTGCATGAGTTCTTCGGACTAATGTAAGTATTAAAAGTTGACACTTCCACCTCCTCATATTTGCTAGCCTCTTCCGTATCGTGCATTGCCCTCTTCTCACTCCGAGAGTTGGCGTCCACCTCGTCGGTGCATCCAAACCATTGGCATGATACGCTCTGTCATCATAAACCTCCCTATATCTTTCCTCAAAACATCCACCATGCCTACCTATCAAGGCATTTCCATAGCCTTTCCGAGATATATTGCCATGCAACATCCACCTTCTCATGACTTGATCTTCATGTTATACATGTTCCTGCTACACTGGCAGCGGCATACATTTGCATACATCATGATAGCTACATTTTTTTTGAGTACCTTGTAAAGTGTGAAGATCTTCTTTAACTTCTTGTAAAATAGAGTCTTGCCCTTTAAGTGAGGAAAAGATCCCAAAGTGGACAAAATAAAAGATCCCAAAGAGGACAAATGAGAGTTAAGTAGAAAGAGCCATTCAGGCCAACAAAAAATACAAAAAATAGAAAAAAGAGAAAAATAAAATAAAAAGAGAGAAAGGGGCAACACTACTATCCTTTTGAAAGATCCACACTAGTACTCCCTCTTATCCTTGTACTCCATAGAGATGATCATTTATGCATATAGCTATGTGGGGACCTTCACACTATAGAACTTGGCTTGTATATTCCAAGGATGAGCCTCCTCAAACGAGCTCTAGGTCTTCATGAGAGAGCAAGTTAGATGCACCCCCACTAGTTCCTTTGGAGATATTTTCTTAGCTCATATGTGCATCCATTGCATGACAATCCCTACTCCTCACATCATATCTATCATTTGGCCTTCTCGCCTATGATTATCCTCATTTATGTGAGACTTTCTCACCCTTTTTTTCTTCCTCCTCCACCATATTTCTCTCTTTGCCATCCTAAGTGTCAACTCTCATGCTTACGCTCATCCATTGCATGAGTGCTCAAAATATCGAAAAGGAGTGGATCAAATTGACCTGTACCTTGCTAGTGGTCTAGGCACGAGTCAAGATAAGATTCCAAATAAGACCAAGTGTGAAACTTTAGTAGATTGAGTTCTCAACAATTCTACCTTTTTCTCATATTCCCATATCCCCCTTCTTGCACGCAAACACCATTTGGAGACATTCGAATCACAGACAGCGAGAGCTCTTGCACCTTAATGTTCTTGCGTTGCTTGTTTTAATGCTAATATAGACTCTTGCATGTTATGACTTGAATTGAATCACATACGTTGATTGCTTTACTTTCAAAGTTCTTGTATGGTTGCTAGCATGTCACCATAGAAATTATGCTTATTATCATTTACCTACTCGAGGACGAGCAGGAATTAAGCTTGGGGATGTTGATACGTCCCAAACGTATCTATAATTTCTTCTTGCTCCATGCATGTTTTGTGTCATATTGCTATGATCTAGATACACTTTCATACACTTTTGATCATATTTGGACTAACTTATTAACTCAGTGAACCACAGTGCCAGTTCCTGTTTTCTGCTGTTTTTCTATTCCAGGTTTCCCCCATACTAAAAATGCTCCAAAAATTCGAGAAAAATCGGATAAAAAATCAGTGCAACGGAACCTTCCGGAATCACCAAAGTAGGGCTAGAGGGCCACCACCAGGGACCTAGGCGGCCACCTGGCGCGTCCTAGGGCTTGGCCGCGCCAGGGAGGCGCCTGGACCCCTGGTGGCCCCCTGGCTGCGCCCCCTTCGCCTATTTATTCTCCGTGTCGCGAAACCCCCGAGGACAGAACCCCTTTTCGCGATCTCGCCTCTGTTCCTCCGCCGTCGCGCTTCCAAGATCGAGAGTGCTAGCAGACCTCTTCCCTGCACCCTTCCGGAGGGAGGGTTGACCTCCGGGAGCTTCCCCTCCACCATGGACGCTTCCCGGATGTGCCGTGAGTAGTTTCCCTTGGACCATGGATCCGTGATCAGTAGCTATGTGATTTTCTCCTCCCCTCTTTGTTCTTCATGGTTTAGTTCTCGTGTGCTGCCCTACATGATCGAGGCACATATGTAATTTTCTGCTGTTGCTATGCTGAGTTTGCTGGGATCTGATGGATTATGAGACTATGTTCAGATTGTGATTGAGTAATATATTTGGTTCTTATCTTTTATATTTTTGTTCCTAAGTAATTCTTGCATGTCCTCCGTTGCTATTTATTTCTTTGGCCAAGTACTAGGTAGTGACTCCAAGAGGGAACGTTATGCTCGATTTTGGGTTCATGCCCCCCGATGACACGCTTGAGTGACAGAAACATGAGTCTAGGGGATGTGTTGTTGCCACAAGGGGGAAAACAAATGTGCTTGTAACCGCGGTTGCAAGGATTGTTTACTTTTCTCAAAGTGCTTTTTAATGTAGTTTTTTGATGCTTTGTGTTTACACTTTGGCTGGGGCTCGCAATTAATACCAGCGAGATGTTCTGGATAGATATCTCAAGGTATTAGCAGTAGATGCAGTTGGATTTCGGTCTACTTATTTTGGCGTACCGCCCATGCTTTTGAGCCCCGTCCTTTCTTTGTAGCATAGTTAGCATTGCGGTGCATTCTTAATCCTGTCAATTGCCCAGCTGTTATTTTTTTACCTCGCATAGCAGTTTTATCATCTTTTGGGAGAGAGACATCACTAGTGAACATCACGGGGCCCCGGTCCATATTCTCATCACTATTTACACGCTCTTTTATTCTCCTGCTTTTACTTTCTAGCTGCTATTGTTATCACTACTATCTGTTGCGTTGATCCTTTGTGAACAGCAAGGCCGGAGAGATTGACAACCTCTCTGTACTCGTTGGGAAGCAAAGTTATTTGTGTTGTGTGCAGGTCTGCGTCAGTTGCGCCGTTGACACCTACTTACCGTTGTCGGAGTCCTACGGGAGACAAACCCTATCCTCTACATAGGGGAAATTTGCCGCTACATTATATCTAACCTTCCACTTGGGGTAACCAACGAGGGGAGAGTGTCAGCACTTTAATCTCCATAAGTTCCTTTTGCTCCCGTTCGTAGCGGGATGGTAGGACAAAAGATGTTGTGCAAGTTCTTATTGCAAGCACGCACAACTACCTACGGGATACATGCATGATGTTTTATATTTGCCTAGATGATACTTGCTTTTCTGTGTGCCTTGCCCCGTGTTAAAATCTATTGCATGTTCACTCTCATCCAAGCAGCGCCCAACCATCCACCTCCCTAGCCTACAGTGTTTTAATCCTGCTGGTCACTAGTTGTTACTTTCGCTGTTTTTATTTTCGTCGTCGCCACTACCACTATCATGTCACCATTTCTATTAATCTTTTGTTGCAAGCAAGTATATTTCAGGTGCGGTTGAATTTACAACTCAACTGTTAAAGCTTATAAATATTCTTTGGCTCCCCTTGTGTTGAATCAATAAATTGGGTTATCTTACCCGCGAAGACTATCTCGATCCCCTACAGTTGAGGTTCATAAATCCCCATGGCTTGCTGATACAGAGTGGCAACTCTCCTCGTTGGTTACCCCAAGTGGAAGGTTGGTTGTAGTGTAGCAGCAAATTTCCATCGGTGAAGATACCAAGGTTTGTCTCCAGTAGGACTCGCAGAAATACAAGTGGGTGAAAACGGTGCCAGAAGTTAGGCGGTTGTCGGGACCTGCACACAGAAACAAATAACTTTGCTCCCAACGAGTACAGACGAGTTGTCAATTCCTCCGGCCTTGCTGTTTACAAAGGATCAACGCAAGAGATAAAAGTGGAACTGAAAGTAAAGACTGAAAGTAAATTGAGGGTGTAAACAATAATGTGAAGATGGACTGAGGTCCCGTGATTTTCACTAGTGATGTCTCTCTCCCAAAAGACGAAAAAAGTGCTAGCAAGGTAAACAAATCACAACTGGGCAATTGACAGAATTCTGAAGGCACCACAATGCTAACTATGCTACAAATAAAGGAAGGGCTCAAAAGCAATGGGCAGTACGCCAAGGTAAGTAGACCGAAATCCAACTGCATCACTACGAATCATCCACCTTGAGATATATATCCAGAACATCTCACTGGTATTAAGTTGTGAATCCCACCCAAAGTGTAAACTCAAAGCAACAGACAACTGCATTAAAAGAACTTTGCGTAAAGTAAACAATCCTTGCACCCGCGGGTACAAGCACCGTTGTTTTATCCCTGGTGGCAACAGCACATCCCCTAGTCTCATGTTTCTGTCACTCAAGCTAGACATCAAGGGGCTGAACCCACAATCAAGCATAATGCTCCCTCTTGGAGTTGCAACAAACTACTTGGCCAAAGTAAAATACTGCAACGGAGAACATGCAAGAATTTACTAAAGAACAAAATATAAAAGAGAAGAACCAAATATATTACTCATCATAATCTGAACATAGTCTCATAATCCATCAGATCCCATCAAACTCGGCATAGCAACAGCAGAAATTACAAAAGTGCCTCGTTCATGTGAGGCAGCTCACGAGGTCTCGAAAGTGGAAGCACAAAGAGGGGAGAGGTACATCACATAGCTACTGGTCACGGACCCATGGTCCAAGGGGGACTACTCACGGTACATCCGGGAGGCGTCCATGGCTATGGATGGTCTCCCGGAGGGGGTTCCTCCTCCCGGCAGCGTGCCGGGGCAGCTTCTCCAGGCAGCCCCGATCTTGAAACGGTGGCGGCGGCGGTACAGAGGCGAGTTCGCGGAAAAGAGATCGATATTAGGGGTTTCCACCCCGAGGGCTAAATATAGGCGGAGGGGGTTGTCGAGGGGACTCACCAGGCAGCCAGGAGGCCTCCTGGCGCGGCCTAGGGTGGGGCCGCGCCAGGGACCCTCCTGGTCTCCTGGTGGTGGCCCCCCTCCGCTACCTTGGTGATTCCGGAAGCTTCCGGGTCACTGATTTTTTATCTGATTTTTCCAGATTTTTTGGAGCACTTTTAACGGCCGGAAAACCTGAAATACAAAAACAGCAGAAAAAAACAACTGGCAGCTGGGTGCACTGGGTTAATAGATTAGTCCAAATATGCTCAAAAGTGTATGAAAGTTCAAGCAAAACATGGCAAAGGCACACAAAATATGCATGGAGCAAGCAGAAATTATAGATACGTTTGGGACGTATCAACATCCCCAAGCTTAATTCCTGCTCGTCCTCGAGTAGGTAAATGATAACAAGCATAATTTATGTGGTGACATGCCACACAACCATATAAGGACTTTTAACTAAAGCAATGAAAGCATGCAATTCAATTCAAGTCTTAACAAGCAAGAGTCTATATTAGCATTGACACAAGCAACAACAGAACAAAAGGTGCAAGAGCTCTCGCTGTCCGTGACTCGAATGTCTCCAGATGGTGTTTGCGTGCAAGCAGGGGACTGGGAAAAAGAGAGAAAAAAGGTTGTTGAGAACAACTATCTACTAAAGTTTCACACTTGGTCTCCTTTGGATTCTTATCTTGACTCGCCCCAGACCACTAGCCAGGTACAAGTCAAACTGATCCACTCCCTTTCGATATTTTGAGCACTCATGCAATGGATGAGCATGAGCAAGAAAGTTGACACCTAAAAGGCGAAACATAAAGAAGGTGGAGGAGGAAGACAAAAAGGTGTGAAAAGCTCACATCAATGAGGACAATCATAGGCGAGAGAAGGCCATATGATAGATATGATGTGAGGAGTAGGGATTGCCATGCAACGGATGCACATGTGAGCTAAAAGCTCCCCAAGGGAACTAGTAGGGGTGCATCTAACTTGCTTGCTCAAGAAGACCTAGAGCTCGTTTGAGGAGGCTCATCATTGGAATATACAAGCCAAGTTTTATAGTGTGAAGGTCCCCACATAGCTATATGCATGATGATGATCTCTATGGAGTACAAGGGATAGAGGATGAAGTACTAGTGTGTATCTCTCAAAAGGAATAGTACTGTGCCCCCTTCTCTCTTTTTATTTTTATTTTCTCTTTTTTCTATTTTTTTCTATTTTTTGGTAGCCTCAATGGCTCTTTCTATATAACTCTCATTTGTCCTATTTGTGATCTTTTGATTTTGTCCTCCTTGGGATCTTTTCCTCACTTTAGGGGCAACAATCTATATTTTACAAGAATATAGGAGATCTTTCACACTTTACAAAGGTACTCACATAAAGAAGATATAACTATCATGATGCAAATGTATGCTTCTGCCAGGATAGCAGGATATGCAATGATACTAGCGCATTATGTAGCAATGATTAGGGCAAGGCCCAACTAGCATGCGGCTCATCGATCAAGCAAGTAGCATGTATGACATGAGGATCAAGTCATGAGAAGGTGGATGTTGCATGGCAATGTATCTCGGAAAGGCTATGGAAATGCCTTGTAGGTAGGTATGGTGGCTGTTTTGAGGAAGGATATAAGGAGGCTTATGATGACAGAGCGTATCGTGCCAAGGGTTTGGATGCACCGGTGAAGTATGCGCCAATTCTCAAGGTGATAAAGGGCAATGCACGGTACCGAAGAGGCTAGAAAAAGTATAGGTGGGTGGAAGTGTCAACTTTTGAATACTCACATTAGTCCGAAGAACTCATGCACTTATTATCGGTAACTCTCAATCTAATCAGGAGGTTCACAAAGATACAAGTACCACGAGGAGGAGTGTATGGGGGTTTGGTTATCCTTGCGCATCCTCGACTCATGGTACGTGAGTGTACTCTAATATTCGGACCCTCCAGAGGTTAGTGATCCATCTATTAGCTAGAGTTCTCAACAGAGGTTTTTGGGTTTCGAAAAACACACGGATTGCCCAAAATACGACATCTATCACTAATAGGCTCGAGCTCTTGACACCAAAAGTTCAAACATTACTCTAGTCAATACCTCAAAACTATTGCAAGTTACTACTACAAAGAGAACAACAATTTCAACTACCTACTTCTAGTCAAGACACAAAACTCAGTGCAACAGGCAAACTCTCTAACAAGATAAAACATGCAACCTATAGAAAGTTCAACCTAAAACAAAAGAAAAGCTCTAGAAAAACTAAAGCACTACAACTAAAGAGAGCAGCAGCTAAGAAAAGAAAAAGAACAACTCACAGCTAAAAGAATAAGCATGCAAATTCTATGAGGAGTTCTAGTTCAAGCGGAGCGTGTAAATCTCCCATACAAAAGAGTAAGTTGGGGTCTAACTTGTTACTACAGCAAACAAAGCAAAAACAAACCTAGAAAAGTAAAGAGCGAGACGCTCCAAGCATAGCACATAACGCATGAAGTGATAAAAATATAGTGCAACGAGAGACGAACTAATAATTGTTGATGAAGAAGGGGATGCACGGGGGCATCCCCAAGCTTAGACGCTTGAGTCTCCTTGAATATTTATTGGGGGTGCACATGGGCATCCCCAAGCTTGAGCGTTTGACACTCCAAGATCTTCTTTCATCATCTTACATCGCGCGCTTGAAAACTCCCTTCATACATAACTCATTGTAGACTGATTAGAGAGGTTAGTACCCATAATAAAATAATTTTTTCTCTACTGGAAATAAAGATAACCTTGAATAGCTACTAATTCTCAAGATTTCCAAAAGGTTTTTGCACAGAAAAAGCAAGCTTAAGGTTTGCAAAACGAAGAAAAGACAAAACAGGACAGAATCTGTGAAAAACAGACAAGCAGGTAGAAACGAATTTTTTAGGGTTACTTCTGCAACTCAAATCAAAAAACTCAGAACATAGGCAAGTTTCGTAATTGTATAGAGCACGCTGTGTAAAACATTCAGCTCAAAACTATCAACTGGGATTTTTCCCTGATTTTTCTAGTCACGAGGACAGAATCTTTTTTCTGGACAGCATGTCACAACTTTCACTTCCCTTGTCGTATGAGGATATAAAAGGCACAAAGCTTGAAAAGTAAAGATACAATGATGTTGCTACAGTAGTAACAATCATCAAGACCAATAAAAACAAAAGAAAAGCAAAAAATAAAAACCTAAATTCGTTGCGGACTGCCTCCCGAAAGCGCTTCTTTAAAATAATTAGCTAGGCTTAATGCAAATAGATCAAGTTGTATCCATTGAACCATCATCACGATCATCAAAAAGCTCTTCAATAGTACAACTAGTCTTAATCGGTTTCTCAAATAAATGACGAATGAAAATGCTTCTTGGAATAAAATCAAAAGGAGGGAAATCAATTGGAGTTTCATTAAAGTTAAATATAGGTGTCTCCTCCAAAGTTTTCACCTTTTCAACTCTCTTGGCAATGGGTGTGTTTGCTTTAGCTTGAGGAACCTTGGGGACGTAAATGAACTTAGGTTCCTTCTTTGCCGGAGTTTCATCCGTTTTGGTTTTGATTGAGGAAAAGGTAGTTCCTAGAGTTTCAATAACTTCCTCAATCTTTTCTATCCTAGAAGACTTCTCATCAAGGGATTTAATAGTCTCCAAAGTTTTGACAATTTTCTGCATGGAGTTATCTAGCCTATTCAAATTCCCTTGAATCTTACGATCCAAATCATTCACCATATCGATACTTGGCATCTCTAGCTCTATTTTTTCAAGTTTTCTCATAATGTGAGCTAAAGTAACGTCCTCCTTAATACTAACAACTGGGAGACTTCCAACAAGATTTTCAATAACATTAAGGGCTTCCCAAACTGGGGCCTCTATGAAGTTCCCATTGATAGCAGCGTCTAAAAGAAACCTATTCCAAGAAGTGATCCCAACATAAAAATTTCTAAGCAATATAGTAGTGGATTGCTTCTTGGTGGCTCTTTTTTGAGAATCATTAATTCTATACCAAGCATCATTCAAACTTTCACCACCTCTTTGAGTAAAGGTAAGTACTTCTGCCTCACCAAAGGCAAAAGGACCAGCCATAGTGGTAACTACTGACAAGGTAACGGGTATTTTTGTTATTTTTTATTAGGGACACAAAAGTAAAAACTGAAAGGTAAACTAACAAGACTAAAAAGCAAAGATAAAAGATAGTGTGCAACTCCCCTATCTTGTAGACTGGAGTCCCCGGCAACGGCGCCAGAAAATAGCTTGATACAGAGTGGCAACTCTCCTCGTTGGTTACCCCAAGTGGAAGGTTGGATGTAGTGTAGCAGCAAATTTCCCTCGGTGAAGATACCAAGGTTTGTCTCCCGTAGGACTCGCAGAAATACAAGTAGGTGACAACGGCGCCAGAAGTTAGGCGGTTGTCGGGACCTGCACACAGAAATCAATAACTTTGCTCCCAACAAGTACAGAGGAGTTGTCAATTCCTCCGGCCTTGCTGTTTACAAAGGATCAACGCAAGAGATAAAAGTGGAACTGAAAGTAAAGACTGAAAGTAAATTGAGGGTGTAAACAATAATGTGAAGATGGACCGAGGTCCCGTGATTTTCACTAGTGATGTCTCTCTCCCAAAAGACGATAAAAGTGCTAGCGAGGTAAACAAATCACAGCTGGGCAATTGACAGAGTTATGAAGGCACCACAATGCTAACTATGCTGCAAATAAAGGAAGGGCTCAAAAGCAATGGGCAGTACGCCAAGGTAAGTAGACAGAAATCCAACTGCATCTACTAAGAATCATCCACCTTGAGATATCTATCCAGAACATCTCGCTGGTATTAAGTTGTGAATCCCACCCAAAGTGTAAACTCAAAGCAACAGACAATTGCATTAAAAGAACTTTGCGTAAATTAAACAATCCTTGCACCCGCGGGTACAAGCACCGTTGTTTTATCCCTGGTGGAAACAACACATCCCCTAGTCTCATGTTTCTGTCACTCAAGCTAGACATCAAGGGGTTGAACCCACAATCAAGCATAACGCTCCCTCTTGGAGTTGCAACAAACTACTTGGCCAAAGTAAAATACTGCAACGGAGAACATGCAAGAATTTACTCAAGAACAAAATATAAAAGAGAAGAACCAAATATATTACTCATCACAATCTGAACATAGTCTCATAATCCATCAGATCCCATCAAACTCAGCATAGCAACAGCAGAAATTACAAAAGTGCCTCGATCATGTGAGGCAGCGCACGAGGTCTCGAAAGTGGAAGCACAAAGAGGGGAGAGGTACATCACATAGCTACTGGTCACGGACCCATGGTCCAAGGGGGACTACTCACGGTACATCCGGGAGGCGTCCATGGCTATGGATGGTCTCCCGGAGGGGGTTCCTCCTCCCGGCAGGGTGCCGGGGCAGCTTCTCCAGGAAGCCCCGATCTTGAAATGGCGGCAGCGGCGGTATAGAGGCGAGTTCGCGGAAAATAGATCAATATTAGGGGTTTCCAACCCGAGGGCTAAATATAGGCGGAGGGGGGTGTCGAGGCGACCCACCAGGCAGCCAGGAGGCCTTCTGGCGCGGCCTTGGGTGGGTCCGCGCCAGGGACCCTCCTGGTCTCCTGGTGGTGGCCCCCCTCCGCTACCTTGGTGATTCCGGAAGCTTCCGGGTCGCTAATTTTTTATCTGATTTTTCCGGATTTTTGGGAGCACTTTTAATGGACGGAAAACCTGAAATACAAAAACAGCAGAAAACAGCAACTGGCAGCTGGGTGCACTGGGTTAATAGATTAGTCCAAATATACTCAAAAGTGTATGAAAGTTCAAGCAAAACATGGCAAAGTCATACAAAACATGCATGGAGCAAGCAGAAATTATAGATAAGTTTGGGATATATCACTTGCCACGTTGTTTCTCGACTTTTATCATCAAGGGGTTGATTTCCTCCCCCTAAATTCAGAAAGAGATCCTCGTCATATATGTAATCGCAAACGGGTTGTATGACAATTACATGTCATGGGGGTCCAAATACCTGATTATGGACATAGTCTCGTAACCAATGCATATCCCCAACTTACGGAGTGGGCCCATTGCAGATCGCTGGGGTGGTGGTGTTGGTACATACACCTGGCAACCGAACCTGTGAAGGTGGGAAATTTTTGGTGCCAACCCATACACGAGATGCATAGGAGAATGGATGTTGTAGGTTGACAGTATAAAGTTAATGATTTTAGCAGCGTGTAACACGACGTGCTCCCAACATCTGGTTGGAAAAATACAACCCTGAAGGAGCGGTCTAGCAATGAATTTAATCAATGCCCTTACAAGTCCGTTTTACATATGGACATGTGGTACTGAATGCTCGAATGCAGTTCCCATTGTCATGGTTCCTTGTTGCATCATGCAATCATTGGACCACTTAGAGAAGCGTCAATGTACCATAAAGTACCAAAACGACCCTGGAATGGGCTGAATTGGAACGCATATGTCCCCTTGGATGTGTCCAAGTTGGGATTTCATCCTTCACTTTTAAGGGAATGGTCTAATGATTAACTTCCCCGTAGCGCATGCAGAGCACACAAAATCATCAAGATTCGAGAAGTTTTCACATTAACATTATGAACCTCCGAATGTCAATTTCATTCATCATCATACTAAGACAAAGTAGCCTGATCTATCATGCCAAAGGCAAAACAGTTCTGAGCTTCGGAGGGTAGTGTACACATGTAGTGCTACAATTATTGTTTAGCGTACTCCGGTGTCCAATGGTGGAAAAAAACTTTCAGTAACATGTTTACCATTTTCATCGCGCTTAGGGAGGCAGACTTGCCAATACGACACCTGTCTCAACTGGAGAATCTTAGCATGAATATCATTGAAATATAAGAGGTTGCGAGCGACTCGGTGTAGAACAATGCATCACTTAATGATCAAAGTTGTTCCCTTGGGTTAGTATGATAGTGGCTCATCCGGAGCCAGATCGCAGCCGACGATTTTCATAACATTCCCTCGAGATTTGTAAGGCCTAATATGCGGTACTGTTCCTGATCTAGATGTTTCATCCAGATCCGGGGACGAAGCACATATTGGTCCCACCGCGACATATGACACTGCCATATGCCCCGGATTTCCAACATGATATCACAACATTACAGATACAAGGATACAATATCTGATACAATTGGCATACAACTGCCTTAATACATTACATCAGCGGAAGATACATGTCGGATTACAGACTACAATCAAATTCCTATTGGCAAAGAGAAAATCATCGATCCCCATAACCACACAGGTCCAGGCCCTCCGTCGGGATCCGCCTAACTAGTCGTCGTCGAGTCTCCACGTGAAACGTCGATCACCATACCTGTTGTCGATCAAGAACCTTGAAAAGAGTTTGGGGGTAGTATCATGAGTACAGAAGTACTCAGCATCCAACTGTAGTGGTCATCTGACCTAGCAAGGACTTCATCTCTCGTCATTCTAGGATAACTAGTAGTTTACGGTAAGGATGGGGTAACTGATGAGGTTGTTGCCGCACTAGCATTTATGAAGTGGCTAACGATCTAGAGAGTAAGATAAGAAGCCAAGCATTCGATGAGGAATCGCCTCCAACAAGTATGCTATCCACCTACTTACGCAAGCATAACACCTATCCTATCCTTGTCCTCCTCTTCGCATCCCGACGAAGAAGAAGCAGTCAAGGCACACACACGTTGATAAAGTTATATTAGGATTATCTCAGTTGTTGTTGTCTATGAACAAGGAGTAGGTCTCAAGTCGTCCATAACCGTAAACACGGCTTCTCGAAAAGATTTAACCCTGCAGGGGTGTACCAACTTCCCATTACAAGGCTCTACACGCACGCCTGACGGGGATCAGCCTCGGCAAATCCCATGGTCAGGGACCCTGGGTTATTCATAGAGAAGGCACAGGCTGGACGATACTCGTAGGCTAATAGGAGAACCACTTCCTGCTCGATATTATTGCGTGAGAGGGTGATTACAAGGGAGGCCAAGGCGAGTTCTCGCCAGACCAGGAGAGTAGACGTGTGTTGGATTGATCTGGACGTCTCCCGTCCCAGCCTTTATATACTAGGCTAGGTCTAGGGGAGTCCGTATTGGATTACAAAGATAGTTTCCTAGTTCTAGCCTTGCCTTGTACGCCAAGTCGTGCCTTCCATATCAGTCGCGGACTCCTACGTTGGTGCTTGGTTGGGCCATTAGTGGGCCTGTCGTGGCTTCCTAGCGGGCCTTCTGTCTTCATACGCACTGGGAATCCTCATACGCAGGAGTCGTGGGGTCACCCCCTCGTCAGTAGTCCCCGAGTGCCTGGGGGACTCGAAGAGTCGCGCAGGGACTCGAAGAGTCGCGCGGGGACTCGAATTCGTCAGCGCTTTATTTCTTGTAGGCGCGGCACCGCCGCGGGTCGCTGGCAGTTTTGAGCCATGACAATACCTGTTTCGAGGGATTACTAAGATGAAAGGGCCCAAGGAATCGACTGGTCGAGCCTTGGTGAATTGCGCTAGTGGAAAATACCGCAGTATCCCAATCAAGCTCACGTCCCTCGACATGAACCTGGAACGACCGGTGTCAATAAAAGTCATGCCGCTGCAGGTCTTATAGGATCAATTGCTGCCAGTATAAGCAAATAGCCTGAGCGCGTCCGCTAGGCTCTTTCTATCATGCGAGCGCATGGAAAAGGTCGGGAGTGAAATTGCTCTGCGGCAAGTCTTGGCCCGGCCGTTCTGCGCAGCGGGGTCTTACCTACACGCTAAGCTTGCGTGGCATCTGGGTACAGTGTGTCGTAGCCCAGGCATAATTGTTTTATAGAGGCACGGAGCCTGATTAGCGATGCACCCACTTGGAATAAACAATCAAGTGAGATATTAGTAGTCACTCGCGGAGCTGGTAGCGTACTCAGGCAAGGAAAGAAAGCACCCACTCAGAAAGTCGTCGAGTGCGCGAGTAAATCATATCGTCGAATTCTTGTTGAATCTTTTGCGAGTAGTCACTCGAATGCTTTACTGTCTTCAAGGTGAGGGAGCACCCGAACTCTGAGAGTATGCTACTTCTGCTGGTGCGAGTGATCACAAGAGCACATCTTTGCCTTCTGGGTGAGGGAGCACCCGAGCTCGAATAAAGGTACTCCCGATGGGAGTAAGAGATTTTTTGAATAAAAAAAATTGAAATCAAGAAATAGCTGGCTTTTGGAATCTTTTGGTTTTTTCAAGCTGCTTTTATCTTGATCCGTCCCTTTTGAGATGTCACGCTGATATGCATTGTCATGCTGTTTGATGACCTATGATGATGCTTGATTTTTTGATCCGTCGCGTCTTCTGGACCGTCATAATGATGGTTTGAACGTCATGCTTCCTGGTGCCTGTTGGGTTTCCAAGGCTTGTATGGGAAACATGCGAGATTTGACGTGTCCTTTAAATAATGCTGACCGTGTGAAGGCATCTTGTCTTGGAATTCGTAACTCCCGGCCCGTTTGGTCTTTGATGCAATGATGGCGCCGCCTGGGCTTCTGCGTGTTTTCCCTGGTTTGCCCTTGGATTGCGCTATAAATACCTCTTGTTGTTGCTTGTCCTTGGCATCCATTCTTCGCATCTTTCTCTTCTGCTTCTTCTTCATATGGCGCCCAAGCGTGATGGTGGTGTGACTGGGCGAGGTCATGGCCGTCGTGGCCGTGGTGGCCACACGCCTCGCTCTTCCTGCGGTGGACGTCGTGGATTAGTGTCGGCGCCTTCTTCTTCTTCTTCTATGGAAGAGGGTTTTTGGCGTTATGATTTTCTTTTGCGTGTTCTTAGCCGGAACGCTTCCCGGATTCCTCTTCCGTTCTCATTTGCCTCCATTGCTTCTCAGCGTAATTTGAGGGGTTTCTGGCTTCGTCTTCACGGATGTGCTCGGTCTTCTTCTTGGGTGGAGTTGGAAGTTTATAACTCATCCTTGATTTTCCTTGGGTATGGCTGGAGGGCGTTTTCTCGTCGGTTGAATTTGCGCGATGGAGATAGCCTTTGTTGTCGTTTTGACGGCGAAGATACTATTACTGTTCGTGCATTTGATGTTGGTGGCAATCGTCTGGATCCATACTGGGAGGAAACAAGCAGTGGTGATTCCGATGGGTCAAGTGGTAGTTCGCCTGCTTCTCCCGTGTCTTCATCTTCGGCTGATTCCTCGGCTGATTGTGCTTGATCTTCTAGTTCTAAAGATGAGCTGGACATCAATCTGGTCGTCAAGCGGCTGCGTCAATAGGCGAAGCACCTTGTAGAACTGGAAGACGGCGACCTGCTTCTTCACGGACTGAGTTTCTACTTTGTCTCTGTTGATGCTCATCAAGTTGTGGCACGAAAGTGTCAATTATCTCAGCATGAGCATACATGTAGAAGTCATAATTCCTTGGGATAATTGTAACCCGTCTTGTATTTGTTCGGGTCCTTCTGTAGTGATAACTGTCGTTTGACTCCTGTGTAATGAAATTGTCCTCGACTCCTTTGTAATGAAATTAACCTCGACTCCTTTGTAATGAAATTGTCCTTGACTCCTTTGTAATGAAATTGTCCTCGACTCCTTTGTAAGGTGGGACTGTCTTCCACTCCTTTGTAATGAAATGTCCTTCGGGTGCGCGGCAGCCCTCCCGATGGCAGTAGCCCCCAAGGCTACGCTTGATTTGTAGAATCAGGTGTAGGCTGTGTTTTTTGTCTACTTGGGCTTGCTCTTTGCTGTTTTATTCCAAGTTTCTGATCGGGTGCGCGGCAGCGCTCCCGATGGGAGTAGCCCCCGAGTCAATAGGTGATCGCTTGCGATCAGGTGAAGACTAGATAACTTTACGTTCTTTGATATGATTCTTTTGCGGAGGGATCTTGGTGCGTCGGAGGAGATCTTGGGTTCTGGCTTCCCAGTGCTTGCGTATGAGATCGTGTTTCGTCGAATATAGCGTCTTTCGGGGGGATTTTTGCTTGAGCCCCCGAGTGCTTTTACGTATAGTTGTATGTGCGAGGATAGCATCTCTCGGGGGGATTTTTATGCTCAGGCCCCCGAGCGCTTTTAAGTAAAGTCGCATGAGCGTCTCTCGAGGGGAGTTTTATGCTCTAGCCCCCGCGCGCTTTTAAGTAAAGTCGCATGAGCGAAGATAGCGTCTCTCGGGGGGAGTTTTATGCTCGAGCCCCCAAGTGCTTTTAAGTATAGTCGCATGAGAGCAGATAGACTCTCTCGGGGGGATTTTTATGCTCGAGCCCCCGAGTGCTTTTAAGTATAGTCGCATGAGCGAAGATAGCATCTCTCGGGGGGAGTTTTATGCTCGAGCCCCCAAGTGCTTTTAAGTATAGTCGCATGAGCGAAGATAGCGTCTCTCGGGGGGAGTTTTATGCTCGAGCCCTCGAGTGCTTTTAAGTATAGTCGCATGAGCGAAGATAGCGTCTCTCGGGGGGAGTTTTATGCTCGAGCCCCCGAGTGCTTTTAAGTGAGGTTTTTGGGCAGCATTATTTTATTTCTTCGAGTTTTTACATGGGTTGTTGATCGGTGCTGCTGCCGATGCCTCTGACGGTGCCTAGAGGACTATGGGTAGAACAGGCGGAGATTCGCTACTTTCCATGGATTTCCCACGTCCTCATTGGTCTTCGGGTTCTTCAATCTGTATGCGCCTCCTCCTATGACTTCTGAGATGATAAACGGCCCCTTCCATTGCTGGGCAAGCTTGTGCACTTTTTCCTGTATCAGCCGTAACACGAGGTCTCCTTTGGTGAATGTTCTGGTCCGTAGGCGACTGCTTTGATATGTGCGCAGTTTGTCCTGGTATACTTCAGATCTTGTGATGGTTGTGTCTCGTGCCTCGTCTTCTATGTCTTTGTCGTTCTGCAGCGCTTCTTCTGCCTCTTCCTCTTCGTACCCTGAGATTCTAGGTGCTCCAAATTTTAAGTCGTGTGGCAGTACTGCTTCTGCCCCGTATACCAAGAAAAAAGTTGTATACTGGGTTGAGCTATTTGGGGTGGTGCGCAGGCTCCATAGTACTGCAGGAAGTTCCTCTATCCAGCTTCCTGCGGCTAGTTCTAGTGGTTCTAGGAGTCTATTTTTTATTCCCCCGCATACGAGGCCGTTTGCTTTCTCCACTTGGTCGTTGGACTGCGGGTGTGCGACTGATGCGTAGTTGATTTTGATGCCCAGTTCTTGACAGAAGTTTTGGAATTCTGTTGTTGTGAAGTTGGTGCCATTGTCTACGATAATGTTGTGTCGTACTCCGAATCTGAAGATGATTGATTTGATGAAGTTGACTGCCGTGAGGGCTGTTGAGCTGGTGATTGGTACTGCTTCGATCCATTTGGTGAACTTGTACACTGCAACTAGTAGGTGTGTTCGTCCTCCTTTTGGGGATTTCTTGAGTGGGCCTACCATGTCGAGTACCCATGTGGAAAATGGCCATGATAACGGTATGGTTTTGAGTTTCGATGCTGGGACGTGCGGCCTGCTGGCGAACTTTTTGGAAGGAGATGCAACGCCGTACGATGTCCTCTGCATTTCTCATAGCGGTCGGCCAGTAGAAACCTGCTCGAAAGGCCTTGGCCACGAGTGTGCGACTGCTCGCGTGATGTCCACAGGTGCCTTCGTGAATCTCGAGCAGTAGGGCTTTGCCGTCTTCTTCATCTATGAACTTTTGGAGGACCTGAGAAATGCTGCGCTTATAGAGTTGTCTGTTGATTATTGTGAATGCTTTAGATCGTCGACTGATGCGTCGGGCTTCTGCGACGTCTTGTGGTAGGGTGCCTTCGATTAGCAATCGAAGGAAAGGTTTTGCCCAGGATGGGTCTTCAAGTGTTGCTGGTTCTTCGGCTTCGATTGCTTGGTTGTTTGTGTCGTCGGCTGCGCTCGTTGCTTCCACCTGTGCTGGTTCATTTGTGTCTTCTTCCTGTGCGACTACCTTGGGTTCCGTTGGTTTTCCTTTGATTGATCTCTGGTTGATACTCTCGAGGAAGACACCTAGTGGTATTGGTCTTTGAGTCAATCCGATGTTCGCAAGTTCGTCGGCTTCTGTGTTATTTGCTCTGGGGATGTAGTTGAGTTCGCAGTCGTGGAATCCTCCCTCTAGTGTGTTATAGAGCTTCTGGTAGGCTGCCATGTTGTCTGCGACTGCGTTACAGTCTCTCATCGTCTGCTGGACGGCGAGGTTGTAGTCGCCATAGATCGAGAGGCGAGTGGCGCCGCAAGTTTTTGCCATAAGCATGCCGTGAAGTAGTGCCTCGTATTCTTCTTTGTTGTTGGAGGCATTGCTGAAGTTGATCTGGAGGATGTATTTGAGCTTCGTTCCTTTGCAGGAGACTAGTATAACCCCTGCTCCGGCTCCTTGTTGTCTTTTGGATCCGTCGAAATGCATCTTCCATGAGTTGGATAGGTCTGGGGGACCTGGTGTTTGGACTTCTGCCCACTCGACCAGGAAGTCTGGGAGTACTTGGGCTTTGATTGTTGTTGGGTGTTTGAACTGCAGATCTCGCGGGCTGAGCTCCATGTTCCACTCAGCGACTCGGCCGGTCGCTCCGGGATTGTTGAGGATGTCCGCGAGTGGTGCACTGCTGGCGATTGTGATGGAGTGTTCGTCGAAGTAGTGCGATACTTTCCTGGAGGTCATGATAATGGCGAGCATGAGCTTCTGGTAGTGCGGGTACCGTTGCTGTGGCTTTGTGAGCAGCGTGCTGAGATAGTAGATTGGACTTTGTATGCTATGGATTTTGCCTTCTTCTGCGCACTCGACGACGAGCACTGTGCTCACGCCACTGCTGCGTGTTGCTATGTAGAGGTACAATTTCTCCCTTTCTTTAGGCACCGCCAAGATTGGTGGGGTCGAGAGGGTTTTCTTTAGGTCTGTGAATGCATCGCTGGCTTCCTCATTCCACTCGAATTTTTCTCCTTTTCTCGGCAGTTTGTAGAACGGTAAGGTCTTTTCTCCTAACCTGCTGATGAAACGGCTCAATGCTGCGAGTTTTCCTGTGAGCTGCTGCACTCCTCTGATGTTGGTTGGCCTTTTCATCTTGGCGATTGCTTGGACCTTTTCTGGGTTTGCTTCGATTCCTCGGGCAGAAACCATGTACCCCGAGTAGTTTTTCTGCTGGGACGCCGAACACGCACTTTTTTGGGTTGATCTTGATTTTGGACTTATTGAGGGCCGCGAATGTTTCACGGAGGTCGTCGAGTAGCGTGTTTGCGCTGTAGGTTTTGATGACAATGTCATCTACATAGACCTGGACGTTTCTGCCAATCTGGTCTCTCAAGCATGCTTGCATCATTCGCTGGTACGTGGCTCCGGCATTTTTCAGGCCAAAAGGCATTGTTTGGTAGCAGAATACGCCGTAGGGGGTGATGAACGAGGTGTGCTCTTCTTCTTCTTCCTTCATCCTGATCTGATTGTATCCTGAGTATGCGTCGAGGAAGGATAGGAGGTCGCATCCTGCTGTGGAGTCGATTATTTGATCGATTTTTGGCAGGGGGAAGTGGTCTTTTGGGCAGTGCTTGTTGATGGGCCCATAGTCGACGCACATCCTCAGTACGTCAGTGTCCTTTTTAGGGACTAGGATTGGATTTGCTATCCAGGTTGCTTTCTTCGTCTCTCGGATGAACTGTGCGTCGAGTAGTCGGTTGACTTCTTCTCCAATTGCTCTGTGCTTGGGCTCTGAGAATCGTCGCAGCGCCTGCTTTACTGGTTTGGTGTTTGGCTTTATGTGGAGCGCGTGTTCTGCAAATTCTCGCGGTATTGCGGGCATTTCGGCTGGGCACCAGGAGAAAATTTTCCACTCTTCACGAAGGAAGGTTATGAGGGCGTTTGCTTGTTCTTCTAGGAGGTGGGCGTATACGCGGACCATTTTTTCTGGGTCTGTTGGGTGGACTTGGTGCGTGATTGTGTCGATGTCAATGCTGAAGTCGCGGCCAAATTCTTTTGACTCGCTTCGGCTTGCCAGCGGAAATATGCTTTTGTCCATCACCATGGCTATTTCTTTGAGCTGTTGTTGGGCTCCATATGTGTCGGAGACTTTGTGGAAATCGCGGTCGCACTGGTCCGATTTGGTGAAGCTTCCCTTGACGGTGATGATTCCTGCAGGTCTTGGCATCTTGAGCTTGAGATATGCATAGTGCGGGACCGACATCAATTGTGCGAACGCTGGTCGCCCTAGTATGGCGTGATACTGTGACTGCCAGTCGAGCACTTCGAACTCGAGGACTTGCTTTGCAAAGTTGCGCTTGCTGCCGAAGATCACATCAAGCTCAATTGTTCCGATGGAGGCGGCTGCTTCACCCGGAACTACGCCATGTATTGTTGTGCCTGACTTCTTCCAGACTGATCGTGGGATTAACATCTTGCGTAGGGTACTGGCAAAGATTATGTTTAGACTGCTGCCTCCATCCATGAAGACTGTGTCCATGTCGTAACCTCCGATCTGGGCTTTGAGGACCAGGGGTGCGTGCCCTGGCCTTGGGACTGCGGGCGGATGGTCACTCTGGGAGAAGGTAATGCTGGTCTCGGCGCCACGCAGTTGGTAGATTTCTGCTATCTTTAGGCCTTTGGCTGCTTCGGCCTACAGGGTGTAGGCGTCTTTCTTTGCTTTTGAGGGTCTTCCTTCTTGGATCATGCAAATTCGTCCATGGGGCGTGGGGTGTTGCCTTTCTGTACTCGGTGCCGGTGACTGCGCGCTTCTTCGAGTGTGCTTGGCTTCGCGCTGCTTTTCCTCCTTGAGGCTGTTGGAGAGTTCGGTGAATAGGCGGCAATCTCCTAAGGTGTGGCTTGCTCTGAGGTATCCCCAACTGTCTTCGAAATAGTGGATCGCGCAAGGTCCTTCCAGTTGCTCTTTGGCTATGAGTTTACTGGAGCCGGCGTACCTTCTTCTCCTTGAGATTTGGAAGATCTGCGAGTGGTCTTCTGTTCGGCTATGGAATCTTGGGTCAAGTTCTATCCCGTCTCTGAGTGATTGGTTCCGGATGAAGTTGGCGAATTCATCTGACCTTCGATCTGGGTCGTAGTATTCTCCGGTCTAGGTTTCAGAGTCGTTGTCTTGACGCGTGGCGGGAGTCCGGGCGGCGGCGGGTTGTCGACTTGTGGGTGAGTCTTCTGTTACGCACCGCGACTCTTCGAGTGGTGTCCCCTAGTAGAGTCATCGCACTTGCCTTCTGGGTCGTCGAGTCCTTTTCTGTCAGCGATGGATCTGACGGACGTCGAGGTGCTGGTGTGTATTCGGCTGCAGGCTAAGTGATCTTGTCGGGGCGATGGAGATGCTTACGGTGAACTTGAATTTCTCGAGCAGGCTAGATCTAGTTCTAGTCCTCGAGTCTCGATTTGCTGAGGGCGGGACCGCCGAGATCGTGATTCCAACCTGTATAGTTCCCAGAGAAGGCGCCAATTGACGGGGATCAGCCCCGGCAAATCCCATGGTCAGGGACCCTGGGTTAGTCACAGAGAAGGCACAGGTTGCACGATACTCGTCGACTAACAGGAGAAGCACTTCCTGCTCGATATTATTGCGTGAGAGGGCGATTAAAAGGGAGGCCAAGGCGAGTTCTCGCTAGACCAGGAGAGTAGACGTGTGTTGGATTGATCTGGATGTCTCCCCTCCCAGCCTTTATATACTAGGCTAGGTCTCGGGGAGTCTGTATTGGATTACACAGATAGTTTCCTAGTTCTAGCCTTGCCTTGTACGCCAAGTCGTTCCTTCCATATCAGTCGGGGACTCCTACGTCGGTGCTTGGTTGGGCCAATAGTGGGCCTGTCGTGGCTTCCTAGCGGGCCTTCTTGTCTTCATACGCACTGGGTATCCTCATACGCAGGAGTCGTGGGGTCACCCCCTCGTCAACGCCCATCTCTCTCAGGTTCTACCCATCACAGGCAGCCATTTTATGATTTAGTCCCGAGAGATCCGAAACGACAGGTCCCTCTAGCTAACAACGAACAAATCCGGGTGGCCCCCGGTGAGTCGACGTCCATCTCAGGAGCCGGTCGCGCTCTCGATCTGGTCTCTACCGTATGACTCCAGGTTTGGATTGCCGGTTAATCTCACATGAGACCGGGTCCTCAGCCGGTCATGATGGGCCAGCAAGGAACCATGTCCTCACTGGTCCGGGTTGGTTTGAAAACTACTGGCGGCCGACCAGCACACACACGGTTTCAAATGGTAAATCATCTTGGGCCACCACTGGAAATGTTTGAAGCTGGGTAGGTAAGAAAAGGGGACCCCATAGCATCCCACACGCGGTTAGGCACGCTCGTCAAGAGACACAATACCCAGAACTCGGGTCCTAGGTGACTCGAATGGAACAAAGCGTCAGGGCGGGATAGCCTAGACCTTCCATCCTTCGTCGAATATAGTCAACATTATAATAATCATATCATCCACAACAATATAGTAATGTGATATCCCAATCCAAGGAGTAACAGGGGGTAACTTTCGTAGCATCCTAAGCATGCATACTAAGCAGGGGCTGAGCAACGAGCAATAGTAACATAGCAGTACAAGGTTTGCTGGGAGGGGACATGGATGTATTGGTTTAAAAGAGGTTGTAAACATGTGATAGGATCAAACATCGAACCTAACCTAGACTAGCATGCAAACCGCTGGTTATAATAGAATGGATCATAAGTAATGTATAGTCCTTGCATGTTGATAAGTCGGGTTCCGAAGGTGTAGTTGATCGCAAGCTTGCATCGTCTCCGAGAGTATCCGCGGAAGCACACAAGAGGTAAACACTGGAAAGAAATCAATGAGCAAGAATATATTACTACGGAGCAAACACGAGCAAGCATCAACAAGAATGCAACACGAGACAACGCACCACGGTATCGCATCTATCGTCGAGAGCGGTTACTAACAGGTTAAGTGAGGTAAGGTCCAAACACGACGGTACCGCACATTTAGAATGGTTCAAGTTGTTTAACTACACAAGATGAGCAAAGGTTGTTAACATGGCATCTCACTCAAGCATGGTATGTCACACAAACATGACAAAAGGTGAAGCATAAATAAACTATCTAATCTAGCCACTTTAAGCGGGGGGGGGGGGGGGGACCTATACATGTCAACTATTACGGACCCCACGATAATTATGGCAATTGGTACTATTTTGACCTAAACATAATTTTATAATTTTTATTATCAAGCAAGAGCAGCATAAACACAATCTACATGCAATTTTAGTCAAGTTACATATAAAGAACATTTTAATAGGAGAAATGGTTAAAAAGTTATTAAAGAAACAGTTTACGGTGACATGCGGTATAAATAACAGTAAAACAGAAAGTTAACACGTTCAAACATTGCAAAAACAACCACATTTTATTATTCTACACAAAATTCTAAGCAACTTTCATGTTTAAACCGTCGCGATCCGAGCTACCGTTAAAAAGTTACGGGCATCGCAAAAAACTAATACAATCTGCAAATTAATTAAAACCAGAAAAAGAAAAGAAAAAACTACTGGGCCGAATCTACTGCACATGGGCCTAAACAGAGGCGACCGCTACTTAATTAAAAAGTGCACTGTGTGTTACTTAGCAGTGGGCCGAGCCCAACAGGAACAACAACAAAAAAAGGAGGGAGCATCTCACCATGCGGGCCAAGGCCCAGCTCACAGAGTGAGCGGAGGATAGCACACGTCGCGCTCGGGCGAGGCTTCGCGGCGGGCTGGGGAGCTGGGCCGTGGATCGGGCCGAGGTCGCGGCTGGTGGCCCACGGGGTGGTGGCCGGCCTGGTCGGCTGGCGGTTGGAGGTGCCCCTGGATCGGGCTCTTCCCGATCCCGGCGAGAGCAGGCGGCGACGGGGCGGTACCGGAGGCCGTCTCCGGCGAGGGAGGTCCAGGGACGGGACGCGCGGAGGGAGGCACGGCCGGATCCGGCGGTTGGGGCGCGGGTCTGGCCGGCGGCGCGTCGTGGACCCGAGGTGGCGCGGTGAGCTCGCCGGAATTCCATGGCGGCGGCGTTACATTGTGGCCGGCGACCTGCGGGCAGAGAAGGTGACGCGAGGGTGAGGAGGAGGAGGGATGGGACGTGCGGAAGGAGAGGGAGGAGGTGGTCGGACGTTGGCATGGTGGCTCGCCGGAGGAGCTCGGACGGCAGGGCTCCTCTGCGTGAAGGCGGAGGCGCGGCGCCGTTGCGGCTCGGGCGGGCCTGGCGCGGTCCGGTTGGCTATGGGAGCGACGTGGAGGCCCTCGGGGCCATAGATCTTGAGATCCAACGGTCTGGGACGTCTGGGAGTTAGGGTTTCGGATTTTTTTTGGGGAAATTGGGAAGATCTGAAATTTTCCAGGGGGTGGCTGCGAATTTGTGTTAGGGGAAACCCTAGATGGCTAGGGGAAGAGTGGTGGTCTTTATATAGGTGGTCTGACTGGCAAGTTTACGCAAACACCCTCGGGTCTTCCCTCTCACGTCGGGTACTCCACGGTTCTGACCGCCGGGAGTGCATACGACCTCCAATTCGGGCGAAATCTCGAACCACGCGCTCAGCGCGACGAACCCGTCAATCGTACCTCACTTCGATACCGTTCCGGGGATATTTCCCGGTGCCCAATAAAATAACCCATTTAATTATTAAAAGGGTTTTTTCGTTCCGTTGGCTACGGGTGGTCTTGTGCCGGTTGCGACGGTGCTCGGGTGAAACCCGGTGTCGCAAAGGTCGAGTGTCAGGGTTGCAAGGGTCGGTCTCTGTTCGGTACGAGATAAGAGGGGGAAAATAATCGTCGATCGATAAATCAGGGATGCAAACACCGCAAACAAAGTAGGCAATCAACCAATTCACACCGAAAACAAAAAAAATTATTTTTGTGAAATCTGGGTTGTTACAAGATTAAACTCAAAGAACATAATCTCTCTCAAAATGGTATTTGTGTATCGTTTTCCACAAGATATGTTTACTCCATTGGGGTGCCACACGTGTTCTAAGATATTGCATTGAAAAACATAATGAAGCGAGGAAGTAGCAACATTACAAAACAAATGCATATATATCTCAGAATATAAAAAGTCATCATATTTAAATAGAGAAATTAATGAATGATAAAAATATCATTCAAGCATCGAAATAATGAATAGGATTTTCTCAATTAGAACTTAAAATCCAAAATGTATAAAAAATGCCGTAGGAACCATAAATATTTAGGGGACTAGGCAGAGTCAATGAATACGTCATTGACTTGGGCGTAGATTTCAAGATAACTAAGCTTCTCCACATCTTAGGTCATTACCAAGGAAACAACATACTGATCCAGTGTGGAGGGGGCGAGCAACAAGTGCTCTACCATGTCCAACTTTCATAGGCATCGAGGCGGGGGCGCCAAGTGCTCTACCGTGGGCACCTATAGAGGTTCTTCCATGGGAGCCGATGGCGCCTCCCCCCTGAATATACCATCGTAGCCAATGGTGCCTCCCCCGAACAATGTAGATACCCCAAACTTGTAGCACCACAAAAATTTCACTCTATACTCTCATACGAGCGAACATTGTATTTCGTTCTGGCCAACAACTATATGAAAGCCTACCAAAAGAGATAAAACACTTTGTTTCTGCCGTGTACTCATTTTGAAAAGTATTGCAGAGATGGAATTTAAAAAAGGCACCGCCCATACATAATCGTATGGAGTAGTGGTGGTAGGACCAGCTGGGTCATCCTCAAGTTATAGTCCACTCGAGTCACTTCGGCTCGAGGAGGGTTCCACATTCGATATTTTGGTAGGGTAGTATCTCGTGACAGACTGGCTTGGTGATCTCCTGGTGATGATTCCGGCCATCAACAATATATGCAAATGTTTCAAGATTACAACAGGTAATCCGGTTACATCGGGTAATTCGATTGCACCAGGTAATCCATTGCATATTGCGACGATGATACAAATTTATTCATTAACATGATGTTATTCCAATATTTTAAAACATGCTACAATGATTCAAAGAGACTAAAAGTAATTAAACAATTAATTCTAGCCATGAAAACATATAGTACAAGCATGGTAAAGACGAAAACATGTTAAGCATATCACAAACGATTTGCACGGCGAGAACTGCAACGCGAACTGCAAGCGTGCGGACTTGCGAGCGGCTAGCAGTCATGGCACACAGCTCGGTTAAGCGTGTTCGCGACTGACATAATGCGATGGATAGCTCATACGCATGCATACGCATGCTGCACACGGCCAAGCGTGGGGCCCACGCACTTGCATACTGCAGACAGCCGCATATGTGCGCATGTGTCTACGTAAGGCAACATAAACACAACGACTGAGCTGGCACGACGGCCATGGAGGGCGTTGGTGTGCAGCAGACACACGGAGGCGCAATGGATTCGGGCTAGGCTTACGGTGTGAGCAGGCGGGTGCGGCGACCAAGTGCAGCAGCGCGCGGTGACTAGCAGGGTCACCCCAGCGGCTGGATGGAAAGCACAGAGGCAGGCTCGTCGAGAGTGCGACATTTAGTCGCGACAACGAGCGTGAAAGTTGGCTGCAATGTGCGTGGCGATCAACAGTGCCATGTGCGGCGAGATCTCACTCCAGGGCCAGTGGCCGGTGTGAGCGTCGGTGGAGCGTGCACGAGACTCGCATACGGCCATGCATGTACGCAAAAATTTGAGCATGCATGTGCTACAATAATCAATTAATCTTCTTGCAAGTAGATTAATTTTACACGTACGCACTGTCATGCCAATTGTGTAGCCTTTATTTGCGATTAGATCGCGCGCTAGCGCAGGACAACAGGTCGAGGCGGCCATTGCACGCAGCGAGCTAGCGGGACACAACGATCAACTCGCGGGCTAGCGCGGGACAACAGGTCGAGGCGGCCAACACAAGCAGCGAGTGCGGCGGCCAGCGCACGTCAGCGGGACGCAGCATCAGCTCGCAGGCTAGCGCAGGATAACAGATCGAGGCGGTCAGCGCAAACAGGGAGCGCAGCGGTGAACGCACGTCAGGTGGACGCAAAGATCAACTCGTGGGCTTGTGCATGACAACAAGTCAAGGCGTCCAGTGTACACAGCGATCAGCTCACGGTTCATATACAGCAAGATAAGCAATGTGCCTGCGTACATTAGGCACACGTATGGAGCCAATGATAGATGTCATCTGGACAACGTGTGCAGACTTGAGAAAGGAGAATAAAAAATCGTGCATCATCGGGACGCCACGATGTGTGTACATCGGGTTCATCACAACTTTCTCGTAAACATCCGATGCATCGTGGTGCTACGTAGTGCGGAGCTCAGTGTGTGGCTTGGCGGCTCGGCCGACCGGGAAACACACGATGAACGCCTCTACGGTAGCCAATGACGATACCATGCTCATCGGGAGCACGTGTACATCAGGTACATGGATGGAATAAATAAATAAATTGTGTGTACATCGGGTACATCATGATGGTGACGTGCTCATCCGAAGCTATGTATGCACCTTATTTTTTTGATGTAGTTAGAAAAAATTTCTTGATGCAAGATCGATCGGTATTATACCGGCGACAACTGTTCTGCTTCGATCAAGCGAGAAAAATCCACATCATAAATCGAATAAATCCGAAAAGGGCAAGAACGGAATCATAAACAAATGTAAAACCTTTGTTGTGATTGGATCTGGATTATACCTCCTCGATGAACGATGAGAGCCTGCTTGATGGAGGCTCGAGGCAGATCAGTCGGCGGAGCTCGTGTTGGTAATGTGTTCCACAACCTTTGCCGGCGAGTCCGGTCCAAGGGCGTGGAGCGAGAGCGTAGTCGAAGTAGTCGTACACGTGGCACAATCACAGATGCAAAAAGTAAAGGACACAGAGAAATAGTCTAGACAGATCTTTATTACCAATTGTTGTCTCTCTCCATACAATAGCTAGATAAATATAGGGGAGAGGGGAAGAAGGGAGAAGACCAAAACCTAGAGCCCCCCCCCACCCAAGAAAGGGGTGGGGCCATGCGTGGCCGTATGGAAGGTTTCCCAACACAAACAACCAAGGCCAAAACCATGAGCTTCACCCTCCTCCATCCATTGGAACTCGTTGCGTGTTTATTCGTTTTAGTTTTTTTCAAAAAAGCTTTTCAGTTTTGTTAAAGGACATATTAGGTTTGATACATATGAAAACAGGTGGAACAGTTTGATGTTGATATTCAGTAGGACTCGTACGTATTAAATAGTCAGAGAGATTACAAAAGTTTTCTTCGGTTGTTTATATCGTATCCTGGCCTCTGCAAAACATATACATGATAAGGCCAAATCTATATATAACAGTAATAGAATTCCAACAACACATACAGAAATACTAACGATATTTCAACACCCTCGACACCTCCCAGGCTTTTATGAGGAGACAACACATGTTGGTTTCTTCCTGGCAGCCTATGACCACCTCGAGGGTTGCCACGAGGACCTCATGTAGTGCCTTCAGTGAACCTCTGCTCCCCGCGGAGTTCATGAGCTCCGCATCCTTTTGACACAGCAAGAGTGTGTGCTCAACTCTCTCCACACGTTTCGTTACGTTTAACTGTATCCACGATGTCTTTTTATCTTGAACATAATATCGAGACTGCTTCTCACACTGCCCAGTATTGCATCTCTGCCATCCTAATTGATCGTAGAATAGATCAGGAGATAGAGTACAATTGCAGGTGGTGTAGAAGATGATGAGCAGGGAATTGAACTACCTTGTTTATCTCCTCCTTTTATCACCTGACACGAGGCATGGAGTTCTTGCTTCCCCTAAGCTTGTGCTTGCTCAGTAGCAAATCCCTGGGCCTATTAATAATCATGCCATTCAGATGCCTTCTTATCCAAAATGGTTCTTTCGACCAAGCAAACAGCTGTAAAAGTGGGAGGCATTGATGCTTTCATCCGAAACTGCGGAAGAATAATTTCATGCATGGCTCAAATCAAGTACTACATATGATTGGTTATCTACGCCATGATAAAGAAACAAAGAGATATGTTCCTGATTTCCAATAGTACACGCTTTCACATTTTTTTTCTAATAAGTACAAGGATGGGGTGCGACTTGCGTGAGGCGTCATGCGTATACATCACACTTACGCTAATACAATGCTGGAACTGATAAGCCTCACATGTAGTTTCTTTCTGAAAAGTAAGATAATCCTTGGCCTTTGCATCGAGTGATGCAGACAAACATAAGCCTCGGACGTAGCAGTGACACAATGTCTTCGAAGTAGTGTTCATGTCCTTACTCGCTTTAGTGTGCATTCATGGGGCACACGATACACATAACATGCTTATCACATGATATACATCGGAAGGGCGAGGACGATAGTGTATGGAGACTCCGACGGGGAGGACGTTTTGTCTCCTGGTCTCACATACACATAGGATGAACATCAAATATGAAAACTATATTTTTTGGGACAAATATGTTTTGAGTGTTCTACTTATGTGTGATATTTTGTGAAGAAATGATATTCATGGTGCTCTGGGAAAAAAACCAAAAGACTTTGCACGTAGGTAGAACACTCGAATATGTTTATCTCCCGCGCGGATACTACAGGGGAGGAGGGAATCCTTGATCTTCTTCGATCGAACGACGGAGACACCTTGGTGTCATATTCCCCATTGGGGGCTTCCTCTTTGGAGCTACGTTTTGGCGAGCGCAACCAATGGAAGACGGTAGGGTTGGTATCGAGGCTTCTGTGCCAACGATGATTGTTGGAGATATGCCCTAGAGGCGAATAATAAAGCGTGTTTATTATCATATCTCATTAGTTCATAATAAGTTTTATACTATGTTATAATTGCATTAAGCGTAAACATTAATACACATGTGGTTTGAAAACAAACCAAGTCCCTAGTAGTCTCTATTCAACTAATCTGTTGGTCAGCTGATACTCAAGGTTTCCTGGTCACGAGACATTTATGTCTACTGACAATAGGGTCATATCATTATGTGAATGATTTGATGGACACACATTCAATATAAGTATTGCAACAAGATCAAGTCACAAAGTTTAAGGTTGTGATAATTATGAAACGTAGTAACCTACTTCTTAGATCGTGAAATCATATTGCATCAACCGTTACATCGTAAAAGGGTGATCATAAAGGTGTCTCTCAGGTATTCCAAAAGGATATTGGACTTTTCGAGCCCGGATGCAGGCTTTGCCGGAGTGGTGGAAGCAGCGTCAGCGGATGATGTTACGAAACCGGAGCATTCAAATCATTTTTTCCGACTTAAGTGATGGCAGGTCTTGTAATTTCAAGAAAAAACAGGGATAAATAATATGGTGTACGAAAATTTTAGAGAAACTCACCTTCCTTTATTACGAGGTTAAGAAAAAAAATATACGCGGTGCTCGACTTAAGTGATGGCAGGTCTTGTAATTTCAAGCAAAAACAGGGATAAATAATATGGTGTACGAAAATTTTGGAGAAACTCACCTTCCTTTATTACGAGGTTAAGAAAAAAAAAATACGCGGTGCTTTATTATAGGGTCACTATTGGAGGCAAACACTTTTTTTATGTTCAAAAATGTATTATTTTTTTCGAGATCTAAATTTTACTCCAATTTTTTTTATGATTTAAAATAATATCACTGTTGGAGATGCTCGCACTAACAGGCCTGGAACGGCGGCAATTGCTTCGGGGTCTCTCTCAACATGAACGGACGAAATGTCACCTTCAAGTTAGCTTCAGCACCACAGCATTTTTCCTCGGAGTCGACTAGTTAATGAGGCTGTAACTGTTGAACCAGAGGCCCAATACTTTGGGCACCCACGAATAAAGCATCTGCTAGCACAATTGCCCCGACCTGTAGTTTCAGAAGAAGAACGTTTAAAGACATTCCCTTTGCAGAGAAAAGTTAGTACGCACGCGCATATTTTTCAAAATTATTTTACCAATCGGCCGGTAAAGAGCAGCCGATACCCCCAACCTTCCTTTGCTGCCTGTGCACGTTGCTGATCCGTCCAGCTGAAATGAAATTGTCAAATAAGGTTAGGATTACTACACCTAATGGATGACATTTAACTATTTGATAACAGTGCAAAATTCTTTCTTGGAATGCTCATACTAATTTGCATCATCTCAGAATAATCAGAAAACAACATTGTCATGTTTATCTACATGTGTACTATAATCTGATCGCTGAAGTCTTAGGTTGGTGGCAAGCTCGTAGCTTGTACTGTATCTCAGAAGAAAAACCACAACCTTAATAGAGACCTTGGCACACTGACATTGTCAGAGGTGTTGAGGTCCTGGAACTTACCCAAAAAATTCAGAAAGCCCACCAATACCGGCAAGCTTGAAAGGCTGGGAACCTTCCCGCTCAAAGTCCTAAAGGAGAAGAAAAGCATGAAATTTATATTAACTCTGAAATAGTAGATCATACAATTGCTCCTACCTCCTCTTCCGCAGCTTCCAGTCCTCCTTGTACCCAGAATAAATTTTCGAAGCCAGCATTGTAAAGTTGCTCTGAAGCAGCAATTGATCTGCCAAAAAAAATTTGGAGGATATCTAACTTTCAGTCCGAAATCCAGACCAGACCTCGAATCACACATTGTCTATGATGGACGCGAAGAAGATGTAGCAGTAGCATCATTATAATTGGGCAGGCTGATGATTCTGTTTCGCATGGAATTTGGCTTTTTTTTTACCACTGCATGGAATTTGGCATGCTTCTGTTATACGCGGTACTGCACATGATGAAGGTGAAGCCGGCCCAGAAGAAGAAGCCTAGAAGGAGAGCGGGCCCAACAAGTGCGTGCGACGACCGTCACAGCGCTATACTATACATCAAAAGAGTGGGTGATTTGAGGAGGAAATTGCACATAGCATTATTTGTTGGGGCTTTTATTGCACCAAACCACAACCCTAACATTTTTTTAAAAAAACACCAACTATTGAGGTAATCTTTTGCATAAAACATAAATTTAGTCATTAGTTGGTTTAATAAACACTTAACTGTCCGGTTAAACAAAATATGAGGGCCGTTAACTTACATGTGGGCCCAAAATATAATTTTTCAGATAAAAAAATATTTTTTGTGGAAACAAATCAGGAAAAAATATTTTTCCAGGAAAATATTTTATGCGGGTGAAAAATTCGGGGTGAATTTATATTTTTGAAGAAAAAAATAGGTTTTTGTTTGGCCCAAAATTATTATTTTTTGGTCGAAAATAATTTCGATGGAAAATAGTTTTTTTTTCAGGAAAACGATTTTCTACAAAAAGTTTGTTTTCGGGAAAATATGGTTTTTTGGGGTCCAAAATGAAAAAAAAAATACGCTAACGAAATTGTACAAGTAGGGGAGGAAATACTACAGTAATTTTTAATATTGATAGACAATTAGCGTCAAATATACACAACAAACTTCATAAATGTGGACTCAAGTTGTTAATTATCTGTCAAAATAGCTAAATACTTGATCTGGGTTTTTTGCAACCAATTACCCCAATAGTTGGTGTTTTGTGCAAAAAAAATCACAAGTTGTGGTTCTGTGCAAAAAATGCCCCAACAATTGGTGTTAAGTGCTAAAACCTCGTGATTTGAGCTATATCTGTACGTGTTGGTTGTCGTGTTGTCGACTTGGGGGTGGCTTGTAAGGAACAACTACTCACTGAAACCGGAGCAATTCTCCACCTAGATTCAAACTCCACCCCAAATCCCTAGTGAGCTGTTAACAATTGGTACTCAGAGCCAGATTTTCTTCCCATTTACGCTGGATCATCCACACGATACGCGCCTAGCAATGGAGGCGAGGCGTCACAAGTCGAGCTCATGGAGGACCTCACACCAGAGGGTCAGACCATCTACGACATGCTCAAGGAGGCGAGCGAGGCGTCACATGTTCATCATCAGCGAGAGCTTGATGAGCTGATTGTGGCGGCGGTAGGTCAAGCCGTCGACAAGGTGGTTGGTGCGGCCATCAGTAGAATCATCAACGACATGAAAGTCTACACTGATGGCGCCCAATCCCAAATACTCAAGTAGATCCAAGGGCTTGGTGCTGCGAAGGGTCTCGCCTCCCACGCTGGTGACTCAGATCCACACATCAGGAATCTGAGGGGAGGGGCTGAGATCAGCCCCGATGGGCACCGTTCGTCATCGACTACACGAGGAACGGGATTGGGGGCTTTTACGCCTTATATCCCTGGTCGTAAGGTGTGGTGGCGTTTCCCACGACAGGGGGTACGTCGACACACTCCACCAATGGTGCTTGATAGGTCTGGCTTTCCTCTGCGTTGGGGATGTTACGTCCTCCCCGACGAGGCTCGACGGCGAAACGAGTGTTCTAAGTCTCGCCTCTGCCGATGAGGCGAACACGGAGGCGTCCAGATTGTGCAGAGTTGTTGGCAGAGCGGCGACGTAGGAACATACCGGGCGCCCCTCTGGCTCGTTGCGAGGGTGATGTGGCGACATCAATGTGGCAGCGGTGTGATATCTCGGCTTAATAGGAATGATGGACTACTCATATCAACAAGGTGCATCTTCTTTTCCGAAAGCCCATCTCTAAAGACCCCCAAAGTTAAGCGTGCTTGGCTTCGAGAAATTCTAAGATGAGTGACAAACTGAAAAGTTGTTTCCAAGTGCACACGAGTAAGGACAAAGTGCGCAGAAAAGACTAGTGTTAGTCTGTAGGTCTTGTCTAGATCCAAGGCGCAACCGGCCAGGAATCGGTGGATGAACCAATGGGTTTGATCAAGATGCTACATCTTCTAATTTACTAAACCCCCTAGGGGTAAAACAAAACTTATGAGAGTGATCCACGTGATCGATTTGGTCTGACCCTTTAATTTTGACTCGGTCTTACTTTCGCCGGCTGGGCTTGGTGAGCCAGGCAACCAGCCAATTCGTGGGCCTTATTTGTCAGCGTTCGCATTCCCCCATGTCGGTCGATCGACTGCAGTTCATCGCCCCCTCCAAAAAAAAGACTGCAGTTCATCGTCCCCCTAAAAAAAGACTGCAGTTCATCGTCCGCCTATCACCTGCGCGCCTTCCAGTGTGCAAAACTACCTCCATATAGCGCGATCATGGCAGCAATAAGCCGGCGCATGCTCATCAATCATCTCCATCGCTCTCCCTCTCACGGCGAGGCAAATGCTGGCGACATAGACACATGGGCCTGAAGGAGAAGGTGCACAGGGGCTGCGGGTGGACGCGTCTCCCTTTCCCTTGACGTGCTTCGCGTAGCCGGTGAGGACGCGTCGGGTGACTCTGGACTAATACGTGCACCGCTTCCTAGGCTCGACAGCTTTCTTCATTTTCCTCATGGTGTACATATCTTCCTCTCTCTGGATGATTCAAGTTTGATTTCGCTTGCTTCAGGACTGGCATAGATTTCACAAGTAGATTGTGTTTCAATCATGAACCTGAGATTGGCTCTGTTTCCTTATACACTCACTTGATTCAAGGAAGTATGGGATTATGTGAGGTGTAGGGGTAGCTCACAGCGGCTAGGCGGCGGCCGCTGAAAGTGCGTGCAGTTCAGTAAGAGCAAGTACAATAAGGATGAGTCAGCAGGCTATAAGAGATAAAATAATATATTTTTGCTTAGGTGGATGAGAGAGAAGATGAGAAAGAAGGTAAACGGACTCTTAGCTAATAGCCAGCTCTAGCACGTGCTCCTAGGCAGTTTGTGAGAGTGAAAGGTGGACCATATGTAATAAAAGTAGTACACTTTTGTAACTAACTATTGTACATGATGACTATAAGATAGACTATAAGGCTTCCTCCAATGCAAAGGTGCTAAGGGAGGTGCTAGAAGCATTAAATGTGCTAAGCAACCATAGTCTCCAATGCTTTGGTGCTTAGCTTGTTGTTGCTAAGCTTTCCTCGTTTAATGATTTAGCAACTAAATTCTTGCATGCATAGGCTAGTTTCCTCCATTTTTAATGTTTTGCCTAGGTTCCCATAACTAGCACCGTGTCCTTATGGGGTCACCATACTCCTCTCTCTCCTTGTAATTAGGGTGCCAAATAGGATTTTTTGCCTTGTTGGCATGCTTAGCACCCATCCAAGATGAAGCATTGGGAGCAGCCTAAGATGGCTTATAGCCAGCACTCTAATATTAACCATGCTCTAACCCAGATCAGTTTCGGTGCAGGGTAGCACCGCATCGTTTAGGCCGCGGCTGCCGGAGGCGTCAGCGGTGCAGCAAGCCATACCAGGTCCGTTGTTTGGCCTGAGTAACATACATGGCCGGGAGATCCTTCAGGCTGCATGAGTTCAACTTTTCTCCCAATCTTGTTCTTAGTTATAGTGACAAGGATCTATGATGAACAAAAATATTCTTCGCCTAGCATTATATTGAAGGATCACATATTGCTCTTCTCATAGAAGCATGGTGATGATAGCAACGAGTAGGAATGGATGGGTATTTCTGCTGTTTTACAAAGTCATGTTTAATCATGATAATGGTTGGCTCATATAAAATCTCTCAACTTACTGTGAAAATTTCGATAGCAAGATGAACAGTGAATTACAAGTAAGAAGGAGCTTAATGGGGATTTAAAGGCAACCGACTAACAAGCGGCGCAGCGAAGCGCGCCATTTCGCTTCTAGTTTGGTACTATTAGAGCTAACCTTTGGAGTTACATGGGTGCGCGCAGGTCAGTGGCCAGACATGTAGATGGGACGTGTGGCCCGTTGTGGAACACAGCCTGAGCACATGCGGATGCTGGCACTGGCGTGCGCACACGTGCCAAGAGGGAACGTTTCTGTTGGGCCGACGAGGACATCGGTTCCATTGAGTGGGGATATATGTGACATCTTGGTTTAATAGAAACGATTCTCATATCAACAAGGTGTACCTTCTTTTCTAAAATTCCATTTAGGTGCGCAAGAATGAGAACAAAGTGCGCAAAAAAGATTAGTGTTGATCTTTGAAACCATTCTAGTTCCCAGGCAAAACGTCCAGGAATTGGTGGGTGAACCAGTGGGTTTGGCCAAGTGCGGACACCCTTGGCTAGAAGTGAAACTTGAGTAAGTGACCCACTAGTCGTTGTTCCGTAGTCAAAAGGGGCTCTGTGCTGTCGAGGCCGCCCGCATGAAGGGTTCGGTGTCTTATCACGCGGGGGAGCGTGAACCGCCCTGATGATGTCATCATGCTTACGTAAAATATGTAGACTACATCGGTCTAATTTATAGGTCATGTGTTCGTCTAATGCTTGGTTCTCCTTGCTTGCACGTGGGCCGACAAGTGTTAGTTTGGCCTGTTTTTACCGCGTTTTTAATAGCTAAGAGAATCTCCAACCGTTCGGCCCCCCAAGCCGGTTTTCGGCGCTATTTTAGCGCCGCTTGGGGGGCGCTCGGGCAGCGAAACCGGATTGGGGCGGCCAGCCTCCCAGCCGCGCCCCCAAGGTGGCCCCATGTTCGTCCGAATTCAACTAAAATTAGGAAAAAATGAACGAAATTTAGCGAGATTCAGCGAACTTCATAATATTTGGACTTAATTTACATAATACTACTAGGCGCCGTGCCCCCGTTCTCGCCGCCGTCTTCACGGCCTCCTCCTGCGTCCCCATCGACGTCCTCCTGCGTCCCCGTCGACGCCCCCATCGTAGTCGTCGCCGTCTTCACGGGTACTTGAGCCACGGCTCGTTGCCGCCCTCGATGTAGTGAAGGACGGCGGGGAGGGTGCGTCCCTCCCCGCTCCACCACAGCCGCCGGCCGTGTAGGTTCTGCCGGCCCGACACCGGTTTCAGGCCGTTTGTGGAGATGATCTCCTGGTCGCGGCGCTCCTCGAAGTGCGTCGCCCAACGGGCGATGTTGCCCGACGCGTTCGCCGGGTCGGCGCGCTCGGCCTCCGTCATGGAGGCGCGGATGGTCTGGACCCGCCGGTCGAAGGAGGACCCATGAGGCACAGGCGCTACCGGCACGCCGCCGGCACTGAGCTCCCAGCCGCGCGGCAGGTGCGTGTCCGACGGGCAGGGGTAGTCCGCCCTAGCGAGGAGGACCGCCTCATAGACGGCGAGGGTGTGGCGGTTAGCCATGAGGAGAAGAACGCGGCGAGAGAAGGAGGAGAGTGCAGGTTGCGGCGTCTCTCGGCGAGCCCACTTTATATAGACGGAGGAGGCCTCACCGGGGCGGGACACGCGGCGGCACGGTCGTCGGACCATTGGGCTACTCAACGCGCCGCATTGATTCCATGTGGCCGGCGATTGAACTTGTCATCGGCGCCGCATTGATTCCCTGCAGCGGCGGCAGGTGCGGGGAAGCCGAGGCGGAAGGATGAGGACGACACGTGTCTACGCGCTGACATGTAGGGCCGGCGCGCGCGAAACGACACGCGCGTTTTCCCTCTTTCACGCCGTTTTGTTTCGTCCGACGACCCCAAGCGACCCCAGCGCGCCGGGTTGGCTTGGGATCGCCGGGCTCAATTTTGGCCCAATCCGGCGCTATTTGGACCCTTGGAGGCGCGACTGGGCGGATTTCATCCATCCGGCGCAAATAGCGCCGTCTTGGGGGCGCAGCTGGAGATGCTCTAAGCAGCCGCACCCGTGCTCGGGACCCTGAGCACTTCTCTGGAGCACTCCCTCCCCACGAGCACGGAGCTCGAGGCGCTGCGTGTTTTCAAAAATCTTGAGTATAATCTTGGCCTTGACGTTGTCGATCACGAGGATCTTGATGAAGATCAGCATGTCACCGTTTTGAACTTGTGCCTTTGGGATGGCCCATGCTGGCATGCTCTGAGATACCCCGTTTCCAGTTACCCTGACACGAATCGAACATGTGTGGGCGAGTTTACCCCAATAAAGCCGCTGCGCTAGTGCTCGGTTATCAGTGAGTCATGCACTAGAAATACAGCACCAGAAACTGAGTGAGCTAACAAGCAATTACCTCAGTCCCTTCTGGCATACTAGGATGATATCTGTATCTTTTGGGAACTTCTCCTGAACCTGTTGTACAAAGTTCCTAGGATATTGTTGTAAAGTCAGTCGATTTAATTGGTTTTAAAATAAAATTCACGAGAGGCCTAAGTTTAAGTTATGTCAAGCATACTTATTGAATGACATTGTTGAGCTGCCACTCCACCAGCCACCTATGCAAGATTGATGAGAGTTCAGTCACACTTGAAGTCTAGAACTACAAATGATACTCTATGAGTTGAAAAATAAAATTACAAATGGTGGTACTTTATGAGTTGAAAATAAAATTACAAATGGTAGTACTCTATGAATTGAAAATAAGTCAATCCATCTTGAAAGAAAAGGCTTGTTTTACATCTAGGAACTGTGTTTGATGCACTATTAGCTTATTAGTCTCCAGTCTGGATTGTCTATAGTGAAGAACCATTCCATGTTATAATCTTCTATGGCAAACTTATATGATGAAATAGTGCGAACAAAGTTCAATAACTGTCTGCAAGACAGAACAGCCAAAAGTTGAACAAATGTCTAAAAGACAGTGCAAGCAACACTCAATGAGACGACGTCCGTTTAGCATACCCATCATAAAGCTGAATGCTTTCTTGCTGAGGCCACTCAAATCAGACGATTTATCCACATCGAATACGGGAATCCAAGTAGAACCTTTCACCCAGGCCTGCGGTACGAGCAAAGGACAGGAAAAATCTGAGCATCCACAATTAACCAACACTAGAAATGGTTTATTCTTAACAACCTTTTGACGCTCATTTGAAGGCCTAACATCCAGAAGGACCTTGTCCGTCAGTTTGAATGTATAGCCAGCTTCTCTTGGTGTAAGGGTTTTAATCTTCTGCTCCCTGATCTTGAGGCAGAGCATTCCACGGCCGTACAAATAACAGCAGTTGAGCATTCAGAGATTCATCCATGCATCAGACGGATTATTATGTATTCAAACAGAACCACTCAAGCTAACAGCAGTGTGATTCCGAGAGGACAGTAACTCCAGAGAGGCAGTGGAGGAAATGAGAAGAGTAGAAAGGCGTGAGAGGTGAGCTCACCAGCGTCTCCCACCGCCTCCTGGCGGCCGACATCTCCTTGGCCTGCCTAGTCTCCTCCTCCTCGCCCCCCTGCCCACCTCCCACTGCCGCCCCCATCTTCACCACCCCACTCCACCGCTGCACCTGCACGCACAACCACCGACAGCTCAGGGCAAAGAAAAACAGGTCATGAAAACGCAGGAGAAGAAACCGCGTACCTTTGAAGGGAGCAGGCTAGGACGGAAGTACCGGGAACGGGAGGAGGAATGCGCCGCGGCGGCTGGGGAGGAGACGCCGGCGACGCGCCGTGCGAGGCTCAGAGGTGGAGCTGCCATTTTCTTGCTTTCCTTTCGGACGGGAGGTTTTAGGCTTCTAGACGTAGCTTTATCCCCATCTCGTATTCGGCTCAGCAATTGGCTGCAAGCAACTGGAGACCTTGTGGGGACCGGAGAACTGGACTGATATGTTTTTTTAGGGAAAGAATGGGACCGATGGGCAATTTTTACAAATTTAACCAAAATGAACCCAAAATTTAAAAATTTCACAAACTAACCCTTTTTCATGGCGCCCGCCTCTATGGCGCCATGCTAGACACCATGGCGCCCTGATAAAAGGCGTCATACAACTCGCCACGTCGGACCTGTCAGTGGGTCTGTCAGGACCATGGCGTCTTTACCAATGGCGTCATGCCTTATATACCATGACGCCTTTATTAATGGCGCCATGCTCTCTATCATGGCTCCCTGGACAAAGGTATCATGGTACTTAAGTTTAATTTTGATGCTTCGTACTATAAACGACCGCCGATTATTCATACGAACTCCGATTTTGATGTTCTTGGACTCGTTGAACTCGTATTGACGAGGGACTCATGTTGATATCATTGGATATTTATTTAAAGCATTTAAAAATAATACCATTTTGATACTTCCCAAATGGCTAAGTCTCGCACCGTAGGTCCTCCGGTTTGACTTCAATTTAATCCCTTTGAACATGTCATTGCCAAGACCATGCATATGCAAACAAACCTAAAAATACCATAAAACAAAGAAAACATAATAAAAAATAAAGCTATGCAATAAATTATAAAACGTGAAATATGAGAAACTATGCATTATTGATAAGGAAAGCTGGTTGCATATGATATGAGGTATTTTGGCATCAAAATATGCTATGAAAATTGTGCATAAAATTCACTCAACATGCATCACGCGCTGAGAACTCAGGGTATGAGGTATTTTGGCACCACTTGAAACGCACGCCTGCCCGGGCATTCCAAAAACAAAATCTTAACGTATCCAAAATTGTAGGGGAAGCTTTCATATATCTTATTTTTTTTCAACATAAGAGATATGAAAGCTTCCCTATAATTGAAGAACATGAGAGATATGAAAGCTTTCCTATAATTGAAGAACATGAGAGATATGAAATCTTCCTATAATTGAAGAACATGAGAGATATGAAATCTTCCTATAATTGAAGAACATAAAAGATATGAAAGCTCCCCTATGATTGAATAACATGAGAGATATGGAAGCTCCTCTGCAATTATGTATAATTTAAGATTTTACTTTTAGAAAATAAATATATAATTAAATAGATAAAGAAAACTCTTCCATGTCACATGGATCTTGGTATAGTGCATCAGAGCAAACATATGAATTAAAGCAGACATGTAGCATATGATTCTTACTTGAGAAAAAATATTTACAACAAAATGAATTCATGATGTTAATGAGTGAGATGCATGCCGAGGGAATTTTATGCGCAATTTTCATTGCATGACGAGTGAGATACATTAATGAAGACCAACAACACTATTTTGCTCTCCAATCGTTTTCATCTTCAACACATCAGAGATGATACATCTTCCTCCCTTCGCTAGTCGACCCATTCGACCGTTCCTTATTTGATTTTCTTGTAAATAGTCCCGATCCCTGACTCTGTTATTTTCTTCTTAGGTTTGTTCTTTTAAGCCTCCATTGGATCTGAATCTAACAGAGTTCTCATCGCCTGAGCAGATTAGGAGTATACCCTGAGTGAGATGCCTCTCCTCCCCTCAAGCCGGGCATCTCACTCAGGGTATCTTCCATAAAAAATAAGGCTGGCTTGAATTCCCTGAGCGGATTAGGAGCATACCCTGAGTGAGATGCATGATGAGTGAATTTTTTGCGCAATTTTCATAGCATATTTTGGTATCAAAATACCTCATATCATATGCAACCAATTTTCCTTATCAATAATGCATAGTTTCTCATATTTTACGTTTATAATTTTATTGCATAGCTTTTTTCTTTTTTCTTTTTTTCCTTTTTATGATATTTTTAGGTTTTTTGGCATGTGCATGGTCTTGGCAATGACATGTTCAAAGGGATTAAATTGAAGTCAAATCGGAGGACCTACAGTGCGAGACTTAGCCATTTGGGAAGTATCAAAATGGTATTTTTTTTAAATGCTCTAAATAAATATCCAATGATATCAACATGAGGCCCTCGTCAATACGAGTTCAACGAGTCCAAGAACATCAAAATCGGAGTTCGTATGAATAATCGGCGGCCGTTTATAGTACGAATCATCAAAATTAAACTTAAGTACCATGACTCCTTTGTCCAGGGTGCCATGGTAGAGAGCATGACGCCATTAGTAAAGACGCCATGGTATAAGGCATGGCGCCATTGGTAAAGGCGTCATGGTCCTGGCAGGCTCACTGACAGGTCCGACGTGGCGAGTTGTATGACGCCTTTTATCAGGGCGCCATGGTGTCTAGCATGGCGCCATAGAGGCGGGCGTCATGAAAAAAGGTTAGTTTGTGAAATTTTTAAATTTTGGGTTCATTTTGTATTTAAAATGCAAATAAGGGTTAAATTTGTAAAAATTTCCGGACTGATGTTGTAGCCTGAAAGAGATGCATGGAAAGGGGCACGCACAGGCATAGCTGCATTGCGCTACTCGCTCCGTTTCATATTATAGTTGTCAGTACAAAGTTGCAGCATTATGAAACGGAAGGAGTACTACAATAATTTTATGCAGAAAAAAAACATGACTTCAATGGTTTATCATGTGTTCACTGTTAAAACAACAATTTGATCAACTCGGATGAATCTATACCTATTAATAAAAGACCATTTTTTCCGGATTTTTCGTCCATCATTATATTTACCTCTGTTTTTGACCGAAATTACAAGCATTGCCACCGAAAAAAACGATTTTCTGCGCTCGTACGTTTTTTAGGGGCGCTACGCTCGGACGTGTCGCTGCGTTCGGTACCCCCCCTCCCGGCTTTGTCGCTTGCTTTGGGCTAAGACACCCAGCTGTTCACGTCGCTTCATTGGGCTTGGCCCGTAATTTCTCTCCTTGCTTCTTTATTTTATTTTAAGGTCCGAAGGTGCTAGGAGGTATTATATACTGTACATGATAAATTGAACAAAAAAATTGTGTGCGTGAATGAGAATGGAACTCAGGACCATGAATCAGATTTACTTTGCCTCAATAAAAAATGAATCAGATTTACTACATAGGCCTTTTCTAATTCTCAAAAAAGAACCTAACTACGCCTTTTCCACATGAGCTAGCTACTCTCTGTGATCAAAAATAACTTTTCCTAATTTTGTACACGAATAGACTCCTTCACAATTAAAAACATGCACACTCGGTCATACCTAGAAGTATTGTTCCACCTCAGTTTCTTATGTTTCATCCTACCAATTTATAAACATTTTTTAGAAACTCTAATTTATATACATATGTGATTCAAAATTAATAAGTTGATCCATGGATTATAGCATAGGGTGAGGAGCTTCACCATTTGCTAACAAATCTTAGAAAGGAAGAAAATAACTAAAAAAGAAATTAACTCTCCTGAACCCTATGGCTACCTTACATCGACCAATAAATGAGGATATGTGTGCGAATCAACCTGTGGTTGAGTTGGTTAGGTGGATGGTTGTATCCCCAACCCATCAGAATTCAAATCCCAGATTTGACAATGGTGCTCGCATTTTCCTGGATTTATTCCAGGGCTTTCGGTGATGCGCTTTCAGTGGGAGGAGACGTTCCCGTCGAAGACGAGGTGGTGGCTTCGTTAATCTCAAGATGATGTACCGGCTCAGTATTGCGAAGATGCTCGTAGGGATAGGGTGTGCGTGTGTGCATCATAGGGGTGATTGTATACTCGTGTATGTGAGCGAGCGTCAGGGTTGTACTGTGTTCCTAAAAAAAAAGGATATGTGTCTACTCATGGACAGATTGAGGATCAATGAACCATGGCCCCCTTAGCATTGGGCTTAAAGGGAGGTTCTACTTTGAAATAAAAATAATCAAGGATATGTTGTCAACGTGGATGGTCATATGCACCGGGCATATTGTTCATGCGCATGTGCATAGAAGTTTGTTGGTTGTTGGATTATATGCACGTACTATATATGCATTTGAGTTTCTCCGTATCTTTTGTTCAAATGGATCAGCGATACCAACGGAGTTGGCTAACATAATGTAGTGACCAATGAATTTTTTTTGAAGGTATTTTGAGTGATATTATTTAAAAATATTGTTTTTCTACTTGCAAAGGTGTTCTAAGTGATTTTTTTTAGATTTCTAAGAAAATACAATATTTATTTGTTTATTCAATGCATGGGCCTTTTTAAGAATATTTTTACCATCAATGCAGAGACCAATACTTTTTTTACATAAAAAATTAGAAAATATAAAAATATATTCCACAAAAATCTATTGACATAATTTTATCATAGCTCGACGGCAAAAAAAAGATAAGTCAAAACAAAGGTGTAGCACTATTCTAAAATTGAAGCCGTTGATTATTTGTTGAAGGTGTATATTTTGTTTTCTTCTGTTCTAACGCACATATCTATTTGCATAAATATCACACATTATGATCACATAACATATAAAGCATAACTACATGGCTACGTGATTACATACTTGCTAGCCCGTTTGTTGGGATTAATTGTGATCGGTTGAACACCTCAGTTATCGATGGTGAAGGGGATGGGAAGGAGAATAAACACAACACAAATGAAAGCCATGTTAAAATAAATGATGTTAACTTACATAAGAACATAGATTTAGGCTAGACATGTGTGATATTTTTAATCTCCCGTTGCAACGCACGGTAGTTAAATTCTGACTTCAAGCTGATAGGAGGTTTGCATCTCAGAGTACAGATATACAGTAGAGTACAGAAAACCGCATGATCTCCAGCAAAGTGGCACTTCTATCCTGATTTTCAAACATGAAGTACATCCAGAATAATCTTCAAGACGGTTTTGGGCTTCTCCATAAGTTATAACCACGCAGCTTAGAGCATCTCCAGCCGTTCGGCCCTCCAAGCCGGTTTTCGGCGCTATTTTAGCGCCGTTTGGGGCGCGCTCAGGCGGCGAAACCGGCTTGGGGCGGCCGGCCCCCCAGCCGCGGCCCCAAGGCGGACCCCAAGTCGGGTGGTGCTGGCGCAGTTTTGGTCCAGATTCGATCCAGAAATGGCGCAAATTGATCTTTTGAACGCAAATTCAACGCAGTTCAGCACATTTTTGCGCAAATTCAACACGAAAACATGAAATATCGGCACAGTTCGGCGCAATTCGGCACACAACATGGAATACAAACACATAGTTTGGCACAAATACAAATACAAATCAAACTAGGCATTGCCTTTGCGCATCCATAGATGATCCACTAGATCTTCCTGCAGTTGACGATGCACGTGCGGGTCTCGGATCTTCCGGTGCATGTTGAGATAGGCTGTCCAATATGGTGGTATGTGGTGATCAACAACTGCAAGAGGCCCCTGGTTGAGATATGGTTCAGAGTCATACACTGGATCCTCTTTCTCGCTCTCAATGATCATGTTGTGTAAAATGACACAACAATTCATCACCTCCAACATTTGATCTTTCGACCAAGTCTGAGCGGGGTACCGGAAAATGGCAAATCGAGATTGGAGCAGCCCAAATGCCCGCTCGACATCCTTCCTGCAAGACTCCTGGCACTTGGCAAAGTGGACGTACTTCCCTCCTAGCACAGGGTTTGAGATAGTCTTCACAAATACTGGCCATCTTGGATAGATGTCATCTGCTAGGTAGTTTGTACTGGTGCCCATTGACCTCGAAGTTCACCGTAGGAGCATGACCTTCGACAAGCCTGGCAAAGACATTTGAGCACTGCAGGACATTGATGTCATTGTGTGTTCCTGGCATGCCAAAGAAGGAGTGCCAAATCCAGAGATCATATGTAGCAACTGCCTCAAGTACCACACTGCAGTGACCTTTTTGCGCCCTTGTACATCCCCTGCCAAGAAAATGGATAGTTCTTCCATTCCCAATGCATGCAATCGATACTTCCAAGCATCCCAGGAAATCCTCTTGCTTCATTCTCTGCTAGGATCCGAGCAGTGTTTTCAGCATTGGGTGCTCGCAAGTACTATCCTCCAAAGCAGCCCACCATTGCTCTGCAAAACTTGTACATATACACTCAAGGGCGGTGGACTCGGCCATGCGTGCATAGTCTTCCTGTTGATCACCAGGAGCTCCGTATGCAAGCATCCTCATGGCCGTTGTGCACTTCTGAAGGGAGGAGAATCCAACTGTGCCGGTGCAATTTTCTTGCAAATGAAGTAGTTGTCGTACTCTCGGAGTGAATTGACAATGCGAAGAAAAAGGTTTCGGCCCATGCGGTACCGGCGCCGGAATGACTTCTCGCCGTGTAGGGGAACATCGGCAAAGTAATTAGAGTAGAGCAAGCAGTAGCCCTCCGAACGGTGCCTCTCCTTTGCCTTCCGACGCCCCATCTTGGAGCCAACCCGCTGCGGCGCCGTGTTGGCGCCGAATAGGTCGACCAAGGCGGAGAGCATCATGAGGTGCTCGCCGTCCTGGGAGCCGGTGATGGCCTCTTCCTCCTCCATCAGCACGGCAAAGAGCGCCTCGTCGTCAGAGTCCATCTTGGCGTGGCAATTCGTCGAACACCTCGGGCGCGGGGTGGTCGCGGCCAGCCGCCAGTGGTCTCGGCTGGTCGCGACGCGCCGGCCAACCGCCGCCGTACTAGGCAAGCTTGGAAGGGGCGATGGGGTGGAGCAGCGGCGTGTTTTGAGGCGGTCTGGTCAATAAGGACGAATTTTGCCGTCATTGTGGTAATTTATTTTCAAGGACGGTATATATTGTCATGTAAAATGTTGTGTCCAGGTGTCCATCATTGGACATGCGCGCATACGTGATGGGACTGTATAGAAAAAAAATGCAGGGTTCGGGTACACCTGTAAGAGCTTCTCGAAGGTCCGATACAAAATCTTAAGACCGAAAATTACATTTAGGGTGGGAGAAACAATTTTATATATATTTTAATTGTCCCCGCTTCTCCTTAATTGCATAATAGTGAAGACGCATGATTGGAAACTATAACTAAAGTTATAATTTACTACTAGATGATAAACTCAATACGTTAGCATACTACGGAAACACTGCATGGACTTGTCATTATCCTCGTCCGTACCTCAAGGAAGTACTCATCTTGCCCCAAAAAAACTCATCTTAGATCACCATGGAAATTAGCAGCTCTGATCGTCGCCATCCGACTCGGTTTTGATCACCATAGAAGGGCCTGCACCCCCTCCATCTTTATCGCCATGTTCTTCCTGCTGGCAAAGAATTCGCGCTCTGCCTCCACGAGATGCGGATTGGCTTTGTCAAACTTCGCCATAGCCATCTCGTTAGTATCATGTATGGCACGCTGCTCCGCGACCATTCAGTATTCCTTCTCCCCTTTGAGGGAGAAAACCCGCACTCTGTGAGCGAGGAACTCTGCCTCCTCGATATTCAGGCAGAGTGGGAAGTTCAGATCGTACCTCGACCGGCCTAACCTCCAAGCAACGACGTCGTACACGCGCACGACATTCTACACTACTAGAGAAAGGGCTTATGGTGGCGCCCTTTTTTAGCCTTTAGTGGCGCATTATGGATGCGCCACTAAGGACAAGCCACTAATAAGGGCTTAGGGGTGGCGCATTCTGGATGCGCCACCCCTAAGACCCTTATGGGTGGCGCATTTCGAAATGCGCCACCCCTAAGACCTTATGGGTGGCGCATTCCAGAATGCGCCACCCATAAGGTTCCTTAGGGGTGGCGCATTTCAGATGCTCCACTAACTGTACAGGAGATGCGCCACCAAATATTTATTACAGAAAACAAAAAAAAATCAATTTACAGAAAAAGAAAACAAAATACAGAAACAATTACATAAATGGAATCACAGAAATTATTACATAAATAGAAGCATTACAGAACTAGAGAAAGCATTACATGTTTTCGAGTATTGTTTACAAGTATTGAATACAAGTTATTACAAATGAAATAAAATAAAACCCTAAAACTAATCTTCGAGTATTGTTTTCTTCACTCCATCTTGATAATGTTGATCATTTTGATCGATCTGTTGCAGCAAACAAGTGAGTGTGAATGACAATGGCATCAATGAACACATTTATCGTTTAAGCATATAGGAAGATACATACACACAACACAACTTTAATAAGAACTGTTCAGCTAAACTAGTAGCATAGCCAAAATGATGCATGATACATTTATACAAAGATTGAAAAGTGTTTGTGCAATAGAGATAAAGTTATTTAGAACACAAATCATCAATATTGTTTGGAACTAACAACGCTAAGCATTAAACAATGTAGCATGAAATTCACATCGATCGTCATCACTTGTGACCCGGCTCAGGGAATGGGCGGCATCCTTCTTTCGTCATGAAAGTCCTTGTGTCACGCAAGGCCTTTAGGCGGGCTTCTATCTCCCCATTGGATGGTGCAATGTTGTAGTGGAAGATCGACCCCTTCATCTGTACTTCATGACGGATGATAGTCGCCATCCCCCCTTGGATGTGAAAGAACTCCTGCCTAAGATTTGCATCAACGATTTCCGCCTTCCTTTCGGCCCACACTTTTAGATGACTTGGCAGCGTAAGGTTGCGCTTTTCCTGTACAATCGCCCGCATGTGATGGAGGACATAGTACACATCCCTCACACTGCCAGCCGGCTGCTTGACGCACGGGAACTACGTCACGTGGTTGAACACACTCACGTCGGGCTGATTGTTCCTGTACTTGTGCTTCACAATCTTTCCTCCGGCTTCTTTGTAGCCGGCGAGAGCATCATCCAAAACTCTCATGATATACTTGTAATCTTTCTTCTTCACACTCCCCGAGTCTAAATACACGGCATGCGAGTGTTGCGGTGAAAAGCAGATGGGCACGCAGTCTTGATCCTCACTGCATAATTAAAACAATCCAAAAGGAATGTTGGAAGAGGACAATGGAAGAAAGCTAAGAAAGCATATATGCTATGGCGGCGAGCGAATGACTTACTTGGGAGAGTAGGTCATGAGAAATGAATCCTTGTCGGCGTTCTGTAGCATGAATTCTCTGATGTACCCCGCCGCAAGAGTCGCGTCCCCATCGTCCATCAAGATGCTTTCACGCATGTAGAAGGGGTCCAATATCGCAATGCTCGGGGTCTTATCTCTTCTGATACTCATAGAAAGACTGAGCGAGAACAGACGGATAAGGCTATGGTCCAGCCGCTTGAGATGAAACAAATTCAAGATCTCTGAGAACCGCAGGATTATCATATCCGCGGGGACATTGTTGATGAAGCCCATGTTGAGTGGCACCTTGGCCATGAAAACTGGGTATGAGGGATTCATCTCTCGAAGAAGCATCTTCTCTAATGCCATAACACTATGATGCACACTCTGCATATCCGAAGTTGCAAGGTCGAGCATGTCATTAGGTAGCATCGCCCTACCCGCCACATGGATTTGAAATGAGAGATCCTTGGGTCTCGGTGGCCCGTCCTGAGCCCTGATCGGCATCGGAGGTTGGCTGCTCGAAGCGCCCTTCTTTATTTTTCGTCCCTTCTTCTCTGATTTCGAGCAGTCTGCACCGGCCTTTATCTGCTCAGTGGCCGCCTTATGGAGTGTTGACGAGCTGAGAAGATATCTCATTGTGGCATCTTCCTGAGGCTCGGTGAAGGCGCAAGCTACTGGAGACATCTCCTGAGAAGCAGCGAAGAGACGCGAAGAGCAAGCAGGCTTGGCCGCAGGACCAGCTGGACCGCGAGCTTCCTGGTCATGCTGATAGGCTCCTTCAGCAGGAGGCATGAATAAGTAATCAGCATCATACAAAGTATTGATGAACTGGTCGGCATTGATATCATCATCAAGATCGTCGTCTTCTTGTTGTGCGCCGATGGGATCATGTGGCGCCGGCACGATAACTACCGGCGTTGTCCTTGGTGTGGTGCCCCCTTCTCCCGTCATCAAACGCGTTTGGGTCTTTTATACACCAAGTGGCCCTTATATGTGCACATCTTGGGCATTGCGATGCGATTGCTCGTGACTCTGTCACGTGGCACACTTTGATGTATGATTGAGCCCGCCTGAGACCCCGACTAAGTGATCGGCCTGGAGTCTGTTTATGTAAGTGTTATAATTCAATCGATAATATGGTTGAGGCGACTTGTCTATGAGTATGGGATTTCACCACCCATAATCATTTAGACTTTTGAGCAGGCGATGAGGACCCATCTCAGTTGATCATCCGGGCTGGATGGGATGCCCCTCATGTTTGATGCTTTCCGAGAGTGTTATGTGCTTGGCCTTGTCTGCTTAGACAAGTGGGTACGACTCTCGACTCTCTATATGATTGAGTTGTGACTGGAAGTACATACGCATATTACGGTTCCCGACATATGGAGCCTGCACACTACCCCAAATACCGCAACTTAGTACACACCTTTCTTCATGGTATACGGGGCGGAAGCAGTGCTACCACACGACCTCAAATTCGGGGAACCCCGGATCTCAGGGTACGAAGAAGAAGAAGCAGAAGAAGCACTGCAAGATGACAAGGACACAACAGACGAAGCAAGGGAAACTACCCTAGCAAAGGCAGAGGGGTACCGGACAAACTGCGCACTTACCAAAGCATTCGCCCGCGCACCAGAACCTTCAATAAGGGCGACCTTGTCCTACGGCTCATACAAGAGAAAGTTCACAAGCTTGCCCCCCAATGGGAAGGACCGTTCATAATCACAAAAGACATAGGAGGAGGCGCCGATAGACTGAAGAACCCGAAGACTGACGAGGACGTGGGAAATCCATGGAACGTAGAGAACCTATGCCTGTTCTACCCATAGTCTCCACCAGCCATGCTCATCTGGCAGCTCATGTAAACCTTCGACGCAATAAAACGATGTTGCCCAAATACTACCATACCAAAGCACTCGGGGGCTCGAGTACAAAACTCCCCCCGAGAGACGCTATCGTCGCAATCGCGATCTTTTACCAAAGCACTCAGGGGCTCGAGTACAAAACTCCCCCCGAGAGACGCTATCGTCGCAATCGCAATCTTTTACCAAAGCACTCGGGGGCTCGAGTACAAAACTCCCCCCGAGGGACGCTACCATCGCAATCGCGATCTTTCACCAAAGCACTCGGGGGCTCGAGTACAAAACTCCCCCTGGGAGACGCTATCGTCGCAATCGCGATCTCTTACCAAAGCACTCGGGGGCTCGAGTACAAAACTCCCCCCGAGAGACGCTATTGTTGCAATCAAGATCTTTTACCAAAGCACTCGGGGGCTCGAGTACAAAACTCCCCCGAGAGGCTCTATCGTCGCAATCACGATCTTTTACCAAAGCACTCAAGGGCTCGAGTACAAAAATCCCGCCGAGGGACGCTACCATCGCAATCACGATCTTTCACCAAAGCACTCGGAGGCTCGAGTACAAAACTCCCCCCGAGAGACGCTATCGTCGCAATCGCGATCGTTTACCAAAGCACTCGGGGGCTCGGGTACAAAACTTGTTGGGAATGTGCCCTAGAGGCAAATAAAATATGTTTTATCGAGCATATTCCATTAGTTCATAATACGTTTGATACTATGCTAGAACTGTATTAAGCGGAAACATTAATACAGGTGTGGTATACAAACAACCAGGTCCCTAGTTAACCCTAGTATACTAGTCCATTGGGCGATTGATGATCAAGGTTTCCTGATCATGAGACAATGGCGTCTGTTGACAATGGAGTCGTATCATTGGATAATGATATGATGGACATACACCCACCAGAAGTGTTGCGATGTTATCAAGTCACATAGTTCGACATTGCGATAACTATAACGTAGTGACCAGATCCTTTGACCGTAATGATCATACGTAATTGTCATCTATGAGGAGACTTTGATTTGTATCCCACCGCCTGACTGAAATATGCTGGCCATAACGGTGCACTTTGGGTATTCCGAAATAGATGGTTGATGAGTATGCAAATAGATCAAAGAGGGATTTGTCCATCCGTGTGATGGATAGGTACTCTGGGCCCACTCGGTGATGTTACATCATAAAAGTTTGCAAACGTGTGACTAGGTCACGGAGTTGTAATATCACGGGAACGAGTAAACTTGTTTGTTGAGAACGAGGACGAACTAGGTATATTGGATACCGATGATCAAACCTCGGACAAGCAAAGTACCATGGGACAAAAGGAACAGGCACATGGTTAACGGATCCAACAACGATTGAAGTTCATTCGATGGAAGCGCAGGGACTATCAAGGATTGTAACCAGGTCCAATTGATTAGTCATTGATCAATGAGAATTGTCTCGATCATGTCTGCTGTTTCCCGGACCGTAGGGTGTTACACTTAAGGGTACTCGACGCAGTAAGGATTGATTCGGGATCACCGGAGAAATTGGAGAGAACACCGGAATTGTTCCGGTGATGGCCGGAATTGTTCCGATGAAGGTCGGAAGCTGTTCTTGGTATTTTGAAAGGTTCAAAATATATTTAATAATGTTTAATATATGTTTTATTATTTAATTATCTGAATTAAATATTAAAATGTATTTAAATATAATAAAAAATGAATTAAAAGGCATATGGGCCTCATAGGGCCCATTAGGGGGAGAGGGAGTCCTCCCCCATGGGCCATGGCGCCATGAGGGGGCCCACCCCCCTTATTGGTGCGCCACCCCCCTCCCCTTGGGATTAGTCCCACATGGGAAGTTGAGGAGGGGTGGCACCCCTCCTTGGCCTATATAAGGAGGGGTAGGGGTGCCCTTTTAATCAAGGAATTTTTGAGAAAAGTTTCTCATCTCTCTCCCTCCTTTCTCTTTCCTGTGAGCGGACTCCCCTTGTTTGGAGGCTGCTCTGGGTTGGGGATTTCTCCACTATACGCATGCCGTCGTGCTGCTGGAATCGGGATCCGAATCCATCTTCTTTCCGCTGCTCTACTGGTTCGGAGCCCGGAGGGACGTCGGGTATACTGTATGTGTATAATCCCGCGAGGCACTACACTTGTGGTGCTACTTCATCGTCGTGGCCGGATCGCGAGGTCTTCATCAGCAACGTTCCGACGGGGACGTAATCCCGTCATCGGTCCGCAAGGATCGGGTGGCTACAGGAGTCATCGTGGATCTGCGCGGCATCGGGGATTGCCGGTATGACTACACCAACCACATTCATACGGGAACGTTTCCCGCTTAACGGACTACATACTGGTATGTGATCTATCTCTGTCCGTTACTTACATCAGCATAGCATAGGTCTTGGGATTGGGTATCGTAGGTCAAGGAAAAATTTGTGTTTTCTGCCCCGAACCCCAACAGTGGTATCATGAGCAAGGCTATGCGTAGATGTATTGTACAGATAGAACACATCTAGTATGTGGGCATAAATTCTCAATTGTTACCCTCTCACGTGTACTCATTTAGCGTTGCGGCAATGTTTGATGAAGCGGCCCCCGACCGACCTTACGCGTTTACGCGAGACTGGTTCCACGCTTGACATATGGCTTGTACCATATAAAGTGGCTGGGGGGGGTGTCTGTCTCTCTGCATTAGCGATGCGAAGATGTTTGCAATGGAGGGCCCCGACAGGGGTGTAATAGAGACAATTGCGGGATTGGTGTTGTGGCTTGTTTTCGCAGGATAGAAAGCGGTTCTTTTCTCGAAACCCCTAGAAGCCACGTAAAACTTGCAAAAGATAAAGTAGAAAGGCGTTTTCAACTTTAATTTGCATGTCGGGGGGAATCATAGCATGTATGATTTATACTGTTGCATCCTGTTTTGCTAATATGTTAGATATACGACGGTAGCATAATAGGATGATCCCTCACTAATCCAACAAAGTGTCCTTCCTTAGTGAAGCACCATCTGGAAAGTTCTTCATTATGGAGGCATCACGTGTCACACGGGTGTCAAACATTTTTACGTTCACAAGAGATGGGTGGAGCAAGCCTAGCATGTCCAGAAACATGGCCTTGCATACGCAGCATATACTCACTAAGGTTATTGTGGCGAGCCTGGCATGTGCAGACATGGCCTCGGGACACAAGAGACCGAAAGGTCGAGCATGAGTCACATGGATGATGTGATTGGCATGATGGCCTACCTTGAACAACATACTGATGGTCGTGTCACACGGGGGAGGTATGTTCTTCAAGGATCGTGTAATCACTTAGAATAAACTATGAGGGATGTTTGTCTGAGTGGGAGTTCCAGAATTGTTTTTGAAACATGAACTCCATATTATGAACTTAATCTTCATGTCTTTGCAAATATCATTGTAGATAATGTCATACCAATGTTTAGAACTATGGCTCTTTTAGTATGATAGAACTTAAGGTAAATGGGTCTTACTTCATTGATGTGTACCAACACCATTAGAGACATACTCATTAGTAATGACTTGTTAAACATAATATGAAGAACTGCTAGGAAATACACCTGATAACTCCGTATTCAAGGAAGATGATGATGAGTATCGTACTCACCGTCACTTATGAATGACTGTCCAATACACCATACTTCATTCTATGAGTCTGAATTGTGAATGCATGTTAACCAACACGTATGACATGCTAGGTGAACTTGAAAGCACTTGGTCACAAATCATAGAAATGGAATATGAGTATATGGACGGGGTTTCTTTCAACTATGGTGGAAGGAACAACCTGCTGAGAAAGTCACTTGGAAAATGTATAAGATACATGGAACACCTTGTGTATAACTTGGACTACTGAATGACTGGTTACTTTGCGATAACTGGGGAGTTACATCCGCTTCCTCCCAGTTACAAAGACCATGTCTGGACTATGTCATGAAGGAGAATCGTTCACCTGTCATGAGGTCATGGTTAAAGTTAAGAACTTTAAGAGTAGAACCAATGCAGGAATGGTCATTGACGGAGAAAGTATATTTGATATACGAGTTATAAATGTCTTTCCCACGAAACACTAATTGCGGTTGATTAAGTATTCGATGCTTGAACTCACTGCTTGAGAGTGGCTTGGAAGGGATGAGGTGACAATGTGTGCTGACGGCAATCAAGATAGTTGATGGTCGACAACACTCTCCCTCTACATATATCAATTGATTAATATATGAATAAATTTTATGATCGTTTGAATGAGTACTTTATTAGTGTGTCTTGCATCTCGCGAAGACAATTATTCATATTAGTGAGAAACAAGTCAGTTGTTCTCCTTTTATGAATGATATCTCTTATGGTCACATTACGATTATGAATGAGTTATTCTTATATTGATGATAGTTGTTTGATCATTTATAAGAAATATTGCAATGCCAAGAAATATCCAGGCTTAATAATGACACTACAGTTTAAGTCATGAATGGTATGATGATGTCTTAAGATACTTGATCTCTTGACATATACAAACCATGCCTTTGAGGTGAGATGACTAAAACCTCGCATTCTGGTAAAACAGAATGTGTACTGATTGTTGAGTATCATACATTGTGATGTATCGTATGTCAGCATGTGGTGAATTTCATTATTTCGTGATTCGTATGTGGATTTAGATGAATATTTGTATTCACTAATGAAACATGAGTCTGAAATAATTTGATATGATCAAAAGGGATTTCAGAGTAAAGATGGATATTAAATTAACAAGAAAGACAACTCTCTACGATTTGATCAAAGTGACAAATGTTTTGAGTTAGTCTTGGGCATAAAGACTTGTGTGAAAGTTGTTCCACAAATTGCAATGTCTTGAGACACTTCAATATGATTGACGTGCCTGAACATTGTGATCATATTCTATCGAAAAGTGTATGGTCTAAGTTATCTCTTACCAAGTTACGTTATTATTGTTTAGAGTTATTAATTTAATAAGCAAACACTCACTTCAGCATAGGGAACCATCTGAGTTCATGGAAACCAACACTATATATGTCATGGTGTGTTGTGGTTTCTAGGAAGCTTAATTTATGTAAGATAAATTATCTTTGTAGTGTATCCTTAGACAACTATGGATGCATCTTCCACAACTAGAACCAAAAGGAGCAAAACTTGTATTGCTATGCTTGGTGTTTGTCAAGAATTGTTCTTGATAAATGTGGTAATGGAAGAAAAGTGAAAGTTCAACCAAGGTAATTGACCTTGCCTCCAAATGTCAGAGTAGTGCAACGGAATATGTTCCGGAAGCAAGGCTCTACAATAAGAGGAGAAACTAATGATGAAGATCATGATGTTTTGAAGGGAGCTTTTACTGAGAAAGGTAGGATTCAAGAATGTATATTTGCCCCTGGTGCAAAATGATATTCATGATTCACTTGTCATGTTAATGGAACAAGACATTCCTACGAACTACAAAGAAGCGATGGTGGACCTAAGTACGAGATATGACTATGAGTCATAAAATCCTATGTTGAGTTACATTTAAGATTTCTTGAATCTTATCAAGTAAGGAGGTTACTTGATATTCACAATAACTTCAGAGTTATGAGGAATAAATGTGAACATCAAAGGGACGTCAAGATTGGTTTGTCACAAAGATTGTTTCTGACAAATTCAATGGGTTGACTACAATGTGTAGCAATGCTTGAGTCAAAGGGATATTCACTACGATTGATCCAGGATTGTTATCAATACCGTGACTTCCTCAAATACTGTATTTGAAGAAGTGTTGTAATTGGTACAACAAGAAGGTTTTGGAAAAACATATGGATACTAGTGTCTCGTAAACTGAATTCTCGATTTGATGAATGATCAAAGGATTTTGGACTTAGCCAAAATATCGAGGAAACATGCATTTGCATGAAATTGAGTGGGAGCTGAATAGTTTCCTGAAACTTGATATATGTAGACGACATATTTTGAGTGGGAGCTATGGGAGTATTATCCTAGCCTTATATGTAAATGACATATTTGAGTAGGAGCCATGTGGTTAGTATCCTGAACTTAATATGTGTCTGACATATCTAAGTGGGAGCCATGTGGATGTTATCCTTGTCTTATATGTGGCTGACATATTTGAGTGGGAGCAATATGAGTGTTATCCTATAACTTAATATGTGCATGACATATTTGAGTGGGAGCATGATAACATTCTCATATATGGATAACATATTATGAATGGTGCAGTTTGTGTTAATGATTATTTGAATCGTTCATAAATGAAGATGAATAAAGTATTAAGCATTGAAGATCTATTAAGATAGATATGTGTTTAATAACATTGAGTCGTAATACTTTCCTGGATAAGATTCTGAAGGAGTTCAGAATGGGACAAGTCAAGAAGTGGTTCTTACTTGTATATCCAAGAGAAGTATTGAGTTAATCTCAGTACAAGAACAATGGTTAATGAAAGAAATGGATGTGCTGGATCCTCTATGCCTTTGTCATAGGTTCTTTCATATAAAACCAGAGTTATGTACTCGACGTAATGTGACCCAAGTTCTTAGTAGTAAGAACATGTTGTGATATTATTTATGAGTAAATCATTGAACAAAGAGTTAAGTTTATCCTTCAGTGTCTGGAGAGAACTGAGGATACATCTCAAATTTGTAAAGGATAGTGGACTTGACCATAAATGTTATGCTGGTTCAAGTTTTGACACTAACCTAGAAAATTGAGATATCATACTAATGAATGCCTAAGTTGAAAGAAACATGGTTAGACATCAAAGTTGCATACAATGCACTAAGGATTGAATCTACATTGATGTGGCTGCTTTAGAAGTAGCAGGAGTTATATTATGGATTAAGAAGTTAGACTTCTGATTGAGTGAGTTTCAAGTGTGCATGACTATGGGAAAGTCCGCGTGACCCACCGGATGTCATTGCTATGACACAGCAAACGAAGTCTCACTTCACCGCCAAAATATATACCTCATCATTATAGTGGATAATGAAGGAATGTCAAATTAGGTGAAATTATGATTTGCAAAAGGGACATACGGTTCTGAATGGTACCCAGACCGTTGATACAACCTCTTCCACGGGCAAGCATGATCAATAAGGAGTTATGATCCAGAGAAAATGCAACTAGTTTCTTTGTACTCTAGTGCAAGTGGGAGACTGTTGGGAATGTGCCCTAGAGGCAAATAAAATATGTTTTATCGAGCATATTCCATTAGTTCATAATACGTTTGATACTATGCTAGAACTGTATTAAGCAGAAACATTAATACAGGTGTGGTATACAAACAACCAGGTCCCTAGTTAACCCTAGTATACTAGTCCATTGGGCGATTGATGATCAAGGTTTCCTGATCATGAGACAATGGCGTCTGTTGACAATGGAGTCGTATCATTGGATAATGATATGATGGACATACACCCACCAGAAGTGTTGCGATGTGATCAAGTCACATAGTTCGACATTGCGATAACTACAACGTAGTGACCAGATCCTTTGACCGTAATGATCATACGTAATTGTCATCTATGAGGAGACTTTGATTTGTATCCCACCGCCTGACTGAAATATGCTGGCCATAACGGTGCACTTTGGGTATTCCGAAATAGATGGTTGATGAGTATGCAAATAGATCAAAGCGGGATTTGTCCATCCGTGTGACGGATAGGTACTCTGGGCCCACTCGGTGATGTTACATCATAAAAGTTTGCAAACGTGTGACTAGGTCACGGAGTTGTAATATCACGGGAACGAGTAAACTTGTTTGTTGAGAACGAGGACGAACTAGGTATATTGGATACCGACGATCAAACCTCGGACAAGCAAAGTACCATGGGACAAAAGGAACAGGCACACGGTTAACGGATCCAACAGCGATTGAAGTTCATTCGATGGAAGCGCAGGGACTATCAAGGATTGTAACCAGGTCCAATTGATTAGTCATTGATCAATGAGAATTGTCTCGATCATGTCTGCTGTTTCCCGGACCGTAGGGTGTTACACTTAAGGGTACTCGACGCAGTAAGGATTGATTCGGGATCACCGGAGAAATTGGAGAGAACACCGGAATTGTTCCGGTGATGGCCGGAATTGTTCCGATGAAGGCCGGAAGCTGTTCTGGGTATTTTGAAAGGTTCAAAATATATTTAATAATGTTTAATATATGTTTTATTATTTAATTATCTGAATTAAATATTAAAATGTATTTAAATATAATTAAAAATGAATTAAAAGGCATATGGGCCTCATAGGGCCCATTAGGGGGAGAGGGAGTCCTCCCCCATGGGCCATGGCGCCATGAGGGGGCCCACCCCCCTTATTGGTGCGCCACCCCCCTCCCCTTGGGATTAGTCCCACATGGGAAGTTGAGGAGGGGTGGCACCCCTCCTTGGCCTATATAAGGAGGGGTAGGGGTGCCCTTTTAATCAAGGAATTTTTGAGAAAAGTTTCTCATCTCTCTCCCTCCTTTCTCTTTCCTGTGAGCGGACTCCCCTTGTTTGGAGGCTGCTCTGGGTTGGGGATTTCTCCACTATATGCACGCCGTCGTGCTGCTGGAATCGGGATCCGAATCCATCTTCTTTCCGCTGCTCTACTGGTTCGGAGCCCGGAGGGACGTCGGGTATACTGTATGTGTATAATCCCGCGAGGCACTACACTTGTGGTGCTACTTCATCGTCGTGGCCGGATCGCGAGGTCTTCATCAGCAACGTTCCGACGGGGACGTAATCCCGTCATCGGTCCGCAAGGATCGGGTGGCTACATGAGTCATCGTGGATCTGCGCGGCATCGGGGATTGCCGGTACGACTACACCAACCACGTTCATACGGGAACATTTCCCGCTTAACGGACTACATACTGGTATGTGATCTATCTCTGTCCGTTACTTACATCAGCATAGCATAGGTCTTGGGATTGGGTATCGTAGGTCAAGGAAAAATTTGTGTTTTCTGCCCCGAACCCCAACAAAACTCCCCCCGAGAGACGCTATCGTCGCAATCGCGATCTTTTACCAAAGCACTCGGGGCTCGAGTACAAAACCCCCCCGAGAGATGCTATCGTCGCAATCGCGATCTTTTACCAAAGCACTCGGGGGCTCGAGTACAAAACTTCCCCCGAGAGACGCTATCATCGCAATCGCGATCTCCTACCAAAGCACTCGGGGCCCCGAGTACAAAACTCCCCCCGAGAGACGCTATCGTCGGAATCGCAAACTTTTCACCAAAACACCCAGGTGGTCGATTACAAAATCTCCCCCCGAGAGACGTCATCATCACTCACGCAGCCCGAAACTCAAAAGGGTCCAAGAAAAAACTGTCAGAACCCTCTGTTAGGTAATGTGCTAGGATCAAGTAACCTTGCATCATGTCAAATTTTCAAAGGAAATCAACTTCAAAATCCAAATGGAAGAAGGAACACCCCCCAGATGAATTAATTCAAAAGGCCAGATAAAAATCTTCTCCAAAAATTCATGTTAGATTTTTGAAAAGTCTTATAAATGAGTGTGATCACATATCAAGTGATGTGGGACCCATCCCATACTCATAGATTTTTCAAATAATCAAACAGTGCCTTGGAATTAAAGAAATACCCCTAATTGATTTAAAATTCAAATCATTTGAATTTTAAAAATGTTGAAAGTTTATGAGTGGCTAGTCTATATTATTATGAGGCCATGTAAAAGTTTTCAGCATTTAATAAAATGATTTGGTATTTTTACCAAAGTCAAAACAAATTTACAGAAAAGAAAGGAAAGATTAAACAGAAAAAGGAGCAGGAAACTTACCTCTCGCTAGGGGCGAGGCCCACCTCTCCAGCCGGCCCAGCCCGCGAAGCCCCCCTTGTCGTCTTCTACCCCGCGCTGCCAAGCAGCTCGGTGGCGCGGCGCCCACGCCGTGGATGCCACCTCGACGCCCAGGAGCTTCCAGGCCGCCCCAGGACTCCAAAGTGCGCCACGGAGACGCCCTCGACTCCCTCTCTCACTTTCCCCCATCACCGCTTCGTCCAGAGCCCTCCCCTAGTTTTCCCCTTCTTCCCCGAGAGCGTCCACCGTTCGTCGTCGACGAGAACCGCAGCCAGCGCCGGAGAGAAGCCTGAAGGCCATGTCCATCATGCGCGCCATCGTCGACTTCCTCTTCACGCAACAGGCGGAGCTGTGATCTGGACTCAAGCCGCCGGAATCGAGCTCGAGCCGCCGCCGGACCCGCAAGTCGCCGTCGTCGAATTCGCCGCCAGCACGACCTCCCCGACCTCCCTGACCCCTCTGCGAGCATCACGGTGAGCTCGCGGTTCGACCGAGCCATTCCTTCGTCTCCCTCCTCCTCCCTAGCTGGATCCGCCATGGACGCCGAAGCTCCTCGCCGCCACGGTCATCGTAGTCGAGCGTCCGTGACGCAAACGAGCTCGGGGGCATGTCCTTCGTCTTCACCTTGCTCCTCTGCATCGATTGCGAGCATCCCCGATTCAAATGGAGCACCACAGCAAGCTTTGCCCCAAGCCCGAGCCACGGCCGCCGCTAGGGCTTGACGCCGACGATGCTCCGGTGAGTTCCGGCCCCCCTGGCTGGCTCCATTCGACGCGGCGTCCTTCCAGCATCCGTTTGGTGCCTCTGGCGTGCCAAACGCGCGACCAGGGCGCGAACCCGTGCAGCGCCGCCGCGACTCCAGTCGCCGGCGTTTAGCCGCCGGCGTGTTAGCCCAAGGCCCCCCCACTAATCACCTAGTTAGTGACCCCCTGGGTCACTGACCAGTGGGCCAAGTGGCTTAATTAGGCCACTGGATTAACTTAACCCACGGGTTAATTAACCCCAGCCACTGACAGGGTGGCCCCACATGTCAGCCCCCCCTGACGTCAGCACTTGCGCAATAAATCGTTTTATGAATTTCCAGAAAATCAAAATGAATTAAAAGAATTCCAGAAATTCCAGAAAATACCCCAAACTTTGGAAATTCATAGAAAATTCATATTAACTCCAAATTGGACAAATAATATATGAAAAATGATCAGGAGAAAATTATCTTTCCAAATATGCAACTTTAAACTCTGTTTGAGTTGAATTTAAAATGTGATCAGTAGCATTTGCTATTTGAATTAAATGGAATTAAATCAAATTCAAATCAAATATTTTTGCAACTTGAACCATGGCAACATGCTACATTTCAATCACACATCAGAGGCATATCATACACATTTCCAAAAGGTTCAAAATGATCAAACTATGTCACATGCAACTTGGTTAATTTGAATTCAAATGTGGAGTTTGAATTTGGAATTCAATTTGCAATATACTCCATTTAATTGGAATGCTCAACACATCAGTATCTTGAACATCACCCTTTCAATCTTATTCATGTGATTGTGCATTGTACATTATGTTGATCCTATGATTGTCATGTTGCTGATAGACATGGATCCGGAACCCGAGGTCACCCCCTTCGTTGAAGACCCCGAACCCGAACCTCGTCAGCAAGGCAAGCAAACCCCCATTGATCATGTCGATAAAATCCCACTTCCCTCTCATGTATCGATTATGCATTGTTTAGGATGATCACCATGTTACGATTCTACCGCATAGATGAACCCATTCCTTTGCATGACCTATCCTTTTGTCACAGTAGTAAGCAAACCACAATCCTAGCAAATGTAGGAGTTGATTGATATCATGTGGCCCCTGCAATGTTACTGCTTATTGCATGCTTAGTATGATACCATGTTGTTACTGTGATGTGAGTCGGGATGGGAATGATCATGTTGATGATGGTAGAAAAGTGTTGGTGAATCGACCCTAATACAAGGTGAACGATGAGAGGCTGTGTAGGAGTACACAGTGGGTTGTCTCGTTGAACACCGCCCTAGTACGAGTTCTTGTGTGGTGATCCAAGATGAAGAGTACAACCACACATTGGGCTCACTGACCCCTCTCAACTTACTAACTCATCCCTTTCGATGTCCAGATGTCGCAATAGTTCGGAGTTCTGCTAGGTCTGTGGCTTGGATGCTAAGTGAGAGAACGGCTCATCCGAGACCGGCTTATGCACCACGCACACATCACTTGGGTCCACTTCGGTAAACCGGCCGGGTTCACGATTGTGGTAACCAACCCAAGTAGGCGGCTTTCTCGGACTAGATCGGCTATGAGGTAACAGTTGTGGTGAGCATCCTCGCTGGCACCCCTTGAATGGTGTCGAGATCAAAGGCGGTAAATGATGATCATGTGTGTGTAGCGGTACACCCTTGCAAGGTTAACAAAACTATTCGAATAGCCGCGTCTGCGGTTATGGACTGCTTGGAAAGCTTAGCTTGATTACTAGATAACTTGAACCGGATACTTCTAAAACACACCAAGATAAGTGTGAGTGCTATGGCGTGCTTCCTCGTGGGGAAGTCGAGGAAGGCACCATAGTAGTGTATTGATTGGAGAAAGTAGTGGACTCGTGTACGCTTCTTACCTCAAAGTCTAGTACTCGTAGTTCAGGATTAGCCAAGTCAAAGCTGGCATTTCTGCAAGTGAACCCCACCTTCCTTTACCTTGATACATATGCATGAGTAGTATAGCTCCTATGTAAGTCTTGCTGAGTACGACTTTGTACTCACGTTTGCTTAATCTATGTTTTAGATGATGCCACTGACCCCGAAGGTGGCTTCTTCATCGAGCTGGACGACTGAAGACCAACTAGTCTAGTCCCAGTCAGACGACTGGTTCCCTCGTGGAGGGCTTTGTGTTTAAATAAGGCTTCTTAAGCCATTTGTTAAACTTGTCTGTACTCAGACATAATTTGCTTCCTCTTGTAATGTAATGTTGGATCACATGTATGTGATCTCTGTGTGCACTCTATAAGAGTTATCAATAAAATTGTACACTTTGTAGAGAATTGCAATGGTACCTGCTGTTCATACAAGGCATGTGTGCTGCGTGTATGTTTATAACATGCATGTCTTTGTATGGGTTTTCGAGACCTTAGTTGTGTTCTGGCTGGCGGTCTTTCATACACCAAGTGGCCCTTAGATGTGCGCAGCTTGGGGCATCGCGATGCGATTGCTCGAGACTCCGTCTCGTGCACACTTTGTGGTATGATCGAGCCCGCCCTAGACCCCGACTAAGTGATCGGGCTGGAGTAAGTCTATGTAAGAGTTTTGAGATAGTCGGTAGTATGGTTGAGGCGACTTGTCTTTGAATATGGGAGTTCACCACCCATATCATTTGACTTGTGTGCGGACGATGAGGACCCATCTCAGTTGATCATCCGGCCTGGATGGGATGCCCCTCACGTACGATGCTTTCCGAGAATGTTCAGTGCTTGGCCTTGTCTTCTTAGAAAAGTGGGTGCGGTTCTCGGCTCTCCATATGACTATGTCTTAACTGTACTTTCATACGCTAACCCCGGGTCCCGACAAAAACCCATCGACAAGTGCCATCCGTTGAACTATGTCCGGAATCAAAAGGAAAGATACGGCTACAACCAGATGGAACACCATGTACTCCGAAGAGATATGGACGGAGCGCAGGACGCAGGCAATTATTTAAGTCTTCACCTGATCGCCAGCGATCACCTAAAGACCCGGGGGCTACTCCCATCGGGAGCGCTGCCGCGCACCCGATAAAAGACCGAAAATAATGAAAGGACGACAAAGGAAACAAATCTCAGCCTACGTTTAACTTTCCGACTCAAACGTAGCCTCGGGGGCTACTCCCATCGGGAGCATTGTCATGCACCCGATAGAACCCGCAGTGCGAAGTTTTTGATGGACTCGAAGACATCTCTCGATCGCAAAGGACTCGAAGCCAGCTCTCGATCGCCAGGACTCGAACACAACATTTGGTTGCAAAGGGATCAAAGACAAATTCCGCTGCAAAGACTCAAGCACAGTTCACATCACAAGGGTCATTTTCAGTACAAAAAGATTCAAAGTACATTGGATAGAAGGCAGCTCTGATTACTCGAAGGCATTCCTCATTACATGGAGAACTAATCTAGTTACAAAAGGCACAAGCAGCCGATAAGCCTACAGCAAGGAATTATGACTTCTACATGAGTTCCCATGCTGGGATGATTGGCACCAAGACAACGAGCATCATCACAGACAAAGGAGGAGTTGAAGCAGCAGGCTCATGATGTCAATGACATAAACAAAAGGTGAAGCTCGACTTATTTGCGGAGCAGTTGAAGACGATGCTCCACCAGCTTCTTCTCCAGTTCCACCCGAGCTGCCGGCGAAGATGACGCTGCCGCCTCCAGTTCTACAAGGTCGTCTGGCGCACACGCTTGACCGGTGGTTTGACGTCGAGATCCTCTTCAGAACAGGAGGGGGAAGCAGTCGAAGACAACTCAGCACCAGCACCCGAAGAGTCACCGGAGGAGGAAGCAGTTGACGACGCAGGCAAAGGACTCCTCGACCTGTCAGAACCATCACTGCTCATCTCGGGGCAGTACGGATCCATGCGGTTGCCGCTCGGGTCAAAGGCGCAGATGACAAGAATGTCTTCGCCATCAAAACAGCAACAAAGAGTGTCACCATCACGCAAGTTCAACCGACGAGCAAAGGATTTCCAGCCAAAGCCAAGAAACATCAAGCGAGAACTATCGATCTCCAGCTTAACATAAGAAGGAGATCGAGCTCACCCCTGAAGACGAAGCAGCAAGCCATCAACGCCATGCTCAGAAACAATGGCAGCAAATGCAGAAGGAAGAAGAGTGCGAGCAGCACCATGGCCACAGACGTGCAGGAGAAAGTCATAACACCAAACACCCTCCTCCGAGGAAGAGGAGGAAGGCACCAGCGCTGCACCATGATGACCACCGCGAGAAGAGCGCGGAGTACGACCACCACGGCCGCGGCGAGCACGACCGCGGCCAGTCATACCAGCTCCGCGCTTGGGCGCCATGAGAAGAGGAAGAGAAAGAGGAGCAAGATGAGCAAAGGTCGAATACCGCTGCTAGATGAAGAAGAGGGTTCTATTTATAGCACAAGCCCAAGAGCATGTAGAAGCCCAGACGACGGGAGCAATTAATTAAAATACCAAGCACGCCGGGCGATTCGAAGTCTGAGACAAAGATGCCTTCACACGGGAGGCACAGTGCGCTGGACGCGTCAAATCTCGCGCGTTTTCAATGCGCGCATCGATAACTCATCAGGCGGCTGCAGCAGGCCACCAAAATCCATCATTAGGACCGGTCATGAAGTATGGTTGAGGCGACTTGTCTTTGAATATGGTTGGTTCACCACCCATATCATTTGACTTGTGTGCGGACGATGAGGACCCATCTCAGTTGATCATCCGGCCTGGATGGGATGCCCCTCACGTACGATGCTTTCCGAGAATGTTCAGTGCTTGGCCTTGTCTTCTTAGAAAAGTGGGTGCGGTTCTCGGCTCTCCATATGACTATGTCTTAACTGTACTTTCATACGCTAACCCCGGGTCCCGACAAAAACCCATCGACAAGTGCCATCCGTTGAACTATGTCCGGAATCAAAAGGAAAGATACGGCTACAACCAGATGGAACACCATGTACTCCGAAGAGATATGGACGGAGCGCAGGACGCAGGCAATTATTTAAGTCTTCACCTGATCGCCAGCGATCACCTAAAGACCCGGGGGCTACTCCCATCGGGAGCGCTGCCGCGCACCCGATAAAAGACCGAAAATAATGAAAGGACGACAAAGGAAACAAATCTCAGCCTACGTTTAACTTTCCGACTCAAACGTAGCCTCGGGGGCTACTCCCATCGGGAGCATTGTCATGCACCCGATAGAACCCGCAGTGCGAAGTTTTTGATGGACTCGAAGACATCTCTCGATCGCAAAGGACTCGAAGCCAGCTCTCGATCGCCAGGACTCGAACACAACATTTGGTTGCAAAGGGATCAAAGACAAATTCCGCTGCAAAGACTCAAGCACAGTTCACATCACAAGGGTCATTTTCAGTACAAAAAGATTCAAAGTACATTGGATAGAAGGCAGCTCTGATTACTCGAAGGCATTCCTCATTACATGGAGAACTAATCTAGTTACAAAAGGCACAAGCAGCCGATAAGCCTACAGCAAGGAATTATGACTTCTACATGAGTTCCCATGCTGGGATGATTGGCACCAAGACAACGAGCATCATCACAGACAAAGGAGGAGTTGAAGCAGCAGGCTCATGATGTCAATGACATAAACAAAAGGTGAAGCTCGACTTATTTGCGGAGCAGTTGAAGACGATGCTCCACCAGCTTCTTCTCCAGTTCCACCCGAGCTGCCGGCGAAGATGACGCTGCCGCCTCCAGTTCTACAAGGTCGTCTGGCGCACACGCTTGACCGGTGGTTTGACGTCGAGATCCTCTTCAGAACAGGAGGGGGAAGCAGTCGAAGACAACTCAGCACCAGCACCCGAAGAGTCACCGGAGGAGGAAGCAGTTGACGACGCAGGCAAAGGACTCCTCGACCTGTCAGAACCATCACTGCTCATCTCGGGGCAGTACGGATCCATGCGGTTGCCGCTCGGGTCAAAGGCGCAGATGACAAGAATGTCTTCGCCATCAAAACAGCAACAAAGAGTGTCACCATCACGCAAGTTCAACCGACGAGCAAAGGATTTCCAGACAAAGCCAAGAAACATCAAGCGAGAACTATCGATCTCCAGCTTAACATAAGAAGGAGATCGAGCTCACCCCTGAAGACGAAGCAGCAAGCCATCAACGCCATGCTCAGAAACAATGGCAGCAAATGCAGAAGGAAGAAGAGTGCGAGCAGCACCATGGCCACAGACGTGCAGGAGAAAGTCATAACACCAAACACCCTCCTCCGAGGAAGAGGAGGAAGGCACCAGCGCTGCACCATGATGACCACCGCGAGAAGAGCGCGGAGTACGACCACCACGGCCGCGGCGAGCACGACCGCGGCCAGTCATACCAGCTCCGCGCTTGGGCGCCATGAGAAGAGGAAGAGAAAGAGGAGCAAGATGAGCAAAGGTCGAATACCGCTGCTAGATGAAGAAGAGGGTTCTATTTATAGCACAAGCCCAAGAGCATGTAGAAGCCCAGACGACGGGAGCAATTAATTAAAATACCAAGCACGCCGGGCGATTCGAAGTCTGAGACAAAGATGCCTTCACACGGGAGGCACAGTGCGCTGGACGCGTCAAATCTCGCGCGTTTTCAATGCGCGCATCGATAACTCATCAGGCGGCTGCAGCAGGCCACCAAAATCCATCATTAGGACCGGTCATGAAGACATGACGGTTAGCCACCAGAGCATCTTTGACGATCCTCCAGCAAGGAGATAGTTATCTTCACCAAACAAGAGGTAAAATCAAAGGGGCAGTGAGCAGAAGAGGCAGCTTGCAAGCACCGTTTTTTACATAATTTAAATACATTTTTTCGAATATATCTAACTCCCATCGGGAGCGTATCCACCCATGAGAGTTTTTCGGGTGCTCCCTCACCCAGAAGAAAAAATGCGCTCGAGTGATCACTCGCACCTACGAGAATCTCAATTGCTCCCTCACCTAGAAGAAAAGATGTGCTCGAGTGATTACTCACACCCATGAGAGTTTCGGGTGATCCCTCACCACGACGCAAGATGAGCAGACCTGCGCTCTCCAGATCGAGCGGTCCTGGAGTATGGGGTGCTCCCTCACCCTGAGAGAAAAAGCGATATTCGAGTGATTACTCGCAAAACTCTATATACCCAAGAACTCGACGACCTCCCGAGCAAATATTCCTCTACGTTGCTCCTCGCTCGAGCACTCGGTGAAGCTCCGCGAGTGACCGCTAAAACAGCTCACTTGATTGTTTATTCCAAGTGGGTGCATTATCTACTAGGCTCTGCGCCTCAATAAAAATACATATTCCTGGAACAGGATACATTGTGCCCAGATGCCACGCAAGCTTAGCGTGTAGGTAAGACCCCGCTGCGAAGATCGGCCGGGCTGGGACTTGCCGAAGAGCGATTTCACTCCCAACCTATCCCATGCGCATGCATGACAGAAAAAGCCGGGCGGACGCGCCTAGGCTACGAACTTTACTGGCAGCAATTGATCACTGTAAGACCTGCAGCGGCATGACTTTTGCTAGAAACTAGTGTTCCAAGCTCATGTCGAGGGACATGGGTTTGATTGGGCTACTGCGGTTTTTGCCACTAGTGCAATTCACCAAGGATCGACCCGTCGACTCCTTGGGCCCTTTCAGCTTATCATCCCTCGAAACAGGTTTTGTCATGGCCCCATACTGCCAGTGACCCGCGGTTAAACCGTGCTTACATCAAAAAACGATGCAAGAATGGACTCGAGTCCCTGCGCGCCTCTTCGAATCCCCACGCACTCGGGGGCTACTGACGAGGGGGTGACCCCACGACTCCTATGGATGATCCTACCCGGTGTACCCGAAGACAGAAGGCCCACAAAGATGCCGCCTGGGCCCAGCCTTGGCCCACTAGTGGCACCGACGTATGAGTCCGCGAGTCACAAGGAAGTTGCAAACTTGCCGTACGGAACAAGATCATGGTTAGGAAACCTCATCTGTAATACAGGACGGACTCCCCGAGACCTAGCCTAGTATATAAAGGCTAGGAGGGGAGACGTCGAGATCAGGCAATACACAATCTGTAACCCTAGCCTTGTGCGCACTAACCTTGGTTCCCCTGTAATCGCCATCTCCGATCAATAATATCGAGCAAGAACGTATCCTCCTGTTAGCCGATGAGCTATCGTCCAACCTGTGCCTCTCATGACTAACCTAGGGTCCCTGACCATTGGATTTGCCGGGCTACATCCCCGACAATGACCTAAGGTTTATCGATCTTAGGGAAGTAGAGGTTGAAGATGGTCTCTCTCAAGCAACCCTGCAATGAAGATACAAGTCCCTTGTGTCCCCAACACACCTATACAATGGAAAATTGTATTGGTGCACTAGTTCGGCGAAGAGATGGTAAAATATGGATGATAGGTGTGGCAAAGAAAAATAATATAAATCTGTAATAAAAAATACAGCAAGGTAACAAGTAGTAAACGTGAGCACAAACGGTATTGCAATGGTGGAAACAAGGCCTAGGATTCATACGTTCACTAGTGGCAACTCCCAACAACAGTAACATAGTCTAATCACATGATATTTACACTAAAACATGCATTGAAGACGTATTCGGAGGTCATTCCTTTGTTGTCAAGAGATGATGAGAATTGTGTTGGGCTACAAAAGCACACCTTAGAGTTCGTAGTTCTCATCTACGGATTAACCAATGTCACCGCGCCATCCAAAGAGAGTACCACAATCACCACAACATATCTTAAGGATATTCAAAGACAAGCACCAAGAGACTCTCAATCTTCAATCCACACATAAAAGAGGAAATTACTCATGAAAATATTATTATAATCCATGTCCAATAGACCGCTGACACATTGGTCTCGGGGATTATACTAGATAAAAACAATTGAGTACATCAAATCCAATACATAAAAGAAGGGGAAACATCATGGGATCATCCTAGATTAACAAAGCCTATGATCACAATCAAGATCACATCATGGGAGAGAGAGATAACCATATAGATCAAGGTACAAGACTTAGTCCCGTGGGAAAACTACTCACACATGGACATGGTGAGAGAGAGATTTGTTGATGGAGAGGTGCAGCCCGGGGGAGGTGATGGAAACGGTGGTGGCCACTGTCCTTGGGGGCAGTGGCCCTTGGCCCCCATCTTCTTCCTTGGAGATAGTGCTGCTATGGAGATTGATCTCCCCCTCAGGACGGCTGCCTTGGGGGAGAAATTTTCGTGGTCCCCTTTGACCTAGGTTTCCTCTCTTTATATAGAATCTCGGATTCCCGTCATCCATATGACGTCTTCGGTATTTCGGGGCCACAGGGAGCATCCGAACTCTGATTTAGACGATTTTTTTTCAGACCGAACGGAATTTTTTTCTACAACTTTTTAGTTTTATGTTTTTCTGTTTGAGGTCGTCTTCTGGCATTTCCGACGCAATCTTTAAAACCTGTCTTGTGAGGGCAGATTTCGGGAGAGTTAGTGTCCAACTCCTACAAGGCTCATTTTTGTGATTTTTCCTTAATACAAGTAATTCCTACACATAAAGTACAAAAACAATAACTTGTGCAATCTTGCAACCATTAATGTGTTAGTTCCAGAATATGCTATAAAAATATATGAAAGTGTAGCAAACACATAACAATAACACCCAAAACAAGCATGGAGCAAGCAGAAATTATATATACATTTGGGACGTATCAACATCCCCAAGCTTAATTCCTGCTTGTCCTCGAGTAGGTAAATGATAACAAGCAGAATTTATGTGGTGACATGATACCAGCATAAAAGAACTTTAAAGTAAAGCAAGTAAGATATGCAATTTAAGTCAAGATAATAACAAGCAAGATTCTATATCTAGTATTGAAACTAGCAAAGTATGAACATAAAGGTGCAAGAGCTCTCGCTGTCCGTGACTCGAATGTCTCCAAATGGTGTTTCGTGTAAGCAATGGGAAATGTGATTAGAGTAAGAATATATATAAAGTTTAATTGAGAAATCAATCTACTAAAGTTTCACACTTAGTCTCCTTCGGGGTCTTATTTTGACTCATCCCTAGACCACTAGTCAGGTACAAGTCAAACTGATCCTCTCCCTTTCGACTTTGAGCACTCATGCAATGGATGAGCACGAGCAAGATACGTTGACACTTAGGATGGGAAAGAGAGGAATGATGGGGAAGGAAGACAAAAAGGGTGTGAAAGGCTCACATCAATGAGGACAATCATAGGCAAGAGAAAGCCAAATGGTAGATATGATGTGAGGAGTAGGGTTTTCCATGCAACCGATGCACATAGGAGTTAATGTAAGCTCTCCAATGGAACTAGTGGGGTGCATCCAACTTGCTTGCTCATGAAGACCTAGAGCTCTTTTGAGGAGGCTCATCCTTGGAATATGCAAGCCAAGTTCTATAGTGTAAAGGTCCCCACATAGTTATGCATGAATGATAATCTCTATGGAGTACAAATATAACAATGGAGTACGAGTGTGGATCTTTCAAAGGAATAGTAGTATTGCCCGCTTCTCTCTTTTTATTGTTTTCTTCTATTTATTTTTATTTTTGTGGCCTCTTTGGCTCTTTCTATTTATCTCTCATTTGTCCTCTGTGGGATCTTTTAATTTTTCCTCTTTGGGATTTTTCCATCACTTAAGGGCAACACTCTATATTTTACAAGAATACCAAAGATCTTCACACTTTACAAGAAGTACTCAACATAAAGAAAGAATGAAAACTATCACTATGTATGCAAATGTATGCCTCTGCCAGTGTAGCAGGGTATGCAATGATACTAGCGCGTCATATAACAATAATAAGGGAAAATCCCAACTATCATGCGGCTCCTCGATCAAGAAAAAGCATGTATGACATGAAGATCAAATCATGAGATGTTCGATGTTGCATGACAATGTATCTTGGAAAGGCTATGAAAATGCCTTGATAGGTAGGTATGGTGGCTGTTTTGAGGAAGATATAAGGAGGTTTATGATGACAGAGCATATCCTGCCAAGTGTTTGGATGCACCGGCGAACTATGCGCCAACTCTCAAGGTGAGAAAGGGCAATGCATGATACCGAAGAGGCTACCAAATATGGAAAGGTGGAAGTTCCAACAATCGAATACTCGCATTAGTCTGAAGAACTCATGCACTTATTATCGACAACTCTCTATCTAATCTGGAGGTTCACAAAGATATGAGTACCCCGAGGAGGAGTGTATGGGGGTTTCGTTATCCTTGCGCATCCTCGACCCATGGTACGTGAGGGTACTCTATATATTCCAACCCATCCAGAGGTTAGTGATCCATCTAGTAGCTAGAGTTCTCAACTAATTTTTTGTAGTTTTTGAAAATAAGCACAGATTGCCCAAAATATGACACCTATTAGTAATAGGCTCAAGCTCTTGGCACCTTGATGTCCAAACATTCCTCTAATCAATACCTCAAAACTATTGCATGTTACTACTACACTTGTAATAGCAACCTTAATTACCTACTCATGCAAGACACACAACTCAGTGCAACAAGACAACTCTCTAAACAAGATAAACATGAGACTCAAGAGAGTTCCTACAAGAACCTAAACAAAAGCTCTTAAAAAGATAAACATGAAAACCAAGAGCTAAGCATGACAACAACTATGAAAATATATAGAACACTCACAAAAAGAGAGATAAGCATGCAAGCCTATGTTGTGTTCTACGGTGGAGTGGAGAGTGTTTCTCTCCCAAAAAATGAAGGCTAGGATCCAACTTGTTATGAACAGAAAAAAAACAAAAAAAAACAAAAAATTAAAGAGCGAGACACTCCAAGTCTAGCACATAACATATGAATCGATAAAAATATAGCATGGAGAAGGACGAACTGATGATTGTTGATGGAGAAGGGGATGCACGGGGGCATCCCCAAGCTTATATGCTTAATAATTTTTCTCCTCTGGAAATAAAGATATTCTTGAAGAGCTACTATTTCTCAAGATTTCCAAACAAAATTGCAAAGAAAAAGCAAGATTAAGGTTTGCAAAATGAAGAAAATACAGAACGTGGCATAATCTTTGAAAAACAGACTAGCAGGTAGTAAATAATTTTTTCGGGGTACTTCTGAAACTCAAATAAAAAAACTCAGAACATATCCACGAAAGACAATTGTATGGAGCATGTTGTAAAAAAAATTCAGATCAAAAGGATGATCTGGTGATTTATGGCTAATATTTCCGTCAAGGAGACATAATCTGTTTCTGGACAACATGTCACAACTTTTGAACTTTCTTGCAATCGGAGGCTAAAACTTGGCACAAAGCTTAAAAATAAAGATACAATGATGTTGCTACAGTAGTAACAAGCATCAAGACCACTAAGAACTTAAAATTAAAACTCAAAGTAAAGATAACAAGGGTTGTCTCCCCAGATATCTTTCTTTATAGCCATAAAGATAGGCTTAATGTTTTAATGATGCTCTCGTAGGAATAAGAGTTGACGAACAAAAGAAAGCATCAAGAAGCAAATACCAAACACATTTAAGTCTAACATGCTTCCTATGAATAGGAATATTTCAATATAATAATTCATTGAAGGACAAAGCAATAAGCATAGGAAGGCAAAACAAGTGCAACTTCAAAAATTTCATCATGGAGAGAGGGAGTTTAATATCATTGAGATATCTGAAGTCATGTCTCCCTTTCTCATAGTAATTTTCAGTGGGATCATGAATAAACTCAACAATATAAGTATCACATAAAAAATTATTATCATGATCGACAAACATAGAAAATTTATTACTCTCCACATAAGAAAAATCCTTCTCATTAGTAATAGTGGGAGCAAACTCAATAAAGTAGCAATCACATGAATCACTCTTATCATGATCCACTTGCAAAAATTTATTCCTTATAGCATAAGTGTTATCACAATAATCATCATAGATGGGAGGCAAAGTATCATCAAAATAAATTTCCTCATCAAAACTCGGGGGCCTAAAAAGATCATCTTCATCAAACGTAGCATCCCCAAGCTTATAACTTTGCATATCATTAGCATAAGAATTATTCAAAGAAGACATACTAATAACATTGCTACTATCATGAGTGTTGTGCAAATAATAAAGCTCCATAAGCTTTTTGATTTTCTCTTCGAACACTTCATGTCATAACTCAAGATAGAGCTCATAACGCTCTCTTAAATTTTTTTTTTGTTTTCGATAAGCCTAACTAGTGAAAATAAAAACAAGAAAAGAAAAGATTTAATTTCAAGATTTAAATATATACCTTCAAACCTTACCTCCCCGGCAACGGCGCCAGAAATAGCTTCATGTCTGTGCACGCTTCTATTCTTGTAGACTATGTTGGGCCTCCAAGCAGAGAGGTTTGTAGGACAACATCATTTTCCCTCAAGTGGATGACCTAAGGTTTATCAAACTCAGGGAAGTAGAGGTTGAATATGGTCGCTCTCAAGCAACCCTGCAATTAAGATACAAGAAGTCTCTTGTGTCCCCAACACACCTAATAAAATGGAAAATTGTATAGGTGCACTAGTTCGGCGAAGAGAGGGTAAAATATGGATGATAGGTGTGGCAAAGCAAAGTAATATAAATCGGTAATAAAAATTACAGCAAGGTAGAAAGTCTTAAACGTGAGCACAAATGGTATTGCAATGGTGGAAACAAGGACTAGGTTTCATACTTTAACTAGTGGATACTCCCAACAACATTAACATAGCCTAATCACATGATATTTCCACTAAAACATGCATTGGAGACATATTCGGAGGTCATTCCTTTGTGGTAAAGAGAGGACGGGAATTGTGTAGGGCTACAAAAGGACACCTTTGAGTTCGTAGTTCTCATATACGGATTTCCCAATGTCACCGCGGCCATCCAAAGAGAGTACTACAATCACCACAACATGTCTGAAGGATAGTCAAAGACAAGCACCAAGAGACTCTCAATCTTCAATCCACACACAAAAGAGGAAATTACTCATGAAAATATTCTTCTAATCCATGTCCAATAGACCGCTGTTACCTTGGTCTCGGGGATTATACTAGATAAAGACAAGTGAGTACATCAAATCCAATACATAGAAGAAGGGGAAACATCATGGGATCATCCTAGATTAACCTAGGCTATGATCACAATCAAGATCACATCATGGGAGATAGAGGTAACCACATAGATCAAGGTACAAGCCTTAGCCCCGAGGGAGAACTACTCACACATGGACATGGTGAGAGAGAGAGAGAGAGAGTTGTTGATGGAGAGGTGCAGCCCAGAGGAGTTGAAGGAGACGGCGATGACCACGACCACGACTGTAACATCCCAAAATTTTCCAAATTTTAGAATGTTAATAAATAATATAATATTGATTGAATTGTTTTGATTTTGGGGTAAATGAAAACTTTTCCCTTTAGTTTTTGTTTAAACCTTTACAAACCATTTAATAAAATTGGATAATCATTTATCCAATAATGAAAATTTTGGTTGTGAACTTTATTCAAAATTTCAAAGAATGATTTTCTTTCTTTTGTCCTTTTGAAATTTGGTACGAACCACAATTAAATATTTTCGAGTGAGAATAAAATGACTTTCTTAAATTTATTGTGGTCCCATACTCAATTCTCGAATTCTTATTTTGGAGTTTATTGGATATTGACGTTTAAGAGATATTTAAATATTTCCAATAATTTAATAAATAAAATGAGAGGAGATAATATGACGTCTCCAAAAATAGTATTGGAAAATTTTAATAATGTCGTTAATGAGTTTTTTTTCATAAAAATTTATTTCTAAAATTTATTCTGAGAGGGAAATATAGTTTTCCTAGACTCTCTATGTTTTATTTGGCCTATACAATTTTATTTGAGAGTGTTTAACCCAGATAATAAAAATAGGATTCCTAAGTCAATTGGACTGAGGTCATCTATCTAATTTTTTCCCTCTATCTCTCTTTCCTTTTTCTTTATCTTGGGACAAATTTTGCACTAAGGCCCATAGCCCGAGCGAGCTGTCTTCTTCCTCTCGTTCGTTCATGTGTACGTGAACACAGAAGCAAATGGCCATGGCAACTGAAGCTCTTCCTCCTTTCCTCCCATATACTCTTTTGACTGATTCACTTCAGAACCTACATAAAAATTGTGGACAAGTTCATGAGGAATCCATTCATGGAAACAAACACGCGTTTTAATGCTTTTAATTGTCCATCATTTTCTCCATGAATGACACTAAATTCATTTCCAAAACCTCGCTTTTAATGCCCATTATTTCTCCATAAATGCCATTAAATCTATTTCCAAAACCTCGCTTTTAATGTTCATTATTTCAACATGAATGCCATTAACTCCATTCCAAAACCTCACCCACTCTCCTTCTATGGACCTCCCATGACCCTATAAATACCGCCCCTAGGACCCCTTTGAACCACACATCCCCACGCATAAAGTCCCTCTCCAAAGCCCTCTCCTTCGTGCGCAATTTCTCGTCGGAGGAAAGATGCATCCACACTTCCGGTGAAGATTTTTGTCGCCATGAAAGGTACCTAGTCCATATTTCTTCCTCTAGTTTCTTCCCCTTGTCGATGCGCACCGTTGTGACATATTTTTCCTCTCGATTGCAAGGCCGGAGCACGCCGTTCGTGTCATTGTGCTCTTCATGTGTTCTTCTCTACTCCGGTGGAACTTCTCGGCTATCCGAAGGCGAACATGGAGCTATAACCTTGTCCATCGAGTAGCCCAAATCATCCTCTATCCCGTTCGGCTGTTTATTGACGCCCGCGACCTTTTTCCAAAATTCCGGCGAGATCTCCGGTGAGCCTTTCTCCCCTCTTTGTTCATCATTTTATTTTGTAAAAATCGAATGGGTACAGACCTATCAGAACTCGCCATTTTGCATCCTTTTTATTAATCCCGTAATTCATTTTAGCAAAAATAGTCAAACTTCAGAAATTCATATCTTCTATCCCGTAAGTCGGATTTCGACAAATTTCATATCCCCGGATTCCTTGGAAAATGTAATTTATTATTTTCCAGTAGTATTCCACTTTTGATAATTTGAAATTTAACTCAAATTTATTTCTATAATTTGAGTATACTTGATATACATCTTATTCTATAATTTATTTGCAATATTTTCTTCATCAAATTTGATCCTTAAAATCAAATCTTTCTGTTTGGAAAATTGTCACATTCTTTCCATCATATAAATACACTATTTTGACCTCAAACTTTCGTCCAAGCTTCCCTTTAGTTATATCTCTTTTTTTTATAAATTTGGCTACAAAAATTCAATTTTCTCAACAAGATCATCACGATTTCTATCGGATCTTTTTGAATCCAATCCAAGAATTGATTTCCTATGCAAATATTCATATGGACAAACCAACTGAGTTTGACATACTCTCCATCCAATTGATTTTATAATCAACCTCCAACATATTCTATTGATTTTATAATCCTCGGATATATGATTTCCATCATATTTCCATCCAATCCAACTTGATCCTATCTCAACCTATCCATGCCATAGTAATTAGTTTATTAATAGTAATAACTAAATATTTATGTTGTAATTGTATCTTATTTGGATCTTCACTTTGGATTGAGTTGTGTGTCGAAGTGTTTCTCTTTTACCGTTAGATATATTGTAACGAGATGGAGAGATAACTACGAGTAGAATATTTCATCGTCAGGATCCAGGCAAGTTACTCTTTTGATCATGCTCCACTATTACCTATATTTTTTTATATGCATTGTAGTCCAACTTAAATATTATGCATTGATAGGATTATATATTATGCTATGCTATTACACCCAGTAGTTCATTGAGGTAGGTCTGAACCTTATATCATTGTCGCCACCGTGTAGAATTATACTGCTTTGCTAAGTAGACGTGGATTGGGAAGTGATCCATTATGAGGTATGAGTGACTAAGTAGTAAACAGGACCAAGATAATCTTAATGAACCACCTGGGTGGAATGGTTGGGGGCACCCTGGAGGAACCAGTGGATTTGCCTGAGTGACCTGGAGATGTCCAGTAATCACTGCGGAATGCCACCCAGGCTTAAAGGGATCAATCATATTTTTCATAACTAGAAGCTTACGTGTGCAGCCACAAGCTATTATGGGCTCTGGCTTGGTTGATTAGTTGTAGTGACTCTTACTAGGTGGTGCTACGAACGTAGTTATGAGTAGGTGGGATGGGCACCGCCAGAGTGAGGGAAACTCTTCTAAAAGACCATGTCTCGACCTTCCGGTTGTCATACAACATGCAGTGTGACGAACTAAAAAGGTGGTGGTCGAGTCTTGTGGGGAAAAGTGCACAAACCTCTGCAGAGTGTACAAACTGATCATGATTAGCCGTGTCCACGGTTACAGACGACTTTGAGCATCTAGAAGTGGGAATGTTGACGGATCTCATCATCTTTAATTAATCAATCGGGTTTAATCAACTTTGGGAATAGATTGACTTGGAGAAACCAATTCAATCATATTATGAGCTTTGTAGTACTGTTATGATACTCTTTGAGTAGGACAAAATCAGCTTTATGCAAACTGAAACTCTTAGAGCTTTTCCACCAGCCAAAATTGCATGTAGAAGATAGGTCTGTTATATATTTTTTTGGGAGTAACTTGCCGTACATTCAAAGTACTGACCCATTTTGGGCTGTAACCTTCGGTGTTGCAGGATTGTATATGACGAGTAAGTGATGCGATGTAGGGTTACGATGTCTACACTCAACTTTTCCGTTGGTGTTGATGGGACTCCACTTATGTATTGTTTGTTTCCGCGGTGTATTCTAGCCCAAAGGCTATAAGGTAATAAATACCATGTATTTACGTTACTTTTTGACATGTGATTCATGGTATTTCATCGAGTACTGTGTGTGCTAGCATACTGATCCAGGGATAGCACATAAGCACAGTAGACTTGGTTCTTTTTGGGACCGGGTCGTTACAACGACCACGGCGGCGGACACGGTCCTTGGGGGCAGTAACCCTTGGCCCCCTTCTTCTTCCTTGGAGATGGTGCTGCTGTGGAGATTGATCTCCCCCTCAAGACGGCTGCCTTGGGGGAGAAATTTTTGTGGTTCCCTTTGACCTAGGTTTTCTCTTTTTATAAAGACTCTCAGATTCCCGTCATCCAGATTACGTCTTCGGTATTTCGGGGCCACAGGGAGCATCCGCATTCCGATTGAGATGAATGTTTATTCTAGATCCAACGGAAAAATTTGTCTACAACTTTGTAGTTTTAAGCTTTTCCGTTTGAGGTCGTCTTCTGGCGTTTCCGGCGCAATCTTTAAAACTTGTCTACTGGGGAAAGATTTCGGGAGAGTTAGAATCCAACTCCTACAAGGCTCCTTTTTGTGATTTTTCTTTAATCCAAGTAATTCCTATACATAAAGTACAAAAACAAGAACTTGTGCACTCTTGCAACCATTAATAAGTTAGTTCCAAAATATGTTATAAAAAGATATGAAAGTGTAGCAAACACATAGCAATAACACCCAAAACATGAATGGAGCAAGCAGAAATTATAGATACATTTGGGACGTATCAGCAAGATTTGCAAAATTGAAGAAGCGCAAAACAGGGCAGAATCTGGGGAGAACAGAACATCAGGTAGTAAATAATTTTTTCGGGGTACTTATGCAACTCAAATAAAAAAACTCAGAATAGGTGGTAGTTTGACAATTGTATAGAGCATACTTTCAAACAAATTATGATAAAAAGATGATCTGGTGATTTTTAAATATTTTTGCAATGAAGCAAACATAATCTGTTTTCTGGAAAATATGTCACAACTTTTGATTCACTTGATACCGGAGGATAAAACTTGGCACAAAGCTTGAAAATAGAGATACAATGATGTTTCTATAGTAGTAACAAACATCAAGACCACCAAAACTTAAAGTAAAAACATTTTGGGTTCCTCCCAATAAGCGCTTTCTTTTACGCCTTTGAGCTAGGCATAAGGATTATAAAAGATGCTCTCACAAGAGAATAAGAGTTGAAGCAAAACAGAGCATCAAGAAGCAAAGATGAACACATTTACGCCTAACCCACTTACTATGCATGGGAAACTTGTAAACAAATAAATCATGAAAGCACAAAGTAACAAGCATAGGAAGGTAAAACAAGAACAACTTACACACTTTCAACATAAAGAGAGTAGTTTTAGTAACATGAAAGTTTGTACAACCAAACTTTCTCTCTCAAAATAATTTTCAGTAGCATCATGAACAACATCAAGAATATAACTATCACATAAATCATGTTGTTGAAGACCTACAAGGGCATGTATTATATGTTCAATCCTGTCCTTAGGAGTTGAGCACAAGATAAATGCAGCCCATTACTATGAGCCTTAATAAAGAATAATTCTTTGGAATATGATTTGGAGATTTCAAAAGGATAATAGAACAATCAAGTATGGGGTCAATAGCAACAATTTCATGTTTAACGTAAGGAACTATAGCAAGCTATCTTCGTATGCATCATCCATAGTGGCATCATGGCCATAAACACAACAAGTATCAAGTTCTTCAAAAAGGGATATTTCAAGTGAGTCCTCAGAATCATAGGATTCCTCATCAATGAAATCATTAGCCTCTTCTTGGGCAGCAAACATTTTATTTTTTAAATCCTCAATATGATCATTGTCAACGTAATTCTCTAAGCAACATGCAAGCACTGCAATGTTTTCGGTATTGTGAATAGTATTGTAATACTTTTCAATCAAAGAAGCAATCTCATAATCACCTTAAAAGCAACAAATTCTTCAATCTTTTAACCATCAAAGTAATCATAAACACCTTTATCTAAGAAGATAGGATCTAATTTTCGTTAAACACACATTGGAAAGGAAGGTGTTTTTTTGTCTATTTTAGAGAAACAAGTAAACTCATAAATGTGGCACAAGGACTCGGAATAACAATAAGTTTGTATTTGTCCCATAAGTGTTTCCCTTTTTGAGAAAAGCGGTGCCACATATAATGATCATGCTCATCCAATGATTTTACCTCAACAAATTCGGTCGGGTTTTTAGAGCGAGCACAAATTGATTGAAGACGATCCAAGTAAAAAAGTGTCCATCCTACCATTTAGGTTGTTCCACACCCGTGATAAAGATAGCATCACTAGGAAAAGAAAGACAAAGACAAAAGGTATCAACTAATTTTTTTGGTTTTCCATAAAGACACACTAGCAAAGACAGAAACTAGAAAGTAAACTAAAAAGAATGAAATACAAAGATAAAAGGTAGTGTGCAACTCCCCTATCTTGAAAACTGGAATCCCCGGCAACGGCTCCAGAAATTTGCTTGATGGGTGTAGATAACACCTCCTCGTTGGTTACCCCAAGTGGAAGGTTAGGATGTAGTAGCATCAAATTTCCCTTACACGAGGACCGTAAGGTTTATCAAACCAGGAGGACTCCAAGGATCAACAAGAAGGTGGTGGAGTAAGTCATGCGCTATCTGAATAGATATCACTCACTCAACCTGGACTTTCACACAAAAGCAAATAACTTTGCTCCCAATGAGTCAAATAGATTGTCAATCTCTTCGGTCCTGTTGTTTACAAAGTATCAAAACATAAGTGGCAACAACACATCCCCTAGTCTCCTGTTTCTGTCACTCAAGCTAGACATCGGGGGCATGAACCCACAATCAAGTATAACACTCCCTCTTGGAGTTGCAATATACTATTTTGCCAAAGCAATAAACGCATCGAAGAACATGAAAGAATACTGAAGAAAAATATATAAATGTAAACCAAATATATTACTCATCACAAACTGAACATAATCCCATAATCCATCGGATCCTAGCAAACACAACATAGCAAAACATGAACTAGTACAAATGTGCCTTGATCATGATAGGCAGCTCACAAGGGCTAAACATTGAAGCACAAGATTAGAGAGAATACATCACATATCTACTGGTCATGGACCCATGGTCCAAGGGGGGCTACTAATGGTGCATCCCGGAGGCGATTGTGGTTATGGAGAAGCCTCTGAAGGTCAATCCTACCTCCGACAGGGTTCCGAGACAGCTTCTCCTGGCAATCCCGAGATCGGAATCGCTTCAGCGGCGGAACAATGGATGAAATCACGTAACGGGGAACTCATCGAGGGTTTCCTCCTTGGTATGTAAATATAGTCCAAAGGGTCTTCTTTCATCATCTACCTTCGCACACTTGAAAACTCCCTTCATACGAGCTCATCATAAGCTGATTAGAGTGGTTAGTACCCATAATAAAATAATTTGCCTCTGCTGGAAATTAATATTTTCAACAAGGGCTATTGTTTCTCAAGATTTCCAAAAAAAATTTGCAAATAAAAATCAAGCGCAAGATTTGCAAAACTGGGAAAACGCGAAACAGGGCAGAATCTGTGAAAAATAGACTTTTATTTGCAAATTTTTCGGTGTACTTCTGCAACTCAAATAAAAAAAACTCAGAACAAACCACAAAAGGACAACTGTGTAGAGTATACTGTCAAAAATATCAGATCAAAAAGATGATCTAGTGATGACACGTCCCAAACGTATCTATAATTTCTGGTTGCTCCATGCATGTTTTGTGTGATATTACTATGTCTTATATACACTTTCATACACTTTTGATCATATTTGGACTAACCTACTAACTCAGTGCACCCCAGTGCCAGCTCCTGTTTTCTGCTGTTTTTCTATTTCAGGTTTCCCTCGTATTAAAAATGCTCCAAAATTTCTGGGAAAATACAAGATAAAAATCAACGCATCGGAAGCTTCGAGAATCACCGAGGAGGGGCCACAGGGGACCCACCAGTTCCCCAGGCGCCCTCCCAGCGCGCCCTAGGGTGGGGCCGCGCCAGGGGGCAACCTGGACCCCTGGTGCCCCCCCTGGATGCCCCCCTTTGCCTATTTATTCTCCGTCACAGGAACCCTTTTTCGCGATCTCGCCTCTGTTCCGCCGCCGCCGCGCTTCCCAGATCAGGAGCGCCAGCAAACCTCTTCCCGACACCCCTCCGGAGGGAGGATTGACCTCCGGGAGCTTCTCCTCCACCAAGGACGATCCCCGGATGTTCCGTGAGTAGTCTACCTTGGACCATGGGTCCATGATCAGTAGGTATGTGATGTTCTCCTCACCTCCTTGTTCTTCATGGACTAGACCTTGTGAGCTGCCCTACATGATCAAGGCACATATGTAATTCTGTCTGATGTTGCTATGCTGAGTTTGCTGGGATCTGATGGACTATGAGACTATGTTCAGATTGTGATTGAGTAATATATTTGGTTCTTATCTTTTTTTTTTCTTGAGTAATTCTTGCATGTTCCCTGTTGTTGTTTATTGCTTTGGGCAAGTAGTATGTAGTGACTCAAAGAGGGAGCGTTATGCTTGATTGTGGGTTCATGCCCCCTCATGACTAGCTTGAGTGACAGATGTTGTTGCCACAAGGGGACAACTACGTTTCTTGTAACCGCGGTTGCAAGGATTGTTTACTTTACACAAAGTTCTTATAATGCAGTTGTCTGTTGCTTTGGGTTTACACTTTGGGTGGGGCTCACAACTTAATACCATCGAGATGTTCTGGATGGATATCTCAAGGTGGATCATTAGTAGTAGATGCAGTTGGATTTCGGTCTACTTATTTTGGCGTACCGCCCATGCTTTTGAGCCTCTTCCTTTCTTTGTAGCATAGTTAGCATTGGTTTGCGCCTGTAATCCTGTCAATTGCCCAGATGTGATTTGTTTACCTCACATAGAAGTTTTATTGTCTTTTGGGAGAGAGACATAACTAGTGAACATCATGGGACCTCGGTCCATATTCTCATCACTATTTACACGCTCAATTAATTTCATGCTTTTACTTTCCAGCCGCAATTATCACTATCTATTATCTGTTGTGTTTGACCCTAAGGCCAGAGAAATTAACAACCTCTCTGAAATTCGTTGGGAGCAAAGTTATTTGTTCTGTGTGCAAGTTCGCGTCAATTGCGCAGTTGACACCTACTTGTATTTGTTGGAGTCCTAATGGTTCGATAACCTTGGTATCTTCACAGAGGGAAATTTTTTGCTATCCTACATCTCACCTTCCACTTGGGGTAACCAACAAAGGGCGAGAGGACATTATCATCTCTCGCGCATCAAGAAAATTTCTGGCGCCGTTGCCAGATACTCCATTCTTCAAGATAGGTGAGTTGCACACTATCTCTTACCTTTGATTTTTAGTCTTGTTAGTTTTCCTTTCAATTTTTCTCTTTGTTTCCTTTATCAAAAACCAGGAATTTTTTATTTACCTTGATTTTAGTAGTCTTTCTTATTTAGTTAAGCATGTTAGGACTTGGTGCTTTGAGGGAATCGAAAGTTCTAGATTTCCATCAAAGGGATGGAGAGAATTTGAATAAGGCATGGAACAGAATTTCTGAAGCACATATGGTAATTATGCCTTGGATACCTATAAAAATTGTGCTTAGAAATTTTTGTGATGGTATTTTTAAGTGGTGTAAACACTCTCTTGATATTATAGCTGAAGGAAACTTTTTAGAGTGTGAAGAAGCTAGAGCTCTTGATATTTTGCATGGTCTATCTAGTTATTTTGTTTATGATCGTAGTTTTGATACTGTTATAGATAGACTTGCTACTATTGAAAAGAGGATGGATGCTCTAGACTTGCGGAAGGTAGAGGAACTTAAGCCTAACAAAAAAGAAATGTTGGAGATAGATGATGATTGGGAGCCTTTTTTTAGGATTAGCATCTCTAACCAAGACTTCCTTGCTTTTGTGATATTGGATCCATTGTTTCTAAAATGCAAAAAATAGTTTATGATTCGTTGAAACTAAACATGGATAATTTGTCATCTTGTCATGAACATGCTAATGGAGATATTTCAGCGATTAAGGGAAAGGTAAAAGAAGTCCAAGTTACATTGCTTAAAAGGGTTCCAACGATGGATTTCTTCATCGTGGAGCCAAACCAAAGTAATGTCGTGCTTGAAAGGGACTTCCTCCGAGCTATGAAAGGCTTCATTGATATTGGTAAGGGGCACATACACTTACGTGGAAAAGAAAAAGGTAAGTACCTCTTCCCTAGGAAAAATAAGAATGAATTTGTTGAAAATCAATTTGAAGGTTTTTATGACTCTGACGATCTCGGGGACCTTTGATTCTTCTTTTTGCCTTATGCCGAGCTTAAAGACGTAAAAAAAGCGCTTGTTGGGAGGCGACCCAAGATGTTTTTTACTTTTGTTTTTAGTGGTCTTGATGATTGTTACTACTGTGGCAACATCATTGTATCTTTATTTTCAAGCTTTGTGCCAAGTTTATCCTCCGATTGCAAGAAAGTTCAAAAGTTGTGACATGCTGTCCAGAAAACAGATGTTCTGGATAGATATCTCAAGGTGGATGATTAGTAGTAGATGCAGTTGGATTTCGATCTACTTATTTTTGGTACCGCACATGCTTTTGAGCCTCTTCCTTTCTTTTTAGCATAGTTAGCATTGGTTTGCGCCCGTAATCCTGTCAATTGCCCAGATGTGATTTGTTTACCTCGCATAGTAGTTTTATCGTATTTTGGGAGAGAGACAGCACTAGTGAACATCATGGGACCCGGTCCATATTCTCATCACTTTTTACACGCTCAATTGATTTCTTGCTTTTACTTTTTAGTCACAATTATCACTGTCTATTATCTATTGCGTTTGACCCTTTGTAAACAACAAGGCCGGAGAGATTGACAACCTCTCTGAACTTCGTTGGGAGCAAAGTTATTTGTTCTGTGTGCAGGTTTGCGTCAATTGCGCTGTTGACACCTACTTGTCATTGTTGGAGTCCTACTGGTTTGATAACCTTGGTATCTTCACCGAGGGAAATTTCCTACTATCCTACATCTCACCTTCCACTTGGGGTCACCAACAAAGGGAGAGAAGCCATTATCATCTCTCGCGCATCAGGTGATTTTTAAGAATTTTTGCAATGAAGCAAACATAATCTGTTTTCTTGACAACATGTCACAACTTTTGATCTACTTGCCACTAGAGGCTAAAACTTGGCACAAAGCTTGAAAATAAAGATACAATGATGTTTCTACAGTAGTAACAAGCATCAAGACCACTAAAACTGAAAGTAAATTTTTTTTGGGTTGCCTCCCAATAAGCGCTTTTTATGCCTTTGAGCTAGGCATGAAGCAACAAGGTTAACTTTTATCAATATGAAAAGCATAGGTTGATCGTATAATAGACTCAAAAGGTAACTTAATATTCTTTCTAGGGAAATGTTCCATGCCCTTCTTGAGGTGAAATTGGAATCTTATAGTCCCTTCTTTCATGTCAATGATAGCACCAACGGTGTGAAGAAAAGGTCATCCCAAAATAATTGGACATGAGGGATCACACTCAATGTCCATGATAAGAAAATCAACGGGAACATAATTATCATTGACAACAATAAGCACATCATCAATCCTTCCTAAAGGTTTCTTTACGAAAGAATCAACAAGACGAACACCAAAAGAACAAGGATCAAAAGGTTTCAATTCATGCATATCATACATTCTTTTGGGTAAAACGGAGGCTCTATCTCCAACATCACATAAAGAAAAACAAGAGAAGTAATTCAATTTAATCTTGACATCTTCCAGTTTTCTAGGAATAGAAACCTCTAGTTTAAGTTTCTCCTCCCTAGCTTTGATAAGAGCATTAGTGATATACTCGGTGAAGGAAATGTTAAGTGAACTAGTGTGGGGATCTTTGGCCATTCTTTGCAAAAAATTGATGACTTCAGAAAGACTAAAATTATCAAAATCAAGCTCTCTAAAGAAAAAACTCTACCAAAAGGAGTTTTTGCAATTATCCCATGTATCTTTCTTACAAGGAGGTAGGGAATGGAACGACTTCTTTGGTTTTCCACGGAGGGAATAGTCAAAGAACGCAAGTTTGAATTGGTCACTATCCATCTCAGGAGGTTTTTGTTCGTCACACACCCTCTCATAATTTTCAAAGTGACAGATAGCATCCTCTCTCTTCTCATAATTTTTTTCTTTTAAATCGTACTTGAGGGAAGGTCTACTAATAGGGGTGCAAACATAATAACAATTTTGATGACAAACATAATTTCAAAGCTCAAGATCATTACAGGTATCCCTACCAGGAGTTCCGTGCCTAGGGCAAATTTAAATGCTAGTGGAACCTATAGTAGCTGCAGAAAACAAGAACACAATAACTAATTCTTTTGGTGTTTTTGTATACGACTCTAAAGCAAAAACTAGTAAGTAAACTAACAAGACTAAAAAGAAAGGTAAAAGATAGTGTGCAACTCCCCTATCTTGAAGGCTGGAGTCCCCGGCAACAGCGCCAGAATTTAGCTTGATGGGTATAGATAACACCTCCTTGTTGGTTACCCCAAGTGGAAGGTTAGGATGTAGTAGCAGAAAATTTCCCTTACACGAGGGCCGTAAGGTTTATCGAACCAGGAGGACTCCAAGGATGAATAAGAAGGTGGTGGAGTAAGTGACGCGATGTCTGAATAGATATTACTCACTCAACCTAGACCTGCACACAAAAGCAAATAACTTTGCTCCCAACGAGTCAGAGAGGTTGTCAATCTCTCCGGTCTTGTTGTTTACAAAGGATCAAAACACAAGGGGGGGGGGAAATTGTAGTGATTGCAACGAAAAGGAAATTAAAGAAGTAAAGGTGAACGACGTACACTATGGTGGAAATATGGACCGGGACCCATGACTTTCACTAGTGATGTCTCTCTCCCAAAAGACGATAAACAATTATGCTGGGAGAACAAATTACAGCTGGACAATTGACAGAATTATAAACGCACCGCAATGCTAATTATTCTACAAGAAAGCTAGTTTATCCATCAACATCTACTCACTAATCATCCACCTTGAGATATCTATCCAGAACATCTCGCTGGTATTTAGTTGCGAACCCCGGCCAAACTGTAGGACTAAAGCCACAAACAACTGCATTAACACTCTATGTGTAATGTAAGCAATCCTTGCAATCACATTTACAAGCACCACTGTTTTCTCCCTGGTGGCAACATCACATCCCCTAGTCTCATGTTTCTATCACTCAAGCTAGACATCGGGGGCATAAACCCACAATCATGCATGACGCTCCCTCTTAGGGTTACTATCTACTACTTGGACAAAGCAATGGAGAACATGCAAAAACACTCACTAACAAAAACATAAAAGGTAAACCAAATATTTTACTCATCACAATATGAAAAAAATCTCCTAATCCTTGGGATTCGAGCAAACACAACATAGCAACACAAAAACTAATACAAAAGTGCCTCGATCATGTAGGGAAGATCACAAGGGCTAAGAATTGAAGCACAAGATTGGAGAGAAGACATCATCTAGCTACTGATCATGGACCCATGGTCCAAGGGGGACTACTCATGACCGGTCCGGGAGGTGGTCATGGTGATGGAGGAGCCTTTGGAGGTGAATCCTCCCTCCGGTAGGGTGAGGGGACATGTTCTTCAGGCAATCCCGAGATCGGAATTGCGGCGGCGGCAGAACAGTGGTGAAAATCGCGTAACGGGGGTCCTCTCGAAGGTTTCCGGAGCATGGATGATATATAAAAGAAACGAGGGCACCAGGAGGGCCCCACCTGACAAGTCGGCCAGGTGGCGCGGACACACCCCTAGCCGCGCCTGGTCAGAGGGTGGGGCGCCTCTGGCCCCCTTCCGGCCTTTTGGAGTATTCTGGAATGCTATTTTTTTATATGATTTTTCTGGATTTTTTTCGAGCATTTTAATATTTGATATTTTCTTGCAACACAGGGACAACAACAGAGATAAACTGGAACTGGGGCACTGAGTTAGTAGGTTAGTCCAAATATGTTGTAAAAGGTATGAAAGTGTAGCAAAACACATAGCAATATGACCAATATAAGCATGGAAGAAGCAGAATTATAGATACATTTGGGACGTATGAACATACAAATAAAATCAAAATGTAATTTAATTTTTTTGTGTTTGTATAATTTAAGTTGCCATGAAAACAAAAATTAAATTGGTGGGGCACCAACTTTTAAGTTTGACATGGTTTGAAAAAGAATACACTATTTTGAATCTCAGTTCATCAACAAGCCACGGAGCGACCGAAGCATCAACATGCATTTAGTAATTCACATAAAATTCAATAATAGTACTATTTGTAGATAAGAAAGTTCAAACATGGATGTGTTCAGTTTAGAAAAAGTAGATAAGAAAACATCCAAGGGTGGAAAAAATTGAAGTTGGTGTACTATATATATAGTGGATTTATCAGGGGTACTAAAACAATATTGAATGTTCTACAAATAACCATTATCGAGGTTTTTAAGAGGTTCCTCATCTCCATGGGTATCAAGTACAACTATTTTTTGGTGTTTCATGTTTCGTATCCATAATTAAAGATAGAAAACAACTTAGAACAATAAATAAAATCTACTTAGTGATAAAGCCAACAAGCGGACATGAGAATATTCACCCTACGTTATTGCTTCCTGGTAAATGACGTGTAACACCCCGACCAAAACCATCGAGTGATGACCCACAAATCTAGGGGATCTATCGTAGTGTTTTCGATAAGTAAGAGTGTAGAACCCAATGAGGAGGAGAAGGTATTGAAAAGTGACTTTGGACAAGGAATAACTGCAAGCACTGAAAGATAACTTTTTAGGGGGTTTTCTGTATAAGGAACAAGAAGGTAAAATCAGGTAAAGTAAAGGGTGCTGAGGAGAAGCAAGTGGCTCAATCCTTTCGAGCAAAGTATAAGCCTAGCAACTGAACTTATAAAGACCAAAGCGTTCTTGAGGACACATGGGAGAGGTAGTCATGTGCTTTCGCCATATTCCGTATCGGTACTATGTTTTGTGTTGATAAGTGTTGAGTGGGTGCATCAATGCTAGTAAACCTTCTAGACTAAGATAAGTATACTCTTATGATTAAACACCTTGCAAGCATCCGCAAATAGAACATAGAAATTAAGGCAAAAGCCTAACCACATCAATAAGATCAAGGATTCATTATTCCCTTGTGCAAAAGTCTGCGAATTGGGGTTTAGGTTTCTGTCACTCCGGCAACCCACCATAAGCATTCTTTATACACAATGTATTCCCCTAGGTCCTTAACAAGGTGAAGTGTTATGTGTTAGACTCACATAAAACGACTAGAAAAATAACAACACAACTTAAATATCAAACAACACATATTACTTCAACATCATATGACTACTAACAACAAGACTTCTCCCATGTCCTCAGTGGTGATAAATATATGATAAACAATCTGTACATAACAATAATTCTCCAACAAAACTCAATAGCATTCACCACAAAGAGGTAATCAACACCGGTAGAGTAGAGAGGATGGATAGTATGGCTACAACACAAGTTGCAATGGTGAGATGAGATGGGATGAAGATGGAGATGGTGCTGATGATGAGGATGATGTTGATGATGATCTTGATGATGTCGTGACGATGGTGATGATGATGTTGATGATCTCCCCTTCCGAAGGTGTTCTCCCCGATGGAATGTGCCCGCTGGAGATGTATTTTCTTCTTTGTAGTTTTCTGCCATGGAGCGGCGTCGGAACTCCGTAAACTCTCCTCTTTTTAGGGGTTTTGGGTGACGAGCGGTATATAGGCCAGAGGGGGGACCCTTGGGTGGCCCCAGGAGTCCAGGCGGCCTCCCGGCGCGTCCCTGGTGGGGGCCGCGCCAGGGGGCGCCTGGGCACCTGGTGGCCCCCCTCTGGCTCCAGTTTTGCGTTCCTTCATCAATCTTCCAATAAATGACCTCCGGCGATTTTCAGCTCATTTGGAGGTCTTCTGTTTCAGCAACTCTATGTCCATTTTCTCCGCTGAATCCTGCGTCTGCTGTTTCGGTACCGAAAAGTTGCAAACTGTGTAAAACAAGCCAAAACAACATAAGAACAACATCATAATGTGAAATATATCAATGAACAGGGGTAAATTATGATATAAGATAGTGATGCATTTTGGACGTATCAACTCCCCCCTGCTTTGACCTCACTTGTCCCCAATCGAATACTGAGCTCGGTAAACCTGTCCACCCGTTTAGAGAGTAAATTGTCGATAAATAGAATACGGACAATAAGCATCAAGGTTTCTTCACCAAACTCAAGCATCCCGAACAACAATCTCAACTCATAAGGCCCTTATGAAAAAGTAGTAACAATAATTATCAAAAGTAGGGCTAAGGAAACCCATCAAATCATTGCAAACATATCCTTGGTCAGAGGACAACTAATAACTTGTAGTTTTGCTCTTCCACATTATAATTAATCACTTTGAAGTTTTTTTAAAGAATATGTTATTAGTCAGGAAGTGAAAATGCTAACACAAAAGAAAATGTTTGCTTTTCCTAAGCTTTTGCAAACAACTTACTTAACAAATGATAATGTCAACAAGGATGTGGCATGACAAATCTTAATGCAGCCTTATATGCATGAATCCTTGTCAACATCAAGTGTCTGTTCTCTTTAAGAATAGAAGGAAGTAGGAAGAAATGACTCAACATAAAATTAAAGGACATGCCCTGCTCTAGGGAAGTAGGGAAAACTCATGTGTTATCCCTAGATCAAACAGAATGAAAACAAGATTTGGGAGGTGCATGGTTTGTCAACGAATGATAATAGATAGCTCACTTACTTCTCAAGATGGAGAAGTTTCGAGGAACGGCTCCCAAGTGGGGACGATCACATCCCTTAATCTCCTTTGTTTATCACTACCAAAGTTTCTGATTTCTCATAGACCAAGCGTGAAGGAGGGCTTGTTTGTTTTATTATCTTACGAGCTAGGCGCACTCATGCCAGTTCCTCCTCGTATTACGGGTTTGCAGATTAGACATGCAATCCCGGGGTAAAACTTGTCCAACTTAAGAAGATCATCAAATACGTACTGCTTCCTCATGATCTAAACCAGAGGCACAAAACAGAAGATTTTGAACATTTAAGGATAACACATGAATTATATACTTTGGGAGTGGTAGTGAAATACCACGAATAGCAAGGTATGGTGGACTCATATGGAAGATATTGGCTTCAGGGTATAGATGCACAAGCAGAATTCCGCTTAGTACAGAGTTTGGCTAGCAAAGGCTTTGAGAGAACAGACAGTTGATGATGACTTAGATGCAAAGCAATATAAAGTATAAACTTTAAAATAAACATAACACATCAAGTTGTCTTCCTTATCAACATAACACTTCAACGATAATAACATAAAGGTTTTGGCAATGTCGCTACTTGATAAAATCATGCTTGTTGTTATGACCAAAGCTATGTTTGCCAAAATTTAAATAAAGTTTTCAAAGCCATACCTGATATAAGGTCAATACTCCCATAAGAATCATCATATAAGGTCGATTGCGTGGAGAGAATACCGAGTGCAGCGAAGAAACCAATAGACTTCTCATTAATATTCCATCATAGACGACTCCACACTCACGGATACAAGACTCTCCACAAAGGAGTGATAGACCTCAATGCAAACACCTATTTCATAAGATAACTTCCCTAGACATGATACGACTCTACTTTACTCTAAAAGACAAAGATAGAGATAATATACCGGGCACTCCCCCAAGCTTGGAACAAGCTAAGGGGATGCCATTAACCAAGGAGATTTCACTCCTCATTCTTGTACTTTTTGATCACGTAGTTCTTGGAGAAGCGCTTCCATGGCAGGGGTTCTCCGGTCTCATATGAGGCTTCAGTCTCCAGGATCCTGCTTTCAGCACCTAAACCCAGGCGCAGAAACTTTAGTTCATACTCACAATTCTGATTTTGGAGATCATAAATCTTCCCTTGGAGCTCGAACACTTTTTCTACCAGTGCGGTCAGGCTCGACCACATCTCCTTCATCTCCTTCTTGTAGTGTGCCTTCAGATCGTTGATGATGTCTAAGTTGGCTTCAATACCACGCTCGACCATCTTCTTGTACTTGAATACTTCATGCTCCACTTTTTCCAGCCTGATCTAGATGATCCCCTCCTTGACAGGTCCCTTCACATCTTTGTTGTGGAGGACACCATCCTCCACCCGAACAGTTTGAGGGTGCTTCTTCACCTCAGCGAGGTAAGGGTTGATGACATTGACGATGAACCTGTCCTTGGGGAAACTTGGGGAAGCCATGGCACCTAGGTCTAGCTGAAAGATTTCCTGGCAGAAACAACTCGAAAAGAAAACACATGAAATCGCGAGATACGGTGCCGGGACGATCCGAGCAAATATATAGCAACAATTTCTGCACCAAAATGAAGGTAATAGGCCAAAGTGGGGTCGGAGACGGACTTCGGGGCGCCCAGGCGGCCTCCCGGCGCGTCCAGGGGGCGCCTGGGCCCCCTGGAGCTCCTTTTTGGCTCCACTTAGGCCTGGAATTTTCCTAATTTTTCAAAAAATCATAATATGGAACTTTTATTGATGTTCGTGATGTTTCCTTACCGTAATGCATACCTTTTCTTATTCTGCTTCTGCTGGTGTATGAAACAGGGGTGCAACATGTTCTGCATGAGTTGTTGTGTATATCAAATTCACATCAGCATTGACAGGGTCTCCTTATGTGCGGTCCTCTCATCGGCATGATGTCATCCATAGGGACTATCGTGACATTGTCTGAGAATGTCCTTCTACTTGTGTTCTGGTATGCATCTTCTCACGATCCCATCCGGACCTTCTCTAAAAAGGTGTGGCTCATCTCAAAATTAATGCCTCAAATCGTGGAAGAACTTCTTCCTTTGCTCAAATGTTAAACTTGAAGGCAAAAACTTTGCTACGATAAAATTAGCATAATCTGGGAACAAAGGATCGGAGAGATATTGTTCTTTTACAATAGCTAGTTGTCCATCCTTGAAAGATTATTGGCCACCTGATTGTCTGCTACTTTCCTATCAACAATCTGAAAATCAAATTCTTGAAGGAGTACCCATCTGATGAGTCTTGGTTTGGCATCCTTATTCTCCATAAGATACTCAATGGCAACATGGTCAATATGAATAATACCTTTAGAATCAAGAATATACTGCCTAAACTTATCACAAGCAAACACCACTACTAAGAATTACTTCTCAGTAGTAGCATAATTCTTTTGAGCACTATTAAGGGTTTTGCTAGCATAATGTATAACATTCAACTTCTTATCAACCCTTTGTCCTAGAACAGCTCCAACAGCAAAATCACTACAATCACATATAATTTCAAAGGGCAAATTCGAATCAGGTGGTTGTACTATAGGAGCGCTTATTAAAGCTTTCTTAAGAACTTCAAAGGCTTCCTTAAAATATTCATCAAATACAAATGGAACATCCTTCTGGAGAAGATTAGTGAGTGGTCTAGAAGTCTTAGAAAAGTCTTGAATAAATCTTCTGTAGAAACCGACATGACCGAGAAAACTACGAAAACCTTTGATGTCCCTTGGATAGGGCATCCTTTGAATAGCTTCAATATTCGCCTTGTCCACTTCAATTCCCCTCAAGAACGATCCCTTAGTTAACCATGAAGTGGCACTTCTCCCAATTTAGCACCAATTTTTTTTCTTCGCATCTTTACAAAACTTTATTAAGATTGTGGAGACAGTGGTCAAAGGAAGTTACATAGACGGAGAAATCGTACATGAAGACCTCCACAATCTCCTCACAGAATCCATGAAAAATAGCAGACATACATCTCTGAAAAGTAGCAGGGGCATTACATAAACGAAAAAGCATACGCCTATAAGCATAAGTACCATAAGTACACGTAAAAGTGGTCTTCTCTTGATCGACAGTATTAACATGAATTTGAGAGAAGCCAGAGTACCCGTCAAGATAGCAAAAGTGAGTGTTTCTCGACAACCTCTCAAGCATTTCATCGATGAAAGGCAGCGGGTAGTGGTCCTTCCTAGTTGATTTCTTCAACTTCCTGTAATCAATACACATTCTATATCCAATAACAATCCTTTGAGGTATTAGTTCATTTTTATCATTAGGAACAATAGTCATACCTCCGTTCTTAGGAACACAATGAACTGGACTTACCCACTTACTATCAGCTATAGGATAGAAGATACCTGCGGCTAGAAGCTTGAGAACTTCAGTCCTAACCACGTCCTTCATCTTTGGGTTCAACCTTCGTTGATGATCAACAACTGGTTTAGCATCGGGCTCGAGATTGATAGTATGTTGGAAAATTGATGGACTAATTCCCTTAAGGTCATCAAGAGTATAGCCTATAGCACCACGGTGTTTACGGAGTGTCTCCAATAATCGCTCTTCTTCAAATCCTGAAAGGTTAGCATTTATAATAACATGATATTTTTTCCATCTAAATAAGCATACTTGAGCATATCGGGAAGTGGTTTGAGATCAAACACCGGGTCTTTTTTTGGTTTTGCAAGGATTCCTAAAGGTTCAACCGGAAGGTTGTGCTTCAGAATAGAAGTTGCCTTAAGAATATGTCATCTAGCTCATTTCTTTCCTGCATATGCATATCATTCTCGTGGTCCTCCATATATTGCTGCAAAGGATCGTCAGGAGGAATAGCAATTGAAGCAATTTCTTCAATAATTTTGTCACTACTAGACAAATCAGTACCACGAGGTTGCTTAGAGAACTTAGAAAAGTTAAATTCATATGGCTCATGTGACGCCCCCAAAATCAAGTCGTGTACAATAATCATACATGCAAGGTACACGATCGAGATCAGGGACTCACGGTAAGATATCACAACATAACTCTATAAATTAAATGATACAAGCTGTTTAATACAAGCGAGGGGCCACGAGGGCTTGATTACAACAGCTCGAAAGAACAAAGTTAGCGGAAGCAATAGTATCTGAGTACAGACACAAGGTACATATGATCTGCCTTAAGAAGGCTAGCACAAAAACAACAACGATTGAAAAGGCGAGGCCTCCTGCCTGGGAACCTCCAAACTACTCCTGGTCAACGGGGAACTCGACGTCGTAGTAGTTTCCTCCGGGGTACTCCTTCTCCTTGGCGCCAACGTCGACTGCAGCGGCCGATCAGGCAAAACAAAAAGGGGGAAATAAAGCAAGGGTGAGTATCTAGCATACCCGTGAGTCTTACGTCCGATACTAAGAAATTATGCATTTGTATCAAATGGAAAGGGGAAGCTGTATATAGTGGAATGCAAGGTAGAAAGTCAGAATAAGGATGAGAAGCTAGGCCTATCGAAGACTAGCATCTTCCGATGAGTATTGCAGCACAAGAAGAGAACAGCCAACAGATTAAGCAGCTAACAACATGAAAGTAGTAACAATGCAGCATAAGTTGATGCAGCATTGTATAATATTAAGTTGTATTAGATAACAATTAACAATGCCTCTGTGTTCCCTTCCTTGACTTCCCTGCGAGGAAGAAGACCCGGAACCAAACAGTTTGATAGTAGTAGTTTGTAGTGGTAAGATCCAGCTTCAGCATAAAGCGTTCCTTTACCGTGGACACGGCTATTCGAATAGATTAAACTCCATGCAGGGGTGCACTACTATTAAGCCTGCACGCTCGGATCTCCAGGGTGGCGTACACCTTGTTAGGGAATGCCCCACCGAGGCTATCCGACACGCCGCAACCCATCCTATGCTCAGAAGAGAGGCCATCCGCCAGACTAAATCCTATGCGCTCAGGGGTCTAGGACCCTCACCCTTCACGTTCCTACACGGTGCGAGGCTGGCCGGTGAAGCAAAAGCAAATACCACAGCTCGAGCAAAGAAGACACACCGCTTCTCGGCAATCAGACCGCGGTACTGCTAACGTCTGAAGAGCTTTCGAATGAACTACGATGTAGGGGAGCCCATAACTCCTTATCCCACGTGAAGGTAGTGCGTACAGGCCTTTGCGGCCTCTCAAGTCATCCACCGAACCATTAGTCATTTTATTATCTCACAGACAACCATTATCGTTGCCCGAATAATTCACACAACGGACAACGAACAGCAGCCAGGACCACCAGTACATCGTCGTCTGCCCTGTCCTCCCGTCAAAGCGCGGTTACCAACAAGGTGAACCGTCTCTTTACCTTGTCTCGCGTGCGCTCCTGGAGGAGCTCGACTTCCATGGTTTGGTATCTCACGGCCAACGAGCAAGGACCAAGCCCACGATGGTATCCGCTTGTCCTGTCATCCCGATACAATACCTCTCGAGGGCACCGTTCGGTCACCCGACCACTTACCTTTAAGGACACCAGTTGATCCAAGTGCCTACCATCAAGTGAAACCAGTAGGAATCACCCTCGATGGTACACTTGAAGAGGTTCGATCGAGACATCAGCGGAATGAAATAAAGAGGAATATCCTCGTATCACCCCGGTTATGCTACGCTACCGAGCCGGCGACGAGAGCGAAAAACGAGTCCATCCACTCGTAAGTCAAACTTGAAGCGACCCGGAGAGTCTCGCCGTTGTAGGTTCCCTTGGGCGTCTGCTCTGTACCATACCTGTTGCAAAAATTTAAATCGTTTGTGTTCCGCGTTCACTCCCCAGAGAAATCACGACCCGCTATGTAATCCTAGTTGACTAACAATGCGCAGGGTTCATTGCTGAATATAATATATCTATTTAATAGGCATCATAGGATAAAGGAAGGTACACCAAGGGGCGACAATGACATGCTATGCAATTGAATAGGTAATCAAAATAGCAGCAGCAGCAATGCCTAGTGCAAGAAATGTACGGAAAAGATAGGCGATATCTGTGAAGGAAAATGGCTATGCTTTCCTGGAAGCTCGATAGTAGGGGTACAGTTGTCGACGAAGTAGTCGTACTCGGCAACGGTGTCGTCGGCGGCAGTGTCAGGGTCTATCGAAGAATAAGGGGGAAGAAACTATAAATATAAAATAATAATAGCAATACAAATTCAAAACAAGTCAAACACATTTTTGGCGGTGTTCTAACAAGTGTTAAGTATTTTTAGGCGGAGCCTGAATTTATTTGGGGATGACTCGTCAGTACTGGTTGATTACCGGACAGATGATCCGGAGGGGGAAGGTTCTTTTTCTGAAGTGTTAAGAGACATCTGACAGACATGTGGATAGTGTATCCGTGTTTGTTGATCCATTCTGAACAACTTTCATGTTTAGAACAATTTCATCCGGAAAGTTTTACTGGCTCCGGTCGTCTGACTAACAGATGAACCGGAGGGGAAATGTTCCACGTTCGGTAGGTTAGAGGGGTGTGGTGGGTAAACAGGTAGCGTATTCGTATTCGTGATATTTTTCTGATCAACTTTGACATATAAAATATTTTCATCGGAGCTACGGTTTAAAAGATATTGAATTTCAAAGTTTTATTCAATTTAAAAGAAATTTAGAATTTCTTTTATTAATAAACAAACATTATCCACAACAGTTAATTTGACTAGTCAAACTTACAACAGGGACCCACATGTCATAGGCTGGGGCTTTGACTAGTCAACTGACCAGTGGGTCCCATGTGTCATAAACACATATAATAAAATCCATTTTATTTAATTGATAAAGGAAGTGGGGCCCAGCAGTAAGTGACATATGTTTTATTTAGCAATTATTTTAATCAACTAAAGGCATAGGGCCCACATGTAAGTATCTCTGGGGTTTTATCTGCTTAAGTTAAGCTGTAGATTAATTAAAGGGCATGGCCCACATGTCATTGTCCTACTCAGTTTAACCATCTTATTAGCTTAGTTTAAATTGGGGCCGGTCCCAGGGGTCAGTGGGGGGTTAGGGGGGGTTATCCCACTACCGTGCTGCCTAGGCACGCCGGTGACAGGCCATGGCACCACGGCGAGCCACTCTGGCCAAGTGGGACAGCAGCGAGCGGGAGGGGTGTTGCGGTTGCCGGCAGGGGCTACTGGCGCGGCCCGGGCATGACCAACAGGAGGCGAGCGCGCGCACGGGGCGCGGCTGAGCGCGAGCCATGGAGCACGACGGCGGCCCGAATACAGGAATGGCGGCCACGGTGAACGAATTGAAGGGAGGAAGGGGCAAAATTGGAGGAGGGACTCACAATGGCGACCAAGAGCAACTCGGGGAGGCCGGCCAGCTCGTGGTGGAGTGGGTCGACGACGAGGAGGCGCCTGGTGCAGAGAAGAGGGGGCGGCTCGATCCCGGGCGTGCGACCGTGCTGGCTTGATCTGGTACTCGCAGGCGACGTAGACGACGATGGAGGAGCTGGCGAGCACGTCAGGCTGGCGTGGGGGCGACGGTGGCCACGACCATGGTGAGGGCCCGGTGACGGCAGTCCATGACCGGCGACCGGGGCAGAGAGGGAAAACTTCTGAGGGAGGGGGAGGGTGTCGATCAAGTGTTCCATGGGGGGCGCTCGGGCATTCTTATCCCCTCCTCGACGCACTTTAGCTCGAATGCGATGTCGGCTCGGTCGCCTGCCATGGCGACCGTGGGATGAAGAGGAAGAAGAGGGGAGGTGAGGGGAGTGGGACGGGTGGGGACTTGCACTGGGGCGCGAGAGAGAATTTTTTTCTATTTTGGTTCCTTTTTCCATTTTTCTCTTCTGTTTCTAGTTTACTTACCATCAAATGCTTTCTGTATAATAGGTGACCAACTCTAATATTATTGTTACACAATATAAAGATGCCACAAAAAGTTTGGGCACACTATAAATTCTTTTACATATGGTTATTTATTTTAAAGCATTAAAAGATGCTTATTAGCCACTGTTTTAATTTCTTTTATTTATTTAACATTTTAGAAAATGTTCATTTCAACTTTTGTGACGACCTACTGATTATTAAGTATTTTATAAATACTTTTCCATAAATTTTGATGCAACTTTATATATCACTTTTATTTAATTTCCCTGGGGAAATTTAATAATTCTTAAAATATTGTTTTTATTTTTATAATTGTCTTGGAGTTACTTACAATATGAAGAATAATTTTTGGTTAATCTATTTGAAAAGTTCTATCTTGAGTGGCATTTACAAATTTTAAATTGGAGTTGAATTATCTCCTAATGAAAAGATTTAAATGAGGGTGATCATGATGACAAGGCATTTAACAAGGGGATCACTATTGAATTACTGTGGACTGATTACCGGGGTGTTACAAATCTCCCCCACTACAAAGAATTCTCATCCCGAGAATTAAAAGGTAGTGTAAGGGTTAAAGTGTTGGTTTCGTATTCTAACTAATCTTCTGGTTCTTGTTGTCCTTCTCGAAGAAGTTAATCCTTCACATTGATGTCTTCATTTCTTTGCATCAATATATCGCGACAAATTGTTATCCTTCCTGCGGGGGTTTCATCGTACTTACGAATAGTTTGGGGGTAAACTGAAGGGGTCGTATCGGTACAAGGTTAATCAGTCGAGGTTGTCCAAGGGAATGGGATACAAAGTATCTTATGAGTTTATACCCAGGGGAATACATCGTGAAAAACAAAAGAGGTTATGAGGATCTTTAAGAAGATAGGCAAGCATTCGATGCCAATGACGGATGATGAAAAGTGTTTCAGAGCATCAGGCACAAGCACTGAGTCTGATATCAGACTGAATATCACAAGGTAGGTGACTCGTTAATTGCATACGAGGTCAAGCATGGGAATAACCCTGGGAACACGAAGGTAAAGGATAGTCAGGTTTCGATCCTGTGGAACTGTGGGTTAGGGGCCCACATTGAATAAGAAGGGTGGTGACAAACAATGTGATCAAGTTGCAAGGTAAGTCAGAGAACAACTTGTTAGCTATGTTGGAAATAACGTCGGTACCAAGGGCGAGGGATAAAGAGAACCATTTTCCTTCTCGTTAAGACGAGGCAGACCAGTAGGCAAAGTTCTCGTCCATTGGTGGTTATCGAAATGCTATCAACAATAGTAACAGGTGGTATGGACAGAGTAGTACACCGAAGTGTTTACATAAGAAGGGAATTATCACTGCTCAGACAAGACACATTACAAGAAAGGTTAAATAGACCAATGAAAGGGAAAATGTGATTATCTGATTAATCAGACCAATTGAAGGGAAAATGTAATGATACACAAGAATTCATGGTATATCCTTCCCAAGGAGAGTAGAGCATGATATACACGACCAAGTTTGTATTGGCGTGGAGTCAACAGAGGTTGTCGATGATATCACAAATCATCGAGGGGCAAGGATGGTATTTCTCACCCTGAATTTAATCTACACATGGAAGAAAGCAAATGTTTATGTTGATTACGACATCTCTTGTCGAGGGGCTTCAAGAGAATGCCATCGAATAGCGACGAAAACAAGCAAAGGTATTCGATGTTCTCGGCTAACGACAATCCAAAACCTGTGGAATGGCAAAATCGATGAGAAGTAGCGCACCAACAAGAATTCATAATAGGTGGTGCAATGGCCCGATATTGTCGAGATACCAGAGGGGTAATACTCGAAGGTAGAACGGAAGATCATAGACTTATTATAAATTTATGCCAATGGGATAATCATTTTACAAGAAGCTTTCATGATAAGTTCTACATTGTAGCCATTGGCATGAACACAAAGGTTCAGGGTCGACTCCCACTTCTTTAATGCATAACATTTCAATCACTTCTCGCTTTCTATGTAGTTGTAGAGTAGGAAATTTATCTGGCGTAACACCAGTAGAGTATGACCCGCAGAAGTTTCCGGGGTTCACACAGATGGTTGAAACATAGATACAACCCAAAGGGACATTTTACGAATCTTTACAACCAACAACATGAGTAAAGGATACAAGTTCGAAAGCAGAAGGCTAACGACATGAAGTAGATGATACCATTAGCGGGAAGCATGAATGACTTAGGGCAAAAGGGGCCAGTAGGTAGTAATCCACCAAAAGCTCAGGTGGGGGGTACAGAGAGTCTGGTGTGAGTATCGTTACTCAACCATAAGAAGAAATAATGCAAAGACATCGGAGATAGAAGCATCTGAATATATCAATTCTTAATTTCAAAGGAATTATGATCTACAGAAGGAAGGATCGGAAGCAGACGCTCCGATCGTAACATGATTAAGTTGAATGAAACTGGACGGACAATCAATCAAGGTTTGATTTACTGAGATCCAGCTCAAGTCTGGAATGTCGTCTGAGCCGGAAGAATGAATTCATAGGAATCAACGGATGATTGCGTTGTTGGAAATATGCCCTAGAAGCAATAATAAAATGTTATTATATATATTTCCACGTTCGTAATTAATGTTTATATTTCTGTGCTATAATTGCAATGACCCTGACTATGAGATTCAGAAGAAAACTCATTTGCATGTGTGGAAATGTAAACACCAAGAGTTCCTGGTTTAGCCTCTAAGACCAGCTCATGTGCTAACTGATGATTACGTTTTCTTAATCATGGACATTGTTCTTGTAACAAGGATGTCAGTAGCAATGGGAACATATTGTTAGCAGAACAATGATGTTGAACCGACCCCAGTATTGAATGATATACTTATAGATCACATCTTAACTATGTTATAAGTCATATCATGAAATGTTATCATATACGTAATCCTTAGACCATGAGAGTATCGAGTTGCTTCACACAGGAAGACATGGTTTGGTTCTTAAATGAATCCTCCCGTAAATGGGAAGTAGTAAAAGAAGTTCTGGGTATGTCAGATGGTGTGGCTAGTGACTGTGATAGTTCAAGAATGGGATTTTCTCCTTCACGATGAAGAGATGTTGACTTTGGGCCCACTCGGTATAACGGTATCCATTCTAGTCTGGCCAGACACATTGTGATTTAATCATGGGGATACCAGAATACAATAACGAGAAATAGAGACAAACGAGCAAAGAGCATAACGAGTGGCTTGTGTTTAAGAAGTTGTTACACATGGGTGCCAAACATCTCTCCTCTAACTTTGTCATATATCATGAAGCAAAGGGAATGGTACATGAATAAACATAATGGTTCACTCGAAGTTTCTTCGTGTATGTGCGGGAGTCAACATGGGTGTCCATGGCTCCGCTGTTGATTATTGGCTATTGACAAAAGGCTGTTGACCTATGTCCAGAAGATGTTCTGAGTCATGTCCGTATTATACCGAATCTATTGGGTCACACACTTAACAAGCAGTAGTCTGTTAGAATACTGGAATGGTAGAAGGTTTAGTGGAAGCAAAGCAGAATAGTTCATACGGGTACCGTAAGTAGTTCCGGGGATTTATGGAATAGTTCATAAGGGCACCAGAAGTAGTTCTGAGTATTTAAGGATATGTCCGGATCACTCTGGAGTAGTCCCAGGTGGTTCCGGAACATATGAGAATGGTACCAGGGAAGTCCTGGATCAATCGGAATAGTTTCCGGATAATCGCTGGGCATCCCGACAACCTTCGTGGTCATCAGGTGGCTTAAACTGTAACTCGGATGGTCTTGGAAACTATCCGGATGGCTCCGAAACGTTTTAGAACGGTCCCGTAAGGTCCTGGAAGTGCTCCAGAAGGTTCCGGAATGTCCCGAAACGATCCCGGAAGGTCCTGGAAGGTCCTGGAAGCTTCTGGAAGGTTCCGGAAGTTTCCGGGCAGTACCACTCGCTACCCCACGCCCCTAGCCTTGGGGGGAAAGCCACCTAGGCTTCCCAAGTCGGCCATGGGGTGGGGGGCGCCATAAGGGAGCAATCCTACTCCAAGTAGGATTGCAATCCACTTTGGAGTAGGATTCCCCGTTGGGAAGGACTCCCTTTGGGAGTAGGAGTCCCATAGGGACTCCACACCTCCCTTGGTCGGCCAAGGGGCCTCTTGGCCACCTATATAATGTGGGGGAGGGGTGGGGGGCGCAGCACAACTTGTCCCCAAGGCCTATGCACCACCCTCCCTCCTCTAAACCCCGTTGCTCCAGAATTAGACCCCCGTTTAGACGCTGTTCTAGATCGGAATCCGTTAGGGTTTTCTCCCTCTAGTTTTCTCGGTGGCGTTCATCTCTGGACGGCGTAGCGCTGCTGGATTGCTGCTACGGGATGTGTGGATACTAATGGAGGGGTCGTACCTTCTACCCTTCTTCGAGGAGCTTGTTCTTGGGACTTATCCGTGGGACTAGATCGCGGGACGGTTCGAGGGATCGATACCCTCGCGGTTGGGAGGTCATTGAAATTCCTAGCTGCGGGCATCTGCACCGACGGTCTTCACAAACTCTACTTCCGCTACATCGGTTGGTGAGCCATGACCTAAAACCTTGTATGGAATCTTCTTGGATGATCTTGGGTTCTTGATTCGTAGGCCGAATTTTTTTTGTTTTCTACTACGTTTCCCAACAGTGGTATCATGAGCGATCCTTGATTAGATGCATGTTTAGGTCTAGATCATATGTGTGATATGAGGCATTGATTTTCTTGTTGCTTCCCTGTCATGTGAATTTTTCTATGCTTGATGGCAAGTTGAGGTTTTGCTACAAGGATTGAGTTTTCCATCGATCCCTCTATGCTGCTTTCAGTATGCTGGTTGCCTTGATCATGGTCTACATTAAACTCCTTGGATCTCATATTAATCTCGCAATAGAAGATTTAACATGGAGGGGCTTGTAAATTTTATGAACTCAAATCCACACGGGGGTCACGCGTTGAACGAAGTTTGGCTTGTGGCATTAATTGCTACACGCACCTCGAATGTTAAACTAGCAACATTGAAGTATCGTGTTTGGTTTGTATAGGGAACAACGTTTGCATGTAACCTGCTAATCAGCCACGATAAATTTTGCAAGAACCCGTGTAGATAGAAATCTAACTTGTTTTTGCAGAGTATGCATGTGATGTGGTATAGCCTTCAAGATTTGCAATGTGTTTGTATGAGATGCTATATGTTATGTAATATTTTTTTCGCGACCTGCGTGTCGTGGTACGGCATGATGACTGGAGTCATATGATTGTCACTTAATTATTGCCTGCGTGCCAGAACTGTTTATTAGCTCGAGTCAAAGCAATAGATAGATGCAAGGTGATGATCTACGATGCGGATGTGGACCCCGACGCACATGCCGGAAGCCGTGGTGATGTTCCCGGTGCCAAGTACAAAGTTTGTGGAGACGGTGACTTCAACCACGACGACGTGAAGACAATGAAGACTTCACGAAGCAAAGGGCTATACTATATCACATAATTTTATGAACTGCCTGTGATGTTTATCCCGTTGATGCACCCTTGTTTGATGCCCGGTAGTCGTATTTTATTAGGGTGATCTCTCGCAAAACAATATCAAGTTGATAGTGTTCTTCCAACTGTAGCACCGTCTATACTATGTTTCACATCGGAGCAGGTCATGTCACATGGGTGCACACGGTGTGACGCATAAAAGGCGGGTGTGTTAAGAACACACTGCAATTACACTTGGTTGTCTTGACGGTTTGGATAAAAGTTTGCTACCGGAACACGCCCATCGAAAGATGAACAAGAATCACCTTTGGCGTGATTGGCAAGTTGGCCTACCGGTCCAGTCTAAGTCACCAGTGATGTCACATCAATGGCGGACGATTAGGTTGGATCTTGAATCACTCCAGCATCAATTACGAGAGATATTGATCTGAGTGGGAGCGCACTTAGTAATTAAATGGATTAATCACAAGTGCAACTTAATTATGAACAAAGTCTTAGTATTAGCATTATCGTTGTAGAATAATGTCTCTTGTTACCACCTTCCCAATTGATTTTCATTAACTGTATTATCTAGTAAAAACTTTACGATTGGTACCGTATTGTGAGGACTATCCTCAATAATGTCAAGAAGGAGCTTGTCCTATCGCAAATTTTTGATGCTCTCCCGCTAATGCTATGGATGATGTGACTTACGTCCATAATCCAAAATGCTAGAATTCCACCACAGCTAAGTGCATTGTCTTCACCACCATGAAACCCGAACTTCGAAACGTTTGGGATAGTTATGTTATATTCATGGAACTGAAAAATTGTTTTCAATAGTAAGACAATTAATGTTGGATATAAGATATCTAGTACAATGTATGATTGTAAGAATTAGTGAAAATGTTCACTGTGCTCTAAAAAAAACTGATAAGTGTGGGATCCAGAAGAACACCGATCATATGATGATGAGAATTAAGGGAAAGGAAGTCCAAAGGATGTTAGTAAGAATCACACGCCGGAAAATCCATGGCATGCGCCACCCTTGATCATATGTGATCTTCTGTGAGTAGGAGTGACATTAGAAATAGAACTATGATACTTATAAAGGCAAAGCGAAAGAAGACTGGAATATCCAGCTCAGAAATGAAAGTCATACGAAGTTATAGATGAATTCATTGCTGGTCAAAAGATGTAATTCTTGGGAATCATGATTAAGCGGTTAATCTTAATTCTTGTACATTGTGATTAAACTGTTGATCACTAGAATATCACTTCAATTTCATATCGTTTCATGTCGATGCAAGAAATACTATGGCCTTTATGACTAGCTAATGATGAGTTTTGACACGCTCGGGAACACGGTAAAAGGTTTACTATACCGTGTGTTGACTCTATGATTATCTTCATAATTCATTTTAGAGTTGAGTAAATTGTTACTACACTTTAGCCTTGTTGCAAAACATCTTTTTTGAATCTTGTTTATTGCAAGAGAGTTGTTCAAACCTATTAATAACATAAAGGCCATACTTCTATTGTGAATAGGTTGTATGTTATGAATCTTGATAATAATGCTAAACATCCATAACACTGACGCTAAACGTCGCAAGACTGACAGAAATACCACATAGATGTGGCACTGCCGTTTATCACAAGTGACATAACTTGCATGAAGAATTTCCATAAGTGATGGACTTTCGAGTCATATGATTATGAATCACTTGACGCTTGCGATCTTTGTCTCGAAGTAATGTGACTAAAACACCGTTGATAGGCCATACATGAACGGGCAACTAAGCCATTGGTAATCATACATGATGGTGTGTGTAGTCCAATAAGTGTAGTTGTGTGCAGTGGATTCCCTATCTTCACTCATGAGTTGAAGTAGATATGTGGATATCTGTTCAATAGAGACATACGTCTGAAATCTTTGAAATGTTTAAGGAATTTTAGATTGAAATAGAAATTCATTGTAACAAGAAAATAAAGCTTCTGCAAATTAGATTGTAGAAAGTAATATTTGAGTTACAAGTTTAGCGAACGTCTGATGAGTTGTGAAGAAGTGTCATAACTTGCGTCTCCCGGAACACCACTACGAGTAAAGTGTTCGACAGATGTAATCAAGCCATGTATGACACGGTAAGATCAAATATGACGTTTATCAATTTGCCATTATACTTATTAAAGTTATGCATTAGTGACTACGACTTTTACACTGAAAAGAGCACCATCAAATCTGTTGAAATGACACCATATTAAATGTGGTATGAACTGTTAAAACCATGTTGTCTTTTCTTAAAATTTAGGTATATTAGGCATATGTTTGACATACTCAAAACCCCAAATCAGATAAGTGCTACTTTGTTAAGGTTATGCCAAAAGTTTTGGTATTCCTCTATCACTACACAAAAGCAAAACTGTTTGTTGTTAAGAACGTTGTGTTTTGAAGAAAAAATAGTTTCTTACAAAAGAGTGAGTGGGAGGACAGTGCAACTTGTCAAAGATTGTTGAATCATCAGAGAGGTGCGCAGCTGAACCACACAGGTTAGACATAACTCGTACAAACATTCATGATATGTAAAACGAGATATTGTTGTTCGACAATAATAAACCTGTAATATACAAAGAAGCATTGATGGGCCCTGACTCCGGGAATTGGCTAAATGCCAAATAATCCGAGATAGTATCCATGGAAGTAAGTCAAGTTTTGAACTTGGTAGACCCTCCGAAAGACTAAAAGTCTGAAGAATATATATATGGATCTATAATTGATTCGGATGAAATTGTTTTATCCATAAAGCTCAACTCATTGGAAAATTGTTTTCTAGCAAGTTCAAAGGTTGACTGCGGCGAAATAGTTTCGACCGTAGAGATGCTTTAGTCAGTTCGGGTTATATTAGCAATTACTACATATCTCATTTATAGGATATGGTAGAATGAACGTCAAAACAAAGTTCCTACACGGAAATATAACAAAGGACGTATACGTGATACGACCGGAATGTTTTGTCGATTCAAAGGATGCTAAAATAGATGCAAGCCTTGGATATCCAGTGATGGACTGAAGCTAGCATAATGGAGTTGGAATTTTCGTTGTGATGAAATTGCCAAAAGAGTTAGTTTTCATCAGGAATAACGAAGATGCTTGAATGTTCAAGAAAGTAAGTGGGAGCTGAATGATATTTCTAAAATCTTATGTAGATGACATATTGTTGATTGGAAATTATATAAATTTCTTGACACGAATAAGGACTTCATTGGAAATAGTTTTCAGTTGAAGAACTTGGGCTAATATAGCATTTGTATTGAGCACAGTGATCTATGCAGATAGTAAGTGCTTGATCATGCTAAAGCCAACGTTACATGTTGACATGATACTAAAGTAGTTTAGTATGAAAACGCCAGGAAGGATGTTCTTGCCGAGGTCATGGTGAAAAGTTGTTTGCGGAAATCAGTGTTCATGAACATAGATAAGCAAAACACATGAATTGGATTTCACTCACCTATGTGTTTGGATTAATCATGTACACCATAATATGTAAAACGACCACATATGTCCAGTGCTCCAAAAGGTTGTGAGAAAGATACCAAAGTGATCAATATGTTGATCATTGGACAAACAGTGAAAAGTTAAAATTATGAAAGATAAGATATGTTTCTCGGAAAAATGGAGAGAATGAAGAGCTCGTTGTAATGAGTTACACCAGCTGAATTTTTGATCTAAATAGTTACACCAATTCAGTCTTCATACTTACTCCGACCGATTTTTTATATTAAATGGGATTATGTGTTTCACACGTAAGGGTGGCACAGTTTGAAGGAACTGTGTTAAGTTAGATACTATGGCGAATTCTATAACAGAGGCTAAGTACATTGTTGCTTAAAGAAGTAACAAGAGAGGGTATTTTGAATCATCAGTTCATTTATGAACATGGTATGGTTTCCTAGATGCTTGAAGCTCATGGAACATTGATCAATGATTTCATGACTTATTCTAAGGAACCGAGGTCCTACCAAATGATTCAAACATATACAAGGCTAAACTGATAAAATTAGTGAATTTTATGATAGCGTGAAAACGCGAAGATATGCAAGATACAAACGGGCCTGAAACGTCAGATCCGATGATGAAGTCTATACCACAAATGAAGCATGTTTTACACCGGTATGCCATAGGTGTAAAGCGCTCAAGCACTGATAATATTATTGACTCTAGTGCAAGTGGGAGACTGTTGGAAATATGCCCTAGAGGCAATAATAAAATGTTATTATATATATTTCCACATTCGTAATTAATTTTTATATTTCTGTGCTATAATTGCAATGAACCTGACTGGAAATGTAAACACCAAGAGTTCCTGGTTTAGCCTCTAAGACCAGCTCATGTGCTAACTGATGATTACGTTTTCTTAATCATGGACATTGTTCTTGTAACAAGGATGTCAGTAGCAATGGGAACATATTGTTAGCAGAACAATGATGTTGAACCGAACCCAGTATTGAATGATATACTTAGAGATCACATCGTAAATACGTTATAATTCATATCATGAAATGTTATCATATACGTAATTCCTTAGACCATGAGAGTATCGAGTTGCTTCACACAGGAAGACATGCTTTGGTTCTTAGATGAATCCTCCCGTAAATGGGAAGTAGTAAAATAAGTTCTGGGTATGTCAGATGGTGTGGCTAGTGACTGTGATAGTTCAAGAATGGGATTTGCTCCTTCACGATGAAGAGATATTGACTTTGGGCCCACTCGGTATAACGGTATCCATTCTAGTCTGGCCAAAGGCATTGTGATTTAATCATGGGGATACCAGAATACAATAACGAGAAATAGAGACAAACGAGCAAAGAGGATAACGAGTGGCTTGTGTTTAAGAAGTTGTTACACATGGGTGCCAAACATCTCTCCTCTAACTTTGTCATATATCATGAAGCAAAGGGAATGGTACATGAATAAACATAATGGTTCACTCGAAGTTTCTTCATGAATGTGCGGGAGTCAACATGGGTGTCCATGGCTCCGCTGTTGATTATTGGCTATTGACAAAAGGCTGTTGACCTATGTCCAGAAGATGTTCTGAGTCATGTCCGTATTATACCGAACCTATTGGGTCACACACTTAATGAGCAGTAGCCTGTTAGAATACTGGAATGGTAGAAGGTTTAGTGGAAGCAAAGCAGAATAGTTCATACGGGTCCCGGAAGTAGTTTCGGGGATTTATGGAATAGTTCATAAGGGCACCAGAAGTAGTTCTGAGTATTTAAGGATATGTCCGGATCACTCTGGAGTAGTCCCAGGTGGTTCCGGAACATATGATAATGGTACTGGGGAAGTCCTGGATCAACCGGAATAGTTTCCGGATAATCGCTGGGCATCCCGACAACCTTCGTGGTCATCAGGTGGCTTAAAATGTAACTCGGATGGTCTTGGAAACTATCCGGATGGCTCTGGAACGTCCGAGAACGGTCCCGGAAGTGCTCCAGAAGGTTCCAGAATGTCCCAAAACGATCCCGGAAGGTCCCGGAAGGTCCTGGAAGGTCCTGGAAGCTTCTGGAAGGTTCCGGAAGTTTCCGGGTAGTACCACTCACTACCCCACGCCCCTAGACTTGGGGGGAAGCCACCTAGGCTTCCCAAGTTGGGAATGGGGTGGGGGGCGCCATAAGGGAGCAATCCTACTCCAAGTAGGATTGCAATCCACTTTGGAGTAGGATTCCCCGTTGGGAAGGACTCCCTTTGGGAGTAGGAGTCCCATAGGGACTCCACACCTCCCTTGGCCGGCCAAGGGGCCTCTTGGCCACCTATATAATGTGGGGGAGGGGTGGGGGCGCAGCACAACTTGTCCCCAAGGCCTATGCACCACCCTCCCTCCTCTAAACCCCGTTGCTCCACAATGAGACCCCGGTTTAGACGTTGTTCTAGATCGGAATCCGTTAGGGTTTTCTCCCTCTAGTTTTCTCGGTGGCGTTCATCTCTGGACGGCGGAGCGCTGCTGGATTGCTGCTACGGGATGTGTGGATACTGATGGAGGGGTCGTACCTTTGACCCTTCTTCGAGGAGCTTGTTCGTGGGACTTGTCCGTGGGACTAGATCGCAGGACGGTTCGAGGGATCGATATTCTCGTGGTTGGGAGGTCATTGAAATTCCTAGCTGCGGGGATCTGCACCGGCGGTCTTCACAAACTCTACTTCCGCTACATCGGTTGGTGAGCCATGACCTAAAACCTTGTATGCAATCTTCTTGGATGATCTTGGGTTCTTGATTCGTAGGCCGAATTATTTTTGTTTTCTACTACGTTTCCCAACATGCGTGCACTAGCACACACGATGATTCAACAGATCAGAATGGCAATGCCAAGGGAGATCATCAAAGTCTACAAGACAAATGGGATTAATCATAGTGCAAACAGGTAAGAAGAATCTCCAAAGCAGTAGGCTGGCGAGGATTGTCGCGAGATCGAATAGTATTTGAAAGTATTTTGGGAATCACAGGAACAACTTAGGATGAACGAATCCTTGATAAATGTTAGGAATTATCCGCAGGGTGAAAAGAAGCTGCAAGGCAGTAGGCTCAAAGGATTCCCGAAACAACGGAAAGTATTTCGATGCATCTTGTGAACACAAGAGCAACTGGGATTGAATGGATGAATGAAAGGTGTTTATGCTTATACATAAGTACTTATCGGTGGCAGGAAATTTTTAAGGCGATGGGAACATAGGGTCTCAAGAATTTATCGGCAAGTATTTTCGGGATCTTCTCGTGAAGCAAGTGATCATCTGGAATGAGGGGTCTCCAGGAGGAAGTAGTCACGAGATCGTAAGGTTAGAGTTAGAAAAATATTTATCCCAAAAAGAAGAGAGAGCAGAGTCCCAGAGTAAAGCTACGGAGAAAAGGATCCTAATACCAGCCAATTTGCGACATGGGCCGATAAGCCACACGACACTGTTAGTAAAGTACTTTTGTAAATACTAGACTCGACTTCGACCAAGGAGTTGGAACGGGGTGTCTGATACGTCCAAAATGCATCACTATTTTATATAGTAATTCTTTCTTACTCATTGATATATTTCATGTTATGATGTTATTCTTATGTTGTTTTGGCTTATTTTACACAGTTTGAAACTTTCCAGTGCCGAAGCAGCAGACGCAGGATTCAGCGGTAAAAAGTGGACGCTGAGTTGCTGAAGAAGAATACCTCCAAATTACCTGAAAATCGACGGAGGATGTTTTTTTGAAGATTGACGGAGACACGCAAAAGAGGGGCCAGAGGGGGCCACAGGGTGCCCAGGCGGCCACATGGCGCGGCCCCCACCCTGGCCGCGTCGGGAGGGCGCCTGGACCCTTGGGGCCACTCCCGGCTCCCCCCTTTGGCCTATATATCGCACATATTCCAAAAACCCTAAAATGGAGAGAGTTTTCGGAGTTCCGCCGCAACTCCGTGGAGGAAACCTACAGAGGAGAAAAGACACCTCCGGCGGGCAGATTCCCCCGGGGAGAACACCTCCCTGAAGGGGAGATCATTGCCATCGTCATGACCATCGTCACGGGCATCATCGAGATCCTCATCAACATCATCCCCAACATCAGCACCACCTTCACCACCATCCAATATCACCTCACAAGTTTATCTTGTGTTGTAATTCGTACTATCTATCCTCTCTACTCTACCGGTGTTGATTGTTACCTTGTGATGAATGCTATTGAGTTTTGTTGGAGAAATATCATTGCGTCTAGATTGTTTATCATATATTTATCCCCACTGATCATGATCTCTTTTATGTCTTGTGATTAGTTACTTTAGTTCTTGAGGACATGGGAGAAGTCTAGTTGTTAGTAGTCATATGATGCTGAAGTAATATGTGTTGTTTGATATTTAAGTTGTGTTGTTATTTTCCTAGTGGTGTTGTGTGAGTGGAACACTCAGCTCTTTGCCTTATTAAATGACCTAGGGGAATACATTGTGTACAAAGTTTGCTTACAGTGGGTTGCCGGAGTGACAGAAACCTAAACCCCAGTTCGCACACTTTTACACAAGGGAACAATGGATCAACGATCGTATTGCTATGGTTAGGCTTTTGCCTTAATTACTTTCTTGTAGTTGCGGATGCCTGCAAGGTGTTTAATCATAAGAGTGCACTTATCTTGGTCTAGAGGGTGCACTAGCATAGATCCACCCACTCAACACTTATCAGCATAGCACATAGTACCGATGCGGAATATGGCGAAAGCACATGACTATTTCTCCCGTGTGTCCTCAAAACTCTTTAGCCTTATAAGTTCAGTTGCTAGGCCTCTCCTTTGCTCAAAAGGATTGGGCCACTTGTCACTCATCATTGCCTTTTACTTTGATCGCTTTTACCTTTTTGTTGCTTATATCGAAAACCCCTAAAAAGCTATCTTTTAGTTCCTGCAGCAATTTCTTTTCCAAAGTCACTTACCAATACCTTCTGCTCCTCGTTGGGTTCGACACTCTTATTTATCGAAAATGCTACAAACGATCCCCTACAGTTGAGGGTCATCAAGTACTGTTTTCTGGCGCCGTTGCCGGGGAGCGTAGCGCTATTAGTAAGTGAAGCTGGTAAGGAAAACCCCATGGGCATGTCCTCGTATAAGATGGTCTATGGCAAGGCTTGCCATTTGCCATTAGAATTAGAACACAAAGCTTTCTAGGCTGTTAGAGAGCTTAATGCTGACCCAAACTTAGCCGGTTAAAAGCTTCTCATGAACTTGACTTCTCTAGATGAGTGGAGAAGTGAAGCTTACGAGAGTGCTCAAATGTTCAAGGAAAAGGTAAACAAGTGGCTTGATAGAAGGATTATGAAACGTGAATTTAATGTTGGTGATAAAGTTTTATTGTTTAGATCCCATTTCAGGTTTTCTCCAGGTAAATTACTTTCTAGATGGGAAGGGCCATTTCATATCGAAGAAGTTTAACGGTCAGGCGCAATTAAGATTAACAATTTTGATGGCACCAAATCTCAAGTTGTGAATGGGAAAAGACTCAAGAATTACATGGCGGGAGATCCCGTCAACGTTGATGTAAATATAATACACACAACAACTCATGAAGATTCTGTTGCAGCCTCGTTTCACACACCAGCAGAGGCAGAATAAGAAAAGGTATGTATTACGGTAAGGAAACATCGCGAACCACCATAAAAGTTCTAGATTACGCGTTTTTGCAAAATATAGAAAATTCAGAGCCTAATTGGAACCGGAGAGGAGCTCCAGGTGGCCCAGGCGCCCCCCTGGCGCGGCCTACCTCCTGGCCGCGCCGGGAGGCCGCCTGGGCACACCGGAGTCCGTCTCCGACTCCACTTTGGCTCATTACCTTCCTATTGTTGCAGAAATTTTTGCTATATATTTGCCCGGATAGCCTCGGCACCGTATCTATCGATTTCGCGTGTTTTCTTTTTGAGATGTTTCTGCCATGAAATCTTTTAGCTAGACCTAGGTGCCATGGCTTCCCCAAGTTCCCCCAAGGACAAGTTCGTCGTCAGCGTCATCAACCCTTACCTCGCTCAGGTGAAGAACCATCCTCGAGCCGTCCAGTCGGAGGACGGTGCCCTTCACCAAGAAGATCTGAAGGAACCTTTCAAGGAGGGGAGCATCGTGGAGAGGCTAGAAGGGATGGAGCAAGAAGTCTTCAAGTAAAAGAAGATGGTTGAGCGGGGTGTTGAAGACAACTTCGACATGATCAACAAGCTGAAGACGTTCTACAAGAAGGAGATGAGGGGAATTTGGTCAAGCATCACCGCTACAGAAGAGAGAATTGATGACCTCCAAGGGCAGATCTATGATCTGTACAACCAGAACTGTGAGTATGAACTAATGTTTATGCGCATGGGTTTACGTGCTGGAAGCAGGATCTTGGAAACTGAAGCCTCTAACGGGACCGGGGAACCTCTACCATGGAAGCGCTTCGTCCATGACTACATCAACAATAACCACAACAAGAATGAGTAAATCTCCTTGGGTAATGGCACCCCCAGCTTGTTCCAAGCTTGGGGAGTGCCCGGTATCTTTATCTTTATCTTAGTCTTTTAGAGTCAAGTAGAGTCGTATCATGTCTAGGGAAGTTATTATATGAAATAAGTGTTTGCATTGAGGTCTATCACTCCTTCTGTGGAGAGTTTGTATCCGTGAGTGTGGAGTCGTCTATATTGGAATATTAATGAGAAGTCTATTGGTTCCTTCACTGCACTCGGTATTCTCTTCACGCAATCGACCTTATATGATGATTCTTATGGGGATTATTGACCTTATATCAGGTATGGCTTTGAAAACTTTATTTAATTTTGGCAAACATAGCTTTGGTCTTGACAACATGCATGTTTTCTCAAGTAGAGACATAGCCAAAACCTTTATGTTATTATTCTTGAAGTGTTATGTTGACAAGGAATACAACTTGATGTGTTATGCTTACCTTAATGTTTATGCTTTATATGTTTTGCATCTAAATTAGCACCAATTGTCTGTTCTCTCAAAGCCTTTGCTAGCCAAACTTTTTGCCTAGCATATTTCTGCTTGTGCATCCATACCATGAAACCAATACCTTCCATATGAGTCCATCATACCTTCCTATTCGTGGTATTTTGCTACCACTCCTAGAAGTATAGAATTTATGTCTTATCCTTAAATGTACAAAATCTCCTGTTTTGTGCCTCTTGTATAGCTCATGAGGAAGTAGTAGGTAATTCATGATCTTCTTAAGTTGGACAAGTTTTACCCCGGGATTGCATGTCTAATCTGCAAACCCATAATACGAGGAGGAACTGGCATGAGTGCGCCCAGCTCGAAAGATAATATAACAAACAAACCCTCCTTCACGCTCGGTCTATGAGAAATCAGAAACTTTGGCAGTGATAAACAAAGGAGATTAAGGGGATGTGATCGTCCCCAATTGAGAGCCGTTCCTCTAAACTTGTCCATCTTGAGAAGTAATTGAGCTATCTATTAGCATTCGTTGACAAACTATGCACCTCCCAAAATTTATTTTCATTCTATTTGATTTAAGAATAGCACATGAGTTTTCCCTGCTTGCCTTTAACAAGGCCTTTCCTTTACTTCTATGTTGAATCAGATTTCCTACTTCTTTCTTTTTCCAAAGAGAATAGACACTTGATCCTGATGAGGATTCATCCTTATAATGCTGCATTAAGTTTCGCCATGACATATCATTGTTGACATTATCTTTTGATAAGTAAGTTGTTTGCGAAAGCTTTCGCCAAGCGAACATCTTCCTTTGTGTTAGCATTTGCACTTCATGACTAATAACATGTTCTTTCAAATCTTCAATTTGTTTCATCTTATTTAGAAAGAGAAAAAGTAAAAGTTATTAGTTGTCCTTTGACCAAGGATATGTTTTCCATAATTTGATGAGTTTTATCAGCCCTACTTTTGATTATAATTGTTACTACTTTTTCATAAGGACTTTATGAGTTGAGGTTGCTGTTGAGGATGTTTGAGTTTTGAGAAGAAACCTTGATGCTTCTTTTCCGTATTCTATTTATCAACAATTGATAACCCACAACTGTAGGGGATCGAGATAGTCTTCGCGGGTAAGAATAACCCAATTTATAGATTCGACTCAATGGGAGCCAAAGAATACCCACAAGCTTTGATAGTGGAGTTGTCAATTCAACCGCACCTGAGATACACTTACTTGCAACAAGATATTAATAGTAACTGCGATATGGAAGTGATGGTGGCAACGGAAATAGTGGCGGTGAAACAGTGAAAGTAAAACAGCAAAAGCAAACAACTAGTAAGCAGCAGAATTAAAAACACTGTAGGCTAGGGAGATGGATGGTTGGGTGCTGCATGGATGAGATACATCATGTATTTAACTTGGGGCAAGGCACACAGAAAAGCAATGATCATCTAGGCATATATCAAACATTAGGCATGTACCCCACAGGTAGTTGTACGTTCTTGCAATAAGAACTTGCACAACATCTTTTGTCCTACCATCCCGCTACGAACGGGGCCAAAAGGAACTTATGGAGATTAAGGTGCTCCTGTCAAAGAGCACCGGAACAAAGCATTAACAATCAATGGATACAAGGAATCCTAGAACTATAGTCCATCCCCTTTGGTGTCCCAAGCTGTCACCTTTGCGATCGTCAGTTCCGGACTATAACAGGTGCAAACAACTCGTAGATAGGATCAAGAACACAAATATATTCATGCAAACACATAGGGTTCAGATCTGAAAACATGGCACTCGGGCCCAAAGTGACAAGCATTAAGAGCAACAAGTTGAAGCAAAGATGATAAACACCAATCTAGATGATAGGCAACATGCCCCCAACAATCTGATAAACTATTAAATGATCTAGCTCATCCAATCCCTACCATCCCCTTTGCCTACAGCAGGGAATTACTCACACATGGAAGGAGAAGTCATGGAGGGAGGATTTAGTGGTGATGATGATGACGATGGCGATGATCTCCCCTCACCGGAGGCCAAAACAGCCTCCAGATTTGCCCTCCCGGAGAAGAACAGAGGGTGGCGGCGGCTCCACGATGAGAATTGGGAAAACGACTTCTATTCTGGGGTTTTCTCGCCACGGGAATAAATAGGGGGCAAAGTAGGGCACCATAGGGGAGAGGACCCTCCTAGACGTCCTCCTGGGGCGGCCAGGGGTGGGCCCGCGCCAGCAGGGCGCCTGGGGCCCCCCAGGCTGCCCTTTGGCCCCACTTCTGGTATATTGGTCCTTCGGGTGCGTGGATTTTCGGTGATTTTTCCTGGAATTTTCTAAGACACCTAAAAATCCATTTTCCTGCACAAAATAAAACCATATAGACAGCTCTGCTGTAAAAATTGTTAGTCCCGGTTAGTTTTGTCCAAATCATGCAAGAATGAGGGCAAAACAATAGCAAAAGTGTTTGGAAAAGTATATACGTTTGAGACGTATTAAAACTTCACTCTCTAAACTTTTCGACAGGTTTACCAAGCTTAGTATTCGCTTGGGGACAAGCGAGCTCTAAGCTTGGGGGAGTTGATACGTCCGAAATGCGTCACTATTTTATATAGTAATTCTTTCTTATTCATTGATATATTTCATGTTATGATGATGTTCTTATGTTGTTTTGGCTTATTTTACACAGTTTGCAACTTTCTGGTGCCGAAGCAGCAGACGCAGGATTCAGTGGTAAAAAGTGGATGCTGAGTTGCTGAAGAAGAATACCTCCAAATTACTTGATAATCGACGGAGGATGTTTTTCAGAAGATTGACGGAGACACACAAAAGAGGGGCCACAGGGGGGGGCCACAAGGTGCCCAGGCGGCCACCTGGCGCACCCCCCACCCTGGCCGCGCCGGGAGGGCTCCTGGACCCATGGGGCCACTAACGGCTCCCCCCTTTGGCCTACATATCGCACATATTCCAAAAAACCTAAACAGAGAGAGTTTTCGGAGTTCCGCCACCGCTCCGTGGCGGAAACCTACAGAGGAGAAAATACACCTCCGGCGGGCAGATTTCGCCGGGGAGAACACCTCCCGGAAGGGGAGATCATCGCCATTGTCATCACCATCGTCATGGGAATCATCGAGATCATCATCAACATCACCCCAACATCAGCACCACGTTCACCACCATCCAATCTCATGTCACAAGTTTATCTTGTGTTGTAATCCGTACTATCTATCCTCTCTACTCTACATGTGTTGATTGCTACCTTGTGATGAATGCTATTGAGTTTTGTTGGAGAAATATCATTGTGTCCAGATTGTTTATCATATATTTATCCCTACTGATCATGATCTCTTTTATGTCTTGTGAGTAGTTACTTTAGTTCTTGAGGACATGGGAGAAGTCTAGTTGTTAGTAGTCATATGATGTTGAAGTAATATGTGTTGTTATTTTCCTAGTGGTGTTGTGTGAGTCGAACACTCAACACTTCGCCTTATTAAGGACCTAGGGGAATATATTGTGTACAAATTATGCTTATGGTGGGTTGCTGGAGTGACAGAAACCTGAACCCCAGTTCGCACGCTTTTGCACAAGGGAACAATGGATCAACGATCGTATTACTATGGTTAGGCTTTTGCCTTAATTACTATCGTGTATTTGCGGATGCTTGCAAGGTGTTTAATCATAAGAGTGCACTTATCTTAGTCTAGAGGGTGCACTAGCATAGATCCACCCACTCAACACTTATCAGCACAACACATAGTACCGATGCGGAATATGGTGAAAGCACATGATTATTTCTCCTGTGTGTCCTCAAGAACTCTTTAGCCTTGATAAGTTCAGTTGCTAGGCCTATCCTTTGCTTAAACGGATTCGGCCACTTTTTACTGATGACCCACAACCGTAAGGGATCTATTGCAGCGTTTTCGATAAGTAAGAGTTTCGAACCCAACGAGGAGTGAAAGGAATTGATAAGTGTTTTTGGACAAGGAATAAGTGCAAGCAATGAAAGATAACTTTTTAGGGGTTTTCGATATAAGCAACAATAAGACAAAAGAAAGCAAAGTAAATAGTGATGAGGATCAGCAAGTGGCCCAATCCTTTTGAGCAAAGGATAAACCTGGCAACTGAACTTATAAAGACAAAAGCGTTCTTGAGGACAAATGGAGAGGAAGTCACGTGCTTTAGCCATACTACGTATTGATAACATGTTTCGTGTTGTTAAGTGTTGAGTGGGTGGATATATGCTAGCACACCTTCTAGACTAAGATAAGTGCACTCTTATGATTAAACAACTTGCAAGCATCCGCAAATACAAGATAGAAATTAAGGCGAAGCCTAACCGCAGCAATAAGATCAAGGATCCATTATTCCCTTGTGCAAAAGTGTGCAAACTGGGGTTCAGGTTTCTGTCACTCCGGCAACCCACCGTAAGCATTATTTATACACAATGTATTCCCCTAGTTCCTTAGTAAGGCGAAGTGTTGAGTGTTCGACTCACACAACACCACTAGGAAAATAACAACACAACTTAAATATCAAACAACACATATTACTTCAACATCATATGACTACTAACAACTAGACTTCTCCCATGTCCTCAAGAACTAAAGTAACTACTCACAAGACATAAAAGAGATCATGATCAAAGGTGATAAATAGGTGGTAAACAATCTGTACATAATGATATTTCTCCAACAAAACTCAATAGCATTCACTACAAAGTAGTAATCAACACCGGTAGAGTAGAGAGGATAGATAGTACGAGTTACAACGCAAGTTGCAATTGTGAGATGAGATTGGATGAAGATGAATATGGTGCTGATTTTGGGGATGATGTTGATGATGATCTCCATGATGCCCGTGACGATGGTGATGACGATGGCGATGATCTCCCCTTCCGGGAGGTGATCTCCTCGACGGAATCTGCCCGCCGGAGAGCCCTTTTCTTCTCTGTAGGTTTCCGCCATGGAGCGGCGGCAGAACTCCGTAAAAACTCCTCTTTTTAGGGTTTTCGGGTGATGAAGAGTATATAGGCCAGAGGGGGAATCCGGGAGTGGCCCCAGGACTCTAGGCGCCCTCCCGACGCGTCCAAAGTGGGGGCCGCGCCAGGTGACCGCCTAGGCCCCTGTGGCCCCCTGTGGTCCCTCTTTTGCGTGTCTCCGTCAATCCTCCCAAAAACACCCCCCATCGATTTTCAGGTAATTTGGAGGTGTTCTTCTTCAGCAACTCAGCGTCCACTTTTTACCGTTGAATCCTGCGTCTGCTGCTTCGCCACGGGAAAGTTGCAAAATGTGTAAAACAAGCCAAAACAACATAAGAACATCATCGCAATGTGAAATATATCAATGAATAAGGATAAATTACAATGTAAAATAGCGATACATTTTGGACATATCAACTCCCTAAGCTTAGACCTCGCTTGTTCCCAAGCGAAAACTGAGCTCGGTAAACCTGTCCACAAGTTTAGAGAGTGAAGTGTCGATAAATAGAATACGAACAAGAAGCATCATGATTTGTTCACCAAATTGAAACATCCTCAACAGCAATCTTCAACTCATAAGGCCCTTATAAAAGAGTAATACCAATTATAACCAAGAGTAGGGCTAAGGAAACTCATCAAATCAAGGCAAACATGTCCTTTGGTCAAAGAACAACTAATAGCTTTTACTTTTGTTCTTTCCTTTTATATTTTGATGAGATCAATTGAAGATTTTGACAGAACATGTTGTTAGGCATGAAGTGAAAATGTTAACACAAAGGAAGATGTTTGCTTCAGCCAGGCTTAACAAAAAACTTACTTATCAAAAGATAATATCAACAAGGATGCGGTAAGACAGATCTTAAAGCAGCTTTATATGAATGAATCCTTGTCACATCAAGTGTCTGCTCTCTTTTAAGAATAGAAAGAAGTAGGAATAACTGACTCAACCCTAAACTAAAAGATAGGCCCTGCTCTAGAGAAGTAGGGAAAACTCAAGTGTTATCCTTAAATCAAACAGAATGAAAACAAGTTTTGAGAGGTGCATGATTTGTCAACGAATGCTAATAGATAACTCAATTACTCCTCAGATTGGACAAGTTTCGAGGAACGGCTCCCACACGGGGACGATCACATCCCCGCAATCTCCTTTGTTTATCACTGACAAAGTTTTCTGATTTCTCATGAACAAAGCGTGAAGGAGGGTTTGTTTGTTGTATTATCTTTTGTGAGCTAGGCGCACTCATGCCAATTCCTCCTCGTATTAGGGGTTTTCAGATAGACATGCAATCCCGGGATAAAACTTGTCCAACTTAAGAAGATCATGAATTAACTACTACTTCCTCATGAGCTAAAACAGGGGCACAAAATAGAAGATTTTGAAAATTTAAGGATAACACATAAATTCTATACTTTAAGAGTGGTAGTGGAATACCACGAATAGGAAGGTATGGTGGACTCATATGGAAGATATTGGTTTCAGGGTAAGGATGCATAAGAAGAATTCCGCTTAGTATAGAGGTTTGGCTAGCAAAGGCTTTGAGAGAATAGACAATTGATGATGACTTAGATGCAAGGCAATATAAAGCATAAACATTAAAATAAGCATAGCACATCAAGTTGTCTTCCTTGTCAACATAACACTTCAAGCATAATAACATAAAGGGTTTGGCTATGTCCCTACTTTGAGAAAATCATGCTTGTTGTTATGACCAAAGCTATGTTTGCCAAGATTAAATAAAGTTTTCAAATCCATACATGATATAAGGTCAATACTCCCCATAAGAATCATCATAAGGTCGATTGCGTGAAGAGAATACCGAGTGCAGCGAAGAAATCAATAGACTTCTCATTAATATTCCATAATAGACGACTCCACACTCATGGATACATAACTCTCCAAAAAGGAGTGATAGACCTCAATGCAAACACCTATTTTATAAGATAATTTCCCTAGACATGATACGACTCTACTTGACTCTTAAAGACAAAGATAAAGATAAAGATACCGGGGACTCCCCAAAGCTTGGAACAATCTAAAGGGATGCCATTACCCAAGGAGATTTCACTCCTCATCCTTGTTCTTGTTGACCACGTACTCCTTGGCGAAGCGCTTCCATGGCAGTTGTTCTCCAGTCTCGAAGGACATTCCCGTCTCCAGGATCCTGCACTCAGCACCCAAACCCATGCGCAGAAACTTTAGTTCATACTCACAGTTTTGGTTCTGCAGATCATAGATCTGTGCTTGAAGCTCCTAAATTTTTTCTTCTAGTGTGGCCAAACTTTACCACATCTCCTTCATATCCTTCTTGTGGGAAGCCTCTATTTCATTCATGATGTCGAAGTTAGCTTCAACACCATGCTCCACCATCTTCTTGAACTTGAAGACCTCATCTTCCATCTCCTTCAGCCTCTCCTCGGTGCTCCCTTCCTTGAATAGTCCCTTCAGATCCTCCTTGTGGAGGTCACCGTCCTCCACACGAAGAATCTGGGTGTGCTTCTTCACCTCAGCGAGGTAAGGGTAGATGACGTTGACGATGAACTTGTCCTTGGGGGAACTTGGGGAAGCCATGGCACCTAGGTCTAGCTGAAAGATTTTCTGGCAGAAACAGAGCGAAAAGAAAACACACGAAATCGCGAGATACGTTGCCGGAACAATCCGGGCAAATATATAGCAAAAATTTCTGCACAAAAAGGAAGGTAACGAGCCAAAGCGGGGTCGGAGACGGACTCCTAGGTGCCCAGGAGGCCTCTCAGCGCGGCCAGGGGGTAGGCCGCGCCAGGGGGGCGCCTGGACCCCCTGGAGCTTGTCTCCGACTCCACTTCGGCCTCTAATTTTTCTAATTTTTCAAAAACTCATAATATGGGATTTTTATGGCGGTTCGCGATGTTTCCTTACCGTAATACATACCTTTCCTTATTCTGCTTCTGCTGGTGTCTGAAACAGGGCTGCAATATGTTCTTCATGAGTTGTTGTGTATACCAAATCCACATCAACATTGAAAGGGTCTCCTGCTATGTAATGCTTAAGTCTTTGACGATTGACAACTTGAGGTTTGGTGCCTTCAAAATTGTTAATCTTCATTGCACCCGAGCGGTAGACTTCCTCAATATGAAATGTCCCTTCCCACCTGGAAAGTAGTTTACCTAGAGAAAATCTGAAATGGGAGCTAAACAACAAAACTCTATCACCAACATTAAATTCACGTTTCAGAATCCTCCTATCGTGCCACTTCTTTACCTTTTCCTTGAACATTTTAGCGCTCTGGTAAGCTTCAGTTCTCCACTCATCCAGAGAAGTCAAGTTCATGAGACGCTTTTCACCAGCTAATTTCGGGTCAGCATTAAGCTCTCTAATAGCCCAGAAAGCTTTGTGTTCTAATTCTAATGGCAAATGGTGAGCTTTGCCATAGACCATCTTATAAGGAGACATGCCCATGGGGTTTTTGTAAGAAGTTCTATACACCCACAGAGCATCTTCTATACGACCAATCTTTTCTATTTCTATTAACTATCTTCTGTAAGATCAACTTGATCTCTCTATTGGTGAGCTCAACTTGCCCACTAGTTTGAGGGTGGTACGGTGAAGCAATTCTATGATTGACATCGTACTTTGCTAAAGCATTTCTAAAAGCTCCATGCATAAAGTGTGAACCCCCATCAGTCATGAGATACCTGGGTACTCCAAACCTAGGAAAAATGACATCCTTGAGCATTTTCAAAGATTTCTTGTGATCAGCACTTTCAGTGGGGATTGCCTCTACCCACTTGGTTACATAATCAACAGCAACTAATATGTGAGTGTACTTGTGCGAGGGAGTTAAAGGACCCATAAAATCAAAACCCCAGCAATCAAAAGGCTCAATCACTAGAGAGTAATTCATAGGCATCTCATTCCTTCTACTAATATTACCAACTCTCTGACACTTATCACAGGATAAGACATAATTTCTAGCATCCTTGAAGAGAGTAGGCCAATAAAAACCTGATTGAAGAACCTTATGTGCGGTCCTCTCACCAGCATGATGTCCTCCATATGGACTATCGTGACATTCTTTGAGAATGTCCCTCTGCTCGTGTTCCGGTATGCATCTCATCACGATCCCATCTGGATCTTGTTTGAAAAGATGTGGGTCATCCCAAAATAATGCTTCAAATCGTGGAAGAACTTCTTCCTTTGCTGAAATGTTAAACCTGGAGGCAAAAACTTTGCAATGATAAAGTTAGCATAATCTTCAAACCAAGGATCGGAGAGAGTTTGTACTTTTACAACAGCTAGATGTTCATCTGGAAAATTGTCATTGACTGGAATGGGATCATGCGGTATATCTTCCATCCTTGAAAGATTATCCGCCACCGGATTGTCTGCTCCTTTCCTATCGACAATCTGCAAATCAAATTCTTGAAGAATGAGTACCCATCGGATGAGTCTTGGTTTGGCATCCTTCTTCTCTATAAGATACTTAATGGTATCATGGTCAGTATGAATAATAATCTTAGAATCATCAATATATTGCCTAAACTTATCACAAGAAACACTACTGCTAAGAATTCCTTCTCAGTAGTAGCATAATTATTTTGAGCACTATCAAGGGTTTTGCTAGCATAATATATAACATTCAATTTCTTATCAAGCATGTGCCCTAAAACAACTCCAACAACAAAATCAATAGCATCACACATAATTTCAAAAGGTAAATTCCAATCAGGTGGTTGTACTATAGGAGCGGTTATTAAAGCTTTCTTAAGAACTTCAAAGGCTTCCTTACAATCTTTATGAAAAACAAAATGAACATCCTTGTAGAGAAGATTAGTGAGGGTTCTTGAAGTCTTAGAAAAGTCTTCAATAAATCTTCTATAGAAACCAGCATGACCGAGAAAACTACGAATACCTTTGATGTCCCTTGGATAGGGCATCCTTTCAATTGCTTCGATCTTGGCTCTGTCCACCTCAATTCCCCTCTCATAAATCTTGTGGACAGGAACAATTCCCTCGTTGACCATAAAGTGGCACTTCTCCCAGTTAAGCACCAAATTTGTCTCCTCACATCTCTGCAAAAATTTATTAAAGTTGTGGAGACAATGGTCAAAAGAGGTTCCATAGACGGAGAAATCGTCCATGAATACCTCCACAATTTCTTCGCAAAAACCATGAAAGATAGCAGACATACACCTTTGAAAAGTAGCAGGGGCATTACATAAACCAAAAGCCATACGCCTGTAAGCATAAGTACCATAGGGTCAAGTAAAAGTGGTCTTCTCTTGATCAGTTGTGTTAACATGAATTTGAGAGAATCCAAAATAGCAATCAAGATAACAAAAGTGAGTATTTTTGGATAACCTTTCAAGCATTTGGTCAATGAACGGCAACGGGTAATGGTCATTCCTGGTTGCCTTGTTCAGCTTCCTGTAATCAATACACATTATGTATCCAATAATAATTCTCTGAGGTATTAGTTCATTCTTATCATTAGGAACCACAGTTGTACCTCCTTTCTTCGAAACACAATGAACCGGGCTTAACCACTTACTATCAGCTATAGGGTAGATAATACATGCGGCTAGAACCTTGAGAATCTCAGTCCTTAGAACATCCATCATCTTCGGATTCAACTGTCGTTGATGATCAACAACTGGTTAAGCATCTGGTTCACGGTTGATGGTATGTTGGCAAATAGATGGATTGATCCCCTTAAGGTCATCAAGGGTATAGCCAATTGCACCTCGATGTTTGTGAAGTACTTCCAATAGTCGCTCTTCTTCATACCCTGAAAGGTTAGAATTGATAATAACAGGATATACTTTCTTTTCATCTAAATAAGCATATTTGAGCGTATCAGGAAGAGGTTTAATATCAAACACTGGATCTTCTTTTGGTTTCGATAAAATTCCAAAAGGCTCAACTGGAAGGTTGTGCTTTAGGATAGCAGGTTGTCTTAAGAATATTTCGTCCAGCTCATTTCTCTCCTGCATATGCAAATCATTCTCGTGGTCCTCCATATATTGCTGCAAAGGATCATGAGGAGGAATAGCAATGGAAGCAATATCTTCAATAATCTTATCGTTATTAGGCAAGTTAGTACCACGAGGCTGCTTAGAGAACTTAGAAAAATTAAATTCATATGGCTCACCATTGAATTCAACAGAAACTTTACCTTTCTTGCAATCTATTATAGCTCCACAAGTTCTGAGAAAAGGTCTATCGAAAATAATAGGAAAAAAATTATCCCTTATTGAACCAAGTACTAGAATTCGGTAGGATATTTTACCTTTCTGCATAATACTTCAACGTCTCGTACAAGCCCGATAGGATAGATAGTTGCTCTGTTTGCAAGATGAATAGTACCATCAACTTCTTCAAGTTCACAAGGTGAAATCTCACCCATGATCTCTTGATAAAGTGAATACGGGATAGCACTAGCACCCGATCCCAAATCACATAGCCCATAATAATTGTGATCTCCTATTTTAACAGATACTACTGGAGTACCTGAAATTGGGCCTTTATTCTTGGCTGTGACAAGGTTAGTGGAAATAGCACAAAAGTTTATATTGGAATCTAAAGCATTATTAGTAACAAGATCCTTAACCAATTCAACTTGAGGATCGACCTTGATCTGGTCCTCAGGTGTCGGGACCCGGGGTTAGCGTATGTAATTCCGGTCACAGTGCAATCACATGCAGAGCCGAGAGCCGTACCCACTTGTCTAAGAAGACAAGGCCAAGCACAGATCACTCTCGGTAAGCATCGAACGTGAGGGGCATCCCATCCAGGCCGGATGATCAACTGAGATGGGTCCTCATCGTCCGCTCACAAGTCTAAATGCTTATGGGTGGTGAATCCCATACTCATAGACAAGTCACCTCAACCATGTTATCGATTGAATCATAACCCTTACATAGACTTACTCCAGCCCGATCACTTAGTCAGGATCTCGGGCGGGCTCGATCATACAACAAAGTGTTCCACGTGACAGAGTCACGAGCAATCGCATCGCGATGCCCCAAGCTGCGCACATCTAAGGGCCACTTGGTGTATAAAAGACCGCCGGCAAGAACACAACTAAGCTATCGAACCCCACACTAAGACATGCATGTTATAATCATACACGCAGCATACATGTCCAGTGTAAACAGCAGGTAATCACAACATGAACTCTACAAACTCATAGTCTTTATAACTTCTGCTAAACAGAGCAGATATAGTAGTTGTATTACAAGCAGAGATCACATGACTGTGATCCAACATTACATCAAACATCAACGGAAGAAAATTATGTCTTAGTAAAGACAAGTTTAACAAATGGCTTAAGAAGCCTGAAAGAAAATACAACGACCCTCCAAAGGGCACAGGCTGCTGCCTGGAACTATACGACTTGGTCCACGTCGAGCTCGAGGTAGAGGCCACCATCAGGGTCAGTGGTCTCGTCTCTAAAACATAGAATAAGCAAACGTGAGTACAAAGTCGTACTCAGCAAGACTTACATAGGAACTAAACTACTCATGCACATGTATCAAGGCAAAGGGAGGTGGGGTTCACTTTTGCAGAAGTGCCAGCTTTGACTTGGCTAGTCCTGAACTACGAGTACCAGAGAGAGGTAAGAACGTACATGAGTCCAAGTAACAGTCTCCAACCAATACTCCACTAAGGTGCCTTCCTCGACTTCCCCACGAGAAAGCACGCCACAGCACTCACACTTATATTGGTGTGTTTTAGAAGTATCCAGTTCAAGTTATCTATGATCAAGTAAAAGTCTCCAAGTAGTCCATAACCGCGGACACGGCTATTCGAATAGTTCATTAACCCTGCAGGGGTGTACTGCTACACACACGCCTCATCAGTTACCGCCTGGGGATGGACCCTTCAAGTGAGTACCGGCGAGGATGCTGCTACGACACTTCACTCACGGCACCATCTCTAGCCCTAGGGAGTCGCCTATTTGAGTTGGGACCACGATCGGAATCCGGCCAATTTTTCCGATGGGGACTCAAATGTTGTGTGACCGCCATCCAGCTCAACTCGATCATGATCACTTGATTCAACGTGCCCACAACCTACGCCAACCACTTACCTTGGTTCCACCTGCTTGAGATCGTTAAAGGTCGAACTACTTGCGACTCCTGGACTGGTCCGGGGTGAGGTACTAGGCCGAGAGGGGTCAGTGAGCCCAATGTGTGGTCGTACTCTTAGTCTTGGATAACAACACAAGAACTCGGGCCTAAGGCAGTGTTCAACGAGACAACCCACTGTGTACTTCTACACAGCCTCTCATCGTTCACCTTTGTTTAGGGTAGATTCACCAACACGTTACCACCATCATTCACATGATCACTACCATCCCGACTCACATCAAAGTATCCTCAGGTAACAACTCTAAGCATGCAATAAGCTGTAACAGTTGAAGGGGGCACATGATAACAACCAATTCCTACATCTGCTAGGATTGTGGTTTTCTTACTACTGTGACAAAATGATAGGTCATGCAAAGGAATGGGTTCAACTAGCGGTAGAACGTATCATGGTGACATCCTAAACATGCATTTGCGAGAATGAGAGGGAACTGGGATTTTATCGACATGATCAAAGAGGGGGTGCTTGCCTTGCTGACGATCATGATGCAACACTCTTCTGACGTGAGGTTGAACTCGTCTCCGAGATCAACTCTACCGAGAAGAAGCAATCACCGAAGCACTGGAAGTAAAGCACAATCAAGATAGTACAATGCACATTCAATATGCAAAACAAAGCATGGCAAGGTGATGAAGTGACCTATGTTTGAATTGCCACATGTTAATTGAAGTTGATTTGAAAAGTGAATTCAAATTCAAACTCCAAATGTTATTCAATTTAGTTCAACTTGCATTTGCTAAAGTTTGTTCATTGTAAACCAAGTGATCATATGTGTGAAATGCTTCTGAAGTACAAGTGAAGTGTGGTGCATTTCAAAGTTTGAAGTTGGAATAGCAATTGAATTCATTTTGAATTCAATCCAATTAAATCACATAGCAAAAGCTACTGATCCCTTTTTAAGATCAACTCCAACATAGCTGAAAGTTGGAAATTTGGATAGAGGATTTTCTCCTGATCATTTTTCATATATTACACGGCGGCCCCACCTGTCAGCCTCACTTGGGTTACTTAACTCTGTTTAAAAAAAATTAACCAAAAAGATTAGGGCTCTGGGCCCAGCGTCAGTGAGAGGAGAGAGGGGATTAGCAGTGGGTTAGCTGGGGCTAATGGCGCGGGTCGCCGGAGCTCACTGTAGCTCGACGGAGTTCACGCCGGAAGCCGCTACAGAGCACGGGGGTGGAGGGGAAGAGCACCAGAAGCTAGCATGCGGACTCCCGCACCCGTTGGTGCCCACAGGGGGTCTCGGGGGCGCTTGTGGCCACGTCCTCGACCAATGAGGCGGTGGCCGGAGCTACTGATCATGGCCAAAGGCGTCAGAAGGAGCGGGGAGATCCATGGATGGGGGGAAAGGAGCTGGGAGCTCACCGGATCGTGATGGAGCACTCGGGGAGGTCGGAGGAAAGCTGGGCGCGACGAATTTCTCGCCGGAGTTGGCGGCGGCCGTCGGCGAGGAATTGAGGCGGGTGTCGTCCCTGGGGCGCCTCGGGCTCGATTGACTGCGGGATTCGACGGAGAAGACCTTGGCGCAGCTCCTAGACAAGGTGATGGAGCTCGGGGAGGCTTGTGGTCGGCGGCGGCGAGGTCTTCATCTCGTACTTGCGCGAAACAGACACGAGAGAGAGAGAGGAAAAGAAGCTGGGTGAGGGGGAAGAAGAACCTGGGCCTTCCAGGCGCCTCCAGCGCGAGAGAGATAGAGGAGGGGAGGGCCTGCGTGGCCGGGAGCAGGAGGTGGCATCCATCCCCGCAGCGCACGGCTCGGCCAGCGCTCCTACTGGCGAGGAGGAAGACGACACGGGAGGAGATGGGCCGCGCGAGGTGGGCTTTCGCCCGTGGGCGCAAGGTAAGCTCTTTTCTGTCTTTCTTTTCTTATTTTCTTTTCTGTTATTTGTTTTGCCCCTTTAAAATAATTAGCTAGGGCATTTATAAAAATCCCCAATCATTTTTATAAAACCTAGGTGACTCTATAGAAGTCAACCCCAAGTTTTGGGAATTTTTGAAATTCAATTTATTTGAATTTCAATTCAAATAGGCAATTGTTTTAATTTCCAAGCCACTATTTGGATTATTGAAAAATCTATGAGGATGGGATTAATCCCAAATCACTTTTAAAATGATCACACTCATTTTTAGGATTTTTCAACACATCCAAAAGAATTTTGGAAAAAGATTTATTTCTGGCCTTTTTATTTAATTCATTTAGGGCTTTTCTTTTCCCCAATTCCTTTTTCTTTTGCAATTTTTTTTTCAAGATGTAAAATGCAAGCTAGGTTAAACACAAACCTAATTTCGGGTTCTGAGAACTCGCCCCCACTCAAAAGAATCTCATCCCGAGATTCAGAAGTCATCGGGAAGAGGGTGGGGTACTCAGCTCGTAGACGATCCTCTCGTTCCCAGGTGGCTTCTTTCTCTGAATGATGTGACCACTGCACTTTGAAGAATCTATACTTCTGACGTCTGGTGCTACGCTCGGCTTCATCAAGAATACGAACAGGGTACTCTCGATATGAAAGGTTATCTTGGAGATCAAGCGTTTCGTGGTCTACACCGCGGATGGGGTCCTTGAAACAACGCCTAAGTTGAGAGACGTGGAAGACATCATGAACCTGGGAGAGGTGAGGGGGTAGTTCCAATTGGTAGGCAACTTCTCCACGTTTAGCGAGAATGCGAAAGGGACCGATATAACGTGGGGCCAACTTGCCTTTGATACCGAAGTGATGGGTACCCTTCAGAGGAGTAACCCGAAGGTAAGCCTTCTCATCCAGATTATAGCTTTATTCCCTATGATGACGATCATAATAGATTTTCTGACGAGACTGGGCTGTCTTCAATTTCTCACAAACAATGTGAACCTGCTCTTCTGCATCCTGAATCAAATCCGATCCAAAGAATTGTCTTTCACCGGTTTTTGACCAGTTTAGGGGTGTTCGACATTTCCGTCCATAGATAAATTCAAAAGGAGCCATGCCCAAGCTAGATTGGAAGCTATTGTTATACGCAAATTCGGCAAAGGGAAGAGAATTCTCCCATTTCTTTCCGAAAGAGATAACACAAGCTCTGAGCATGTCTTCGAGAATTTGATTGACCCTTTCTACTTGACCACTGGACTGCGGGTGATAAGCGGTGCTAAAGGAGAGGTGGGTTCCCATAGCATTCTGGAAACTTTCCCAAAATCAAGAAGTGAAAAGACTACCATGGTCTGAATTGATTTCCAAAGGAACACCGTGAAGTGACACGATTCGGGAGACATACAAGTCCGCTAACTGGCTAGCAGTTATAGACTCACGAACGGGAAGGAAGTGAGCAACTTTGGAAAGTCTATCTATGACAACGAAGATGGCATCATTTCCTTTCTGGGTTTTTGGAAAGCCGGTGATGAAGTCCATACTGACTTTATCCCATTTCCACTCGGGGATAGGCAAAGGTCTAAGAGTACCAGCAGGTCTTTGATGTTCTGCCTTAATGCGATGACAAACATCACATTCAGCAATGAACTGAGCAATTTCTCTCTTCATCCTAGTCCACCAAAATCTCTGGCGTAGATCTCGGTACATTTTTGTGCTACCGGGATGAATCGAGAGGGGTGTGTCATGGGCTTCTTTGAGGATGAGTTGCCTTAGTTCCCTATTCTTAGGTACTACCAAACGATTTTCAAAGAATACCGTTCCTTTGCTATCTGTGGAGAAACATTTAGCAACTCCGCTAGCAATGTTCTCCTTGATCCGGCGAACGCCTCGTGCACGCCTTTGGGAAACTATGATTTGATCCTCAAGGGTTGGTTTCGCCACCAAGTTGAAAAGAGATCCACGAGGAACAATCTCGAGGTTGAGCTTTCGAAATTCCTCATGAAGAAGTGGTTGATACTGTTGTAACATGAGGTTGTTACAATACGACTTACGACTTAGTGCATCAGCCATGACATTGGCTTTGCCTGGGGTGTAAGAAATTCCTAAGTCATAATCTTTTATCAACTCAATCCAGCGTCTTTGCCTGAGATTAAGATCTGGCTGGGTGAAAATGTATTTGAGGCTTTGGTGGTCGGAATAGATCTCACAACGATTACCAAGGAGGTAATGTCGCCAAGTTGTTAGGGCATGAACTACGGCAGCGAGTTCAAGATCATGGGTAGGATAGTTCTGTTCATGTGGCCGCAACTGGCTTGAAGCATAAGCTACCACATGTCTATCTTGCATAAGTATGCATCCTAACCCTTGCCGTGAGGCATCACAAAAGATCTCGAAATCCTTTTTGGTGTCTGGAGGCGCAAGTACGGGTGCAGAAGTCAATCTTCTTTTTAGCTCTTGAAAGCTTTCCTCGCACTTGGGGGTCCATTCGAATTTCTTCTCTTTCTTGAGGAGTTCAGTTAGAGGCTTTGCAACTTTAGAAAAGTTCTCGACGAAGCGGCGACAATAGCTTGCTAGGCCAAGAAAACTCCTAACTTGCTTAACCGATTCAGGTGGAGTCTAGTCAAGGACGGCCTGAACTCTCTCGGGATTGACAGCAATGCCTTTTGCAGACATCACGTGGCCTAAGTAGGTCACTTCTGGTAGCCAAAATTCACACTTGGAGAACTTAGCATACAGGCGATGCTCTCTAAGTTTCATCAATACCAACCTAAGATGTTCTGCGTGCTCTTCTTCGTTCTTCGAGTAGATGAGAATGTCATCAAGATAAACTACAAAAAATTTATCTAGGTACTCCATGAAGATCGAATTCATCAAGCGCGAGAATGTGGCGGGGGCATTGGTTAAACCGAAGGACATGACGGTGTACTCGTAAAGACCATAACGAGTAGTGAAAGCCGTTTTGGGAATGTCCTCGTTTCTGATTTTGATTTGATGATAGCCTAATCTCAAATCCATCTTGGAGAAGACAGAGGATCTTGCAAGTTGATCATAAAGATCATTGATCCTGGGCAGTGGGTACTTGTTCTTTATCGTCGCTAGATTTAGCGGGCGATAGTCTACGCACATCCTTTCTGTTCCATCTTTCTTTGTTACGAACAGAACGGGGCAACCCCATGGCGATGAGCTAGGGCGGATGAAGCCTTTTGCCAACGAAGCTTCAAGTTGGATTTTGAGCTCAGCTAACTCACGTGGGGCCATTCTATATGGGCGTCTGGATATTGGTGTGATTCCTGTAATAAGATCTACAACAAACTCTACAGATCTGTCAGGTGGAATTCCTGGCAGCTCTTCTGGAAAGACATCCGGGAAGTCACGAACCACCGGAATATCTTCAAGGTCTGGAAGAGGAAGCACATTCAAAGAATGCACCTGGGTTTTAGAGCTTGGTGAGGTGTACTTGATTGTCTGGCCTGATGGATGGGTTAGTTTCACTGACTTGGCTTTACAATCAAGGACAACATTCTGTCTTGATAACCAATCCATACCTAAGATCACATCAATGTCTGAAGACTTGAGGGCTATAAGTGAGGCAAGGAATACTAAACCCTCAATAGCAACTTCATTTTCATGACTCACCATGGTGGTGTGCCATCTAGATCCAGGGGCTTGCACAACTAAGGGGGTGGATAACATCGAAAAGGAGATGTCATGTGACAGTGCAAAATCCTGGGATATGAATGAGTGAGAGGCTCCTGGGTCAAACAGAACCGAAGCTGGGGTGGAATTGACAGGAAGGGTTCCAAGTACAACATCGGTTGACTTGTGGGAATCTAGAATGGATACATGATTCACATAACCATGTTCATAAACAGGAGGCTTGACATTGGAAGTCTTGGGTGGTGGATTGCCACGACGAAAGGCTTGCTTTGGATTAGGTGTGGTGGCTACATGATTTTGGGGACACTCTCGAACATTGTGACCTGATTGTCCACATTGGAAACAAACACCACGGCGAATGAAAGGAACTTGAGCACTTGATTGTCCAACAAAATTCCAAGGAGGAAGTTTGGGTTGAGGTGGACGATATATGGTGGTTGGTGGTCTAGAAGTACTTACAGCATGACTGACATCACTGAAGGGAATCCATACACATCGTTTCCGAGAAACTGGGTCAGAAGATTGGACAAACTCACGATCACGCTTACGAGACTCTTCATACAACTCATTTCCATACTCGGCCTTGAAGGATTTGTCGACCAAGTCCCTGAAGTTGACGAACTCGTGAAGATTCAGGTCATGAAGAAGAACGGGGCTAAGTCCCTTGCGGAACCTTGCTTGTTTCTTGGCATCGGTGGATACTTCTTCTTGGGCATAACGTGCTAGACGAGTGAACTCAGTCCTACACTCATGAACAATCATCTTTCCTTGGGTCAGATTGCAAAACTCTTCTTTCTTGCACTCCATCAGCTGATACGGAATATGGTAACCTCGGAAGTCATCACAGAACTCTTGCCAAGTCACCACGTGACCAACTGGTTGCATTGCCACGAAGTTCTCCCACCATTGAAGAGCAGCACCTTCCAGAAAGTATGCCGCGAATAGCACACGATCACCGGGAGCAACATGGGCTGTTTCAAGCTTACGCTCGAGGGAACGAAGCCAATCATCGGCATCAAGGGGCTCGGAAGGACATCGGAATACTGGCGGGTTGAAGAGAATGAAGTCCTGGATGGTGACAACACTATGATGCTGACGAGAAGTGTTCTGCTCAATACGCTCGAGAAGACGTGTCTGATCACGACGATTCTGTTCAGCCTCCATCATGATTTCTGCCGTTGAGGGTGGTGGTGGAGGTTCTTCACTGTCTATGTAACCAGAACTGGGATCAACACCTTGATTTGCCCCTGACATTCTGTGTGATAAGAATCAACAATCAAAATAGGATTTAGGACACAATTCTATGCTAAGATAGAAGACTATAATGCAATAGCATCAAAGCCACAAACGGACAGCATAACGGCTGTACTGGGATGGAAATTGAGACAACCTACAGGATAACGGACATCACTTCCACAGAAACACTATGGAATGATGGCTCAGAATGACCACAACACTCCTACAGCTACAAAGAAGCAATCAACGAGATGTCCTAGTAAAGACATAGATGAGCCTAGTCCTATCTTCCCGTAGAATAAGATGAGGATGACTCAGAACGAAGATCGACGAGGGTAAGGAGAAAAAAGAAGCCTTACGTTGTTCCCTTATACCCAAAGTAACTATATAACTATAGAATGCTAGACTCGACATCGGCCAATGGTTTGATAATCCTACAGGCAGTCCTGCTCTGATACCAAGTCTGTCGGGACCCGGGGTTAGCGTATGTAATTCTGGTCACAATGCAATCACATGGAGAGCCGAGAGCCGTACCCACTTGTCTAAGCAGACAAGGCCAAGCACAGATCACTCTCGGTAAGCATCGAACGTGAGGGGCATCCCATCCAGGCCGGATGATCAACTGAGATGGGTCCTCATCGTCCGCTCACAAGTCTAAATGCTTATGGGTGGTGAATCCCATACTCATAGACAAGTCGCCTCAACCATGTTATCGATTGAATCATAACCCTTACATAGACTTACTCCAGCCCGATCACTTAGTCGGGATCTCGGGCGGGCTCGATCATACAACAAAGTGTGCCACGTGACAGAGTCACGAGCAATCGCATCGCGATGCCCCAAGCTGCGCACATCTAAGGGCCACTTGGTGTATAAAAGACCGCCGGCAAGAACACAACTAAGCTATCGAACCCCACACTAAGACATGCATGTTATAATCATACACGCAGCATACATGTCCAGTGTAAACAGCAGGTAATCACAACATGAACTCTACAAACTCATAGTCTTTATAACTTCTACTAAACAGAGCAGACATAGTAGTTGTATTACAAGCAGAGATCACATGACTGTGATCCAACATTACATCAAACATCAACGGAAGCAAATTATGTCTTAGTAAAGACAAGTTTAACAAATGGATTAAGAAGCCTGAAAGAAAATACAACGACCCTCCAAAGGGCACAGGCTGCTGCCTGGAACTATACGACTTGGTCCACGTCGAGCTCGAGGTAGAGGCCACCATCAGTGTCAGTGGTCTCGTCTCTAAAACATAGAATAAGCAACCGTGAGTACAAAGTCGTACTCAGCAAGACTTACATAGGAACTAAACTACTCATGCACATGTATCAAGGCAAAGGGAGGTGGGGTTCACTTTTGCAGAAGTGCCAACTTTGACTTGGCTAGTCCTGAACTACGAGTACCAGAGAGAGGTAAGAACGTACACGAGTCCAAGTAACAGTCTCCAACCAATAATCCACTATGGTGCCTTCCTCGACTTCCCCACGAGAAAGCACGCCACAGCACTCACACTTATATTGGTGTGTTTTAGAAGTATCCAGTTCAAGTTATCTATGATCAAGTAAAGGTCTCCAAGTAGTCCATAACCGCGGACACGGCTATTCGAATAGTTCATTAACCCTGCAGGGGTGTACTGCTACACACACGCCTCATCAGTTACCGCCTGGGGATGGACCCTTCAAGTGAGTACCGGCGAGGATGCTGCCACGACACTTCACTCGCGGCACCATCTCTAGCCCTAGGGAGTCGCCTATTTGAGTTGGGACCACGATCGGAATCCGGCCGATTTTTCCGATGCGGACTCAAACGTTGTGTGACCGCCATCAAGCTCAACTCGATCATGATCACTTGATTCAACGTGCCCACAACCTACGCCAACCACTTACCTTGGTTCCACCTTCTTGAGATCGTTAAAGGGCAAACTACTTGCGACTCCTGGACTGGTCCGGGGTGAGGTACTAGGCCGAGAGGGGTCATTGAGCCCAATGTGTGGTCGTACTCTTAGTCTTGGATAACAACACAAGAACTCGGGCCTAAGGCAGTGTTCAATGAGACAACCCACTGTGTACTCCTACACAGCCTCTCATCGTTCACCTTTGTTTAGGGTAGATTCACCAACACGTTACCACCATCATTCACATGATCACTACCATCCCGACTCACATCAAAGTAGCCTCAGGTAACAACTCTAAGCATGCAATAATCTGTAACAGTTGCAGGGGCCACATGATAACAACCAATTCCTACATCTGCTACGATTGTGGTTTGCTTACTACTGTGACAAAATGATAGGTCATGCAAAGGAATGGGTTCAACTAGCGGTAGAACGTATCATGGTGACATCCTAAACATGCATTTGCGAGAATGAGAGGGAACTGGGATTTTATCGACATGATCAAAGAGGGGGTGCTTGCCTTGCTGACGATAACGATGCAACACTCTTCTGACGTGAGGTTGAATTCGTCTCCGAGATCAACTCTACCTAGAAGAAGCAATCACCAAAGCACTGGAAGTAAAGCACAATCAAGATAGTACAATGCACATTCAATATGCAAAACAAAGCATGGAAAGGTGATGAAGTGACCTATGTTTGAATTGCCACATGTTAATTGAAGTTGATTTGAAAAGTGAATTCAAATTCAAACTCCAAATGTTATTCAATTTAGTTCAACTTGCATTTGCTAAAGTTTGTTCATTGTAAACCAAGTGATCATATGTGTGAAATGCTTCTGAAGTACAAGTGAAGTGTGGTGCATTTCAAAGTTTGAAGTTGGAATAGCAATTGAATTCATTTTGAATTAAATCCAATTAAATCACATAGAAAAAGCTACTGATCACTTTTTAAGATCAACTCCAACATAGCTGAAAGTTGGAAATTTGGATAGAGGATTTTCTCCTGATCATTTTTCATATATTACACTTTGAATTTGGAGTTATAGTTTAAAAGATATTCAATTTCAAAGTTTAGGTCATTTTCTGGAATTTACTGAATAATTAAATTGATTTCTTTTACTGCGTCAGCATTGCATCATGCTGACGTCAGGAGTTTGACCAGTCAACTGACACGGCGGCCCCACCTGTCAGCCTCACTAGGGTTAATTAACTCTGTTTAAAAAAAATTAACCAAAAAGATTAGGGCTCTGGGCCCAGCGTCAGTGAGAGGAGAGAGGGGATTAGCAGTGGGTTAGCTGGGGCTAATGGCGCGGGTCGCCGGAGCTCACTGTAGCTCGCCGGAGTTCACGCCGGAAGCCGCTGCAGAGGACGGGGGTGGAGGGGAAGAGCACCAGAAGCTAGCACGCGGCCTCCCGCACCCGTTGGTGCCCACAGGGGGTCTCGGGGGCGCTTGTGGCCACGTCCTCGACCAATGAGGCAGTGGACGGAGCTACTGATCATGGCCAAAGGCGTCAGAAGGAGCGGGGAGATCCATGGATGCGGGGGAAAGGAGCTGGGAGCTCACCAGATCGTGATGGAGCACTCGGGGAGGTCGGAGGAAAGCTGGGCGCGACGAATTTCTCGCCAGAGTTGGCGGCGGCCGGCGGCGAGGAATTGAGGCGGGCGTCGTCCCTGGGGCGCCTCGGGCTCGATTGACTGCGGGATTCGACGGAGAAGACCTTGGCGCAGCTCCTAGACAAGGTGATGCAGCTCGGGGAGGCTTGTGGCCGCGTCGGCTCTCGTCGGCGGCGAGGTCTACATCTCGTACTTGCGCGAAACAGACACGAGAGAGAATGACGAAAAGAAGCTGGGTGAGGGGGAAGAAGAACCTGGGCCTTCCAGGCGCCTCCAGCGCGAGAGAGATAGAGGAGGGGAGGGCCTGCGTGGCCGGGAGCAGTAGGTGGCAGCCATGCCCGCAGCGCACGGCTCGGCCAGCGCTCCTACTGGCGAGGAGGAAGACGACACGGGAGGAGATGGGCCGGGCGAGGTGGGCTTTCGCCCGTGGGCGCAAGGTAAGCTCTTTTCTGTCTTTCTTTTCTTATTTTCTTTTCTGTTATTTGTTTTGCCCCTTTAAAATAATTAGCTAGGGCATTTATAAAAATCCTCAATCATTTTTATAAAACCTAGGTGACTCTATTGAAGTCAACCCCAAGTTTTGGGAATTTTTGAAATTCAATTTATTTGAATTTCAATTCAAATAGGCAATTGTTTTAATTTCCAAGCCACTATTTGGATTATTGAAAAATCTATGAGGATGGGATTAATCCCAAATCACTTTTAAAATGATCACACTCATTTTTAGGATTTTTCAACACATCCAAAAGAATTTTGGAAAAAGATTTATTTCTGGCCTTTTTATTTAATTCATTTAGGGCTTTTCTTTTCCCCAATTCCTTTTTCTTTTGCAATTTTTTTTTCAAGATGTAAAATGCAAGCTAAGTTAAACACAAACCTAATTTAGGGTTCTGACATCAGGTTCATCAATTCTTCTCTCACTTTTATTTATTATGCCTGTCACAAAAGAGTGCTCCCTTATCCTTGCGGGAAAAGGTTTTTTTTCATATATAACTGCAGGAAAAATAGGGTCAGCAACATGAATATCAATAGGTAATTCTTTGAAGGGTATTAAAGTAATCAGTTTTCACATAGCTCTCTATGTAATCATGCTCATAATTTATAATGGGTTCAATACCTTTATCTATTTCCCAGTCTTCGATATTCTTCTGGATCATTTCAATGAGATCCCATCTTTCTTCAACGCTTTTTGTCTGGAATACCCCACTAGAGGAGGCATCCATCATCTCCTTATCCTGACGACAAAGTCGAGCATAAAAAATTGTAAGTATAATTTCCTTGGGGAGCTCATGAATAGGACATTTGAGCATTAGGGATTTCAATCTCCCCCAAGATTGAGCGATGCTTTCTCCGTCACGAGACCTAAGTTATAGATATAATTTCTGTCTCGATGAATTTCATGAAGAGGATAAAACTTGGTATACAAGAGAGACATAAGCTCTTACCAATCAAGCAAATGAGAGTTATCGAGAAGCTTATACCAATCTGAAGCTTTATCTATAAGCGATGAGGAGAACCATTTCCTCATGACAAACTCCATTGATACACCTGCAAGCTTAGATAGTGAACATAGTTGTGACAAATATAGCAAGTGTTCACTGGGATGTCTGTCTCCTGCATAACGATTATCCAAAACACAATTGATAATACCAGCTGGTATTTTATAAGGCACAATTTCAGTAGGGGGAGGGACAACCACCACAGATGTGGGGCGTTTCCCCGTAAGCAACGATCCAATAGCTAGGTTGTCCATATGGACAAAGAGCAGCAATAGCAAAATAAAAACAACAATATAAAAATTTCCTTACCAGCTTCACTTACCAATAGCGCTATGCTCCCCGGCAACGGCGCCAGAAAATGATAATTGATGACCCACAACTGTAATGGATCTATTGCAGCATTTTCGATAAGTACGAGTGTCGAACCCAACAAGGAGCGAAAGGTATTGATAATTGATTTTGGACAAGGAATAACTGCAAGCAATGAAAGATAACTTTTTAGGGGTTTTCGATATAAGCAACAATAAGACAAAAGCAAGCAAAGTAAATAGTGCTGAGGAGCAGCAAGTGGCCCAATCCTTTGGAGAAAAGGATAATCCTGGCAACTGAACTTATAAAGACTAAAGCGTTCTTGAGGACACATGGAGAGGTAGTCACGTGCTTTCGCCATACTCCGTACTGATAACATGTTTCGTGTTGATAAGTGTTGAGTGGATGGATCTATGCAAACACACCTTCTAGACTAAGATAAGTGCACTCTTATCATTAAAAAACTTGCAAGCATCCGCAAATACAAATAGAAATTAAGGCGAAGCCTAACCACAGCAATAAGATCAAGGATCCATTATTCCCTTGTGCAAAAGTGTGCAAACTGGGGTTCAGGTTTCTGTCACTCCGGCAAACCACCGTAAGCATTATTTATACACAATGTATTCCCCTAGGTCCTTAATAAGGCGAAGTCTTGAGTGTTCGACTCACACAAGATCACTAGGAAAATAACAACACAACTTAAATATCAAACAACACATATTACTTCAACATCATATGACTACTAACAACTAGACTTCTACTATGTCCTCAAGAAATAAAGTAACTAATCACACGACATACAAGAGATCATGATCAGAGGTGATAAATAGGTGGTAAACAATCTGGACATAATGATATTTCTCCCACAAAATTCAATAGCATTCACCACAAAGTAGTAATCAACACCGGTAGAGTAGAGAGGATAGATAGTACGAGTTACAACGCAAGTTGCAATTGTGAGATAAGATTGGATGAAGATGAAGATGGTGCTGATGTTGGGGATGATGTTGATGATGATCTCGATGATGCCCGTGACGATGGTGATGACGATGGCGATGATCTCCCCTTCCGGGTGGTGATCTCCTCAGCGGAATCTGCCCGCCGGAGAGCCCTTCTCTTCTCTGTAGGTTTCTGCCACGGAGCGGCGGCGGAACTCGGCAAAAAATCCTCTTTTTAGGGTTTTCGGATGACGAAGAGTATATAGGCCAGAGGGGGAGCCGGGAGTGGGCCCAGGGCTCCAGGCGCCCTCCCGGCGCGGCCAGGGTGGGGGCCGCGCCAGATGGCCGCCTGGGGCCCCTGTGGCCCCCCTCTGGTCCCTCTTTTGCGTGTCTCCCTCAATCCTCCCAAAAAAAACCCCTGGTTGATTTTCAGGTAATTTGGAGGTGTTCTTCTTTAGCAACTCAGCGTCCACTTTTTACCGCTGAATCCCGCGTCTGCTACTTCGTCACCGGAAAGTTGCAAACTGTGTAAAACAAGCCAAAACAACATAAGAACATCATCGTAATGTGAAATATATCAATGAATAAGGATAAATTACGATGTAAAATAGTGATGCATTTTGGACGTATCAGTCACTCTTCATTTCCTTTTACTTTGCTCGCTTTTACCTTTTCGTTGCTTATATTGAAAACCCCTAAAAATCTATCTTTCAGTTCCTGCAGCATTTTCTTTACCGAAGTCACTTACCAATACCTTCTGCTCCTCGTTGGGTTCGACACTCTTATTTATCGAAAACGCTTAAAAGGTGTCCTACAGGAAGTCAACTCTGATACCAACTTGTGACGCCCCCAAAATGAAGTCATGTATAGTAATCATACATCCAAGGTACACGATCGAGATCAGGGACTCACAGTAAGATATCACAACACTACTCTGTAAATTAAATGATACAAGCTGTTTAATACTCCCTCCGTTCCAAAATTACTGTCGTAGCCTTAGTACAAATTTGTACTAGAGCTAGTACAAAGTTGCGACAGTTATTTTGGAACGGAGGGAGTACAAGCCAGGGGCCACGAGGGCTCGATTACAATAGCTCGAAAGCACAAAGTTAGCGGAAGAAATAGTATCTGAGTAGAGACACAAGGTACACATGATCTTCCTTAAGAAGGCTAGCAAAAAAACAACAACGATCGAAAAGCCGAGGCTTCCTTCCTGGGAACCTCCAAACTACTCCTGGTCAACGGGGAACTAGACGTCGTAGTAGTAACCTCCATGGTACTCCTGCTCCTGGGCGCAAATGTCGACTACAACGACCGATCAGGAAAAACAAAAAGGGGGAAATAAAGCAAGGGTGAGTATCTAGCATACCGCGAGTCTTACGTCCGATACTAAGCAATTATGCATTTCTATCAAATGGAAAGGGGAGGTTGTATATAGTGGACTGCAAGTTAGAAAGTCAGAATAAGGATGAGAAGCTAGGGCTATCGAACACTAGCATCTTCCGACGAGTCTTGCAGCACAAGAAGAGAACAACCAACAGTTTAAGTAGTTAACAACATGAAAGTAATAACAATGCATCATAAGTTGATGCAACATTGTATAAAAGTGATACATCCAAAACGTATCTACAATTTCTGCTTGCTCCATGCCTCTTTTGTGTGATATTGTTATGATATTGATGAACTTCCATACACTTTTGATCATATTTGGACTAACCTATTAACTCAGTGCACCCCAGTGCCAGTTCCTGTTTTCTGCTGTTTTTCTATTTCAGGTTTCCCCCTTATTAAAAGTTCCAGAAAAATTTCAGGTTTCGCCTATTTATTCCCCGTGACGAGAAACCCTCTGGGACGGAACCCTTTTTCGCGATCTCTCCTCTGTTTCTCCGCCGCCGCGCTTCCAAGATCGGGAGCACCAGAAGACCTCTTCCCGGCACCCTGCCGGAGGGAGGAATCACCTTGGATGCTTCCCGGATGAACCGTTAGTAGTCCACCTTGGACCATGGGTCTATGATCAGTAGCTATGTGATGTTCTCCTCCCCTCTTTGTTCGTCATGGATTAGACCTCGTGAGCTGCCCTACATGATCGAGGCACATATGTAATCTTTCTGTTGTTGCTATGTTGAGTTTGTTGGGATCCGATGGATTATGAGATTATGTTCAGATTGTGATTGAGTTATATATTAGATTCTCTTCTTTTATATTTATGTTCTTGAGTAATTCTTGCATGTTCTCCGTTGCTGTTTATTGCTTTGGCCAAGTGGTAGGTAGTGACTCCAAGAGGGAGCGTTATGCATGATTGTGGGTTCATGCCCCCAATGACTAGCTTGAGGGACTGACGAGGGGGTGACCCCACGACTCCTATGGATGAGCCTACCCGGTGTACCCGAAGACCGAAGGCCCACAGAGATGTCGCCTGGGCCCAGCCTTGGCCCACTATTGGCACCGACGTAGGAGTCCGTGACTCATAAGGAAGGTGCAAACTTGCCATACGGTACAAGATCAGGGTTAGGAAGCTTCATCTGTAATCCAGGACGGACTCCCCGAGACCTAGCCTAGTATATAAAGGTTAGGAGGGGAGACGTCGAGATTATCCAATACACAATCTGTAACCCTAGCCTTGTGCGCACTAGCCTTGGCTTCCCTGTAATCGCCATCTCCAATCAATAACATCGAGCAGGAACGTATCCTCCTGTTAGCCGATGAGGTATCGTCCAACCTATGCCTCTCATGACAAACCCAGGGTCCCTGACCATGGGATTTGACGGGGTACATCCCCTTCAATTGGCTCCGTCTGTGGGAACTACACAGGTTGGAATTACTATCTCGGCGGTTCCGTCCTCATCAAGCCAGAACTCAAGAGCAAGAACCAGATGCAATCCACCCGAAGAATTCAAGATCACGGAAAACATCTTTGCCACCCCAGCGAGATCGCTCAGCCTGCAGGCGTGCCAAGACCAATACTACGGCGGCATTCGAGCTCACCACCAGCGAAAGAGAACTCGACGACCCAAAAGAAAGGCACGAGGGTTCCACATGGAGATCCCGATCGACGAGCTACAGCACGAAGCAGAGGGCTTGCCGACCACTCGACGACCCACGGCCACCCAGGCACCCGCCGAGCAACAAGATACCGACTCCGAGCTCGAGATCAGCGATCGCCAAGATCATCGCCAACGAGGAAGAAACCGACGACCCAGAAGATAGGCGTGAGGATTCTACGAAGAGACCCCACTCGACGAGTCGAACTATACAGCCACGCGCTCGCCGGCCACTCGACGACCCGCAGCCGTGCAGTCAGCTGCCGCCCGCCAGGACAACGACTCTGAGACTCAGACCGGTGAATACTACGACCCAGATCGAAGACCAGATGAATTTTCCAATCTTATAAGGAACCAGAATCTAAGCGAAGGGATCGAAATCGACCCGCGAGTTCATGAGAACCCAGCGGATCACGCGCTGTTCTTCCGAATCTCAAGGAGGAAACGCCACGCCGGATCCGGCAAACTCACGGTCAGGGAACAGCTAGAAGGACCCTGCACGGTCCACTGCTTCGAAGACAACTGGTGATACATCAGATCGAGTCGCACTCTGGGAGCCTGCCGCCTATTCAACGAACTCGCCGACAGCCTCAAGGAAGAAAAACAGCGAGAAGCCAAGCGCACCCGACGAACCGAGCAGTCGCCGACTCAAGGACAGGTGTACACGATCCAAGAGGTTAGGGTATCGCTAGCCCAATAGGACACCTACACCCTGCAAGACAGAGCAGCCGAGAACCTAAACACAGTCGAAGTCTACCAGCTACACAACGCAGAAACCAGCATCACGTTCTCCCAAAGCGATCACCCGCCCGTAGTCCCAAGGCCGGGACATGCGCCCCTGGTTCTCGACGCTCAAATTGGAGGGTACGACCTGGACAGAATCTTCATGGATGGAGGCAGCAGCATGAGCATAATCTTCGTCGGCACCATACGCAAAATGCTGATCCCACGATCAATATGGAAGAAATCAAGCACCGTGTTATACGGAGTAGTCCTAGGAGAAGCGGCTACCTCCCTTTGATTAATCGAGCTCGAAGTCGTCTTTGGCAGCAGACGCAATTTCGCAAGACACACCCTCGAGTTCGAAGTACTCGATTGCCAGTCGCAGTACCACGCCATATTGGGACGTCCAACATTCACACAATTCATGGCGATTCCGCACTACGCCTACCTCAAACTCAAGATGCCAGGATCCGCGGAAGTCATTACAGTCAACGGGAGCTTCACCAAATCAGACAAGTGCGATCGCGATTTCCACAAAGTCTCCGACACCTTCGGAGCCGAGCAAGAACTCACAGAATTAGCCATGGCAACAGACAAAAGTATCTTTCCGCTAGCAAGCCGAAGCGAGACAAAAGAGTATGGACGGGACTTCAGGATCGACAACGACACGAACACCCACCAGGTGCACCCGACAGACCCAGAAAAAACAGTCCGCGTGTACGCCCACCTCCCGGAAGAGCAAGCGACTGCCCTCATCGCTTTCCTCCGCGAAGAATGGGAAATCTTTGCCTGGTGCCCAGCCGACATGCAAGGAGTACCGCGCGAGCTCGCGGAACACACACTGCGCATCAAGCCAAACACCAAGTCAGTGAATCGGGCGCTACGAAAATTCTCAGAACCCAAGCGCAGAGCAATCGGGGAGGGAGTCAACTGATTACTCGACGCCCAATTTATCCGAGAGACGAAGAAAGCCACTTGGATCACCGACCCAGTGCTGGTCCCAAAGAAAGACACAGATGTTTTGCGGATGTTCGTCGACTACGGGCTAGTCAACAAACACTGCCCAAAGGATCACTTTCCCCTGCCAAGAATCGATCAGATAATCGACTCGACAGCAGGATGCGACTTACTATCATTCTTCGACGACTACTCAGGACTTAATCAGGCCAGAATGGAGGAAAAACACGAAGAGCACGCCTTGGCTACCACCCTTCGCGGCACACCCTGCCGCCCCAAAATGCCCTTCGGCCTAAACAACGAAGGAACAACATACCAGCGAATGATGCAAGCTTTCATGAGAAACCAGATTGGTGGAAACATCCAGGCCTACATAGACGAGATCATCACCACAATCAAAGAACTCGGACCAGAAGCAGATACAGAGGACGACAACACAGGTGAACCAGCGCAAGCTGTAGCCGCAAACCCAATCGCTAATGAAGAAGCCAACAATGCAGTCGAGGAGCCAGAGCCAGCCGCACCCGAAGACCCACCTTGGAGAGAGCCGCTTCTCAGATTCCTAATCGATGGCACCTGATACGTCCAAAACGTATCTATAATTTCTGCTTGCTCCATGCATGTTTTGTGTCATATTGCTATGATCTAGATACACTTTCATATACTTTTGATCATATTTGAACTAACCTATTAACTCAGTGCACCCCAGTGTCAGTTCCTGTTTTCTGCTGTTTTTCTATTTCAGTTTTCCCCCATATAAAAAGTGCCAGAAAAATTCGGGAAAATTCAGATAAAAAATCAGCATGCAGGAAGCTTCGCCAAGTGCCCGGGAGGGGTCAGAGGGGAGCCAGGGGGCAGGGCGCCTGGGCCCTTGGTCCACCTCTAGCTGCCCCCCTTCGCCTATTTATTCCCCGTCACGGGAAAACACCAGAAGAGGAACCCTATTCCGCGAACTCGCCTCTGTTCCGCCGCCGCCGCGCTTCCGAAGATCGGGAGCACCAGAAGACCTCTTCCTGGCACCCTGCCGGAGGGAGGATTGACCTCCGGGAGTCTCCTCTCCACCATGGATGCTCCCCGGATGTCTCGTGAGTAGTTTTCCTTGGACCATGGGTCCGTGATCAGTAGTTATGTGATGTTCTCCTCCCTCTTTGATCTTCATTGTTTAGACCTCGTGAGCTGCCCTACATGATCGAGGCACCTTTGTAATATTTCTGCTTTTGCTATGTTGAGTTTGATAGGATCTGATGGATTATGAGATTATGTTCAGATTGTGATAGAGTAATATATTTGGTTTTTATCTATTATATTTTTGTTCCTAAGTAATTCTTGCATGTTCTCCGTTGCTGTTTATTGCTTTGGCCAAGTAGTAGATAGTGACTTCAAGAGGGAACGTTGTGCTAGATTGTGGGTTCATGCCCCCCGATGACAAGCTTGAGTGACAGAAACATGAGTCTAGGGGATGTGATGTTGCCACAAGGGGGAAAACAATGGTGCTTGTGACCGCGGTCACAAGTATTGTTTACTTTACGCAGATTTCTTTTTAATGCAGTTGTCTGTTGCTTTGGGTTTACACATTGGGTGGGGCTCGCAACTTAATACCAGCGAGATGTTCTGGATAGATATCTCAAGGTGGATGATTAGTAGTAGATGCATATGGATTTCGGTCTACTTATCTTGGCGTACTGCCTGTGCTTTTGAACCTCGTCCTTTCTTTTGTAGCATAGTTAGCATTGCAGTGCGTTCATAATCCTGTCAATTGCCTTTCTGTAATTTGTTTACCTCGCATAGCAATTTTATCGTCTTTTGGGAGAGAGACATCACTAGCGAACATCATGTATCCCGGTCCATATCTTCATTATTGTTTCCACGCTATATTTACCTTACTGCTTTTACTTGATATCATTATCCCTTGCATTTTATCCTTGTGAACAACAAGACCGGAGAGATTGATAACCTCTATGAACTTCGTTGGGAACAAAGTTATCTGTGTCTGTGTGCAGGTGCGCGTCAGTTGCGCTGGTGACACCTACTTATCATCTGTGGAGTCCTGCTGGAGACAAACCTTGGTATCTTCACCGAGGGAAAACTGCTGCTGCACTACATCTCAACCTTCCACTTGGGGTAACCAACGAAGGGGCGAGAAGCCATCAAGCAAGTTTTCTGGCGCCGTTGCCGGGGACTCCAAGTGCTAAGATAGGGGAGTTGCACACTACCCTTTACCTTTGTTTTTTAGTCTTGTTAGTTTATCTTTCATTTTTTATCTTTTTCTCTTTTATCAAAAACTACAAAAAAATCTGCCACACTTGCTGCTACTATGGGTTCCATTGAAAACACCAAGTTATCTGCACTCCCATTGCCACACCTGCCACTTCAACTACCTCTTATGAAATTAAACCTGCTTTGCTAAACCTTGTTATGAGAGATCAATTCTCTGGTGCTGGAGATGATGCTGCTTTACACTTGAATAATTTTGTTGAATTATGTGATATGCAAAAGTATAAAGAAGTAGAAGGTGATGTTGTTAAGCTCAAGCTCTTTCCTTTCTCTTTAAGGGGAGATGCTAAAATCTGGTTTCAATCTTTTCCTAGAAATAGCATAGATTCTCGGGATAAGTGCAAAGATGCTTTTATAGGGAAGTACTACCCTCCTGCTAAGATTATCCAATTGAGGAGTAATATTATGAATTTTAAGCAATTGGATAATGAACACATTGCCCAAGCTTTGGAACGAATGAAATCTCTTGTTAAGAAATGCCCTACACATGGTTTGACTACTTGGATGGTTATCCAGACTTTTATGCAGGCTTGAACTTTAACTCGCGGAACCTGTTAGATTCGGCCGCGGGAGGAACCTTTATGTCAACTACACTTGGTGCTGCCACGAAGCTTCTCGATGAAATGATGACCAATTATTCCCAATGGCACACCGAACGCACTCCAACAGGTAGGAAGGTAAATTCTGTCGAGGAAATTACCTCCCTCAAAGAAAAAGTTGACTTAATTATGTCTCTACTTACCAAGCAACCCTCTATTGATCCTCATGATGTTCCTTTAAATTCTTTGGTTGCCCAAGAACAAGTAGATGTGAACTTTATTGCTAGAAACAACTTCAACAACAATGCTTATAGGGGAAATTTTTCTAGCAATCCTAGACCGTTTCCATCCAACTATGGGAACAACAACACCTACCCTAGCAACAACTCCTATAATCCTGCTTATACGAAAAGAGACCTACCTAGCTATGATAAATTGGTGGAAATAGAGAACGCTACTAAGAACTATATGCACACCCAGTTTGAACAAAACAAAGCCTTCTCTAAGAAAATAGGTGAGCATACTGCCATTCTGCAAAACATTAGTGAACAGCTTGATAGCCTGAACAGTGAAATTTCTAAACTCCAGGCTAGACTTACCGCCACCGAAACCCATGTTTCGAATATGTCCCACACCCAATCTACTTTGATAAATCAAATGGCAGCCAAACCGGAAGTTATGCCTATGGAAGAGGATAGAATTAAGAGCCTTCCTACACACCACACAGTTTCCACTATCCAAATTGTTGAGGACACTCAAACTATTAGCACCCAATGCACTCCTAGTCCCGTTGGACCTATTAATGGTGATTCTAATACCTCAACCATAGAAAAAGAAACTCCTATGAACATAGAGGGTTTCAAAAATTGAGCGTAGATGACACTACTACCACCTTTCATAGTAGTGATATTGATTTTGATAGTTGTACCCTCTCAGAAGTTATTAGCTTGCTACACAAAATTTCTAGAGACCCCGACACTAGCACACTTAATCTTGCCTTCACGGAGCATATCACAAATGCTCTCATCAAAGCTAGGGAGGAGAAGCTTAGAGTAGAAGCCACCATACCTAGGAAGCTAGATGATGGTTGGGACCCTATGATAGAAATTAAATTTAATAACTTCTCTTGCTATTCTTTATGTGATGTTGGAGCTAGTACCTCCGTTATGCCCAAAAGAATATTTGATATGTTTGAATTGAAGCTTTTTGAGCCTTGTTCTTTTGGTGTTCGTCTTGTTGATTCTTCCGTAAAGAAACCTTTGGGGAAGATCGACGATGTTCTTATCATTGTCAATGACAACTATGTTCCCGTCGATTTTATTGTTATGGATATAGAGTGTGAACCTTTATGTCAGATTATTTTGGGACGTCCTTTTCTTCGCACCGTTGGTGCTGTTATTGACATGAAAGAGGGGAATATTAAATTCCAATTCCCCTTCAAAAATGGGATGGAACACTTCCCTAGAAAGAAAATCAAGTTACCTTTTGAGTCCGTTACACGGGCTAGTTATTCTTTTTCTCTTGATAAAACTTGATTCTTCTTTTTGCATTATGCCTAGCTAATGGCTTTAAAGAAGCGCTTTCGAGAGGCAGCCCGCAACGAATTTAGGTGTTTCTTTTTGCTTTTGTTGTGTCTTGGTGATTGTTACTTCTGTAGCAACATCATTTTATCTTTATTTTTCAGCTTTGTGCCAAGTTATAGCCTCTTACGGCAAGGGAAGTAAAAGTTGTGACATGCTGTCCAGAAAACAGATTCTGTCCTCGTGACCAGAAAAATTCCAGAAAAATACCAGTTCATCTTTTTGAGCTGAAATTTTTACACAGTATGCTCTATAAAATTACGAAACTTCTGTATGTTCTGAGTTTTTTCATTTGAGTTGCATAAGTGCCTCTAAAAAATTCCTTACTATCTGCTGTTCTTTTTTTCACAGATTCTGCCACGTTTTGTCTCTCCTTACTTTTGCAAACCTTAAGCTTGCTTTTTATTTGCAAAAACTTTTTTGCACTCTTGAGAAACAGTAGCTCTTCAAGATTATCTTTATATCCAGTGGGGAAAATTATTTATTAAGGGTACTAACCTCTCGAATCAGCTTATGATTAGTTATGTATGAAGGGAGTTTTCAAGTGTGCGATGGAAGATGATGAAAGAAGATCCAGGAGTGTCAAGCGCTCAAGCTTGGGGATGCCCCCATGCATCCCCAATAAATATTCAAGGAGACTCAAGCGTCTAAGCTTGGGGATGCCCCCGTGCATCCCCTTCTCCATCAACAATCATCAGTTCGTCCTTCGTCTCACTATATTTTTATCACTTCATGCGTTATGTGCTATGCTTGGAGCGTCTCGCTCTTAGGTTTTGTTTTTAGTTTTATTAAGCTTTGCTTGCTTTTCATAACAAGTTAGATCCCTTCTTACTTTGTGTGGAGAGAAAGACGCTCCACTTTCAAAATTTAGAACACATCATAGGATTTTTCCTGCCTATCTTTTTGCTGTTGTGTGTTCTTTATCTTTTCATAGCTACTGCCTTGTTTAGTTTTAGTCTTAGTTTGTCTTTAGCAAGAGCCTTGGCTTTTGTTTAGTTTGTTGCTGGAACTATTTTTAGTTTTCATGTTTATATTTTTAAGAGAGTTAGTTGTTGCACTGAGTTGTGTCTTGTCTTGAAAGTAGGTAATTGAGGTTGCTATTTAATTTTAGTAGTTGCTTGTAATAGTTTTGAGGTATTGATGTGAGTAATGTTTGAAATTTTGGTGTCAAGAGCTCTAGCCTCTTACTGATAGGTGTCGTATTTTGAGCAATCCGTGTGTATTTTCAAAACCTACAAAACTAGTTGAGAACTCTAGCTACTAGATAGATCACTACTCTTCTGAGGGGTCGTATATCAGAGAACACTCACGTACCATGAGTCGAGGATGCGCAAGGATAACCAAACCCCCATACACTCCTCCTCGGGGTACTTGTCTCTTTGTGAACCTCCTCATTAGATTGAGAGTTATCGATAATAAGTGCATGAGTTCTTCGGACTAATGTAAGTATTGAAAGTTGACACTTCCACCTTCCCATATTTTGCTAGCCTCTCCTGTGCCGTGCATTGCTTTCTTCTCACTCCGAGAGTTGGTGTCCACCTTCGCCGGTATATCCAAACCCTTGGCATGATACGCTCTGTCATCATAAGCCTCCTTATATCTTTCCTCAAAACAGCCACCATACCTACCTATCAAGGCATTTCCATAGCCTTTCTGAGTTACATTGCCATGCAACTTCCACCTCTTCATGAATTGATCTTCATGTCATACATGTTCTTGCTACACTGGCAGCGACATACATTGCATACTTCATGATAGTTACATCTTCTTTATGTTTTGAGTACCTTGTAAAGTGTGAAAGATTTCCTTTACCTTCTTGTAAAATAGAGTGTTGCCCTTAAGTGAGGAAAAGATCCCAAAGTGGACACAATAAAAGATCCCAAAGAGGACAAATGAGAGTTAAATAGAAAGAGCCATTGAGGCCACCAAAAAATACAAAAAAATAGAAAAAAAGAGAAAAATAAAAAAAATAGAGAAAGGGGAAACACTACTATCCTTTTGAGAGATCCACACTAGTACTCCCTTTATATCTTTGTACTCCATAGAGATGATCGTTATGCATATAGCTATGTGGGGATCTTCACATTATAGAACTTGGCTTGCATATTCCAAGGATGAGCCTCCTCAAACGAGCTCTAGGTCTTCATGAGCGAGAAAGTTAGATGCACCCCCACTAGTTTCATTGGAGAGCTTCTTAGCTCGTATGTGCATCAGTTGCATGGCAATCCCTACTCCTCACATCATATCTATCAGTTGGCTTATCCTGCCTATGATTGTCCTCATTGATGTGAGCCTTTCTCTTCCTTTTTGTCTTCCTCCTCCACCATATTTCTCTCTTTGCCATCCTAAGTGTCAACTCTCGTGCTTACGCTCATCCATTGCATGAGTGCTCGAAATATAGAAAAGGAGTGGATCAAATTGACTTGTACCTGGCTAGTGGTCTGGGGACGAGTCAAGATAAGATTCCAAAGAAGACCAAGTGTGAAACTTTAGTAGATTGAGTTCTCAACACAAAAATACTTTTTTCTCGTATTCCCTATCCCCCTTCTTGCACGTAAACACCATTTGGAGACATTCAAGTCACGGACAGCGAGAGATCTTGCACCTAATGTTCTTTTGTTACTTGTTTCAATGCTAATATAGACTCTTGCATGTTATGACTTGAATTGAGTCTCTAACCTTGATTGATTTACTTCTCAAAGATCTTTTATGGTTGCTAGCATGTCACCACAGAAATTATGCTGTTATCATTTACCTACTCGAGGACGAGCAGGAATTAAGCTTGGGGATGTTGATACGTCCAAAACGTATCTATAATTTCTTCTTGCTCCATGCATGTTTTGTGTGATATTGCTATGATCTAGATACACTTTCATATACTTTTGATCATATTTGGACTAACCTATTAATTCAGTGCACCCCAGTGCCAGTTCCTGTTTTCTGCTGTTTTTCTATTTCAGTTTTCCCCCATATAAAAAGTGCCAAAAAAATTCGGAAAAATCAGATAAAAAATCAGCGTGGAGGAAGCTTCGCGAAGAGCCCGGGAGGAGCCAGAGGGGAGCCGTGGGGGCCCAGGCGGCCACCCGGCGCGGCCCCACCCCTGGCCGCGCCAGGGGGCGCCTGGGGTCCCTGGTCCACCTCTGGCTTCCCCCCTTCGCCTATTTATTCTCCGTCACGGGAAAACACCAGAAGAGGAACCCTATTCCGCGAACTCGCGTCTGTTCCGCCGCCGCCACGCTTCCGAAGATCGGGAGCACCAAAAGACCTCTTCCCGGCACCCTGCAGGAGGGAGGATTGACCTCCGGGAGTCTCCTCTCCACCATGGATGGTCCCCGGATGTCTCATGAGTACTTTTCCTTGGACCATGGGTCCGTGATCAGTAGCTATGTGATGTTCTCCTCCCCTCTTTGATCTTCATTTTTTAGACCTCGTGAGCTGCCCTACATAATCGAGGCACCTTTGTAATATTTCTGATTTTGCTATGTTGAGTTTGATAGGATCTGATGGATTATGAGATTATGTTCAGATTGTGATAGAGTAATATATTTGGTTTTTATCTCTTATATTCTTGTTCCTAAGTAATTCTTGCATGTTCTCCGTTGTTGTTTATTGCTTTGGCCAAGTAGTAGGTAGTGACTTCAAGAGGGAACGTTGTGCTAGATTGTGGGTTCATGCCCCCCGATGACACGCTTGAGTGACAGAAACATGAGTCTAGGGGATGTGTTGTTGCCACAAGGGGGAAAACAACGGTCCTTGTGACCGCGGTCAAAAGGATTGTTTACTTTACGCAGAGTTCTTTTTAATGCAGTTGTCTGTTGCTTTGGGTATACACTTTGGGTGGGGCTCGCAACTTAACAGCGAGATGTTCTGGATAGATATCTCAAGGTGGATGATTAGTAGTAGATGCAGATGGATTTCGGCCTACTTATCTTGGCGTACTGGCTGTGCTTTTGAACCTCGTCCTTTATTTTGTAGCATAGTTAGCATTGCGGTGCGGTCATAATCCTGTCAATTGCCTTTCTGTAATTTGTTTACCTCCCGTAGCAATTTTATCGTCTTTTGGGAGAGACACATCACTAGCGAACATCACATATCCCGGTCCATATCTTCATTATTGTTTCCACGCTATATTTACCTTACTGCTTTTACTTGCTATCATTATCCCTTGCATTTTATCCTTGTGAACAACAAGACCGGAGAGATTGACAACCTCTCTGAACTTCGTTGGGAACAAAGTTATATGTGTCTGTGTGCAGGTCCGCGTCAGTTGCGCCGCTGACACCTACTTATCATCTCTGGAGTCCTGCTAGAGACAAACCTTGGTATCTTCACCGAGGGAAAACTACTGCTGCACTACATCTCAACCTTCCACTTGGGGTAACCAACGAGCACCCTACCGCAGGACGTCGCAGAAGCCAGACGCGTCAGTCGGCGATCCTAAGCTTTCACAGTAATCAACGGGAAACTCTACAAGCGCAGCATTTCCCAGGTCCTACAAAAATGCATCGACGAAGAAGACGGCAAAGCCCTACTGCTCGAATTCCACGAGGGCACCTGCGGGCACCACGCGAGAAGTCAAGTGCTTGTGTCCAAAGCGTTCCGAGCAGGGTTTTATTGGCCCACCGTGATGAAAAACGCAGAAGACATCGTGCGGCGTTGCATTTCCTGTCAAAAATTCGCCAGCAGGCCACACGCTCCAGCCTCAGAACTCAAGACCATACCACTATCATGGTCGTTCGCCACCTGGGGACTCGACATGGTAGGCCCACCCAAGAAGCCATCAAAAGGAGGAAGAACACACCTACTGGTAACAGTCGACAAGTTCACCAAGTGGATCGAAGAAGTGCCCATTACCAGTTCCACAGCCCTCACGGCAGTGAACTTTATCAAATCAATCATCTTCAGGTTCGGGGTGCCACACAATATCATCACGGACATCGGCACGAACTTCACAGCCGCAGAATTTCAGAACTTCTGCGAAGAACTGGGCATCAAAATCAACTATGCATCAGTCGCGCACCCGCAGTCTAACGGCCAGGTGGAAAAACCAAATGGCCTAATATGCGGAGGAATCAAAAAGCGGCCTCTTGCACCACTCGAGCAGGCCGCGGGAAACTGGGTAGAAGAACTCCCTGCAGTACTATGGAGCCTGTGCACCACCCCAAATACCGCAACCCAGTACACACCTTTCTTTATGGTGTACGGGTCGGGGGCAGTGCTACCACATGAACTCAAATTCGGGGCACCCAGGATCTCGGGGTACGAAGAAGAGGAAGCAGAAGAAGCACTGCAAGACGACAAGGACACAGCAGAAGAATCAAGGGACACAGCCCTAGCAAGGTCAGAGGGGTACCATGACAAGTTGCGCACTTACCAAAGCAGCCGCCTGCGCACCAGAACCTTCAACAAAGGAGACCTTGTCCTACGGCTCATATAAGAGAAAGTCCACAAGCTTGCCCCCCAATGGGAAGGACCGTTCATAATATCGGAAGTCATAGGAGGAGGCGCCTATAGACTGAAGAACCCGAAGACTAACGAGGACGTGGGAAATTCATGGAACGTGGCGAACCTACACCTGTTCTACCCATAGTATCCACCAATCAGGCTCAACTGGCAGCTAATGTAACCATTCGACGCAATAAAATGATGCTGCCCAAATACTACAACCTCAAAGCACTCGGGGGCTCGAGTACAAAACTCCCCCCGAGAGACGCTATCGTCGCTCACGCGATCTATACCCAAAGCACTCGGGGGCTGGAGTACAAAACTCCCCCCGAGATACGCTATCGTCGCTCACGCGATCTATACCCAAAGCACTCGGGGGCTCGAGTATAAAACTACACCCGAGAGACGCTATCGTCGCTCACTTGATCTATACCCAAAGCACTCGGGGGATCGAGTACAAAACTCCCCCCGAGAGACGCTGTCATCGCTCACGCGATCTATACCCAAAGCACTCGGGGGCTCGAGTACAAACTCCCCCGACAAACGCTATCGTCGCTCACGCGATCCATACCCAAAGCACTCGGGGGCTCAAGTACAAACTCCCCCAAGAGACGCTATCATCGCTCACGCAATCCGTACTTAAAGCACTAGAGGCACCAGTACAAAACTCCCCCCGAGAGACGCTATCGTCGCTCACGCGATCTTTACCTAAAAAAGCCCGGGGGCTCGAGCACATCCGCCTCGGAGGAAAACTACCATCTCCCGCGCGGCTCGTAACTTACAAATAAAGGTCCAAGTAAAAACCGCTGACAGGCGCCAGCCGCTGAAAACCATTCGTAATCAAAGGGAAGACACGGCTACAAACAAATAGAACACCAAGCACTCTGGAGAAATATGGATGGAGCACAAGACACAGACAATCCTTTTAGTCCTCAACTGATCGCCAACGATCACCTAAAGACTCGGGGGATAATCCCATCGGGAGCGCTGTCGCGCACCCGATAAAAGACGGCAGCTAACATAAGAACGATGAAGGAAAAAAATCTCAGCCTACGTCCGACTCTACAACTCAAACGTAGCCTCGGGGCTACTCCCATCGGGAGAGCTGTCGCGCACCCGATAGAACCCACAGTGCAAAGATTCGATGCACTCGAAGACAGCACTCGGTTGCAAAGGACCCGAAGACACATTCCGTTACAAAGACTCAAGCACTATTCGCATTACAAGGACCCGAAGATCATTCTCAGTACAAAAATTCGAAGTACATTGGATAGAAGGCAGCTCTGATTACTCGAAGACAATCCTCATTACATGGAGAACCAACCTAGTTACAAAAGACACAAGCAGCCAATAAGTCTACAGCATCAATCACCCAAGGAATTATGACTTCGACATGTGTGCCCATGTTGGGATAATTGGCATTAAGACAACGAGCATCATCACAGGCAAAGGAGGAATCGAAGCAGCCAGTTCATGATGTCATTGACATAAAAAAAGGTGAAGCTCAACTTATTTGCAGAGCACCGAGGACGATGCTCCACAGCTTCTTCTCCTACTCCACCAGCTTCTTCTCCAGCTCCACCCGAGCTTCCGGCGAAGATGACACCGCTGCCTCCAGTCCTACAAGGTCGCCTGGCGCGCCCGCTTGATCGGCGGCTTGACGTCGGGGTCCTCTTGAGAGCCGGAGGAGGAAGCAGTTGAAGACGACTCAGCATCAGCACCCGAAGAGTTGTCGGAGGAGGAAGCAGTTGAAGACGCAGGCGAAGGACTCCTCGGCCTGTCAGAACCATCGCTGCTTGTCTCCGTCAAGTACGGATCCATGCGGTTGCCGCTCGGGTCAAAGGCGCGGATGATAAGAGTGTCTCCGCCATCAAAACGGCAACAAAGAGTGTCACCATCACGCAAGTTCAAGCGTCGAGAAAACGACTTCCACCCAAAGCCAAGAAAAATCAAGCGGGAACTATCGATCTCCAACTTAACATAAGAAGGAGATCGAGCGCACCCCTGAAGACGAAGCAGCAAGCCATCAATACTGGGCTCAGAAACAAGGGCAGAAAATGCAGAAGGAAGCAGAATGCGAGCGGCGTTCCGGCCACGGACGAGCAGGAGGAAATCATAACGCCAAAAACCCTCCTCCGAGGAAGAGGAGGAAGGCGTCGATGGTGCACCATGACGGCCGCCGCGAGAGGAACACGGCCGCGGCCGGTCATACCCGCACCTCGCTTGGGTCCCATAAGAGGAGGAAGAGAAAGAGGAGCAAGATGAGTAGAGGTCGAACACTGCTGCTAGACGAAGAAGAAGGGTCTATTTATAGCACAAACCCAAGAGCACAAAGAAGCCCAGACGACGGCAGCAATTAATTCAAAGGCCAAGCATGCCGGGCGATTCGAATTCCACGACAAAGATGCCTTCACACGGGCGGCACTATGCGCTGGACGCGTCAAATCTCGCGCGTTTTCAATGCGCGCACCGATAACTCAAAAGGCAGCCGCAGCACGCCACCAATAGCCATCATTATGACCGGTCATGAAGACATGACGGTTCGCAGACAGAGCATCTTTGACGGTCCTCCAGCAAAGAGACCGTTATCCTTACCAAGAAGAGGTAAATTAAAAGGGCAGCGCAAAAAATACAGCCTGCAAGCACCATTTTTACCAACTCAAATACATTTTTCAAATACATTTAACTCCCATCGGGAGCATATCCACTAGAGTGTCGGGTGCTCCCTCACCTAAAGAGTAAGTATGTGCTCGAGTGGTCACTTGCACTCACAGTGTCCTGACTGCTCCCTCACTCGAAAAAGAAAATGTGCTCGGGTACTTTATCACCCGAAAGGAAAAGAAAAGACGTGCTCGAGTGATTACTCGCACCCATGAGAGTTTCGGGTGCTCCCTCTCCTAAAAGAAAAGACGTGCTCGAGTGATTACTCGCAAACATGAAGAGTTTCGGGTGCTCCCTCACCACGGGAGAAGATAATCAGACCTGCACTCACCAGATCGAGCGCTCCCAGAGTATCGGGTGCTCCCTCACCCCGAGAGCGAAGGCGATACTTGAGTGATTACTCACAAAACTCTAAGTACCCGAACACTCGAAGACCTCCCGAAGCAAGTACTCCTCTACATTACTCCTCGCCCGAGCGCTCGACCAAGCTCCGCGAGGGACTGCTCAAACATCTCACTTGATTGTTCATTCCAAGTGGGTGCATCATCAACTAGGCTCCGCGCCTCAATAAAGTACATATTCCTGGAACACGATACACTGTGCCCAGATGCCACGCAAGCTTAGCGTGTAGGTAAGACCCCACTGCGCAGATCGGTCGGGCTGGGACTTGCCGCAGAGCGATTTCACTCCCAATCTTTTCCATGCACTTGCATGATAGAAAAAGCCGGGCGGACGCGCCTAGGCTACGAACTTTACTGGCAGAAATTGATCACTGTAAGCCCTGCAGCGGCATGAATTTTGCTCGAAACCAGTGTTCCAAGCTCATGTCGAGGGACGTGGGTTTGATTGAGCTAATGCGGTTTTTTCCACTAGTGCAATTCACCAAGGCTCGACCAGTCGACTCCTTGAGCTCTTTCAGCTTAGCATCCCTCGAAACAGGTTTTGTCATGGCCCTAGACTACCAGCGACCCGCGGTTGAACCGTGCATACATAAAAACGACGCAAGTAAGGACTCGAGTCCCTGCGCGACTCTTCGAGCCCCTGAGGCACTCGGGGGCTACTGACGAGGGGGTGACCCCACGACTCCTATGGATGAGCCTACCCGGTGTACCCGAAGACAGAAGGCCGAAAGAGATGTCGCCTGGGCCCAGCCTTGGCCCACTATTGGCACCAACGTAGGAGTCCGTGACTCATAAGGAAGGTGCAAAATTGCCATATGGTACAAGATCAGGGTTAGGAAACTTCATCTATAATCCAGGACAGACTCCCCGAAACCTAGCCTAGCATATAAAGGCTAGGAGGGGAGACGTCGAGATCATCCTATACACAATCTGTAACCCTAGCCTTGTGCGCACTAGCCTTGGCTTCCCTGTAATCGCCATCTCCAATCAATAACATCGAGCAGGAACGTATCCTCCTGTTAGTTGACGAGCTATCGTCCAAACTGTGCCTCTCATGACTAACCTAGAGTCCCTGACCACGGGATTTGCCGGGGTACATCCCCGTCAGTGACAGAAACATGATTCTAGGGGATGTGATGTTGCCACAAGGGGGAAAACAACGGTGCTTGTAATTGCGGGTGCAAGGATTGTTTACTTTACGCAAAGTTCTTTAATGTAGTTGTCTGTCGCTTTGAGTTTACACTTTGGGTGGGATTCGCAACTTAATACCAGCGAGATGTTCTGGATAGATATCTCAAGGTGGATGATTAGTAGGTAGATGCAGATGGATTTCGGTCTACTTGATTTCGCGTACCTCCCAAGCTTTTGATCTCTTCCTTTCTTTATAGCATAATTAGCATTGGTTTGCGCACATAATCATGTCAATTGCCCAGCTGTAATTTGTTTACCTCGCATGGCTATTTTATCGTCTTTTGGGAGAGAGACATCACTAGTGAACATCATAGGACCCCGGTCCATATTTCTAATATTGTTTACACCTTAAATTTACTTTCGGTATTTACTTTTCCGTAGCTATCACTATCATTATTATCCCGTGCGTTTTATCCTTTGTAAACAACAAGGCCGGAGGAATTGACAACTCCTCTGTACTCATTGGGAGCAAAGTTATCTGGTTTGTCTGAAGGTCCAGGTGAAGTTAGCAACCTAGGTTGTAAACGGCGCCACTGTTCACTTCACCACCTACTTGTCGATCTTGGAGTCCTACGGGAGAAAATCTAAATCTTAGCATCTTCGGTAAGGGAAATTTGCCGCTATGCTACATCTCACCATCCACTTGGGGTAACCAACGAGGGACGAGAAGCTATCTCGTGTATCAAATAGTAAGTTGTATTAGATAACAATTAACAATGCCTCCGAGTTCCCTTCCTCGACTTCCCTGCGGGGAAGAAGACCCGGAACCATATAGTTTAATAGTAGTAGTTTGTAGTGGTAAGATCCAGCTTCGGCATAAAGCGTCCTGTTACCGTGGACACGGCTATGCTAATAGATTAAACTCCCTGCAGGGGTGCACTACTGTTAAGGTTGCACGTTCGGCTCTCCAGGGTGGCGTACACCTTGTTAGGGAATGCCCCGCCGAGGCTATTCGACACGCCGCAACCCATCCTAGGCTCAGCAGAGAGGCCATCCGCCGGACTAAATCCTATGTGCTCAGGGGTCTAGGACCCTCACCCTTCACGCTCCTGCACGGTGTGAGGCTAGCCAGTGAAGAAAAAGAAAATACCACAGCTCGAGCAAAGAAGACACACCCTTCCCGGCAATCAGACCGCAGTATTGCTGACGTCTGAACAGCTTTCGAATGAACTACGACGCAGGGGATCCCATAACTCCTTATCCCACGTGAAGGTAGTGCGTACAGGCCTTTGCGGCGTCTCAAGTCATCCAACGAACCATTATTCATTTTATTATCTCGGGAAAAACTGTTATCGTTGCCCGACTAATTCACACAACAGACAACGAACAGCAGCCAGGACCACCAGTACATCAGTGCCTTCCCTGTCGTCCCGTAAAAGCGCGCGGCTACCAACAAGGTGAACCGTCTCCTCACCTTGTCTCGCGTGTGCTGCGGGAGGAGCTCGACTTCCGTGGTTTGGTATCTCACGGCCAACGAGAAAGGACCAGGCCCACGATGGTATCCGTCTATCCTGTCGTCCCAATACAATAGCACTCGCGGGCACCATTGGGTCACCCGACTACTTACCTTTAAGGACACCAGTTGATTCGAGTGCCTACCATGAAGTGAAACCAGGAGGAATCACCCTCTATGGTACACTTGAAGAGGTTTGACCGAGACATCAGCGGAATGAACTAAAGAGGAATATCTTCGTATCACCCCGGTGATGCTACGCTACCGAGCCGGCGACGAGAGTGAAATATGAGTCCATCTACTCGTAAGTCAAATTTGAAGCGACCCGGAGAGTCTCGCCGTTGTAGGTCCCCTTGGGCGTCTGCTCTGTACCGTACCTGTTGCAGCAATTTAAATCATTTGTGTTCCGCGTTCACTCCCCAGAGCAATCATGGACCGCTATCTAATCCTAGTTGACTAACAATGTGTAGGGTTCACTGCTGAACATAATATATATATTTAATAGGCAGCATAGGATAAAGGAAGGTACATAAAGGGGCGAGAATGAAAAGCTATGCAATTGAATAGGTAAGCAACGTAGCAGCGGCAACAATGCCTAGTGCAAGAAATGTACGGAAAAGAGAGGCGATATCTGGGGAAGGAAAATGGCTCTGCTTGTCTGGAAGCTCGATCGTAGGGGTACGGTCGTCGACGAAGTAGTCGTACTCGACAACGGTGTCGTCGGCGGCAGTGTCGATGTCTATCAGATAATAAGGGGGGTGAAAGAAACAATAAATACACAGCAATAATAGAAATACAAATTCAAAACAAGTCAAACACATTGTTGGCGGTGTTCTAACGCGGTGTTAAGTACTTTTAGGCGGAGCGGGAATTTATCTAGGGATGACTCATCAGTACCGGTTGATTACCGGACAGATGATCCGGAGGGGGAAGGTTCCCTGTCTGCAGTGTTAGAGACATCTGACAGACATTTGGATAGTGTATCTGTGCTTGTTGATCCATTCTGAACAACTTTCATGTTCAGAAAAATTTCATCCGGAAAGTTTTACCGGCTCCGGTCGTCTGACTGACAGATGAACCAGAGGGGAAATGTTCCACGTTCGGTAGGTGAGATGGGTGCGATGGGTATACGGGTAGCGTATTCGGAATCGTGATATTTTTCTAATCAACTTTGATATGTAAAATATATTCATCGGAGCTACGGTTTAAAAGATATTGAATTTCAAAGTTTTATTCAATTTAAAAGAATTTTAGAATTTGTTTACTAATAAACCATTATTATCCACAACAGTTAATTTGACTAGTCAAAATGACAACTAGGACCCACATGTCATAGGCTGGGCCTTTGACTGGTCAACTGACCAGTGGCTCCCATGGGTCATAGACACATATAATAAAATCCATTTTATTTAATTGATAAAGGGAGTGGGGCCTAGCAATAAGTGACATATGTTTTAATTAGAAATTATTTTAATCAACTAAAGGCATATGGCCCACATTTAAGTGTCTCTGGGGTTTTCTCTGCTTAAGTTAAGCTGCAGATTGATTAAAGGGCATGGCCCACATGTCATTGGCCTACTCAGTTTAACCATCTTATTAGCTTAGCTTAAATTGGGTCCGGGCCCAGGGGTCAGTGGGGGGTTAGGCGGGGTTAGCCCACTGCCGTGCTTCCTGGGCACGCCGGCGATAGGCCGTGGCACCGGGCACAGCCAGCAGGCGGCGAGCGCGCGCACGGGGCTTGGCCGAGCGCGAGCCTTGGCGCGGCCCAACCATGGAGCACGGCGGCGTCCCGAATACGTGCATGGCGGCCACGGCAAACGAATAGAAGGAAGGGGCAAAACTAGAGTAGGGGATCACAATGGCGACCAAGAGCAACTCGGGGAGGCCGGCGAGCTCGTGATGGAGTGGGTCGACAGCGAGGAGACTCCTGGTGCAGAGAATAGGGGGTGGCTTGATGCCGAGCGTGCAACCGTGCTGGCTCGATCTTGTACTCGCAAGCGACGTAGATGACGATGGAGGAGCTAGCGAACACGTCAGGATGGCGTGGGGACGACGATGGCCACGACCATGGTGATGGCGCGGCGACGGCGAGTCCATGACCAGCGACGTCGGCTCGGTCGTCTTTCATGGCGACCGTGGTGAACAGGAAGAAGAGGGGAGGGGAGTGGAGTGGGCCGGGTGGGGATTTGCACTGGGGCACGAGATATAAATTTTTCTATTTAGGTTCCCTTTTCCCTTTTTCTCTTCTGTTTCTAGTTTACTTAGCCTTCAAATGATTTTTTTATAATAGGTTACCAACTCTAATATTATTGTTACACAATATAAAGATGCCACAAAAAGTTTGGGCACACTATAAATTCTTCTACATATGGTTATTTATTTTAAAGCATTAAACGGTGCTTATTAGCCACTGTTTTAATTTCTTTTATTTAATTAACATTTTAGCAAATGTTCATTTCAACTTTTGTGACGACCTACTGATTATTAGGTATTTTATAAATACTTTTCCATAAATTTTGATGCAACTTTATATATCACTTTTATTTAATTTCCCTGGGGCAATTTAATAATTCTTAAAATATTGTTTTCATTTTTATAATTGTCTTGGAGTTACTTACAATATGAAGAAGAAGTTTTTTAATCGATTTGAAAAGTTCTATATTTAGTGGCATTTACAAATTTTAAATTGGAGTTGAATTATCTCCTAATGCAAAGATTTAAATGAGGGTGATCATGATGACAAGGCATTTAACAAGGGGATCACTGTTGAATTACTGTGGCCTGATTACCGGGGTGTTACATCTCACCATTGAATTCAACATAAACTTTACCTTTCTTGCAATCTATTATAGCTGCACAAGTTCTAAGGAAAGGTCTACCAAATATAATAGGGAAAAAACTATCTTGAACTGAACCAAGTACTAGAAAGTCGGTAGGATACTTTACCTTTCCACATAGAACTTCAACATCTCTCACAATCCCGACTAGAGAGATAGTTTCTTTGTTTTCTAGATAAATAGTAACATCAATCTCTTCAATTTCACAAGGTCAAATCTCACCCATGATCTCCTGATAGAGTGAATAAGGAATAGCGCTAGCACTCGATCCCAAATCACATAGCCCATAGTAATTATGATCTCCTATTTTAAGAGATACAACTGGTGTACCTGAAATTGGGCCTTTATTCTTGGTTGTAACAATGTTAGTAGAAACTGCACAAAAATTTATATAGGAATCTAAAACATCATCACTAACAAGATCTTTAACCAATGCAACTTGAGGCTTGACCTTGATCAGGTCCTCAGGCTCATCAGTTTTCCTTTCACTTTTATTTATTATACCTGTAACAAAAGAGTGCTCCTTTATCCTTTTGGGAAAAGGAGTCTGCTCATATATAACTGCGGGTAAGATAGGGTCAGCAACATTAATAGCAACATGTAATTCTTTAAAGGGTTTATGATGCTGTTTTTTTTTCTTAGAAGAATCAACATGAGAGGCAAAGTCCTTACAAAAATCAATCATTAGCTGAGAATCAAGACCAATCTTAGAGAAAAAAGTATTAAAGTAATCAGTTTTCACATAGCTCTCAATATAATAATGCTCATAATTTATAATAGGTTCAATACCTTTCTCAATTTCCCAGTCTTCAGTGTTCTTCTGAATCCTCTCAATGAGATCCCATCTCTCTTCAATGCTTCTCGTTGGAAATACACCACTAGAGGAGGCATCCAGCATCTCCTTACCTTGACGAGAAAGCCAAGCATAAAAATTTGTAAGTATAATTTCCTTGGGGAGCTCATGAATAGGACATTTGAGCACTAGTGATTTCAATCTCCCACAAGCTTGAGCGATGCTTTCTCTGTCACGAGACCAAAAGTTATAGATATAGTTCCTGTCTCGATGAATTTCATGAAGAGGATAAAACTTTGTATAAAAGAGAGACATAAGCTCTTGCCAATTAAGCAAATGTGAGTTATCGAGAAGCTTATACCAATATGAAGCTTTATATGTAAGTGATACGGAGATTAATTTCCTCATGACAAACTCCATTGATACACCTGCAAGCTTAAATAATGAACATAGTTGTGACAAATATAGCAAGTGTTCACCTCGATGGCTATCTCCTGCATAATGGTAGCCAAGACATAATCGATAATACCAGTGGGTATTTTATAGGGAACAATTTCACTAGGGGTGGGAGAAACCACCACATTAGTGATGCGCTTCCCCACAAGCAACAAACCAAGAGTAGAGTTATCCATAAGGACAAACAGTAGCAACAGCAAAATAAAAACAGAAATATAAAAGTTTCCTTACCAGCTTCACTTACCAATAACACTACACTCCTCGACAACGGCGCCAGAAAAAAGTTCTTTATGACCCACAAGTCTAGGAGATCTATTGTAGTGTTTTCGATAAGTAAGAGTGTCAAACCCAACGATGAGAAGAAGGTATTGACAAGTGACTTTGGACAAGGAATAACTGCAAGCACTGAAAGGTAACTTTTTAGGGGTTTTTCGGTATAAGCAACAAGAAGGTAAAAATAGGTAGAGTAAAGGGTGTTGAGGTGCAGCAAGTGGCCCAATCCTTTTGAGCACAGTATAAGCCTAGCAACTGAACTTATAAATACCAAAGCGTTCTTGAGGACATACGGGAGAGGTACTCATGTGCTTTCGCCATATTCCATATCGGTACTATCTTTTGTGTTGATAAGTGTTGAGTGGGTGGATCTATGCTAGTACACCTTCTAGAATAAGACAAGTGCACTCTTATAATTAAAGACCTTGCAAGCATCCGCAAATAGAAGATAGAAATTAAGGCAAAAGCCTAACCACATCAATAATATCGAGGATCCATTATTCCCTTGTGCAAAAGTGTGTGAATTGGGGTTCAGGTTTCTGTCACTCTGGCAACCCAGCATAAGCATTCTTAATACACAATTTATTCCCCTAGGTCCATAACAAGACGAAGTGTTATGTGTTCGACTCACATAACACCACTAGAAAAATAACAAAACAACTTAAATATCAAACAACACATATTACTTCAACATCGTATGACTACTAACAGCAAGACTTCTCCCATGTCCCAAAGAACTAAAGTAACTACTCACAAGACATAAAAGAGATCATGATCAGTGGTGATAAATATATAATAAAAAAAATCTGGACATAACATTAGTTCTCCAAAAAAACTCAATAGAATTCACCACAAAGAGGTAATCAACACCGGTAGAGTAGAGAGGATGGATAGTACGGGTTACAACACAATTTCCAATGGTGAGATGAGACAGGATAAAGATGGAGATGGTGATGTTGATGAGGATGATGTTGATGATGATCTTGATGATGCCCGTGGCGATGGTGATGACGATGGAGATGATCTCCCCTTCCGGGAGGTGTTCTCCCCGGCGGAATCTTCCCGCCGGAGATGTCTTTTCTTCTCTGTAGGTTTTTGCCACGGAGCGGCGGCGGAACTCCGTAAACTCTCCTATTTTTAGGGTTTTCAGGTGACGAGGGGTATATAGGCCAGAGGGGGACACTGGGGTGGCCCTAGGAGTGCAGGCGGCCTCCCGGCGCGCCCCTGGTGGGGCCCGCGCCAGGGGGGGCGCCTGGGAACCTAGTGTCCCCCTTTGGCTTCGAATTTTCATGCCTTCGTCAATCTTCCGAAAAATGACCTCCGTCGATTTTCAACTCATTTGGAGGTATTCTGATTCAGCAACTTATGTCCACTTTTCTCCGCTGAATCTTGCGTCTGCTATTACGGCACTAGAATGTTGCAAACTGTGTAAAACAAGCCAAAACAACATAAGAACAAAATCAAAATCTGAAATATATCAATGAATAGGGGTGAATTATGATATAAAATAGTGATGCATTTTGGACGTATCATCGGGTAACCACGGATTACATGGATGATGCAGCTGTGATATCCATACTATCCTTACATACCAACACTAGTCTTTTCTGCATACTTTATCCTCACTCGTGCGCACCTGGGATTAACTTCCAAGTCGGTTACCCATCCTAAGACTAATCCAAACCTAACACACTTAACCTGGTTGTTCTTTCGTGATGGGCTCCTGGAATAGAAGATCCACCTTGTTGATATGAGTAGTCTATCATTTCTATTGAGATCTTGGGCTGTTACATATACCTCCCCTCAAAAGAAACCGACGTCCCCGTCGGCCCAGTAGGAATGTTCCCCTTTGGCACATGTCTTTGCATGCCAGTGCAGGCATCCCACATGTAACCCATGTAAGCCTCACTGACCCGCACACCGTATAACCGTCAGGGTCAGTTATGATTTTCCTAACATAAGTCATGTAAATATGTATGGAAGGCTATATAAGTAAGATTTTCAAACTAATTTATGGACATTTGATTAAATTTTCAATTACTCTTCCTTTAAATGGACATGTGGAAACTTACATAGATAAATAAAGTATAAATGAAGCTAAAAAATATTAACTTTGCACATCTGTCATTTTCATGGTCTATGCTCACTCAAGAAAAGAAAATTGAGGTTTTAAACGATATGAAAGGCACATATCGATCAAAACGTAAGGGGTCAACTATCGAAACCACGAAACTTAGCAAACAAGGTTCAATTTGTGAAGAGAATATGTGGTAACATATTTCAAACCATCTCAAATTTTTACCAGTGCATTATGAGGTCATATCATGGAAGCATGCCAAGTTTCAAGTCTTTTATCCTTATTTCTCATTTTCAAATTCTAGAAACACTAAAGTCCATATATCCTTTGAGCTAATCAGGGTTTGGTTATCACATGTTCTTTTGGATGCATATTCCCCTACTGATTTTTCTTACATAAGTCATTTAAATGTGTGGAAGGCTATAAGTAAGATTTCAAACTAATTTATGGACATTTAGTTCAAATTTCGAATTACTCTTGATATAATTTAATGTACATGGAATAAAAAATTATGAATAGTGCAAATTAACCCAATTTTTTTCAAATTTACACATCTACGATTTCCTGATCCACGCTCACCCTAGAAATATGTATTTTTTCATCCAAGGCGGAAGGACTATCTGTTAGCCAGTTTCTAAAACATCACAAATCTTACAAAATCTCACAGGGGTGATATAATTAATTGTGTGCTTTGTGTACCAAATTTTGCGCGACAGTGCAGTAGGAATGGAATTTGAAATTTTAGATACCAACAAAAACCCCCATTTCCCCTCCATTTTCCTAAGTGAGCAAAACACCCCCTCCCAACCTTATTCTATCTGCCTCCCTTCACCTCCGATGCATCCAATCCTCGTCGGCGACCCTCGTTCTTTAATCCGCTTGAACCATATACTTTGCCGCTGTCGGAGCCACCGCCGATACAGCTGAACCAGCTGCAAAAGTTTGCCAACTAGAGGCAACTCGATGCCCTCTACCGAGGACCACTGCGCCCTTGTCGTCCGCCAGATCCTCTACGTGCACCAACTCCACGGGGCAAACTTCCGTTGGTTATATCCTTTAAGTGACCATTACATGCAATCTGATGCTCAACAGACTAACACTACAACATGTTTGTGTCTGTTCTAAAGGTGGATTTGGAGGGTGGCTTCAGCAAGGAGACGACGACCCACTAGAACTGCAGGACGAACGCGTAGGACCTGACCCACGGGATTGTGCACACTAGCTCGATATGTTCCTCTTTTTAATCTAGGACTCCACCGCCAAGAACTTAAATATGGATAATAGAACTAAATACTATATCTAGATCCTTACAATTCCGTCCACTACTACTGATAACATTCTTTCTCAAAATAGTATTTTTTAGTAAAAGAAACCACAAAGTAATCAAGAAAGAACATAAGTATTTTTTATCATCAGGGAACGCAGAAAGGCTCCCTAGTTCCATGCATCATTAAACCAGAGCAACAACATTCATAGAACCGAGTAGCATAACGGAGTCTTAGACAAAACATAAACATACATATAAACTAGCCTAGTTAAGGGGTTCGTGCTGACCTGGCGTCGATCTTCATGTTGATGTCTGTCTTCTCCTAAACCAGAGCATCTTTGCACAAGAGCAAAGCATCCTTGCACGCGAGGTTGAGATCCACCTGCAGGCTGCCATTCTTCTTCATGAGGTCAAGGTTGATGGCCATAAGCTTCTTTGTATCATCATTCAACTTCCGAAATCATGCAAGCCACTCTTCCCAACGCTTAAGTTGCTCCTCCCGGGCTGCAATTGTTTTGTCCATAAATTTGTTGCACTCCTCCGTGCCATACTCAAGATATCGCGAAAGCTTGTTTATGATTTGCTCCATCTTCTCGATCACTTCCCTTATTTTTCCTCCAACTCCGACTCAACCCTATACATTGATGGGCCAAAATGATGTTAAAATAAAGAACAAGCAGAAGGAAAATAGAGTAATGGAATTGCACACACCTCTTCCGCTTAATTGGTGACGCCATGCGTTCCTTGTTGGGGTAGGAGGAGCACCAACAAACTAAAGGTTGAGGTCTTGATGGGAGGCGGTAAGTTAGAGAAGATGATGATGTGGAAGAGGCGATGAAGTGGTCTGGTCCTCCCCGATTTATACAGGATAGGAGGAGCAAAGGAGGCACACGTATCCATTACCCTGGGTATAACTAACCCACTATGCCGCAACTGCATGCTTAGTGGAATTAGTGAGGCCGCACAGAAGATGAGGAGAGAGGAAGGAGAAGCTTACAATTGGGATCGTTGTGCAGCACCGGTAGTTAGCGCTTAGCGTTGGGTAGTAATCTCTATTTACTTTACAATAATTATTTTCATCTCCTTAACCGTCTAGATAAGGGTCTTTCATCTAATTATCTAAATTTTATGTACTTGCGGGCTAAGGATGGAACAACATGTTATTTGCCAGCGAGGTTTGCTTCTTTCTTTATATATTTCCCGTTGTTACCACGATGGAGATGATGGCCTATTATTTCTTTGTACTCTAGTACATCTTTTCAGGAAAACTCCGAGTGGCCTATGTTTTGCCGGAATATTGACTCATTTCTGTTCCGGAAAATTCACACTCCATATATGTCCAATTTTTAGCAAAGGCACCGGGGATTTGCCGGATATATTTTCTTAGAATGCCTATGATTAAAACATTATGACCTTATGTGACACCAGGGTGGTCCAGTGAGCCTTGTGATATGCACAAATACGAATCTTGTGCATTTTACTTTGCTCGCTGACATCATCTCTCTAGTTGCTAGCATGTGTCCAACTTAAGTATGATGCAAAACTTCAAATTACTTTTCATGATTAATTTTGTCTTTTTTAAGAATACCGAAGATTAAAACATTATGACACTATGTGACTGTAGGGATTGTGTAGTGAGCCTTGTGATATGCACAAATACGAATATTATGCAACCTACTTGGCTCACTTACACCATCCATGTGTTTGCTTTTGTGTGTCCAGTCTAAGTATCAGGCACAAATAGGAAGAGAAGGGAAAGAAGAATGCTGATGATTAAAAGGGTTGTGGCACTATGTGACAGCAGGGATGGTCGAGTGAGCATTGTGATATGCACAAATAGGAACTTGTGCATACTACTTCACTCACTTGCGCCATCCGTATGGTTGCTTGTGTGTGTCCAATCTAAGTATGAGGCACAAATCTAATTAATTTTCATGATTAATTCTGTCTTTTCTTAGAAGTTGATGATGCTTGGATCATGGCATCATGTGACGCCCCTGATTTACGATCATGTACTAAACATACACGCAAGGCACATCATCGAGATCAGGGTGTCATGGTAAGAATATCACAGCACAACACTAGACACAAGTATGATAAATCTTTAAGTTACAAGCCAGGGATCACGAGGATCCGAATACATAAGTCATACAAGCCTTAATATCTGAGTACAGACATAGTTCGTCAAGTTTTTCTTAAGAAGGCTAGCACAAACGATACAGATCGAAAAGGCGAGGCCTCAAGCCTGGGAACCTCCAAACTACTCCTGGTCGAGGGGGAACTCCACGTCGTAGAAGGCACTGATACGTCCCAAACGTATCTATAATTTCTGCTTGTTCCATGCTCATGTGGGTGACATTGCTATGTGTTTAGCTACACTTTCATACCTTTCTACACATATTTGGACTAACCTTCTAACTAGTGCACCCAGTGCCAGTCTCTGTCTGCTGATGTCTGTGAATTGCAGGTTTATACCCATATTTGCGATGCCCAAAAAATTCCAAGAAAAATATATAAAACAATTAGCGTTCCAGAAGACTCTAGAAGACCGAAGGGGAGCCGGAGGTGTCCACCTCCTCCCAGGCGGCTAGAGGGTGTGGCCCCACCCCTGGCCGCACCAGGAGGCCGCCTAGAGGGGTGGGCCCTCCCCTCTGGCCCTCCTTCCGCCTATATTTACTCCTCGGTACATAAACCCTAAAAAAAGACCCCGCATCGCAAAATTCGCCACTGTTCTGCCGCCGCCGCGATCCCGAGAATGGGATCGCCAGAAGTCCTCGTCCCGGCACCCTGTCGGAGGGAGGAATGATCTCCGGAAGCTTCTCCACCTCCATGAGCGCTTCACGGATGTGCTGTGAGTAGTCTCCCTTGGACCATGGGTCCATGACCAGTAGCTATGTGATGTCTTTTCTCCAATCTTGTGCTTCAATTCTTAGCCATTGCGAGCTTCCCTACATGATCAAGGCACCTATGTAATCTTTCTTCTATTGCTATGTTGTGTTTGCTGGGATCCGATGGATTATGAGATTATGTTTAGATCGTGATGAGTTATATATTTGGTTCTCCTTTTATATTTTGTTCTTGAGTAATTCTTGCATTTTCTCTGTTGCTTTTTATTTCTTTGGCCAATTAGTAGATTGTAACTCCAAGAGGGAGCATTATGCTTGATTGTGGGTTCATGCCACTTGATGTCTAGCTTGAGTGACAAAAACATGAGACTAGGGGATGTCCTGCTGCCACCGGGGAGAAAACAACGGTGCTTGTAACCGCGGTTGCAAGGATTGTTTACCTTACGCAAAGTTTGTTAATGCAGTTATCTGTTACTTTGGGTTTATACTTTGGGTGGGGCTTGCAACTTAATACCAGCGAGATGTTCTAGATAGATATCTCAAGGTGGATGATTAGTGAGTAGATGTTGATGAATAAATGGTCTACTTGTCTTGGCGTACTGCCTATATGATTGAGCCTCTAACCTTATTGTAGCATAATTAGCATTGCGGTGCATTTATAATTCTGTCAATTGCCCAACTGTAATTTGTTCACCCAACATAGTTTTTTATCGTCTTTTGAGAGAGAGACATCACTAGTGAACATCAAGGGACCCCGGTCCATAATTCCACCATTGTTTACAGCTCCACTCATTTACTGCTTTTATTTCCTTTTCGCTGCAATCACCACCAATATTTCCCGCTTGTGTTTGATCATTTGTAAACAATAAGACGGGAGAGATTGCAACCTCTCTTAACTCGTTGGGAGAAAATTTATTTGTTGTTGTGTGCAGGTCCAGGTCAAGTAAGAAACCTCAAGGATGTAAACGGTACCATTGTTTCCTTGAGAACTACTTGAAGAACTTGGAGTCCTCCTGGTACGATAACCTTGGTATCTTCACCGAGGGAAATTTATCGTTGTCTAATTCTCAACCTTCTACTTGGGGGTAGCGAACGAGGAGCACTACTTCAGTGCCATCAAGCATAATTTCTGGCTCCATTTCCAGAGACTCTGAAGTGCAACAAAAGACTGGTCCCGTCAACCTAGGCACCAGATAATTTCCGGCGCCGTTTCCAGGGACTCCATTCTACAAGATAGGGGAGTTTCACACAATCTTTTATCTTTGCTTTTTAGTCTTGTTAGTATACTTTCTAGTCTTTGCTTTAGAGTCTTATACCAAAAACCACAAAAAATTAGTTGTGTTACTTTTAGTTCCTTTGCTCTTGCTTGCTGCTGTTACTATGGGTTCCACTAGCATGATAAGTTTCCCCGGGCACGGAACCCCTAGTTGGGACACCTCTAATGATTTCAAGATTTGTGATTTTGTTTATCATGATAGATTTTATGTTTGCACCCCTATTAGTAGACCTTTCCTCAAATATGATATAAGAGATCAATTTTATGAAAAGGGAGAGGATGCTATCTATCATTTGGAAAATTATGAGAGGGTGCGTGATTAACAAAAACCTCCTAGGATGGATAGTGACCAATTCAAACTAACATTCTTTGATTTTTCCATCCGGGTAAGAAAACACTTGGGGTAATTGCAAAAACTCTTTTCCGATAGGATTCTTCTTTAAAGAGCTTGATTTTGATAATTATAGTCTTTCTGAAGTTATCACTTTTTTGCAAAGAATGGTCAAAGACCCCCACACTAGCTCACTCAACATTGACACCGAGTATATTACCAATGCTCTTATCAAAGCTAGGGAGGAGAAACTTAAGTTAGAAGTTTCTATTCCTAGAGAAATAGAAGATGGTTGGGATCCTATGGTAGAAATCAAATTGAATAATTCCTGTTTCTTTGCTTTATGTGATGTTGGAGCTAGTGCCTCCGTTTTACCCAAAATAATGTATGATATGCTTGAATTGAAACCTTTTGATCCTTGTTCTTTTGGTGTTCGCCTCGTTGATTCTTCCGTAAAGAAACCATTAGGGAGGATTGATGATGTTCTTATTGTTGTCAATGATAATTATATTCCCGTTGATTTTCTTGTCATGGACATTGAGTGTGATCCCTCATGTCCAATTATTTTGGGACGTCCTTTTCTCTGCATCGTTGGTGCTATCATTGATATGAAATGAGTGACTATTATATTCCAATTACGCCTTAAAAATGGAATGGAACACTTACCTCGAAAGAAGATTAAGTTACCTTATGAGTCCGTTACACGAGCAAGCTATTCTTTTGGAGTTGATAAAACTTGATCTTTTTGCATCATGCCAAGCTCAAAGGCATAAAAGAAAGCGCTTATTGGGAGGTAACCCAAAATGTTTTTTACTTTCAGTTTTACTGGTCTTGATTCTTTTTACTATTGTAGCAACATCATTGTATCTTTATTTTCAAGCTTTGTGCCAAGTTTTAGCCTCTGATTGCAAGAAAGATCAAAAGTTGTGATATGCTGTCCAAAAACATATTCTGTCTGCTTGACGGAAAAATTCACCAAAAATCACCATATCATCTTTTTCATCTGATTTTTTGACAGTATGCTCTATGCAATTGGCTTTTTGGCATTTGTTCTGAGTTTTCTTATTTGAGTTTCAGAAGTGCCCCGAAAAATTACGTACTACCTACTGGTATGTTTTTCACAGATTCTGCCATGTTTTGCGTTTTCTTCGTTTTGCAAATCTTCAGCTTGCTTTTTTTTGCAAAAATTTTGGCAATCTTGAGAAACAGTAGGTCTTCATGCAAATATTTATTTCCAATAGAGTAAAATTATTTATTTATGGGTACTAACCACTCTAATCAGCTTATGATGAGTTTCATATGAAGGGAGTTTTCAAGTATGCGAAGGAAGATGATGAAAGAAGATCCGGGAGTGTCAAAAGCTCAAGCTTGGGGATGCCCCCATTGTAAGGCCCGATATGCGGTACTGTTCCAGATCTAGATGTTTCCATCCAGATCCGGGGACGAAGCACATATCGGTCCCACCGCGACATATGACGAAGTCATATACCCCGGATTTCCAACATGATATCACAACATTACAGATACAGGATACAACATCTCATACAATCGGCACACAACTGCCTCAAATACAACACAACAACGGAAGGTACATGTCTGATTACAGACTATAAGAAAATGCCTAGTGGCAAAGAGAAAAACATCGATCCCATAACCACACGGGTCCAGGCCCTCCGCCGGGATCCGCCTAACTAGTCGCCGTCGAGTCTCCACGTGAAACGTCGGTCACCATACCTGTCGTCGATCAAGAACCCTTAAAAGAGTTTGGGGGTAGTATCATGAGTACAGAGGTTCTCAGCATCCAACTGTAGTGGTCATCTGACCCAGCAAGGACTTCATCACTCGTCATTCTAGGACAACTAGTAGTTTACGGTAAGGAAGGGGTAAGTGGTGAGGTTGCTGCCGCACTAGCGTTTATGAAGTGGCTAACGATCTAGAGAGTAAGGTAAGAAGCAAAGCATTCGATGAGGAATCGCCTCCAACAAGTCTGCTATCCACCTACATACGCAAACATAACACCTATCCTATCCTTGTCCTCCTCTTCGCATCCCGACGAAGAAGAAGCAGTAAAGGAACACACACATTGATCAAGTTCTATTAATATTATCTCAGCTGTTGTTGTCTATGAACAAGGAGTAGGTCTCAAGTCGTCCATAACCGTGGACACGGCTTCTCGAAAAGATTTAACCCTGCAGTGGTGTACCAACTTCCCATTACAAGGCTCCGCACGCACGCCCATCACTCTCAGTTGCTACCCATGATAGGAAACCATTTTATGATTTAGTCCCAAGAGATCCGGAACGACAAGTCCCTCTAACTAACAACGCACAAATCCGGGTGGCCCCCGGTGAGTCGACATCCAACTCAAAAGCCGGCCGCGCTATCGAGTCGGCCTCTACCATCTAGACGAGGTCGGGTTAGCTACCCAAACAGATGTGGGCAGCCCCCTAGCTTCCATGTGAGGACCAACAAAGGAACTAAGTCTCCGCTGGCCCGAGTTGTTTGAAAACTTGCGAGGTCGACACTCGCACACACACGTTTGCAAAAGGTAAAACCAGCTTGGGCCACCACTAGAAATGTTTGAAGCTAGATAGGTAAGAAGATGGGACCCCATAAAATCCCACACGCGGTTAGGCACGCTCAGTCTTAAAACCAATACCCAGAACTCGGGTCCTAGGTGACTCGAATGGAACAAAGCATCGGGGCGGGATAGCCTAGACCTTCCATCCTTCATCGAATATAGTCAACATTATAATAATCATATCATCCATAACAATATAATAATGTGATATCCCAATTCCAGGAGTAACAGGGTAACATCGTAGCATCCTAAGCATGCATACTAAGCAGGGGCTGAGCAACGAGCAATAGTAACATAGCAGTACAAGGTTTGCTGGGAGGGGAATGGCTGTATCGGTTTGAAAGAGGTTGTAAACATGTGGTAGGATCAAACATCGAACCTATCCTAGACTAGCATGCAAACCGCTGGTTGAAATAGAATGGATCATAAGTAATGTATAGTCCTTGCCTGTTGATAAGTCGGGTCCCGAAGGTGTAGTTGATCGCAAGCTCGCATCGTCTCCGAGAGGTACCCGCAGAAGCACACAAGATGATAAACACTGGAAGGCAATCAACGAGAAAGCACTCTATTACTACGGGGCAACACAAGATCAAGAAGACATCACACGACACGCCAACGCGATACGGATCTATCGTAGAGAACGGTTACTAACAATTTAAGTGGGGTATCGGTCACACACGACGATACCGCACGTTTACGGTGGTTCAAGTTGTGTAGCTACAGGTGACCAACAAAGGTTGTTAACATGGCAACTCAAGCAAGCATGGCATATCACACAAACACGGCAAGAGGTGAAACACAAAGTAAACTGTCTAATCTAGTCATTTTAAGTGGCGGGGGTAAATCCTATACATGACAAACTATTGCGGACCCCACAATAAAAATGGAATTTGGTACTGTTTTCCCCCTAAACATATTTTATATTTGTTATTAGCAAGAAAGAGCAGCATAAGCACAATGTACACAAAATTCTAGTCAGGTTACATATAAAGAACATTTTAAACGGAGCAACCGTTAAAAAGTTATGGCAGTTACAGTTTACAGTGGCAAGTAGTTGTAAATAGCAGGTAAACAGCATGTAAACAAAGTCAAACATGGCAACAAGCAACATTTTATTAAACTACACGAAAAACTAAGAAACTTTCATGTTTTATGCGTCGCGATCCCAGCTACCGTTAAAAAGTTACGGGCACCGCAAAAATACTAATACAATCTGCAAAATTAAATAAACTAGAAAAGAAAAAGAAAAAAAACAGCTATCGGGCCAACAGTACTAGGCCGAGCCCATCTAGCTCAACAGAAAAAAAACAAATAAAAAAAAGAAAATGCGCTCACCATGGGCTTGGCCCATCTGGCGGCTCGGCTGGGCTCCAGTGGCCGGCTCGGCTCGAGCTGGCTAGCTGGGCCTGGGAGCTGGGCGTCGGCCCACGTGGGCGTTCGGGCGAGCGGGTGCTGGGCATTGGGCACAGCGGCTTCGTGCTCGTTCTTCCCATCCCGATGGAAGGCGGCGGCAGGCAGGGTTGGCCGGAGCTCTGGCGAGGGCTCGACGCAGGGGAGGCAAGGACGGCGGATCCAGCGGCGGTGGAGGGCAGGCAGGCGGCGACGAGATCCCGGGCGGCGAAGGAGGCCGTCGGGCGGCGTCGGCGCAAGCTCCCTGCGTGGGCGACCATGGCGTGGCTTCGGTGTCTCCTGCGAACAAGAGAGAGGGAGGGAGATGAGGGAGATGGGAGAGAGGAAGAAGAGAGAAGGAGAGGGAGGCGCGGCGGCAGGTGCGGGCGGCCGGGGTCTCGTCGGCGGGCTGCAGCCGGAGGAGGCGGAGCAGGGGTGGCTCACCGGGGCGTGGAGGTGCTCGGGGACGAGGCGGCTCGGGTGGTGAGGAGCTCACCATGGGAGGGACACTGCAACTCGTGACGTGGCCGAACTGGAGCCCTTCGTTCCAGATCCGACGGCTCAGATTAGATCGGCTGGATCTGGCATGGGGGAAGCAACTGCTGCAAGGTGGCGGCGGTGGGTTGGTGAGGCGCGGAAAGAGAGGAGGTTGTCTAGGGTTTGTCCAAATTTGGTAGGCAGCACCTACTATTTGTAGTAGGTGGCTGTTTGGGGTTCTTTTGGGCCATAAAATGGCCCGTTTGCGTCCGGTTTTTCGGGTGGGCTAGAATCCGAAGATAAGAGGGGAGTCCGGGGGTCCAGCTAATAGTGCACGCGACATTTTTTTTAAATACGCCCCTCGGATTACATCGGCTACTATGCCTGGCACATCCGAACGTTCACCTACCCGACGAAGTCGGAAACACGCGAAATTCAAAACACTACCTCAAAGCATCGAACTGACGTCGTCTACATCGTTTAACACCCAAAGAGAACATCGAGCACCCCGATAAAATAACACATTTAAAAATAAAATTGGGTTTTTCCGCACCGAGGGTGAAGGCTGGTCTTGTTCCGAAGGCTGCGACGGTGATCTGGTGAAACCAGGTGTCGCAAAGGTCGAGTGTCAGGGTGGCAATGGTCGGTCTCCGTCCGGTACGAGATAAGAGGGGGAAAAATAATCGTCGATCGATAAATCGGGGATGCAAACACCGCAAACAAATCAGACAATCAAACAATTCACACCGAAAACAATTTTTTTGATTTTTGTGAAAACTGGGTTGTTACACCCATGTACCCCCAAGAAATACCCAAGGATACTCAAGCGTCTAAGCTTGGGGATTCCCCCGTGCATCCCCTTCTCCATCAACAATCATCAGTTCGTCCTTCTCCATGCTATATTTTTATCACTTCATGTGTTATGTGCTATGCTTGGAGCGTCTTGCTCTTTACTTTTTAGTTTGTTTTTGTTTTGCTTGTTGTTCATAACAAGTTGGACCCTAGCCTTCATTTTTTGGGAGAGAAACACACTCCACTCCACCCTAGAACACATCATAGGTTTGCTTCCTTATCTTTGTTTGTGTGTTCTTTATCTTTTCTTAGTTGTTGTCATGCTTAGCTCTTAGTTTTCATGCTTACCTTTTTAAGATATTTTATTTAGGTTGTTGCTTTTGGAACTCTCTTGAGTTACCATGCTTATCTTTTTTATAAAGTTGGCTTGTTGCACTCAATTGTGTGTCTTGCATGAATAGGTAATTGAGGTTGCTATTATAAGTATAGTAGTAACTTGCAATAGTTTTGAGGTATTTATTTGAGTAATGTTTGGACTTTTGGTGCCAAGAACTTGAGCCTATTTGTGATAGGTGTCATATTTTGGGCAATCGGTGCCTATTTCCGAAAAGTACAAAAACTTAGTTGAGCACTCTAGCTACTAGATGGATCGCTAACCTCTGGAGGGGTTAGAATATATAGAGTACCCTCACGTACCATGGTTCGAGGATGCGCAATGATAACCAAACCCCAATACACTCCTCCTTGGGGTACTTGTCTCTTTGTGAACCTCCTGATTAGATAGAGAGTTACCGATAATAAGTACATGAGTTTTTCAGACTAATGCGAGTATTCGATTGTTGGCACTTCAACCTTCCATATTTTTCTAGCCTCTTCGGTACCGTGCATTGTCCTTTCTCATCTTGAGAGTTCGTGCAAGCTTCGCCGGTGCATCCAATCCCTTGGGCATGATACACTTTGTCATCATAAACCTCCTTATATCGTTCCTCAAAACATCCACCATAACTACCTATCAAGGAATTTCCATAGCCTTTCCGAGATACATTGCCATGCAACATCCATCATCTCATGACTTGGCCTTCATGTCATACATGCTTTTTCTTAATCGTAGATCCACATGCTAGTTGGGCCTTGCCCTTATAATTGTTACATGACGCGCTAGTATCATTGCTTATTCTGCTACACTGCAGAGGCATACATTTGCATACATCATGATAGTTTTCAGTTTTCTTTATGTTGAGTACTTCTTGTAAAGTGTCAGATATTCTATACTCTTTTAAAACATAGAGTGTTGCCCTTAAGTGAGGAAAATATCCCAAAGAGGACAAATTAAAAGATCCTAAAGAGGACAAATTAAAAGATCCCAAAGAGGACAATTGAAAGATAAATAGAAAGAGCCGACGAGGACACAAAAATACAAAAAAATAAAAAAAAGAAAAAAATAGAGAAGGGGGAAACACTACTATTCCTTTTGAAAAATCCACACTCGTACTCCATAGTTTTATTTGTACTCCACAGAGATTTTCATATCATTCATGCATAACTATGTGGGGATCCTTACACTATAGAACTTGGCTTGCATATTCCAAGGATGAGACTCCTCAAATGAGCTATAGGTCTTCATGAGCAAGCAAGTTGGATGCAACCCCACTAGTTCCATTGGAGAGCTTACCTTAGATCATATGTGCATCCGTTGCATGGCAATCCCTACTCCTCACAACATATCTATCATTTGGCTTTCTCTCGCCTATGATTGTCCTCATATGTGTGAGTCTTTCACACCTTTTTGTCTTCCTTCACTATCATTATTATCTTTTCCATCCTAATTGCCAACATATCTTGCTTGTGATCATCCATTGCATGAGCGCTCAAAGTCGAAAGGGAGAGGATCAGTTTGACTTGTGCCTGACTAGTGATGTGGGGACAAGTCAAATTAAGATTCCGAAGGAGACCAAGTGTGAATTTTTAGTAGATTGAGTTCTCAATTAAACTCTGTAGTATTTTTTATGCTCTAAACCCATCTCCCACTTCTTACACGCAAACACCATTTGGAGACATTTGCGTCACGGACAGCAAGAGCTCTTGCGCGTTTATGTTCTTACTTTGCTAGTTTCAATACTAGATGTAAACACTTTCTTGTTATTGTCTTGACTTGAATTGCATATCTTACTTTCTTTACTTTGAAATTCTTATATGTGTGATAGCATGTCTTAACATAAATTATATGTGTTATCATTTAACTACTCGAGGACGAGTAGGAATTAGCTTGGGGATGTTGATACGTCCCAAACGTATCTATAATTTCTACTTATTCCATGCTCATTTGGGTCACATTGTGATACGTCCCAGACGTATCTATAATTTCTTCTTGGTCCATGCATGTTTTGGGTGATATTGCTATGCTTTTGATGCACTTTCACACACTTTTGATCATATTTAAACTAACCTATTAACTCAGTGCACCCCAATGCCAGTTTCTGTTTTCTGTTGTTTTTGTATTTCAAGTTTTCCCATTACTTAAAGTGCCAGAAGAATTCTGGGAAAAATATAAAAAAATCAGCGACACAGAAGCTTCTAGGCGCCAGGGGTCGCGACCTAGGGTGGGGACGCGTCGGGAGGCCGCCAGGACTCCCCGGTGGTCCCCTGGCTTCCACCCTTCGCCTATATATTCCTCTCGTTCCAAAACCCCCGAAGATAGAACCCTTTTCGCGATCTCCCCTCTGTTCCACTTTCGCCGCGCTTCCAAGATCGGGGCTGCCAGGAGACCCTGTCCCGCCACCCTGCCAGAGGGAGGATTGACCTCCAGGAGCTTCTTGACCACTAAGCACGCTTCCCGGATGAGCTGTGAGTAGTCCACCTTGGACCATGCGTCCGTGATCATTAGCTATGTGATGTCTTCTATCCACCTTTGCTCTTCATTGATTAGACCTTGTGAGCTGCCCTACATGATCAAGGCACATATGTAATTCCTGCTGCTTTTGCTATGTTGAGTTTGCTGGGATATGATGGATTATGAGATTATGTTTAGATTGTGATGAGTAATATATTTGGTTCTTATCCTTTTATATTTATGTTCTTGAGTAATTTTTGCATGTTCTCCGTTGCTTTTTATTACTTTGGCCAAGTGATTGATAGTACCTCCAAGACGGAGTGTTATGCATGATTGTAGGTTCATGCCCCTGATGACTAGCTTGAGTGACAGAAACATGAGTCTAGGGGATGTGTTGTCGCCACAAGGGGGAAAACAACGGTGCTTGTACTTGCAGGGTGAAAGGATTGTTTACTTTATGCAAAGTTCATTTAATGCAGTTGTCTGTTGCTTTGGGTTTACACTTTGGGTGGGGCTCGCAACTTAATACCTGCGAGATGTTTTGTATAGATATCTCAAGGTGGATGATTAGTGAGTAGATGCAGATGTATTTCGTTCTATTTTTCTTGGCGTACGGCCCATGCTTTTGAGCTTCTTCCTTTCTTTTGTAGCATAGTTAGCATTGCGATGCGTTTTAAATCCTGTCAATTGCCCAGCTGTAATTTGTTCACCTTGCATAATTGTTTATCGTCTTTTGGGAGAGAGAAATCACTACTGAACTTCATGGGACCGGGTCCATATTTCCACCACTGTTTACACCATCAATTTACTTCCTGCTTTTACTTTTAGTTGCATTTATCACTACTATCTACCCTTGCATTTGACCCTTTGTAAACAACAAGACCGGAGAGATTGACAACCTCTCTGTACTCGTTGGGAGCAAAGTTATTTGTTGCTTTGTGCAGGTCCGCGTCAACTCTTGCACTATCAAGTATCTAGCACCGTTGTCTCCTACTTGTCGTTGTTGGAGTCCTACTGTTCGATAACCTCGGTATCTTCACTGAGGGAAATTTTCCGCTACGCTACATCACACCTTCCACTTTGGGTAACCAAAGAAAGGAGAGAGCTATTATCTCCTTGATAGCATGACATTTCTATGTGTTTTGCTACACTTCCATACCTTTTTACACATATTTGGACTAACCTACTAACTCTGTGCACCGAGTGCCAGTTTCTGTCTGCTGATGTTTGTGAATTGCAAGTTTATACCCATATTTACAGTTGATGCTAGCGACGAAGTGATAGCTTCTCACCCCTCGTTTGTTACCCGAAGTGGAAGGTTGAGATGTAGCGTAGCATCAAGATGCAACACCCTCAGAATCAGTAACAGTAATCACTACAGTGATTCCACTGTTTATGATCATCACTGTTGCAAATCAAGCCATGATCACCTTTGATCATAGTTCTGTCAGATTCCCACCCTGATAAAATTTTCAAATATTTGTGGCTTATAATATTGCCCCCAAGAAATTGTGGGTGATCATTACTCTACTTGCAACACCTAACCATTTTAACCTTAGTCATTAGAGTAATAAAAAAAATTCAATGATGGATATGAATCCAATGGTGTGGGGTTATCCAATTGTTTTATACATTAAAATAAAAATGAAAACTATAGTTGGACCTTAATGATGGAACCTTATAATAAAATTGCCTATCAATCATTAGGCCATGGTTATCATAGCAAGTGTCATTTTAATTAAAGTTGTTTGGTAATATTGGGAAATGAAAACAATAGCTTTGGAATTTATTAGTTGCCATGGTAATTATAATAAACAAGTAAAAAAATTAAATGCACTAAAAATTGTGAAACCAATTTTATTAAATGCCTAAAAATCAGTAGGTCTTATAAATATTGGAATGTGAATTTATTAAGTTATTTAAATAATGCAATTAAGTGATAACAGTAGCAAAACAACACCAAAAAGCCTTTTAAAATAAATAACAAAATTCAAATGAATTTAATTAATGCCCAAACTTATTGTGGCATCACTTTACGGTTTAACACAATTATTGGGACTGTTGTCGCATTTTTCTAAAAACATTTGATACCCAGAAATAATAAAACAGAAAAGAAAACAAAACTAAGAAAAAAAAGACTAAAACCCGCCTGGGGCGAGGCCCACCCTGGGCCCAGCCCCTCCCTCCCTCTCTCTCTCCTTCTTCCCCTTCACCTACCCCCAACCCCGTACACGCACAGGAGCAGGGCGCCATGGCCACTGCTCGACCGACCCCCCCCCCCTCACCTGCCTCACCTACTCCCCCTCCCTGGCGATAAGATCGAGCCCCCTATTCTCGTGGACGATCCTAGGATCTTTTCCCCCTCCCTCCCTGTGTCGCCTTCCTTTCCCTACCTCGCCCGCCGCTACCATGGCCACGGGATGGTGAACCCGCGCGGCCATCATCCACCCCAAGACGAACCTGCGTGTCCTGGAGCTTCGTCATCAACGCCCTCGTCACCTCAAGCAAGATCTTGGACTGGGACGCTCCGACCTCGCGCAATCGACGACTTCTTCTACCTCCAGCCGCCGGCATATTGCTTCAATTCCGGCCGCCCCAGCCCTCCGTCGAGCCCGCTGCCACCGTCTTCTCCCTCCTGGTGAGCGTCTCTGCCGTTGCCAACTGGCCACAACCTTCCCATGAGCCCCTAGCTTGCCCCCCTTTTTCTTTGCTCCGGCCGCCGCGAAGGCCGGAGGTTACGTCGACGCCGTCCTGCTCTGGACCGCCCTGTGCGACGCGTGGGCTTGCCCTCCTCCTGCGAGTTCGATGTGCTGCTATATTTGGTCTCCCGATTCCCTGCCTCACCAATCCACCCGGAGCCCGAACACGGCCGCTACTAAACCACGTCGCCGGCACCACTCCGGTCACCCCCTGCACTAACCGCCACCACCAGCATCTCCACGATGACGAGGCGCGTCTCTAGGACCTAGCCACGCGCCCCCTCGAACCCCTTTTCCCCTGCTGCTCTCCCCGTGGCCGTCGTGCTTCCATGGCCAGAGCCCACGGCCGCGCCCTCGCTCCCTTGGCCGCCCTCTCGTCGTGCCCAGCCGCACGCTTTCGTGCCCTGCGCGTTGGCTGCCAGCCACAACCCGCGGCCACCTCGCCGGGACAGCCTCGCCGCCGAGGCCCTCGTCGCCGGCATGTGGCTGAGTTAGCCCGTGGGCTACCTCCTGCTTACATAAGGGGCCCGCTGGATTAGCTTAGCGCTAATGCCCCCTCTAACTAACCCCCCCCCCCCCACTGTTAAATTGTCTGGGACAATGACATGTGGGTCCCAGCCCCACTTAACCCTTGTTTGATTAAATCAATTGTTAGAATATGACCCTATGACACATGGGCCCCTGGCCTTTAACTGATCCCTGTTTAATTAAAATGGCTATTAAAACCTATGTGTTTGACATGTGGGCCTGTGCCTGTTTTATTTTTATTAAAATGTTTTATAAATAAACAGAGGCTGAAGTGTGGGTCCCACATGTCAGGCACGTTTTCGGATAATGTTTTGGATAATGTTGATATAATAATAAAAATGAATTCAAAAAATCATTTAAATTGATTTAAACTCTGAAATTCAATATCTTTTAAACCGTAAGTCAGATTCAAAAACTTTATACATGAAAATTGATCAGAAAAATATAACGGATACGAATACGCTGTTCGTATGCCAACCACACCCCTCTAGCGCACTGAACATCGAACCGTCCCCCTCCGGACCAGCAGTCCGATAAATTGTCCGATACTGCTAAAGTACCCAGATGAATTTATTTCGAACACGAAAGTTGTTCGGAATAGATCAACTAACCCGGATACACCACCCACACATGTGTCGGATGTCCACGACACCTCCGGCATGATATCTTCCCCCTCCGGACACCCTGTCCGGTAATCACCCGGAGCTGGCAGTCATCCCCGGATGAATTCCCGCTCCGAGCGTAACACGTTGCACTACGTTAGAACACCGTTAACATTGCGTTTGCCATGTATTGTATTTGTATTGCTATTATTGTTGTGTATTTATTGTTTCTACCCCCTTTATTCTCCGATAGACCACGTTGCTGCCGCCGACTACATCGTTGCCGAGTACGACTACTACGTCGACGACCGTACCCTTACCGTCGAGCTTCCAGGCAAGCAGAGCCATTCTCTTCCCCAAATATCGCCTATCTATCCGTACATTTATTGCACTAGGCATTGTTACTGCTACTGCTACGTGGCTTACCTATTCAATTGCATAGTCTGTCATTGTAGCCCCTTGATGTACCTTCTTTTAATCCTATGTTGCCTATTATTAGTTATACATTATTCAGCAGTAAACCCTGCGCATTGCTAGTTAGGTTTAGAATAGCGGGCCGTGATCACTCCGGGATAGATCGCGGGAATGATATATTACAACTGCAATAGGTACGGATCAATGAAGACGCCCTAGGGAACCTACAACGGCGAGACTCTGCCGAGTCGCTTCGAGTTTGGCTTACGAGTGGAATGGACTCGTATTTCACTCTCGTCGGCTCAATAGCGTAGCATCACCGGGATGATATGAGGTTTACCTCTTTAGTTCATTCCGCTGACGTCTCTGTCAAACCTCTTTAAGTGTGCCATTGAGGGTGATACCTCCTGGTTTCACTTAATGTTAGGAACTCGAACCAACTGGTGTCCTTAAAGGTAAGAAGTCGGGTGACCCAACGGTGCCCGCGAGTGGTATTGCGACGGGACGACAGGGAGGGTACGACCAGTGTACCGGTGTGCTTGGCCCCTGATCGTTGGCCGCGAGAGTTACCAAACCACGAAAGTCGAGCTCCTCCAGGAGCACACGCGAGACAAGGTAAGGAAACGGTTCACCTTGTTGGTAACCGCAGTTACTTGGTGGGACGACAGGGCAGGCACCGATGTACTGGTGGTCCTGGCTGCTGTCGTTGTCCGCGGGTCAGTTAAGTCGAGGCAACGATAACGGTTGTCACGCAGGTTAATTAAAATGCTAAATGGTTCAGTGAATGTCTTGAGTTGGCTATATGCCATGTACGCACTACCTACCCGTGGGAATTATGAGTTATGGGCTCCTCTGCTTCGTAGTGTCGTCCGAGGACTCTTCAGACGTCAGCAGTACCGCGGCCTGCGCCGGGAAGTGGTGTTGTCTTATTTTCTCGCGCGGTGGTGTCTTATTTGGATTTTCTTTAACTTCACCGGCCAGCCTCGCACCGTGCAGGAGTACGTCGGGGTTAGGGTCCAAAGCCCCGCGTACATAGGATATAGTCCGGCGGATGACCTCTCTGTTGAGTTTGAAAGATGGGCTATGAAGTGTCGGATAGCCTCGGTGGAGCGTTCCCTAACAAGGTTCCCGCCACCCTGGAGATCCGTGCGTGTAGTGTAACACAAGTGCACCCCTGCAGGGAAGATTAATCTATTCGAATAGTCGTGTCCACGGTAACAGGACGCTTTATGCTGAAGTTGGATCTTACCACTACAAACTATTACTATTAAACTGTATGGTTCCGAGTTTTCTTCCTCGCTGGGATGTCGAGGAGGGGATCCCGGAGGCATTGTTAATTATTACAACTTATTATTATACAATGCTGCAGCAACTTCTGCTGCATTGTTACTTTATGCTTTATATAACTGTTGGTTGATTCTTACCTCATGCTTTAAGACATCGTCGGAAGATTCTAGTCTTCGATAGGCCTAGCTTCTTAACCTTATTCTGATTTCTATCTTGCAGTCCACTATATACAGCCCCTTCTTTCCGTTGATACAATGGATAATGCTTAGTAGCGGACGTAAGACTCGCGGGTATGCTAGATACTCACCTTTTCTTTATTTCCCCTTGTTTTCTTTTGCCTGATCGGCCGCTGCAGTCGATGTTGGAGCCTTGGAGTCCAGGAGCAGGAGATCCCCGATGCCGACCACCACAACGTGAATATCCCCGATGCCTTCTACGACATCGAGTTCCCCTTTGACCAGGAGTAGTTTGGAGGTTCCCAGGCAGAAGGCCTTGCCTTTTCGATCGAGTGTTGATTTTGTGCTAGCCTTCTTAAGGCAACCTTGTATCCTTGTGTCTGTACTCAGATACTATTATTTCCGCTGACTTTGTGCTCTCGAGCTGTTGTATTCGAGCCCTCGTGGCCCCTTGCTTGTATTAAACAGCTTGTATTATTTTATTTGTAGAGTTGGGTTGTGATATCTCACCGTGAGTCCCTGATCTCAATCGTGTACCTTGCGTGTATTATTACTGTACACGGTCTGATTTTGGGGGCGTCACACAAGATTTCCCTTGGAAAAGATACCAAGGTTGAGATCGACCAGTAGGACTCCAAGGTCGACAAGAAGGTGGTAAAGTGAACAATGGCGCCGTTCACAACCGAGGTTCCTTACTTTACCTGGACCTGCACACAAATACAAATAACTTTGCACCTAACGAAGTACAGAGAGGTTGTCAATCTCTCTGGTCTTGCTGTTCACAAAGGATCAACGCAACAGATAATAGGAGTGATAATTGCAACTAGAAAGTAAAAGCAGGAAGTAAATTGAGTGTGTAACAGTGGTGGAAATATGGATCGGGGTCCCATGATGTTCACTAGTGATGTCTCTCTCCGAAAAGACGATAAAACTGCTATGCAAGTTAAACAAATCATAGCTGGGCAATCGACAGGATTACGGGCGCAAACCAATGCTAACTATGCTACAAAGAAAGCAAGAGGCTCAAAATCATGGGCGGTACGCCAAAATAAGTAGACCGAAATCCATTTGCATCTACTACTAATCATCCACCTTGAGATATTTATCCAGAACATCTCGCTGGTATAAAGTTGCGAGCCCCACCCAAAGTGTAAACCCAAAGCAATAGACAACTGCATTAAAATAACTTTGCGTAAAGTAAACAATCCTTGCAACCATGGTCACAAGCACCGTTGTTTTCCCCCTTTTGGCAACAACACATCCCCTAGACTCATGTTTCTGTCACTCAAGCTAGTCATCAGGGGGCATGAACCCACAATCAAGCATAACTCTCCCTCTTGGAGTCAGTACATACTACTTGGCCAAAGCAATAAATGGCAACGGAGAACATGCAAGAATTACTCAAGAACAAAAATATAAAAGATAAGAACTAAACATATTACTCAATCACAATCTGAACATAGTATCATAATCCATCAGATCCCAGCAAGCTCAGCATAGCAACAACAGAAAGAATTACATATGTGCCTTGATCATGTAGGGCATCTCACAAGGTGTAATCCATGAAGAACAAAGAGGGGAGGAGAACACCACATAGCTACTGATCATGGACCCATGGTCAATGGTGGACTACTCATGGATCATACGGGAATCGTCCATGGTGGTGGATAAGATCCCGGAGGTCAATCCTCCCTTCGCTAGGGAGCCAGGAAGAGGTCTGTTGGCGCTCCCGATCTTGGAAGCGCGGCGTGGCGGAACAGAGACGAGATCGCGAAAAGGGGTTATGTCCTCGAGGGTTTCGGAGGACGGAGAATAAATAGGCAAAGGGGGCAGACAGGGGGGCCACTAGGGGTGCAGGAGGCCCCCTGGCGTGGCCCCACTCCTGGCCGCGTCGGGAGGGCGCTTGGGTCCCTGGTGGGTCCCCTCTGGCCCCTCCTTGGTGATTCCGGAAGCTTCCAATGCGCTGATTTTTTATTGTATTTTCCCGGAATTTTTGGAGCATTTTTATTATGGGGGAAACCTGAAATATAAAAATAGCAGAAAACAGGTATTGGCATTGAGGTGCACTGAGTTAATAGGTTAGTCCAAATATGATCCAAAGTGTATGAAAGTGTATCTAAAACATAGAAATATCACACAAAACATGCATGGAGCAAGCAGAAATTATAGATACGTTTGGGACGTATCAACATCCCCAAGCTTAATTCCTGCTCGTCCTCGAGTAGGTAAATGATAACAAGCATAATTTCTATGTTGACATGCTAACAACCATATAAGAACTTTTAAGTAAAGCAATCAAGGTATGTAATTCAATTCAAATTATAACAAGCAAGAGTCTATATTAGCATTGAAACAAGCAACAGAAGAACATAAAGGTGCAAGATCTCTCACTGTCCGTGACTCGAATGTCTCTAGATGGTGTTTGCGTGCAAGAAATGGGGGATGTGAATATGAGAAAAAATATGTGTTTGTTGAGAACTCAATCTACTAAAGTTTCAAACTTAGTCTTCTTTGGAATCTTATCTTGACTCGTCCCCAGACCACTAGCGAGGTACAAGTAAATTGGATCCACTCCCTTTCGATATTTTTTGCACTCATGCAATGAATGAGGGTAAGCAAGGGAGTTGACACTTAGGATGGAAAAGAGAGAGAGATAAGGTCGAGGAGGAAGAAAAAAATGGTGTGCAAGGCTAACATCAATGAGGACAATCATAGGCGAGAGAAGGCCAAATGATAGATAAGATGTGAGGAGTAGGGATTGCCATGCAATGGATGCACATCTGAGCTAAGAAAAGATCTCTAATGGAACTAGTGGGGGGTGCATCCAACTTGCTCTCTCAAGAAGACCTAGAGCTCGGTTGAGGAGGATCATCATTGGAATATACAAGTAAGGTTCTATAGTACGAAGGTACCCACATAGCTATATGCATATATGATCATCTCTATGGAGTACAAGGTATAAGAGGGAGTACGAGTGTGGATCTTTCAAAAGGAATAGTAGTGTTGCCCCTTTCTCTCTTTTTATTTATTTTTCCCTTTTTTCTATTTTTTGTATTTTTTGGTGGCCTCAATGGCTCTTTCTATATAACTCTCATTTGTCCTCTTTGGGATCTTTTAATATTTCTTCTTTGGGATCTTTTCCTCACTTAAGGGCAACACTCTATTTTACAAGAAGTATAGAAGATCTTTCACAATTTACAAGGTACTCAACATAAAGAAGATGTAGCTATCATGATGTATGCAAATGTATGCCTCTGCCAGTGTAGCAGGAACATGTATGACATGAAGATCAATTCATGAGGAGGTGGATGTTGCATGGCAATGTATGTCGGAAAGGCTAAGGAAATGCCTTGATAGGTAGGTATGGTGTCAGTTTTGAGGAAAGATATAAGGAGGTTTATGATGACAGAGCGCATCATGCCAAGGGTTTGGATGCACCGCCGAGGTGGACGCCAACTCTCGGAGTGAGAACAGGGCAATGCACTGTACCGAAGAGGCTAGCAAATATGAGGTGGTGGAATTATCAACTTTCAATACTTACATTAGTCCGAAGAACTCATGCACTTATTATCAGTAACTCTCAGTCTAATAAGGAGGTTCAAAACGAGACAAGTACCCCGAGGAGGAGTGTATGGGGTTTGGTTATCCTTGCGCATCCTCGACTCATGGTACGTGAGTGTACTCTAATATCAGATCCCTCCAAAGATTAGTAATCCATCTAGTAGCTATAGTTCTCAACTAGTTTTTGTCATTTTTGAAAATAAACATTGATTGCCCAAAATACGACACCTATCACTAATAGGCTAGAGCTCTTGACACAAAAATTTCAAACATTTCTCACAACAATACCTCAAAACTATTTCAAGTTACTACTACAATTGAATAGCAACCTCAATTACCTACTTAAAGACAAGACACAACTCAGTGCAAAAACCAACTCTCTTAACAAGATAAAGATAAAAACTAAAGAGAGTTCCAGCAAAAAACTAAACTAAATCTCTTGAAAAAGATAAACATGAAAACTGAGAGCTAAACATGAGAGCAGCTAAGAAAAGACAAAAAACACACAACAAAAGAAAGATAGCATGAAAATCCTATGATGTGATCTAGTTTGATGTGGAGCGTGTTTCTCTCCCACACAAAGTAAGCTAGGTTCTAACTTGTTATGAACAGCAAACAAATCTAAGGAAAACTAAAAAATAAACTAAAGAGCGAGACGCTCCAAGCATAGGACATAACACATGAAGTGATAAAAATATAGCGAGACGAAGGACGAACTGATGATTGTTGATGGAAAAGGGGATGCACAGGGGCATCCCCAAGCATAGACGCTTGAGTATCCTTGGATATTTATTGGGGATGCATGGGGGCATCCCAAAGCTTGAGCGTTTGACACTCCCAGATCTTCTTTCATCATCTTCCCTCGTACACTTGAAAACTTCCTTCATACATAACTCATCATAAGCTGATTAGAGAGGTTAGTACCCTTAATAAAATAATTTGCCTCTACTAGAAATAAAGATTTTCTTAAAGGGCTACTGTTTCTCAAGATTGCCAAAAAGTTTTTGCAAGGAAAAAGCTAGTGCGAGTTTTGCAAAAGTAAGGAAAGGCAAAAGGTGGCAGAATCTGTGAAAAACAGACCACCAGGTAGTAAATAATTTTTTCGGGGTACTTCTGCATCTCAAATCAAAAAACTCAGAACAGACGCTCGAAGGCCAATTGTATGGAGCACGTTGTCAAACAATTCAGATCAAAAAGATGATCTGGTGATTTTAGGCGAATTTTTTCGTCCAAGGAGAGAATCTATTTTCTTGACAACATGTCATAACTTTTGTACTTTCTTGCAATCTAAGGCTAAATTAGGCAAAAAGCTTGAAAATAAAGATACAATGATGTTGCTATAGTAGTAACAATCATCAATACCACTAAAAACAGAAGTAAAAACATCTTGGGTTGCCTCCCAACTCTTTTACGCCTTTAAGCTAGGCAAGAAGAAAAAAAGATCAAGTTTTATCAAGTGAAAGAGAATAGCTAGCCCATGTAACAGACTCAAAAGGTAACTTAATCTTCTTCCTAGGGAAGTGTTCCATCCCCTTTTTGAGAGGCAATTGAAATTTTATATTCCCCTCTTTCATGTCAATAACAGCATCTACGGTGCGAAGAAAAGGACGTCCCAAAATAATTGGACATAAAGGTTCACACTCTATGTCCATAATAGTGAAATCAACGGGAACATAGTTTTCATTGACAATGATAAGAATATCGTCGATCTTTCCCAAAGGTTTCTTTACGGAAGAATAATGAGACGAACACCAAAAGAACAAGGATCAAAAGGTTTCAATTCAAACATATCATACATTCTTTTGGGCATAACGGAGGTACTAGCTCCAACATCACATAAGGCATAATAAGAGAAGTTATTAAATTTGATTTTAATCATAGGATCCCAAACATCTTCTAGCTTCCTAGGTATGGAGGCTTCTACTCTAAGATTCTCCTCCATAGCTTTAATGAGAGCATTAGTGATATGCTCCATGAAGGCAAGATTTAACGTGCTAGTGTGGGGGTCTCTAGACATTTTGTGTAGTAAGCTAATAACTTCTGAGAGGGTGAAGCTATCAAAATCAATGTCACTACTATCAAAGGTGGTAGTGGTGTCATTTAGGCTCAATTGTTTGAAAGCCTCTATGTTCATAGGAGTTTCTTCTTCTATGGTTGAGGTAATAGCATCACCATTAATAGGTCCAATGGGACTAGGAGTGTGTTGGGTGCTAAAAGTTTGGGTATCCTCAACAACTTGGATAGTAGCAACAATGTGGTGTGTAGGAAGGCTCTTAATTCTACCTTCTTCCTCATTTTCTCTAGCCCATCTTTCTTTAAGTTTAGCCATCATCCTAATGTTTTCATTAATTTGCAATTGGATAGCATTAATAGGAGTGTCCTTCCTCTCCTCAAGGGGAGAGGTTCTAATTTTAAGCATCTTAATATCAAGGGCTAAGTTGTCTACCTTCAAATAGAGATTATCTATTTTGACTAATTTTTCCTCTACACTCTTGTTGAAGGATTTTTGGGTAGTGATAAATTCTTTAAGCATGCTTTCTAACTCAGAAGTGGAGTTCTTGTTGCTAGGATAAGTGTTGTTGTTCCCATAGTTGTTGGATGGGAACGGTCTAGGATTGCTAGAAAAATTACCCCTATAACCATTATTATTGAAGTTGTTTCTAGAGATAAAGTTCACATCTACTTGTTCTTGAGCAGCCAAAGAATTTAAAGGGACATCATGAGGATCAATAGGAGATTGCTTGGTAAGTAGAGACATAATTAAATCAACTTTTTCATTTAGGGAGGAAATCTCCTCGACAGAGTACCTTCCTACCTGTTGGAGATCGTTCGGTGTGCCATTGGGAGTAATAGGTCATCATCTCATCTAGGAGTTTTGTGGCAGCACCAAGTGTTGTTGACATAAAAGTTCCTCTCGCGGCCGAATCTAACAGGTTCCGCGAGGTAAAGGTCAAGCCTGCATAAAAAGTCTGGATAACCATCCAAGTAGTCAAACCATGTGTAGCGCATTTCTTTACAAAAGATTTAATTCATTCCCAAGCTTGGGCAACGTGTTCATTATTCAATTGCTTAAAATTCATAATGTTACTCCTTAATTGGATAATTTTAGCAGGTTGGTAGTACTTCCCAATAAAAGCATAATTTCAATTATCCGAAGAATCTATGCTATTCCTAGGCAAGGATTGAAACCAGATTTTAGCTCCTTCCCTCAAAGAGGACGGGAAAAGCTTAAGCTTAACAATATCACTTTCTACTTCTTTATACTTTTTCATATCACAAAGTTCAACAAAATTATTTAAATGTAAACCAACATCATTTCAACCACCGGAGAATTGATCCCTCGTAACAAGGTTCAGCAAGGCAGGTTTAATTTCATAAGAGGTAGCTAAAGTAGCAGATGTAGCAATAGGAGTGCAGATAAAATCATTGTTGTTGAGACTAGTGAAGTCACATAACTTAGTGTTTTCAGTGGAACCCATAGTAGCATCAAGTGTGAAAAACAAAAAAAAATCATTTTTTGATAATGGACGTGAAGATAAAAAACTGAAAGGTAAACTAACAAGACTAAAAAGCAAAGGTAAAAGATAGCGTGCAACTCCCCTAACTTGAAGATTGGATTCCCGGCAACGGCGCCATAAATTTCTTGACTCTAGCGAGGAAGTGATAGATTCTCGCCCCTTATTGATTACCCCAAGTGGAAGGTTGAGATGTAGCATAGCAGCAAGGTTTTCCTTAGCAAAGATACCAAGGTGAGATCGACCAGCAGGACTCCAAGGTCGACAAGAAGGTGGTAAAGTGAATAATGGCGCGGGTCACAACCGAGGTTGCTTGCTTTACCTAGAGCTACACACAAATACAAATAACTTTGGTCGCAGCGAAGTTCAGAGAGGTTGTCAATCTCTCCGGTCTTGTTGTTCACAAAGGATCAACGCAACAGATAATATGAGTGATAATTGCAACTAGAAAGTAAAAGCAGGAAGTAAACTGAGTTTTTAACAGTGGTGGAAATATGGACCGGGGTCCCATGATGTTCACTAGTGATGTCTCTCTCCCAAAAGACGATAAAAATGCTATGTGAGGTAAACAAATCACAGCTGGGCAATTGAAAGGATTACAGGCGCAAACCAATGCTAACTATGCTACAAAGAAAGGAAGAGGCTCAAAAGCATGGGCGGTACGCCAAAATAAGTAGCCCGAAATCCATCTGCATCTACTACTAATCATCCACCTTGAGTTATCTATCCAGAACATCTCGCTGGTATTAAGTTGCGAGCCCCACCCAAAGTGTAAACCCAAAGCAGCAGACAACTGCATTAAAAGAACTTTGCGAAAAGTAAACAATCCTTGCAACCGCGGTTACAAGCACCATTTTTCCCCCTTGACAGATTCTTGATGACCTACGTGGCAAAATAGGTTACTCTTCATTCTCATCATGATCATCATGTATGTCATGATCGTTATGAATGTCGTTTTTTCCATTCTCTTCAGCTCCCACTGTGGAAGATGGTTCCAGAACAATTTCTGTTGGCGAATCATCCACTTGGAGTGATTGGTCAGTCACTTCATTGGGGTCTATTTTCCTCCCACTCAACTCTTTCAAGAGAAACTCTTTCTCAAGAAAGTGCCCAGTCTTGGCGACAAACGTTTTGCCCCCAGAATGGTTGTAGAATGTGTATCCACAAGTTTCCTTTGGATAGCCCACAAAGATGCAATTCTCCGCCTTTGATTCGAGTTTTTCAGGCTGTAGTTTCCTAACATAAGCCTAACAACCCCACATCTTCAAGTGAGACAACTTTGGTTTCGTGCCATGCCATTCCTCAAATGGTGACGTCTTTACAGATTTGGATGGTGCCCTATTAAGAACGTAAGCGGCAGTTTCTAACGCATACCCCTAGAATGACATAGGTAAGTCGGTATGAGACATCATTGATCGCACACTATCCAATAAGGTGTGATTACGTTGTTCGGCCACACCATTCGTTTGATGTGTTACTGCCGGCGTAAGCTATGGCACGATGCCATAAGACTTCAGATGATTGCCAAACTCGTGACTTAAATACTCGCCATCTCGATTGGATCAAAGGTGCTTGATTTTTTTCCCGAGTTGATTCTTGACCTCACTCTGAAATTCCTTGAACTTTTCAAAGGTTTCAGACTTGTGCTTCATCAAGTAAATATACCCATATCTACTCAAGTCACCAGTAAAGGTCACGAAGTAACGAAGACCATTGCGTCTAGAGACGTTCATGGGTCCACATACATCTGTATGTATGATCCCCAATAAGTCTTCCGCACGCTCCATTATTCCATTGAATGGAGTTCTTGTCATTTTTCCCATGACGCATGGTTCACATGTATCAAGGGATCCAAAATTCAATGACTCAAGAATTCCATCTTTATGGAGCTTCTCCATGCACGTTGTACCAATATGACCAAGACGACAATGCCACATCGTCATGTGCCCTTCGACACTATGCTTTAATCTTTTGGCCTCTATGTTGTTAATTTGACACACGTCACCATCGAGATTAAGTACGAATAAGCCATTTTTCTCTGGTGCGAGAACAAAAAACACATCATCCTTATAAATCGCACAACAAATTGTATCAGACTTAAAAGAATAGTGGTCTCACTTCAAGAAAGAACCACTAACGATGTTCACACTCAATGCGGGTACATAATAGCATATATTCAGAATCAAAACTAATCCCGAAGGGAGACTAAGATGCATCGTGCCGACCGCCAACAGTTCAACTTGACAGCCGTTGCCCACGTGCATCGTCACTTCATCTTTCATCAAGCGTCTCTTATTCCTTAGTCCCTAATGGAATTAGAAATATGAGCGACAGATCCTGTATCAAGTATCCAAGATGTGTTCTCGATGCTTGTTAAGAAAAGATCAACAACATGTATATCAAATATACCTTCGTTTCTCTTGGCAACCTTGCTAGCCTTCTTGTCCTTTAGGTACTTGGGGCAGTTGCGCTTCCAGTGACCTTCACCCTTGCAATAGAAGCACTCAACTCCGGGCTTGGGTTTAGGTGCCTTAGGATGAATGACAACTGACTTGCCATCCTTATTGGGGCTTGATGACCCTCAACTGTAGGGGATCGTTTGTAATGTTTTTGATAAATAAGAGTGTCGAACCCAACGAGGAGCAGAAGGTATTGGTAAGTGACTTTGGTAAAGAAATAGCTGCAGGAACTGAAATATAACTTTTTAGGGGTTTTCGATATAAACGACAAGAAGGTAAAAGCAAGAAAAGTAAAGAGCACTAAGGAGTAACAAGTGGCCCAATCCTTTTTGAGCAAAGGATAGGCCTAGAAACTGAGCTTATAAAGGCTAAAGCATTCTTGAGGACACACGGGAGAAATAGTCACGTTCTTTCGCCATATTCCGTATCGATACTATGTGCCGTGTTGATAAGTGTTGAGTGGGTGGACCTATGCTAGTGCATCCTCTAGACTAAGATAAGTGCACTCTTATGATTAAACACGTTGCAAGCATCCACAAATACAAGGTAGTAATTAAGGAAAAAGCCTAACCATAGCAATACGATCGATGATCCATTGTTCCCTTGTGCAAAAGAGTGCGAACTAGGGTTCAGGTTTCTGTCACTCCGGCAACCCACCGTAAGCATTCTTTGTACACAATGTATTCCCCTAGGTCCTTAATAAGGCAAAGTGTTGAGTGTTCGACTCACACAACAACACTAGGAAAATAACAACACAACTTAAATATCAAACAACACATATTACTTCAACATCATATGACTAATAACAACTAGACTTCTACCATGTCCTCAAGAACTAAAGTAACTACTCACAAGACATAAAATAGATCATGACAAGTGGGGATAAATAGATGATAAACAATCTAGAAACAATGATAATTCTCCAACAAAACTCAATAGCATTCATCACACGGTAGTAATCAACACCGGTAGAGTAGACAGGATAGATAGTATGGATTACAACACAAGTTGGACTTGTGACGTGAGGTTGGATGGTGGTGAAGATGGTGCTGATGTTGGGGATGATGTTGATGATGATCTCGATGATGCCCGTGACGATGGTGATGACGATGGCGACGATCTCCCCTTCCGGGAGGTGGTTTCCCCGGCGGAATCTGCCCGCCGGAGATGTCTTTTCTCATCTGTAGGTTTCCGCCACGGAGCGGCGGCAGAACTCCGGAAACTCTCCCTCTTTTAGGGTTTTTTATATGTGAGTGATATATAGGCCAAATGGGGGAGCCGGGAGTGGCCTCAGGTGTCCAGGCGCCCTCCCGGCGCGGCCAGGGGTGTGGGCGGCACCGGGTGGCCGCCTGGGCACCCTGTGGCCCCTCTTCGGCGTGTTTATGTTAATCTTCTGAAGAATAACCTCCGTCGATTTTTAGGTAATTTGAAGGTATTCTTCTTCAGCAACTCAGCGTCCACTTTTTACCGCTGAATCCTGCATCTGCTGCTTCGGCATCGGAAAGTTGCAAACTGTGTAAAATAAGCCAAAACAACATAAGAACAGCATCATAACATGAAATATATCAATGAATAAGAAAGAATTACTATATAAAATAGTGATGCATTTGGACGTATCAGGGCTGCCTTTATTTCCCTTCTCTCGTCTGCTTTACTTCTTGAATTCAATGGTCTTGTTGACCATGAATACAACGTGCTCCTTCTTGATCTCAACCTCAGCCCTTTTTAGCATGGCGAACAACTCAGAAGGGGTCATAGTCATCCCCTGCATGTTGTAGTTCAGCACAAAGCCTTTGTAGCTAGGGGGAAGCGACTGCAACACCCTATCAACTGCAAGTTCATCTGGAATCTGACATTCCAGAGCATTCAAGCGTTGAACGTAGCTAGACATTTTGACCACTTGCTCACTCACGCTATTGTGCTCATCCATATTGGCCGAGAAAAAGGCTTCAGAAGCCCCGTATCGTTCATCCCTGGCTTGAGGTGCAAAGACGGCCTAGAGTTCGGTGATAATATCATATGCACCCATCCTCTCAAAGCGCTTCTACAGCTCAGCCTCCATGGAGTAGAGCATGCCACTCTGGACAAGGTTGTAATCATCAGTCTTGGAGAGATAGAAATTCTTCTCATCCTGACTGGCATCTACTGGTGGTTCGTCACCTAACGTGGTACGTATACCATTTTGAGGGGAATGAGGAGAATCCTCAGAGTGCGGAACGAGTTGGTGAAGTTTGACCCATCAGTTTTTAGTTTGTCTTTCTCTAGGAACGACCCTAAGTTGAACGATGGGCGTGGTGCTTCCATCTACAATGGTGATTCACAAAGATACATATTTAGACTTTTGTTCATAATGTGGAGTTTCAATTTTAACTTTAAAATTCTAGAAAGCTCCCACTTAGATAAACACCTCTCAATTTAACTAAGTGATTACACAATCCCAAACCCCCATACCTCCCGCGATCATTACGGCCATCAGTATGTGGTTCAGGTAGGACACTATGCCAATCACATTAGTTATGTGACTCGTGCTCGATCTTTCGATCTACTGTGTTCCATGCCCGCATCTACATACGTCAAGCCTGCCAATTGATATGTCCCAAACGTATCTATAATTTCTGCTTGCTCCATGCATGTTTTGTGTGATATTGCTATGATCTAGATACACTTTCATACACTTTTGATCATATTTGGACTAACTTATTAACTCAGTGCACCCAAGTGCCAGTTCCTGTTTTCTACGATTTTTCTATTTCAGGTTTCCCCCATATTAAAAGTGCTACAAAAATTCGGGAAAAAACAGAAAAAAAAATCAGCGCAGAAGAACCTTCTAGAATCATCTGGGTGGGTCCAGAGGGCCACCACCTGGGGCCCAGGCGCCCTGGTGGCGCGCCCTAGGGCTTGGCCGCGCCAAGGGGGCGCCTAGACCCCTGGTGGCCCCCTTGGCTGCCCCCCTTCGCCTATTTATTCTCCGTGACGGGATTTTTCCGAAGACAGAACCCTTTTACGCGATCTCGCCTCTGTACCGCCGCCGCCGCGCTTCCAAGATCGGGAACGCCAATAGTCCTCTTCATGGAACCCTGCCGGAGGGAGGATTGACCTCTAGGAGCTTCCCCTCCACGATGGACGCTTCCCGGATGATCCGTGAGTAGTCTACCTTGGACCATGGGTCCGTGATCAGTAGCTATGTGATGTTCTCCTCCCCTCTTTGTTCTTCATGGATTAGACCTCATGAGCTGCCCTACATGATCGAGGCACATATGTAATTCTTTCTGCTGTTGCTATGCTAAGTTTGCTGGGATCTGATGGATCATGAGACTATGTTCAGTTTGTGATAGATTAATATATTTGGTTCTTATATTTTATATTTTTGTTCCTAAGTAATTCTTGAATGTTCTCCGTTGTTGTTTATACCTTTGGCCAAATAGTAGGTAGTGACCCCAAGAGGGAACGTTATGCTCGATTGTGGGTTCATGCCTCTTGATGACACGCTTGAGTGGCAGAAACATGAGTCTAGGGGATGTGTTGTTGCCACAAGGGGGAAAACAACGGTGCTTGTAACCGTGGTTGCAAGGATTGTTTACTTTACGCAAAGTTCTTTTGATGCAGTTGTCTGTTGCTTTGGGTTTACACTTTGGGTGGGGCTCGCAACTTAATACCAGCGAAATGTTCTGGATAGATATCTCAAGGTGGATGATTAGTAGTAGATGCAGTTGGATTTCGGTCTACTTATTTTGGCGTACCGCCCATGCTTTTGAGCCTCTTCCTTTCTTTGTAGCATAGTTAGCATTGCGGTGCTTTTTTAATCCTGTCAATTGCCCAGCTGCGATTTGTTTACCTTGCATAGCAGTCTTATCGTCTTTTGGAAGAGAGACATCACTAGTGAACATCAAGGGACCCCGGTCCATATTCTAATCACTGTTTAAACGCTCATTTTATTTTCTGATTTTACTTTCCAGTAGGTATCATTATCATTATCCCTTGTTTTTGATCCTTTGTAAACAACAAGACCGGAGAGATTGACAACCTCTCTGAACTTCATTGGGAGCAAAGTTATTCGTGTCGTGTGCAGGTCCATACGAAGCAAGTGATTCTTTTCAGACGTCGCGTCACTTGCCGAACCACCTACTTGCCACTTTCGGAGTCCTACGGGAGACACTCTAAACGTTGGCATCTTTGTTAAGGGAAATTTGCTGCTATCCTGCATCTCACCTTCCACTTGCGGTAACCAACCCAGGGCGAGAAGCCATTATCACTTCCACGCCATCAAGAAAAAATTTGGCGCCTTTGCCCGGGACTCTAATCGCCAAGATAGGGGAGTTTCACACTATATCTTACCTTTGCTTTTTAGTCTTGTTAGTTTATCTTTCAGTTTTCATCTTAGTGTCTTTTATCAAAAACCACAAAAAAATTATTTATCTTGCTAGTTGTTGTCATCATGTCTGGTCCCTTTGCCTTTGTTGAGACAGAGGTTCTCACCTTTAAACAAAAAGGTGGTGAAATTTGAAAAGATGCTTGGTATAGAATTAATGATTATCAAAAAAGAGCCACCAAGAAGCAATCCACCACTATCCTTATTAGAAATTTTTATGTTGGGATTACTCCTTGGAATAGGTATGTTTTAGATACTGCCATCAATGGGAACATCCTAGAAGTCCCAATATGGGAATCTCTTAATGTTATTGAAAATCTTGACGGAAATCTCCCTGTTGCTAGCATTCAAGAGGATATCACTCTAGTTCATATTATGAAAAAACTTGAAAAGATAGAACTAGAAATACCAAGCATAAGTAGGATAAATGAGTTGGATCGCAAGATTCAAGGGAATTTGAATAGACTTGATAGCTCCATGTATAAAATTATTAAAACTTTGGAGACCATCAAATTCCATGATTTGGATCGTTCTAGGATAGATAAGATTGAGGAAATCATTGACACTTTTGGAAATACTTTCTCCTCAATCAAAAAAAAATGGTTGAAACTCCGGCAAGGACGGAACCTAAGTTCAATTATGTCCCTAAGGTTCCTCGACCTAAAAATAATCCACCCATTGCCAAAGGAGTTGAAACCGTGAAAACTTTGGAAGAAATACCTCTCTTAGACAAATTTATAAATGAAACTCCTATTGATTTTCCACCTTTTGGTTTTATCCCTAGAAGTATATTCATTAGGCCTTTATCTGAAAGACCTCTTAAAACTCGTTGCACAATTGAAGAGCTTTTTGATGATCTTCATGATGGTTCGATTGATAGAACGTGATTCTTCTTTTTGCTTTATGCCTAGCTTAAAGGCGTAAAAGAAAGCGCTTGTTGGGAGGCCACCCAAGATGTTTTTGACTTCTGTTTTAGTGGTGTTGATGATTTTTAGTACTGTAGAAACATCATTGTATCTTTATTTTCAAGCTTCGTGCCAAGTTTAGCCTCCGATTGCAAGAAAGTTCAAAAGTTGTGACATGCTGTCCAAAAAACAGATTCTGTCCTTGGACAAAAAATTAGCCTAAAATCACAAGATCATCTTTTTTATCTGAATTGTTTTGACAGCATGCTCTATACAATTGTGTTTCGAGGGACTGTTCTGAGTTTCTTGATTTGAGTTGCAGAAGTACCCCGAAAAAATTATTTACTACCTGCTGGTCTGTTTTTCACATATTCTGTCACGTTTTGTCTTTCCTTACTTTTGCAAACCTTAAGCTTGCTTTTTCTTTGCAATTTTATTTATAAATCTTGAGAAACAGTAGCTCTTCAAGAATATCTTTATTTCCAGTGGAGAAAAAATATTTTATTAAGGGTACTAACCTCTCTAATCAGGTTATGATGAGTTATGTATGAAGGGAGTTTTCAAGTGTGCCAGGGAAAATGATGAAACAAGATCCTGGAGTGTCAAACGCTCAAGCTTGGGGATGCCCCCATGCATCCCCAATAGATATTCAAGGAGACTCAATCGTCTAAGCTTGGGGATGCCCCTGTGCATCCCCTTCTCCATCAATAATCATCAGTTCGTCCTTGGTCTCACTATATTTTTATCACTTCATGCATTATGTGTTATGCTTGGAGTGTGTCGCTCTTATGTTTCCTTTTTATTTTTCTTTAGAATTTCTTGATGTTCATAACAAGTTAGAACCCAGCTTAATTTGTGTGGGAGAGAAACATGCTCCACTTCAAACTAGAACACATCATAGGATTTTTCATGTCTATCTTTCTTATGTTGTGTGTTCTTTATTTTTTCGTAGTTGCTGTCATGTTTAGCCTTTAGTTTTAGTGTTTTCTTTTTCAAGAGCTTGAGATTTTGTTTAGTTTGTTGCTGGAACTCTCTTTAGTTTTCATGTTTATTTTGTTAAGAGAGTTGGTTGTTGCAATGAGTTGTGTCTCGTCTTGAAGTAGGTAATTCAGGTTGCTATTTAATTGTAGTAGTAAATTACAATAGTTTTGAGGTATTGTTGTGAGTAATGTTTGAACTTTTGGTGTCAAGAGCTCTAGCCTATTAGTGATAGGTGTCGTATTTTGGGAAATCCATGCTTATTTTTAAAAACTAAAAAAACTAGTTGAGAACTCTAGCTACTAGATGGACCACTAATCTTTGGAGGGATCGGATATTAGAGTACACTCACGTATCACTCCTCAAGGTACTTGTCTCTTTGTGAACCTCCTTATTATATTGAGAGTTACCGATAATAAGTGCATGAGTTCTTCAGACAAATGTAAGTATTGAAAGTTGACACTTCCACCTCCTCATATTTGCTAGCCTCTTCGGTACTGTGCATTGCCCTCTTCTCACTCCGAGAGTTGGCGTCCATCTCGTCGGTGCTTCCAAACCCTTGGCATGATACTCTCTGTCATCATAAACCTCCTTATATCTTTCCTCAAAACAGCAACCATACCTACCTATCAAGGAATTTCCAGAGCCTTTCCGAGATATATTGCCATGCAACATCCACCTCTTCATGACTTGATCTTCATGTCATACATGTTCCTGCTGCACTGGCAGAGGCATACATTTGCATACATCATGATAACTACATCTTGTTTATGTTGAGTACCTTGTAAAGTGTAAAGATCTTCTATACCTTCTTGTAAAATAGAGTGTTCCCTTAAGTGAGGAAAAGATCCCAAAGAGGACAAATTAAAAGATCCCAAAGAGGACAAACAAGAGTTAAATAGAAAGAGCCATTGAGGCCACCAAAAAAATACGAAAAAATAGAAAAAGGAGAAAAAGAAATAAAAAGAGAGAAACGGGCAACACTACCGTACCTTTTGAAAGATCCACACTCGTACTCCCTCTATATCTTTTGCTCCATAGAGATGGTCATTTATGCATATAGCTATGTGGCGACCTTTACACTATAGAACTTGACTTGCATATTCCAAGGATGAGCCTCCTCAAAGGAGCTCTAGGTATTCATGAGCGAGCAAGTTAGATGCACCCCCACGAGTTCCATTGGAGAGGTTTCTCAGCTCATATGTGCATCCGTTGCATGGAAATCCCTACTCCTCGCATCATATCTATCATTTGGCCTCCTCTCGCCTATGATTGTCCTCATTGATGTGAGCCTTTCACCCCCTTTTTGTCTTCCTGCTCCACCATATCTCTCTCTTTGCCATCCTAAGTGTCAAATCTCATGCTTACGCTTATCCATTGCATGAGTGCTCACAATGTCGAAAAGGAGTGGATCAAATTGACTTGTACCTGGCTAGTGGTCTGGGGACGAGTCAAGATAAGATTCCAAAGAAGACTAAGTGTGAAAACTTTAGTAGATTGAGTTCTCAACAATTATATATTTTCTCGTATTCCCATCTCCCCCTTCTTGCACGCAAACACCATCTTGAGACATTCGAGTCACGGACAGTGAGAGCTCTTGCACCTTTATGTTCTTATGTTGCTAGTTTCAATGTTAATATAGACTCTTGCTTGTTATGACTTGAATTGAATTACATAGCTTGATTGCTTCACTTTCAAAGATCTTATATGGTTGTTAGCATGTCACCACAGAAATTATGCTTGTTATCACTTACCTACTCGAGGAAGAGCAGGAATTAAGCTTGGGGATGTTGATACGTCCCAAACGTGTCTATAATTTCTGCTTGCTCGATGCATGTTTTGTGTGATATTGCTATGATCTAGATACACTTTCATACACTTTGGATCATATTTAGACTAACTTATTAACTCAGTGCACCCCAGTGCCAGTTCCCGTTTTCTGCTGTTTTTCTATTTCAGGTTTCCCCCATATTAAAATTTCTCCAAAAATTTGGGAAAATCAGAGAAAAAATCAGCACAGAAGAACCTTCTGGAATCACCTGGGTGAGGATAGAGGGCCACCACAAGGGGACCAAACGCCCTAGTGGCGCTCCCTACGGCTTGGCCGCGCTAGGGGGCAGCTTAGACCCCTGGTGCCCCCTGGCTGCCCCCTTCGCCTATTTATTATCTGTGACGGGATTCTTCCGAAGATAGAACCCTTTTTCGCGATCTCGTCTCTGTTCCGCTGCCGCCGCACTTCCAAGATTGGGAGCGCCAGCAGACCTCTTCTCGGCACCCTGCCGGAGGGAGGATTGACATCCGGGAGCTTCCCCTCCACCATGGACGCTTCCCGGATGATCCGTGAGCAGCTGTGATTTGTTTACCTCGCATAGCATTCTTATCGTCTTTTGGGAGAGAGACATCACTAGTGAACATCACGGGACCCCGGTCCATATTCTCATCACTGTTTACACGCTCATTTTATTTTCTTCTTTTACTTTCAAGTAGCTATCACTTTCATCATCCCTTGTGTTTGACCCTTTTTAAACAACAAGACCGAAGAGATTGACAACCTCTATGAACTTCATTGGGACAATGTTGTGTCGTGTGCAGGTCCAGGCGAAGCAAGTGATTCTTTTCAGACGGCGCATCACTTGCCGAACCACCTACTTACCGCTTTCGGAGTCCTACGGGAGACACTCTAAACCTTGGCATCTTTTCCAAGAGTAATTTGCTGCTATCCTACATCTCACCTTCCACTTGGGGTAACCAATGAAGGGCGAGAAGCCATTATCACTTCCACGCCATCACCAATCCAACCTTGATGTTAGCTGTTCAGCAAGGCCATATCTGCATATGCCAGGCTTGCCAAACCCAACCTCATGCGAACACCGTTTAATATGTGTGAAACCCATTGTATGTTATGTCGGCCATATGGGAGATTCTTCTAGGCGGTTCCCACAAAGGGAGAACACAATGTTTGTATTCTCAGAGATGGTCCCATTTATGCTATCATCGATATATCTAGCATACTAGCAGAAACAGGAAATAAAACTGTAAATCATACAAGCTATGATCCCCATTCATGCAAAGCAAAGTTAAACGCCTTTCTACTTTAGCTTATGCATGTTTTACGTGGCTGCTAGGGGTTTCGAGAGAGAACCGTTTCTATCCTGCGAAAACATGTCACAATACCGATTCCCCAATCATATCTATTACACCCCTGTCGGGGCCCTCCGTTGGAAACATCTTTGCATCGCTAATGTTAGAGAGATAGACACCCCCAACTACTTATATGGTACAAGCCATATGTCAAGCGTGGAAGAAGTCTCGCGTAAAGGCGTAAGGTCGGTCGGGGCCGCTTCATCAGGACATTGTCGCAACGCTAAATGAGTACACGTGGGAGGGTAACGAATGAAGATTCGATGCCCACATCCTAGATGTGTTCTACCCGTACAATACATCTACGCATAGCTAGCTCATGATACCACTGTTGGAATACGGGGCAGAAAACACAAAATTTCCATACCTACGATAACCCGAACCCAAGATCTATGCTATGGCGATGTAAAGTAATGGACGGAATCAGAGTTCATACCTTTGAAGACCAAAAGAGAGAAACTTTTTGCCAACGTGGCTGGCGTAGACTCGGAACTACAACCTCCCTGTCGTGTTGAAGCCCACCGGCGATGGAGACTCCCGGTTGACCTCCGGCGATGAAGTAGGACCACAAGTGTAGTGCCTCGAAGAGATTATACACGTACAGTACAATCGATGTTCCCTCTGGGCCCCGAAACAGGCGAGTAGCGGAAGAAAGACGGATTCAGATCCCGACTCCGGCAGGAGCGATGGCCTGCTATGGTGGAGAACTCCAAACCAGGTGCAAAGTCCAGAAAAGGGGAGTCCGCTCTAGGTAGGAGAAGGAGAGAGAGAGAGCAATTTTGTTGGAAAAAGGGGGTGTACTCCTCCTTATACAGGCCAAGGGGGATGCCATCCTCCTCCCCCTCCCCATGTGGGACTAAACCCCGAAGGAGGGGGGAGTGCGACGGCCAAGGGGGGGATGGGCCCCACCCCTTGGCGCCAAGCCCTAGGGGGGAAACCCCCTCCTCCCCTAATGAACCCATATGGCCCATTAAGCCTTTTCCATTTTTTAATTAATTTAATCATATTTTAATATTTAATTCAGATAATTAAATAATAAAACATTATTAAATACAATTAAACTTTATTTTGAACCTGTCAAAATATCCGGAACAACTTCCATTCTCTCCCGGAACTATTCTGGTGATATCTCCTATTTCACCGATGATCCCGAATCTATCCTAATGCATCGATTGCACCTTAAGTGTAACACCCTACGGTCCGGGAAACAACAGACATGATCGAGACACTCTCTTTGATCAATGAATAGTCAGTTGGACCTGTTTACAATCGTTGAAAGTCCCTGCGCTTCCATTGAATGAACTTCAATCTCTTTTGGAAACTGATAACGATACGACTTGATCCCTTTGTCTAGTGGTACTTGGTTTTTCCGAGGTTTGATCGTCGGTATCCAATATACCGAGTTCACATCTCATTCACAACAAACATGTTTACTCGTCCGTGCCTATTACATCTCTTGTGACCTAGTCACTTGCTTGCAAGCTATTGATGCAATATCACCGAGTGGGCCCAGAGTACCTGTCCGTCAATTGGACTGACAAATTACGCTCTGATCTATTAACATACTCATCAACCATCTATTTCAGAATACCCAAAGTACATTATTATGGCCAGCGTATTCCAGTTAGGCAGTGGAAGCAAATCAAAGTCTCCTGATAGATAGCAATTATGTATGATCATTACGGTCTAAGGACTAAGCCATATGTTACAAAGTCATCGCAATGTTGAACTATGTGACTCGATCACATTACAATGCTTTTACGTGGGTGTGTGTCCATCACATCATTCTCCCAATGATATGACCTCATTGTCAATGGACTTAAGTGTCGCCATGATCAGGAAACCTTGATCAATCAGTTGCCCAATGAGCTAGTATACCTGAGTTAAACTAGGGGCTTGTGTTTTATACCACACATGTATTAGTGTTTCCAAGTAATAAAGTTCTAGCATAGTATAAAATGTATTATGAACACAAATAGATATGTGACAAATATCTGTATTAATTTGCCTCTAGGGAACGTATCTGACAGGAGAAGCTCCCGGAGGTCAATCCTCCCTACGACAGGGTGCCGGGAAGAGGTCTTCTGGTGCTCCCGATCTTGGAACTGCGGCGGTGGGAGAACAGAGGTGAAAATCACGATGCGGGACTCTCTACAAGGGTTGTCGGAGCGAGAGGTAAAAATAGGCCGAAGGGGGGAACCAGTGGGTGGCCCCTCCCTCCAGGCGCCCTGGTGGCGCGTCCAGGAGTGGGGGCGCGCCCCCTAGCCGCCTGAGAGGGGGGTGGCCCCCCTCTAGCCCTCCTTCGATGATCCGGAAGCTTTCGTCCTGCTGATTTTTTAATCAGATTTTTTGGAATTTTTGGAGCTCTGTAAATATGGGTAAAAGCCTACAACTTATAGACATCAGCAGAAAGAAGCTGTGTAACTACCCGATTCGCTAAGAATCAAAGTCTGTGTGCTCAAGTGCTAGTCCCTAGATCGAACTCTCTAGCACACACAATATAGATGAATAACAAAGTACAAGTGCATCATTTATTACACCATAATGATCCAGAATTCACAAAATAAACAAGTTCCATAGCTCAAGGCTAGATTATTCAATATAAATATAGCGGAACTAGCAAATACTAAATATCAAGGAGTCTCATCAACATCCACAAGCGACATGCTGAGTGAAGACCGCGACCCTAAATGCACCCTGAAAAACCTGCAACGCGAAGGTTACAGCCCGACAATGGGTCAGTAAATCTGATTTGTACGGCAAGCCACACGAAAAAGGATATAACAGACCTACAGCTACATGCATGGAAGTCAAAGGAAGGCTTATGGTTTTATTTTGCAGAAAGCTGATTTTTCCCTCAATCTACCTATTAGTCAATTTTTAGTTTATCTTACTACATTAACATAAGGCTGAATTGGGCGACACCAATTCCAACCCATACCCTTTTCTAAAGTTTCCCACTCAAATTTTATTAAGGTGAATCATCTGTCAAGACCATCCAACAACAGTAATGCCTAGTTTCTCAAAGTAGTCCATGGCTAATCATGATTAGTTTGTACACTCTGCAGAGGTTTGTACACTTTACCCACTGGACTCAACCCGAAGATTGAGACGAAGTCTTTAGAAGAGGTCACCTCCACCCTTTTGTAGCCGGTACACCTATAATATCTACATCTGCTAGCTTTCAGAGCCAGGCTCCCTACAACTTACTCGACTAAGCCCGATCCCATATAGCCAGTGGTTGTACATGGAAGCTACGAGTCCTACTGGAGACAAACCTTGGTATCTTAATCGAGGGAAATTTGCTGCTACGCTATATCCAACCTTCCACTTGGGGTAACCAACGAGGAGAGTTGCCACTCTGTATCAAGATAATTTCAGGAGCCGTTGCCGGGGACTCCAGTCTACAAGATAGGGGAGTTGCACACTATCTTTTATCTTTGCTTTTTAGTCTTGTTAGTTTACCTTTTATTTTTTACTTTTGTGTCCCTAATAAAAAATACCAAAAATACCTGTTACCTTGTCAGTAGTTACAACTATGGTTGGTCCTTTTGCCTTTGGTGAGGCAGAAGTACTTACCTTTACTCAAAGAGGTGGTGAATGTTTGAAAGATGCTTGGTATAGAATTAATGATTCTCAAAAAAGAGCCACCAAGAAGCTATCCACTACTATCTTGCTTAGAAATTTTATGTTGGGATCACTTCTTGGAATAGGTTTCTTTTAGACACTGCTATCAATGGGAACTTCATAGAGGCCCCAGTTTGGGAAGCCCTTAATGTTATTGAAAATCTTGTTGGAAGTATCCAAGTTGTTAGTATTAAGGAGGATATTACTTTAGCTCACATTATGAGAAAACTTGAAAAAATAGAGCTAGAGATGCCAAGTATCGATAGGGTGAATGAGTTGGATCATAAGATTCAAGGGAATTTGAATAGGCTAGATAACTCCATGCAGAAAATTGTCAAAACTTTGGAGACTATTAAATCACTTGATGAGAAGTCTTCTAGGATATAAAAGATTGAGGAAGTTATTCAAACTCTAGGAACTACCTTTTCCTCAATCAAAACCAAAAAGGATGAAACTCCGGCAAAGAAGGAACCTATGTTCGTTTACGTCCCCAAGGTTCCTCGAGCTAAAGAAAACACACGCATTGCCAAGAGAGTTGAAACGGTGAAAACTTTGGAGGAGACACCTATCTGTAACTTTAATGAAACTCCAATTTATTTCCCTCCTTTTGATTTTATACCAAGAAGCATTTTCATTCGTCCTTTATTTGAGAAACCTATTAAGACTAGTTGTACTATTGAAGAGCTTTTTGATGATCGTGATGATGGTTCAATGGATACAACTTGATCTTTTGCATTAAGCCTAGCTAATGGCTCTAAAGAAGCTCTTTCGGGAGGCAGCTTATGTCTACGCACGCTTCTATTCTTGTAGGCTATGTTGGACCTCCAAGCGTAGAGGTTTGTAGGACAGCAGCAATTTCTCTCAAGTGGATGACCTAAGGTTTATCGAACTCAGGGAAGTAGAGGTTGAAGATGGTCTCTCTCAAGCAACCCTGCAATTAAGATTCAAGAAGTCTCTTGTGTCCCCAACACACTTAATTCAATGGCAAATTGTATAGGTGCACTAGTTCGGCGAAGAGATGGTAAAATATGGGTGATAGGTATGACAAAGCAAGATAATATAAATCTGTAATAAAAAGTGCAGAAAGCAAACATGTGACAAAAGTGAGCACAAACGGTGTAACAATGATGGAAACAAGGCCTAGGCTTCATACTTTCACTAGTGGCAACTCCCAACAACATTAACATAGTCTAATCACATGATATTTCCCATAAAACATGCAATGGAGACGCACTCGGAGGTCATTCCTTTGTGGTCAAGAGAGGACGAGAATTATGTAGGGCTACAAGAGCACACCTCAGAGTTCGTAGTTCTCAATCTATGGATTTCCCAATGTCACCGCGGCCATCCAAAGAGAGTACCACAATCACCACAACATATCTCAAGGATAGTAAAAGACAAGCACCAAGAGACTCTCAATCTTCAATCAACACACAAAAGAGGAAATCACTCATGAAAATATTCTTCTAATCCATGTCCAATACACCGATGTCACCTTGGTCTCGGGGATTATACTAGATAAGATCAATTGAGTACATCAATCCAATACATAGAGGAAGGGGAAATATCATGGGATCACCCTAGATTAACAAAGCCTATGATCACAACGAAGATCACATCATGCGAGAAAGAGAAGAACACATAGCTACTGTTAGAAACCTCAGCCCCGAGGAGGAACTACTCCCTCTTCATGGAGGAGGGAAGCAACGGCGATGGAGATGAATCCGGGGGCACTTCCTCGTCCCGGCAGGGTGCCGGCACAGGAATTATGTCCCCTCGAAACTTGATGGCGATGGCGGCGGAGATCGGAATTGCTTCTGGAGAAAAGGGGTCCGCAATCAGGGTTTCCTCCGCGGGGGTAAAAATAGGGCCAAAGGGGGGCACCAGGGGGGCCACAGGGCAGCCAGGAGGGTGCCCGGCGCATCCTAGGGTGGGGCCGCGCCAGGGACCCTTCTGGAGTCCCTGTGGTCGCCCTCCCCTCCTTCCTTGGTGATCCGGAAGCTTCAGGGACGATGATTTTTTATATAATTTTTCCAGAATTTTGGGAGCACTTTTAATGGCCGGAAAACCTGAAATACAAAAACAGCAGAAAACAACAACTGACATCTGGGTGCACTGGGTTAATAGATTAGTCCAAATATGCTCAAAAGTGTATGAAAGTTCAAGCAAAACATGGCAAAGTCACACAAAACATGCATGGAGCAAGCAAAAATTATAGATACGTTTGGGACGTATCAACATCCCCAAGCTTAATTCCTGCTCGTCCTCGAGTAGGTAAATGATAACAAGCATACTTTCTGTGGTGACATGCCACACAACCATATAAGGACTTTTAAGTAAAGCAATCAAAGCATGCAATTCAATTCAAGTCTTAACAAGCAAGAGTCTATATTAGCATTGACACAAGCAACAAAAGAACAAAAGGTGCAAGAGATCTCGTTGTCCGTGACTCGAATGTCTCCAGATGGTGTTTGCGTGCAAGCAGGGGACTGGGAATAAGAGAGAAAAAAGGTTGTTGAGAACAACTATCTACTAAAGTTTCACACTTGGTCTCCTTTGGATTCTTATCTTGACTCGTCCCCAAACCACTAGCTAGGTACAAGTCAAACTGATCCACTCCCTTTCGATATTTTGAGCATTCATGCAATGGATGAGCGTGAGCAAGAAAGTTGACACCTAAAAGGCGAAACAGAAAGAAGGTGGAGGAGGAAGACAAAAAGGTGTGAAAGGCTCACATCAATGAGGAAAATCATAGGCGAGAGAAGGCCATATGATAGATATGATGTGAGGAGTAGGGATTGCCATGCAACGGATGCACATGTGAGCTAAAAGCTCTCCAAGGGAACTAGTCGGGGTGCATCTAACTTGCTTGTTCAAGAATACCTAGAGCTCGTTTGAGGAGGCTCATCATTGGAATATACAAGCCAAGTTCTACAGTGTGAAGGTCCCCACATAGCTATATGCATGATGCTGATCTCTATTGAGTACAAGGGATAGAGGATGAAGTACTAGTGTGGATCTCTCAAAAGGAATAATAGTGTTCCCCCTTCTCTCTTTTTACTTTTCTTTTTCTCTTTTTTCTCTTTTTTCTCTTTTTTGTATTTTTTGGTGGCCTCAATGGCTCTTTCTATTTAACTCTTATTTGTCCTCTTTGGGATCTTTTGATTTTGTCCTCTTTGGGATCTTTTCCTCACTTTAGGGGCAACACTCTTTATTTTACAAGAATATAGGAGATCTTTCATACTTTACAAAGGTACTCACATAAAGAAGATATAACTATCATGATGCAAATGTATGCCTCTGCCAGGATAGCAGGATATGCAATGATACTAGCGCGTCATGTAGCAATGATTAGGGCAAGGCCCAACTAGCATGCGGCTTATCGATCAAGCAAGTACCATGTATGACATGAGGATCAAGTCATGAGAAGGTGGATGTTGCATGGCAATGTATCTCGGAAATGCTATGGAAATTCCTTGTAGGTAGGTATGGTGGCTGTTTTGAGGAAAGATATAAGGAAGCTTATGATGGCAGAGCGTATCATGCCAAGGGTTTGGATGCACCGGCGAAGTATGCGCCAACTCTCGAGGTGACAAAGGGCAATGCATGGTACCGAAGAGGCTAGAAAAAGTATAGGTGGGTGGAAGTGTCAACTTTCGAATACTCACATTAGTCCAAAGAACTCATGCACTTATTATCGGTAAATCTCAATCTAATCAGGAGGTTCACAAAGAGACAAGTACCCCGAGGAGGAGTGTATGGGGGTTTGGTTATCCTTGCGCATCCTCGACTCATGGTACGTGAGTGTACTCTAATATTCGAACCCTCCAGAGGTCAGTGATCCATCTAGTAGCTAGAGTTATCAACAGGGGTTTTTGGTTTTAGAAAATCACACGGATTGCCCAAAATACGACATCTATCACTAATAGGATCGAGCTCTTGACACCAAAAGTTCAAACATTACTCTAGTCAATACCTCAAAACTATTGCAAGTTGCTACTACAAAGAGAATAGCAACTTCAACTACCTACTTTCTAGTCAAGAAAAAAAACTCAGTGCAAGAGACAAACTCTCTAACAAGATAAAACATGCAACCTATAGAAAATTCAACCTGAGACAAAAGAAAAGCTCTAGAAGAAAACTAAATCACTAAAACTAAACAGGGCAGCAACTAAGAAAAGAAAAAAGAACAACTCATAGCTAAGGAATAAGCATGCAAATCCTATGAGGATTCTAGTTCAAACGGAGCTTGTTTCTCTCCCACACAAAGTAAGACGGGATCTAACTTGTTATGAACAGCAAGCAAAGCTAAAGAAAACTAAAAATAAAACCTAAGAGCTAGATGCTCCAAGCATAGCACATAACACATGAAGTGATAAAAATATAGTGAGACGAAGGACGAACTGATGATTGTTGATGGAGAAGGGGATGCACGGGGGCATCCCCAAGCTTAGAAGCTTCAGTCTCCTTGAATATTTTTTGGGGATGCATGGGGGCATCCCCAAGCTTGAGCGCTTGACCCTCCCAAATCCTCTTTCATCATCTTCCATCGCACACTCCAAAATTCCCTTCATACATAACTCATCATAAGCTGATTTGAGAAGTTAGTACCCATAATAAAATAATTTTTTCTCTACTGGAAATAAATATATTCTTGAAGAGCTACTGTTTCTCAGGATTGCCAAAAAGTTTTTGCAAAGAAAAAGCAAGCTTAAGGTTTGCAAAACGAAGAAAAGGCAAAACAGGACAGAATCTGTGAAAAACAGACCAGCAGGTAGTAAAGAATTTTTTAGGGATACTTCTGCAACTCAATTCAAAAAACTCAGAACATACAAAAGTTCCGTAATTGTATAGAGCACGCTGTGTAAACATTTCAGCTCAAAAAGATGAACTGGGATTTTTTAGTGATTTTTCTAGTCACGAGGACAGAATCTGTTTTCTGGACAGCATGTCACAACTTTCACTTCCCTTGTCATATGAGGCTATAAATGGCACAAAGCTTGAAAAGTAAAGATACAATGATGTTGCTACAGTAGTAACAATCATACAGACCACTAAAAACAGAAAGTAAATACTCAAAGTAAAGATAACAAGGGTTGTCTCCCTAGAGCTCTTTCTTTATAGCCATAAAGATAGGCTTAAGATTTTAGTGATGCTCTCATAGGAATAAGAGTTGAAGCACAAAAGAGAGCATAAAGAAGAAAATACCAAACACATTTAAGTCTAACATGCTTCCTATGCAAAGGGATCTTGTAGAGAAATAACTCATTGAAGCATAGAGATATTAGCATAGGAAGGAAAAAATGTGCAACTTCAAAACCTTCAACATAAAGAGAGGGAACTTGATATTATTGAAATATCTATAAGCATATGTTCCCCTCTCATAATAATTTCCAGTGGGATCATGAATAAACTCAACAATATAAGTATCACATAAAGCATTCTTATCGTGATCCACAAGCATAGAAAATTTATTACTCTCCACATAAGCAAAATCCTTCTCGTTAGTAATAGTGGGAGCAAACTCAAGAAAATAGTTATCACATGAATCATTCTTATCATGATACACTTGAAAAAATTTATTCTTTATAACATAAGTGTCATCACAATAATCATCATAGATAGGAGGCAAAGTATCATCAAAATAAATTTCCTCATCAAAATTTGGGGGGCTAAAAAGATCATCGTCATCAAACGTAGCATCCCCAAGCTTATAGCTTTGCATATCATTAGCATCAAAAGTATTCAAAGGAGACATGCAAATCACATTACTACTATCACTACAAGAAATATGCTCATACATGACGTTCTCTACATGGTCGTGGATGAATTCATCATAAATCTATGATGATTTCATACATGATGGTCGCAAACCGTCTAAGGGGGTTCAATCCCTATAAAGTTACGACGATGTTAGTCAAAAAAGTCATAATCGCATAAGATGAAATCGTCATAAACTGATCCACACAGTTTACGAAGTTATTTTTAGTAAATTAGGACAGATTCAAATTGTCGTAACATTTATGATGATTATAATAATGTTGTAACCCGTTCTAACTATGCTTACATGTCATTCGTGGGGTCCATTCGATCCCACCTCATCCATCTATTAAACAGTCGTTGGTAGGTGTTACTCTTGACAAACTTTTGGTGGATCTATGATGAAATAACTACTTGTTTTTCTATAAATGATTTCTGGTAACAATAAAAAGAAAATTATCCAGCACGTGTAGTTTAAATTTGACCCTGTTCTAGCTGAATCGGCGAAATTTTGTATTTTTTATGTGAGGTGTATGAAAAATATTGAACATGCAACTATTTGGTCGATTGTGCATAAAATGTGGTCTAATATTTTTTTTAAATGGGTTAGTAGAATTTTGCAACAAATATTTGGTTTGTTTCTTTAAAAAAATCCAATAATAATCACCACTAAAACTTGGCATTAAGTAAAAATATATAAATTAATTGTTGCTCCAATAATTAATTGGGATACAAACAAATAAAAATATCTCTATAGCATAAGGTATTTATTTAAAACATTAAAAAATGGCACAGATAATGATATGTTATTAAGATAACAGTAATAATAGTATTAACCTAAATAAAAGTTCAACAAAAACACAAAAAAAGTAGGATAATATTTAAATTCCGTGATGAGATTTAAATTATATTTTATACTTCGTTTTGAACTAAAAAACAAAAATAATATGAAGAAATAACCAAAAATAGAAGAAAAAATATATAATCTAGCATTACCTATAGTGGGCCGAAGCCCACTATAGTCTGTCCCTAAACCACGCCATGTCTCTCCAGCAAAAGGCCCAATTTCAGGGCCCACAGTCAATGACAGTGGGTGGCTAACCAATGAGTAAAAAAGTAATTTATTGGATTTTCGTTTTATCAAAAATTCCAGAAAATGCAATAAACTTTGAAATTGAATATCTTTTAAACCATAATTCATATAAAAATTATTTATATACAATCATAAAAAAATGCTTTATCCAATTAAATATGCAAAAATTTGTCTTTTTGATGAGAAGTGTATGAAAAAACATTTTACATGCGACCATTTGGTTAGTTGTACATATAATGTTGTATAATAAATATTTTTTAATGGTTTGGTATAATTTTTCAACAAATATTTGGTAGGTTTTTCATAGAAAATAGCCAATAATGATAACCATTAAAACTTAGAATTAATTCAAAAAAACCCTAAATGCATTATTGCTTGTGGAATTAATTAACATTTCAATACATAAAAATATCTCTATTACAGAAGGTATTTAATGAAAATACTAAAAAGGACAAAATTAATTAATTAATATTCAAATTACAGTAATTCCTGTGAAACCCTTATACTTCCAAAAAAGATGGTCTAGTTTGTACACGAAGTGCATTCATTTTTCTCCGTAACCCTCTCAAATGTTTAACTCATAATATATGTGTGAAATGATGATGCCATGCCAAGTTTGAACCATTTCTGAGTTGATCATGTGGTGGTTTTCAATTTTAGGGTTATGTTGATCAAAACAAATCACTAAATGCATGAAAACTAGTAAATAAAGTAAAAAATGTTTGAAATTTGGGGAGATGGCTATGATTGATTCATATTGAATACACAAAAGATTGAAAAAGAAATAAATATGAAAAAATGAAATATCTTTGTAACACATAAATTTTCCTCTGAAACCCTTATACTTCTGAAAGAGATGGTTTAGTTTGTACACGAAGTGCATCCATTTTTTCCTTAACCCTCTCAAATTTTTAGCACATGATTGATGTGTGAAATGCTGATACTATGCAAATTTTCAACCATTTTCTGAGTTGATCATGTAGTGCTTTTCAATTTCAGGGTTATGTAGATAAAAATAAATCACTAAATGCATGAAAACTAGTAAATGGAGACAAAAAGGTTTGAAATTTGGGGATATGGCTATGATTGGTTTATATTAAATACACAAAAATGTTAAAGAAGAAATAAATGTTAAAAAATGAAATGTCTTTGTAAGACATGAGTTTCTCTTCGAAACCCTTATACTTCCGAAATAGATGGTCTAGTTTGTAACGAAGTGCATTTAGTTTTTCCATAACCCTCTCAAATTTGTAGCACATGATATATGTGTGAAATGATGATACCATGCCATGTTTATACCATTTCTAAGTTGATCATGTAGTGGTTTTCATTTTCAGGGTTATGTATATCAAAATAAATAACTAAATGCATGAAAACTGGTAAATGAAGTAAAAAAGGTTTGAAATTTGGGGAGATGGCTATGATTTTTTGTCATTCCAATATTCACACTCGTGAAAAATATGGGATCATTTGAACAAACTATGCAATGAAGGTATCCATAACATTGTTTATTTGGCTAAAAAACTTTTGTTATATCTCTGATGTAATAGGTATTTTTGCACCTAGAAATAATTTTTTGAAAAAATAACGAGCAAACTATTAAGCATATGGAGTTTAAATTTGACTCGGTTCTACCTCAATCGGTAAAAATTTATCGATTTGATGAGAGGTGGATCGAAAGATTCTTACATGCAATAATTTGATTATTTGTGCATAAAATGTGGTCAAATATTTTTGTAAAATTCTTATTTGATACTCCCTCTGTAAACTTTTATAAGAGCGTTTAGAATTTTAGGACGAGTACGGATTTTGTACCCGTGTAAGCGGGTACGGGTCATATCGTTACTGTTGGTTGATGCATCAAGATCCGTGCATAGGGCGGGCTGCCTGCCTGCTGCTTGATTTGAATTCTTATAACCTTGATTTGAACTAGAAATTATAACCTCTCTTATAAAAGTTTACGGAGGGCGTATAATTTTACAACAAAGATTTGGTAGGTTCTTTAAAAATACCACATTTAACACTCAAAAAAAGAAAAATATATTTTTTTACATAAAAAAAAGAAAAGTTCTTTCGACAACATTAAATGTCCATCTAGTGATATGATTTAGCACTTAAAATTCTCAGATCGTATAATAGATGATACGATTTAGCACCTAAATTTTAATCGAGTATAATTAATTTAAAGGGTCTCAACAGGTGCTGCAATCTGATTGGTCCATAAGACCTCACGCGGATCGTGCATCAGTCACCATTGGATATTTTCCAATCCAACGGCAGTCCTCAATCCTCACCCCCTCTCCGATAACTCCCTCGTCTAAACTCTAAACCCTACTCTCTCTCCCTCGCGCCGCAACAGAGCCGCCCGAGCTGCTCCTCCCGCCGGCGGCGCCCTTTGCTATCCTTACCCTCGCCCCCTCCTTCGTCTCCCACCCCGACCTAGCCACACACCCCAACCCCATCGATCCCCTTTCGTCTCTCTCCCACTCCCCCGATTCAGATCGACGTAGCGCGCCCATGGACGATTCGATGCGCGCTCGATCCACCTCGACCGCTACGGATCTGCGGCGACCTCTAACTGGTTCGCTGGCTCCTCTTCTACTCGCACCGAGCTCACTCCTCTCTTCCTCTGTCGCGTGGCCGTAGGGGAAGGTGGCGCTTACAGGGCCGTACCACTGCCCTCGGTAACCATGGCGCGGGGATGAATGCTCTTCGCTGTGGTCAATGGTCGTTCTTTCTAACCTATGGTGATGGACAGGTTATAGGGATGGACCTGGCCTTGCCTTTCTTCGGCTTGCTGCTGCCACCGGCGGAGGAGGGGAAGGAACATGAAGGTCTCCGTCGTGTCCAGGAGCGGCCGCGAGCTCGTGAAGGGAAGTATCAAGCTCAAGGAGTTGGTACACGGATTTGCAGGAGGCCATCCACGCCAAGAGTACGACCTCTTCCCCTGTCCGACCAATCCCCTCTCGCCCTCTAACCAAAATCTATTACCGCTAGATTTGCTTTCAGTTCGGATCTGAAGTACCACCGCCCACAACCTAACTAAGTTTGTTCAACGGGGCGCTGTTGTGGTTGAACGGAGTAGTGAATGGGTCAGCGAACAAGCAGATGAGATGAATGTTTGTTGTGTTTGGGTCATATCATATCTAGCTAGTACTAAGCTTGATGTCACATCACTACATCAGTGCTATGACTGCTGTTTTGGTTGTGTTTTGCCTCGCTTACTTGCTTGCCCATAAAAATGTCTCTGGCTTTGAATTCCCACAGGTATCCTCAGTGATGCCAGTACATATATTTGTTGTTTGTGTCCCTGCATCCAAATTGTGAATGAGAAGAGTAGATTCTTTTTGACTCCTATGAATAGGCACTAAACAATTAACATTTGAAAGGAAACTAGTTACCTTGTACTTTGTGTGTGTGCTAACTTACCATTTATTAATAGGTGTGCTCGCCAAAGTAAAATGTGGCAGTAGGCAAACTAGTGAACATATTTAGTACCTTGGGCGATGTTCTAATGCTTAGAATAGGACTTGTAGAGGTGGACCAGTTTATTTATCTTGTTGAGCTAAAATTGTAATTAGCAAGTCTATCGATGGATGAGCATGTTCTGATATAGAGATAGCACCGTTGTGGGTTATGACTTGTTTAGTAAACCGTCTACTAGGTAGGAAAAATATTGATAAACTTCCTATTTTTAGCTGGAAGGTCAACTGACAAACACATGTAACTGGCAAATCTACTGATAGTTTTACTATCACTCGTCCCTCGTGTATTTAAAAGGTAGTTAGAGCTAGTACATTTTTTTTCTCAATGGTACTAACTTTTTATTTGCTCAATGGTGGCCTTTCTGTATGGACAGACTACTTCCAGGCGCCTTGCTGACAGGAAGACAACAAAGTTTCAGAAGAACATCACCAAGCAGGGTTTGGTGCCTGAAACCACTGTGAAGAAGGGGAATGACTATCCTGTTGGACCTATAGTGCTTGGATTCTTCATATTTGTGGTCATAGGATCATGTATGCATTGCCACCTTCTCTTGATCTTTTATGTTCAATCCACTTCACTGCAACTTTGTCTCATGTTCACTTGCATAGTGTTTATCATCAGCCATTTGGCTTTGGGAAGATATTTACTAGTGGCTATGCTTCTCTAATCTTAGCTTTTGACATGACTATGAATTCCACACAGTTTGCTTATTCATGTCCTGAATAGAGTTCGTCAATATCTTCTTTCTAGAATAGTCCAGCTTTGGTGCTAGATGATGTTTGAGTATTGATCTATCTTTAATATACTAGTGATTATCATGTCTCGTGCACACTCCTTCAATATTCTGTGAGTGATTGACCTAGTTTCCTGACTATTCATAAAAGCTAAGCTACCTTCAACTCATAATCAAAATAACTGAGATTCTGCAGTAACCAACTCCACATCTATCACATTGCCATTTTTCTACTTGCCTACATGGAATCTGAGGGTTGCTTACGCCCTCTCAATTTGCATGTCTTTCAACATAACTAAGATGGACTGTTTCATCTTTTCTTTCATCATCTTAGCATCTTAACTTGTAATCTGAACAGAAATCTATTCAAGTTGATTTGCCTCTCTTTTTTGAGTCGGTGATTTGCCTCTTCTAACACATACATGTGATGTGTCTTTGCAGCTCTATTTCAGATAATCAGGACAGCTAGCAGCGGCGGAATGGCCTGAAGACCGTTATACTACATTGAGTTGCAACTAAATTCGTTTGATGTTGTCATAGTCTGTTCATGTGAGAGTCCTCTTAAAAGTACCTAGATTAAACTTGATGCTTTAAGAAATGTAAACAGAGTTCTGCTCACTGAGGTCCCCAAGTACAAGCAAATCACACCCTCTGTCCTCTTCGAGCGCCTCAAGGTAATTGAGATCCCTCCACCTTCTTACGTCTTCCTTCCTTCCTGTGAATTGAGACCTCGAGATGCAGTGGATTTGATATGTCATCTGGTGACCATTTATGTCTAGTACGGATTTTGACATATGCTAGTGTCAATGCTTATTTATGTAATTCAGCAGTGCCAGCAATAATTTCTTGTGTTTAATAGAGTTTAGGTGGTTCGATGCATCTTGTTGTCCACAATTCTTTTGCTATACGTGTCTTGATCAATAGATTACATCAAATCTATTGATTGACTGCAAGTTCTGTTTACCTATTTTCCTCTTTTATGTATCTGTACTTGAAAGTGTCTCCATTTAATAATTTGAACTCCAACTCTAGCATTACATACTGTATTAATGCATTGTCTGTTATTTGATTTCTCTGCATGCTCTCTGTTCTCCCTTAAAACTGCACCTATGCTCTTTGTTTCTAAGTTGTTTGGTTCAGCTTTTTATTCATACCTACAAAGACACAAGCATTTTATTCAATCTACACAAGAAATCTTAGTTCTTAGTAGACTGCTAGATTGAGCAAGTTAAATAAAATGCTCTAATTTAAACAAGTTATTTTAGTACTGCACTTCATTTCCTATGAAAATGTATCTAATGGTAATCCTCTTTTTGTGTGCAGCAAGCCTCCAAGCTTGCTTAAGGCGAAAGGACAACACCTTCCATTGTTGCCAAGAACAAGAACGGCGACCTCTTCGCATCACTGTCATTTTTTGCTACTTATTTTCTGTTGAACTGTGTGATCTTGGCTTTTTATGTAATGTTGAATGTAATGTTCCTGCCTATGCGCACTAGTGTATTGTGATTCTTTGAAGTGTGCTGATTGCAGAAATAGAACTTATTGTGTAATTTCTTGTGAATTAAATTCATGTCTATTAGCCAGAAATGCCTCTTAAAAAAATAGCCCAACTAGTGAAATAGAACTAGTGTATTGTGATTCTTTGAAGTGTGCTGATTCTTTGAAATGTTTTGCTGTTTTCCATAAAGCCTAAGTGAACATAAAAACAAGAAACAAAAAGAATTAATTGCAAGATCTAAAGATATACCTTCAACGCTTACCTCCCCGGCAACGGCGCCAGACTTAGCTTGATGTCTACGCACGCTTCTATTCTTGTAGACTATGTTGGGCCTCCAAGCGCAGAGGTTTGTAGGACAGTAGCAATTTTCTTCAAGTGGATGACCTAAGGTTTATCGAACTCAGGGAAGTAGAGGTTGAAGATGGTCTCTCTCAAGCAACTCTGCAATTAAGATACAAGAAGTATCTTGTGTCCCCAACACACCTAATACAATGAAAAATTATATAGGTGCACTAGTTCGGCGAAGAGATGGTAAAATATGGGTGATAGGTATGACAAAGCAAGATAATATAAATCTGTAATAAAGAGTGTAGCAAGCAAACATGTGACAAAAGTGAGCACAAACGGTGTAACAATGATGGAAACAAGGCCTAGGCTTCATACTTTCACTAGTGGAAACTCCCAACAACATTAACATAGTCTAATCACATGATATTTCCCATAAAACATGCAATGGAGACGCACTCGGAGGCCATTCCTTTGTTTTCAAGAGAGGACGAGAATTATGTAGGGCTAATTCTCGATCTATGGATTTCCCAATGTCACCGCGGCCATCCAAAGAGAGTACCACAATCACCATAACATATCTCAAGGATAATCAAAGACAAGCACCAAGAGACTCTCAATCTTCAATCAACACACAAAAGAGGCACTCACTCATGAAAATATTCTTCTAATCCATGTCCAATAGACCGCTGTCACCTTGGTCTCGGGGATTATACTAGATAAGATCAATTGAGTACATCAATCCAATACATAGAGGAAGGGGAAATATCATGGGATCACCCTAGATTAACATAGCCTATGATCACAACGAAGATCACATCATGGGAGAGAGAGAAGAACACATAGCTACTGGACCTCAGCCCCGAGGAGGAACTACTCCCGCTTCATGGAGGAGGGAAGCAACGACGATGGAGATGAATCCGACGGGCATAGGAATTCTGTTCGCCCGAAACTTGATGGCGATGGCAGCGGATATTGGAAATGCTTCTGGAGAAAAGGGGTCCGCAATCAGGGTTTCCTCCGCGGGGCTAAAATAGGGCCAAAGGGGGGCACCAGGGAGCCACAGGGCTGCCAAAAGGGTGCCCGGCGCGGCCTAGGGTGGGGCCGCGCCCGGGACCCTTCTGGAGTCCCTGTGGTGGCCCTCCCCTCCTTCCTTGGTGATTCCGAAAACTTCCGGGACGCTAATTTTTTATATAATTTTTCTGGAATTTTTGGAGCACTTTTAATGGCCGGAAAACCTGAAATACAAAAACAGCAGAAAACAACAACTGGCAGATGGGTGCACTGGGCTAATAGATTAGTCCAAATATGCTCAAAAGTGTATGAAGTTCAAGCAAAACATGGCAAAGTCACACAAAACATGCATGGAGCAAGCAGAAATTATAGATACGTTTGGGACGTATCAGCAGCCCGCAACGAATTTAGGTTTTTCTTTTTTTCTTTTCTTCTGTTCTTAGTGGTCTTGATGATTGTTACTACTGTAGCAACATCATTGTATCTTTACTTTTCAAGCTTTGTGCCAAGTTTAGCCTCATATGACAAGGGAAGTGAAAGTTGTGACATGCTGTCCAGAAAACAGATTATGTCCTCGTGACTAGAAAAATCAGAGAAAAATCCCAGTTCATCTTTTTGAGCTGAGTTTTTTACACAGCGTTCTCTATACAATTACAAAACTTTCGTATGTTCTGAGTTTTTTTATTTTAGTTGCAGAAGTATCCCTAAAAAACTAGTTTCTACCTTCTGGTCTGTTTTTCAAAGATTCTGTCCTGTTTTTCCTTTTCTTCGTTTTGAAAACCTTAAGCTTGCTTTTTCTTTGCAAAAACCTTTTGGAAATCTTGAGAAACAGTAGCTCTTCAAGGTTATCTTTATTTCGAGTAGAGAAAAATATATTTTAGTAGGGCACTAACCTCTCTAATCACTACAATGAGTTATGTATGAAGGGAGTTTTCAAGTGTGCGATGGAAGATGATGAAAGAAGATCTTGGAGTGTCAAACGCTCAAGTTTGGGGATGCCCATGTGCACCCCCAATAAATATTAAAGGAGACTCAAGCGTCTAAGCTTGGGGATGCCCCCGTGCATCCCTTCTTTATCAATAATTATCAGTTCGTCCCTCGTTGCACTATATTTTTATCACTTCATGCGTTATGTGCTATGCTTGGAGCATCTCACTCTTTAATTTTCTTAGGTTTGTTTTTGATTTGTTTGCTGTTCATAACAAGTTAGACCCCAGATTACTCTTTTGTGTGGGAGAGTTACACACTCCGCTTGAACTAGAACTCCTCATAGGATTTGCATGCTTATTCTTTTAGCTGTGAGTTGTTCTTTTTCTTTTCTTAGCTGCTGCTCTGTTTAGTTGTAGTGCTTTAGTTTTACTAGAGTTTTTATTTTGTTTTAGGTTGAACTTTCTATAGGTTGCATGTTTTATCTTGTTAGAGAGTTTGCCTGTTGCATTGAGTTTTGTTTCTTGACTAGAAGTACGTTGTTGACGTTTCTATTCTCTTTGTAGTAGTAACTTGCAATAGTTTTGAGGTATTGACTAGAGTAATGTTTGAACTTTTGGTGTCAAGAGCTCGAGCCTATTAGTGATAGATGTCGTATTTTGGGCAATCCGTGTGATTTTCGAAAACTAAAAACCCCTGTTGAGAACTCTAGCTACTAGATGGATCACTAACCTCTGGAGGGTTCGAATATTAGAGTACACTCACGTACCATGAGTCAAGGATGCGCAAGGATAACCAAACCCCCATACACTCCTCCTCGGGGTACTTGTCTCTTTGTGAACCTCTTGATTAGATTGAGAGTTACCGATAATAAGTGCATGAGTTCTTCGGACTAATGTGAGTATTCCAAAGTTGACACTTCCACCCACCTATACTTTTTCTAGCCTCTTCGGTACCGTGCATTGCCCTTTCTCACCTTGAGAGTTGGCGCATACTTCGCCGGTGCATCCAAACCCTTGGCACGATACACTCTGTCATCATAAGCCTCCTTATATCTTTCCTCAAAACAGCCACCATACCTACCTACAAGGAATTTCCATAGCCTTTCCGAGATACATTGTCATGCAACATCCACATTCTCATGACTTGATCCTCATGTCATACATGCTACTTGATTGATCGATGAGCCGCATGCTAGTTGGGCCTTTCCCTAATCATTGCTACATGACGCGCTAGTATCATTGCATATCCTGCTATCCTGGCAGAGGCATACATTTGCATCATGATAGTTATATCTTCTTTATGTGAGTACCTTTGTAAAGTGTGAAAGATCTCCTATATTCTTGTAAAATATAGAGTGTTTCCCCTAAAGTGAGGAAAAGATCCCAAAGAGTACAAAATCAAAAGATCCCAAAGAGGACAAATGAGAGTAAAATAGAAAGAGCCATTGAGGCCACCAAAAAAATACAAAAAAATAGAAAAAAGAAAAAAAGAGAAATAAAAAGAGAGAAGGGGGCACACTACTATTCCTTTTGAGAGATCCACACTAGTACTTAATCCTCCATCCCTTGTACTCTATAGAGATCATCATCATGCATATAGCTATGTGGGGACCTTCACACTCTAGAACTTGGCTTGTATATTCCAATGATGAGCCTCCTCAAATGAGCTCTAGGTCCTCTTGAGCAAGCAAGTTAGATGCACCCCCACTAGTTCCCTTGGAGAGCTTTTAGCTCACATGTGCATCCGTTGCATGGCAATCCCTACTCCTCAGATCATATCTATCATACGACCTTCTCTTGCCTATGATTTTCCTCATTGATGTGAGCCTTTCACACCTTTTTGTCTTCCTCCTCCACCTTCTTTCTGTTTCGCCTTTTAGGTGTCAACTTTCTTTCTCACGCTCATCCATTGCATGAGTGCTCAAAATATCGAAAGGGAGTGGATCAGTTTGACTTGTACCTGTCTAGTGGTCTCGGGACGAGTCAAGATAAGAATCCAAAGGAGACCAAGTGTGAAACTTTAGTAGATAGTTGTTCTCAACAACCTTTTTCTTTTTCTTTTTCCCAGTCCCCTGCTTGCACGCAAACACCATCTTGAGACATTCGAGTCACGGACAGCGAGAGATCTTGCACCTTTTGTTCTTTTCTTGCTTGTGTCAATGCTAATATAGACTCTTGCTTGTTAAGACTTGAATTGAAATGCAGGCTTTGATTGCTTTACTTAAAAGTCCTTATATGGTTGTGTGGCATGTCACCACAGAAATTATGCTTGTTATCATTTACCTACTCGAGGACGATCAGGAATTAAGCTTGGGGATGTTGATACGTCCCAAACGTATCTATAATTTCTGCTTGCTCCATGCATGTTTTGTGTGACTTTGCCATGATTTGCTTGAAATTTTATACACTTTTGAGCATATTTGGACTAATCTATTAACCCAGTCCACCCAGCTGCTAGTTGTTGTTTTCTGCTATTTTTGTATTTCAGGTTTTCCGGCCATTAAAAGTGCTCCAAAAAATCCGGAAAAATCAGATAAAAAATCAGCGACCCGAAAGCTTCCGGAATCACCAAGCCAGAGGAGGGGGGCCACCATAGGGACTCCAGAAGGGTCCCTGGCGCGGCCCCACCCTAGGCCGCGCCAGGGGCCCTCCTGGCTGCCCTGTGGGTCCCCTCGACACCCCCTCCACCTATATTTAGCCCTCGGGGTGGAAACCCCTAATATCGATCTCTTTTCCGCGAACTCGCCTCTGTACCGCCGCCGTCGCCGTTTCAAGATCGGGGCTGCCTGGAGAAGCTGCCCCGGCACCCTGCCGGGAGGAGGAACCCCCTCCGGAAGACCATCCATAGCCATGGACGCCTCCCGGATGTGCAGTGAGTAGTCCCCCTTGCACCATGGGTCCGTGACCAGTAGCTATGTGATGTTCCTCTCCCCTCTTTGTGCTTCCACTTTCGAGACCTCGTGAGCTGCCTCACATGATCGAGGCACTTTTGTAATTTCTGCTGTTGCTATGATGAGTTTGCTCGGATCTGATGGATTATGAGATTATGTTCAGATTGTGATGAGTAATATATTTGGTTCTTCTCTTTTATATTTTGTTCTTGAGTAAATTCTTGCATGTTCTCCGTTGCAGTATTTTTCTTTGGCCAAGTAGTTTGCTTGCAACTCCAAGAGGGAGCGTTATGCTTGATTGTGGGTTCAGCCCCCAGATGTCTAGCTTGAGTGACAGAAACATGAGACTAGGGGATGTGCTGTTGTCACCAGGGATAAAACAACGGTGCTTGTACCCGTGGGTGCAAGGATTGTTTACTTTACGCAAAGTTCTTTTAATGCAGTTGTCTGTTGCTTTGAGTTTACACTTTGGGTGGGATTCACAACTTAATACCAGCGAGATGTTCTGGATAGATATCTCAAGGTGGATGATTCGTAGTATATGCAGTTGGATTTCGATCTACTTACCTTGGCGTACTGCCCATTGCTTTTGAGCCCTTCCTTTCTTTGCAGCATAGTTAGCATTGCGGTGCCTTCATAATTCTGTTAATTGCCTAGCTGTGATTTGTTTACCTCGCTAGCACTTTTATCCTCTTTTGGGAGAGAGACATCACTAGTGAAAATCACGGGACCCCGGTCCATCTTCACATTATTGTTTACACCCTCAATTTACTTTCAGTCTTTACTTTCAGTTCCACTTTTATCTCTTGTGTTGATCCTTTGTAAACAGCAAGGCCGGAGGAATTGACAACTCCTCTGTACTCGTTGGGAGCAAAGTTATTTGTTTCTGTGTGCAGGTCCACGTCAACTCCCTAGCCCGAAGCAAACTTCTGGCGCCGTTGTCACCTACTTGTATTTATGCGAGTCCTACTGGAGACAAACCTTGGTATATTCACCGAGGGAAATTTTCTGCTACGCTATATCCAACCTTCCACTTGGGGTAACCAACGAGGATAGTTGCCACTCTGTATCAATCCTCCATTGCCGCCTCCCCATAACGCCTGCCTCGGGGCCCCTCCTCCTATGCTTGCGCCGCCCGTGCCTCCATGGATATCGTGCCCCAAGCTCACCTCCGCCACCGGCCTCCCTGTTCATCCACAACGCGCCAGGACCTGAGCATCTGATACTCTCTCCTCGTTGGTTACCCCAAGTGGAAGGTGAGGTGTAGGATAGCGGAAAATTTCCCTCGATGAAGATACCAAGGTTTGTCTCAAGTAGGACTCCGGAGATGATAAATAGGAGTCAACGATGCAATTGACGTGGGCCTGCACACAACACAAATAACTTTGCTTCCCAACGAGTACAGAGAGTTTGTCAATCTCTCCGGCCTTGCTGTTCACAAAGGATCAACGCAACATATAATAATGATAATGATAGCAGCTAGAAAGTAAAAGCAGGAAAATAAAAGAGCGTGTAAACAGTGATGAGAATATGGACCGGGGTCCCGTGATGTTCACTAGTGATGTCTCTCTCCCAAAAGACGATAAAACTGCTACGAGAGGTAAACAAATTAAAGTTGGGCAATTGACAGGATTTAAAACGCACCGCAATGATAACTATGCTACAAAGAAAGGACGACGCTCAAAAGCATGGGTGGTACGCCAAAATAAGTAGACCGAAATCCAACTACATCTACTACTAATTATCCACCTTGAGATATCTATCCAGAACATCTCGCTGGAATTAAGTTGCGAGCCCCATCCAAAGTGTAAAGCCAAAGTAACAGACAACTGCATTAAAAAACACTTTGCGTAAAGTAAACAATCCTTGCAACCGCGGTTACAAGCACCATTGATTTCCCCCTTGTGGCAACAGCACATCCACTAGACTCATGTTTCTGTCACTCAAGAGTGTCATCGGGGGGCATGATCCCACAATCGAGCATAACGTTCCCTCTTGGAGTCATTACCTACTACTCAGCCAAAGCAATAAACAGCAATGGAGAACATGCAAGAATTACTTAGGAACAAATATGTAAAAGATAAGAACCAATTATATTACTCAATCACAATCTGAACATAGTATCAAAATCCATCAGATCCCAGCAAACTCAGCATAGCAACAACAAAAAATTGCATATGTGCCTTGATCATGTAGGGCAGCTCACGAGGTCTAAACCATCAAGAACAAAGAGGGGAGGAGAACATCACATAGCTACTGATCACGTACCAATGGTCCATGGTGGAGGGGAAGCTCCCGTAGGTCAATCCTTCGTCCGGCAGGGTGCCGGGAAGAGGTCTGCTAGCGCTCCTGATCTTGGAAGCGCGGAGGCGGCGGAACAGAGGCAAGATTGCGAAAAAGGGTTCTGTCTTCGGAGGTTTCGCATCACGGGGAATAACTAGGCGAAGCATGGCCGCCAGGGGGCCACCAACAATCAACAAAATAACATTAGGTGAAAGATCCCTCGCTGTTCGTGACTCGAATGTATCCAAATGGTGTTTGCGTGCAAGAATGGGGGTGCCTAGACCCCTGGTGGCCCCCCTGGCTGCCCCCTTCGCCTATTTATTTCCCTTGACCCGAAACCTCCGAAGACAGAACCCTTTTTCACGATCTCGCATTTGTTCCGCCGCCGCCGCACTTCCAAGTCGGGAGCGCCAACAAACATCTTCCCGGCACCCTGCCGGAGGGAGGATTGACCTCCGGGAGCTTCCCCTCCACCATGGACGCTTCCCGGATGATCCGTGAGTAGTTTCCCTTGGACCGTGGGTCTGTGATCAGTAGCTATGTGATGTTCTCCTCCCCTCTTTGTTCTTCATGGTTTAGACCTCGTGAGCTGCCCTACATGATCGAGGCACATATGTAATTTTCTACTATTGCTATGGTGAGTTTTTTGGGATCTGATGGATTATGAGACTATGTTCAGATTGTGATTGAGTAATATATTTGGTTTTTATCTTTTTTATTATTGTTCCTAAGTAATTCTTGCATGTTCTCCATTCCTAATTATTGCTTTGGCCAAGTAGTAGGTAGTGACTCCAAGAGGGAACGTTATGCTCGATTGTGGGTTCATGCCCCCCGATGACACGCTTGAGTGACAGAAACATGAGTCTAGGGGATGTGCTGTTGCCACAAGGGGGAAAACAACGGTGCTTGTAATTAACCGCGGTTGAAAGGATTGTTTACTTTACGCAAAGTGCTTTTTAATGCAGTTGTCTGTTACTTTGGGTTTACACTTTGGGTGGGGCTAGAAACTTAATACCAGCGAGATGTTTTGGATAGATATCTCAAGGTGGATGATTAGTAGTAGATGCAGTTGGATTTTGGTCTACTTATTTTGGCGTACCTCCCATGCTTTTGAGCCTCGTCCTTTTTTGTAGCATAGTTAGCATTGTGGTGCGTTTTTAATCCTGTCAATTTCCCAGCTGTAATTTTTTTTACCTCGCATAGCAGTTTTATCGTATTTTGGGAGAGAGACATCACTAGTGAACATCATGCGACCCTGGTCCATATTCTCATCACAGTTTACATGCTCTTTTATTTTCCTGCTTTTACTTTCTAGTTTCTATCACCATTATCATTATCCCTTGCGTTTGATCCTTTGTAAACAACAAGGCCGTAGAGATTGACAACCTCTCTGTACTCGTTGGGAGAAAAGTTATTTGTGTCGTGTGCAAGTCCAGGAGAAGCAAGTGATTTTCAATGGCGCATCACTTGCCGAACCACCTACTTATCTTTATCGGAGTCCTACTGATTCGATACTCAACCTCGGTATCTTTACCGAGGGAAATTTGCCGCTACACTACATCTAACCTTCCACTTGGGGTAAACAAACAGGATAGAGTACCAAGATAATTTCTGGTGTCGTTGTGATGTCTACGCACGCTTCTATTCCTGTAGACTATGTTGGGTCTCCAAGCGCAGAGGTTTGTAGGACAGCAACAATTTCCCTCAAGTGGATGACCTAAGGTTTATCGGACTCAGGGAAGTAGAGATTGAAGATGGTCTCTCTCTAGCAACCCTGCAATTAAGATACAAGAAGTCTCTTGTGTCCCCAACACACCTAATACAACTAGGAGTTGTATAGATGCACTAGTTTGGCGAAGAGATGGTAAAATATAGCTGATAGGTGTGGCAAAACGAAGTAATATAAATCTGTAATAAAAAGTGCAGCAAAGAAAAAAGTGGTAAACGTGAGCACAAACGGTATTGCAATGGTGGAAACAAGGCCTAGGCTTCAAAATTTCACTAGTGGCAACTCCCAACAACATTAACATAGTCTAATCACATGATATTTCCCATAAAACATGCAATGGAGACGCACTCGGAGGTCATTCCTTTGTGGTCAAGAGAGGACAAGAATTATGTAGGGCTACAAAATCACACCTCAAAGTTCATAGTTCTCAATATATGGATTTCCCAATGTCACCGCGGCCATCCAAAGAGAGTACCACTATCAGCACAACATATCTCAAGGATAGTCAAAGACAAGCACCAAGAGACTCTCAATCTTAAATCAACACACAAAAGAGGAAATCACTCATGAAAATATTCTTCTAACCCATGTCCAATAGACCGTTGTCACCATGGTCTCGGGGATTATACTAGATAAGATCAAGTGAGTACATCAATCTAATACATAGAGGTAGGGGAAATATCACGAGATCATCCTAGATTAACATAGCCTATGATCACAACGAAGATCACATCATGTGAGTGAGAATTGACCACAGAGATACTGTAGAAACCTTAGATCCGAGGGGAACTACTTACACATGGACATGGTGAGAGAGAGAGAGAGAGAGTTGTTGATGGAGAGGTGCAGCCCGGAGGAGATGAAGGAGACGGCCGCGGCGGCGGCCACAGCGGCGGCGATGGCGACGGCCACGGCGGTGGCCATGGCCCTTGCGGGCAGCGGCCCTTGGCCCCCTTCTTCTTCCTTGGAGATGGTGAAGCTGTGGAGACTGATCTCCCCCTCAAGATGGCTGCCAAGGGGGGGGGGTGATTTCGTCGTGCCCTTTGACTTAGTTTTCTCTCTTTATATAGACTCTCGGATTCCCGTCATCCAGATTACGTCTTCGGTATTTTGGGGCTCCAGGGAGCATCCGAACTCTGATTGGGCCGAATTTTCTGTCTAGATCCACCGAAAAAAATTCCCTACAACTTTGTAGTTTTTAGTTTTTTCCGTTTGAGTACGTCTTCTCGCGTTTCCGAGGCGATCTTTAAAACCTGTCTGGTGGGGACAGATTTCGGGATTTGTGAATTTTCCTTTATCCAAGTAATTCCTACACATAAAGTACAAAAACAGGAACTTGTGCACTCTTGCAACCATTAATAGGTTAGTTCCAAAATATGTTATAAAAAGATATGAAAGTGTATCAAAAGCATAGCAATATCACACAAAACATGCATGGAGCAAGCAGAAATTATAGATACGTTTGGAACGTATCAACATCCCCAAGCTTAATTCCTGCTCGTCCTCGAGTAGGTAAATGATAACAAGCATAATTTCTGTGGTGACATGCTACCAACTATATAAAGACTTTGAAAAGTAAAGAAATCAAGGTAGGTGATTCAATTCAAGTCATAACATGCAAGAGTCTATATTAACATTGAAACAAGCATCGAAAGAACATTAGGTGCAAGAGCTCTCGCTGTGCGTGACTCGAATGTCTCCAAATGGTGTTTGCGTGCAAGAAAGGGATATGGTAATACGAGAAAAAGTATAATTTTATTGAGAACTCAATCTACTAAAGTTTCACACTTGGTCTCCTTCGGAATCTTATCTTGACTCGTCCCCAGACCACTAGCCAGGTACAAGTCAATTTGATCGACTCCTTTTCAATATTTTGAGCACTCATGCAATGGATGAGCGTAAGCACGAGAGTTGACACTTAGGATGGCAAAGAGAGAAATATGGTGGAGGTGGAAGACAAAAAGGTGAGAAAGGCTCACATCAATGAGGACAATCATATGCGAGGAGGCCAAATGATAGATATGATGTGAGGAGTAGGGATTGCCATGCAACAGATGCACATATGAGCTAAGAAAAGCTCTCCAATGGAACTAGTGGGGGTGCATCCAACTTGCTCGCTCATGAAGACCTAGAGCTGTTTTGAGGAGGATTTTTAGTCTTGTTAGTTTACATTTCAATTTTTATCTTTGTGTCCTATATCAAAAATTACAAAAAAATCTGGCGCACTTGCTGCTAATATGGGTTCCACTGAAAACACCAAGTTGTGTGACTTCACTAGTCACAACAAGAAAGACTTTATCTGCACTCATATTGCTACACCTGCCACTTCAGCTACCTCTTATGAAATTAAACCTGCTTTGTTAAACCTTATTATGAAAGATCAATTCTCTCGTGCTGGAGATGATGCTGCTTTACACTTGAATAATTTTGTTGAGTTATGTGATATGCAAAAGTATAAAGAAGTAGAAGGTGATGTTGTTAAGCTCAAGGTTTTCCCTTTCTCTTTAAGGGGAGAAGCTAAAATCTGGTTTCAATCTTTGCCTAGGAATAGCATAGATTCTTGGGATAAGTGCAAAGATGCTTTTATTGGGAAGTACTACCCACCTGCTAAAATTATCCAATAGGAGTAACATTATGAATTTTAAGCAATCGGATAATGAACACGTTTCCCAAGCTTGGGAACGAATGAAATCTCTTGTTAATAAATTCCCTACACATGGTTTGACTACTTGGATGGTTATCCAGACTTTTTATGCAGGCTTGAACTTTACCTCGCGGAACCTGTTAGATTCGGCCGTGGGTGGAACCTTTATGTCAACTACACTTGGTGCTTCCATGAAACTCCTAGATGAGATGATGACCAACTATTCCCAATGGCACACCGAACGCGCTCCAACAGGTAGGAAGGTAAACTCTGTCGAGGAGATTACCTCTCTAAATGAAAAAGTTGACTTAATTATGTCTCTAGTTACCAAGCAACCCTCTATTGATCCTCATGATGTTCCTTTAAATTCTTTGGATGCTCAGGAAAAAGTAGATGTGAACTTTATTGCTAGAAACAACTTCAACAATAATGCTTATAGGGGAAATTTTACTAGCAATCCTAGACCGTTTCCATCCAACTATGGGAACAACAACACCTATCCTAGCAACAAGAACAACACTTCTGAACTAGAAAACATGCTTAGAGACTTTATCACTACCCAAAAAGCCTTCAACAAGAATGTAGAAGAGAAATTAGCTAAACTAGATAATCTCTCTTTGAAGGTAGATAGCTTAGCCCTTGATGTTGAGATGCTTAAAATTAGAACCTCTCCCCGTGAGGAGAGGAAGGCTACTTCTATTAATGCTATCCAATTACAAATTAATGAAAATATTAGGATGATGGCTAAACTTAAAGAAAGACGGGCTAGAGAAAAAGAGGAAGATGATAGAATTAAGAGCCTTCCTACACACCACACAGTTGCTACGATCCAAATTGTTGAGGACACCGAAACTATTAGCACCCAACACACTCCTAGTCCCATTGGACCTATTAATGGTGATGCTAATACCTCAAACGTAGAAGAAGAAACTCCTATGAACATAGAGGGTTTCAAACAAGTGAGCCTAGAAGACACTACTACCACCTTTGATAGTAGTGATATTGATTTTGATAGTTGTACCCTCTCAGAAGTTATTAGCTTGCTACACAAAATGTCTAGAGACCCCCACACTAGCACACTTAATCTTGCCTTCACGGAGCATATCACTAATGCTCTCATCAAAGCTAGGGAGGAGAAGCTTAGAATAGAATCCTCCATACCTAGGAAACTAGATGATGGTTGGGACCCTATGATAAAAATTAAATTAAATAAATTCTCTTGATATGCTTTATGTGACGTTGGAGCTAGTACCTCCGTCATGCCCAAAAGAATGTATGATATGTTTGAATTGAAGCCCTTTAAGCCTTGTTGTTTTGGTGTTCGTCTCGTTGATTCTTTCGTAAAGAAACCTTTGGGGAAGATCGACGATGTTCTTATCATTGTCAATGACAATTATGTTCCCGTTGATTTCACTATTATGGATATAGAGTGTGAACCTTTATGTCCAATTATTTTGGGACGTCCTTTTCTTCCCACCGTTGGTGCTGTTATTGATATGAAAGAGGGGAATATGAAATTTCAATTCCCTCTCAAAAAGGGGATGGAACACTTCCCTAGAAAGAAAGTCAAGTTACCTTTTGAGTCCGTTACACGGGCTAGCTATTCTCTCTCTCTCTCTTGATAAAACTTGATTCTTCATTGGCTTTATGCCTAGCTTAAAGGCGTAAAAGAAAGCGCTTGTTGGGAGGCAACCCAAGATGTTTTGACTTCTGTTTTTAGTGGTCTTGATGATTGTTACTACTGTAGCAACATCATTGCATCTTTTTTTCAAGCTTTGTGCCAAGTTATAGCCTCTTATGATAAGGGAAGCAAAAGTTGTCACATGCTGTCCAGAAAACAGATTCTTTCTGCTTGACAGAAAAAATCGAATCAAATCACCAGTTCATCTTTTTGAGCTGAATTTATTTAACACATAATTCTCTATACAATTGTGAAACTTTCGTATGTTCTAAGTTTTTTGATTTGAGTTGCAGAAGTACCCCAAAAAATTTATTTACTACATGTGGTTCTGTTTTTCACGGATTCTTCCACGTTTTGTCTTTCCTTACTTTTTCAAACCTTAAGCTTGCTTTTATTTGCAAAAACTTTTTGGTAATCTTGAGAAATCGTATCTCTTCAAGAATATCTTTATTTCCAGTGGGGAAAAATATTTTATTAAGGGTACTAACCTCTCTAAGCATCTTATGATGAGGTATGTATGAAGGGAGTTTTCAAGTGTGTGAGGGAAGATGATGAAAGAAGATTTGGGAGTGTCAAATGCTCAATCTTGGGGATGCCCCCATGCATCCCTAATAAATATTCAAGCAAACTCAAGCGTCTAAGCTTGGGTATGCCCCCGTGCATCCCCTTCTCCATCAACAATCATCAATTCTGATTGGGGAGCGCCTGGACCCCTGGTGTCCCCCATGGCTGCCCCCTTCGCCTATTTCTTTCCCGTGACGCGAAACCTCCGAATATAGAACCCTTTTCGTGATCTCGCCTCTGTTCCGCCACCGCCGCGCTTCCAAGATCGGGAGCGCCACTAGACCTCTTCCCGGCACCCTGCCGGAGGGAGCATTGACCTCCGGGAGCTTCCCCTCCACCATGGATGCTTCCCGGATGATCCGTGAGTAGTTTCCCTTGGACCATGGGTCCGTGATCAGTAGCTATGTGATGTTCTTCTCTCCTCTTTTTTCTTCATGGTTTAGACCTCTTGAGCTGCCCTATATGATCAAGGCACATATGTAATTTTCTGCTGTTGCTATGCTGAGTTTGCTGGGATCTGATGGGTTATGAGACTATGTTCAGATTGTGATTGAGTAATATATTTGGTTCTTATCTTTTATATTTTTGTTCCTAAGTAATTCTTGCATGTTATCTGTTGTTGCTTATTGCTTTGGCCAAGTAGTAGGTAGTGACTCCAAGAGGGAATGTTATGCTCGATTGTGGGTTCATGCCCCCGATGACAAGCTTTTGAGTGACAGAAACATGAGTCTAGGGGCTGTGTTGTTGCCACAAGGGGGAAACCAACGGTGCTTGTAACCGCGGTTGCAAGGATTGTTTACTTTACGCAAAGTGCTTTTTAATGTTGTAACATCCCAAAATCTTCCAAATTTTGGAATGTTAATAATTTAAATAATAATGATTGTTTTTCTTGATATGTTTGAATTCGCTGCGATTTGAAAACTTTTGGAGTTTATTGAATATTAAAATGAGAGGGAACAAAATGACTTTCCCTAATATTCACCCTTGGTGTTTTGGCATTTATTATTTAAAACAAATCCAACAAATGAAAATGAGAGAAGGTAATATGACTCCTTCAACATTTTAAAAGAGTTGGTAAATGTTTTAAATAATCATATGGAGTTTTCTGAACATTCAAAACATTTTTTTTTTGCGAAAAAAACTTCCGATCTATTCATCTTCAATCATGGTAGTACAACAAATACCAAAAATAATAAAAATTACATTTAGATTCGTAGACCACCTAGCGACGACTACAAGCACTAAAGCGAGCCGAAGGCGCGCCGCCGTCATCGCCCCTCCCTCGCCGGAGTTGGGCAAAACTTGTTGTAGTAGACAGTCGGGAAGTCGTCGTGCTAAGGCCCCGTAGGACCAACACACCAGAACAGCAACCGTCGCCGCTGAAGAGTAGAGTAGATCGGAAGGATCAAACCTGAAGACACACAAACGCAAACGAACTACGACGAGCTCCGAGCAAATCCACCATTGATAAATCTGCCGAAGACACACCTCCACACGCCCACCGATGATGCTAGACACACCACCGGGATGGGGGATAGGCGGAGAGACCTTTATTTCATCTTCAGAAATCCGCAACCATCTCATCTTTCTGAGCAAGAAACAAACCCTAACAAAATTTAGAAGAAACATCTAAAACGATGCCCTCCCACCGACAACAACCGAGATCTACCGCGTCACCATGGCCTTAAGGCCACGGAGACGAGGCGGACCAGCAGTAGCGCCGGCGGGAGGCGGGAGGAGGCGGCGGCGGGCGAGGGGAACTGGCGGCGGCTGCGCGTGCGCGTGCGCGTCTTGGTTTCCTTGATTTGAATAAACACCACTATTCAAAACATTTTTCAACTCAAGGCAATTCATTGGAGAGGATATAAAATGACTTATACCCTTTCAATAAAGTTGAAAACTATTTAGAATATTGTTTGAAAGTTTTTGAAATTTGTTATGAGTATTATAAATAACTCTAGAATTATTTTGGGGATTTATATAATGTCAGACAGATTTTATTGCATTAAAATGATTTATCAAAATTGAATAATAGATGGAAAGTATTTCCAGCATAATTATTTATTTTATTATATTATTTAATTGTTGTGGAATTTTTAAAATTTCTATTTTATTTTTAAAAAATGTTTTGCATAGTTGGTTGACCAATTAAAATTATTGAAAAAACGGCTTTTGTTTTTGGCCTTCCACCCGGCCCAATTGTTTGTTTTCGCTCGCTACGGAATCCAAGCCCGAGTCGGATCTGAAAAAAATATTCCGGCGATATATATATTTCTGAAATTTTATTTTTCTCTTTTTAGAAAACCCTAAATCGCCCCAGCCCGCCTCTCGATTTCCGCGCCGCCACCGACGAACCTCAGGATCCACGCGCCGATGAACCTCGGATTTCGTGCCGATGAACATTGAAATCCGCACCGCCGTCGCCTTGGTTTCCGTGCCGGTGAACTTCGATTTCCGCGCTGCCGACGAACCTCGAAGTCCGTGCCCCCGCCGCCTCGGTTTCCGTGCCATCGCCACGTCATCGATACGCCATCGGTTTTTCCTGTAGCGAAAAGGTCGTGTTCGCGATAGAATTTTATTTTATACGCAAAAGATCCCTTTTTCACAGATTGCACCCTAGAACGGTTTAGGCTATATCTTTTAAACCGTATATCAGATTTAGGTGATTGTTTTCGAGTTGCGACCGTTATGAAAATTAGAGTACAATAGACTACACTTTGAACACTTTTTCACAATTAGAATTTGAATTTTGTACAGATTCAAATTCAAACTTTCGGTGAACGTATCTTATAAACGGTGTACCCGTTTTCGTTGATTCCAGTTGCGTTGGATACTAGTGACTTGTAGATATCATTTAGCTAATGCTTAATGGTTTTATTTGCTGTTCATTTGGATATTTTACTGTTGCATTATTTATGTGTGAAGTGTGATGTTGATTGTTATACTATTGATCGTATAGATTGTCTGGAGTGCAGAAAGGATCAGAAATAAGTGTTAGAGTACTACAACATCGTTCATGGAAAGTTTCACTTTTGGTTATGCTTCAATTTTGATTATGCACATCCTATGTTTCTATGCATGTGAAAGATTGTTATGTTATGCTGAAACCTGGTAGGATAGCCATATGTTTGATTCATCCTTATATCCAATGTTGTCTTGTTTTAGTATTATTTGAGCTATGCGATTTTATGCTTAGTGTTGTTATGATAGACATGGGGGAATTATTGTGTTATTCAAGTTTTTGTGACAACGTTAATGGTTAAGTAGTAACTTGCAATTGAGGTACTTTAGAGTGGCATTGCATCCTGAGGGCTCTGTAATATTCACATACGATTGTTTGTGTGGCATTGCATCCTAAGGGCTCTGCAATGTTCACAGTGTGTCTAGGTAGTGACACTTTATCTTGAGGGCTCTACAGTGTTCACAATAGGGTGATGTTGCATCTTGAGGGCTCTGTAACAATCACGAATGTGTTTGTAGTGGCATCGTATCATGAGGGCTCTATGATGTTCACGAGTAGGAGGTACGTGTGCTATTGTATCATGAGGGCTCTACAATACTCACGAAACCATGATCCCGAGGGCTCTCATGGCTACCACTGGAAATCCTAAGATCCTGAGGGCTCTCATAGGCAGCTTAGTTAGATGTTGTCCTTTTTGGGTTGGTATTAACTTAATATGAGAAAAGTTTTGAGTAGTAAGTAGAAGTAGATGAATACCAACTTTTTGTACAACAAACCAAGCTTGTTTAATGTTCTTGATTTGAGATTAGTTGTAGGGTTTGTTATATCACTTGTGTTACTTGCCTTACATTAAAATGTACTGACCCGTGTTCGGGATGTAACCTTCGTGTTGCAGGTTTCTCAGAAGATTAGTATGGTATGATAGGTTTGCGAGTCTACACTCAGCATGTCGCATGTGGATGTTGATCGGACTCATTACTGTTTTCTACTACTTCGCTATGGTTATATTGAATAAGCTAGCCTTGAGATAGGTAAGTTGTTTATTTGTATTGAATTCTGGATCATACGATGTAATAATGATGCACTTGTACCTTGATATTCATCTACACTGTGTGTGCTACAGAGTTCGATCCACGTACTAGCACTTGAGCACAGAGACTCCGATTCTATGTCAATCGGGTCGTTATAGATGGTATCAGAGCAGTGTGTTGATTGTAGGTCGTTACCCTAGAAAATGGATAGAAAAGCCATAAGAACAAAATTATTTTATCACTCTTTGATTTCTTACTCTCTCCACTAGTAATTCTCATCTATTATTCATCTTCTAAAATCCTCCTCTTGTTTTAATGTAAATGACCATCCTAGTTGCTTAAGCCCGTGAAGACATGACTTGGGAGAAGTAAGCCATGAACCTCTTTGGATGAATTGAATTTACCACTACCAGAACTACAAGGAGTATCGTATGGGGTTCAATAAGTTCTGACAATATGAGAGGATCTTTAAGATCAACTTAGCTGAGAAGGATGAAGCTTAGTTTCATACCACCACTGTTATGCTAAGTTAGATAAAATTTTTGCGCATAGTATGATGAGATCATATGTCTTGTACATATGACATTACTGTAGGTTTGTTTGTGGTGTGTCTTTCGAGTGGTTTATTGGTTGTAGTTGTGTGTTGTATTTTGTGTTCTTTCCTGAGTAGAATAAGTTTATGTTTGCCTTAGACCCAATCAATTTAGTATCCTTCAAGACTAAAGGAGAAGCAACAACAAGAAAAATAAGTAGAAAAGTGACTCTATGATACGAAGATTTCTTCGACAATGCAAAACTGAAGCTACCGTCATTGAAGACCTGAAGACCTGAAAGACTCAAGGTTCTACCGTAGGTCATTTCTGTGAGCTGTCATTTCTTAGTTTTACATACAAATACACATCAAAACTTATTTACCAAAACTAGTGTGATGTTTGTATGGGTATATCTCTCTCTACATTCTATTCCCCCTCATCCTCATCCTACACTGAAGAATCTACTACAATGGCTGATAATATCAAAACTGGAATAAAGATGGATGTAACTTAATGTTGAGTTCAAGGATAACCCCATGTGCCAGGATCTTACACCCAGAAAGCACGATCTTGCTGATGGAAGAACCCTGGAGGGAGTGATAGTTCACCAGTATACGTTTTTTGTAGTTTGCGCAAACATGAGCGTTGTGAAGAAACGATAGATGTTTTGTTTTGTCTTGCAGAACCAATGGATTTATCTGAACCCAGTTCATGATCAAGAGGAACTTTCTGCAATGCCTGTGAGGATGACCGAGTGTTAGATTGCGAGCTTCTCTAAACCATATACAAGGTAATGATTTGGGTGTGGAATGGATTGGCCCCCATGACGACTACCCTTATTATTCGATCTTTCTATGCGGGATAGTAAATCTTGAGTGACCTACCTATAATAGAGAGACGATGATGTTAAGCCGCAACCATAGAATGGTACGATGTTTGACCCCTGTAGAAGATTATCGTTAATAATCGTGAGTTATACGGTGAATATAGACCATGACCATTTCCTGCAGGTATTCCGTAAAGGTATTCTTGATGACCACCATGAGGGAATCGATAGTTACTTAGTGTTGACACTTGACCTACCAACCAATAAGGTTCGGTATATGGAAGACTCCTCTTTTTCTAAGGAATTCAAGACCTCAGAGGAGGAGGTAAAATCTATATGAAGGATGTCATCGATGGACCAAGGCTCATGAAGACCGTGTCACATTCATTTTAAGGGTGGTAGCACCCTACAACATCGGAGGATCAAATGATTTACAAGGAAGACCCAAACCCTAACATTTTCTTTCTAGCCTTTTCGAATCTCGAGGACGAGATTCCTTTTAAGAGTGGTAGTATGTAACATCCCAAAATCTTCCAAATTTTGGAATGTTAATAAATAAAATAATAATGATTGTTTTGCCGCCGCCTCGGTTTCCGCGCCGCCGAACCTCGATTTCTGCGTGCCGCCGAACCTCGATGTCCGTGTCGCCGCCACCTTGGTTTCCGTGCCATCGCCACGTCGTCGGTACGTCACCAGTTTGTCCTATAGCAAAAAGAACCTGTTCGCGATAGAATTTTATTTTGTTTGCAAAAGAGTCATTTTCACAGATTGCACCCTAGAACAGCTTAGGCTATATGTTTTAAACCGTGTATCAGATTTAGGTGATTCTTTTTGCGTTGCGACCGTTATGAAAATTAGAGTACGGTAGACTACACTTTTCAAACTTTTTCACAATTTGAATTTCAATTTTGTACAGATTCAAATTCAAACTTTCGGTGACGGTATCTTGTAAACGGTGTACCCGTTTTCGTTGACTCCAGTTGGGTTGGGATACTAGTGACTTATAGATATCATTTAGCTAATGTTTAATTTTTTTACTTGCTATTAATTTGTATCTTTAACTATTGCATTTTTTATGTGTGAAGTGTGATGTTGATTGTTATACTGTTGATCATGTAGATTGTCTGGTGTACAGAAAGGATCATAAATAAGTGTTAGAGTACTTCAACACCGTTCAAGGCAAGTTTCACTTTTGGTTATGCACATCCTATGTTTCTATGCATGTGAAAGATTGTTATGTTATGCTGAAACCTGGTAGGATAGCCATATGTTTGATTCATCCTTATATCCAATGTTGTCTTGTTTTAGTATTATTTGTGCTATGCGAGTTTGTGCTTAGTGTTGTTATGATAGACATGGGGGAATTATTGTGTTATTAAAGTTTTTGTGATAACGTTAATGGTTAAGTTGTAACTTGCAATTGAGGTACTTTAGAGTGGCATTGCATCCTGAGGGCTCTGTAATATTCACGTACGATTGTTTGTGTGGCATTGCATCCTAAGGGCTCTGCAATGTTCACAGTGTGTCTAGGTAGTGACACTGTATCCTGAGGGATCTACAGTGTTCACGATAGGGTGATGTTGCATCCTGAGGGCTCTGTAACAGTCATGAATGTGTTTGTAGTGGCATCGTATCCTGAGGGCTCTATGATGTTCACGAGTAGGAGGTACGTGTGCTATTGTATCCTGAGGGCTCTACAGTACTCAGGAAACCATGATCCAGAGGGCTCTCATGGATACCGCTAGAAATCCTATAATCCGGAGGGCTCTCATAGCCGGTTTAGTTAGATGTTGTCCTTTTTGGGTTGGTATTAACTTAAGATGAGAAAAGTTTTGAGTAGTAAGTAGAAGTAGATGAATACCAACTTTTTGTACAACAAACCAAGCTTGTTTCATTTTCTTCATTTGAGATTAGTTGTAGGGTTTGTTATATCACTTGTGTTACTTGCCGTACATTCAAATGTACTGACCCGTGTTCGGGCTGTAACCTTCGTGTTGCAGGTTTCTCAGAAGATTAGTATGGTATGATAGGGTTGCAAGTCTACACTCAGCATGTCGCTTTTGGATGTTGATGGGACTCATTACTATTTGCTACTACTTCCTCTATGGTTATAATGAATAAGCTAGCCTTGAGCTATGTAAGTTCTTTATTAGTATTGAATTCTGGATCATACGATGTAATAATGATGCACTTGTACTTTGATATTCATCTACACTGTGTGTGCTAGCGAGTTCGATCCAGGGACTAGCACTTGAGCACAGAGTCTCCGATTCTATGTCAATCGGGTCGTTAAAAATGCAGTTGTCTGTTGCTTTGCGTTTACACTTTGGGTGGGGCTCGCAACTTAATACCAGCGAGATGTTCTGGATAGATATCTCAAGGTGGATGATTAGTAGTAGATGCAGTTGGATTTCGGTCTACTTATTTTTGCGTACCGCCCATGCTTCTGAGCCTCGTCCTTTCTTTGTAGCATAGTTAGCATTATGATGCGTTTTTAATCCTGTCAATTGCCCAACTGTAATTTGTTTACCTCGCATAGCAGTATTATCGTCTTTTGGGAGAGAGACGTGACTAGTGAACATCACGGGACCCCGGTCCATATTCTCATCACTGTTTACACGCTCTTTTATTTTCCTGCTTTTACTTTTTAGTTGCTATCACCATTATCATTATCCCTTGCGTTTGATCCTTTGTAAACAACAAGGCCGGAGAGATTGTCAACCTCTCTGTACTCGTTGGGAGCAAAGTTATTTGTGTCGTGTGCAGGTCCAGGAGAAGCAAGTGATTTTCAACGACGCATCACTTGCCAAACCACCTACTTATCATTATCGTAGTCTTACTGGTTCGTTACTCAACCTCGGTATCTTCACCGAAGGAAATTTTTCGCTACACTAGATCTAACCTTCCACTTGGGGTAACCAACGAGGATAGAGTATAAACCCTATATCTAGTCTAGCCTCTTTTTTTTTTCTTTTTCTTTCTGCTGATCGGGCCCACACGTATGTGAGAGATGGGGCTTTGTTTTTTTATTTTCTTGTCTACCGATGGGTCCCACATGTAAGTGGACCATGAGTGCCGGGGCATAAATGTCAAAGAAACACCGAGATAACGGTCAAAGGCCTTTGATCGGACGGAAATGCTACAGAAGGGCATTTCTATAAAGGCAACTAACGGCTGATACGTCCCAAACGTATCTATAATTTCTGCTTGCTCCATGCATATTTTGTGTAATATTGGTATGATCTAGATACACTTCCATACACTTTTGATCATATTTGGACTAAATTATTAACTCAGTGCACCCTTGTGCCAGTTCCTGTTTTCTGCTGTTTTTCTATTTCAGATTTCCCCCATATTAAAAGTGCTCCAAAAATTCGGGAAAATCCAATAAAAAAATGAGCGTACCCGAAGCTTCCGGAAACACCAAGGTGGGGCAGAGGGCCACCACCAGGGCCCCAGGCGCCCTCCTGGCGCGCCCTAGGGTGGGGCCGCTCCAGGGGGCTGCCTAGACCCCTTGTGGCCCCCCTGGCTGCCCCCCTTCGCCTATATATATTCTCCGTGACGGGATTCTTCCGAAGACAGAACCCTTTTTCACGATCTCGCCTCTGTTCTGCCGCCGCCGCGCTTCCAAGATCGGGAGCGCCATCAGATCTCTTCCCGGCACGCTGCCGGAGGGGGGATTTATGTGAGGCCCTCGATTTACGATCATGTACAGTAATCATACACGCAGGGTACATGATCGAGATCAAGGTGCCACCGTGAGAATATCACAGCACAACACTAGACACAAAAGGATAAACCAATATATTACAACAGAGGGGGGTCGCACGGACCCGAATACGTAAGTCAAATCAAACATAATATCTGAGTACAGACATAGTTAGTCAAGTTTGCCTTAAGAAGGCTAGCACAAATAACATCAGAGATACAGATCGAAAAGGCGAGGCCTCCTGCCTGGGATCCACCGAACTACTCCTGGTCAACGGGAACTCAACGTCGTAGTAGGATCCTCCTGGAATCTCCTGATCCTGGGCTCCAACGTCGACTGCAGCGGTCGATCAGGGAAAACAAAAATGGGGAAATAAAGCTAGGGTGAGTATCTAGCATACACGCGAGTCTTACGTCCGCTACTAAGCATTTATGCATTTGTATCAAATGGAAAGGGGAGGTTGTATATAGTGGACTGCAAGGTAGAAATCAGAATAAGGTTAAGAAGTTAGGGCTATCGAAGACTAGCATATTCCGACGAGTCTTGCGGCACAAGAAGAGAACAGCCAACAGTTCAATAGCATGAATGTAATAACAATGCAACAGAAGTTTCTGCAACATTGTATAATAGTAAGTTGTAATATTTAATAATTATAAATGCCTCCGAGTTCACTTCCTCGACTCCCTGCAAGGAAAAGAAACCGGAACCAACAGTTAATAGTAATATTATGTAGTAGTAGGCTCCGGCTTCAGCATACAGTGTCCTGTTACCGTGGACACGGCTATTCGAATAGATCAAACTCCCTGCAGGGGTGCACTACTGTTTGTCCTGCACGCAAGGATCTCCAGGGTGGCGTACACCTTTTTAGGGAATGCCCCACCGAGGCTATCCGACACGCCTAGGCCCATCCTACGGCTCATCAGAGAGGTCCCCGCCGGTCTACAGTCCTAAGCGCAAGAGCTTCATGGGCCATCACCTCTCGCACTCCGGGTCGTTGTGTGCCAACTGGATCCAGTGCCGCAGCGCGATCCGACCCAACCACAATGCTGAAACTGGACGTCTTTCAGATCTTTCGAACGAGGCCACAACGCGGAGGTCCCACACCGTAACCCCACGTGAAGGTAGTGCGTATAGTCCTTTGCAGCCTCTCAAGTCATCCACCTGAACCGTTAAGTCATTTTATTATTATCTCACAGACAACCGTTATCTTTTCCTGACTAACAACACAACGGACAACGAACAGCAGCCAGGACCACCAGTGCATCGGTGCCTGCCCTGTCGTCCCGCCAAAGCTCCACGGTTACCAACAAGGTGAACCGAATCCTTACCTTATCTCGCGTGTGCTCCTGGATGAGCTCAACTTTCGTGATTTAGCAACTCTCGCGGACAATGATCAGAGTCCAGGGTCGCTATTACGTCGGTCGTACCCTCTCTGTCGTCCCGTCGGAATACCTCTCGCGGGCACCGTTAGGTCGCCTGACTCTTAGCTTTAAGGAAAACCGTTGTTCAGGACCCTAGGGCGGCTATACAGAGTCAACAACGAGTGCAGTACAAAGATTACTCCTCGATAGCTCATACTTGATGTGGCTCGGCAGAGCCGAGGTAGGGGCCTTAGACGGTGTCTGCATTGTACCGTACCTGTGACAGTTATAATAAATTGCATCCGCGTCACTCCCAAAGTGAACACGGCCCGCTATCTAATCCTAGCTAACAATGCGCAGGGTTTGCTGCTGAATATAATATAATTATAGGGTAGCATAGGATAAAAGAAGGTACAACAAGGGACGACAAAGACAGGCTATGCAATTGAATGGGATTGTTACGTAGCAGTAGCAATGCCTAGTGCAAGAAAAGTACGGAAAAGATAGGCGATATCTGGGGAAGAGAATGGCTCTGCTTGCCTGTAAGCTCGACGGTAGAGGTATGGTCGTCGATGAAGTAGTCGATCACAGGGGCATCAACAGCGAACGTCGAGACTACCGGACAATAAGAGGGGGACGGGAAGAAACAATAAATACACAGAAATAATAGAAATACAAAATACAATACATGGCAAAGGCAGTGTTAGGGGTGAACTAAAGCGGTGCTACATGTTGCAGACGAAATGGGAATTCAACTGGCAATTTTACCGGCTCCCGACGATTACCGAACAGTGCAACCGGAAGGGGAAATTCTCGGGTTCGGTATGTTAGGGGGTGTGTGGTGGGTATACGGCTAGCGTACACTACTAGGGAATACCCTTTTAGTGGCGTCCTTTTTTGTGTTTAGTGGCGCATTATGGATGCGCCACTAACTACAAGCCACTAATAATGGCTTAGAGGTGGCGCATTCTGGATGCGCCACCCCTAAGGCCCTTAGGCGTGGCGCATCTCAGAATGCGCCACCTATAAGCTCTTGGTGGTGGCGCATTCTGATATGCGCCACGCCTAAGGTTCCTTAGGGGTGGCGCATTCCCAGTGCGCCACTAAAGCCAGACAAAATGCGCCACTAAATGGGTTACAGAAAAAAAAAATTACAAAAAAGAATTAAAACATTCCAGATATTTTTATTATATTACAGAAATGCAAAATACAATATTACAATGAGCCCAACAATTATTGATACAAAAGCATTGCATTATAATTCTTATTACAAAGATTTATAAAGGTTTAGAGGCCAACAAGATTCACAAGATTACATCCATCACAATATTACAATGAGTCCAACAATTATTGAAAACAGAAAGCTACTTTTTTCATCATCTCTTGTTTGCTCTTCAACCTGCACAGAACAAAGCTTTAAAGGTCACATCCATATGAATTCATACCAAAGGAAAACAACGCAATGTAGCATAAAGCAAGTCGATCAATGGCGAGGAGCATGCACATATGCATAAAAATGCATATGCAGTGACCTTTATACACATAGAGCACCAAGAGTATTTGACAGTACCATCTACTACACAAAGAGTACATCCAAATTACATGTAGGGCACACATTCATCAAACGACTTCCATATATAACATAAATTGTTCAATTGTTCTCACTCGGCTCGGGGAATGGGAGGCATCCTTCTTTCGTCATGAAAGGCCTTGTGTCACGCAAGGCCTTTAGGCGGACTTCTATCTCCCCATTGGATGGTGCAATGTTCGAGTGGAAGATCGACCCCCTCATTTGTACTTCATGACGGATGATAGTCGCCATCTGCGCTTGGATGTGAAAGAACTCCTCCTTAAGATTTGCATCGGCGATTTCCGCCTTACTTTTGGCCCACGCTCTGAGATGAGTTGGCAGCGTATGGTTGCGTTGTTCCTGTACAATCGCCCTCATGTGATGAAGGGCATAGTACGCATCCCTCACACTGCCAGCTGGCTGCTTGACGCATGGGAACTGCGTTACGTGGCTGAACACGTTCACGTCAGGCTGATTCTTCCTGAACTTGTGCTTCACCATCTTGCCTCCAGCTTTTATGTAGCCGGCGAGAGCATCATCCAAAACTCTCATGATATACTTGTAATCTTTCTTGTTCACACTCCCCGAGTCTAAATACACGGCATGCGAGTGTTGCCGTGAAAAGCAGATGAGCACGCAGTCTTGATCCTCACTGCATAATTAAAACAATCCAAAAGGAATGTTGGAAGAGGACAATGGAAAGCTAAGAAAGCATATATGCTACGGCGGCGAGCGAATTACTTACTTGGCAGAGTAGGTCATAAGAAATGAATCCTTGTCGGCGTTCTGTAGCATGAAGTCTGTGATGTACCCCGCCGCGAGAGCCGCGTCCCTGTCGTCCATCAAGATGCTTTCACGCATGTAGAAGGGGTCCAATATCGCGACGCTCGGGGTCTTATCTCTCCTGATACTCATAGAAAGGCTGAGCGAGAACAGACGGATAAGGCTATGGTCCAGCCGCTTGAGATGGTACAAATTGAAGATCTCGGAAAACCGCAGGATTATCATATCCGCGGGGATAGTGTTGATGAATCCCATGTTGAGTGGCACCTTGGCGATGAAAACCGGGTACGAGGGATTCTCTTCTCGAAGAAGAATCTTCTCTAATGCCATAATACTGTGATGCACACTCTGCATATCCGAAGTTGCAAGGTCGAGCATGTCCTTAGGTAGCATTGCCCTACCAACCACATGGATTTCAAACGAGAGATCCTTGGGTCCTGGTGGCCCGTCCTGAGCCCGGATCGACATCAAAGGTTGGCTACTCGAAGTGATGCTCTTCTTTCTTTTCTGATTTCGAGCAGTCACAGGCCTTTATCTGCTCAGTAGCCGCGTTATGGAGTGTGGACGGGCTGAGAATAGATCTCCTTGTGGCATCTTCTTGAGGCTCGGTGAAGGCGCAAGCTGATGGAGAAATATCTTGAGAAGCAGCGAAGAGACGCGTGGAGCAAGCAGGCTTCGCCGCAGGATCAGCTGGACCGCGAGCTTCCTCGTCATACTGATAGGCTCCTTCAGTAGGAGGCATGAATAAGTCATCAACATCATACAAAGTATTGATGAACTGGTCGGCGTTGATATCATCATCAATATCATCGTCTTCTTGTTGTGCGCCGATGGGATCATGTGGCCCCGACACGATGACTAGCGGTGTTGTCCTAGGTGTGGTGCCCCTTTCCCCCGTCATTAAACGCATTTGGCTCTTCGGCCATAGGCATATTTGGCCGAAACAGTCACTGAGGACTGCCGGCTCGTCCTCATCGTATCCGGTGGGTTGAATGGAAGGTTGAACTCTCTCGTAGCCCGAAATCACGAGAGAGATTTGAACCCTATGCATCTCCGGTGCCATCGGCATATTGTGTATGATTCGATTTTGTGGTTGAATGATTTTACCTTTGGAAACATCCTTCAACTCGCCGTCCACGACTTGTAATAGAATGCATGGAGTGTCCTCCTGCGAAAGAGATATATGCATGTAGGGCATCAGATAGATTCCACTAAAAAAGGCAAGGAGATGAAGTCCTCGTTTGAGTTGCGGACGCTTATAGTTACCTTGAGGGCGTCGAGGTCGGCTAGTGAAGAGACCCCGCCGATGACGGCGGGCATGCAAGAGACGGAGGGCGCGCTGCCTCCCGTGGCGTCGGTCGCCCTATTTGCGCTGCCGCCGGGTGCATTATTGTAATGCCCCGGTTGCTCGATCGTGGCTGGAGGAGTTACCATCACGTCCGGCACCGCCGCCGCGGTGTTGGTGGCCGGAGTCACCAATATGCCGGGAGTCGGTGCGGGAGCCACCACTACGGAGGGAGTCGGGACTGCAGGCGCCGCGGTGCCCGAGTTGCTGCCGACCATGCTGGGGACTGGTATGGGCCCTTGTCCACCACGCGCTTGCAATGCATGAGTGACTGCATCATATTTGGAAGGAGAGCGTTCATCGTCTTTGCCACTTCGTCCTGGACAAGCTGCGGAAGCATGTTAACCTTGTCCTCCAGTCCATGAACATAAGCGGTGTCTTCTTCGGTCCTTCTCTCCTTGCGCCCCCTCGAACCGGACTGCTCCGTCGGTTTTCCATAATATTCGGACCAATTTAGGTCCGCACCAAAGCCGACCACACGGCCAGCTGACGATGGCTTCGCCGTCACGTCCTCAACCTTCTTGACCTTGTTCAACGCCCTGTTAAAAGCCTTGTCCCACGGGCTGGCCGGCTTAACCAACGACTCCTGCGATGAGGCGATTTTCATTTCCGCTTGCTGCAAAAAGAATATGAAACGTTAAGAAATTGTGAACTTCACTCGAGAATTCAATCGACAAGGTCGCGTGGTAAACTACTTACCACGGCAGTCGTAAACTCCTGAATCTTAGGATTGTTAATTATTTTCGAGGTTGCTTTGTCCTTATAGCTCCGGGCCCTCACAAAGAATTCGGTCTACGGATCATCTTTGTATTGCTGGAAGGGGTTAGGTATGCCCACGGCGGCGTACTCGGCATCCTCCTTGTCCCATTAGGCTGGGAACTTCTGTAACCACCGGCTCCGAGACAGTGGTTACCTATGACCTGCGACTGCATGGCCTTGCCCTTTGCACTCGCGGCCTTGGCTTGCTCGAACTCACACCTAGCCTTGAAAATGTTGTAGGTAGCTTCGTTGATCAATGACTCTTTATCCTTGAGCTCCTCCCAGGTTTTGTTCTTTTCAATAATTGCCCTCTTCACTCGGGTTTTCCAACTGTACAAGGTCTTGCTCATCTTCCTGAGGTCCCATGTGTTTACTTTGTTCCCTTTGAGTTTGGTGTTATCATACGGCTCCGGAAACTTGTATCGTCCGTGCAGCTTGTTGATAAGAAGCTGACAATAATGAATATTATCACGACTCCTGAGGTTAATCGTGGTGATCGGCACGGTGTTGCGGAGGATCGCCCCGACTTGACGGCCGTACCCTTCCGAAAAAACGTTCGGGCTGTTTAGGAATCCCGACGGCGGTCACAACAGTAAACTCTTGCCTGATGGCGCCGACCTTGGTCGGTTTCTGATTCCTCTTCTTCGAATGGGTACCATCTGTGTTGGAGCCACCGGTCCCATCATCCTCGCCGATGTTCCTCTCGCCGTCTGTCGTACCGGCCTCCTCCAAGTCGTCATCCGATGAGTCGGACTCCGACTCTATATCCTCCTCATACTCCTCCTCGCCCGGAGGTACTTCCACTTCTCTCTACTCCTCAACCTCCTCCTGGGAGTATTCCCAAAATTTCTTCCTTTTTTTCACGGCTGAGAAGAAGGACCGGCGTCAGCTCCGGTCGACATATTTGCACTAGTATAATATTAAAAATGCAACTACATAGGTAATTAGCACAATAAATAAATTCAAATACTCTCATGTTAAGAAAAATAGCAAAGGTCATGCACGAATTCACGGAAAAATTCGGCATGACCTTTGCTCTTTTTCTTAACATGAGGGTGCCCCATTCTCAACCGAAACGGAAGTTAATCAACATTTCAGGAGAAAGGGGATGATGATTTGTACCTGCACAACATATATATATATATATATATGCTATACATGAGACAATAACCAGCAACATAGCATTTGTTCTTATCAGATTTCATAAACAGAGTCACCAAATATCAAGTAAAACAGTGAATTGATATATGCTTAACAAGATCTATATGACAAGTGCTGGATTTTTATAAGAACAAATGATATAGCTACTTCATCACTGTCCTAAAATTCTAGTAAAACTAGTACATAACCCATGTGTTGCATTTTTTAAAAGAGAACCAAGAATGACCAAAGCTAGTAGCATTTTTTAAAGCTGCTTGCATTCTGTTAAGAACAGATTCTACTCAGATTTCCCTCTGCATTTAATTTTGTTAAGAACAAATTCTACACATGACCAGTGTCTTTTCAGACTTTATTTAATTATCAGCATATCAATAAGAAACCTATTAACTACTTAGTTCTTTTTTTAGGATTAACTCTTTAATTCAATTCTGCATGGAGTAAACTTTACCTACTTTAGCTACAAAAATTCCCTAGCTACTTTAGAAAATTCCCTAGCTACAGGACACACACACACCTCACACACACACACACACACACACACACACACACACATCACACACACAACACACACACACACAAGACACACACACACACAGGACACACACACACACACACACACACACACACACACACACAGAGGACACACATACCTCACACACACACACACACACAGGACACACACACACACACACCTCACACACCGCAAATTCCCATGCATAGCATCTGTTCTTAAAAACCCAACTTTTTTTGTTTCTATCATGAGTAAACATAACCAACAACTGTAATTTGGCTAAGATCCCGGACAAAAACCTACGCAGGCTAACAATTTCTCTCTGCATAATTATGAACAAAACATCTAAGGCTCAATTAATTACAGGAAAAATGGATGGGAGGGGGAGTAGGGGGGGAGCAGTGGAGGGGGGAGTACCTGGGCTCCGGTTGCGATACGACGGGGAGGGGTCGCCGGACAATGGACGGCGGCGATGGCTCGAACGGCGGGGGCGGGGGCGGCTCCGATGGTGGATTAGCACGAAGCTCCGGTCGTCGGCGAGGAGAGGGGGCCTCCTCTGGTGGCGCGGCGCGGCTCCGGTGGCGTGGGGGGGCTGCAATGCGGCGGCGACGACTCCGGTGCGGCGCTAGGGCTCTGGTTCGGCTCGAGTGGAGAATGGACTGTCCACGAGCAAGGGGAGGGGGCCGTTGGAGGTTAAGGCCTAGGGGTGACGCACTTTGTAGAAATGCGCCACCAAGTGTATCCTTATGCGTGGCGCATTTCTACAGAATGCGCCACGCATAAGGATACACTTGGTGGCGCATTTCTACAAAGTGTGCCACTCCTAAGAACACTTAGTGGCGCATTTAGGATGAATGCGCCACCCCTAAGCACCATTTCATTTTTTAATTAAAGTTTAACCATTTCTTATATTTGTTTAACCATTTCATTTTTTAATTAAAGTTTAACCATTTAATTAAAGTTTAACCATTTCATTATATTTCTATAAAAGTGGTCAAACTTTATTAAGATTGACTTTGACAAAATCTTATATGCGGAGTAAAAAGAAACGGAGGGAGTACTTGCTCTAACCGACCTTGAGAATGGTGCTTCGATTTTGTATCGTCGATGTTCATACACTTCAAACTATGATCCAAACATAAGAATGTGATCATATCGATCCACGTACCATGCCTTAACTGTGTCGTAGCCGAACCAAGATCCACAAACACAAGGTGTAGCGGAATTTGGAAACAAAAGATTGTGATCATAAATTACAAAGTGCTTATTAAATCCATGCATACACAAAGTGATCATGAATTACAAAATATTTTTCTTAAATTTGGAGCTAGCTATCTAGTTATCGTTTCCTCACGATCTTCTTCTTGCCATTCTTTGTCGTGGTTGAATAATTTAGGCCCGAGACGCCTTCACTTTTCCTCTTGAACGGGACGAGACCTTTCTTCGGTAGGGTTGTGGTGTATGTATCCTGAGTGGCGTAGTCATCCTCCATCTTCGGGTCGCCGTACTTGTCAAAGTCTTGCTCGTTGGCGACTCCATCCGTTCCGATGATGTTTCTTTTGCCTCTCCTCACTACAACGCGGCTCAGCTTTGATGGGTCGGTAATGAAGAAACATTGGTCCACTTGGCTAGCCAGTACCCATGGCTCATTTTTCGCGGTGACGTTTGCGCCCGCAGACTTGGATTTGGCTTCTGGTATAACCATGATGGTGAAGTACCGGTCTTTTTTACGACGCTCTTGTCCCATCTCACACGGAACATCGGCACCTTCTCCCCACAGTAGTCGAGCTCCCATATGTCCTTGATCCTTCCATAGAATCTTTGCTTGACGTCATCGTGTAGAGTATCCCCGTTACCCCTGAGTTCTGGTAATCGCAGTTATTCTCCTTTTCCTCCGTGTAGAATGTGTAGCCGTTGATATCATACGCTTGATAGGTCATCAGGTTGCGTGCTCGGAAGCGTTCCTTTGCGGGGGATTAACACGAAGCTCGTCCCTGAACCAAGTCATGAAACCGGAGTTGTGCTCTTTGATTAGCCGTGGATCCCGGTCCGTTATCTGCAGGCCCTGGTCACTCTACTTCTTCCTGATTAAATCCTTGTGCTTTACTATCCAAGAATTGACCAGCTAGATGTGTTGTAGCGCGACTAGGCTTGCTCTTTCAAAATCGATGTCTCGACCGTCAAAGTTGACATGCATTGCGCAGCTTCCCTCGTGGTGACCACACCCATCGGTCCTGCCAAAGTGCTTGTTGACGGCCAGACCAACAGGGTTCTCGGTGTTGAGATAATTCGTGCAAAAAGAGATGCAGTCTTCGGTTAGAAAGCCCTTCACTATGCTTGCATCTGGACTGGGCCTGTTAAGAACGTATTTGTTAATGTGTCCATTCATCCTTTCGAACGGCATCATGTTGCACAGAAACACAGGCCCGAGTTGAACGATATCCTCCACGACGTGGATCAGCAGCTACACCATAATGTCAAAGAACGCGGGCGGGAAATAGATCTCAAGCTCGCATAGTATGAGCATGATCTCCTCCTGTATCCTTTTGAGTTGCGTAGCGAAAATCGTCTTCCGGGAGATGACGTCAAAAAAGTTGCAAAGGCCAAACAATGTTTTACAGACGTGCTCGTCCATTATCCCTCGCATCGAAACCGGGAGAATCTATGTCATCAGCACGACACAGTCATGAGATTTCATCCCGCTGAAACGCTGCTTCGCCTTGTCTAGGTATCTGCTTATCTTCCCCGCGTAGCCGTTCGGAAATTTTACTCCTATGAGGCAGTGGATAAACCGCTTGATCTCCTCCTCGCACAGAGTGAAGCATGCCGGGGGGCAGTGGTCAATACCAGTCTTCTTCTTGGTCGCCCTTTTTCGTTTGCGAGAGTTTTACGTTTCCCTATCCTCTTCCTCCTCCGGCTCATCATCGTCGTCACTAGGGGGGTGAAGTTCCCTCATGATGCCCATAAATTTCAAGTCATTCCTTGCTTTTGGCCCGTCCTTGGTCTTCTCCGGCATGTTGAGCAGCGTGTCAAACAAGCTCTCGCACACGTTCTTTGTGATATGCATGAGATCAAGGCTATGAGGACTGCGGAGGAGACTCCAGTATTCCAAATCCCAGAAAAAAGACCTCGCTTTCCATACCCTCATCAACGGCTGAGTCTTCTTTTTTTTCTTTCCCGGCGCGGGGCACTCTTTCCAAGTATTCAGCAAGTTGTCAATTTCTTTGCCGCTCCTTCGAGTTGGGGGTGCTCGGAGCTCCTCGCTTCCATCGAACAGATGTCCCTGTTTGCTCCACGCGTGTTTCTTGGGAAGACACCTCCGAGACCCCTGGAACACGGTTTTTGAAGATCCGGGATCTTTTGGTAGCTGGCGGTACGTTGTATTATCCATGCACCTAATGCATGCATAGAATCCTTGGACCACCTGCCCTGAGAAATATCCGTATCCGAGATATTCGTGCATCGTCCTGATCACCGCGGCTTTCATTGGGAAATATTCTTTTGCCGCGGGGTCCCACGTATTGACTCCGTCTTTCCATAACATTTCTAGCTCCTCTTTCAACAGCTGCAGATATAGATTGAGGTCCGTACCTAGTTGTTTCGGCCCTTGAACTAGCATACACATTGTTATGTACTTTTTCTTCATGTACTTCTAGGGGGGAAGGTTGTATATGCATACAAACACGGGCCAGGTACTGTGTGTTCTTCTCTGGCCGCCAAAAAGATTGACTCCATCAGCGCTCACACCCATCCTGAGGTTCTTGGTTCTTTCCCAAAATCTGGGTATTCGAGGTCCAACGCAGTCCATTGGCTACCATCTGAAGGGTGCCTCAGCATGTCCTCCTTTTCCGGATCCGGGTTCGGGTCATCCTATTTTAGCTTCTTTCTATCCGCGTGCCAGGTCATGAGCTTTGCTTCCTCGGGATCTACGAAATACCTCTGCAGACGAGGAGTGATCGGAAAGTACCATACCACTTTTCTAGGAACTTTCTTCCCTCTCTTGTATCGACTAACACCGCACACCGAACATGTGGTTTTATCTTCGTCCTCACCCCGATAGATCATGCAATCATTTATGCAGACATGGTATTTAACGTGTGGAAGATCGAGAGGGCAAAGGACTTTCTTGGCCTCAGCGATACTAGTTGGGCACGTTTTGCCCTTCGGAAGACGATCGTGCCAGAATGCCATGTTATCATACACCTTGTTAGGGAATGCCCCACCGAGGCTATCCGACACGCCGAGGCCCATCCTATGGCTCATTAGAGAGGTCCCCGCAGGTCTACAGTCCTAAGCGCAAGAGCTTCATGGGACATCACCTCTCGCACTCCGGGTCATTGTGCGCCAAGTGGATCCAGTGCCGCAGCATGATCCGACCCAACCACAATGCTTAAACTGGACGTCTTTCAGAGCTTTCGAACGAGACCACAACGCGGAGGGCCCACACCGTAACCCCACGTGAAGGTAGTGCGTACAGGCCTTTGCGGCCTTTCAAGACATCCACCTGAATCGTTAAGTCATTTCATTATTATCTCGCAGACAACTGTTATCATTGTCTGACTAACAACACAACGGACAACGAACAGCAGCCAGGACCACCAGTGCATCGGTGCCTTCCCTGTCGTCCCGTCAAAGCTCCGCGGTTACCAACAAGGTGAACTGACTCCTTACCTTGTCTCGCGTGTGCTCCTGGAGGAGCTCGACTGTTGTGGTTTGGAAACTCTCGTGGACAACGATCAGAGTCCAGGGTCGCAAGTACGTCGGCCGTACCTGATGGCTTCTCGCCCCTCATTGGTTACCCAAAATGGAAGGTTGAGATGTAGACAGCAGCAAATTTCCCTCGGTGAAGATACCAAGGTTTGTCTCCAGTAGGACTCCGACAACGACAAGAAGGTGACAATGGGGCTAGTTTAGGCGGTTGACGTGGACCTGCACACACAACAGATAACTTTGCTCCCAACGAGTTCAGAGAGGTTGTCAATCCCTTCGGCCTTGTTGTTTACAACGGATCAAACGCACGGGATAATAATGATAGCAATCGCAACAGTAAAGGAAATAAAGTAGAAAATAAATAGTGGGTGTAAACAGTGTTGGAAATATGGACCGGGGTCCCATGATGTTCACTAGTGATGTCTCTCTCCCAAAAGACGGTAAAATAGCCATGCTAGGTAAGCAAATTACAGTTGGGCAATTGACAGGATTATGTGCGCAAACCAATGCTAACTATGCTATAAAGAAAGGAAGAGCCTCAAAAGCATGGGCGGTACGCCAAGACAAGTAGACCGAAATCCATCTCCATCTACCTACTAATCATCCACCTTGAGATATCTATCTAGAACATCTCGCTGGTATTAAGTTGCGAATCCCAACCAAAGTGTAAACTCAAAGCAACAGACAACTGCATTAAAGAACTTTGCGTAAAGTAAACAATCTTTGCACCCGCAAGTACAAGCACCGTTGTTTTCTCTCTTGTGGAAAAAACACATCCCCTGGACTCATGTTTCTGTCACTCAAGCTAGTCATCAGGGGGCATGAACCCACAATCATGCATAACGGTCCCTCTTGGAGTCACTACCTACTACTTGGCCAAAGCAATAAACAGCAACGGAGAACATGCAAGATTTACTCAAGAACATAAATATAAAAGAGGAGAATCAAATATATTCCTCAAACACAATCTGAACATAGTCTCATAATCCATCAGATCCCAGCAAACTCAGCATAGCAACAGCAGAAAGATTACATATGTTCGTCGATCATGTAGGGCAGCTCACGAGGTCTAAACCATGAAGAACAAATAGGGGAGGAGAACATCACATAGCTACGGATCATGGACCCATGGTCCAAGGTGGACTACTCACGGTTCATCCGGGAAGCATCCATGGTGGTGGAGAAGCTCCAGGAGGTGGTTCCTCCCTCCGGCAGGGTGCCAGGAAGAGGCCTCTTGGTGCTCCCGATCTTGGAAGCGAAACGGCGGCGTAATAGAGGAGAGATCGCAAAAAAGGGTTTTGTCCTCGAGGGTTTCGAGACGAGAAGGATATATAGGCGAAGGGGGGCAGCCAGAGGTGGACCAGGGGCCCCAGGCGCCCCCTGGCATGGCCTAGGGGGTGGCTGCGCCAGGTGGCCGCCTGGGCCATCCCTGGCTCCCCTCTAGCCCCACTTGGGCTCTTCCCGAAGCTTCCTGTACGCTGATTTTTCCTATATTTTTCCATAACTTTTTTGGCACTTTAAGTAATGGGAAAACCAGAAATACAAAAATAGCAGAAAACAGGAACTGGCACTGGGGTGCACTGAGTTAATAGGTTAGTACAAATATGATCAAATGTGTATGGAAGTGCATCAATATCATAGCAATATCACACAAAATATGCATGGAGCAAGCAGAAATTATAGATACGTTTTGGACGTATCAGTACCCTCTCTGTCGTCCCGTCACAATACCTCTCGCGGGCACCGTTGGGTCACCCGACTCTTACTTTTAAGGACAACCGTTGTTCAGGACCCTAGGGCGGCTATACAGAGTCAACAACGAGTGGAGTACAAAGATTACTCCTCTATAGCTCACACTTGATGTGGCTCGGTAGAGCCGAGGTAGGGGCCTTAGACGGTGTCTACATTGTACCGTACCTGTGACAGTTATAATAAATTGCATCCGTGTCACTCCCAAAGTGATCACGACCCGCTATCTAATCCTAGCTAACAATGCATAGGGTTTACTGCTGAATATAATATAATTATAGGGAAGCATAGGATAAAAGAAGGTACATCAAGGGGCGACAAAGACAGGCTATGCAATTGAATAGGATTCTAACGTAGCAGCAGCAGCAATGCCTAGTGCAAGAAAAGTACGTAAAAGATAAGCGATATCTGGGGAAGAGAATGGCTCTGCTTTCCTGTAAGCTCGACGGTAGAGGTACGGTCATCGACGAAGTAGTCGATCATAGGGTCATCAACAACGGACGTTGAGACTACCGGACAATAAGAAGGGGGGAGAAACAATAAATACACAGCAGTAATAGCAAAACAAAATACAAGACATGGCAAACGCAGTGTTAGGGGTGAACTAAAGCGGTGCTACACGTTGCAGACGAAACGGGAATTCAACCGGCAATTTTACCGGCTCCCAACGATTACCGGACAGTGCAACTGGAGGGGGAAAGTCTAGGCTTCGGTATGTTAGATGGGTGTGGTGGTTATACGACTTGCGTATCCGTATTCGTTATATTTTTCTGATCAACTTTCATGTATAAAGTTTTTCCATCTGAACTACGGTTTATTTTATATGTTTTTTCTAAAGTTTAAATCATTTAATAATCATTTTCTAGATTTCTTTTATTCATAAAATAGCAACATTATCCACAGGTGCTAGTTGACTGGTCAAAGCTGACAGAGGGGACCCACATATAAGGTTGACTGGTCAACTGAACAGTGGGTCCCACATGTCAGCCTCTGGACATCCATTTTTCATTTTTATTTATTCTAAATAACAGTGGGACCCAACTGTAAGTGGCACAGTACTAAATATCTAAGTTAATTTATTTTAAAAGTCCTAGGGCCCACTAGTCAGTGTCACAGAGTTTCACTAACAATTATTATTTAATCTAACACGGGGTTAAGTGGGGATGGCCCACATGTCATATGTCCAGGAGGGTATTCTATTTATTTTAACAGTGGGTTAATTAACTTAGTTTTCATTAACCAGTAAAAGGGGACCACTTGTCAAGGGGTACATCCCACTGGACAAGCACACGGGGCGTGGCCAGAACGGCGACTTGCCGCCGGTGTCCACGGGAGGCGGCGATCCCCGCGACTGAGCCAACGACTTGGCGTCGAGGGGCACCAGGGAGAAGCCCACGCACCCGCGCACACGCTGGGGCACCCCATCGCCACCGGGAAGCTCCAGAGCGGCGGTGACCGTCACCAAGGCGGCGGCCGGAGCGTGGCTCCGTGGAAATCTATGACAGGGGCGGCCAAATCGAGGAAGAAATGGGGCAAATGGGGCAGAAGCTCACAATGGAGCAGATGGCGAGCTTGTGGAGGCGAGCCTTGCGCTGCCGGCGACGAATTCGTCGATTCCGTCCGCGGCGGCCGACGGAGTAGCGAGCCCGATTCGCTCTATGTGGTGGCGCAGAGCTCGGGCTGGGGTGCGTATACGACGTAGGGGAGGCAGGCGAAGCTTTCGGACACGATGGCTTGGCCGGAGCGGGTCGTTGGCCGCGTGGGTGTACGCCGACACGTCCACGGCGGAGCTCGGGTTCGAGCGATAAGACAGCGCGGGCGAGGGGATAGGGGGCGGTGGCTCGCGGGAGGGGTTCTAGGGTTCGCAGAGCGAGGGAGGGCATCCCGGGGCACTTATCCGCTGCCGGCTAGCCGTGGATGGCCGCCATGGCTGCACGGCCGCGGCCTGGGCGGGGGATGGACTCCACGCCTCCTCTGTGAACAGGGGTTGAAGATGAAGGCGCCTGGGTGGGCTGGGCTTGGCCCAGTGGGGGGGAATGGGGTGGCCTCACACTTGCGCGGTAGATAGGTTTTCTTTTTTTGTTCTTTTTTTTGTTCTTTCTTTTCTGTTTTTATTTGTTTTAGTTGATTTAACATTTTTGTAAACCTTGTAACTTGCTCCAATATAATTGTTACATTTTGGACTACTGCTACAAAAAGTTTGGAGCTTTTATAAAATCATTTAATATTTGTTTTGAATATGCAACTGATGAAAGGGGTTGTTTTAGCACTGGTTTGAATTGTTTACAATATTTAATTATTGCAATAGATATCCAATGTTGGTTTAACATGGTATACTGATTTTTAGACATTTAACAAAATTTGGTCCACAATTTTGGACAAAGTTTTATTTGTTCACATTATTTTTAATATCAAGAAAAAGGATTTTTGAACATGATCAAAAGCAAAGATGATCAAGGCATGATTAGCAAAAGTAATTATCATTAGAAAAAGTGATTACTGTTACATGAAACCGAGGGTGTTACAATTTACCTCTGGGAGCCTCTCCTCCACCATGGACGCTTCCTGGATGATCCGTGAGTAGTCTACCTTGGACCATGGGTCCGTGGTCAGTAGGTATGTGATGTTCTCCTCCCCTCTTTGTTCTTCATGGATTAGACCTTGTGAGCTGCCCTACATAATCAAGGCACATATGTAATTCTTTCTCCTATTGCTATGCTGAGTTTGTGATAGAGTAATATATTTGGTTCTAATCTTTTATATTTTTGTTCTTGACTAATTCTTACATGTTCTCCGTTGTTGTTTATTGCTTTGGCCAAGTAATAGGTAGTGACTCCAAGAGAGAACGTTATGCTCGATTGTGGGTTCATGCCCCTTGATGACTAGCTTGAGTGACAGAAACATGAATCTAGGGGATGTGCTGTTGCCGCAGGGGGGAAACAATGGTTCTTGTAACCGCGGTTGCAAGGATAGTTTACTTTACGCAAAGTTCTTTTCATGCAGTTACATGTCGCTTTGGGTTTACAATTTGGGTGGGGCTCGCAACTTAATACTAGGGAGATGTTCTGCATAGATATCTCAAGGTGGATGATTAGTAGTAGATGCAGTTGGATTTCGGTCAACTTATTTTGGCGTACCGCCCATGATTTTGAGCCTCTTCCTTTCTTTGTAGCATAGTTCGCATTGCGGTGCGTTTTTAATCCTGTCAATTGCCCAGCTGTGATTAGTTTACCTCACATATTAGTTTTATCGCCTGTTGGGAGAGAGACATCACTAGTGAACATCATGGGACCCCGGTCCATATTCTCATCACTGTTTACACGCTCAATTTATTTTCTGCTTTTACTTTCTAGTTGCGATCGTTATTATCCTTTATCCTTTGCAATTGATCTTTTGTAAACAACAAGACCGGAGAGATTGACAACATGTCTGAACTTCGTTGGGAGCAAAGTTACTTGTGTGTGTGCAAGTCCAGGTTAAGGGAGCAATATCTCAAATGGCACGTTGCTCACTTCACCACCTGATACGTCCCAAACGCATCGATAATTTCTTCACGCTCCATGCATTTTTTGTGTGATATTTCTATGATCTAGATACACTTTCATACAATTTTGATCATATTTGGAATAACCTATTAACTCAGTGCACCCCAGTGCCAGTTCCTGTTTTCTGCTGTTTTTCTATTTCAGGTTTCCCCATATAAAAAGTTCTCCAAAAATCTGGGAAAAATCAGATAAAAAACCATCGTACCGGAAGCTTCCAGTGCCTCCGAAGGAGGGCCAGGGGGCCACCACCAGGTTCCAATGGTGGCCACCTGGCGCGGCCAAGGGCCTGGCCGCCAGGGGGGTGCATGGACCCCTGGTGGCCCCCCTGGCTGCCCCCGTTCGCCTTTTTTCGCGATCTTGCATCTGTTCCGCCGTCGCCGCGCTTCCAAGATCGGGAGCACCGTCAGGACCCTTCCCGGCACCCTGCCGGAGGGAGGATCGACCTCCGGGAGCTTCTCCTCCACCATGGGCGATTCCCGGATGTGCCGTGAGTAGTTTCCTTTGAACCATGGGTCCGTGATCAGTAGATATGTGATGTTATCCCCCCCTCTTTGTTCTTCATGGTTTAGACCTCGTGAGCTTCCCTACATGATCAAGGCACATATGTAATCTCTCTGCTTTTGATGCTGAGTTTGATGGGATCTTATGGAATATGAGATTATGTTTAGATTGTGATAGAGTAATATAATTGGTTCTTATCTTTTGTATTTTTTTGAAGTAATTCTTGCATGTTCTCCGTTACTGTTTATTGCTTTGGCCAAGTGGTAGGTGATGACCCACAACCGTAAGGGATCTATTGCAGCGTTTTCGATAAGTAAGATTGTCGAACCCAACGACACTACTAGGGAATACCCTTATGGTGGCGCCTTTTTTGTGTTTAGTGGCGCATTAAGGATGCGCCACTAACTACAAGCCACTAATAAGGGCTTAGAGGTGGCGCATTTTGGATGCACTACCCCTAAGGCCCTTAGGCGTGGCACATCTAATAATGCGCCACCTCTAAGCTCTTAGGGGTGGAGCATTCTGATATGCGCCACGCCTAAGGTTCCTTAGGGGTGGCGCATTCCCAGTGCGCCACTAAAGCCAGACAAAATGAGCCACTAAATGGGTTACAGAAAAAAAAACATTACATATATTTTTATTATATTACAGAAATGCAAAATACAATATTACAATGAGCCCAACAATTATTGATACAAAACAATTGCATTATAATTGTTATTACAAAGATTTACAAAGGTTTAGAGGCCAACAAGATTCACAAGATTACATCCATCACAATATTACAATGAGTCCAACAATTATTGAAAACAGAAAGCTACTTTCGTCATCATCTCTTGTTTGCTCTTCAACCTGCACAAAACAAAGATTTAGAGGTCACATCCATATGAATTCATAGCAAAGGACAACAACGCAATATAGCATCTATTCTTATCAACAACATAAAACAAGTCGATCAATGGCCAGGAGCATGCACATATGCATAAAAATACATATGCAGTGACCTTTATACACAAAGAGCACCAAGAGTATTTGACACTACCATCTACTACACAAAGAGTACATCCAAATCACATGTAGGGCACACATTCATCAAAGGACTGCCATATATAACATAAATTGTTCAATTGTTCTGACTCGGCTCGGGGAATGGGCCGCATCCTTCTTTCGTCATGAAAGGCCTTGTGTCACACAAGGCCTTTAGGCGGACTTCTATCTCCCCATTGGATGGTGAAATGTTGGAGTGGAAGATCGACCCCTTCATCTGTACTTCATGACGGATGATAGTCGCCATCTGCGCTTGGATGTGAAAGAACTCCTCCTTAAGATTTGCATCGGCGATTTTCACCTTCCTTTCGGCCCACGCTCTGAGATGACTTGGGAGCGTAGGGTTGCGTTGTTCCTGTACAATCGCCCTCATGTGATGAAGGGCATAGTACGCATCCCTCACACTGCCAGCCGGCTGCTTGACGCACGGGAACTGCGTTACATGGCTGAACACGTTCACGTCAGGCTGATTTGCCTGAAACAGTCACTGAGGAATGGGAGGTTCAACTCTCTCGTAGCCCGAAATCATGAGAGAGATTTGAACCCTATGCATCTCCGGTGCCATCGGTATATTGTGCATTATTCGATTTTGTGGTTGAATTATTTTACCTATGGTAACATCCTTCAACTCGCCGTCCACGACTTGTAATAGAATGCATGGAGTGTCCTCCCGCGAAAGAGATATATGCATGTACGGCATCAGAGAGATTCCACTAAAAAGGCAAGGAGATGAAGTCCTCGTTTGAGTTGCAGACGTTTATAGTTACCTTGAGGTCATCGAGGTCGGCTAGTGAAGAGACCCCGCCGATGACGGCGGGCATGCAAGAGATGGAGGGCGCGCTGCCTCCCGTGGCGTCGGTCGCCCTATTTGCGCTGCCGCCGGGTGCATTATTGTTATGCCTCGGTTGCTCGATCGTGGCTGGAGGAGTTACCATCACGTCCGGCGCCGCCGCCGCGGTGTTCACGGCCGGAGTCACCAATATGCCGAGAGTCTGTGCGGGAGCCACCACTATGGCGGGGGTCGGGAATGCAGGCGCCGCGGTGCCCGAGTTGCTACCGACCATGCTGGGGACAGGTATGGGCCCTTGTCCACAACGCGCTTGCCAATTCGCTAGTGACTGCATCATATCTGTTAGGAGAGTGTTCATCGTCTTCGCCACTTCATCCTGGACAAGATGCGGAAGCATGTTTACCTTCTCCTCCAGTCCACGAACATAAGCGGCGTCTTCTTCGGTCCTTCTCGCCTTGCGCCCCCTGAACCGGACTGCTCCGCCAGTTTTCCATAATATTCGGACCAATTTAGGTCCGCACCAAAGCCGACCACACGGCCGACTGACGATGGCTTCGCCGTCACGTCGTCAACCTTCTTGACCTTGTTCAACGCCCTGTTAAAGGCGTTGTCCCACGGGCCGGCCGGCTTAACAGACGACTCCTGCAATGAGGCGATTTTCATTTCCGCTTGCTGCAAAAATAATGTGAAACATTAAGAAATTGTGAACTTCACTCGAGAATTCAATCGACAAGGTCGCGTGGTAAACTACTTACCACGGCAGTCGTAAACTCCTGAATCTTAGGATCGATAAATATTTTTGAGGTTGCTTTGTCCTTATAGCTCCGGGCCCTCACAAAGAATTCGGTTTGCGGACCAACTTTGTATTGCTGGAAGGGGTTAGGTATGCCCGCAGCGGCGTACTCGGCATCCTCCTTGTCCCATTTAGGCTTGGACCTTTTGTAACCACCGGCTCCGAGACGGTGGTTACCTATGACCTGCGACCGCATGGCCTTGCCCTTTGCACTCGCGGCCTTGGCTTGCTCGGACTCACACCTAGCCTTGAAAAGGTTGTATGTAGCTTCGTCGATCAACGACTCTTTCTCCTTGAGCTCCTCCCAGGTTTTGTTCTTTTAAAAAATTGCCCTCTTCACCCGGGTTTTCCAACTGGACAAGGCCTTGCTCATCTTCCTGAGGGCCCATGTGTTTACTTTGTTCCCTTTGAGTTTGGTGTTATCGTACGGCTCCGGAAACTTGTATCGTCCGTGCAGCTTGTTGATAAGAAGCTGAAAATAAGGAATATTCTCACGACTCCTGAGGCTAATCGTGGTGATCGGCACGGTGTTGCGGAGGATCGCCGTGACTTGATGGACGTACCCTTCCGAAAAACGTTCGGACTGTTTAGGAATCCCGACAGCGGTCACAACAGTAAACTCTTGCCTGACGGCGCCGACCTTGGTTGGTTTCCGATTCCTCTTCTTCGACTGGGTACCATCTATGTTGGAGCCACCGGTCCCATCATCCTCGCCGATGTTCCTCTCGCCGTCTATCGTACCGGCCTCCTCCTCCAAGTCATCATCCGATGAGTCGGACTCCGACTCTATCTCCTCCTCATACTCCTCCTCGGCCGGAGGTACTTCCTCTTCTCTCTTCTCCTCGACCTCCTCCTGGGAGTATTCCCAAAATTGCTTCCTTTTTTTCCCGGCTGAGAAGAAGGACCGGCGTCGGCTCCGGTCGACATGTTTGCACTAGTAAAATATTAAGAAATGCAACTACTTAATTAATTAGCACAATAAATAAATGAAAATACTCTCATGTTATGAAAAATAGCAAAGGTCATGCATGAATTCACGGAAAAATTATGCATGACCTTTTCTCTTTTTCTTAACATGAGAGTGCCCCATTCTCAACCGAAACGGAAGTTAATCAACATTTCGGGAGAAAGCGGATAATGATTTGTACCTGCACAAAACAAATGCCTAGTATGTAGGCACAACTAGCAAGCAATGAACTTCATAAGAAATGGCAGCAAGAAATGAACTTTATAAGCATTAATGGAAACAAGCAACCAACAAGTTAAGCAATGAACTTGATAAGCAATGGCAGCAAGCAAAAAAAATGTTTAATTCCCAACACGAAGCCGAGACTGTGCTAGCAAGTGCAGCTTGCAGCTCAAGAAACAAGCTAGTGTGCTTTTCAAATTCCCCAAAGGCATGACCAATTTTACTTCAAAAAATAGAGCACCATCTAACTATCTCTCTGTTTTGGAGAACACCATGGCATAACCAGCACATATATTTCAAAAGGGATGGACTAACATCTCTGCTATGACTTGTGCTACTATTTTTATATGGTTATTACTTACTATCTTTACACATATATCATGAATTGTGTAAGACTTCTATATAACTATTCCTGTTTCTGCTTAGTATTAATTAGATATAGTATTATTGGTTTAGTTTGTACTTCTGCACTTAAGAATCCTATCTGCTAGTAATTATGTAGTGGTGTTGTGCTATACTAGTATATCTATATGCAGGAAATTATCCATATATAAGTGGTGCATGTGTGTTCTGCATTTGTCAATTTTGTGCACTAAGCAACAAGCCTATCATTAATCCTAGCAATAAGCAATAATCCTAGCATTTTATCTGTCATGAAAAGAAAACGGAGAGTAACTACACATATCAATATATTTTTGTGCTATTATTTTTAGAGTAACCTCTCTTCATCAGTTTAATTTTTTTTCATATCAAATTGGGCTACCACAACTCTTCTTCTACTTCTCTGCTGAAGCTAGGTTCTGTTCAAATCCATAGATTTTATGTGCTGATCAATGGTCTGTAAACAGAACAAAGCACAACATTTGCATGTTCAAACTTCATAGTACCATAAGCAAGAATTCCCAGTGACATTGATTTAAAGCTTGCAGCCACATGGAAACAGAGTGGAGACAAAACACAAACCAAAATTCCTAGCAAACATTCTATGCCTACTAATCTAGCTAGTACTACAAATTCCCATCTGTTCTCTAGAGTTTGAAGGGGTCGATGTAGAACAGAGGAGGGGGGTGAACTGAGTGTTGCGGGAGCAGGGGAGGGTACGGCGAGTAGGGGAGGGGGGGTACCTGGCTGGACGGTGGCAATGGCTCGAACGGCGGCGGCTGGGCGCGGGGCGACTCCGGTGGCGCGGGTCTTCTCTAGTGGCATGGGGCGGCTCCGGTGGCGCGGTTCTGCTCCAGTGGCGTTGGGCGGCTCCGGTGACGCGGGTCTGCTCCAGTGGTGTGGGGCAGCTCCGGCGGCGCAGGGCGGCTCCGGTGCAGCGGCTAGGGCTCTGGTGCGGCGGCGCTAGGCCTCCGGTGGCGTCGGGAAGGGGCGAGGGCTCTGGTGATTCGACGGCTAGGGGGGAATGGTTGTTGTGCAAGGAGGGGAGGGGTAGGTGGTTAGGTCATGTCTTAGGGGTGGCGCATTCCGTAGAAATGCGCCACCAAGTGGATCCTTATGCGTCGCGCATTTCTACAGTATACGCCACGCATAAGGATCCACTTGGGGCGCATTTCTGCAGAATGCGCCACCCCTAAGGGCCCTTAGTAGCGCATTTCGTCCGGATGCGCCACCCATAAGCATCATTTCATCTTTTTAAATAAAGTTTAACCATTTCATTTCTATAAATGTGGTCAAACTTTATTAAGATTGACTTTCACACAATCTTATATGCAGAGTAAAAAGAAACGGAGGGAGTACTTTCTCTAACCGACCTTGATAATGGTGCTTCGATGTTCATACACTTCAAACTATGATCCAAACATAAGAATGTGATCATATCGATCCACGTACCATGCCTTAACCGTATCATCGCCGAACCAAGATCCACAAACACAAGGTGTAGCGGCATTTGGAAACATAAGATTGTGATCATCAATTACAAAGTGCATATTGGCGACCTTCAATTTTCCTCTTGAACGGGAGGAGACCTTTCTTCGGTAGGGTTGTGGTGTATGTATCCTGAGCGGCGTAGTCATCCGCCATCCTAGGGTCGCCGTACTTGTCAAAGTCTTTCTCGTTGGCAACTCCATCCATTCCGATGATGTTTCTTTTGCATCTCCTCACTACAACACAGCTCGGCTTTGATGGGTCGGTAATGAAGAAGCATCGGTCCACTTGGCTAGCCAGTACCCATGGCTCATTTTTCGCGGTGACGTTTGCGCCCGCAGACTTGGATTTGGCTTCAGGTATAACCATGGTGGTGAAGTACCGGTCTTATTTTACGACGCTCTTGGCGCATCTCACACGGAACATTGGCACCTTCTCTCCACAGTAGTCGAGCTCCCATATGTCCTCGATCCTTCCATAGAATCTTTCCTTGACGTCATCGGTGTAGAATTTCCCCGTTACCCCTGAGTTCTGGTAATCGCAGTTATTGTCCTTTTCCTCCGTATAGAATGTGTAGTCGTTGATATCATACGCTTGATAGGTCATCAGGTTGCGTGCGGCACCCTGTGACAAGGTGAATATCATGTTTTCGTCCTCGGAAGCGTTCCTTCGCGGGGGATTAGCACGAAGCTCGTCCCTGAACCAAGTCATGAAACCGGAGTTGTGCTCTTTGATTAGCCGTGGATCTCGGTCCGTTATCTGCAGGCCCTGGTTACTGTACTTCTTCCTGATTAAATCCTTGTGCTTTACTATCCAAGGATCGACCAGCTGGATGTGTTGTAGCGCGACTAGGCTTGCTCTTTCAAATTCGATGTCTCGACCGTCAAAGTTGACATGCATTGTGCGGCTTCCCTCGTGGTGACCACACCCATCGGTCCTTCCAAAGTGCTTGTTGACGGCCAGACCAACAGGGTTCTCGGTGTTGAGATAATTCGTGCTTTTTATGCGAGTTCTTGTTGCCCTTCGCTATGCTTGCATCTGGACGGGACCTTTTACGAACGTATTTTTTGATGTGTTCATTCATCCTTTCGAACGGCATCATGCTGCGCAGAAACGCATGCCCGAGTTGGATGATATCCTCCACGACGTGGATCAGCAGATGCACCATAATGTCGAAGAATGCGGGCGGGAAATAGATATCAAGCTCGCATAGTATGAGCACGATCTCCTCCTGTAGCCTTCTGAGTTGCGTAGCGCAAATCGACTTCCGGGAGATGACATCAAAAAAGTTGCAAAGGCCAAACAACGTTTTACGGACGTGCTCGTCCATTATCCCTCGCCTCGAAACCGGGAGAATCTGCGTCATCAGCACAACACAGTCGTGATATTTCATCCCGCTGAAACGCTGCTTCGCCTCATCTAGGTATCTGGTTATCTTCCCCGCATAGCCGTTCGGAAATTTTACTCCTATGAGGCAGTGGATAAACCGATTGATCTCCTCCTCGCACAGAGTGAAGCATGCCGAGGGGCAGTGATCAATACCAGTTTTCCTCTTGGTCGCCCTTTTTCGTTTGCGAGAGTTTTGCGTTTCTGCATCCTCTTCCTCCTCCGGCTCATCATCGTCGTCACTAGGTGGGTGAAGTTCCCTCCTGATGCCCAGAAATTTCAAGTCATTCCTTGCTATTGGCCCATCCTTGGTCTTCTCCGGCATGTTGAGCAGTGTGCCAAACAAGCTCTCGCACACGGTCTTTGTGATATGCATGAGATCAAGGCTATGAGGATTGCGGAGGAGACTCCAGTATTCCAAATCCCAGAAAACAGACCTCGCTTTCCATACCCTCATCAACGGCTGAGTCTTCTTTTTTTTCTTTCCCGGCGCGGGGCACTCTTTCGAAGTTTTCAGCAATTTGTCGATTTCTTTGCCGCTCCTTCGAGCTGGGGGTGGTCGGAGCTCCTCGCTTCCATCGAACAGATGTCCCTGTTTTCTCCACGCGTGTTTCTTGGGAAGCCACCTCCGATACCCCTGGAACACGGTTTTTGAAGATCCGGGATCTTTTGGTAGCTGGCGGTATGTTGTATTATCCATGCACCTAACGCATGCACAGAATCCTTGGACCACCTGCCCTGAGAAATATCCGTATCTGAGATAGTCGTGCACCATCGTGATCACCGCGGATTTCATTGGGAAATATTCTTTTGCTGCGGCGTCCCACGTATTGACTCCGTCTTTCCATAACGTTTGTAGCTCCTCTTTCAACAGCTGTAGATATAGATTGAGGTCCGTACCTGGTTGTTTCGGCACTTGAACTAGCATACAGATTGTTATGTACTTTTTCTTCATGCACTTCCAGGGGGGAAGGTTGTATATGCATACAAACACGGGCCAGGTACTGTGTGTGCTGCTCTGGCCGCCAAACGGATAGACTCCATTGGCGATCACACCAATCCTGAGGTTCCTTTGTTCTTTCCCAAAATCTGGGTATTCGAGGTCCAACGCAGTCCATTGGCTACCATCTGAAGGGTGCCTCAGCATGTCCTCCTTTTTCGGATCCGGGTTCGGGTCATCCTCTTTTAGCTTCTTTCTATCCGCATGCCAGGTCATGAGCTTTGATTCCTCGGGATCTACGAAATACCTCTGCAGACGAACAGTGATCGGAAAGTACCATACCACTTTTCTAGGAACTTTCTTCCCTCTCTTGTATCGACTAACACCGCATACCGAACATGTGGTTTTATCTTCGTCCTCACCCCAATAGATCATGCAATCATTTATGCAGACGTGGTATTTAACGTGCGGAAGATCGAGAGGGAAAAGGACTTTCTTGGCCTCAGCGATACTAGTTGGGCACGTGTTGCCCTTCGGAAGACGATCGTGCCAGAATGCGATGTTATCATCGAAGCTTTCGTCGGTCCATTTGTGTTTTGCCTTCATCTCCATAGCCCCAAGTGTTACATTCAAGCGGGTATCCCCGTCGTTTCATCCTTCGTACAACTTCGTAATCGCGTCTTTCTCGAGTTGCGCCATCTTGGCTTTCTCTCTAGCTGCACCTCTTGCGTTCAACGCCTCTTTGACAAGTAGCTCTTGAACATGAGGGTCCCGCACCCAGCTTGAATCCTCATCATGTCCGACATCTTGATCTTCATGTCCGGCATCTTGATCTACAAGATCCGCTTCGGTATCTTTTTCATGATCATGTATGGGATGCTCTTCGTCTTCTCGCCCGCCGCTGTTGTCTGGTTGCCCTTTCTCATTTACTGGCGCCCCACCATTGACGTCCTCCTCCTCACCAGCTTCATCACTTATCCACCGTGTGTAGCCATCCATCAAACCATTACGCTTCAGGTGTCTTTGCAATATTCCGGAATCAGGCTCGGTCACGCACTGCAGTTTGCATCTTCGACACGGACATCTTATATCCGACCTATTATTCCTTAGCATGCCGTTTGTCGCACATTGCATCCACCTAGCCACGGTGTTATCGTTCAGCATCTCACGGACCATGGTCGATCACCTGCGTGCACGGAGAGAGCAACACAATTATATATCACAGTCGTCGCCGGAAAAATTCAGCATGACCTGCGTGCACGGGAGCATGCAGAGAGTGCGCCAGAAATTTTCCGAAACGGAAATGAATCGACATTTCGGCAAAATATTGGCCACTCTAGATTCACATATACATCAAACCACCATAAGCTTCACATATACATCAAACCACCACAAGCTTCACATATACATCAAACCCAAGATTCACATATACAACAAACCCCAAGCTAATAAAGGCAAGTATATGGGTCATAAATGGAACAAAAGAGTTTGGGAGGAGTTCCACTTACTTCAATATGAAACAAAATAGATGTAATGCCAAGTATCGATGGATAAATGGAAAAAATGAGGTGGGGAGGAGGAGAAAACCAAATAGATCTAGGGTGAGAAGAGTGGATCTAGTTTGAGAATTGTGTGGAGTGAATGAGAGGTGGTAGGTGGGGTGGATTAGATAAGGGCAGCTCTAGGAATTTAGTGGCGCATATAGCAAGTCAGTGGTGGCGCATTGGTGAAATGCGCCACCCCTGAGCTCTTACGGGTAAGGACCTTATGGGTGGCACATTCCCAATATGCGCCACCCCTAAGAGCTTAGGGGTGGCGCATTCTGTGAATGCTCCACACATAAGGTCCTTAGGGGTGGTGCATATTACTAAATGTGCTACGTATAAGATCATCCAGGCTGGCCCACTCTTAGGGGTGGTGCACTAGAAAATAAGACCTTATGGGTGGCGCATTATTTTCCAGTGCGCCACCCCTAACAGATGGTGGCGCATGGCCTTCTATATGCGGCACTAATAAGCTTTCCATGTATAGCTCTTTCCCTAGTAGTGCGAGAAGAAAAAGGTATTGATAAGTGATTTTGGACAAGGAATAACTGCAAGTGCTGAAAGATAACTTTTTAGGGGTTTTCGGTATAAGAAACAATAAGACAAAAGCAAGCAAAGTAAATGGTGTTGAGGAGAAGTAGGTGGCCCAATCATTTTGAGAAAAGGATAAGCCTGGCAACTGAACTTATAAAGACTAAAGCATTCTTGAGGACACATGGAGAGGTAGTCATGCGCTTTCGCCATATTCCGCATTGATAACATGTTTTATGTTGATAAGTGTTGAGTGGGTGGATCTATGCTAGAACACATTCTAGACTAAGATAAGTGCACTCTTATGATTAAACCCACCGTAAGCATTCTTTATACATGATGTATTCCCCTAGCTCCTTAATAAGGCGAAGTATTGAGTGTTCGACTCACACAACACCACTAGGAAAATAACAACACAACTTAAATATCAAACAACACATATTACTTCAACATCATATGACTACTAGCTACAAGACTTCTCCCATGTCCTCAAGAACTAAAGTAACTACTCACAAGACATAAAAGATATCATGATCAGAGGTGATAAATATGTGGTAAACAATCTGGTCGTAATGATATTTCTCCAACAAAACTCAATAACATTCACCACAAAGTAGTAATCAAAACCGGTAGAGTAGAGAGGATAGATAGTACGAGTTACAACGCAAGTTGAAATTGTGAGATGAGATTGGATGAAGATGAAGATGGTGCTGATGTTGGGGATGATGTCGATGATGATCTGGATGATGCCCGTGACGATGGTGATGACAATGGCGATGATCTCTTCTTCCGGGAGGTGATCTCCTCGGCGGAATCTGCCCGCCTGAGAGCCCTTTTCTTCTATGTAAGTTTCCGCCATGGAGCGGCGGCGGAACTCCGTAAAAACTCCTCTTTTAGGGTTTCCGGATGACGAAGAATATATAGGCCAAAGGGGGGAGCTTGGGGTGGTCCCAGGACTCCAGGCGCTCTCCCGGCGCGGCCAGGGTGGGGGCCGCGCCAGGTGGCCGCCTGGGCACCCTGTGGCCCCCCTCTGGTCCCTCTTTTGTGTGTCTTCGTCAATCCTCCCAAGAACACCCTCCGTAGATTTTCAGGTAATTTGGAGGTGTTCTTCTTCAGCAACTCAGCGTCCACTTTTTACCGTTGAATCATGCGTCTGCTGCTTCGGCACCGGAAAGTTGCAAACTGTGTAAAACAAGCCAAACAACATAAGAACATCATCGTAATGTGAAATATATCAATGAATAAGGACGAATTACGATATAAAATAGTGATGCATTTTGGACGCATTAACTCCCCCAAGCTTAGACCTCGCTTGTCCCCAAGAGAAAACTGAGCTCGGTAAACCTGTCCACAAGTTTAGAGAGTGAAGTGTCGATAAATAGAATACGGAAAAGAAGCATCATGATTTCTTCACCAAACTCAAACATCCTCAACAACAATATTCAACTCATAGGGCCCTTATGAAAGAGTAATAACAATTATAATCAAGAGTAGGGCTAAGGAAACTCATCAAATCATGGCAAACAAGTTCTTTGGTCAAAGAACAACTAATACCTTTTACTTTTGCTCTTTCTTTTTATATTTTGATGAGATCAATTGAAGCTTTTGAAAGAACATGCTGTTAGGCACGACAAAATGTTAACACAAAGGAAGATGTTTGCTTCAGCTAGGCTTAACAAACAACTTATCAAATGATAATGTCAACAAGGATGTGGTAAGACAAATCTTAATGCATCTTTATATGAATGAATCCTTGTCACATCGAGTGTCTGATCTCTTTAAGAATAGAAAGAAGTAGGAATAACTGACTCAACCTAAAACAAAAAGATAGGCCCTGCTCTAGGGAAGTAGGGAAAACTCATGTGCTATCCTTAAATCCAACAGAATGAAAACAAGTTTTGAGAGGTGCATGGTTTTTCAACGAATGCTAATCGATAACTCAATTACTTCTCACATTGGACAGGTTTCGAGGAACGACTCCCACACGGGGACGATCACATCCCCGCAATCTCCTTTGTTTATCACTGCCAAAGTTTTATGATTTCTCATAAACAAAGCGTGAAGGAGGGTTTGTTTGTTGTATTATCTTTTATGAGCTGGGCGCACTCATGCCAATTCCTCCTCGTATTAGAGGTTTGCAGATAGACATGCAATCCCGGGGTAAACTTGTCCAACTTAAGAAGATCATGAATTAACTACTACTTCCTCATGAGCTAAAACAAGGGCACACAATAGAAGATTTTGAACATTTAAGGATAACACATAAATTCTATACTTTAGGAGTGGTAGTGGAATACCACGAATAGGAAGGTATGGTGGACTCATATGGAAGATATTGGTTTCAGGGTATGGATGCACAAGCAGAATTCCTCTTAGTACAGAGGTTTGGCTAGCAAAGGCATTGAGAGAACAAACAATTGATGATGACTTAGATGCAAAGCAATATAAAGCATAAACATTAAAATAAGCATAGCACATCAAGTTGTCTTCCTTGTCAACATAACACTTCAAGCATAATAACATAAAGGTTTTGGTTATGTCTCTACTTTGAGAAAATCATGCTTATTGTTATGACCAAAGATATGTTTGCCAAGATTAAATAAAGTTTTCAAAGCCATACATGATATAAGGTCAATACTCCCATAAGAATCATCATAAGGTCGATTGCGTGAAGAGAATACCGAGTGCAGCGAAGGAATCAATAGACTTCTCATTAATATTCCATCATATACGACTCCACACTCACGGATACATAACTCTCCAAAAAGGAGTGATAGACCTCAATGCAAACACCTATTTTATAAGATAACTTCCCTAGACATGACACGACTCTACTTGACTCTAAAGGACAAAGATAAAGATAAAGATACCGGGCACTCCCCCAAGCTTGGGACAAGCTAAGGGGATGCCATTACCCAAGGAGATTTACTCCTCATCCTTGTTCTTGTTGATCACATACTCCTTGGCGAAGCGCTTCCAAGGCAGAGGTTCTCCAGTCTCGAAGGACATTCCCGTCTCCAGGATCCTACAATCAGCACCCAATCCTATGCGTAAGAACTTAAGTTCATACTCACAGTTCTGGTACTGCAGATCATAGATCCTTGCTTGAAGCTTATACACTTTTTCTTCTAGTGCGGCCAAACTTGACCGCATCTCCTTCATCTCCTTCTTGTGGGAAACCTCTATTTCGTTCATGATGTCGAAGTTAGCTTCAACACCACGCTCCACCATCTTCTTGAACTTTAATACCTCATGTTCCATCTCCTTCAGCCGCTCCTCGGTGCTCCCTTCCTTGACTGGTACCTTCAGATCCTCCTTGTGGAGGACACTATCCTCCATACGAAGAATCTGGGGGTGCTTCTTCACCTCAGCGAGGTAAGGGTTGATGACGTTGACGACGAACTTGTCATTGGGGGAACTTGGGGAAGCCATGGCACCTAGGTCTAGCTGAAAGATTTTCTGCCAGAAACAGATCGAAAAGAAAACACACAAAATCGCGAGATACGTTGCCGGAACAATCCGGGCAAATATATAGAAAAAATTTCTGCACAAAAAGGAAGGTAACGAGCCAAAGTGGGGTCGGAGACGGACTCCTGGGTGCCCAGGCGGCCTCCCGGCGCGGCCAGGGGGTAGGCCGCGCCTGGGCCCCTTGGAGGTTTTCTTCGGCTCCACTTAGGCCTCAAATTTTCCTAATTTTACAAAAAATCTTAATATGGGATTTTTAAGATGGTTCGCGATGTTTCCTTACCGTAATACATACCTTTCCTTATTCTTCTTCTGCCGGTGTCTGAAACAGCGCTGCAACATGTTCTTCATGAGTTGTTGTCTATACCAAATTCACATCAACATTGACAGGGTCTTCTGCTATGTAATTCTTAAGTATTTTCCCATTGACAACTTGAGGTTTGGTTCCTTCGAAATTTTTAATCGTGATTGCACCCGAGCGGTAGAGTTCTTCAATATGAAATGGCCCTTCCCACCTGGAAAGTAGTTTACCTGGAGAAAACCTGAAATGGGATCTAAGCAACAAAACTTTATCACCAACATTAAATTCACGTTTCAGAATCCTCCTCTCGTGCCATTTCTTTACCTTTTCCTTGAACATTTTAGCGCTCTCGTAAGGTTCACTTCTCCACTCATCTAAAGAAGTCAAGTTCATGAGGCGCTTTTCACCAGCTAATTTCGGGTCAGCATTAAGCTCTCTAATAGCCCAGAAAGCTTTGTGTTCTAATTCTAATGGCAAATGGCATGCCTTGCCATAGACCGTCTTATAGGGGGACATGCCCATGGGGTTTTTGTAAGCGGTTCTATACGCCCACAAATCATCTCCTAACTTATTTGACCAATCTTTTCTATTTCTATTAACTATCTTCTGTAAGATCAACTTGATCTCTCTATTGGAGAGCTCAACTTGCCCACTAGTTTGAGGGTGGTACGGTGAAGCAATTCTATGATTGACATCGTACTTGGCTAAAGCTTTTCTAAAAGCTCCATGCGTAAAGTGTGAACCCCTGTCGGTCATGAGGTACCTGGGTACCCCAAACCTAGGAAAAATTACATCCTTGAGCATTTTCAAAGATGTTTTGTGATCAGCACTTTCAGTGGGGATTGCCTCTACCCACTTGGTTACATAATCCACAACAACTAAAATGTGAGTGTACTTGTGCGAGGGAGGAAAAGGACCCATAAAATCAAAACCCTAGCAATCAAAAAGCTCAATCACTAGGGAGTAATTCATAGGCATCTCATTACTTCTACTAATATTACCAACTCTCTGATACTTATCACAGGATAAGACATAATTTCTAGCATCCTTAAAGAGAGTAGGACAATATAAACCTGATTGAAGAACCTTATGAGCGGTCCTCTCACCGGCATGATGTCCTCCATATGGACTATCGTGACATTGTCTGAGAATGTCCTTCTGCTCGTGTTCCGGTATGCATCTCCTCACGATCCCATCTGGACCTTCTTTGAAAATATGTGGGTCATCCCAAAAGTAATGCCTCAAATCGTGGAAGAACTTCTTCCTTTGCTGAAATGTTAGACTGTGAGGCAAAAACTTTGCAACGATAAAGTTAGCATAATCTGCAAACCAAGGATCGGAGGGAGATTGTACTTTTACAATAGCTAGCTGTACGTCTGGAAAACTGTCGTTGACTGGAATGGGATCATGCGGTATATCTTCCAACCTTGAAAGATTATCCTCCACCGGATTGTCTGCTCCTTTCCTATCGACAATCTGCAAATCAAATTCTTCAAGAAGGAGTACCCATCGGATGAGTGTTGGTTTGGCATCCTTCTTCTCCATAAGATACTTAATGGAAGCGTGGTCAGTATGAATAATAACCTTAGAATCAACAATATACTTCCTAAACATATCACAAGCAAACACTACTTCTAAGAATTCCTTCTCAGTAGTAGCATAATTATTTTGAGCACTATCAAGGGTTTTGCTAGCATAACATATAACATTCAATTTCTTATCAACCCTTTTCCCTAAAATAGCTCCAACAGCAAAATCACTAGCATCACACATAATTTCAAAAGGTAAATTCCAATCAGGTGGTTGTACTATAGGAGAGGTTATTAAAGCTTTCTTAAGAACTTCCAAGGCTTCCTTATAATCTTCATAAAAAACAAAAGGAACCTCCTTCTGGAGAAGATTAGTGAGGGGTCTTGAAGTCTTCGAAAAGTGTTTAATAAATCTTCTATAGAAACTAGCATGACCGAGAAAACTTCGAATACCTTTGATGTCCCATGGATAGGGCATCCTTTCAATTGCTTCGATCTTGGCCATGTCCACCTCAATTCCCCTCTCGGAAATCTTGTGGCCAAGAACAATTCCCTCGTTGACCATAAAGTGGCACTTCTCCCAGTTAAGCACCAAATTAGTCCCCTCACATCTCTGCAAAACTTTATTAAGGTTGTGGAGACAATGTTCAAAAGAGGTTCCATAGACGGAGAAATCGTCCATGAATACCTCCACAATTTCTTCACAAAAACCATGGAAGATAGCAGACATACACCTTTGAGAAGTAGCAGGGGCATTACATAAACCAAAAGGCATATGCCTGTAAGCATAAGTACCATAGGGACAAGTAAAAGTGGTCTTCTCTTGATCAACAGTGTTAACATGAATTTGAGAGAAGCCAGAATAACCATCAAGATAACAAAAGTGAGTATTTTTGGATAACCTTTCAAACATTTGGTCGATGAACGGAAACGGGTAGTGGTCCTTCCTGGTTGCCTTGTTCAGCTTTCTGTAATCAATACACATTCTATATCCAATAATAATTCTCTGAGGTATTAGTTCATTCTTATCATTAGGAACCACAGTTGTGTCAGAACCCTCTGTTAGGTATGTGCTAGGATAAAGTCTCACTTTGCATCATGGAAAAATTTCAAAAAGAAAATGAAATGGGAGAGAGAACACCCCCCAGATGAATTTAATTCAAATCGCCAGAATAAAAGTTGCTCCAAAATTTCCTTTTGCATTTTTGAAAAGTCTCATAAATGAGTGTGATCACATATCAAGTGATGTGGACCCAACCCCATGCTCATGGATTTTTCAAATATTCAAACAGGAGCATGGATTTAAATTTAAACCCCTTTTTGAATTAAAGTTCAAATAATTTGAATTTTTAAAAATGTTCAAACTTTACAAGTGGCTAGACTTTTATATTGTGAGGCCATATAAATTTTTTCAGCATTTTCGAAAATGCCTAGCTATTTTAATTAGCAAGGAGAAAAAATTAACATAAAAGAAAAGGAGGCTTACCTTGCTTTAGGCCCAACTTAAACTCCAGCCGGCCCAGCCCACGATCCCCCTCTTTCGTCTTCCTCAAGCAGCTCGGTGTCGAGCCGAGGCATGCCGTGGACGCCACCGCGACGTCGAGGAAGTTCTAGGAGCTCCCAAGCTCTATCTCTTCGCCACGGAGACGAGGAGATCACGCCACATCACTTCCCCCTCCTTCCTGCTGCTCCCGCTCTCTGTGCTGCTCGATTCCACCGACAACCGTACGCCACCACAGTTTGCCTCCGTTGAAAGTCGTGGCCAACGTGGACTAGAGCCCCGCCCAAGATGTCTCCCGTGCTCGCCGTCATCGGCTTCGTCGACTAGCAGAAGGAGCCGCCTCAATCTGGACCAGACGCGATGCAAGGTTCATCGGATCACCGCCGGCCGCCGAAGCTCAAGTTCTTCGATTCATCGCCGTTAAAACCTCCCCGCCTCTCCCGTTTGCCTCGTCGTGCTCCCTGTGGTCTGGTGGGCATTTCCCCTCACCTTGCAGCTCCCCGCTCCTCCTCTAGCCCAATCCACCATGAGAGCAGAGCTCTGCCGCCGCCATGGTCGACGCAACGCAAGCTCTCGTGCCCCTGGCGTTGCCCCAATGCGCGCGTTTGACTCCTGGTTCCTCTAGATTTCGAACGCGCCAAGTCCCAGCTCAAACCGTGCCCTCTAGCTTCGTCCTCGACCTCGCCGTTCTTCTGTTTCCGCCGGAGCACACGCCGCCGTTCCTCTGCACCTCCCCGTGACCCCCAGCTACCACCAATCAACGCGCGAGAGCACTAGGAACCCAGCCATGGCCTCCATTCCCTCTCCCGTGGCCTGAATCAACGCCCCGATGAACTCCGGCCGTCTACAGTGCTGCCTCCGGCGAGCCCCTTCATTAGCGCCCTAACCCTGTGCTTAAACCCCCTGGCCCCACCTGGAAGTGGCACTGCATGTGGGCCTAGCCCTGCTAATCCCCCTGTTTAAGTTTAATTCGAATTAAACTGTTTTAATTAATAACAGAGAGAATGACAGGTGGGATCCCTCTGTCAGTGGCCCACTGCATCATGTTGACCGCATGATGACGCAGTAATGCTTAAATGATTTAAAATAATTTCAGAAATTGGCAGAAAATGATTAAAACTTTGGAAATTCATATCTAATTCATTTCAACTCCAAATAAGGCATATAATATGTCTAAAATTATCAGAAAAATGAAAGTATTGTGAATATGGGCTCTGTCTCCATGTTTGACCAAGTTAAATTGGGTGAACAGTGGCAAACATCCATATGCATTTAATTTTAATTCAAATTTGGAGTGAATTTGCAAATGACTTTGCATTCCACTTCTTTTAAATGGAATTTTCCACACAATGCAACCATGAACATCACACTACAATATTGATCATGTGTTTGTGCATTGTACATTATGTTGATCCTTTGATTGCCATGTTTGTCGAATAGAAGTGGAGCCGGAACCGGAGGCCACCCCCTTCGTTGAAGACCCCGATACTGAACCTCGTCAGCAAGGCAAGAAAATCCCCATTAATCATGTCGATAAAATCCCACTTCCCTCTCAGTCTCGCTTATTCATTGTTTAGGATGATTACCATGCTATGTTTCTACCCCATAGTTGAACCCATTCCTTTGCATGACCTATCATTTTGTCACAGTAGTAAGCAAACCACAATCCTAGAAGATGTAGGAGTTGTTTGATATCATGTGGCCCCTGCAACTGTTACTGCTTATTTCATGCTTAGGGTGATACAATGTTGATACTGTTATGTGAGTCGGGATGGTAGCAATCATGTTGATGATGATGGAAATGTGTTGGTGAATCTACCCTAATACAAGGTGAACGATAAGAGGTTGTGTAGGAGTACACAGTGGGTTGTCTCGTTGAACACCGCCTTAAGCCCGAGTTCTTGTGTGGTGATCCAAGATGAAGAGTACTACCACATGTTGGGAAAACGGACCCCCGCTCAACCAACTAACTCACCCCTTCTTGGTTCAATGAGTCGCAGTAGTTCGCAGTTCTGGTAGGTTTGTGGCCTGGCTGCAAGGTGAGAGAACGGCTCAATCGAGACCGGCTTATGCACCACGCACACATCTTCTGGGACCTCTTCGGTAAACTGGCCAGGTTACAAATGTGGAAACCATCCCAGATAGGCGTCTTCATTGAAATTTAATTGGCTGTGAGGTAAAAGTTGTGGAGATTATCCTCGCCGACACCCGCTTGAAGGGTGACGAGATCCCGGCGGTAACTGATAGTTTCATGTGTGTAGCAGTACACCCCTGCAGGGTTAATAAACTATTCGAATAGCCGTGTCCGCGGTAAGGGACTACTTGGAAAGTTGTGCCTGATTATTAGACAACTTCAATGGATACTATAAAACTTGCCAAGATAAGCGTGAGTACTATGGCGTGCTTTCTCGTGGGAAGTCGAGGAAGGCAACATAGTGGTGTAATTGGTTGGAGACATGTAGTGGACTCGTGTACGCTTCTTACCTCAAGTCTGGTACTCGTAGTTCAGGACTAGCCAAGTCAAAGCTGGCACTTCTGCTTATGAACCCCACCTCCCTTTACCTTGATACATGTGCATGAGTAGTATAGTTCCTACGTAAGTCTTGTTGAGTATGACTTTGTACTCACGTTTTCTTATTCTATGTTTTAGATGAACCCACTGACCCCGAAGGTGGATTCTTTCTCGAGCTCGACGACTGAAGACGAAGCTAGTGTAGTCCCAGTCAGACGACTGGTCCCTCGTGGAAGGGCTTGTTTATAAATAAGGCTTCTCTAAGCCATTTGTTAAACTTGTCTGTACTCAGACCTACTTTGCTTCCGCTTGTTTGATGTAATGTTGGATCACGGTCTCGTGATCTATGTGTGCACTCTGTAAGAGTTATCAATAAAATTGTACACTTTGTAGAGAATTGCAATGATACCTGTTGTTCATACTAGACATGTGTGTTGCGTGTATCATTATAACATGCATGTCTTAGTATGGGTTTTCAAGACCTTAGTTGTGATCTGGCTGGCGGTCTTTTATACACCATGTGACCCTTAGATGTGTGTAGCTTGGGGCATCGCGATGCGATTTCTCGTGACTCTCTCACGAGCACACTTTGTTGTATGATCGAGCCCGCCCTAGACCCCGACTAAGTGATCGGGCTGGAGTAAGTCTATGTAAGTGTTATAATACAATCGAGAGTATGGTTGAGGTGACTTGTCTATGAATATGGGAGTTCACCACCCATATCATTTAGACTTGTGTGCGGACAATGAGGACCCATCTCAGTTGATCATCCGGCCTAGATGGGATTCCCCTCACGTTCGATGCTTTCCGAGAACATTCTGTGCTTGGCCTTGTCTGCTTAGACAAGTGGGTACGGTTCTCGACTCTCCATATGATTGTGTTGTAGCGGGTCTTGCATACGCTAACCCCGGATCCCGACAAGTTGTACCTCCTTTCTTTGGAACAAAATGAACCGGGCTTACCCACTTACTATCAGCAATAGGGTAGATAATACCTGCGGCTAGAAGCTTGAGAATCGCAGTCCTTACAACATGCATCATTTTTGGATTCAACCGTCGTTGATGATCAACAACTGGTTTAGCATCAGGCTCAAGGTTGATGGTATGTTGACAAATAGATGGACTAATCCCCTTAAGGTCATCAAGGGTATAGCCAATCGCACCTCGATGTTTGTGAAGTACTTCCAATAGTCGCTCTTCTTCATACCCTGAAAGGTTAGAATTGATAATAACAAGATATACTTGCTTTTCATTTAAATAAGCATATTTGAGCGTATCGGGAAGAGGTTTAAGATCAAACACTGGATCTCCTTTTTGTTTCGATAAAATTCCCAAAGGCTCAACTGGAAGGTTATGCTTTAAGATAGCAGGTTGCCTTAAGAATATTTCGTCCAGCTCATTTCTCTCCTGCATATGCAAATAATTCTCGTGGTCCTCCATATATTGCTGCAAAGGATCATTAGGAGGAATAGCAATGGAAGAAATATCTTCAATAATCTTATCGTTACTAGGAAAATTAGTACCACGAGGTTGCTTAGAGAACATAGAAAAGTTAAATTCATATGGCTCACCATTGAATTCAACAGAAACTTTACCTTTCTTGCAATCTATTATAGCTCCACAAGTTCTAAGAAAAGGTCTACCGAAAATAATAGGACAAAAATTATCCCTTGTTGAACCAAGTACTAGAAAGTCGGTAGGATATTTTACCTTTCCGCATAAGACTTCAACGTCTCTCACAATTCCGATAGGAGAGATAGTTGCCCTGTTTGCAAGATGAATAGTAACATCAACTTATTTAAGTTCACAAGGCGAAATATCACCCATGATCTCTTGATAAAGTGAATACTGGATAGCACTTGCACTCGATCCCAAATCTCATAGCCCATAATAATTGTGATCTCCTATTTTAACAGATACTACTGGAGTACCTGAAATTGGGCCTTTATTCTTGGTTGTGACAAGGTTAGTGGAAACAACACAAAAATTTATATTGGAATCTAAAGCATCATTAGTAACAAGATCCTTAACCAATGCAACTTGAGGATCGACCTTGATCTGGTCCTTAGGCTCATCAATTCTTCTCTCACTTTTATTTATTATGCCTGTCACAAAAGAGTGCTCCCTTATCCTTGCGGGAAAAGGGGTTTTTTCATATATAACTGCAGGCAAAATAGGGTCAGCAACATGAATATCAACAGTTAATTCTTTGAAGGGTTTATAATGCCGATCCTTCTTCTTCCTAGAAGAGTCAACATGAGAGGCAAAGTCCTTACAAAAATCAATCATTAGATGGGAATCAAGACCAATCTTAGAGCAAAAGGTATTAAAGTAATCAGTTTTCACATAGCTCTCTATATAATCATGCTCATAATTTATAGTGGGTTCAATACCTTTATCTAATTCCCAATCTTTGGTATTCTTCTGGATCCTTTCAATGAGATCCCATCTTTCTTCAACGCTTTTCTTCTGAAATACCCCACTAGAGGAGGCATCCAGCATCTCCTTATCCTGACGAGAAAGTCTAGCATAAAAATTTGTAAGTATAATTTCCTTGGGGACCTCATGAATAGCACATTTGAGCAATAGGGATTTCAATCTCCCCCAAGCTTGAGCGATGCTTTCTCCGTCACTAGACCTAAGGTTATAGATATATTTTCTGTCTCGATGAATTTCATGAAGAGGATAAAACTTGGTATAAAAGAGAGACATAAGCTCTTACCAATCAAGCAAATGTGAGTTATTGAGAAGCTTATACCAATCTGAAGCTTTATCTATAAGCGATACGGAGAACAAATTCCTCATGACAAACTCTATTGATACACCTGCAAGCTTAAATAGTGAACATAGTTGTGACAAATATAGCAAGTGTTCACCGGGATGTCTGTTTCCTGCATAACGATTAGCCAAAACACAATCGATAATACCAGCTGGTATTTTATAAGGCACAATTTCAGTAGGGGGAGAAACAACCACCACATATGTGGGGTGTTTCCCCGTAAGCAACGATCCAATAGCTAGGTTGTCCATATGGAGAGAGAGAAGCAACAGCAAAATAAAAACAGCAATATAAAAATTTCCTTACCAGCTTTACTTACCAATAGCGCTATGATCCCCGGCAACGGCGCCAGAAAATGGCACTTGATGACCCACAATCGTAAGGGATCTATTGCAGCGTTTTCGATAAGTAAGAGTGTCGAACCCAACGAGGAGTGAAATTTATTGATAACTGATTTTGGACAAGGAATAACTGCAAGTACTGAAATATGACTTTTTAGGGGTTTTTTGTATAAGCAACAATAAGACAAAAGCAAGCAAAGTAAATGTTGCTGAGGAGCAGCAGGTGGCCCAATCCTTTTGAGCAGAGGATAAGCTTGGCAACTGAACTTATAAAGACTAAAGCGTTCTTGAGGACACATGGAAAGGTAGTCATGCGCTTTCGCCATATTCCGCATTGATAACATGTTTTGTGTTGCTAAGTGTTGAGTGGGTGGATCTATGCTAGCACACCTTCTAGACTAAGATAAGTGCACTCTTATGATTAAACAACTTGCAAGCATCCGCAAATACAAAGTAGAAATTAAGGCAAAGCCTAACCACAGCAATACGATCAAGGATCCATTATTCCCTTGTGCAAAAGTGTGCAAACTGGGGTTCAGGTTTCTGTCACTCCGGCAACCCACCGTAAGATTCTTTATACACAATGTATTCCCCTAGGTCCTTAATAAGGAGAAGTATTGAGTGTTCGACTCACACAACACCACTAGGAAAATAACAACACAACTTAAATATCAAACAACACATATTACTTCAACATCATATGACTACTAACAACAAGACTTCTCCCATGTCCTCAAGAACTAAAGTAACTACTCACAAGACATAAAAGAGATCATGATCAGAGGTAATAAAATAGGTGGAAAACAATCTGGTCATAATGATATTTATCCAACAAAACTCAATAGCATTCACCACAATGTAGTAATCAACACCGGTAGAGTAGAGAGGATAGATAGTACGAGTTACTACACAAGTTGCAATGTGAGATGAGATTGGATGAAGATGTAGATGGTATATCTATGGTATTAGGATCCTTTTCTACTTACCTATGCTCTGGGAATCTGCTCTCTTATCCTTGCTGGTAAGTTTTACAAAAGCTGACATTAGGATCACGTTCTCTTGATTCCACCTGGCGTTTTTGGTGCTTCCCCCCATTGATTGAGTCGTGTCGCAGGCGTCGTACGCCAGATCCCAGACCGCGGATCCCATTCTCATTCTGGGCAGGCCGCGTATTCTCTGGCATCAACTCCTGTGGCCAACAGTTTTCTTGCGGCTTGATTGACTTAGTGGAATCTATGTCGCGTCGTGTAATCCTTACCGCGGTCTGCGCGCCGCCAAGTGTGTCCTTTTTCCTTAATTTCTACGACGTTACGCTGCCCGATTTTCGATTGATTCTATGTGTGGATGTGTATGTCTTATATGACTACTCCTATATATCCGCGCCTCCTCTTTGTTGTCGCTTTACCTCTTACTCGTTTCCGGTATTTCGTTAAGATGTTCATCGCTGAAATACCCCTGTTAAATTCTAGCAGGATGGCTGGTCGTGGTGGTCGTGGTCGTGGTCGTGGTGCCAACGATCCACCTCCGCCGCCGGACTACATGGCCGCGATGATGCAGCAGTTTCAGATGAACCAAGTTTTTATGCAAGGAGTCATAGATCAGCTCCAGAACCAGAATCAGAACCAGAACCAGCACCAGAACCAACCGCCTGTGGTTACTCTGCGGGATTTCATGCGTCTCAATCCCCCTCTCTTCCACCAACCGGAACAGCCACTGGATGCTGATGATTGGCTTCATGACATCACTCGTCAGCTGGAGTTCGCTAATGTGAGCGCTGCTGATTATGTCACCTTCGCGTCCTATTTCCTGCATGGTCCCGCTGCTCAGTGGTGGGACACTTACAAGGGCTCGCTAGCTGAAGGGGCTGTCGTCACCTGGAACGACTTCAAGACTGCTTTCCGCGCTCGTTATGTCCCCCAGGCGATTATGAACCGTATGAAGGCTGAGTTCCGCAACCTTGTTCAGGGCAACAAAACTGTCGAGGCATACCAGAGGGAATTCCTCCGCCTCTCCCTCTATGCTGCAAGTGACCTCCCCAATGATGCAAGTAGGCAAGAGAAGTTCCGTGATGGGCTCAACCCAGATCTCCAGCTTGCACTGGCTTTGCACGTCTTCCCCGACTTCGCCACCATGGTGAACCGGACTATCACTCTCGAGAACGCTCAGCTTAAGTTCGGTGGTTCGCAGAAGCGCCCCCGTGATGCTGGCTCATCTTCGGGCACAGCACAGAAGCAGCGCGTTTGGCTTCCACACAGTGTGTTTCGTCCGAATGCCCCTGTACCAAGGCCGTCATATGTTGCACCTCGTCTGCCTCTGCCCCCGCCAAGACAGCCGAAGACTGAGACTGCACCCCTCCGTCCTCAAGATGGCCTGTGTTTCAACTGCCGTCGGCCAGGCCATATTTCCAGAGACTGCCCTCAGCGACAGAATCAACTGGTAGTTCACCCTGCTGGCCGCGGAAATGGTCGTGGCAACAATGGGACGCTCAACTATAATACTGGGTCAAATCCTCATGCTCATGGTCATGCTTACAACATTGATGTTGAAGCAGCTCAGGCACAGCCCGCTACAGTGATGGGTACACTCCTCGTTAACTCAATACCTGCTACTGTTTTATTTGATACAGGAGCATCGCATTCATTTATGTCTGGAGCATTTGCATCTAAGCATGGCATATACCACGAAAAGATGCGTACCCCCTTAATAGTCCGGACTCCCGGTACCCAGTGTCGTGTCGACATGGTTGCACCTAACCTCACTGTCGAGATCGAAAGATTTGAGTTCATGATTTCTCCACACATTCTGAAAACCTCCACCATCGACCTTATCCTTGGCATGGATTGGCTCAAAACCCACAATGCCGCACTTTATTGTGGCACCAAGGTCATCCAACTTTTCATCCTTCTGGCGCGATTTTGAGTCACACTGCCATTGTGTCGATGAATGCCGAAGCTCGTATATATGCTCTGAATGCCTTGAATGTCGCACCTCTCGAAGGGATTGAGAAAGTCCCGATCATTTGTGAATTTACCGACGTATTCCCAGAAGAACTGCCGGGGATACCCCCGATCAGAGAAGTTGAATTTGTCATCGACTTGAAGCCTGGTACCGTCCCTATTGCCAAGCGCCCGTATAAGATGCCACCTCACCACCTCCTTGAATTGAAGAAGGAGATCGACACGGCCCTCGAGATAGGCTTCATCCGTCCTAGTTCCTCTGCTTGGGGAGCACCTTCGCTCTTTTTCAAGAAGAGCGATGGCACAAACCGTTTGGTCCAAGATTACCGACCTATCAACCTAGCCACGATACAGAACAAGTACCCCCTCCCTCGGATCAATGATCTTTATGATCAACTTGCTGGATCCACGGTGTTTTCAAAACTCGACTTAAGGTTGGGTTACCATCAGATCCGGGTCTGTGATGAGGACATCCCGAAGACTGCATTCATTACTCGCTATGGGTCATACGAGTACACTGTCATGTCCTTTGGCTTGACGAATGCACCAGCCACCTTCTCCAGATTGATGAACTTTATATTCATGGAATATCTCGACAAGTTTGTCGTGGTTTATCTGGATGATATATTGATTTACTCCAAGACCGATGCAGAACATGCTGAACATCTTCGCCTTATACTTGAAAAGCTTCGAGAACACAAACTCTATGCTAAGTATTCTAAGTGTGAGTTCTGGCTTCCCGAAGTAACCTACCTTGGTCATGTGATTTCCAAGGATGGCGTTGCCGTCAACCCCGAACGTATTCAGGCTATTCTTGACTGGACTCCACCCAGGACTGTCAAGCAAGTCCGAAGTTTCCTCGGCCTTGCCAGCTATTGCCGCCGTTTTGTTGAGAATTTCTCCAAGATTGCCAAGCCTCTGACTAACCTTCTTCACAAAGGCGTCAAGTTTGAGTGGACAGATAAATGTCAGGAAAGTTTCCAGGTCCTCAAGGACAAGCTCACTTCTCCCCCAGTGCTTGCTCCGCCTGATACTCAGAAGGACTTTGTGATATATTGCGACGCATCTCGTCAAGGATTAGGCTGTGTCCTAATGCAAGAGCGCAAAGTGATTGCTTATGGCTCTCGTCAGTTGCGTGCTCACGAAGAAAACTATCCAACTCATGATCTCGAATTGGCAGCAGTAATTTATGCATTGAAGCTGTGGCGACATTACCTCGTCGGTAATCGTTGCGAGATCTTCACCGACCACCAAAGCCTGAAGTACCTGTTTACGCAACCCGACCTGAATCTCCGCCAACAGAGATGGCTCGAGACAATAGCCGACTACGACATGGGAATTTCTTACACCCCTGGCAAAGCTAATGTGGTGGCCGATGCCTTAAGCCGCAAAGCCTATTGTAGTGAACTTGAAGTTCAGGTGCAACAGCCACGTCTGTATGCAGAACTCCGCAAGCTGAACATCGAAATTGTTCCGCAGGGATATGTGAACTCCCTGGTGGTCCAACCAGACCTCCCTGGTGGTCCAACCAGACCCGCTCGATCCCGTGACCACCAGAGCACCACCGCGGGCGGACCTCGCCGGAACGCGCGGCCACCGGAGCCCATCCACCTCCTCGCCGTGTCCAGGGGCTTCGCCGACGACTACCTCGTCCGCCCGCGCTAGCAATCGGCACTGGGACGCGCCGCACGTCGCGAATCGCGAGCTTCTTCCACCTCGGGCCGGGCCGCCATTGACGACCAGGAGCTCGGCACTGACCTCCCTCGCGCCCGCTGCCTCCACTACCCGCCTCGCAGTAAGCACACCCACGTTTTCCCCCATGTTCCCGCCCCATATTGCGGCCCGTGGCCGTCGCTCAGCTGTACGGTGCTCCAGCCGCCGTGGCCTTCGTCGTAGCCGCCGCCACGGTTGTCCCCGTAGTCCGTGGAGTACGGAAGCGGACGCGCGCGAAGCGCCGCATTCGATTCCCCCTTACGCTCGCCTTTTTGGTCGCCAGGAACACCCGGTGGGCTCACCGCCGTGCCCCTGGCCATTGACGCCGGCGTGCTCGGCCGAGGCACGAGCGCGGGCACAGTTTAAACCGGGGGCAACCCCCCCCTAATAGCCCCCCCCAGCCACTGACCTCTGGGTCCCACCTAGAGGATTAGCCCCTAACCCCCTATTTAAAATAAAACCAATGAAATAAACCCCCCCCTGAGTATGACACCTGGGCCCCCCTTGTCAGAGTTTTATAAATAAAATAAATTTGATTTATTATTAGAGTATGACATGTAGGCCCCACTAGATTAATTAGATTTAATTAAACCATTTTTATAAATACTGTGTATGACAGTGGGGTCCCACTGGTCTGTTTGACCAGTCAACCTTATGGATAATGTTGGAATAAATATTAAAAGAAATTCCATAATTCATTTAAAATGGTTTATATTTGGAAATTCAATATCTTTTAAACCGTAATTCAGATGAAAATAATTTGTATATCAAAATTGATTAGAAAAATATAACGAATACGGATACGCTATCCGTATGTCTGCCACACCCCCCTAACACACCGATCATCGACATTCCCCCCTCCGGGCTGTCTGTCGATAATTTCTGGTACCGATAAAAAGTATCCGGATGAATTTATTCCGAACACGAAAGTTGTCCGGAATGGTTCAACTAACACGGATACACCCCCCTTATGTTTGTCCGGTACCCACGACACCTCCGGCATGAACCCTTCCCCCTCCGGACACCCGGTCCGGTAATCACCCGGAGCCGGTATTTCATCCCCGGATGAATTCCCACTCCGAGCAACGGGCATTGCACTGCGTTAGAACACCGTTAACTTTTCATCTTTTATGTCATGCATATGTTTGTATATCATTGCTGTGTATTTACTGTTTCCTCCCCCCCTTAATCTCCGGTAGACCCCGCTGCTACCGCCGACTACACCGCTGCCGGGTACGACTACTTCGTCGACGACCCGACCCCTACCGTCGAGCTTCCAGGCAAGCAGAGCCATTCTCTTCCCCAGATATCGCCTACCTTTCCGTACATTTCTTGCACTAGGCATTGTTACTGCTGCTGCTACGTTATACTCCTATTCAATTGCATAGCCTGATTTTGTCGCCCCTTGATGTACCTTTCTTATCCTATGCTGCCTATTATAATTATGCATATATTCAGCAGTGAACCCTGCGCATTGTTAGCTAGGACTAGATAGCGGGACGTGATCACTCAGGGGAGTGAACACGGATATAATATATACAACTGCACAGGTACGGTACAAAGCAGACACCGCCAAAGGCCCCTATCTGGGTTATGCCTAGTCACCTCAAGTGTGAGCTATCAAGGAGTAATCCTTGTACTCCACTCGAGGCTGACTTTGTCTTACCGCCATAGGGTCCTATAAACGGCTGTCCTTCAGGTAAGAAGTCGGGCGACCCAACGGTGCCCGCGAGCGGTATATCGTCGGGAACAACAGGGAGGGTACGACCGACGTTACTGGCGTGCTTGGCCCCTGCTCGTATCTCGCGAGAGTTACCAAACCACGAAAGTCGAGCTCTACCAAGAGCACACGCGAGACAAGGTAAGGAGACGGTTCACCTTGTTGGTAACCGCAGTGACTTGGTGGGACGACAGGGCAGGCACCGATGTACGGGTGGTCCTGACTGTTGTCGTTGACCGCGGGTCGGTTAAGTCGAGGCAACGATAACGGTTGTCACGCAGGTTAATTAAAATGCTAAATGGTTCGGCGGATGACTTGAGAGACCGGTTGGTCTGTTCGCACTACCTACACATGGGATTACGGTGTGGGCCCTCCGCGTCGTAGTTCGTCCGAAAGCTCTTCAGACGTCAGCAGTACTGCGGCCTGATCGCCGGGAAGTGGTCTTGTCTTTTGCTGCAGCAGGTGTGTTTGGATTTGCTTTTGCTTCACCGGCCAGACTCGCACCGTGCAGGAGCGTGCAAGGGTGAGGGACCTAGACCCCTTGGCGCATAGGATATAGTCCGGCGGATGGCCTCTCTGTTGAGCCTAGGATGGGCTGCGTCGTGTCGGATAGCCTCGGTGGGGCGTTCCCTAACAAGGTTCACGCCACCCTGGAGATCCGAGCGTGCAGGCTGAACAGTAGTGCACCCCTGCAGGGAGTTTAATCTATATGAATAGCCGTGTCCACGGTAACAGGACGCTTTATGCTGAAGCTGGATCTTACCACTAGAAACTATTATTATTAAACTGTATGGTTCCGGGTTCTCTTCCTCGCGGGGATGTCGAGGAGGTGAACTCGGAGGCATTATCATTATTGTTATTCATTACAACTTATATTATACAATGTTGCAGCAACTTCTGCTTCGTTGTTACTTCATGCTTTATATGAACTATTGGCTGATTCTTACCTCATGCTGCAAGACATCGTCGGAAGATGCTAGTCTTCGATAGGCCTAGCTTCTTATCCTTATTCTGATTTCTATCTTGCAGTCCACTATATACAGCCTCTTCTTTCCGTTGATACAATGCATAATGCTTAGTAGCGGACGTAAGACTCGCGGGTATACTAGATACTCACCTGCTTTATTTCCTTTACTGTCTTGCCTGATCGGCCGCTGCAGTCGACGTTGGAGCCCAGGAGCAGGAGTACCCCGGAGGAGGATACTACTACGTCGAGACCCCCGCTGACCAGGACCAGGAGTAGTTTCGGAGGCTCCCAGGCAGGAGGCCTTGCCTTTTCGATCTGTATCTCTGATGTTATTTGTGCTAGCCTTCTTAAGGCAAAACTTGACTAACTATGTCTGTACTCAGATATTATGGCTTGTATAACTTATGTATTCGGGTCCGCGTGACCCCCTTTATTGTAACATATTGGTTTATCCTTTTGGGTTTAGTGTTGTGCTGTGATATTCTCACCGTGGCACCCTAATCTCAGTCGTGTACCCTGCGTGTATGATTACTGTACACGGATTGATTTTGGGGGGCGTCACAGTGCTGATGTTGGGGATGATGTCGATGATGTCCGTGACGATGGTGATGACGACGGCGATGATCTACTCTTCCGGGAGGGGATCTCCTTGGCGGAATCTGCCCGCCGGAGAGCCCTTTTCTTGTCTATAAGTTTCCGCCACGGAGCGGCGGCGGAACTCCGTAAAAACTCCTCTTTTAGGGTTTCCGGATGACGAAGAGTATATAGGCCAGAGGGGGGAGCCTGGGGTGGTCCCAGGGCTCCAGGCGCCCTCCAGGGTGGGGGCCGCGCCAGGTGGCCGCCTGGGCACCCTGTGGCCCCCCTCTGGTCCCTCTTTTCCGTGTCTTCGTCAATCCTCCCAAAAACACCCTCCGTAGATTTTCAGGTAATTTGGAGGTGTTCTTCTTCAGCAACTCAGTGTCCACTTTTTACCGATGTATCCCGCGTCTGCTGCTTCGGCACCGGAAATTTGCAAACTGTGTAAAACAAGCCAAAACAACATAAGAACATCATCGTAATGTGAAATCTATCAATGAATAAGGACGAATTACGATATAAAATAGTGATGAATTTTGGATGTATCAGTAGGTAGTAACTCCAAGAGGGAACGTTATGCTCGATTGTGGGTACATGCCCCCTGATGACACGCTTGAGTGACAGAAACATGAGTCTAGGGGATGTGCTGTGGCCACAAGGGGAAAATAACGGTGCTTGTAACCGCGGTTGCAAGGATTGTTTACTTTTTGCAAAGTTCTTTTAATGCAGTTGTCTGTTGCTTTGGGTTTACACTTTGGGTGGGACTCGCAACTTAATACCAGCGAGATGTTCTGGATAGATATCTCAAGGTGGATGATTAGTAGTAGATGCAGATGGATTTCGGTCTAGTTATTTTGGCGTACTTCCCATGCTTTTGAGCCTCTTCCTTTCTTTTGTAGCATAGTTAGCATTGAGGTGCGTTTATAATCATGTCAATTGCCCCTCTGTAATTTGTTTACCTCGCATATCAGTTTTATCGTCTTTTGGGAGAGAGACATCACTAGTGAACATCACGGGACCCCGTTCCATATTCTCATCATTGTTTACAAGCTTATTTCCTTTTCAGTATTTACTTTCATTTGTTATCATTATCATTATCCCTTGTGTTTGATCCTTTGTAAACAACAAGACCGGAGAGATTGAGAACCTCTCTGAACTTCGTTGGGAGCAAAGTTAATTGTGTTGTGTGCAGGTCCGCGTCAGGTGCGCCGCTGACACCTACTTATCATTGCCAGAGTCCTACGAGAGATAAACCCTATCCTCCACATAGGGGAAATTTGCTGCTATTTTACATCTCACCTTCAACTTGGGGTGACCAACGAAGGGCGAGAAGCCATTATCACTTCCACGCCATCACCACCTACTTGTAGTTATCGGAGTCCGACTGGTTCGATCTCAACCTTGGTATCTTTTCCAAGGGAAATTTGCTGCTATCCTATATCTCACCTTCCACATGGGGTAACCAACGAAGGGCAAGAAGCCATTATCATCTCTCGCGCATCAATGACACAGGGGAAAATTTGAGCACACTTCGGATTAGGGGGAAATTTGAGTAGTGGGTTCAATTTAGGGGCAGAAATGCAATTGTCCCATCATATTTCAGCATGTTGTGAATTTCATTAATCGTGAACTTCATATGTGGACTTAGATGAATATGTGTATTCACTAATGGAACATGAGTCTTAAATAATTTGATGTGATCACAGGATTTCAGAATGAAGACAAACATGACTCTGAAATAATTTGATTTGATCAAAGGGATTTTAGAATAAAGATGGATATTATATTAACAAGAAAGACAAGTCTCTACGATTTGATCAAAGTGACAAATGTCTTGAGTTAGTCTTGGGCATAAAAACTTGTGAAAGTTGTTTCACAAATTACAATGCTTGGACCACTTCAATATTGTTGATGTGTCTGAACATTATAATCATACTTTATTGAATAGTGTATAGTCTAAGTTATCTCTTACCGAGTTACGTTATTATTATTGTTTAGAGTTATTAATTTTATATGCAAACAATCACTTCAGTATAGGTAACCATCAGAGTTCGTGGAAACCAACACTATATATCTTATGGTGTCCCGTGGTTTCTAGGAAGCCTGATTTATATAATAAATTATCTTTGTAGTATATCCTTAGACAACTATCGATGCATCTTCCACAACTAGAACCAGAAGAGCAAAACTTGTGTTGCTAAGTGTTTTGGTCTTTGTCAAGAAATGTTCTTGATGAATGTGTTAATGGAAGAAAAGTGAAAGTTCAACCAAGGTAATTGACCTTGCCTCCAGATGTCAGAGTAGCGCAACGGAATATGTTCCGGAAGCAAAGCTCTACAATTAGAGGAGAACTTATGATAATGATCATGATGTTTCTGTTAAAGCTCTTACTAAAAAAAAGTAGGATTCAGTAATACATATTTGCCCTTGTGCAAAATAGTATTCATGATTCACTTGTCAAGTTAATGGAAGAAGACATACCTACGAACTACGAAGAAGCGATGGTGGACCTAAGTACGAGATATGATTATGAGTCATGAAATCCAATATTGAGTTACATTTAAATTTCTTGAATCTTATCGAGTAAAGAAGTTACTTGATATTCCCAATAACTTCATGGTTATAAGGAATAAATGTGAACGTCAAAGAAGACGTCAATATCGATTTTTCACAAAGAATGTTTCTGACAAATTCAAAAGGTTGACTACAATGTGTAGCGATGCTTGAGTCAACGGGATATTCACTACGATTGATCCAAATTGTTATCAACACCGTAACTTTCTCAAATCCTAAATTTGAAGAAGCATTGTAATTGGTACAACATGAAGGTTTTGGAAAACATGTGGATACTAGTGTTTCGTAACCCGAATTCACGTTTTGATGGATGATCAAAGGATTTTTCGACTTAGCCAAAATATCGAGGAAACATGCATTTGCATGTAACTGAGTGGCAGCTGAATAATTTCCTCAACTTGATATATGGACAACATATTTTGATTGTGAGCTATGGGAGTATCATCCTAGTCTTATATGTAACTGACCTATTTGAGTAGGAGCCATGTGGTTATTATCCTGAACTTAATATGTGCATGACATATTTGAGTGGGAGCGTGAAAACTTTCTCATATATGGATAACATATTGTGAATGGTGTAGTTGGTATTAATGATTATTTGAATCTTTCATAAATGAAGATGAATAAGTATTAAACATCAAAACCTATCAAGATAGGTTAATGTGTTTAATAACATTGAGTCGGAATACTTTCGTGGATAATATTCTGAAGGAGTTCAGAATGGGACAAGTCAAGAAGATAGTTCTTACTTATATCTCCAAGAGAAGTATCCAGTTAATCTCAGTACAAGAAAAATGGTTAAAGGAAAGAAATGGATGTGCTACATCCTCTATGCCTCTGTCATAGGTTCTTTCATATAAAACCAGAGTTTTGTACTCGATGTAATGTGACCCAATTTCTTAGAAAGAAGAACATCTTGTGATATGATTTATGAGTAAATAATTGAACACAGAGTTAACTTTGTCCTTCAATGTCTGGGGAGAACTGAGGATACATCTCTAATTTGTAAAGGATAGTGAACTTGACCATAAAAGTTATGCTGGTTCAAGTTCTGACACTAACCTATAAAATTGAGATATCATACTAATGAATGCCTAAGTTGAAAGAAACATGGTTAGACATCAAAGTTGCATACTATTCACTAAGATTAAAATATACAATCATAAGGGTGCTCTAGAAGTAGCAACATGTTAAAATTTTGCTTAAGAAGTTTGACTTCTAATTGAGTGAGTTTTCAGTGTGCATGACTAAGTGAAGTGCCTCGTGACCCAACGGATGTCACTTCTGAATCACAACAAGCAAAGCCTCACTCTACCCTCAAATGTATATACCTCATCATTATAATGAATAATGAAGTAATGTCAAACTAAGTGAAATTAACGATTTGCAAAAGACATACATATCTGAATGGTACAGACCGTTGATACAACCTTTTCCACAAGCAATCATGATCAATAACCATACAAATGATATGAAGTATGATCCATAGAAAATTGAAACTAGATTATTTGTACTCTACTGCAAGTGGGAGACTGTTGGGAATGTGCCCTAGAGGAAAATAAAATATGTTTGTTAGCATATTCCATTAGTTCATAATAAGTTTTATATTGTGTTATAACTGTATTAAGTGGAACCTTTAATACACGTGTGGTATAAAACAATCAGGTCCCTAGTTAACTCTAGTATACTAGCTCATTGGGAAATCGATGATCAAGGTTTCCTGATCATGAGGTACGAACCTCCTATTGACAATGAGGTCGTATCATTGGGAGAATGATATGATGGACCCACACCCACCAGAAGTGTTGCAATGTGATTGAATCACATAAGTTCAACATTGCAATTACTATAACGTAGTGACCAGATCCTTAGATGGTAATAATCGTACTTAATTACTATCTATTAGGATGCCTTGATTTGCATCTTGACGAGGATGTACCCCGGAAAATCGCATGGTCAGGGACCCTGGGTTAGTCACGAGAGGCACAGGTTGGACGATAGCTCGTCGACTAATAGGAGGATACGTTCCTGCTCGATGTTATTGATTGGAGATGGCGATTACAGGGAAGCCAAGGCTAATTCGCACAAGGCTAGGGTTACAGATTGTGTATTGGATGATCTCGATGTCTCCCCTCCTAGCCCTTATATACTAGGCTAGGTCTCGGGGAGTCCGTCCTGGATTACAGATGAGGTTTCCTAACCCTGATCTCGTTACGTACGGCAAGTTTGCACCTTCCTTATGAGTCGCGGACTCCTACGTCGGTGCCACTAGTGCGCAAGGCTGGGCCCAGGCGGCATCCCTGTGGGCCTCCTTTCTTCGGGTACACCGGGTAGGCCCATTTATAGGAGTCGTGGGGTCAACCCCTCGTCACATCCACCACCTAACAAGCGGGATTTGTCCATCCGAATGACGGATAGGTACACTGTGCCCACTTGGTGATATTACATTATAAAGATTGCAATCAGTTGACTAGGTCACGGGGTTGTAATATCACGGGAATGAGTAAACATGTTTGTCGATAACAAGGATGAACTAGGTATATTTGATACCGACGATAAAACCTCGGACAAGCAAAGTACCGTATGGCAAAGGGAATAGGCTTAACGTTAATGGATCCAACAACAATGAAGTTCATTCGATGGAAGCGCAAGGGCCATCTACGATTGTAACCAGGTCCGACCAATGGTCACTGATCAAGAGAGTACCTTGATCATGTCTGTTGTTTCCTGGACCATAGGGTGTCACACTTAAGGGTATTCACGCAACAAGGATAGATTCGGGATCACCGGAGAAATAATAGAGAACACCGGAATTTTCCGATGGAGGCCAGAAATGGTTCTAGATATTTTGAAAGGTTCAGAATATTATTTAATAATGTTTAAATATTTTTATTTAATTAACTAAATATTAAAATATAATTAAATATAATTAAAAATGGAAGAAAAGGCATATGGGCCTAAAGAGGCCCATTAGGGGAAGGAGGAGCCTCCCCCCTTGGGCCATGCGCCAAGGGAGGGGTCCACTCCACCTTGGCCGGTGCATGAACTCCGCTTGGGGGTTTAGTCCCACCCCGTGGAGGGAGAGAGATGTGCACCCCTCCTTGGCCTATATAAGGAGGGGTAGGGTTCCCTTTTTCCATAGTCAATTTTTAGACAAGTTCTCATCTCTCTTTCTCCTTTCTCCTTCCTTTGAGTGGACTCCCCTTGTTTGGAGTCTGCACTGGGTTGGGGATTTCTCCACCATACGCACGTCGTCGTGCTTCTGGAATTGGGATCCGAATCTATCTTCTTTCCGCTGCTCGCCTGGTTCGGAGCCCGGAGGGACGTCGGGTACACCTGGTGCTCCTTCATCGTTGAGGTCGTATCGCGGCGTCTTCATCGATAACATTCCGACAGGGACGTAATCCCGTCATCGGTCTAGAAGGCCCGTGTGGTTCTGGACTCATCGAGGATCTCCGTCGGAATGTGCATCGGCGGGTACGACTACATCAACCACATTCACGCGGGAACGTTTCCCTCTTAGGTTCGGGACGTGTAGGTTATGAAAAATTATTGTTTTCTGCCCCGTTCCCAAATACTGGCAACTCTGTGTGATTATCGACAAAAAATCCAGAGGGGAACAATCTCGTGTTCGGTATGTTAGAGGGGGTGATGGATGTAACAGCCCAGATGTCATAAAAATTAAAAAAATTGTTTTCGGTGTGAATTGTTTGATTGTCTGATTTGTTTGCGGTATTTGCATCCCCGATTTATCGATCAGCGATTATTTCCCCCTCTCTTAACTCGTACCCGACGACAACTGGCCCTTGCCGCGCTGACACTCGACCTTTGCGACACCGGGTTCCACCCGATCACCGTCGTGAAAACCCGAAAAGACCAGCTGTAGCCAACGGAATGAAAAACCCAGTTTAATAAGTAAACGGGATATTTTTATAGCGCGCCGGAAAATGTTCTCGGAACAGTTCTTGCGCAAGGTGAACACCGCCGGCTCGACGCGCTGATCGCGCAGTTCAAAGTTTTACCCGAATCGGAGGTCCTGTGGACCCCCGGCGGTCAGGAACGTAAACACCGCGCGCGCGAGAGAAAAACCGGGGAAGTGTTTGCAAACTGCCAGCCACCTGGGCTATATAAAAACCACCACTCTCCCACCCCTTTCTAGGGTTTGCCTAGCCTAAAAATTGCAGCTACCCCTCCACATTTCCCCAAAAATCTGCCCAATACCCCCAAAATCCCGAAACCCTAGCCAGATGCAATCTCAGCCGTTGGATCTGACCATCCAACGGTTCGGATCGCACCCAGCCCCCACCTTCTCTCTCCTCTCCACCTCACCCGCCCCCCCCCATGGAACCACCGCCGCGCCGCCTCGGCTACTCCGGCCGGCCGCCAACCGCGCCGCCTCGGTGAGTGCCTCCGCCAACACCTCGTTGTACCTCCTCCTCTCTCCTCCCCCGTCCCCTTCGTGTAGGTCCACCGGTCGCCGCCACGCCATGGACAACGGCCGGCCCGAGCCACCGCGCCCCATCACCCATGGCTACTGCCTACGACCGGATTTTCCCGGATCCGGCGCCCCTCGACCCTCCTCCGCCAGGTCCCTGTCGAAGCGGCCTCCAGAGCCCGCTTCGCCTCGCCGGAGCCCGCCTGACCTTGTCGGAGCCGGCAGCTGGAGCCATGCGCCGCTGCGCGACGGGATCGAGCCGATCCAACCGCCAGCTGCCCTGCTGGGCCGGCCTGCCCCATCTCCAGCCCAACTCCTAGCGGCGCCAGGCCGCCTCCTCCTCGCCAGATGGGCCGAGCCCATCAGGGGTGAGAGCCCCAAGTCTTTTCTGTTAACTGTTGTTGTATCTATTTTGCAACGAAGTTAGCGAGAGATCCGTAACCCGTATCATGTTGCGTCCAAAAGGAAAACTGTTTAGAATTGTGTGCACTTCAGTTTATCTTTTGTGAGCTTTTTGATTTGAGGTCATATTGATGGTGAAAATAACTATTGAAGTGGGCATCATACTGTTAACTGCTGTTAGTTCCTGTTAAGTGCTCCTGTCATTATTTTATTGCAAGTTTGATTGATGATTGTGACACATCCATGAGGCCTTTGCTATTAATTCTTGTTGCATACTGTTAAGCATCATGTATAATTCAATGCTATGCATTCACATGTCATATCTTCCTGCTGCATGATGTTTGTTTCATCACCAAATTAGCTACCCTGCTGTTAGTGTGCTGCTGTTTATATAAAGTTGCTACTTTGCTGCCCTATATCTTTTTAACCGTGCATCCTATTGAGCATTGCAATATGTCATTTGATCTATGTCATGTCTACTTCCATTATATGTATTGCATTTTCATGTATGCATTCCTAGTCATGGTTATGTTTAGCTCCAAAGTTTCTATGCCACTGTTGTTGACAACCACCTCTGTTTTTCACTAAGTTTGTAACTTTCCGATGCCATGTTGCACGCATAATATCTTTTGATCTGTGATGCCTCTGACCTTGATTCTTGTTTGTACCTGATCACCATCATGTCTACTTCACGCCCACATATTGCTATGTCATGTTGCTGCACTTTTGCATATAGGTATACCCCTGTTTATAAAGCATGAAAATAATAGTTTCGTCCCTGTTTTCCTGATTTTTCAGCATGAAAATAACAGTTTCTGCCCTGTTTTCCTGATTTTCACTAAGTTCTTGACCAGCAATGTTTTATAGCTTCTTGTGTTGCTTATAACTAGTCAACCATGATGCCTTTTTTCATGATTCCTTTTGACATGCCTTGCATTCCATGTCTAATTTAGCTGCATATCATTTTTGTGCATGTTTACAACCTTTTACTTGTTTATTTGTTGCTCTAAAGTGTGCTACCTGATGTTGGCAGATTGTGCCCGTAACTTGTTTTGCTTATATCTTTTTAACCGTAACTCCGTTTGGAGTATTCTTTACATGTAACTTGATTAGAATTTCATGTACTTTGTGTTTATGCTATTGTTTCCTGTTGTTAACCAACCTAAAATATGGTTTAGGGCAGAACAGTACCAAATGCTTTAATCATCGTGGGGTACTTAGTGTTATGCCATGTTTAGGTTGTGCCTCACTTAAATTGACTAGCATAGATAGTTTCCTTTATGCTTCACCTCTTGTCATGTTTGTGTGCTATGCCATGCTTGAGTGAGATGCCATGTTAACGACCTTTGCTCATGTTGTGTAGCTAAAAAACTTGAACCATTTTAAATGTGCGGTATCGTCGTGTGTGACGAGTACTCCACTTGACCTGCTAGTAACCGCTCTCGGCGATAGATGTGATGTTGTAGTGCGTTGTCTCATGTTTCCTTCTTGTTGTTGCTTGCTCGTGATTGCTTCGTAGTAATAAATGCATCTCCGTTGATTGCCTTTCCAGTGTTTTCTCCTTGTGTGCTCCTTGCGGGTATTCTCGACGACGTTGCGAGTTTGCGATCGGCTACACCTTCGGTTTCGTCTTCTCATCAGGTAAGGGGGAGCATATATCATGCTTATAACTTTCATCTCACTCGCGCCTAGGTGTGGGATATAATGATCCTACCACTTCATATTTATGCCTCTCAAATAAACCCAAAAAGCCATGTCCTCCACATCCGAGCAAACCTTGTTCAGCTATGTTACTATTGCTCGCTGCTCAGCTACTTCTTAGTATGCATGCTAGGATGTTATCAACTGTTATCCTGTTACTCCTTGGATTGTGCTATCACATTATTATATTATTTTGGATGATATGATTATTATAATGTTGACTATATTCAACGAAGGATGGAAGGTCTAGGCTATCCCGCCCCGACACTTTGTTCCATTCGAGTCACCTAGGACCCGAGTTCTGGGTATTGTGTCTCTTGACGAGCGTGCCTAACCGCGTGTGGGATTCTATGGGGTCCTATTTTCTTAACTATCTAGCTTCAAACATTTCTAGTGGTGGCCCAAGCTGATTTACCATTTTAAACTTTGTGTGTGTCTGTTGGGTCGCTCCTGGCAGATATTCTTTAAAACAACCTAGGCCAGTGGGGACATGGTTTCCCTATTGGTCCATCATGACCGGCTGAGGACCCGATCTCATGTGAGATTAACCGGCAATCCAAACCTGGAGTCATACGGTAGAGGCCAATTCGAGAGCGTGGCCGGCTTTTGAGTTGGATGTCGACTCACCGGGGGCCACCCGGATTTGTTCGTTATTAGCTAGAGGGACCTGTCGTTTCAGATCTCTCGGGACTAAATGATGAAATGGCTGCTTGTGATGGGTAGAAACTGAGAGAGATGGGTGTGCGTGCGGAGCCTTGTAATGGGCAGTTCGTACACCCCTACAGGGTTAAATCTTTTCGAGAAGCTGTGTCCACGGTTATGGACGACTTGATACCTACTCCTTGTTCATAGACAACAACAACTGAGATAATCTTAATAGCTTGATCAACGTGTGTGTGCCTTGACTGCTTCTTCTTCGTCGGGATGCGAAGAGGAGGACAAGGATAGGATAGGTGTTATGTTTGCGTAAGTAGTTGATAGCAAGACTTGTTGGAGGCGATTCCTCATCGAATGCTTGGTTCTCATGTTACTCTAAATTAGACCGTTAGCCACTCATATAATGCTAGTGCGTCTGCAACCTCAACCACTACCCCCATCTTACCCGTGAGAAGTTAGTTACAAGACTTTTGATATAGCTCACCTCTTTCTTTTCTCTTATATGCATCTTATGCAATGATCTTGGACTTCAGAGGAGCTCGGTGACCCTTCTTCTGGACGCCTTCACGAAGACTCGACTACGACTAGTTAGGTGGATCCCGGCGGAGAGCCTGGACCCGTGTGGTTACGGGAATGGTGTGTTTTACCTTTGCCATTAGGCATATGATTGTAGTCTGTACTCAGACATGTATCTTCCGCTGATGTAATGTATTTAAGGCAGTTGTATGCCGATTTTATGAGATGATGTCCATGTAGTTGTAATGTTGTGAAATCATGTTGGAAATCCAAGGCATATGGCAATTTCATATGTCGCGGTGCGACCGATATGTGCTTCGTCCCCGGATCTGGATGGAAACATCTAGATCTGGAACAGTACCGCATATCGGGCCTTACACTTGCAGTTTCGCGAAACTGAGTGGGAGCTTTGAAGACTTCCTAGAAACTTGGCGTGCGGAGGGCATTTTCTTAGTGGGGAGATTTGAGAGCTATATTGTTATGTAAGACATAAGAATAAAATAATGGCTCAATGAAAGATGAACCACAAATATATACGATTGATATATTTGAGTGGAAGCATAATCATCATGTCAAACATATATGCATTGATATGTTTGGAGAATGATTTCGTATATATATAAACATGCATTGATATGTGTAAATGGAGAACCGTCTCATATATATGAATACATTATTATTATATATAGAGCGTAAGGTAGATAAAACATAAGATTACAAGAATCTTCTTTTATATGAAGTACAAACACATTACACGTTGAAATCTATAATGACAGATTAAGATACGTCTGATGAACCGAAGTAGAGTTGGAATAATCTTCTAGACAAGAAATAAGTTCTTGTGGCTAGAAATTATATAATGGATGAAAATCCAAATATCACAAGCAATATTCTAATGGAAGAATAGGGATACACCATGTTCTAAGACATGTGATCTCATATGACCTATGACATATGATTCCACAATAAAACATGTGTTGTGAATCCAACAACAAAATGACTCAAAAGTTCTTGAAAGAAGAACATGTTCCGATGTGCTTTATGAGTAAAACACAGAATCTGAACAAAGTCCATGCATTCGGTATATGAGGAATACTGAGGACGATACTCTAAATTATATAAAGGATAATAGACTTGAATATAATACTAGCTTACAATTGGAAGCCTTATTATGGATCTATATAAATTAGAGAAATAATCAAAGAATTGAAAGAAATGTGAGCCAGAGGTTCACGAATCAAAACACTACAAAAACATAAAACTACTTGAGGAAGTAGATGTATGGATAAAGTTTAGCGTAAGAAGGTTAGACTTCTGGCTGAGTGTATTTCCCAGTATTCATGACTATGAATAGTCTTCTGAAGACTGAATCAAATGTCATTAGAGAATATTGTGCAATAATAGTCTCACTCCCCCGCGAATCTTATGTCCAAACATTATATGATAATGAGTGGTATATCAAACTAGTTGACCAATACCAGTTGCAAAGGAAACATACGAATCTGAACCAGTATAGATCGTTGACGAAACCTCTTCCATGAGCAAGCATGATCAATCAACACTTGTATGATAAGATGATTATGATCGGTAAAATGCAACTAGATTATTTGCAATCTAGTGCAAGTGTGAGACTGTTCAATATATGCTCTAGAGGCAAATAATATGTGATTATTCCAATATATCTAAGAAAGTTCATGACCAGTTTCATACTGTGCTAGAACGGTATCGGAGGTCGTATGCACTCCCGGCGGTCAAAAACGTGGAGTATCGGACGCGAGGGAGAAAACCCGAGGGCTTTTGCGTAAATTTGCCAGCCAGACCCCCTATATAAAGACCACCACTCTCCCACCCCTTTTCTAGGGTTTCCCCTTAGCAAAATTGCAGCCACCCCCCTCCATTTTGCCAGATCTGCCTAAAACACCCACAAAATCCCAAAACCCTAGCCCCTGGCCAATCAGAACGTCGGATCGCGAGATCAACGGCCCAGGAGACCTCCACGTGGATCCCGCAGCCTCTCTCCCACCTCCAGCCAGCTCCCAGCCGAGCCCGGGCCTTGCGGGCCCGCCTCCAGCCGCCGTCGGTCCCAAAACGGGCCGAGGAGCCTCCGCCACCCGATCTCCCGCTGGCGTCCGCCTTGCCCCGACCAACTCCGGCCGCCCGCCGCCGGTGAGGGCCTCCCCTTGCGCCGTGCCTTTTCCCCTTCCTCTCCCCTCACTCCTCCTCCTTCCTGTGCAGAATGATGCGCCGCCGCGGCCAAGCTCCAGCTGTTGCCGCGCCATGGACGGCCGACGATCTTGACAGCCGCCGACCCAAGGACGCCGCCGCGTCGCCCCGAGGGCCCTCCACCGCAGCAGATCCGGCCGCCGTCCGCCCCTCCGCGCTCGTCCCGCCGCTTTGCGCCACCCCTTCGCCGCGCGCCTCGCCGGTGGCCGACCGGAGTCGCCGCCGCCCCGATCTGGATCGGGATCGGGCGCGACCGGTCGCCGCCGCCGCCGCCCCGATCTGGATCGGGATCGGGTGCAACTGGTCGCCGCCGCCGTGGGACGGCCTGGATCCCGCGGCCCAGCCTCCAGTGGGCCTCGTCCCAGATGGGTGAGGCCTTTTTTTTGCTGTTTTAATTTTTTTTCCTGGCTTTTATTTTTTTTCCAAGTACTAGAATAAAAATGTGTGTTGATCTGGTTTGCGACGTAGATTGCGATCAAACCAATTCTCGGATCACGTTGCGCCCAAAATGTTTATTGCTCGGAATTGCGTGCTCTAGCATTCATATTTTGGGAGTTAATCCGCTAGAGGTCATTTGGGTGGTGCAAACTAGTGTTGATGTGGGCACCAGACTGTTAACTGCTGCTAATTTCTGGAAATTGTTGCTGCTGTTATTTTATTACAACTTTGGTTGATAAATGTGTTACATCCATGAGGCCTATTGCATTGATTCTTTCTTGTATGTGTTAAGCATCATGTGCACTTCAATTAGATGTATTCCTTTGCCATGTTTGACTGTTGTAGCTATATTAAATCTTGCTCCAAAGTGGTGACCCTGATGACATGTGCTGCTGTTTATATAAAGTTGCTACTTTGCTGCCCTATATCTTTTTAATCATGCATCCTATTGAGCATTGCAATATGTCATTTTGATCTATGCCATGTCTACTTCCATGATATGTATTGCATTGTCATGTTTACATTCCTGGTCATAGTTATATTTCAGCTCCAAAGTTGCTATCCCGCTGTTTTTGACCGCCACCTCTGTTTTTCTCTAAGTCTGTAACTTTCCGATGCCATGTTGCACGCTTAATATCTTTTGATATGTGATGCCTATGACCATGATTCTTGTTTGTACCTGATCACCATCATGTCTACTTCATGCCCACATATTGCTATGTCATGTTGCTTCACCTTTACATATAGTTTTTCTCCTGTTTATACAGCATGAAAATAACAGTGTCTGCCCTGTTTTCCTGATTTTCACTATGTCCTAGACCAGTAATGTTTTATAGCTTTTTGTGTTGCTTATAACTAGTGAACCATGATGCCTATTTGAACGATTCCTTGTGCCATGCCATGCCTGCCATGTCTACTTTAGTTGCATATCATTTTGGTGCATGTTTACAACCTTTTGCTTGTTTATTTGTTGCTCTAAAGTGTGGTACCTGATGTTGGCAGATTGTGTGCATAACTTGTACTGTTTGTATCTTTTTAACCGTAACTCCGTTTGGAGTGCTATTTACATGTAACTTGATTAGAATTTCATGTACTTTGTGTTTATGCTATTGTTTTCCTTTGTTAACCAACCTAAAATATGGTTTAGGACAGAACAATACCAAATTCTTAAATTTGTCGTGGGGTACATAGTGAATGCCATGTTTAGGTTGTGCCTCACTTAAATTGACTAGCATAGATAGTTTACCTTATTCTTCACCTCTTGTCATGTTTGTGTGCTATGCCATGCTTGAGTGAGATGCCATGTTAACAACCTTTGCTCACCTTGTGTAGCTAAACAACTTGAACCATTCTAAATATGCGGTATCGTCGTGTGTGACGAGTACTCCACTTAACTTGTTAGTAACCGCTCTCGGCGATAGATGCGATACCGTAGTGCGTTGTCTCGTGTTGCCTTCTTGTTGATGACTCCTTGTGATTGCTTTGTAGTAATAGATGCTTGATCGTCGATTGCCTTTTCCAGTGTTTCCTTCTTGTGTGCTTCCGCGGGTACCTCTCGGAGACGAATCGAGCTTCCGATCGACTACACCTTCGGTTTCGTCTTCTCGTCAGGTAAGGGGGAGCATATATCATGCTTATAACTTTTAGCTCACTCGCGCCTAGGTGTAGGATAGAACGATTGCTTGATCCTACCACTTCATATTTATGCCTCTCAAAGAAACCCAACAACCATGTCCTCCACATCCCAGCAAACCTTGTTCGGCTATGTTACTATTGCTCGCTGCTTAGCCACTTCTTAGTATGCATGCTAGGATGTTATCAATTGTTATCCTGTTACTCCTTGGATTGGGCTATCACGTTATTATATTATTGTGGGTGATATGATTATTATAAATGTTGATTATATTCGACGACGGATGGAAGGTCTAGGCTATCCCGCCCAGACGCTTTGTTCCATTCGAGTCACCTAGGACCCGAGTTCTGGGTATTGTGTCTCTTGACGAGCGTGCCTAACTGCGTGTGGTATTTTATGGGGTCCCCTCTTCTTACCTACCTAGCTTTAAACATTTCTAGTGGTGGACCAAGATAATTTACCATTTGAAATCGTGTGTGTGTCTGTCGGGTCGCTCCTAGCAGATATTATTTAAATAACTTGGGCCAGCGGAGACATGGTTTCCCTTGTTGGTCCACCCCCAGGGAGCTAGGGGGCTGCCCACATGGTTTGTGTAGCTAACCCGACCTCGTCCAGATGGTAGAGGCCAACTCGATAGCGCGGCCGGCTTTTGTGTTGGATGTCGACTCACCGGAGGCCACCCGGATTTGTGCGTTGTTAGTTAGAGAGACTTGTCGTTTCGGATCTCTCGGAACTAAATAATAAAATGGTTGCCTATGATGGGTAGCAACTGAGAGAGATGCGCGTGCATGCGGAGCCTTGTAATGGGCAGTTGGTACACCCCTGCAGGGTTAAATCTTTTCGAGAAGTCGTGTCCACGATTATGGACAACTTGAGACCTACTCCTTGTTCATAAACAACAACAATTGAGATAATCTTAATAACTTGATCAATGTGTGTGTGCCTTGACTGCTTCTTCTTCATCGGGATGCAAAGAGGAGGACAAGGATAGGATAGGTGTTATGCTTGCGTAAGTAGTTGATAGCAAGACTTGTTAGAGGTGATTCCTTATCGAATGCTTGGTTCTCATCTTACTCTAAAATAGATCGTTAGCCACTAATATATTGCTAGTGCGTCTGCAACCTCACCGCTATCCCCATCTTACCTGTGAGAAGTTAGTTACAAGAATTTTGATATAGCTCACCTCTTTCTTTTCTCTTTTACGCACGTTATGCAAACGACATTGGACTTCAGTGGAGCTCGACGACCCTTCTTTTGGACGCCTTCACGAAGACTCGACTACGACTAGTTAGGTGGATCCCGGCGGAGAGCCTGGACCCGTGTGGTTACGAGAATGGTGTGTTTTACCTTTGGCGTTAGGAATTTGAATGTAGTTTGTACTCAGACATGTATCTTCCGCTGATGTAATGTATTTAAAGACGTTGTATGCCGATTGTATGAGATGTTGTATCCTTGTAGCTGTAATGTTGTGATATCATATTGGAAATCCGGTGCATATGGCATTGTCATATGTCGCGTTGGGACCGATATATGCTTCGTCCCCGGATCTGGATGGAAACATCTAGATCTTGAACAGTACAGCATATCGGGCCTTACAGTGGACATACGGATAGCGTATTCGTATCCGTTGTATTTTTCTGATTAACTTTCGTATATAAATTATTTTCATCGGAGTTACGGTTTATCTTATACGATTTTCCAAGTTTAAATGAATTTCTAGAATTATGGAATATATAAATTCAAATTAAAAACAGTAAATACTTTGTGTACACAGAAGCACCTAGCTAGAGTGTATGGATGGTGGGGGCCAAAGGCTGGGTTGACCCAGTCAACAACTGAGTGGTCAACCAATGAATAGTGTTAGGGGGTCCACATGTCTTTGACCTAGTTATAACAGATTAATTAATCCAGTTTAATTAGAGGTGGGCCCCACTGTCATAGGCTGATAGGCAAGATTAATTAACAAACTAATAAATCTTTTAATCATTATTATTATATTAATATTTTCTTTTCTCTTTATTTAAAGGGGGTGTGGCCCGCCTAGCAGTGGCACGGCCACACCACCATGCAGCACGCACGGGTACAGGGCCTTGGCCATGGCCGTGGCTAGGGGCCAACGGCGGGCACGGCAAGGCCGGCCGGCGAGGGGGGAGGCGGCCAGCCCGCCGACTGCGTGGCCGCCCGGTGAGCCTGGTAGCAGCCACGGGGGTGCACGGGGCGCGGGTGATGGCACTGAAGTAGTGCTCCTCGTTGGTTACCCCAAGTGGAAGGTTGGATGTAGCCTAGCAGCAAATTTCCATTGGAAAATATTGTCAGATCCCTCTGTTAGGTATGTGCTAGGGTTAGTTAGTACCTTTGCATCATGTCAAAATTTCAAAAAGAAATCTTGGAAATCAAATTCAAAATCAAAATGGGAGAAGGAACACCCCCCAGATGAATTAATTCAAAAGGCCAGATAAAAATATTTTCCAAAAATTCATGTTAGAGTTTTGAAAAGTCTTATAAATGAGTGTGATCACATATCAAGTGATGTGGGACCCACCCCACGCTCATAGATTTTTCAAATATTCAAACAGTACCTTGGAATTAAAGAAATACCCCTTTTTGATTTAAAATTCAAATCATTTGAATTTTAAAAATGTTGAAAGTTTATGAGTGGCTTGTCCATATTATTATGAGGCCATGTAAAAGTTTTCAGCATTTAATAAAATGGTTTGGTATTTTTATCAGAGCCAAAACAAATTACAGAAAAAGAAAGGAAAGATTAAACAAAAAAAAAGAAGAAAAAGGCTGAAAGCCACTTACCTGGCCCACCTGGCCCAGCAGAGGCGGCCCAGCCCAAAGGGGCAGGGTCGTCTTCTCCACAGGCCAGGCAGGCAGGCAGGCAGCTCGCCGCCGGCCGCGGCATGGCTGCCAGGCAGCTGCCTGGCTGCTCCCCGGCCGTCTTCTAGCGTCGTGGAGAACCCCCCCCCTCGAACCCTCTTCCTCCTCTCTCCCGTGCGAAACCCGCGAAGCAGCCGTGACCGAGCCGGTGCACCGACGAGCCCCAACGCGGCGACAGAAGTCCTCAAGCTCCGCCACCGTGTCCAATCGAACCAGCGTCGACGACTTCGTCTTTCCCCCAGATCAATCGAAGCCCAGGAGCACTCCAAGTGACGCCAGCTTTAAGGAATCGCCGCCGGCCGCCGACGAGTCCAACCTCAAATTCGTCCACGCCAAGCACTCCCCGGCCTCCCCGAGCCCTTCATCGCGATCAGGGTGAGCTTGCCGTTCTTTTGCCTCCATCCACGCATCCTCCCGTGCCCGTTTGCATGATTTCGACGAGGTCCGAGACCAAACGCCGCCGCTCGTCGTCGAGGACATGCACCAAAGCACCCGTTTGACCCCTGGATGGCTCCACTAGTTCCGCACACACCCCAGCTTCGTTTCGATACTCTTGGTTTCCAAATCCGTGCACAAAATGAAGAACCCGACGAGTCCAGTGCCCGACTTCCGCCGCCGCTCGTCGCCGATGATGTTCCGGTGATCCCCGTGGCCCCCTGATGACACCACTCGATGCGGACGACCCCAAGGAGCAAGTCCATGCCCTCCAGGTCCCTCCCCGCGCCCTAGAACCCAACTCCGGCGAGTCTCCGGCAGGATTCCGGCGGCTCCCCGGCGAGCCACCATTAGCCCCCCCCCCTAATGACCCTTTTAAACCTAACCCAGTGCCTGACAAGTGGGGCCAACCACAAATTAACCCCTCGGGTTAATTTTAAGCAGGGGATTAACCCCCACTGTGGATGACAGGTGGGGCCCCTTGTCAGTTTGACTCGGGTCAAACCCCCTGACGCCAGCATGACATCACAGTGACGCAGTAAATGAATTTCCAGAAAAGAAAAATAGTTTAATAAATCCAGAAATTCCAGAAAATACCCCAAACTTTGGAAATTCATAGAAAATTCATATTAACTCCAAATTGGACAAATAATATATGAAAAATGATCAGGAGAAAATTATCTTTCCAATTATGCAACTTTCAACTCTGTTTGAGTTGAATTTAAAATGTGATCAGTGGCATTTGTTATTTGATTTAAATGGAATTAAATCAAATTCAATTCAAATAATTTTGCAACTTGAACCATGGCAACATGCTACATTTCACTTACACATCAGAGGCATATCATACACATTTGAAGATAATTCAAAATGATGAAACTATATCACAGATAACTTGGTTAATGTTGAATTCAAATGTGGAATTTGAATTTGCATTCTAAATGCAATATATTCCACTTAAATGGAATTGCCTCACACATCCAAACTTATACTTCAAGCTTTAACATTCAATCATGTGCTTGAGCATTGCATTCATATTGATTGCTACTTCGTGCTTTGTTTGTCGAGTAGAGGTGGAACCGGAGCAAGAGGTCACCCCCTTCGCTGAAGATCCAGAACCCGAACCTCGTCAGCAAGGCAAGCAAAACCCCATTGATCATGTTGATAAAATCCCACTTCCCTCTCATGTCTCGCTTATGCATTGTATAGGATGATCACCATGTTACGATTCTACCGCTTAGATGAACCCATTCCTTTGCATGACCTATCTTTTGTCACAGTAGTAAGCAAACCACAATCCTAGCAAATATAGGAGTTGAATGATATCATGTGGCCCCTGCAAATGTTACCGCTTATTGCATGCTTAGTATGATACCATGTTGTTACTGTGATGTGAGTCGGGATGGTAGTGATCATGTTGATGATGGTAGAAAAGTGTTGGTGAATCGACCCTAATACAAGGTGAACGATGAGAGGCTGTGTAGGAGTACACAGTGGGTTGTCTCGTTGAACACCGCCCTAAGTCCGAGTTCTTGTGTGGTGATCCAAGATGAAGAGTACAACCACACATTGGGCTCACTGACCCCTCTCAACCTATTAACTCATCCCTTTCGATGTCCAGATGTCGCAGTAGTTCGGAGTTCTGGTAGGCTTGTGGCCTGGATGCTAAGTGAGAGAACGGCTCATCCGAGACCGGCTTATGCACCACGCACACATCGCTTGGGTCCACTTCGGTAAACCGGCCGGGTTCACGATTGTGGTAACCAACCCAAGTAGGCGGCTTTCTTGGACTAGATAGGCTATGAGGTAACAGTTGTGGTGAGCATCCTCGCTGGCACCCCTCGAATGGTGTCGAGATCAAAGGCGGTAAATGATGGTCATGTGTGTGTAGCGGTACACCCTTGCAAGGTTAACAAAACTATTCGAATAGCCGCGTCCGCGGTTATGGACTACTTGGAAAGCTTAGCTTGATTATTAGATAACTTGAACCGGATACTTCTAAAATACACCAAGATAAGTGTGAGTGCTATGGCGTGCTTTCTCGTGGGAAGTCGAGGAAGACACCATAGTGGTGTATTGGTTGGTGAAAGTAGTGGACTCGTGTACGCTTCTTACCTCAAGTCTGGTACTCGTAGTTCAGGATTAGCCAAGTCAAAGCTGGCATTTCTGCAAGTGAACCCCACATCCTTTTACCTTGACACCTGTGCATGAGTAGTATAGCTCCTATGTAAGTCTTGCTGAGTACGCCTTTGTACTCACGTTTGCTTAATCTATGTTTTAGATGACGCCACTGACCCCGAAGGTGGCTTCTTCATCGAGCTGGACGACTGAAGTTAAGATAGTCTAGTCCCAGTCAGCAGACTGGTTCCCTCGTGGAGGGCTTTATGTTGAATAAGGCTTCTTAAGCCAATTTGTTAAACTTGTCTGTACTCAGACATAATTTTCTTCCGCTTTATGTTGTAATGTTGGATCACATGTATGTGATCTCTGTGTGTACTCTATAAGAGTTATAAATAAAATGTACACTTTGTAGAGAATTGCAATGGTACCTGCTGTTCATACAAGGCATGTGTGCTGCGTGTATGTTTATAACATGCATGTCTTTGTATGGGTTTTCGAGACCTTAGTTGTGTTCTGGCTGGCGGTCTTTCATACACCAAGTGGCCCTTAGATGTGCGCAGCTTGGGGCATCGCGATGCGATTGTCCGAGACTCCGTCTCGTGCACACTTTGTGGTATGATCGAGCCCGCCCTAGACCCCGACTAAGTGATCGGGCTGGAGTAAGTCTATGTAAGAGTTTTGAGATAGTCGATAGTATGGTTGAGGCGACTTGTCTTTGAATATGGGAGTTCACCACCCATATCATTAGACTTGTGTGCGGACGATGAGGACCCATCACAGTTGAGCATCCGGCCTGGATGGGATGCCCCTCACGTACGATGCTTTCCGAGAATGTTCAGTGCTTGTCCTTGTCTGCTTAGACAAGTGGGTGCGGTTCTCGGCTCTCCATATGACTATGTCTTAACTGTACTTGCATACGCTAACCCCGGGTCCCGACAGACTTGGTATCAGAGCAGGACTGACTGTAGGACTAGTAGCCTTGGCCGAAGTTGAGTCTAGCTTGCTATAGTTATATAGTTACTCTGGGTATATATGGGAACAACGTAAGTCTTCATTTTTCTCCTTACCCCCTTCGTTCTGAGTTCTGAGTCACCTCATCTTGTTCTACGGGAAGATAGGACTAGGCTCTCCTCTGTCTGATTAGCATATCTCGTCGATTGCTTCCTTATAGCCATAGGAAAGTTGTGTCCGGGTTTTCCTAGCATTGTTATAATGCTGATTTCTTACATCGTATTATGTAAGTGATGTTCTTCATGATTGAAAGAAATTGTCATTTCTTACAATTACAGCCGTTATGCTGTCCGAGTCATTCCAGGTTTATCTCATAATCTGATGCATTTGCAAACTCCTTTCTGTTTCAGATGGCAGATCTTCCCCCTCGGCAGATTGTTCGTTTGACCAGGTGCCTCGGTGTGCGTGGCCATCCCGCCACGTTGATTGAGATGATGTCCTATGTGGGATATCGATGGTACCCTGAGTACACCATCGAGGAGCAGTTCCACGACTTCAACCAGACGCAGTTCCACTGCATTGTTCGGATCTACCCGCACCACGTTGGAGTCACCCAGCCTATCCACTTTGGACATGGCATCGGCGTTACCGAGAACATGGCTGTGCAGGATGCTGCATATTCATGTATTACACTGCTGAGAGAGGAGCACACCATGCTGAGAGACTTCTTTCCGCTATATCCCTGCTGCACTTCCAGGAGAGGAGGGATATTACACCGGACTCTACTCAGATCACTCTGCAGAGGATCCAGCACTTCAGGTGACTGCTAGGTTTGCTAGTGACAGAGATCGTGATGCACGTGCTCTCCGTTTTGAGCTCCACGCTACTCGTGTTCGTCTGTACCGAGCACTGACGCTCTTGGCACCCTTTGTGAGCGTGGGATCAGTGGAGTACGATGCGATCTATCCAGTAAGGACCCAGATGCCTTCTCGAGTTGCTTGGCCCGAGATTGGAGGAATTTTTCCACCTCGTGGTCGTTTGCTTCCACCCTACACTGGACCTAGGCCCCATCCTTACCCAAATGGATATCAGGGTCCACAAGCCTCCGTGTTTTCCGATGGTCACCTCCAGCTACCGGGATACGCGGGTAACTTTTACGAGGATTACTATGGAGATGGAGATGAGTGAGACCGCCTGTGGTCTTACTTAGTGAGGATGTAGTAGTATCCTAGTATATTGTAAGCAAGGTGTCTAAGTTCCAGAGGCTTAGATAAATAATGTATAGGAAGTCAGAGTGCCTTTGAAGGATGTATCATCTTCATCACGTTTGTATTAGCTTAGTGCTTGTACTAAAACGATGTATGGTTTGTATGACAGCTTATGAATATATGGCTTGTATGCTTTTATCACCATGTTGTCAAGATGATTACTTCCTTTGCTCTGTAATCCTTCCAGTACTTCAATACCTTGATTAGAATCTTCAATCAACTCTGTTTGACTTTGGTTTTTTCACCTTCAGGATGTCTCAAGGTACACGTGGCCAGATTGGTCGTAACCAAGGTCGTGGGAACAACCAGGAGGAAGACAACCTTCCACCCCCACCCACGATGGCCCAAGTTCTGATGGAGGTCGAGAGGAACCGTCGTGACTCTCACCACCTGTTGGAAGTCATCGCACGCAACACCACTCAGCAGCGCAATGAGCTGGTGTCCCTGAACGACTTCATCCGGCTTCATCCCCCGATTTTCAGTTACTCCACCGAGCCCCTTGACGCCGATGACTGGCTTCGCAGCATCGAGAGGAAGCTCCAAGCCGGCCATGTTGCAGATGGCGACAAGGTCAACTATGCCACCTATCACCTTGAAGGTGCAGCAAGCTCTTGGTGGGAGAATTTTCTGAATATGCGCCCAGTTGGACCACCTGCATCTTGGGAGGAGTTCTGCACGTCCTTCCGCGAGCACCACATCCCCAAGGGTCTCATGGACCGCAAGCGTGAGGAGTTCTGTAACCTCACTCAAGGCAGAAGGACAGTTGACGAGTTTAGTCGTGAGTTCAACCGATTTGCTCGTTATGCAACTAAAGAAGTCTCCACCGACTCCAAGAAACAAGAGAGGTTCCATCGTGGCCTCAACTCCGGACTCCGTCGCGAGCTCAACCTTCATGACTTTGCCACATTCCAGGTCCTTGTCAACAAGGCCATCAAGGCAGAGGACATGAACACCCCCAACGATTTCCGCAAACACCCTAGAGATGACGGATCATCCATTTCTGGCTCCCAGAAGCGCAAGATCTGGATCCCCAATAGCATGTTCCGCCAGAACAACCCACCGAGGCCATCCTATGTGGCGCCTCGTCCACCCACCCAGTTCCACCCAGCTCCACCAAACCACCCAGCTCCACGCACTGTTTTCGGAGCTTGCTACAAGTGTGGTCAGGCAGGCCACTACTCTCGCGAGTGCCCCCAGAACCAGGTCCAGAACCAAAATGCTCCACCACGTGCCGGAGGCAGCAACAACAACAACAATAGTCGTGGCAAGCCACCCCAGAAGGTCTTCACCGCCAAACCCGCTCCTTCCGCAACTCGTGGACGTCTGAACCAGGTTGCCTCTGAAGAGACTAACGACACCACTGACGTCATTCTTGGTACGCTCCCAGTCAATTTTGTTCCTACTTCCGTTCTTTTCGACCCAGGAGCATCTCATTCATTCATGTCGGAAAGTTATGCACTTCGTCATGAGTTACCCTTTGTTGAATTGTCCACCCCGATGGTTATTCAAACTCCAGGTCAAGATGGCAAACTAATAGAGTGAGCCATGGTAATCAAATAGCAATTGAGGGTTTAGTATTCCTTGCTTCACTCATAGCCCTCAAGTCTTCAGACATTGATGTCATCCTTGGCATGGATTGGCTATCAAGACAGAATGCCTATCTGGATTGCGAAGGCAAATCCGTGAAACTCACCCACCCTTCAGGCACAACCGTTAACTATACCTCACCCAGAACAAGAACCCAAGTGCATTCTTTGAATGTACTTCCCCTTCCCGAACTTGAAGATATTCCGGTGGTTCGTGACTTCCCGGATGTCTTTCCTGAAGAACTGCCGGGCATGCCACCTGACAGATGTGTAGAATTTATAGTGGATCTTGTTCCAGGAACCGCACCAATTTCCAAACGCCCATATAAAATGGCCCCACATGAGTTAGCTGAGCTAAAAACCCAACTTGATGCTTCGTTGGCAAAAGGCTTCATCCGCCCTAGCTCATCGCCATGGGGTTGCCCCGTTCTGTCCGTAAAGAAGAAAGATGGAACAGAAAGGATGTGCGTAGATTATCGCCCGCTAAATTTAGCGACGATAAAGAACAAATACCCACTGCCCAGGATCAATGATCTTTATGATCAACTTGCAGGATCCGCTGTCTTTTCCAAGATGGATTTGAGATTAGGTTATCATCAGATCCGAATCCGAAATGAGGACATTCCCAAAACGTCTTTTACTACTCGTTATGGTCTTTACGAGTACACCGTCATGTCCTTTGGTTTAACCAATGCCCCCGCCACATTCTCACGCTTGATGAATTCAATCTTCATGGAGTACCTAGATAAATTTGTTGTAGTTTATCTTGATGATATTCTCATCTACTCGAAGAACGAAGGAGATCATGCCGAACACTTAAGGCTGGTATTGATGAAACTTAGAGAGCATCGCCTGTACGCTAAATTCTCCAAGTGTGAATTCTGGCTACCAGAAGTGACCTACTTAGGCCACGTGATTTCTGCAAAAGGAATTGCTGTGAATCCCGAGAGAGTTCAGGCCGTCCTTGACTGGACTCCACCTGAATCGGTTAAGCAAGTTAGAAGTTTTCTGGGCCTAGCCAGCTATTGCCGTCGCTTCGTCGAGAACTTTTCTAAAGTTGCAAAGCCTCTAACTGAAATCCTCAAGAAAGATAAGAAATTCTTATGGACTCCCAAGTGCGAGGAAAGCTTTCAAGAGCTAAAAAGAAGATTGACTTCCGCACCCGTACTTGCACCTCCAGACACCAAAAGGGATTTCGAGATCTATTGTGATGCATCACGGCAAGGGTTAGGATGCATACTTCTGCAAGATCGACATGTTGTAGCTTATGCTTCACGCCAGTTGCGGCCACATGAAGAGAATTATCCTACCCATGACCTTGAACTCGCTGCCGTAGTTCATGCCCTAACAACTTGGCGACATTACCTCCTTGGTAATCGTTGTGAGATTTATTCCGACCACCAAAGCCTCAAATATATTTTCACCCAGCCAGATCTTAATCTCAGGCAAAGACGCTGGATTGAGTTGATAAAAGATTACGACGTAGGGATTTCTTACACCCCAGGCAAGGCCAATGTCATGGCTGATGCACTAAATCGTAAGTCGTACTGTAACAACCTCATGTTACAGCAGTATCAACCACTTCTTCATGAGAACTTTCGCAAGCTCAATCTTGAGATTGTTCCTCATGGCTATCTTTCAACCTTGGTGGAGAAACCAACCCTTGAGGATCAAATTATAGTTGCCCAAAGGCGTGCACGAGGTGTTCGCTTGATCAAGGAGAACATTGCTAGCGGAGTTGCTAAATGTTTCTCCACAGATAGCAAGGGAACGGTTTTCTTTGGAAATTGTTTGGTAGTACCTAATAATAAGGAACTAAGGCAACTCATCCTCAAGGAAGCCCATGACACACCCCTCTCAATTCATCCCGGTAGCACGAAAATGTACCGAGATGTACGCCAGAGATTTTGGTGGACTAGGATGAAGAGAGACATTGCTCAATTTGTCGCCGAATGTGATGTTTGTCGTCGCATTAAGGCAGAACATCAAAGACCTGCTGGTACACTTCAACCTTTGTCCATTCCTGAGTGGAAATGGGACAAAGTCGGTATGGACTTCATCACCGGCTTTCCAAGAACCCAGAAAGGAAACAATGCCATCTTCGTTGTCATAGATAGGCTTTCCAAAGTTGCTCACTTCCTTCCGGTTCGCGAGTCTATAACTGCTAGTCAGTTAGCGGACTTGTACATCTCCAGAATTGTATCACTTCACGGTGTTCCGTTGGAAATCAATTCTGATCGCGGTAGCCTTTTCACCTCTAGATTTTGGGGAAGCTTCCAACGTGCTTTGGGAACTCATCTCTCCTTTAGTACGGCTTTCCATCCTCAGTCTAGCGGTCAAGTCGAAAGGGTTAACCAAATTCTTGAAGACATGCTCAGAGCTTGTGTTATCTCATTCGGAAAGAATTGGGAGAATTCTCTTCCATATGCCGAATTTTCTTATAACAATAGTTTTCAATCTAGTCTGAACATTGCTCCTTTTGAACTCCTGTATGGACGACGATGTCGAACACCACTAAACTGGTCTGAAACCGGTGAAAGACAATTCTTTGGACCGGATATGATCAAGGAAGCAGAAGAGCAAGTTCGCATTGTTCGTGATCAATTGAAAGCAGCCCAGTCTCGTCAGAAAAGCTACTATGATCGTCATCATAGGCAAGAGAGCTACAATCTGGATGAGAAGGCTTACCTTCGGGTTACTCCTCTGAAGGGAACCCAACGTTTCGGTATCAAAGGCAAGTTGGCCCCACGTTACATCGGACCTTTCCGCATTATTGCTAAACGTGGAGAAGTTGCCTACCAACTTGAACTACCTCCGCACCTTTCCCGAGTACACGATGTATTCCATGTATCCCAACTCAGGCGTTGCTTCAAGGACCCCATCCGCGAAGTCGACAATGAAACGCTTGATCTCCAAGATGACCTTTCTTCTCAAGAATACCCCGTTTGTATTCTTGATTCCGCAGAGCGTGTCACTCGTCGTCAGAAGATTAGGTTTCTGAAAGTGCAATGGTCACACCACTCTGAAAGAGAAGCCACGTGGGAGAGAGAAGACCGCCTCAGTGCCGAGTACCCCACCTTCCTCCCGCAGACTACTGAATCTCGGGACGAGATTCTTTTGAGTGGGGGCGAGTTGTCAGATCCCTCTGTTAGGTATGTGCTAGGGTTAGTTAGTACCTTTGCATCATGTCAAAATTTCAAAAAGAAATCTTGGAAATCAAATTCAAAATCAAAATGGGAGAAGGAACACCCCCCAGATGAATTAATTCAAAAGGCCAGATAAAAATATTTTCCAAAAATTCATGTTAGAGTTTTGAAAAGTCTTATAAATGAGTGTGATCACATATCAAGTGATGTGGGACCCACCCCATGCTCATAGATTTTTCAAATATTCAAACAGTACCTTGGAATTAAAGAAATACCCCTTTTTGATTTAAAATTCAAATCATTTGAATTTTAAAAATGTTGAAAGTTTATGAGTGGCTTGTCCATATTATTATGAGGCCATGTAAAAGTTTTCAGCATTTAATAAAATGGTTTGGTATTTTTATCAGAGCCAAAACAAATTACAGAAAAAGAAAGGAAAGATTAAACAAAAAAAAGAAGAAAAAGGCTGAAAGCCACTTACCTGGCCCACCTGGCCCAGCAGAGGCGGCCCAGCCCAAAGGGGCAGGGTCGTCTTCTCCACAGGCCAGGCAGGCAGGCAGGCAGCTCGCCGCCGGCCGCGGCATGGCTGCCAGGCAGCTGCCTGGCTGCTCCCCGGCCGTCTTCTAGCGTCGTGGAGAACCCCCCCCCTCGAACCCTCTTCCTCCTCTCTCCCGTGCGAAACCCGCGAAGCAGCCGTGACCGAGCCGGTGCACCGACGAGCCCCAACGCGGCGACAGAAGTCCTCAAGCTCCGCCACCGTGTCCAATCGAACCAGCGTCGACGACTTCGTCTTTCCCCCAGATCAATCGAAGCCCAGGAGCACTCCAAGTGACGCCAGCTTTAAGGAATCGCCGCCGGCCGCCGACGAGTCCAACCTCAAATTCGTCCACGCCAAGCACTCCCCGGCCTCCCCGAGCCCTTCATCGCGATCAGGGTGATCTTGCCGTTCTTTTGCCTCCATCCACGCATCCTCCCGTGCCCGTTTGCATGATTTCGACGAGGTCCGAGACCAAACGCCGCCGCTCGTCGTCGAGGACATGCACCAAAGCACCCGTTTGACCCCTGGATGGCTCCACTAGTTCCGCACACACCCCAGCTTCGTTTCGATACTCTCGGTTTCCAAATCCGTGCACAAAATGAAGAACCCGACGAGTCCAGTGCCCGACTTCCGCCGCCGCTCGTCGCCGATGATGTTCCGGTGATCCCCATGGCCCCCTGATGACACCACTCGATGCGGACGACCCCAAGGAGCAAGTCCATGCCCTCCAGGTCCCTCCCCGCGCCCTAGAACCCAACTCCGGCGAGTCTCCGGCAGGATTCCGGCGGCTCCCCGGCGAGCCACCATTAGCCCCCCCCTAATGACCCTTTTAAACCTAACCCAGTGCCTGACAAGTGGGGCCAGCCACAAATTAACCCCTCGGGTTAATTTTAAGCAGGGGATTAACCCCCACTGTGGATGACAGGTGGGGCCCCTTGTCAGTTTGACTCGGGTCAAACCCCCTGACGCCAGCATGACATCACAGTGACGCAGTAAATGAATTTCCAGAAAAGAAAAATAGTTTAATAAATCCAGAAATTCCAGAAAATACCCCAAACTTTGGAAATTCATAGAAAATTCATATTAACTCCAAATTGGACAAATAATATATGAAAAATGATCAGGAGAAAATTATCTTTCCAATTATGCAACTTTCAACTTTGTTTGAGTTGAATTTAAAATGTGATCAGTGGCATTTGTTATTTGATTTAAATGGAATTAAATCAAATTCAATTCAAATAATTTTGCAACTTGAACCATGGCAACATGCTACATTTCACTTACACATCAGAGGCATATCATACACATTTGAAGATAATTCAAAATGATGAAACTATATCACAGATAACTTGGTTAATGTTGAATTCAAATGTGGAATTTGAATTTGCATTCTAAATGCAATATATTCCACTTAAATGGAATTGCCTCACACATCCAAACTTATACTTCAAGCTTTAACATTCAATCATGTGCTTGAGCATTGCATTCATATTGATTGCTACTTCGTGCTTTGTTTGTCGAGTAGAGGTGGAACCGGAGCAAGAGGTCACCCCCTTCGCTGAAGATCCAGAACCCGAACCTCGTCAGCAAGGCAAGCAAAACCCCATTGATCATGTCGATAAAATCCCACTTCCCTCTCATGTCTCGCTTATGCATTGTATAGGATGATCACCATGTTACGATTCTACCGCTTAGATGAACCCATTCCTTTGCATGACCTATCTTTTGTCACAGTAGTAAGCAAACCACAATCCTAGCAAATATAGGAGTTGAATGATATCATGTGGCCCCTGCAAATGTTACCGCTTATTGCATGCTTAGTATGATACCATGTTGTTACTGTGATGTGAGTCGGGATGGTAGTGATCATGTTGATGATGGTAGAAAAGTGTTGGTGAATCGACCCTAATACAAGGTGAACGATGAGAGGCTGTGTAGGAGTACACAGTGGGTTGTCTCGTTGAACACCGCCCTAAGTCCGAGTTCTTGTGTGGTGATCCAAGATGAAGAGTACAACCACACATTGGGCTCACTGACCCCTCTCAACCTATTAACTCATCCCTTTCGATGTCCAGATGTCGCAGTAGTTCGGAGTTCTGGTAGGCTTGTGGCCTGGATGCTAAGTGAGAGAACGGCTCATCCGAGACCGGCTTATGCACCACGCACACATCGCTTGGGTCCACTTCGGTAAACCGGCCGGGTTCACGATTGTGGTAACCAACCCAAGGAGGCGGCTTTCTTGGACTAGATAGGCTATGAGGTAACAGTTGTGGTGAGCATCCTCGCTGGCACCCCTCGAATGGTGTCGAGATCAAAGGCGGTAAATGATGGTCATGTGTGTGTAGCGGTACACCCTTGCAAGGTTAACAAAACTATTCGAATAGCCGCGTCCGCGGTTATGGACTACTTGGAAAGCTTAGCTTGATTATTAGATAACTTGAACCGGATACTTCTAAAATACACCAAGATAAGTGTGAGTGCTATGGCGTGCTTTCTCGTGGGAAGTCGAGGAAGACACCATAGTGGTGTATTGGTTGGTGAAAGTAGTGGACTCGTGTATGCTTCTTACCTCAAGTCTGGTACTCGTAGTTCAGGATTAGCCAAGTCAAAGCTGGCATTTCTGCAAGTGAACCCCACCTCCTTTTACCTTGACACCTGTGCATGAGTAGTATAGCTCCTATGTAAGTCTTGTTGAGTACGCCTTTGTACTCACGTTTGCTTAATCTATGTTTTAGATGACGCCACTGACCCTGAAGGTGGCTTCTTCATCGAGCTGGACGACTGAAGTTAAGATAGTCTAGTCCCAGTCAGCAGACTGGTTCCCTCGTGGAGGGCTTTATGTTGAATAAGGCTTCTTAAGCCAATTTGTTAAACTTGTCTGTACTCAGACATAATTTGCTTCCGCTTTATGTTGTAATGTTGGATCACATGTATGTGATCTCTGTGTGTACTCTATAAGAGTTATAAATAAAATGTACACTTTGTAGAGAATTGCAATGGTACCTGCTGTTCATACAAGGCATGTGTGCTGCGTGTATGTTTATAACATGCATGTCTTTGTATGGGTTTTCGAGACCTTAGTTGTGTTCTGGCTGGCGGTCTTTCATACACCAAGTGGCCCTTAGATGTGCGCAGCTTGGGGCATCGCGATGCGATTGTCCGAGACTCCGTCTCGTGCACACTTTGTGGTATGATCGAGCCCGCCCTAGACCCCGACTAAGTGATCGGGCTGGAGTAAGTCTATGTAAGAGTTTTGAGATAGTCGATAGTATGGTTGAGGCGACTTGTCTTTGAATATGGGAGTTCACCACCCATATCATTAGACTTGTGTGCGGACGATGAGGACCCATCACAGTTGATCATCCGACCTGGATGGGATGCCCCTCACGTACGATGCTTTCCGAGAATGTTCAGTGCTTGGCCTTGTCTGCTTAGACAAGTGGGTGCGGTTCTCGGCTCTCCATATGACTATGTCTTAACTGTACTTGCATACGCTAACCCCGGGTCCCGACAAATATACCAAGGTTTAGAGTCAATCCAGTAGGACTCCAAGGTCGACAAGTAGTTGGTAAAGTGAACAATGACGTCGTTCACAACCTCAGGGTTGCTTACTTCACCTGGACATGCACACACAACAAATAACTTTGCTCCCAACGAGTACAAAGAGGTTGTCAATCTCTTTGTCCTTGCCGTTTAAAAAGGATCAAACGCAACAGATAAAAGGGTAATGATAACTGCAATTAGAAAGTAAAAGCAAGTAGTAAATTGAGGGTGTAAACAGTGGTGGAAATATGGACCGGGGTCCCATGATGTTCACTAGTGATGTCTCTCTCCCAAAAGACGATAAAACTGCTATGCGAGGTAAACAAATCATAGCTGGGCAATTGACAAGATTACAGGCGCAAAACAATACTAACTATGCTACAAATAAAGGAAGAGGCTCAAAAGCATGGGCGGTACGACAAAATAAGTAGACTAAAATCCAACTGTATCTACTACTAATCATCCACCTTGAGATATCTATCCAAAACATCTCGCTGGTATTAAGTTGCGAGACCCACCCAAAGTGTAAACCCAAAGCAACAGACAACTGCATTAAAATAACTTTGTGTAAAGTAAAGAATCCTTGCAACTGCGGTTACAAACACTGTTGTTTTCCCCTTGTGGCAACAACACATTCCCTAGACTCATGTTTCTGTCACTCAAGCTAGTCATCAGGGGGCATGAACCCACAATCAAGCATAACGCTCCCTATTGGGGTCACTACCTACTACTTGGCCAAAGAAAAAATTACTCAAGAAAAAAAAGAGAAGAACGAAATATATTACTTAATCACAATCTGAACATAGTCTCATAATCCATCGGATTCCAGCAAACTCAGCATAGCAACAGCAGAAAGAATTACATATGTGCCTCGATCATGTAGGGCAGATCACAAGGTCTAATCCATGAAAAACAAAGAGGGGAGGAGAACATCACATAGCTACTAAGCATGGACCCATGGTCCAACGTGGACTACTCACGGATCATCCGGGAAGCGTTCATGGTGGTGGAGAAGGTCCCGGAGGTCAATCCTTCCTCTGGCAGGGTGCCGGGAAGAGGTCTTCTGGTGCTCCCGATCTTGGAAGCGCATCGGCGGCCGAACATATGCGAGATCGCGAAAAAGGGTTCTGTCTTCGGGGGTTTCCGGTCGAGATATAAATGTAGGCGAAGGGGGCAGCCAGGGGGCCACCAGGGGTCCAGGCAGCCCCCTGGCGCGACCCCACATTAGGGCGCGCCGGGAGGGCGCTTGGGGCCCTGGTGGGTCCCCTCCGCCCCCCTTTGGGACTCTGGAAGGTGACCGTACGCTGATTTTTTATTGGATTTTTCTGGAATTTTTGGAGGACTTTTAATTCGGGGGAAACCTAAAATAAGAAAAATAGCAGAAAACAGGAACTGGCACTGGGGTGCACTGAGTTAATAGGTTAGTCCAAATATTATCAAAAGTGTATGAACGTGTACCTAAAACATGGAAATATCACACAAAACATGCATGGAGCAAGTAGAAATTATAGATACGTTTGGGATGTATCAACATCCCCAAGCTTAATTCCTGCTCGTCCCCTAGTAGGTAAATGATAACAAGCATAATTTCTGTGGTGACATGCTACCAACCATAAAAGAAATTTTAAGTAAAGCAATCAAGGTATGTAATTCAATTCAAGTCATCACAGGCAAGAGTCCATATTAGCATTGAAACAAGCAACAAAATAACATTAAGGTGCAAGAGCTCTTGCTGTCTGTGATTCGAATGTCTCCAGATCGTGTTTGCGTGCAAGAAGTGGGAGATGGGAATACGAGAGAGAAAAATATTTATTTGGTGAGAACTAAATCTACTAAAGTTTCACACTTAGTCTTCTTTGAAATCTTATCTTGACTCGCTCCCAGACCACTAGCCAGATACAAGTCAATTTGATCCACTCCCTTTCATTATTTTGAGCACTCATGCAATGGATGAGCGTAAGCACGAGAGTTGACACTTAGGATGGCAAAGAGAGAGATGAGGTGGAGGAGGAAGACAAAAAGGTGTGAAATGCTCACATCAACGAGGACAATCATAGGCGAGAGAAAGCCAAATGATAGATATGATGTGAGGAGTAGGGATTGCCATGCAACGGATGCACATATGAGCTAAGAAAAGCTCTCCAATGGAACTAGTGGGGGTGTATCCAACTTGCTCGCTCAATAAGACCTAGAGATCATTTGAGGAGGCTCGTCATTGGAATATACAAGCCAAGTTCTAAAGTGTGAAGGTCCCCACATAGTTGTATGCATATATGATCATCTCTATGGATCACAAGGTATAAGAGGGAGTACGAGTGTGGATCTTTCAAAAGGAATAGTACTTTTGCTCCCTTCTCTCTTTTTATTTCCTTTTTCTCTTTTCTCTCTTTTTTTGTATTTTTTTGTGGCCTCAATGGCCCTTTCTACTTCTCTCATTTCTCCTCTTTGGGATATTTTAAATTGTCCTCTCTGGGATCTTTTCCTCACTTTAGGGCAACACTCTATTTTACAAGAAGTATAGAAGATCTTTCACACTTTACAAGGTACTCAACATAAATAAGATGTAGCTATCATGATGTATGCAAATGTATGCCGCTTCTAGTTTATCAGGAACATGTATGACATGAAGATCAAGTCATGAGAAGGTGGATGTTGCATGGAAATATATCTCGGAAAGGCTATGGAAATGCCTTGATAGGTAGGTATCGTGGCTGTTTTGAGGAATGATATAAGGAGGTTTATCATGACAAAGCGTATCATGCCAAGGGTTTGGATGCACCGGTGGGTAGGCGCCAAGTATCGGAGTGAGAAGAGGAAATGCACGGTACCAAAGAGGCTAGCAAATATGAGGAGGTGGAAGTGTCAACTATCAATACTTACATTAGTCCGAAGAACTCATGCACTTATTATCGGTAACTCTCAATCTAATAAGGAGGTTCACAAAGAGACAATATGTAAGTCCCGATATGCGGTACTGTTCCAGATCTAGATGTTTCCATCCAGATCCGGGGACGAAGCACATATCGGTCCCACCGCGACATATGACATTGACATATGCCCCGGATTTCCAACATGATATCACAACATTACAGCTACAAGGATACAACATCTCATACAATCGGCATACAACTGCCTTAATACAATACATCAGCGAAAGATATATGTCTGAGTACAGACTACAATCAAATGCCTAGCGTCAAAGGTAAAACACACCATTCCCGTAACCACACGGGTCCAGGCTCTCCGCCGGGATCCACCTAACTAGTCATCGTCGAGTCTCCACGAAGGCGTCCAGAAGAAGAGTCGAGGTAGTGATCAACTGCAGCGGCCGATCAGGCAAAACATAAAAGGGAAAAGAAAAGAAAGGGTGAGAATATATCAAAAGTCTTGTAACTAACTTCTCACGGGTAAGAAGGGGGTAGTGGTGAGGTTGCAGACGCACTAGCAATATATGAGTGGCTAACGGTCTATTTTAGAGCAAGATGAGAACCAAGCATTCGATGAGGAATCGCATCCAACAAGTCTTGCTATCAACTACTTACGCAAGCATAACACCTATCCTATCCTTGTCCTCCTATTCGCATCCCGACGAAGAAGAATCATTCAAGGCACACACACGTTGAACAAGTTATTAAATATGATTCAGTTGATGTTATCTATGAACAAGACGTGGTTCCAAGTCGTCCATAACCGTGGACACGGCTTCTCGAAAAGATTTAACCCTGCAGGGGTGTACCAACTGACCATTACAAGGCTCCGCACACACTCCCATCTCTCTCAGTTTCTACCCATCACAGGCAACCATTTTATGATTTAGTTCAGAGAGATCCGAAACGACAGGTCCCTCTAGCTAACAACGAACAAATCCGGGTGGCCCCCGGTGAGTTGACATCCAACTCAAAAGCCGGCCGTGCTCTCGAATTGGCCTTTACGGTCTGGACGAGGTCGGGCTAGCTACCCAAACTATGTGGGAATCCCCCTAGCTTCCAGGTGTGGACCAACGAAGGAACTCTGTCTCCGCTAGCCCGAGTTGTTTTAAAGAATATCTGCTATGAGCGACCCGACAGACACACAAACGGTTTTCAAATGGTAAAATAAGCTTGGGCCACCACTAGAAATGTTTGAAGCTAGGTAGGTAAGAAAAGGGGACCCCATAAAATCCCACATGCGGCTAGGCACGCTCAGTCTTAGAACCAATACCCGGAACTCCTATCCTAGGTGACTCGAATGGAACAAAGCGTCGGGGCGGGATAGCCTAGACCTTCCATCCTTCGTCGAATATAGTCAACATTATAATAATGATATCATCAACAACAATATAATAATGTGATAGCCCAATCCAAGGAGTAACAGGGGAACAGTTGACAACATCCTATCATGCATACTAAGCAGTGGCTGAGCAACGAGCAATAGTAACATAGCCGAACAAGGTTTGCTGGGATGTGGAGGACATGGCTATTTGGATTTATTTGAGAGGCATGAGTATAAAGTGGTAGGATCAAGCATTCGTTCTATCCTACACCTAGGCGCAAGTGACTTGAAAGTTATAAGCATGATATATGTTCCCCCTTACCTGATGAGAAGACGAACCGAAGGTGAAGTCGATCTCCAGCTCGCATCGTCTCCGAGAGGTACCCGCGGAAGAACACAAGAAGGAAACACTGGAAAAGGCAATCGACGAGCAAGCATCTATTACTATGAAGCAATCATGATCAAGCATCAACAAGAAGGCAACACAAGACAGCGCACTACGGCATCGCATCTATTGTCGAGAGCGGTTACTAGAAGGTTAAGTGGAGTACTCGTCACACACGACGATACCGCACATTTACAAGCGTTCAAGTTGTTTAGCTACACAAGGTGAGCAGAGATTATTAACATGGCATATCACTCAAGCATGGCATATCACTCAAGCATGGCATAGCACACAAACATGGCAAGAGATGAAGCATAAGATAAACTAGCTATGCTAGACAATTTAAGTGAGGCACAACCTAAACATGGCATAGCACTAAGTGTCGCACGACAATAAAAACATTTGGTACTGTTCTTCCTAAACCATATTTTAGGTTGGTTAACAGCAGAAAACAATAGCATAAACACAAAGTACATGAAAAACTAATCAAGATACATATAAAGAACACTCCAAACGGAGTTACAGTTAAAAAGATACAAGCAAAACTAGTTTGGAACACAATCTGCCAACATCAGGGAGAACACTTTAGAGCAATGCATAAACAGGATAATGAATGCAGACATGCTCAAAAATTATATGCAACTAAAGTACACATGGCAGGGAAGGCATGGCAAAAGTAATCATGCAAATAGGCATCATGGTTTACTAGTTATAAGAAACACAAAAAACTATAAAACATTACTGGTATGGGACTTTGTGAAAATCAGGAAAACATGGCAGAAACTGTTATTTTCATGTTGTACAAACAGGAGCAAAACTATATGCAAAAGTGCAGCAACATGACATAACAATATATGAGCATGGAGTAGGCATGATGATGATCAGGTACAAACAAGAATCAACGTCATAAGCATCATAGATCAAAAGATATTAAGCATGCAACATGGCATCGGAAAGTTACAGACTTAGTGAAAACAGAGGTGGCTGTCAACAACAGCAGGATAGCAACTTTGGGTGATGAAACAAACATCATGCAACAGGAAAATATGACATGTGAATGCATAGCATTGAAGTAGACATGATGCTTAACAGTATGCAACAAGAATCAATGCAATAGGCCTCATGGATGTGTCACAATTATCAATCAAACTTGCAAAAAAATAACAACAACAACAACACTTCACAGAAATTAGCAGCAGTTAACAGTCTGATGCTCACTTCAACACAGATTAACAACATAAAGATGGCCTCAAATCAAAATTCTCACAAAAGATGCATTGAAGTACACACAAAACTAAACAATTTTCCTTTTGGGCGCAACGTGATCCGAGCTACCGTTTATTCGCAAACTACATCGTAAAACAGAAAGAAATAATAATTTCTTGGGCTTAGAAAAAATTATAGTGAGCTAGGAAAAAAAAGGGACGGGCCCTCACATGGTGGGCCTAGGCCCATCTGGCCAGTAGTGGCTCGGCTAGGCCAGGGAGGGGATGTCGGCCTGGTCGGTTGGGCTATTGCGGCTCGGTGGGCCGCTGCTGGCTGGGAAGGCCGGACCACCCGGCACGGCGATGGCGGACGTGCCCGATCCCGAGTGGATCGGGTATTTGAGGCGGCGTCCGGCGGCTCTCGACGCCGGCGAGTGGCGACGCGCGGGACGAGGTGGCGGCGGAGGATCCGTTCGAGGGAAGGGTTGCCGGCGGTTCCAAGGGCGGTGGAGCGGCGAGGAGAACGGGGCTGCGCGAGCTCGGCTTGCAGCCCGTCGGCTGGCCATGGCGTGGCTGCGGAAGACCTGTATAGGGGAGAGGGAAGAGGTGAGAGAGAGGGAAGGAGGGCGGCGCAGGTGGAGGGAGCTCAGTTGCAGCCGGCGTGCGGCAGCTCGTCGACGAGAGGAGGCGGCGTCGCGGGCGGCGGCTCCACGGGCAGGCGGCGGCCAGGAGAGAGAGAGGAGAGGTAGGTGGAGGGCTAGGGCGCGTATGGGCCGTCTGATCTTCGGATCTGACGGTCCAGAATATATGGGGATAGGGTTTGGGTGAAAATGGGCTAGATTGCGAAAATTGGGGCTATTGTGAGGGGGTGGCTGCAATTTTGGCTTAGGGGAAACCCTAGAAAGGGGTGGGAGTGTGGTGGTCTTTATATAGCCCAGGTGGCTAGCAGTTTTCAAAAACATCCCCGGTTTTTCTCTCTCGTGCGCGGTGTTTACGTTTCTGAACGCCGGGGGTCCGCAGGACCTCCGATTCGGGTAAAACTTCGAACTGCGCGATCAGCGCGTCGAGCCGGCGGCGGTCACCTCACGCGGGAACCGTTCTGAGAACATTTTCCGATGCGCTATAAAATTATCATGTTTACTTATTAAACGGGGTTTTTCGTTCCGTTGGCTACGGCGGGTCTTGTGCGGGTTTTCGCGACGGTGATCGGGTGAAAACCGGTGTCGCAAAGGTCGAGTGTCAGGATGGCAAGTGTGACGCCCCCAAAATCAATCCGTGTACAGTAATCATACACGCAGGGTACACGGCAGAGATTAGGGTGCCACGGTGAGAATATCACAGCACAACACTAAACACAAAAGGATAAACCAATATGTTACAATAAAGGGGGGTCACGCGGACCCGAATACATAAGTTATACAAGCCATAATATCTGAGTACAGACATAGTTAGTCAAGTTTTTCCTTAAGAAGGCTAGCACAAATAACATCAGATATACAGATCGAAAAGGCAAGGCCTCCTACCTGGGAGCCTCCAAAACTACTCCTGGTCCTGGTCAGCGGGGGTCTCGACGTAGTAGTATCCGCCTTCGGGGTACTCCTGCTCCTGGGCTCCAACGTCGACTGCAGCGTCCGATCAGGAAAAACATAAAGGGGGAAATAAATCAAAGGTGAGTATCTAGCATACCCGCGAGTCTTACGTCCGCTACTAAGCATTTATGCATTGGTATCAAATGGAAAGGGGAGGCTGTATATAGTGGACTGCAAGATAGAAATCAAAATAAGGGTAAGAAGCTAGGCCTATCGAAGACTAGCCTCTTCCGACGATGTCTTGCAACATGAGAAGAGAAACATCCAATAGTTATATAAAGCATAAAGTAACAATGAAGCAGAAGTTGCTGCAACATTGTATAATAGTAAGTTGTAATGATTAATAATAATAATGCCTCTGAGTTCCCCTCCTCGACTTCCCTGCGAGGAAGAAAACCCGGAACCATACAGTTTAATAGTAGTAGTTTGTAGTGGTAAGATCCAGCTTCAGCATAAAGTGTCCTGTTACTGTGGACACGGCTATTCAAATAGATTAAACTCCCTGCAGGGGTGCACTACTGTTCAGCCTGCACGCTCGGATCTCCAGGTTGGCGTGAACCTTGTTAAGGAACGCCCCACCGAGGCTATCCGACACATCGCAGCCCATCCTAGGCTCAGCAGAGAGGCCATCCGCCGGACTATATCCTATGCGCCAAGGGGTCTAGGTCCCTCACCCTTGCACGCTCCTGCAAGGTACGAGACTGGCCGGTGAAGCAAAAGCAAAACCAAAACACACCTGCTACAGCAAAGAAGACAAGACCGCTTCCCGGCTATCAGCCCGTGGTACTGCTGACGTATGAAGAGCTTTCGGACAAACTACGACGCAGGGGAGCCCATAACTCCTTATCCCACATGAAGGTAGTGTGTACAGACCAACGAGTCTCTCAAGTCATCCGCCGAACCATTTAGAATTTTAATATTATCTCGCAGACAACTGTTATCGCTGTCTAACTAACAACACAACGGACCACGAACAGCAACAAGGCCCACCAGTAACGTCGGGGCCTTCCCTGTCGTACCGTCAAAGCGCGCGGTTACCAACAAGGTGAACCGTCTCCTTACCTTGTCTGACTTGTGCTCTTGGTAGAGCTCGACTTTTTCGTGGTTTGGTAACTCTCGCAAGATACGAGTAGGGGCCAAGCACGCCAGTAACGTCGGTCGTACCCTCCCTGGCGGTCCCGACAATATACCGCTCGCGGGCACCGTTGGGTCGCCCGAATCTTACCTTTAAGGACACCAGTTGATTCGAGTGCCTACCATTAAGTGAGACCAGGAGGAATCACCCTCGATGGCACACTTAACGAGGTTCGACAGAGACATCAGCGGAATGAACTAAAGAGGAATATTCTCGTATCACCCCGGTGGTGCTAAGACACCAGCGGAATGAACTAAAGAGGAAAACCCTTGTATCATCCCAGTGATGCTACGCTACTGAACCGACGAGAGGGAAATACGAGTTCGTCCACTTGTAAGTCAAACTCGAAGCGACTCCGTAGAGTCTCGCCGTTGTAGGTTCCCTAGGGCGTCTGCATTGATCCGTACCTGTTGCAGTTGTATATATTCTGTATCCGCGTCACTCCCCTGAGTGGCCACGGCCCGCTATCTAATTCTAGCTAACAATGCGCAGGGCTCACTGCTGAATATAGTATATAGAGATAGCAGGCAGCATAGGGTAAGGAAGGTACATCAAGGGGCGACAAAATCAGGGTATGCGACTGAATAGGATTGTAATCGTAGCAGGAGCAGTAACAATGCCTAGTGCAAGAAAGTATGGAAAGGTAAGCGATATCTGGGGAAGAGAATGGCTCTGCTTTCCTGGAAGCTCGACGGTAGGGGCAGGGTCGTCGACGAAGTAGTCGTACCCGGCGGCGGTGTAGTCGATGGTAGCAGCGGGGTCTACCGGAGAATAAAGGGGGGAAGAAACAGTAAATACAAAGCAAACATATACAAACAGATGCATGACATGACAGATGTGATGTTAACGGTGTTCTAACGCAGTGCAATGCACGTTGCACGGAGCGGGAATCCATATAGGGATGACTGCCAGCTCCGGGTGATTACCGGACAGGGTGTCCGGAGGGGGAGGGGATCATGCCGGAGGTGTCGTGGACATCCGAAAAACGTATGGAGTGTGTATCCGTGTTAGTTGAGATATTCTGAACAACTCTCGTGTCCAGAATAAATTCATCTGGATACTTTAACAGTACCGGACAAATCATCGGACAGACCGGCCGGAGGGGGACGGTTCGATGTTCAGTGCGTTAGAGGGGTGTGGTTGGTATACGGATAGCGTATCTGTATTTGTTAAAGTTTTTGAATCTGACTTACGGTTTAAAAGATATTCAAATTCAAAGTTTAAATCATTTTAAATCATTTCCTGAATTTTCTTTTATTAATAAATACAACATTATCCACAGAGGGGTTTGACCAGTCAAACCTGACCAGTGGGTCCCACTGGTCAACCTCACATTGCTAATGAAACAATTAATTAAATTTAATTAACAGTGGGGTCCCACATGTCATTGACTCATTACATTTTCCAATTTAATCAAACTAACTACTTACTGGTGAGGCCTAGCTGTAATAGACTCAGGTGTTAAGTTAACAGTTAAATTAATCCAGTGGGTTAATTAAAAGCTGGGCCCATATGTCAGTTGGTCAGGGGGTTATTTTAACTCAGTTTTATTTAACAGTGCATTAGCCGGGGTGGACCCACATGTAAGTGGCAGTGGGCAAGTTTAATTAGCGCTAACAGTGGATCTGACCACGGGCCCCGCATTGCAGTGACTCCGGCGAGCTCACCGGCGACCGTGCTCCGACGAACTCAACGGCGCGCTCGAATTCGGCCACCATTTGGGACGGCGTTGGGTGCTACAAGCTCCTTGGGAGATCCCGCGTCGGATTATGGTGTGGATGGACCAGGGGGCCGCCGGAATCGGAGCCGACGACGAGCCGTGGCAGCGGCCAGAACGGGGGCGCGGCGAACTTGATGTACCAGGCGTGCTCGCGAAAAATGAAGGGGTCGGGGGGGGGGGGGTCTAGGGGACACGGTGAGCACGAAGGTGCTACGCTCGGGGCCATTAGGTCACCGGAGCCGTGCCGGCAACGGGCGCGCATGGTGGCGGGCACGGGCGTGAAGGGGGCGACGTCTACGTGCTTAAAGGGCGGCATCGAGCGGTTGGCGTCGACGAAGAAGCTCACCGGGAGCACGACGGTGGTGGTAGCGAGCTTGGGGAGGGGCTGGGGCGGCCGGAATCGCGACGCAATCACGCCGGCGGCGAGGACGTTGACGGCGTCGATTCACTCGATGCAGTGGCTCCCATCTCGGCTACTTCTGCTCGAAGACGAAGCCGACGACGGCGAGTGCGCTCGACACGGCGGCTAGGGGCGGTGGGGCTCAGTGGGCACGCGTGGGCGCAACAATGTCGACGGCGGTGGCCGCGCGGTTTTGCCCAAGTCGAGGACGAGCGAGGAGGGACCGAAATGGAGCTAGGGTTTGCCCTGGCGGCTCGGGGGCGAGCACTTAACCCCTTCCACAAACCCTAGGGGCTGCGGATGCACGACACGGCAGCAATCGTCGTCGAGCACCTCTGCCTAGGCGACACGCACGGGGGAGGGGGGACAGTGAGGAAGACGACCCGGGGTGGGCTAGGTGGGCCACTTGGTCTGCACTGTGCACTCACTGCACCAAGCCAGTGGGCCACTTTGCTATTTATCTTTTATGTATTTCTTTTCCTCTTCTGTATTATTTTATTCGCTTAGGCATTTTTGTAAAATATGTTAGGTGCCTCTAAATTAGTATAGCACAATATAGCTGTGCCACAAAAGTTTTGGAGGCAAAAGAAATTCATTAAATATTTCTTTTAAATATTAAATGCCTAAAGTCAGGGTTTTAACCTACTGTTTGAATTGTTTGAAAATTTCTATAACTTAATAAATTCCCAAAACCATAAGGATTTGGTCCACTGAATATTTGTGATTTTATAAAAGTAGTTTCACAATTTTTGGAGAAAGTTTATTTTGCACATTGGTTTTTAATATTCCACCAAAGGCAATTTAAGATTTGATTTGGTTTCAACTCAAAGGCAATTGTTTTGAGCTTGGACTTTAGTTGACCAATGAAGAGCAAGGTCCATGGTCCACATTGCTTAACAACATCAAAAGGGGAATTTTGAATTTGAACTGATCCAAGTTGCTCAAAGCAAAATTTTGGAATAGTAGTGATCAACAGTAATGGTGATTACTGTTCTCTGACAGTGAGAGTGTTACAAATCTAAGTGGTAGAGGGGAAAAGGTCGGCGTATTCTTCACGAAGACGATCTTCGTGTTCCCTAGTGGCTTCATCTTCAGAATGATTCAACCACTGAACTTGGAGGAACTTGGTTGTCTTGTTGCGGGTTTTGCGTTCAGACTGATCAAGAATGCGGCTCGGATGTTCTTGATAAGTTAAGTCCTGTTGCAGATCAATCATATCATGTTCCACTTCACAAATAGGGTCCTTGAAGCAGCGTCGGAGTTGCGACATGTGAAATACATCGTGGACTTGGGAGAGGTTCGGCGGCAATTCCAAACGGTATGCCACCGGTCCACTCCTACAAAGAATACAGAACGGGCCAATGTAGCGAGGAGCTAACTTGCCTTTGATCCCGAAACGATGAGTGCCCCTCATGGGAGTGACACAGAGGTAAGCTTGTTCACCAGGTTGATAGATCATTTCCTTGTGCTTGCGGTCATAGTTGCTTTTCTGGCGGGACTGAGCAGCCTTCAAGTTTTCACGAATAACGCGGACCTGATCTTCGGTATGCTGTATAATGTCCGGACCAATGAGGGTTCGTTCTCCAGTTTCTAACCAATTCAGAGGGGTTCGACACTTACGTCCATAGATAACTTCAAAGGGTGCCATCTTTAGATTAGCCTGATAGTTATTGTTGTACGAGAATTCAGCAAATGGAAGAGATTCCTTCCATTTCTTACCGAATGAGATGACACAAGCTCGAAGCATATCTTGAAGCACTTGATTAACTCGTTCGACTTGTCCTTGCGACTGGGGGTGATAAGCGGTGCTGAAATTTAGGTGAGTTCCCGTAGCTTCTTGGAAACTATCCCAGAACTTTGAGGTGAAAAGGCTGCCTCGGTCGGAACTGATCTCCAACGGAATGCCATGGAGGGACACAATTCTGGAAACATACAAGTCTGCTAACTGACTAGCAGAGATCGTCTCCTTGACTGGCAGAAAATGGGCAACCTTGGAGAAGCGGTCGATGACGACAAAGATAGCATCATGGCCTTTCTGCAATCTGGGAAAACCAGTGACGAAGTCCATCTCGATCTTGTCCCACTTCCATTCAGGAATAGAAAGTGGTAGCTGAGTTCCAGCAGGTCTTTGATGTTCTGCTTTCATGAGACGGCAAACGTCACACTCGTCAACATATCGAGCGATGTCTTGCTTCATGTTAGACCACCAGTACCGCTGACGAAGGTCTTGGTACATCTTGGTACTACCAGGGTGAATCGACAAAGGAGTATCATGAGCTTCTTTCATGACACGCGGGATCAAGTTTAGATTGGGCTTACTCCTAGGGACCACTAAACGATTCTTGAAATACAACATACCATCATCAGCAACAGTGAAGCATGATGGCTTTCCTCTAGCGATATACTTCTTGATCTTCTCGACATCAGAGTCACATGTTTCTATCCACTTGATGGTGCTATCGAGGTCCGGCTCAACAACAAGGTTATCCACATGTCCTTGCGGAAAAATTTCAACGTTCAACTTGCGGAGCTCTTCATACAGAAGTGGCTGCTCTATCTGGACTTCAAGTTTAGAACAGTAGGCTTTGCGGCTTAAGGCATCGGCCACCACATTAGCTTTGCCAGGGGTGTAAGAAATTCCCATGTTGTAGTCGGCTATTGTCTCGAGCCATCTCTATTGGCGGAGATTCAGGTTGGGCTGAGTAAACAGGTACTTCAGGCTTTGGTGGTCAGTGTAGATCTCGCAACGGTTACCAACGAGGTAATGTCGCCACAGCTTCAATGCATAAATTACCACTGCCAATTCGAGATCATGAGTTGGATACTTATCTTCATGAGCACGCAACTGACGAGAGCCATAAGCAATCACTTTGCGCTCTTGCATTAGGACACAGCCTAATCCTTGACGAGACGCGTCGCAATAAATCACGAAGTCCTTCTGAGTATCAGGGAGAGCAAGCACTGGGGGGAGAAGTGAGCTTGTCCTTTAGAGCTTGAAAACTTTCTTAACATTTACCAGTCCACTCAAAATTGACGCCTTTGCGAAGCAGATTAGTCAGCGGCTTGCAATCTTGGAGAAATTCTCAACAAAACGGCGGAAATAGCTGGCAAGGCCGAGGAAAGTTCTGACTTGCTTGACGGTCCTGGGCGGAGTCTAGTCAAGAATAGCCTGAATACGTTTGGGGTTGTCGGCAACGCTATCCTTGGAAATCACATGACCAAGGTAAGTTACTTCGGGAAGCCAGAACTCACACTTAGAATACTTAGCATAGAGTTTGTGTTCTCAAAACTTTTCCAGTACAAGACGAAGATGTTCATGACGTTCTGCATCGGTCTTGGAGTAAATCAATATATCATCCAAATAAACCACGACAAATTTGTCGAGATATTCCATGAATTTATAGTTCATCAATCGAGAGAAGGTGGCTGGTGCATTGGTCAAGCCAAATGACATAACGGTGTACTCGTATGAACAATAGCAAGTAATGAATGCGGTCTTCGGGATGTCCTCATCACGGACCTGGATCTGATGGTAACCCAACATTAAGTCGAGTTTTGAAAACACCGTGGATCCAGCAAGTTGATCATAAAGATCATTGGTCCGAGGTAGGGGGTACTTGTTCTGTATCGTGGCCTGGTTGATAGGTCGGTAATCTTGGACCAGACGGTTCGTGCCATCACTCTTCTTAACAAAGAGCGAAGGTGCTCCCCAAGAAGAGGAACTTGGACAGATGAAGCCTTTCTCGAGGGCCGTGTCGATCTCCTTCTTCAATTCGAGGAGGTGGTGAGGTGGCATCTTATATGGGCGCTTGGCAATAGGGACGGTGCCAGGCTTCAAGTCGATGACGAATTCAACTTCCCTAATCGGGGGTATCCCCGGCAGTTCTTCTGGGAATACGTCGGTAAAATCACAAACGATGGGAACTTTCTCTATCCCTTCGAGAGGTGCGACATTCAATGCATTCAGAGCATATATACGAGCTTCGGCATTCATTGACACAATGGCAGTGTGACTCACAATCGCGCCAGAAGGATGAAAGAGTTGGATGACCTTGGTGCCACAATAAAGTGCGGCATCGTGGGCTTTCAGCCAATCTATACCCAAGGTAAGGTCAATAGTGGATGCTTTCCGAATATGTGGGGAGACAAGGAACTCAATCCTTTCGATCACGACGGTCATGTTAGGCGCCAGCATGTCAACGTGACACATGTCGTCGGGTGTTTTAACGGCCAAGGGGGTGCGCATCTTTTCGTGGTATATGCCATGCTTAGATGCAAATGCTCCAGACATAAATGAATGTGATGCTCCTGTATCAAATAAAACAGTAGCAGGTATTGAGTTAACGAGGAGGGTACCCATCACAGTAGCGGGCTGTTCCTGAGCTGCTTCAACATCAATGTTGTAAGCATGACCACGAGCATGAGTATTTGACCCGGTATTATAGTTGAGGGTCCCATTGTTGCCACGACCATTTCCGCGGCCAGCAGGGTGAACTACCAGTTGATTCTGTCGCTGAGGGCAGTCTCTGGAAATATGGCCTGGATGACGGCACTTGAAACACAGGCCATCTTGAGGACGGAGGGGTGCAGTCTCAGTCTTCGGCTGTCTCGGCGGGGGCGGAGGCAGACGGGGTGCAACATACAACGGCCTTGCTGCAGGGGTAGTTGGACGAAACACACTGTGTGGAAGCCAAACGCGTTGCTTCTTTATTGTGCCCGAAGATGAACCAGCATCACGGGGGCGCTTCGGTGAACCACCGAACTTAAGCTGAGCGGTCTCGAGAGTGATAGTCTGGTTCACCATGGTGGCGAAGTCGGGGAAGACGCGCAAAGCCAGTGCAAGTTGGAGATTTGCGTTGAGTCCATCACAGAACTTCTCTTGCCTACTTGCATCATTGGGGAGGTCACTTGCAGCATAGCGGGAGAGGAGGAGGAATTCCCTCTGATATGCCTCGACAGTTTTGTTGCCCTGAACAAGGTTGCGGAACTCAGTCTTCATACGGTTCATAATCCCCTGGGGGACATAACGAGCATGGAAGGTAGTCTTGAAGTCATTCCAGGTGACGACAATCCCTTCAGCTAGCGAGCCCTTGTAAGTGTCTCACCACTGAGTAGCGGGGCCACGCAGGAAATAGGACGCGAAGTTGACGTAATCAGCAGCGCTCACATTAGCGAACTCCAGCTGACGAGTGATGTCACGAAGCCAATCATCGGCATCCAGCGGCTATTCCAGTTGGTGGAAGAGAGGGGGATTGAGATGCATGAAATCCCGCAGAGTAACCACAAGAGGTTGGTTCTGGTGCTGGTGCTGGTTCTGGTTCTGATTCTGGTTGTGGAGCTGATCTATGACTCCTTGCATGAACACTTGGTTCATCTGAAACTGCTGCATCATCGTGTCCATGTAGTCCGGCGGCGGAGGTGGATCGTTGGCACCACGACCACGACAACGACCACCAAGACCAGCCATCCTGCTAGAATTTAACAGGGGTATTTCAGCGATGAGAATTTTAATGAGATGCCGGAAACGAGTAAGAGGTAAAGCGACAACAAAGAGGAGGCGCGGAAATATAAGAGTAGTCATATAAGACATACACAGCCACACATAGAATCAATAGAAAATCGGGCAGCGTAACGTCGTAAAAACTAAGGAAAAAGGACACACTAGGCGGCGCGCAGACCGTGGTAAGGAATACACGACGCGACATAGATTCCACTATGTCAATCACGCTGCAAGAAAACTGTTGGCCACAGGAGTTAATGCCAGAGGACGCGCGGCCTGCCCAGAATGAGAATGGGATCCGCGGTCCGGGACCTGGGGTAGAACTCCTGCGACACGACTCAATCAATGGGGAAGCACCAAAATGCCGGATGGAATCAAGAGAACGTGATCCTAATGTCAGAGTTTGTAAAACTTACCAGCAAGGATAAGAGAGCAGATTCCCAGAGCATAGGTAAGGAGAAAAGGATCCTAATACCATAGATATCACACGTAGTGACATCGATGTGGGCCCGTAAGCCAAACATTAAGTTAGCAAAATAGTTTTTCAAAGTCTAGACTCAACTTCGACCAGGTAGTGGTTGGGTGGCTTCCTACAGGAAGTCGGCTTTGATACCAACTTGTGACGCCCCCAAAATCAATCCGTGTACAGTAATCATACATGCAGCATACACGACAGAGATTAGGGTGCCACGGTGAGAATATCACAGCACAACACTAAACACAAAAGGATAAACCAATATGTTACAATAAAGGGGGGTCACGCGGACCCGAATACATAAGTTATACAAGCCATAATATCTGAGTACAGACATAGTTAGTCAAGTTTTGCCTTAAGAAGGCTAGCACAAATAACATCAGAGATACAGATCGAAAAGGCAAGGCATCCTGCCTGGGAGCCTCAGAAACTACTCCTGGTCCTGGTCAGCGGGGGTCTCGACGTAGTAGTATCCGCCTCCGGGGTACTCCTGCTCCTGGGCTCCAACGTCGACTGCAGCGGCCGATCAGGCAAAACATAAAGGGGGAAATAAAGCAAAGGTGAGTATCAAGCATACTCGCGAGTCTTATGTCCGCTACTCAGCATTTATGCATTGGTATCAAATGGAAAGGGGAGGCTGTATATAGTGGACTGCAAGATAGAAATCAGAATAAGGGTAAGAAGCTAGGCCTATCAAAGACTAGCCTCTTCCGACGATGTCTTGCCGCATGAGAAGAGAAACAGCCAATAGTTATATAAAGAATAAAGTAACAATGAAGCAGAAGTTGTTGCAACATTGTATAATAGTAAGTTGTAATGATTACTAATAATAATGCCTCCGAGTCCCCCTCTTCGACTTCCCTGCGAGGAAGAAAACCCGGAACCATAAAGTTTAATAGTAGTAGTTTGTAGTGGTAAGATCCAGCTTCAGCATAAAGCGTCCTGTTACCGTGGACACGGCTATTCGAATAGATTAAACTCCCTGCAGGGGTGCACTACTGTTCAGCCTACACGCTCGGATCTCCAGGGTGGCGTGAACCTTGTTAAGGAACGCCCCACCGAGGCTATCCGCCGGACTATATCCTGTGCGCCAAGGGGTCTAGGCCCCTCACCCTTGCACGCTCCTGCACGGTACGAGACTGGCCGGTGAAGCAAAAGCAAAACCAAAACACACCTGCTGCAGCAAAGAAGACAAGACCGCTTCCCGGCTATCAGCCCGTGGTACTGCTGACGTCTGAAGAGCTTTCGGACAAACTACGACGCAGGGGAGCCCATAACTCCTTATCCCACGTGAAGGTAGTGCGTACAGACCAACGGGTCTCTCAAGTCATCCGCCGAACCATTTAGCATTTTAATATTATCTCGCGGACAACCATTATCGCTGTCTGACTAACAAAACAACGGACAACGAACAGCAACAAGTCCCACCAGTAACGTTCAGGCCTGCCCTGTCATCCCGTCAAAGCGCGCGGTTATCATCAAGGTGAACCGTCTCCTTACCTTGTCTCGCGTGTGCTCTTGGTAGAGCTCGACTTTTTCGTGGTTTGGTAACTCTCGCGAGATACGAGCAGGGGCCAAGCACGCCTATAACGTCGGTCGTACCCTCCTTGTCGCTCCCGACAATATACCACTCGCGGGCACCGTTGGGTCGCCCGACTCTTACATTTAAGGACACCAGTTGATTCGAGTGCCTACCATTAAGTGAAACCAGGAGGAATCACCCTCGATGGCACAGTTAACGAGGTTCGATAGAGACATCAGTCGAATGAACTAAAGAGGAATATTCTCGTATCACCCCGGTGGTGCCGAGACACCAGCGGAATGAACTAAAGAGGAAAACCCTCGTATCATCCCAGTGATGCTACGCTACTGAACCGACGAGAGTGAAATACGAATTCGTCCACTCGTAAGTCAAACTCGAAGCTACTCAGCAGAGTCTCGCCGTTGTAGGTTCCCTAGGGCGTCTGCATTGATCCGTACCTGTTGCAGTTTTATATATTTTGTATCCACGTCACTCCCCTGAGTGGCCACATCCCGCTATCTAATCCTAGCTAACAATGCGTACGGCTCACTGCTGAATATAACATATAGATATAGCAGGCAGCATAAGTTAAGGAAGGTACATCAAGGGGTGACAAAATCAGGCTATGCAACTGAATAGGATTGTAATCGTAGAAGCAGCAGTAACAATGCCTAGTGCAAGAAAGTACGGAAAGGTAGGCGATATCTAGGGAAGAGAATGGCTCTGCTTGCCTGGAAGCTCGACGGTAGGGGCAGGGTCGTCGACGAAGTAGTCGTACCCGGCGGCGGTGTAGTCGATGGTAACACAGCGGGGTCTACCAGAGAATAAAGGGGGGAAGAAACAGTAAATACAAAGCAAACATATACAAACAGATGCATGACATGACAGATGTGATGTTAACGGTGTTCTGACGCAGTGCAATGCACGTTGCACGGAGCGGGAATCCATCCAGGGATGACTGCCAGCTCCGGGTGATTACCGACAAACGTATGGAGGGTGTACCTATGTTAGTTGAGCTATTCTGAACAACTCTCGTGTCCAGAATAAATTCATCCGGATACTTTAACAGTACCGGACAAATCATCGGACAAACGGTCCGGAGGGGGACGGTTCGATGTTCGGTGCGTTAGAGGGGTGTGGTTGGTATACGGATAGCGTATCTGTATTTGTTATATTTTTCTGATCAATTTTCATGTATAAAGTTTTTGAATCTGACTTACGATTTAAAAGATATTCAAATTCAAAGTTTAAATCATTTTAAATCATTTTCTGAATTTTCTCTTATTAATAAATGCAACATTATCCACAGAGGGGTTTGACCAGTCAAACCTGACCACTGGTCAACCTCACATTGCTAATAAAACAATTAATTAAATTTAATTAACAGTGGGGTCCCACATGTCATTGACTCATTACATTTTCCAATTTAATCAAACTAACTACTTGCTGGTGGGGCCTAGCTATAATAGACTCAGGTGTTAAGTTAACAGTTAAATTAATCCAGTGGGTTAATTAAAAGCTGGGCCCATATGTCAGTTGGTCAGGGGGTTATTTTAACTCAGTTTTATTTAACAGTGCATTAGCCGGGGTGGACTCACATATAAGTGACAGTGGGCAGGTTTAATTAGCGCTAACAGTGGATCTGACCACGGGCCCCGCATGGCAGTGACTCCGGCGAGCTCACCGGCGACCGTGCTCCGACGAACTCAACGGCGCGCTCGAATTTGGCCACCATTTGGGACGGTGTTGGGTGCTACGATCTCCTGGGGAGATCCCGCGTCGGATTATGGTGTGGATGGACCAGGGGGCCGCCGGAATCGGAGCCGGCGACGAGCCGTGGCGGCGGCCAGAACGGGGGCGCGGCGAACTTGACGTACCAGGCGTGCTCGCGACAAATGAAGGGGTCGGGGGGGGGGGGGGTCTAGGGGACGCGGTGAGCACGAAGGTGCTACGCTCGGGGCCATTTGGTCACCGGAGCCGTGCCGGCGACGGGCGCGCACAATGGCGGGGACATGCGTGAAGGGGGCGACGTCTACGTGCTTAAAGGGCGGCATCGAGCGGTTGGCGTCGACGGAGAAGCTCACCGGGAGCGCGACGGTGGTGGCAGCGAGCTCGGGGAGGGGCTGGGGCGGCCGGAATCGCGACGCAATCACGCCGGCGGCGAGGACGTTGACGGCGTCGATTCACTCGATACAGTGGCTCCCAACTCAGCTACTTCTGCTCGAAGACGAAGCCGACGACGCCGAGTGCGCTGGACACGGCGGCTGGGGCGGTGGGGCTCAGTGGGCGCACGTGGGCGCAACCCAAGTTGAGGACGAGCGAGGAGGGACCGAAATGGAGCTAGGGTTTGCCCTGGCGGCTCGGGGGCGAGCACTTAACCCCTTCCACAAACCCTAGGGGCTGCGGATGCGCGACACGGCAGCAATCGCCGTCGAGCACCTCTGCCTAGGCGACACGCACGGAGGAAGGGGAACAGTGAGGAAGACGACCCGGGGTGGGCTAGGTGGGCCACTTGGGCTGCACTGTGCACTCACTTCACCAATCCAGTGGGCCACTTTGCTATTTATCTTTTATGTATTTCTTTTCCTCTTCTGTATTATTTTATTAGCTTAGGCATTTTTGTAAAATATGTTAGGTGCCTCTAAATTAGTATAGCACAATATAGCAGTGCCACAAAAGTTTTGGAGGCAAAAGAAATTAATTAGATATTTCTTTTAAATATTAAATGCCTAAATTGAGGGTTTTAACCTACTGTTTGAATTGTTTGAAATTTTCTATAACTTAATAAATTCCCAAAACCATATGGATTTGGTCCACTGAATATTTGTGATTTTATAAAAGTAGTTTCACAATTTTTGGAGAAAGTTTATTTTGCACATTGGTTTTTAATATTCCACCAAAGGCAATTTAAGATTTGATTTGGTTTCAATTCAAAGGAAATTGTTTTGAGCTTGGACTTTAGTTGACCAATGATGAGCAAGGTCCATGGTCCGCATTGCTTAACAACATCAAAAGTTGAATTTGAATTTGAACTGATCCAAGTTGCTCAAAGCAAAATTTTGGAATAGTAGTGATCAACAGTAATGGTGATTACTGTTCTCCGACAGTGAGAGTGTTACAGCAAGGGTCGGTCTCCGTTCGGTACGAGATAAGAGGGGGGGGGTAATCGCCGATCGATAAATCGGGGATGCAAACACCGCAAACAAATCATACAATCAAACAATTCACACCAAAAACAAAAAAATTTAATTTTTGTGAAATTTGGGCGGTTACACAATACCCCGAGGAGGTGTGTATGTGGGTTTGGTTATCCTTGTGCATCCTCGACTCATGGTACGTGAGTGTACTCTAATATTCGATCCCTCCAAAGATTAGTGATCCATCTAGTAGCTAGAGTTCTCAACTAGTTTTTTTAGTTTTCAGAAATAAGCACGAATTTCCCAAAATACGACACCTATCACTAATAGGCTAGAGATCTTGACACCAAAAGTTCAAACATTACTCACAACAATACCTCAAAACTATTGCAAGTTACTACTACAATTGAATAGCAACCTCAATTACCTATTTCAAGTCAAACCACAACTCAGTGCAACAACCAACTCTCTAAACAAGATAAACATGAAAAAGAAAGAGAGTTCCAGCAACAAACTAAATAAAAGGCTCTCAAAAAAGGTGAACATGAAACCTAAGAGCTAAACATGACAACAACTAAGAAAATATAAAGAACACACAACCTAAGAAAGATAAGCATGAAAATCCTATGATGTGTTCTAGTTTGAAGTGGAGCGTGTTTCTCTCCCACACAAAGAAAGATGGGTTCTAACTTGTTATGAATAGCAAACAAAGCTAAAGAAAACTAAAATGTAAACCTAAGAGCAAGACGCTCCAAGCATAGCACATAATGGAAGAAGTGATTAAAATATAGTGAGACAAAGGACGAACTGATGATTGTTGATGGAGAAGGGGATGCACAGGGGAATCCCCAAGATTAGACGCTTGTGTCTCCTTGAATATTTATTGGGATGCATGGGGGCACCCTCAAGCTTGAGCGTTTGACACTCCCGGATCTTCTTTCATCATCTTCCCTCATACACTTGAAAACTCTCTTCATACATAACTCATCATAAGCTGATTAGAGAGGTTAGTACCTTAATAAAATAATTTGCCTCTACTAGAAATAAATATTTTCTTGAAGGGCTACTGTTTCTCAAGATTGACAAAAAGTTTTTACAAATAAAAAGCTAGCTCATGACTTGAAAAAGTGAAGAAAGGAAAAACGTGCCAGAATCTGTGAAAAACAGACCAGCAGGGAGTAAATAATTGTTTCTGGGTACTTCTGCAAATCAAATCAAAAAAATCAGAACAGGCTCTCGAAAGCCAATTGTATAGAGAACGCTGTAAAAAATCAGATCAAAAAGATGATCTGGTGATTTTAGGCGAATTTTTTCGTCCATGGACAGAATATGTTCTCTAGACAGCATGTCACAACTTTTGAACTTTCTTACAATCGGAGGCTAAACTTGGCACAAAGCTTGAAAATAAAGATACAGTGATGTTTTTACAGTAGTAAAAATCATCAAGACCACTAAAAACAGACGTAAAAACATCTGGGGTTGCGTCCCAACAAGCGCTTTCTTTTACGCCTTTAAGCTAGGAAAGAAGCAAAAAGAAGAATCAAAGGTCACCGAGATCGTCGGATTCATAAAAAACTTCAAATTAATTTTCAACAAGTTCATTCTTCTTTTACCACTTAAGCGTATGTGCCCCTTACCAATATCAATGAAGCCTTTCATACCTCGGAGGAAGTCCCTTCCAAGCACGATGTTACTTTGGTTCAGCTCCATGATGAAGAAATCCACCGTTGCAACCCTTTTAAGGAATGTAGCTTGGACTTCTTTTACCTTTCTCTGGATCTCAGAAATATCTCCATTATTATGTGCATGATAAGATGACAAATTATCCATATTTAGTTTCAAAGAATCCTAAACTTTTTTTGGCATTGTAGAAAGCATGGATCTAATATCACAAAAAGCAAGGAAGTCTTGGTTACAGATGCTAATTCTAACAAAAGGCTGACAATCATCATCTATCTCCAAAATTTCTTTCTTGTTGGGATTAAGTTCCTCTACCTTCCTCAAGTCTAGAGCATCCATCCTCTTTTCAATAGTAGCAAGTCTATCTATAACAACATCAAAAATACGATCATAAACCAAATAACTAGATAGACCATGTAAAATATCAAGAGCTCTAGCTTCATCACACTCTACAAAGTATCCTTCGGCTCTATATCAAGAGTGCTTACACCAATTAAAAATACCATGGTAGAAATTTCTAAGAACAATTTTTATAGGTATCCAGGGCATAATTCTTCTATGTGCTTCAGAAATTCTGTCCCATGCCTTCTTCATATTCTCTCCATCCCTTTGATGGAAATCTAGAACTTCCGATTCCCTCAAAGCACCAAGTCCTAACATACTTAACTAAACAAGAAGGACTACTAAAAGCAAGGTAATTTTTTTTGTGGTTTTTGATAAAGGACACTAAAGCAAGAACTGAAAGGTAAACTAACAAGACTAAAAAGAAAAGGTAAAAGATAGTGTGCAACTCCCCTATCTTGTAGATTGGAGTCCTCGGCAACGGCGCAAGAAATTAGCTTGATGGCACTGAAGTAGTGCTCCTCGTTGGATACCCCAAGTGTAAGGTTGGATGTCGCTTAACAACAAATTTCCCTTGGCAAAGATACCAAGGTTTAGAGTCAATCCAGTAGGACTCCAAGGTCGACAAGTAGGTGGTAAAGTGAAAAATGGCACCATTAACAACCTCAGGGTTGCATACTTCACCTGGACCTTCACACACAACTAATAACTTTTCTCCCAACGAGTACAGAGAGGTTGTAAATCTCTCCGGCCTTGCCATTTACAAAGTATCAAACGCAATATATAAAAGGATAATGATAACTTCAACTAGAAAGTAAAAGCAAGAAGTAAATTGAGTGTGTAAACAGTGGTGGAAATATGGACTGGGGTCCCATGATGATCACTAGTGATGTCTCTCTCCCAAAAGACGATAAAACTGCTATGTGAGGTAAACAAATCACAGCTGGGCAATTGACTTGATTACTGGCGCAAACCAATGCTAACTATGCTACAAAGAAAGGAAGAGGCTCAAAATCATGGGCGGTACGCCAAATAAGTAGACCTAAATCCAACTACATCTACTATTAATCATTCACCTTGAGATATCTGTCCAGAACATCTCGCTGGTATTAAGTTGCGAGACCCACCCAAAGTGTAAAACCAAAGCAACAGACAACTGCATTAAAAGAACTTTGCATAAAGTAAACAATCCTAGCAACTGCGGTTACAAGCACCGTTGTGTTCCCCCTTGTGGAAACATCACATCACCTAGACTCATGTGTCTGTCACTCAAGCTAGTCATCAGGGGGCATGAACCCACAATCAAGCATAGCGCTCCCTCTTGGAGTCACTACCTACTAATTGGCCAAAGCAATAAACAACAACGGAGAACATGCAAGAATTACTCAAGAACAAAAATATAAAAGAGAAGAACCAAATATATTACTCAATCACAATCTGAACATAGTCTCATAATCCATCAGATCCCAACAAACTCAGAAATAATTACATATGTGATTTATCATGTAGGGAAGCTCACAAGGTCTAATCCATTAAGAACAAAGAGGGGAGGAGAATATCACATAGTGTAAGGCCCCCGATGCGGTGCTAACTCGAGTTAGTCGCTTTCGCGTCCCGCTCAAGTTAGTAGCGCATAAAGAGGAACCGACGCACGACACTCGCACTCGTGTCGCTGCCGGATTCTCGACAACAGGTATACGAACAAAGAACTTAAGCTAGAACATAAATATATAGAGTCCAGGGCATACATCGCCACTAGAAATTATTACATCATTTCAGAGGTCCGTGGACCCAACAGTACATCATGCGACAAGCGGAAGACAAACACGACCGAGTACGGTCAAAAGCCAAATTTCCCTAGAGAGGGCTGCCCATAAAGAGTCCACCCACGGATCGTCGAAGCCCAACTGTAGGATCTACTGAACGAGGTCGTCCTCATCGTCGTCCTCCGGGGGCACCTCCACGAAGTATCGTCCAGTGCTCGGATCAAGAAAGTACTCCACTGCAGCGGCCGATCAGGCAAAACAGTAAAAGCACAAAAGGAAAACAGGGGTGAGATTATATCATTACAGGATAACTAAATCCCTACGGTAAGACAGGATAAAGGTAAAGGTTGCAGCCGCACTAGCATATATGGTGGCTATCGTTCTATTAGAGTAGGGGTAAGATCCAAGAACTACACGTGACATCGAGTCGTAAGTCTGCTATCCACCTACTTACGTCAAACATAACACAACCTGGATCTTCTCTTGGTCCCCCTGGACGAAGAAAAGCAACCAAGGCACTCACACGGTAGGCAAGTTTTAATTATGATTTAAGCTTGATGTTATTCTATGAACAAGGAGTAGGTCTCAAGTCGTCCATAACCGCGGACACGGATTTTCGAAAAGATTTAACCCTGCAGGGGTGTACCAACTGCCCATCATAGGCTTCGCATGTACGCCCGGTTTCCACTTGGCTAAGTAAGCGCCTGAAATTCCGGAACGTCAGAGTCCCTCTAACTAACAACACACAACTCCGGGTGGCCCCCGGTGAGTCGACATCCAACTCAAAAGCCGGCCGCGCTCTCGAATCGGCCTCTACCGTATGGCCAAGGTCGGGTTTAGTCTCGCCTATATAACAGGGGACTTCCCTAGCTCACCAGTGTGGACCAACCAGAGGAACTATGTCTCCGTTGGCCTGGGTTATTTCGAAAACTGCTGGGGTACCAACCAAGCACACACACTTTTGCAAATAGTAAATCAGCTCGGGCCACCACTAGAATTGTAGGAAGCTAGGTAGGTAAGACAAGGGGACCCCATAGAATCCCACACACGATTAGGCACGCTCATCAAGAAACACAATACCCGGAACTCGGGACCTAGGTGACTCAAATGGAACAAAACACCTGGAGGGAACAGCCTGGTCTCCCATCTTTTGTCAAGTATAAATTAACATCATCAATAATAAATATCAACCAACTTCTTTAAATAACATGATATCCCAAACCATAACAATAGGGTAAGCAGCAAGTTTTCCTACTCATACTAAGCAATGGCTGAGCAGCGGTAACTTAGCAATATAATGTTTTGCTGGGATGTGGGGATCATGGCTGTTTGGTTCTTGAAGGTGGCACATTTAAAGTGGATAGGATCAAACAAACGTTCTAGGCTACAGCTAGGCAGGTAGGCAGAAAGGTATCAAGTAATGGTATAATTCTTCCCCTTGCCTGGGTAATCGGTCGTCGAAGCAAACGCGGCAGGGTCCTCGGGCTCGGTGTCGGAAATCTCCACGTAAGTCTCCTCGGCGGTCTCAGGTGCTAACATAAGGTACCGGCAAGGAAAAGGCACACAAGTAAGCAACGGGTACAATGCACAGGCAAGGATGGTATGGTCAAGTTTTAAAGACATGGTGTGACCCTATCTAGTCAGATTTAAATGAAGGTGGTGACGACACGTCAACAACTTCATATGCAATTTATTTACGTAATCATGGCTTTGGTCTTAGCCTTATTTTTGGTGTAAGTATCATGGCGACATGACATGATCAACAGTGCATTTAAAATAAACAAAATCAACGTGCAAAGTAAACATCGATTCCGGAGACGGAGTAGTGCCGGTGAAATTGACACAAGGAAGGTCACAGGAGGTGTGGAAAGGATGCATGGGTGTACCACCTTGTGGGACCCACAAGATCAAAGAGTGACAAGGGGAAAAGCCAATCATGGCATGGTCACATGTGGGTGCAACTTCCCTCCACATTGTTAACAATTTTTATGTTGCTAAAACATAAAACAGAGGTGATCATGCTGACTCGTAGATTTTTCTACCCCAAAATGATACGACATGACTCAAGTCGAAAAAGCAAACACAGTTTGCAAATTTCAGAAGAACCGAAGGGCCTTGAAGAAAATTTTCAACACCGCAACATTTAAGGCTCAATCATGCAAAATGGACTTCACCATGATGCTCATTGAATTGAGCTACCCCAAATTGATATAATGCATGAAGCATTTTGAACAGGGGCTCAAACAGAAGTGAAAATATTTGATATGAGCTCGAGACTGAAAAAAGAAAGAAAAGAAAAGAAAAATGGCGACACACGTGAAAAGGCATCACGTTTCACTTTGTATTGCCCAAACACAAAATGGATGGCACCATCTTAAACCTCGGACTACTCTGACCAAAACCATGTACAACATGTGGGCATTGAGCAAGCATGCAAAAGACACAAGTTTTGGATTTTTTAGATAAAACATAAAAATAAAAGGGATTTGTGAAAAAAAAGGGGAGAAAACCCTCTCTTGGCTGCCTTCGGCTTGGTCTGGCTCGCTTGCTGGGCCAGCCCACCTCCACACGGCGGGCGCCAGCCACTGGGCTCAGTCCCTCTCTACACCACAGTGGCAACAGCCACTGCCGAGTAGGCCACCCCTGTCAGCCTCACGCCCGAGCGAAAAAAGGCTTGGGACTAATGTCCCTGGGGGGAATCGATCTCAGGACCTCAGGGTCGAGAACCAGCGGACCAACCAGCTGAGCTACTAGCGAGGACACGTTACGACAGCGGACGCAAATCAAATAAACTGCTTCCGCGGGATAACTGAAGAAAACACGGAGCTTCCTGACGAACTGAACTAGACGCGTTGGCAGCGGCGGAGCAAACGCCGGCGACGACTGCGAAGGTCCTGCTGCACTAGCGACCTAACGGAGCGGTGCCGCGTGCAGATGGGACATCGTCGGATCCATTTTTGCCCAGGCCCTCCCCGGTGCTTCCACGACGGCGGCGCGAGCTCTCCGGGAAGATGCGGCGGCGCATGACATGCAGGTTCAGAACAACAACAAAAGGGCCGGGGCGCTCGCAGCGATGACTTGCTCCTGTGGCGCTAGGGAGGAGGGAAAAACTTCGCGTTGCTCACCTAGAGGTGTTCGTGGACGCCCCTGATCACGCCGCAAGCGAAGGAGACGCTGGAGCCGACGCCGGTGACGGAGACGACCCGCGGCAAAGGAAGGAGGCGTCGACCTGCTCCTTGGCTCCCACGACACGGCGGCAGGTCGGGAAAGACGCGGACGCCGACGACGAAGGCCCTCGCAAGCCCCTAATCAGAGACACAGAGAGACGGCGGCCAATTTGGGTCTAGTCGCCGGTGGCCATGGGGAACAGGGAGGCTTGGAGGGGAAGAAAAGAGGTGGCGGCGGAGAAAACTGGGGAGGGGAATGAACCTAGGGTTCCTTGGGGGAGCCCTGGACACGCTTAAAAGGAGGGGGGCGCGTCTCGCTGGCTCGGGGCTCCACTGCCGTCGTGGCGCTCGTCGTGAGAGAGGAGGAGGGGAAAAGCTTGCGTCCACGCTGGAAAGGAGGAAGACGACGACGCGTACCCGTTCGGTGGGGCTGGGCCGAGGTGCGAACGGGTCCAGGTGGGCTAGGCCTGGGCTGGGAGAAGGAGAAAAGGAAAGGAAGCCCTTGCTATTAAAGAAACAGCAAAAACAAAGAAAAGAAAGGCAGAAAGGGAAATTGGATAAAAATACATTGCCATATATTTTTAGGCTCCTTGCTGCATGATTGGGTATCCAAAATTGGTTGGCCAATTTTTGGATGCAAGGAAAAAATCCCCAAAGGCAAATAGTACTCTTTCCTATTGAAAATAAATAGAAAAGGGTGTTTAGGGAATTTTGGAGAAGAAAATACAAGGTGCAAAATTCTATGAACTTGAGAATCTTGATCCTCGCATTTTACTGGATTTTAGAAAATTAGTTTGACCAATTTTGGCAACAAAAAAATGTGGCCCCTTTTTGAAATTCAAAACCATTTGAACTAGGGCCACTGTTTTTGAATGTTGTAAAAAAAGATTTGGCAAGATAAGAATCCTTGGCAAAACAAAAGATTTGGCTAATCCAAAGATGAGGTTGAGGGGAGGGGACATGTGGACAGAACAAATACAAGATCATGCCACTTGAACCACATTGGTCACCTTTGATCACAAGGCAAATGGAGTCCAATCCCAATGCAACTTAAGATCACCACATGATAAGTCATGAACATACACCATGAGAAGTTACAAGTCCAACAGAGAAAGTACAAAACATGGTGTGACATATGGGCATTACATGTGGGCTGTTACAGCACTCCCCCACCAACACAGGATCTCGTCCCGAGATCTAAGCCTGAAACAACTCGGGATACTCAGAACGGAGATGATCTTCACGCTCCCACGTTGCTTCCTTCTCCGAATGATGTGCCCACTGAACTTTCATGAACTTGACGGTCTTGTTGCGAGTCTTGCGCTCGGACGTCTCAAGAACACGGACTGGACGCTCTGAGTAGGAAAGGTCCGCACTCAGTTGTATGTTGCCCAAGTCAACAACCTGCTCTGGCTGCTTGAAGCACTGCTTTAGCTGGGACACATGGAACACGTCATGCACCATGGACAGACTCTCTGGAAGCTCGAGCCGAAAGGCAAGAGGTCCCCTAGTCTCAAGGATGCGGAAAGGTCCGAAAAATCGTGGAGCGAGCTTTCCTTTGATACCAAAGCGGTGAGTTCCCCTCAACGGAGACACTCTCAGGTACGCCCAATCACCAACCTGAAACGCTACACCACGGTGCCTTTTTTCATAATAGGCCTTCTGCCTAGACTGTGCTGCCTTTAGGTGCTCTCGGACAATCTTCACTCTGTCCTCTGCCTCTTGGATCACGTCCGGACCGAACAGCTGCCTCTCACCTGTCTCGGACCAGTTCAAAGGTGTCCTGCACTTGCGTCCATACAAGACTTCAAAACGTGCTGCCTGCAGACTTGCCTGATAGCTGTTGTTGTAAGAGAACTCAGCATACGGCAAGCATTCTTCCCACTTCATGCCAAACGAGATAACACATGTCCGAAGCATGTCCTCGAGGATTTGGTTCACGCGCTCGACTTGCCCACTTGTCTGAGGGTGATAAGCGGTACTGAACAACACTGTCGTACCAATCGCCTTTTGAAAGGCCTGCCAGAACTTAGAGGTGAAAAGGTTGCCTCTATCAGAACTGATCTTCATGGGAATGCCATGCAAAGATACAACTCTTGCGGTGTACAAATCCGCCAACTGAGCTGCTGAAATGGAGTCCTTCACTGGAAAGAAGTGGTCAACTTTGGAAAGATTGTCAATGACAACAAAGATGGCATTGTTCTTCTTCTGCGACAAAGGGAAGCCTGTGATGAAATCCATCTCTATGTGATCCCATTTCCACTCCGGAATCTCAAGTGGCTGAAGCAACCCGGCAGGCTTCTGGTGCTGTGCCTTCACTCTCCTGCACACATCACACTGAGACACGTAACGGGCAACATCCCGCTTCATACGAGTCCACCAAAAGCTTTGCTTGAGATCTTGATACATCTTTGTACTGCCAGGGTGAATCGATAGCTTTGAATCATGGGCTTCCTTCATGATGACCTCTCTGAGATCTCCCTCCTTGGGAACAACAACTCGCTGTTCGAACAACACGGTGCCGTCATTATGCACTGAAAAGCAACCGTACTTTGGAACTGAGGCGGCAATACCCTGTTTGATCTTCTGTATCATTGAGCTGCCAGACTGAGCTTCACGAATCTTCTCATGGATAGTGGGCTCTACCACAAGGTTGGCAAGATAGCCTGCTGGAACTAGCTCGAGATTGAGCCTTCGAAAGGACTCACACAAATCAGGGTGGATCTTCTGCACCTCGATATTATTGCAATCGCCCTTGCGGCTCAGCGCATCAGCTATGACATTTGCCTTCCCAGGCGTTTACTGAATATCAACTGTGTACTCAGTAATGGTCTCAAGCCATCTTCTTTGCCTCAAGTTCAGATTTGGCTGAGTGAACAAATACTTCGGACTCTTGTGGTCCGTGAACACATCCACCTTCCTCCCTAAGAGGAGGTGTCGCCAAGTGACCAAAGCGTGCACAACTCCTGCAAGCTCCAAGTAGTGCGTGGGATAATTCCTCTCACTCGTCTTCAACTGTCGTGAGGTATAAGCCACAATATTCCTACCTTGCATCAAAACTCCGCCCAGACCTTGCAAAGAGGCATCACAAAACACCTGAAAAGGCTGTGACTCATCTGGCGGTGTGAGAATTGGAGCTGTGGTCAACTTCTCTTTCAACTCCTCGAAGGCTGACTGGCAAGCTGGTGACCAAATGTACCGCTTGTCCTTGCACAACAATTCAGTCATTGGCTTTGCTATTTTGGAGAAATTCTGCACAAACCTCCTGCAATAACTGGCGAGGCCGAGAAAACTCCTTAGCTGCTTCACACTCTTCGGCGGAGCCCACTCTTGAATAGTGCGGACTCGCTCTAGATCAACTGCAATTCCCTCAGCGGAGATAACATGGCCCAGAAAATTGACCTTGTCCAGCCAAAACTCACACTTGGAGAACTTGGCGTAATACCGGTGCTCTCTTAACTTCTGCAGCACCAAGCGCAAATGTTCCTCATGCTCATCCCCTGACTTGGAATAGACAAGAATGTCGTCGAGATAGAGGATCACAAACACATCAAGCCAATCTTGGAACAAATAGTTCATAGCTCTAATGAATGTCAGAGGGGCATTTGAGAACCCAAAAGTCATGACTGTGAACTCATACAGCCCATAACGTGTGCTGAACGCGGTCTTGGGAATATCCTCTTCACGAACACGGATTTGGTGATACCCCATCCTCAAGTCAATCTTGGAAAACACCTTAGCCCCATTTAACTGCTCAAACAGGTCATTGATGCGGGGTAAAGGTGTCAGGACCCGGGGTTAGCGTATGTAATTCCAGTCACGATACAATCACATGGAGAGCCGAGAACCGTACCCACTTGTCTAAGCAGACAAGGCCAAGCACATAACGTTCTCGGTAAGCATCGAACGTGAGGGACATCCCATCCAGGCCAGATGATCAACTGAGATGGGTCCTCATCGTCCGCTCACAAGTCTAAATGCTTATGGGTGGTGAATCCCATACTCATAGACAAGTCGCCTCAACCATGTTATCGATTGAATCCTAACTCTTACATAGACTTACTCCAGCTCGATCACTTAGTCGGGGTATAGGGCGGGCTCGATCATACAACAAAGTGTGCACGTGACAGAGTCACGAGCAATCGCATCGCGATGCCCCAAGCTGCGCACATCTAAGGGCCACTTGGTGTAAAAAAGACCGCCAGCCAGATCACAACTAAGGTCTCGAAAACCCATACTAAGACATGCATGATATAAACATACACGCAGCACACATGCCTAGTATGAACAGCAGGTATCATCACATAACTCTACAAACTACTTCTTTATTGATATACACATAGAGCATACAAAGATCACATGTCTGTGATCACATTACATCATACAACGGAAGCATATTAGGTCTGAGTACAGACAAGTTTAACAAATGGCTTAGAGAAGCCTTGTACACATACATGCCCTTCCACGAGGGACCAGACTACTGTCTGGGACTATACTAACTTGGTCAACGTCGAGCTTCAGGTCGGTGACTCCATCGGGGTCCGGGTTCTCATCTAAAACATAGAATAAGCAAACGTGAGTACAAAGTCGTACTCAGCAAGACTTACATCAGATCTATACTACTCATGCTCAAGTATCAAGGTAAAGGAGGTGGGGTTCAACATGCAGAAGTGCCAGCTTTGACTTGGCTAATCCTGTACTACGAGTACCAGACTTGAGGTAAGAAGCGTACACGAGTCCACTACCAAGTCTCCAATCAATACACCACTATGGTTACTTCCTCGACTTCCCCACGAGGAGGCACTCCATAGCACTCACGCTTATCTTGCGAGTTTTATAAGTATCCATTCAAGTTGTCTATGATCAAGTAAAGGTTTCCAAGTAGTCCATAACCGCGGACACGGCTATTTGAATAGTTTATTAACCCTGCAGGGGTGTACATCTTCACACGTGTGTCATCACTTATCGCCTCGTTCTTGTCACCCTTCAAGCGGATGTCGGGCGTGGATGAAACCAAGGCACTACCCTCACATCACCTTCTCTAATCCAGGAGTCGACTACCTGAGTTGTCACCGCTCGAGAGTCCGGTCGGTTCCACGAAACGGACTCAGATAATGCAAGGGACGGAGATGCCACCTTTGACAGATGGTTTCACTGCCTCACAGGTCCACCCACATATCTATACATAAATCAAATGGAAATCCCAAATCTAGTGTGACTCCTGGACTGGATCGGGTACGTAAAGAGGCCAAACGGGGCTCCCATAAAACCCTACATATGGTCATACTCTTTGTCTTGGATCACAAAACAGGAACTCGGGGCCTAGGGCAGTGTTCAACGAGACAACCCATTGTGTACTCCTACACAGCCTCTCATCGTTCACCTTTGTTTAGGGTGGATTCACCAACACGTTAACATCAACACCATTGTGTTCATTCCATCCCGACTCACAAACATAACATCCTCATTGTATCACTAAGCAGCAAAAGCAGTAACAGTTGCAGGGGCCACATGCTCATCACTCAACTCCTAAATCTGCTAGGATTGTGGTTCGCTTAATACGGTGACAAAATGATAGGTCATGCATCGGAATGGGTTCAACTATGCGAAAGAACATGTCTCGGTGATCTCCTAAACATGCATAAGCGATACTGAGAGGGAAATAGGATTTTATAGACATGATCAATGGGGTTTTCTTGCCTTGCTGACGATACACGGGTCTTAACGGTGGTCTTATTCTTCGGTGGTGATCACCGTCTCGGAACGTCTGTCATCGGAGGCAATCATCAACAAGGGGGGACAACTTCGGAATTAAAAATGCACATACACATGATAAGGTTGTCCATGATGTGAATGGTACTGGTTTGTAGCATATTCAATTTAATTGAAGTATATTGCATTTGAAATGCAAATTCAAACTCCAAATTCAATTTCAAATTAAGTCATATACACATTTGCTTCTGTTCACCAATTTTAAAATGGTCAAACATACAAGAAATTGCATATTCTTAATCCTTGCATTTTTCTGATAATTTTTCATATATTATTTGTTTAATTTGGAGTTCATATGAATTTTCTATGATTTTTGGAAGTTTATACTGTTTTCTAGAATTTCTGAAATCTTTTAATTCATATATGATTTACTGCGTCACTGTGACGCCGGGGTGACGTCAGGGGGGGGCTGACCTGTGGGCCACCACTGTCAGTTTCACAGGGGGTTAACTCCTCTCTGTTTAATTAACAGAGGGGTTTAGGGGCCAGGGGGCCCACCTGTCATGGACTCGGGGGGGGGGGGGGTTAAGTTTGGTTTAGGCGCTAATTAACTCGGGCCCGCCGGCGGTTAGCCGTCGGTGACCAAACCGCACGGCGGCGCCACTGCGGACGGCGGTTCCGTGCAGCAAAACGAGCGCTGCGGCCACCAAACGAAAGCCCGTGGACGCGCGCTCCTTCCTGGGCATCGCGGCGTCACCGGGGAGCACTGGAAGCTCGCCGTGGTCGAGCTCGCGCGGCGGCTGGAGTACTGACGCAGGCGGCACGGGGCTACAGGCACGGGGAGGAGCGGGGTTTAGGGGGGAAACGCAGGGGAGCTCACCCCGGATCGAATGGACGGGGCGGCGGGGTTGGAGGAGGCCGGATGGCGACGTAATCGACGTCGAACTCCACGGCGGCCGGCGGCGACTCGGCGACGAAGGCGTCGGCTCCAGAGCTTCAACAGCTCGATTTGGTGCGCGGGAAGATGAAGTCGATGGATCCGGTGCTACTGGACACTTCAGCTCGGCGAGAGGAGGCCGTTGGCCATGACTGGGCGCGGTGGCGCTCTCCGGTGGGTTCTCGGGTGGCGTCGAAATTGGCGAGGGAGAGGGCAGAGAGATAGCGGCGAGAGGGGGAAGAAGGTGCGGGGCTTCTGGGCGCTTGCGTGGCTCCAGGAGAGGGCAGGGGGTGGCCTAGAAGGGCCTCGTCGGCGTCCATGGTGACCAGCCCTCCACGGAGCTGCTTGGAACGGCGGGGAAGAAGACGACGGACGGGAGTGGCTGGGTTGGGCCGGTTGGGGGCTTTAGTTGGGCCAGAATGGCCAGGGGTCCCCTTTTCTATTCCTTTGTTCTTTTCTTTTTCTGTTATTCTGTTGTGCCTAGAAATAAATAGTTAGGCAATTTTGTAAAATTCCCAAACATTTTTATAAACCCTAGGTGACCAGTAGCTAGTCACATTTAGGATTTGGACATTTTTGAAATTCAACTTATTTGAATTTCAAATCAAATAGTGGTTTATTTAATTTTCCAAGGAACTGTTTGAAAATTAGAAAATTCCATGAGCATGGGATTGATCCCAAACCATTTTTAAAATGATCAGCATCATTTATAGGAATTTTCCAAATATTCAAAAGATTTTTGGAAAAAGATTTTTATCTGGCTATTTGAAATAATTTCTCACGGCTTTTCTTTTCCCCATTTTTGAATTTCTTTTGGAAATTTTGCATGATGCAAAGGGATCAAACAAACCCTAGCACTTACCCTAGTTGGGGTTCTGACAACTCGCCCCCACTCAAAAGAATCTCGTCCCAAGATTCAGAAGTTGTCGGGTGGAAGGTGGGGTACTCGGCACGGAGGCGGTCTTCTCTTTCCCACGTTGCTTCTTTCTCGGAGTGATGTCACCATTGCACTTTGAGGAACTTGATCTTTTGACGACGAGTGACACGCTCTGCTGAATCAAGAATACGAACGGGGTACTCTCGATAAGAAAGGTCATCTTGGAGATCAAGCGTTTCATGGTCGACTTCGCGGATGGGGTCCTTGAAGCAACGCCTGAGTTGTGACACATGGAATACATCATGTACTCGGGAAAGGTGAGGGGGTAGTTGAAGTTGGTAGGCAACTTCTCCACGTTTAGCAATAATGCGAAAAGGTCCGATGTAACGTGGGGCCAACTTGCCTTTGATACCGAATCTTTGGGTTCCCTTCAGAGGAGTAACCCGAAGGTAAGCCTTCTCATCCAGATTGTAGCTCTCTTCCCTATGATGACGATCATAGTAGCTTTTCTAACGAGATTGAGTGGCCTTCAATCAATCACGAACAATGCGAACTTTCTCTTCTGCTTCCTTGATCATATCCGGTCCAAAGAGTTGTCTTTCACCGGTTTCTGACAAGTTTAGGGGTGTTCGACATCGTCAGCCATAGAGGAATTCAAAGGGAGCCATGTTCAGACTAGATTGAAAACTATTGTTATAAGAAAATTCGGCAAATGGAAGAGATTTCTCCCAATTCTTTCCGAAAGAGATAACACAAGCTCTGAGCATGTCTTCCAAGATTTGATTAACCCTTTCAACTTGACCGCTAGATTGAGGGTGGAAAGTTGTACTAAAGGAGAGATGAGTTCCCATAGCATTTTGAAAACTTTCCCAGAATCTAGAGGTGAAAAGGCTACCACGATCAGAATTGATTACCAAAGGAACACCGTGAAGAGACACGATTCTAGAGACATACAAGTCCGCCAACTGACTAGCAGTTATAGACTCGCGAACCGGAAGAAAGTGAGCAACTTTTGAAAGTCTATCAATGACCACGAAGATGGCATCATTTCCTTTCTGGGTTTTTGGAAAGCCGGTGATGAAGTCCATACCGACCTTGTCCCATTTCCACTCGGGGATAGACAATGGTTGAAGAGTACCAGCAGGTCTTTGGTGTTTTGCCTTAATGCGACGACAAACATCACATTCGGCAACAAATTGTGCAATGTCTCTCTTCATTCGGGTCCACCAAAATCTCTGGCGTAGATCTCGGTACATTTTTGTGCTACCGGGATGAATGGAGAGGGGAGTGTCATGAGCTTCCTTAAGGATCAGCTGCTTTAGGTCTTCATTCTCAGGAACTACTAAACGATTTTCAAAGAATATCGTTCCTTGATCATTTGCAGAGAAACATTTAGCAACTCCGCTAACAATGTTCTGCTTGATCTCTTGAATACTACTATCTTGTTTCTGGGCGGCTATGATTTGATCCTCAAGGCTTGGTTTCGCCACCAAGGTAGAAAGAAATCCATGAGGAACTATCTCAAGATTGAGCTTGCAAAATTCCTCATGAAGAAGTGGTTGATACTGTTGTAACATGAGGTTGTTACAATACGACTTACGACTTAGTGCATCAGCCATGACATTGGCCTTGACTGGGGTGTAAGAAATTCCTAAGTAATAATCTTTTATCAACTCTATCCAGCGTCTTTGCCTGAGATTAAGATCTGGCTGGGTGAATATGTATTTGAGGCTTTGGTGATCAGAATAGATCTCACAACGATTACCAAGGAGGTAGTGTCGCCAAGTCTTCAGGGCATGAACTACGGCAGCGAGTTCAAGATCATGGGTAGGATAGTTTTCTTCATGTGGACGCAACTGCCGTGAAGCATAAGCTACCACATGTCTATCTTGCATAAGTATGCATCCTAACCCTTGCCGTGAAGCATCACAATAGATCTCGAAATCCCTTTTGGTGTCTGGAGGCGCAAGTACGGGTGCAGAAGTCAATCTTCTTTTTAGCTCTTGAAAGCTTTCCTCGCACTTGGGGGTCCATTGGAATTTCTTATCTTTCTTGAGGAGTTCATTAAGAGGCTTTGCAACTTTAGAAAAGTTCTCGACGAAGCGGCGGCAATAGCTTGCTAGGCCGAGAAAACTCCTAACTTGCTTAACCGATTCAGGTGGAGTCCAGTCAAGGACGGCCTGAACTCTCTCGGGATTGACTGCAACACCTTTCGCAGAAATCACGTGGCCTAAGTAGGTCACTTCTGGTAGCCAAAATTCACACTTGGAGAACTTGGCATAAAGGCGGTGCTCTCTAAGTTTCATCAATACCAACCTAAGATGTTCTGCGTGCTCTTCTTCGTTCTTCGAGTAGATGAGAATGTCATCAAGATAAACCACAACAAATTTATCTAGGTACTCCATGAAGATCGAATTCATCAAGCGCGAGAATGTGGCGGGGGCATTGGTTAAACCGAAGGACATGACGGTGTACTCGTAAAGACCATAACAAGTAGTGAAAGCCGTTTTTGGAATGTCCTCATTTCGGATTTTGATTTGATGATAACCTAATCTCAAATCCATCTTGGAGAAGACAGAGGATCCAGCAAGTTGATCATAAAGATCATTGATCCTGGGCAGTGGGTACTTGTTCTTTACCGTCGCTAGATTTAGCGGACGATAGTCTACGCACATCCTTTCTGTTCCATCTTTCTTCGTTACAAACAGAACGGGGCAACCCCATGGCGATGAGCTAGGGCGGATGAAACCTTTTGCCAACGAAGCATCAAGTTGGGTTTTTAGCTCAGCTAACTCATGTGGGGCCATTCTATATGGGCGTCTGGAAATTGGGGCTGTGCCTGGTATAAGATCCACTATGAATTCTACACACCTGTCGGGTGGCATTCCCGGCAGCTCTTCAGGAAAGACATCCGGGAAGTCACGAACCACCGGAACATCTTCAAGTTCTGGAAGTGGAAGCACATTCAAAGCATGCATCTGGGTTCTAGAACTGGGTGATGTGTAGTCAATGATCTGGCCTGAAGGATGGGTGAGTTCGACTGATTTGGCTTTACAATCAAGGAAAGCATTCTGCCTTGACAACCAATCCATTCCTAGGATGACATCAATGTCCGAAGACTTGAGGGCTATAAGAGAAGCAAGGAATACTAAACCCTCAATTGCAATTTGATTGCCATGGCTTACTCTATTAGTTTGCCACTTTGAACCAGGAGTTTGAATGATCATTGGAGAAAACATTTCTTCAAAAGAAAATCCATGCCGAAGTGCATAACTCTCCGACATGAATGAATGAGAAGCTCCTGGATCGAAAAGAACGGAGGCGGGAACATGATTGACTGGGAGTGTGCCAAGGATGACGTCAGAAGCAGCAGTGGTTTCCTCAACTGACATTTGGTTCACACAACCACTACTTGTGGCTGAAAGCTTTGCTGGGATGGCTTTGGTGGTTGATTTCTTTGGAGGCTTGTGACTAGGTCGACGTGGTGCCACCAACACTGTAGGGCATTGTCGGAAGTAATGGCCTGTCAGACCACACGTGAAACACATCCTGCCTGAATTGCTGGGAGCAGGATTACTTGATTGCACACCATCATTCCTGGGAGGAACAATGTGTTGAGGTGGATGGCATATATTCGGTGGTGGTCTCTGAAGAAGGTTTTGAGGTATGGCACGGGTTGGAATCCAAATTCGGCGTTTCTGAGGGGCTGAACTAGAAGAATGAGCAAGCTCAAGAGCATGCTTGCGGGACTCTTCGAACACTTCATTGCCATGCTCAGCTCTAAAGGATCTGTTGACTAAATCCTCAAAGGTGGCAAATTCGATGAGGTTGAGATCATGGCGAAGGATAGGGCTAAGTCCCTTACGGAACCTTGCCTGCTTTCTGGCATCGGTGGTGATCTCATCTTGGGCATAACGAGCAAGATGGTTGAATTCTCTCACATACTCATGCATGGACATCTCTCCTTGAGTCATATTGCAGAACTCTTCCTTCTTGCGCTCCACTAGTTCATCCAGAAGGTGGTACCCTCGAAAGGCATCACGGAACTCTTGCCAAGTCACTAGGTGACCATCAGGCTTCATCGCAACATAGTTCTCCCACCATTCAGCAGCAGCACCTTCCAGAAAGTATGCCGCGAATATAACTCGATCATCGGGAGCAACATGTGCAGTATCAAGCTTACGCTCGATGGAACGGAGTCAATCATCAGCTTCAAGGGGCTCAGAAGAACATCGAAATACCGGTGGCTTCAGGAGGATGAAGTCCTGAATGCTCACAACCACATTGCAATGACGTGAGGTATTCTGCTCGATGAGCTCCAGAAGGCGTGTTTGATCACGTTGATTCTTCTCAGCTTCCATCATGATTTCCGTCGCAGAAGGCGGTGGTGGACGTGCATCATCATTTCGATTCCGAACACGGTCTCAATTCCGACGAACAGCACTACAAGTTCCACCTGACATCCTGTGTGATAAAGATCAACAATCAGAACAGGTTGTACGATGGAATCAAAGACAAGAAGGACATGAAGAAGACGGAAAAGATTATAATGTGAAGGCAATGATCCACAGAAACTCGGAATAATTTCGGCAGCATAACGGCTACACCGGGATGGAAAACAAGACGACCTCGAGGAGATTGAACAGAACTTCCTCAAGGAACTCAAAACACGAAGACTCTGGACGACCACAACTTTCCTACGGCTACAAGGAAGCACTCAGCGAGATGTTCTAGTAAGACATAGATGAGCCTAGTCCTATCATCCCGTAGAAAAGATAAGGTGACTCAGAACTCAGATCGCTGAGGGTAAGGAGAAAAAGAAGCCATACGTTGTTCCCTTATACCCAGAGTAACTATATAACTATAGAATGCTAGACTCGACTTCGACCAAGGGTTTGATAAGCCTACAGACAGTCCTGCTCTGATACCAAGTCTGTCGGGACCCGGGGTTAGCGTATGTAATACCAGTCACGATACAATCACATGGAGAGCCGAGAACCGTACCCACTTGTCTAAGAAGACAAGGCCAAGCACAGAATGTTCTCGGTAAGCATCGAACGTGAGGGACATCCCATCCAGGCCGGATGATCAACTGAGATGGGTCCTTGTCGTCCGCTCACAAGTCTAAATGCTTATGGGTGGTGAATCCCATACTCATAGACAAGTCGCCTCAACCATGTTATCGATTGAATCCTAACTCTTACATAGACTTACTCCAGCCCGATCACTTAGTCGGGGTCTAGGGCGGGCTCGATCATACAACAAAGTGTGCACGTGACAGAGTCACGAGCAATCGCATCGCGATGCCCCAAGCTGCGCACATCTAAGGGCCACTTGGTGTAAAAAAGACCGCCAGCCAGATCACAACTAAGGTCTCAAAAACCCATACTAAGACATGCATGATATAAACATACACGCAGCACACATGCCTAGTATGAACAGCAGGTATCATCACATAACTCTACAAAGTACTTCTTTATTGATATACACATAGAGCATACAAAGATCACATGTCTGTGATCACATTACATCATACAACGGAAGCAAATTAGGTCTGAGTACAGACAAGTTTAACAAATGGCTTAGAGAAGCCTTGTACACATACATGCCCTTCCACGAGCGACCAGACTGCTATCTGGGACTATACTAACTTGGTCAACGTCGAGCTTCAGGTCGGTGACTCCATCGGGGTCCGGGTTCTCATCTAAAACATAGAATAAGCAAACGTGAGTACAAAGTCGTACTCAGCAAGACTTACATCAGATCTATACTACTCATGCTCAAGTATCAAGGTAAAGGAGGTGGGGTTCAACATGCAGAAGTGCCAGCTTTGACTTGGCTAATCCTGTACTACGAGTACCAGACTTGAGGTAAGAAGCGTACACGAGTCCACTACCAAGTCTCTAATCAATACACCACTATGTAATTCCAGTCACGCCATAGCACTCACGCTTATCTTGCGAGTTTTATAAGTATCCATTCAAGTTGTCTATGATTAAGTAAAGGTTTCCAAGTAGTCCATAACCGCGGACACGGCTATTCGAATAGTTCATTAACCCTGCAGGCGTGTACATCTTCACACGTGTGTCATCACTTATCTCCTCGTTCTTGTCACCCTTCAAGCGGATGTCGGACGTGGATGAAACCAAGGCACTACCCTCACATCACCTTCTCTAATCCAGGAGTCAACTACCTGAGTTGTCACCGCTCGACAGTCTGGCCGGTTCCACGAAACGGACTCAGATAATGCAAGGGACCGAGACGCCACCTTTGACATATGGTTTCACTGCCTCACAGGTCCACCCACATATCTATACATAAATCAAATGGAAAGCCCGAATCTAGTGTGACTCCTGGACTGGATCGGGTACGTAAAGAGGCCAAATGGGGCTCCCATAAAACCCTACATGTGGTCATACTCTTTGTCTTGGATCACAAAACAGGAACTCGGGGCCTACGGCAGTGTTCAACGAGACAACCCACTGTGTACTCCTACACAGCCTCTCATCGTTCACCTTTGTTTAGGGTGGATTCACCAACACGTTAACATTAGCACCACTGTGTTCATTCCATCCCGACTCACAAACATAACATCCTCATTGTATCACTAAGCAGCAAAAGAAGTAACAGTTGAAGGAGCCACATGCTCATCATCCAACTCCTAAATCTGCTAGGATTGTGGTTTGCTTAATACGGTGACAAAATGATAGGTCATGCATCGGAATGGGTTCAACTATGCGAAAGAACGTGTCTCGATGATCTCCTAAACATGCATAAGCGAGACTGAGAGGGAAATAGGATTTTATAGACATGATCAATGAGGTTTGCTTGCCTTGCTGACGATACACGGGTCTTAACGGTGGTCTTCTTCTTCGGTGGTGATCACCGTCTCGGAACGTCTGTCATCGAAGGCAATCATCAACAAGGGGGGACAACTTCGGAAGTAAAAATGCACATACACATGATAAGGTTGTCCATGATGTGAATGGTACTGGTTTGTAGCATATTCAATTTAATTGAAGTATATTGCATTTGAAATGCAAATTCAAACTCCAAATTCAATTTCAAATTAAGTCATATACACATTTTCTTCTGTTCACCCATTTTAAAATAGTCAAACATAAAAACAAATTGCATATTCTTAATCCTTGCATTTTTCTGATAATTTTTCATATATTATTTGTTTAATTTGGAGTTCATATGAATTTTCTATGTTTTTTGGAAGTTTATACTGTTTTCTGGAATTTCTGAAATCTTTTAATTCATAAATGATTTACTGCGTCACTGTGACGCAGGGGTGACGTCAGGGGGGGCTGACCTGTGGGCCACCACTGTCAGTGTCACAGGGGGTTAACCCCTCTCTGTTTAATTAACAGAGGGGTTTAGGGGCCAGGGGGCCCACCTGTCATGGACTCGGGGGGGTTAAGTTTGGTTTAGGCGCTAATTAACTCGGGCCCGCCGGCAGTTAGCCGCCGGTGACCAAACCGCACGGCGGCGCCACTGCGGACGGCGGTTCCGTGCAGCAAAACGAGCGATGCGGCCACCAAACGAAAGCCCGTGGACGTGCGCTCCTTCCTTGGCATCGCGGCATCACCGGGGAGCACTGGAAGCTCGCCGTGGTCGAGCTCGCACGGCGGCCGGAGTACTGACGCAGGCGGCACGGCGCTACAGGCACGGGGAGGAGCGGGGTTTAGGGGGGAAACGCAGGGGAGCTCACCCCGGAGCGAATGGACGGGGCGGCGGGGTTGGAGGAGGCCGGATGGCGACGTAATCGACGTCGAACTCCACGGCGGCCGGCGGCGACTCGGCGACGAAGGCGTCGGCTCCAGAGCTTCAACAGCTCGATTGGGTGCGCGGGAAGAAGAAGTCGATGGCTCCGGTGCTACTGGACACTTCAGCTCGGCGAGAGGAGGCCGTTGGCCACGACTAGGCGCGGCGGCGCTCTCCGGTGGGTTCTCGGGTGGCGTCGAAATCGGCGAGGGAGAGGGCAGAGAGATAGCGGCGAGAGGGGGAAGAAGGTGCGGGGCTTCTGGGAGCTTGCGTGGCGCCAGGAGAGGGCAGGGGGTGGCCTAGAAGGGCCTCGTCGGCGTCCACGGTGACCAGCCCTTCACGGAGCTGCTTGGAACGGCGGGGAAGAAGACGACAGACGGGAGTGGCTGGGCTGGGCCGGCTGGGGGCTTCAGTTGGGCCAGAATGGCCAGGGGTCCCCTTTTCTATTTCTTTGTTCTTTTCTTTTTCTGTTATTCTGTTGTGCCTAGAAATAAATAGTTAGGCAATTTTTTAAAATGCCCAAACATTTTTATAAACCCTAGGTGACCAGTAGGTAGTCAAATTCAGGATTTGGACATTTTTGAAATTCAACTTATTTGAATTTCAAATCAAATAGGGGTTTATTTAATTTTCCAAGGCACTGTTTGAAAATTAGAAAATTCCATGAGCATGGGATTGATCCCAAACCATTTTTAAAATGATCAGCATCATTTATAGGAATTTTCCAAATATTCAAAAGATTTTTGGAAAAATATTTTTATCTGGCTATTTGAAATAATTTCTCAGGGCTTTTCTTTTTCCCATTTTTGAATTTCTTTTGGAATTTTTGCATGATGCAAAGGGATCAAACAAACCCTAGCACTTACCCTAGTTGGGGTTCTAACAAAAGGGTACTTGTTCTTGATGGTCTTCTTGTTGATACCGCGATAGTCCTGGACCAAGCGGCTAGTCCCATCCTTCTTCTGGACAAACAAAGCTGGTGCACCCCAAGGGGAAGTGCTCACGCGGATAAAACCGCCTGCTTCCAACTCTGTCAACTGCTTCTTGAGCTTAATCAACTCCTTCAAACACATCTTGTACGGATGCCGAGAAATCGGCTGGGTACCAGGCTCTAGCTCAATAACGAACTCAATAGCTCGAACTGGGGGAATTCCTGGCAACTCCTCCGGAAAGACGTCTGGGAACTCACAGACAACTCTGACCTCTTCGAGCAAAGGCGCAACTCCTGCGTTCAACGCGTACAACTATGCTGGTCCTGTCATAGAGCCACAAGTGTACAAGACTTCTGCGCCTGAATCATGTGTCAACTTCACTGATCTGGTCGGACAATCAATATTGGCCATGTGCTGCACAAGCCAATCCATGCCCAAAATGACATCAATGTCGGAACGCGGAAGCAAAATCAAGGAAGCGGAAAAAAGGAGACCCTGAATCTGGATCTGTACATCAGGAACTCTGATAGCCGAACTGAACTTGGAGCCCGGTGTAGAGATAGCCATAGGAGACGACATAATCTCTGAATGCAAATCATGTGCACGAGCAAAAGACTTGGAAACGAAAGAGTGAGAAGCTCCGGAATCGAACAAAACTGTCGCGGGAACTGAACACACAAGCAACCTACCAAGAACAATCTCTGAAGACTGCTGAGCATCTGTGAGCATCACGTTGTTCACTCGGACTGCAAGCGGCTGTGCCTTCACCATCGCGGTGCTCGAGGTCGAGAGAGGTGGAGGCGGTGGGAGCCGAGCAAAGCGCGGGTCGGTGCAGTTGGGAGACGTGTGCCCTGGCTCACTGCACTTGTAGCAGATCACGCCCGGCCTGGGCTGCTGCTGCGGCCTGGGTGGCCTCGCGTGTGGTGGTGTAGAGCGAGGCCCCTGCTGAACTGGGACGGGAGGGCGGGCAAAAGTGCGGACAACTGCCCCCCTCTGCTGGTACTGCTGCCTCTGCGGTGGTGCCTCTGTAACCCAAGTCTTTGCCTTCTTGTGGATCATCACCGCGGAACTGTGCTCACGCTAGCGCTTCCTGTCTGCATCCCACTCTGCTCTGGCTGACTCCTGGCGGATAACCTGATCCATGAACTGTGAGAACAGCGTGGGACTGCACTGAGTGAGCGCGTACTTGATCTTTGTGCTGAGACCTCCACGGAACCTCGCAATCTTCTTAGCCTCGGTGCTGACCTCCTCTGGAGCGTACTTGGCGAGCCTGACGAAGGCCAGGTTGTACTCCTGAACTGACCTGTCACCCTTTCTCAGAGCCAAGAACTCCTCATGCTTCCTGTCCATCAGGCCACTCGGAATATGCGCTGCTCTGAAGTCTGCGACGAAATCTGCCCACGTGATGATAGCATCGCCCTTGTTGGCCTTGTAGGTATCATACCAGCTGGCTGCTGCACCCTGAAGCTGGAAGGAGGCGAAGGTGACGTAGTCTACGGGCCTGACGGTGTTTGCATTAAAGTGCTTCTTGATCTCTGCGATCCAGTCATCCGCCTCCAGCGGGTCTCGAGCATCGGAGAACCTGGGGGGTTGATAGCAAGGAACTGCTGCAGTGTGGTGTACTGTGGTCGATCATTCCTCTGAGCAGTCTGGTTCTGCAGCATCTGTAAGATCGCAGCTGTGCCCTGAGCCACTGCGGCCACAGCCTCTCCAAGGATAGGGTTCTCTAGCGGCGGCATGTTCGCTCTTGGCATCCTGTATACAGGAACACTTATGAGAACATGGTCGAAACATTGATGTAACCAGAAGATAATGCAATATTGAGAACAAAACTTCCTCACGAGGCATGAGAAAGCCGAAGGCGGAAATTCCACCAAGGTTAACCCGGAAAGTCGAAAGCTAGGTGCTACGGGAATCCCCAAACCGAGATCATCCGAATCCAAGATAATAATCTGCTAGCGAGCACACAACAATATATACGAGCGGTTGGAAACCTGAACAATGAGACATCTGCCTGAGCGTCCCGCCATCGCGGTCGTCCATAGGGGAAAAGACACCACATGCATATTACCATAGGATGCCCGCCAATCCTGTATGGACGTTTCACCTGGGGTACGCCGTAAGCGAGGTAGAGCAGTCAACCCCAAGTGGCGGCTCAGTGGTCTCAAAGACGCCAACACATCTCGTCGCTAGCAAAAAAATTATAGAGGAATCGGAGCCTCATGTAAACGAGAACCTAGATTTGTTTTTGAAAGGGGATAAGTTGCAGAGAGAAAACAACGTTTCACTTCCTCACGGAAAAGGGGTGGGAGGGTGGGGTAAGAAGAAAAAGAAAGAGTTCCTACTCTCCGATTTTTCCTTAGTAACTACAAAATAGTTTCTAGACTCAACTTCGGCCAGTAAGGGGTCCTACAGTCAGTCCTGCTCTGATACCAAGTTCTAAGGCCCCCGATGCGGTGCTAACTCGAGTTAGTCGCTTTCGCGTCCCGCTCAAGTTAGTAGCGCATAAAGAGGCACCGACGCACGACACTCGCACTCGTGTCGCTGCCGGATTCTCGACAACAGGTATACGAACAAAGAACTTAAGCTAGAACATAAATATATAGAGTCCAGGGCATACATCGCCACTAGAAATTATTACATCATTTCAGAGGTCCGTGGACCCAACAGTACATCATGCGACAAGCGGAAGACAAACACAACCGAGTACGGTCAAAAGCCAAATTGCCCTAGAGAGGGCTGCACATAAAGAGTCCACCCACGGATCGTCGAAGCCCAACTGTAGGATCTACTGAACGAGGTCGTCCTCATCGTCGTCCTCCCGGGGCACCTCCACGAAGTATCGTCCTGTGCTCGCATCAAGAAAGTACTCCACTGCAGCGGCCGATCAGGAAAAACAGTAAAAGCACAAAAGGAAAACAGGGGTGAGATTATATCCTTACAGGATAACTAACTCCCTACGGTAAGACAGGATAAAGGTAAAGGTTGCAGCCGCACTAGCATATATGGTGGCTATCGTTCTATTAGAGTAGGGGTAAGATCCAAGAACTACACGTGACATTGAGTCGTAAGTCTGCTATCCACCTACTTACGTCAAACATAACACAACCTGGATCTTCTCTTGGTCCCCCTGGACGAAGAAAAGCAACCAAGGCACTCACACGGTAGGCAAGTTTTAATTATGATTTAAGCTTGATGTTATTCTATGAACAAGGAGTAGGTCTCAAGTCGTCCATAACCGCGGACACGGATTTTCGAAAAGATTTAACCCTGCAGGGGTGTACCAACTGCCCATCATAGGCTTCGCATGTACGCCCAGTTTCCACTTGGCTAAGTAAGCGCCTGAAATTCCGGAACGTCAGAGTCCCTCTAACTAACAACACACAACTCCGGGTGGCCCCCGGTGAGTCGACATCCAACTCAAAAGCCGGTCGCGCTCTCGAATCGGCCTCTACCGTATGGCCAAGGTCGGGTTTAGTCTCGCCTATATAACATGGGACTTCCCTAGCTCACCAGTGTGGACCAACCAGAGGAACTATGTCTCCGTTGGCCCGGGTTATTTCGAAAATTGCTGGGGTACCAACCAAGCACACACACTTTTGAAAATAGTAAATCAGCTCGGGCCACCACTAGAATTGTAGGAAGCTAGGTAGGTAAGACAAGGGGACCCCATAGAATCCCACACACGATTAGGCACGCTCGTCAAGAAACACAATACCGGGAACTTGGGACCTAGGTGACTCAAATGGAACAAAACACCTAGCGGGAACAGCCTGGTCTCCCATCTTTTGTCAAGTATAAATTAACATCATCAATAATAAATATCAACCAACTTCTTTAAATAACATGATATCCCAAACCATAACAATAGGGTAAGCAGCAAGTTTTCCTACTCATACTAAGCAATGGCTGAGCAGCGGTAACTTAGCAATACAATGTTTTGCTGGGATGTGGGGATCATGGCTGTTTGGTTCTTGAAGGTGGCACATTTAAAGTGGATAGGATCAAACAAACGTTCTAAGCTACAGCTAGGCAGGTAGGCAGAAAGGTATCAAGTAATGGTATAATTCTTCCCCTTGCCTGGGTAATCGGTCGTCGAAGCAGACGCAGCAGGGTCCTCGGGCTCGGTGTCGGAAATCTCCACGTAAGTCTCCTCGGCGGTCTCAGGTGCTAACATAAGGTACCGGCAAGGAAAAGGCACACAAGTAAGCAACGGGTACAATGCACAGGCAAGGATGGTATGATCAAGTTTAAAAGACATGGTGTGACCCTATCTAGTCAGATTTAAATGAAGGTGGTGACGACACGTCAACAACTTCATATGAAATTTATTTACGTAATCATGGCTTTGGTCTTAGCCTTATTTTTGGTGTAAGTATCATGGCGACATGACATGATCAACAATGCATTTAAAATAAACAATATCAACGTGCAAAGTAAACATCGATTCCGGAGACGGAGTAGTGCCGGTGAAATTGACACAAGGAAGGTCACAAGAGGTGTGGAAAGGATGCATGGGTGTACCACCTTGTGGGACCCACAAGATCAAAGAGTGACAAGGGGAAAAGCCAATCATGGCATGGTCACATGTGGGTGCAACTTCCCTCCACATTGATCACAATTTTTATGTTGCTAAAACTTAAAACAGAGCTGATCATGCTGACTCATAGATTTTTCTACCCCAAAATGATACGACATGACTCAAGTCGAAAAAGCAAACACAGTTTGCAAATTTCAGAAGAACCGAAGGGCCTTGAAGAAAATTGTCAACACCGCAACATTTAAGGCTCAATCATGGAAAATGGACTTCACCATGATGCTCACTGAATTGAGCTACCCCAAATTGATATAATGCATGAAGCGTTTTGAACAGGGGCTCAAACAGGAGTGAAAAGATTTGATATGAGCTCGAGACTGAAAAAAGAAAGAAAAGAAAAGAAAAATGGCGACACACGTGAAAAGGCATCACGTTTCACTTTGTATTGCCCAAACACAAAATGGATGGCACCATCTTAAACCTCGGACTACTCTGACCAAAACCATTTACAACATGTGGGCATTGGGCAAGCATGCAAAAGATACAAGTTTTGGATTTTTGAGATAAAACATAAAAAGAAAAGGGATTTGTGAAAAAAAAGGGGAGAAAACCCTCTCTGGGCTGCCTTTGGCTTGGTCTGGCTCGCTTGCTGGGCCAGCCCACCTCCACACGGCGGGCGCCAGCCACTGGGCTCAGTCCCTCTCTACACCACAGTGGCAACAGCCACTGCCGAGTAGGCCACCCCTGTCAGCCTCATGCCCGAGCGAAAAAAGGCTTGGGACTAATGTCCCTGGGGGGAATCGATCTCAGGACCTCAGGGTCGAGAGCCAGCGGACCAACCAGCTGAGCTACTAGCGAGGACACGTTACGACAGCGGACGCAAATCAAATAGCCTGCTTCCGCGGGATAACTGAAGAAAACACGGAGCTTCCTGACGAACTGAACTAGACGCGTTGGTAGCGGCGGAGCAAACGCCGGCGACGACTGCGAAGGTCCTGCTGCACTAGCGACCTAACGGAGCGGTGCCGCATGCAGATGGGACATCGTCGGATCCATTTTTGCCCAGGCCCTCCCCGGTGCATCCACGACGGTGGCGCGAGCTCTCCGGGAAGATGCGGCGGCGCATTACATGCAGGTTCAGAACAACAACAAAAAGGCCAGGGCGCTCGCAGCAATGACTTGCTCCTGTGGCGCTAGGGAGGAGGGAAAAACTTCGCGTTGCTCACCTAGAGGTGTTCATGGACGCCCCTGATCACGCCGCAAGCGAAGGAGACGCTGGAGCCGACGCCGGTGATGGAGACGACCCGCGGCAGAGGAAGGAGGCGTCGACCTGCTCCTTGGCTCCCACGACACGGCGACAGGTCGGGAAAGACGCGGACGCTGACGACGAAGGCCCTCGCAAGCCCCTGATCAGAGACATAGAGAGACGGCGGCCAATTTTGGTCTAGTCGCCGGTGGCCATGGGGAACAGGGAGGCTTGGAGGGGAAGAAAAGAGGTGGAGGCGGAGAAAACAGGGGAGGGGAATGAACCTAGGGTTCCTTGGGGGAGCCCTAGACACGCTTAAAAGGAGGGGGGCTCGGGGCTCCACTGCCGTCGTGGCGCTCGTCGTGAGAGAGGAGGAGGGGAAAAGCTTGCGTCCACGCTGGAAAGGAGGAAGACGACGACGCGTACCCGTTCGGTGGGGCTGGGCCGAGGTCCGAACGGGTCCATGTGGGCTAGGCCTAGGCTGGGAGAAGGAGAAAAGGAAAGGAAGCCCTTGCTATTAAAGAAACAGCAAAAACAAAGAAAAGAAAGGCAGAAAGGGAAAAGGGATAAAAAGTACATTGCAATATATTTTTAGGCTCCTTGCTGCATGATTGGTATCCAAAATTGGTTGGCCAATTTTTGGATGCAAGGAAAAAATCCCCAAAGGCAAATAGTACTCTTTCCTATTAAAAATAAATAGAAAAGGGTGTTTAGGGAATTTTGGAGAAGAAAATACAAGGTGCAAAATTCTATAAACTTGAGAATCTTGATCCTCGCATTTTACTGGATTTTACAAAATTGGTGACCAATTTTGGCAACAACAAAATGTGGCCCCTTTTTGAAATTCAAAACCATTTGAACTAGGGCCACTGTTTTTGAATGTTGTAAAAAAAGATTTGACAAGATAAGAATCCTTGGCAAAACAAAAGATTTGGCTAATCCAAAGATGAGGTTGAGGGGAGGGGACATGTGGACAGAACAAATACAAGATCATGCCACTTGAACCACATTGGTCACCTTTGATCACAAGGCAAATGGACTCCAATCCCAATGCAACATAAGATCACCACATGATAAGTCATGAACATACACCATGAGAAGTTACAAGTCCAACAGAGAAAGTACAAAACATGGTGTGACATATGGGCATTACATGTGGGCTGTTACACATAGCTACTGATCATGGACCCATGGTCCAAGGTGGACTACTCATGGATCATCCGGGAAGCGTCCATGGTGGTGGAGAAGCTCCCGGAGCTCAATCCTCCCTCCGGCAGGGTGCCGGGAAGAGGTCTTTTGGTGCACCGATCTTCGAAGCGGAGCAACGGCGGAACAGAGGTGTGATCGCGAAATAGGGTTTTTTCTTCGGGGGTTTCGGGTCGAGAGATAAATATAGGCGATGGGGGGCAGCCAGGGGGACACCAAGGGTCCAGGGCCCCCCCTGGCGCGGCCCCACCTTAGGGCGCGCCGGGAGGGCGCCTGGGGCCCTGGTGGGCGCCCTCCGGCCACCCTTCGGGACTCTGGAAGGTTCCCGTACGCAAAAAAATTATTGGATTTTCCGGAATTTTTGGAGCACTTTTAATACGGGGAAACTTGAAATAAGAAAACAACAGAAAACAGGAACTGGCACTGGGGTGCACTGAGTTAATAGGTTAGTGCCAATATGATCAAAAGTGTAGGAAAGTGTATCTAAAACATAGCAATATCACACAAAACATGCATGGAGCAAGCAGAAATTATAGATACGTTTGGGACGTATCAGCAAAGAAAATTACGGAAGAACAACAAACTTTTTGTTTGCACAGTAAAGAAAGGCTACTGCCAACAACACGATGTGGTATGAACTATTGCTAACCTCGTCTCTTACTATGCATAATGAATGTTTGGAGTCACTAAATAATTTCCTCTTTGATTAGTGATTTCCGAGAGAGTTCAGTGAGCTATACATCTCAAAGCATCTTTGGGATGGTGAGTGGTGAGGCAACAGACGACGAAACCACAACACCCCCTGGTGATGCCCAAGTTGTTCGTGACTTGGGCATGGAGCAGGCCACAATTTGGGCACATTCCTCTTCTTCAAGATTCTTGTTAACACAATTGTTCTTTGTTTGGAATGTATACCTCTATAATGATCAATGAGTGATGGAAATACTATCTACTGATCGATGTGTATCATGCACACAACAATAAAATTGTGTGATACAAATTTTATTAACCGCCTTTGCATTGCATCTATTTAATATATGTTTTGAATGTATTAAATAAAAATGACAATAAAAATAAGAAAGTTAATCATCATAGCAAATGACACGGTTCAAGCGAACTGATCGTGTGCATTGAAAATAAATGTACAAACAAGTACGAAAACATGAGCGTGTGCATTAAAAATAACTATACAAACGAGTACAAAATATAAGCGTGTGCAATACAACTACGAATGCACACGTCCGTGCATAACCAGTCGTGGGAGATATACCACCAATCACCTACAGTTACCCCGTACGTAATCGTCATCGATATGGGTGTATTGCACATAGTTGTGCGAACGAAATTATGGGCGATTATGTGACGATCACACATGATTACTACTTTCAAAATCGTGGGGGACGACTTTTGACCGCAGACAATTTTTCTGTCTATCTACAATTTTTCTGTCTATCTACCATGGTAAAAAGTAATAGTAGAAAAACTAAATATAACTTGCCATAGTCCATTAAACTGACATTTTCCAGGAGGTGTGAATAAAATTTCCTATGGTCCAAAAGATAAACTTTCTAAAGGAAAATTAGATTCCGAAAACTACAAGGAAAAAAGTTTATTTTATATCCATGGCAAATGCATATACTATGGCATTTTTCACTCAACATAAAATAACCAATGGAAAACTAGATGGTATTGTTATATCAACATATAAAATTTTCCAGAGTTTGGGGAAAGCAAGAATGTTAGGAATGTTCCATATGTCCACAAAAGAATTTGCCATCATATTAGCATGCAAAATGACAAAATTCTCCATTAAGAATGGCAGACACTTATAAAAATCATATGCAAATAAGATGGCATATTTTCAATGGGGATGGAAATCTATAGTATCACACAATTTGTCGTGAAAAAAATTATCATGGTTTTATTTTATGTCAATACGAAGAATCACTTAATAATCACGATGAAAATTTTATAGACCATGGCGACACAAGACATATTATGGACTTTAACAAACGTTTCATTGCAAATATAAGAAGTGTCAAACTTGACATTGGACCTAAAAAATGTGAAGTTCCAATCACAATAACGGATTTGCCATGGCAACAAAATGTCAAGACATGGAAAATTTAACAAAAATGTTTTCCCCTTAAAATCATGGCAATTTTTCAATGTAAAAAATGAAAACATGGAAAACTAGAGGTACATGGAAAATTTAAGGGATCCATAGCTAGATGACAATGATCAATGAAAAAAACAAGATAATACATTTACACTCGTTTGTTTGCCATATGCGTATGCACATATTTTCTGAATTATGAAGATGGCACCTATTATTCAGACTCTATTCTTTAGTATGTACCAACAACGTGCCCGGGAGTCTTACATACCCCTATTCAAACAAAATGTTCCAAATGAACTACCCAGTGCAACAAATATACTGAGAGTTTGAAAATGACATATAAGATTAGAAGAAGCGTAGTATATTTTTTGGTGTGCTTTTGCTTCATGAAATATACCATGGGCTAATGGTGTTAAACCAAAATATATAATATTATCTAGCATTTAGCAAGCTGATACAAGTTTTGATGGATTAAAAGTATGTAATGCATTACTGATTGAATCTTTGAATGGTTAATGGGAACACTATATGATTGCTTCTCTTTTTTTTATTGTTTCACATATTTTTTGTACATATCTTAGTTTTGGTTTGAATTGGCCTTTTGCGCCAAATTGCACTAGTTTCCACCTATTGTATGAGTTTCCTATAATATATATGGACGTCACAAAAGATTATACATCAATAATAAATGTTACAAGGAAAGGGGGAAAACATCTCTTAGTTCTAGCTTTTAATATTCTGTGCCAGTCGACGTGATAGTTTTCAATTTTGTACTATATGGATGCATTGTGTGTCATGAAGTTCATATGAACGCACTATATTTTTCATGAAATATATTAGGCATAACTTTTCTGCGGATTATACGATCAAATTAGACGAGCACTTTTTTAGTTCATGCTGATACAATGACCGTAATTGTACGGTCTTTAAGAATGTATTCAAACATCTGATTCTTCCTTGTTTCAGTCGCTTTGTCCATTCACGTGTCCAAGAATGCTCCAGCCACTTGACGGTGCTCATAAAATGTGTGACATATTTTTGTGTTCATGCTGCAGCCAATGTAAACTTTTTCAGATCAGGAAGTAGTTTCCAATAAAAAATGAAATGCATAGAAAGTTTCTATAAATTGAAGTACCGGTTGTATCAGGTTCCTACCATTCAATACACACAACATTCCACAAAAAAGATACACATCAACATCAAAGTGCAAATAATCTTCATACATGAGTACTACTACAACCGTTCTCCCATGCAAACCATCCATAAATCCCTATACAGATCACAGATGATTCACAAATAATTATACATCAACAACAAGTGTTACACATAAAGTACAAAAATCTTTCGTAGTTGTGGCTTTAATTCAAGCTTTCGCGCCAGTTGATGCGATGGGTCTCCTAGTTGGTGGAAAGCATAAAGAACGCTTGTCTCGAACGTCTTGATCACATTGTGTTGCATGGCTGAAACCGAACCATCAGAGATTTGTAGTATCACATTCCTTTCAAGTTTACTTCAGTTGAAAGCAGGGCATGATGAGATTTTTCCATCATTCTTCCGTTGTTCAATTCCAAAATCAGGAAAAGAAACTTTACTATAGGTAAAAAGACTTAACTAGGTATCAGTCGACTGAAAACTAGCAAAGCCGTAAAATTAAATCTGATGATAAGTCGGTATGTTTGGGTGCTGAGATGAGATGACTGAAAGAAAGTTGATGCTTTGTGACATTATTTACTAACCAGCCACGGTGGTGCAAGTGCAACGGGAGTCCCTGTCCCTCCTCCTGAATCTCACCATGAGGCCGTCCTTGATGAAGAGCGTGGTGTTGAGCTTGGGCTTCACCGCCTGCCCGGGCGCCACCTCCACGGCGAACGTATCCAGCACCGCCGCCGCCAGGGTCTTCATCTGCGTGTACGCGAACCGCTTGCCGACGCACAGCCTCGGCCCGGCGTTGAACACCACGTACTTGAACGGGCTCTCGGCGCCGCCGGCAAAGTCCCCGCCCTTCATCCACCGCTCCGGCCGGAACTCCAGGCAGTCCTGCCCCCAGGTCCCCTGGTCCCGTCCTATGGCGTACGTGTTGTATATCACCCGCTGCCGGGCGCGGATCACGGTGCCGTCCGGGAGCACGTCGTCGTGGAGCGCCTCCTTGAAGTCGACTGGCACCGGCGGGTAGAGGCGCATCGACTCCGTCAGCGCCGCGTGAAGGTAGTCCATCTTCCCGACCTCTCCGCGGGCGGCTCGCACCTCGTCAAGGACGCGTGCCTTGACGTCGGGGTGGGACGCGAGGAGCCAGAAGAACCAGACGAGCGCGATGGAGCTGGTGTCGCGCCCGGCAAGGATGAAGCTGATGCAGAAGTCGCGGAGGAACTCGTCGGAGTGGCCCGTGGAGGAGGACATGAGGCGGGAGAGGAGGTCGCAGCGGCCTTGCAGGTTCCCGATCTTGCGCAGCACGGTGCGGCGCTCGGAGAAGGTCCGCTCGGCGAACTCCCGCACGGAGCGCGCGGCCTCCGCGAGGCGTCGCTCGCCGCCGACGCGGAGGAGCCGCTTGGTCTTCCAGACGAAGGGTGGCGTGACGAACCGGGAGAGGGAGAGCTCCGTGGCGCGCTCGAAGGCCCGCGCGAACGGCACGTCGGGGAGGCCGTCCGCGAGGCACCCGCCGTCAACCCCGAAGGCCGCGGCGCAGATGTTGTCGAAGGTGAACCGGAGGAGGATCTCCTGGAGGTCCATGGTCACGCCGCCCTCACCCTGGCTCTGCCGCTGCAGGAGCGGCATCAACCGACCGTGCACCAGCTGCGTGACGGTGCTGGCCGAGTACTCGAGGAACTCCGCCGAGTGCATCTCGGTCGTGGCGGCGCGGCGCTGCGCGCGCCACGCCTCGCCGTCGGCGTTGAAGATGCCGTCGCCGAGCAGCTCCGCGAACCGCTCGCGGTAGTAGGGGCCTTTGGGGTAGTTGGAGAAGTTGGTCTTGAGCACGTGCTCGACGTTGGCCGGCACGGACGTGATGACGCCCGACGAGCCCCCGCCCCACATGCCGCGGTAGGGGAAAGTGCCCCCGGAGCGAATGAGCACGGCGGCGCCCCAGTCGTAGATGTCGTCGAGGTGCGCGAAGAGGGTGGGGATGATGCCGAACACCGGCCACAGCATGGGCCCGCCACGCGACTTCAGGCGGACCGTGGCGGCGCTGCACGCGAAGAGCCGCGAGCCCTGGAGAGGAGGAGCAGAGGTGAGCGTCTCCCCCACCTCCCGCCGCCCCTACCTCGCCTCTTCACCCCCTCTCCCGCCTGCCCCTCCTTGGTTCTTCCCCTTTTAGCTCTGGATGGATGATGTCTGAGCATGTTCAGCTATAGTCTCTAATGCTTCAGGAAAGAAAATAATCTTCTCTTAAGTCAATTGGCGAAGCCAGTGTTTCAATTTTCAAGAGACTCTTTCTTTGTTACTACAAGTCCACAACCTTGATGATGCTTGGGTGATTCAACTGAATAGTTGATGGACTGAATTTCATATTACAATGTGCAAAATACAGTAATTTGTCGAATTAGGATCCTGATCGTGATAGTGTTAACTGTTACACGATAGGATGGACACATGTTTCTTCATTAGGGTCTCTGCAATGTACCCTAATAAGCAACAGATTATAGTTTCTTTTATGAGTATGATGCAGGATTCTCACATATGCAGTTCCATACTTGCACTAAGATCTTCGCTTAAATCCCAATTCTGTTTCAATCGAATTTCATTGGTTTCATTGTTTCTATGAAACAAAACATCAAGTTTATTTCTCATTGGTTCCATGGTTTCTAGGAAATAAAGTCCACTTTGTCAACCACTCAAGATGGAGGTGTATGGAGTTTTCCTCGGGAGTTAAGTCCAAGGTAGTCAACATTACATATTCATAGATGAACTTGCCTACCAGACTTTAACTTTGATCAGTGAAAACACACTTTCAACATAGTCAGTTTCATTCACAAAAAATATGCTTTTTGCAAATGCCCTTGGCTCTGAACATGTATGGATCCCAATGCAACATCTTCCACTAAATTTTTGAGAAATATGATACTTCCTATCACTATTCCTTTTTATTTTATTATATCTTTTAATTTTGCCTTTTTTTAGGAACACAATTTTTTTATATATTTTTATCAGTGTTAATCAAGTACGTTTTTACTGTTGGGAATCAACAGTAGGGTGCACACGTATTTGTTTCTTGCAAGTAGTTGCAGAAGCCTAAGAAATTGATATGTTGTATTCACCTATTAGCAGTAATACGAATATTGAATATTTATGATTTCCTTTGTGATTAGTCACTCTGAAAGGTGGATGCACATGTATAATGGGTGTGCCATGGAGGCATTTCCTTCCTGACAATTGGAAAGTAATCTCCTTTAGATGTTTTTTTTCTGAAAAATGTACTTAGATAGCACAGCCAAGGAAGGCAGAAGATTGAGGTCGGCACCTCCTGAAGGTATGCTTGTTGTTGAGAGAGGCAGGGCATTCTTTTCTTGGGCTGCAGGTTCCACCTTGTTGTTGGGTTAGGTGAGCCATGAATGATTTCTCTTCCTCCTGATTCTTTTTTTAATTATCTGTACTTCAGAAATGTCCTTATTTGTTTCATCTATATTTATGTTAAAAAATATGATTAGGATCCCTCTATTTGATTAATTTCTAGAGTTACTGAACTATCTTTTATTTTTTCTTCTCATGAAATGCATAGTTGGAGGTTTATTCGACTTTTAGATAGCAACATAGCTACACAGTGGAGCAGGAGGCAGCAATGGATTTATACTACTATACGTGTATAGTCAGTATAGTCAGAGTCAACCCAAATTACTGTCCTTATATTTTAGTTGCATTTATAGCTATGATCTAGAAGAGAAGAAGCGATTTTGGCAATAGAAGCTGGAGAAAGCAGTTGTTGGTCTTTTAGAGTTATATGTGAAAGTTCTCTTCGTGGTATGTGTGATCAGCAGTACACGTTAAGTTAACATGTTTACCAAATTATCAGTCAATAACAGAACATTAGCTTCCTGTTGAATTTGATGTACTTTTGTTTGGTGGTCCAGCTGATTCGTGGCTTCTCGTACCTGTTGGTTGTTGTGGATAATCAAACCTGGGGTGCATGGCAGGAAGGACAATGGAAAAACGAGGACTTAATTGCGTGAGTAATAGATTTGAGCAATTATCCCTAAACTAAAGATATGTTGGCAACATCGACTTACCAATAGATGATATACTAACAGACCACGGTTTTCATATCTAGACATGAATAATATGGCGGCCAAGAGGATGGAAGTACCATGTTAACGCGGCAATGAAACGCAAGCTCCAAGCACCAAATTGCCTATGAGCTGAAGTTCTTACCTGGTATGGGGGTGGATTGTTTTGAACTTATCTGTTGTGCAGCTATGTTTCAGTATGTGAATTGTTATTCTTAGTAAATCATGGTTTTTAGTTCTTTTCCATCACATTGTTGCCTTGTAAGGGGATATAAAAAGGTATCACTGGTACACATAGGTCTAATTTTTTAGGAAGAACTGGGCAGCAACCTTTTTCTCTAAAAATAGCCCATCTTAATTTTATTCTTGGTTAATTTATGTCACAAAATTGTGTTGGTTATGTTGTCATGAATACAATGTAAACTTCATTAATATATAATGATTTTTTATTATTGGTGTGGAATCGCTAATTTCCGTCCAGAACAATAGTAATTGTATTTTGTTGTTGTTCGATTCTGCCCATCTAATCGGAAACTTCATGTTGTTGCATGCATCTGTCTATGATCGTCTACAATATTTGACATTCTCAAAACTCACTGATTAATATATATAATGGTTCTTTTTTTGCGTATATATTTATTTTTATTGATAATTATGAGAGAGATGGAGATGGAGTACGTCGACGCTCGAAAAGAATCAACAGACAAGGATCCCAAGGCGATGTCATTCGAAGGGACATATAATTCAACGTCTTTTACACAATAATATAAGTATTTATGCAATAAAAAAAGAATAAAAAGGCTCGTGGCAACGTACGAACATTGTACTAAAAAGGAATAAAGTTCCCAACCTAACTCTAAAAAATATGGGAGGAATCCGGGACTAAATCTAATTGTTTCATGAGCATCTTGCAGTAAATTTTGTTTTCACCTCGGATTAAACAAATCCTTCTTCATCCAGAAGAAAGAAAACAATTATTTGCTTCCACGACGACTTAGCTTACTAAGAGATAAAAGAAGACCAACATAATATGTCTGGCCTATCTTGTGTAGGATTCCGTCGAGAGTATGGGGATAGACAATTTTGTAACTACTCTCAAACATAGTCAGTCCACTAATGACTTATGACAAAATGATGACATATATGTTTGTTGCATTTTTAGTTTGAGGAGCATCAGTTTGTATTACAATATTTTTAAACATCTCTATGAACTCTCTTATGTTAGCATATTATTATATATTTTCTATTTTATTGTTACATTTTATTTTTAGGACGATCCATATTTTTTTCATATCAGAATACGTGTGTTACACGTGCACGCTTACTAGTACCAAAGAAGTGTGCGATCGAACTCGCACTTAGGAGTGGACGTGCTTCATCTCGTACACTCGGGATGAGTTTTGAGTCGTGTATGTGACCGTCCATATTTATCCCTATTGCTTTAAAGCGCGCCTGCGCTTTCTCCTGGCGCGACACACTCTGGTTGTCCATGCAAGCATGGTGCGTGTTCCTTTTTTTTCTGATGGTGTACGGTCGTACGGACATGTATATCCCATCCACTCACTTCCCCACTCACTGCACTATCAAATCAATCTATCTTAGCGATTTAAAAAAAAGCATAACCTTCAAATTAATCCATCAAATAAAAATCTGTTTTCACATTTGTGTTCATCATGATGAGATCTTTAAAACTAGATACTACATGGGCATATTTCGATAAATATATTTAAAAAGCATTTTTCCGCTAAAAATACATTTTTTTGTATGAACTTGCTTTCTCTTTTATTTTTCTAATGTTTCTCCTCACGAGATGTTCAAAACTTTACTTCACACAGACATATTCAGTCGAATATACATAGGAAGCGACTTATTGTCATGAAGAGCAAGAATTTAGTATGAACCTGCTTTTCTCTCACAAATTGTTAGGTATATCAACTTATATGAATTGTATGTGCTAAAAAAACATTCATCATTAAAAAAAAGGTTGTATACAATTTTTAAGAGTTTGATCATGTTTTCTTGAAAAACAAATTAATGTGAACGAAAAGTAGCATGTAATAATATCAATATGCATTTTTTTCATATTACATTGGTTTCGAAGAAATCAATATAATGCATGCCCTAGAAACAATATAAAAGAAACTTTAATGGATGCAAACAACTTTGAAATGTGTTTTTTTATCATTGAATAATGCATCATAAATGATTTAGTTATCATTTTGGTAGAACATTGATCCAAGCTAAAAAAGCATATTTATACTACTAAAATTGCTTTTTTGTGACTTAGATTTGCTTTTTGGAAAATTATATCGGAATATTCCTGTGTGGGATCTGTTTTGAAAGATCTTGTCGCGAGCAACACACTGGTGAAAATATTTTTTGATTTAAATGCTCGGTTTAGAAGCAACACATTTTTTTAAAGTTCAAAGCAACAGATAGTGTACATGCTACTACTGTACATGCATGTCCTTTCCGTTTATACACAGCTGCACCAGTGATTCTAGGATGTCCTTTCCTTATTAGTACGTGCGCTAGAAATTTTGGTGGCGCACGAGTGCCAACGAGTCGCGTTCCATATTTATGGCACTGTGGCTACACCGTCAGTTGCCAAAACTTCCTTTCAAGACAGTCAAACTATTTTGCACCGTCAGATATTGATTCAACAGTCAAAGGCCATTTTCAACCTTTCACCGGCCCGATCCGTCGAATATTGTTCAGATTAGTTTGTCTCCGCAGCTCGCGATGGGAGTCACTTTCGCGACCACCTTTGACCTCCCCATCCTCATGCTAGCCGCCTCCTCCATCCATCCTTCTAAATCTAACGACCTTCTGTTTACGATATCGATGAACTGTCACGACCTCGTCGCCGGAGGGATTGGAGCTTGGGTTAGGGAGAGATATGGCGCAATTCGAATGGGAGGAGGAAGAGAGATAGAGAGAGAGAACAACACAGAAGCAAGTGAGAGATAGGGAACGAGCCCAGAGGAAAGATGGAAAGATTAATGAGGAAGTCACCGTTACATTCGATACCCCGCTCACCAGGCCTCCTGGTACTTAACGCTACGCTCCACTTACTACACATGCACACGATCCACTGGCCCATTCATTCGTAACGCCTGAACACCACCACTCGGACGAACAACTCGGCAGAACCATTCGGACGAACCACTCGGCATAACCATTCGGACGAACCACTCGGCCCAGCCACGGCCACCTCTTCGTTAATCGGAACACCTCATCGTCAGAGCAGCTACTCTGACAGGGTCCTCCTCTTGAGAACCAGTTGGCCCCCAGGCTGGTGCATCTGCAAAGCGAGTCTTGAGGTTGTTGTAGTCCTCCCAGGTAGCTGCCTCAACTGGAATGGACGACAATTTAACCAAGACCTGCAAATGAATTGCATTCCCCTTCTTCACAAGATGTCTGTCAAGGATTTCTTCAGGGACTATGCTTGGCACTGACAAATCAAGAGGTCGGGGCAGTGTCTGGAACACTGGAGTCTAATCGGGCACATATGGTTTCAACTGGGAGACATGAAACACTGGGTGCACTAGGTTACCATGTGGAAGATCCAGCTTGTAGGCTGCAAGACCAATCTTCTCCAGAATAGGAAATGGTCCAAAGAATTTGAATGCCACCTTTGGACAGGGTCTGTTAACCACTGAAGACTGAACATATGGTGGAAGACGTAGGTACACATGTTCTCCCACCACAAACTCTCTAGGTGATCTTTTCTTGTCTGGGTATTGCTTATATTTAAATCGAGCCCTGGTCAGATGTTCCTTCAGAGAAACTGTATGAGCTGTATGTGTATGTATCCACTACTGCACATCAGGATTTAGAGACTTGGTGGCCATTGGGAAGTTACCTAGATGTAAATCATGCCCATATAAAGCCTTATAAGGAGAGCAACCCAGAGATGAATGAAACGAGGAATTATACTAGAATTCGGCCTGATACAGCCAAGATGCCCACTTGGCTGGAGTGTCATGGACAACACATCGGAGATACATCTCAAGGCATTGGTTCACTCGCTCGGTTTGCCCATCTGTTTGTGGGTGGTATGCTGTACTCATCTGCAACTCTGTGCCCCAAAGGAGAAATAATTCTTTCAAAATGAGAATTTTATCCCTGTATGAAACTATGGACAAAGTGTAACACCCCCAGATCTTGTCATTGTCATTAAGCTAACTAGATTGTTTTGTCCTCATGTTGACGCTGAATTACGCCCTTGTGACGCCCCCAAAATCAATCCGTGTACAGTAATCATACACGCAGGGTACACGGCTGAGATTAAGGTGCCACGGTGATAATATCACAGCACAACACTAAACACAAAAGGATAAACAAATATGTTACAATAGAGGGGGTCACGCGGACCCGAATTCATAAGTCATACAAGCCATAATATCTGAGTACAGACATAGTTAGTCAAGTTTTGCCTTAAGAAGGCTAGCACAAATCACATCAGAGATACAGATCGAAAAGGCGAGGCCTCCTTCCTGGGATCCGCCGAACTACTCCTGGTCAACGGGGAACTCGACGTCGTAGTAGGCGCATCCGGGGTACTCCTGCTCCTGGGCTCCAACGTCGGCTGCAGCGGCCGATCAGGCAAAACAGTAAAGGAAATAAAGCAGGTGAGTATCTAGTATACCCGCGAGTCTTACGTCCGCTACTAAGCATTATGCATTGTATCAACGGAATGAGAGGCTATATATAGTGGACTGAAAGACAGAAATCCAGAGCAAGGGTAAGAAGCTAGGCCTAACGAAGACTAGCATCTTCCGACGATGTCTTGCAGCACGAGGTAAGAATCAGCCAACAGTTATATAAAGCATAAGGTAACAATGCAGCAGAAGTTGCTGCAGCATTGTATAATAATAAGTTGCAGTAATTAACAATGCCTCCGAGTTCACCTCCTCGACATCCCCGCGAGGAAGAGAACCCGGAACCATACAGTTTAATAATAATAGTTTCTAGTGGTAAGATCCAGCTTCAGCATAAAGCATCCTGTTACCGTGGACACGGCTATTGGAATAGATTAATCTTCCCTGCAGGGGTGCACTTGTGTTACGCTACACGCACGGATCTCCAGGGTGGCGGGAACCTTGTTAGGGAACGCTCCACCGAGGCTATCCGACACTTCATAGCCCATCTTTCAAACTCAACAGAGAGGTCATCCGCCGGTCTAAATCCTAAGTACGCCGGGCCTTGGACCCCAACCCGAACGTACTCCTGCACGGTGCGTGCCTAGCCGGTGAAGTTAAAGCAAATCCAAAAAAAGACACCACCGCGCGAGCAAATAAGACAACACCACTTCCCGGCGCAGGCCGCGGTACTGCTGACGTCTGAAGAGTCCTCGGACGACACTACGAAGCAGAGGAGCCCATAACTCGTAATTCCCACGGGTAGGTAGTGCGTACATGGCATATAGCCAACTCAAGACATCCACTGAACCATTTAGCATTTTAATTAACCTGCGTGACAACCGTTATCGTTGCCTCGACTTAACCGACCCGCGGACAACGACAACAGCCAGGACCACCAGTACATCGGTGCCTGCCATGTCGTCCCACCAAGTCACTGCGGTTACCAACAAGGTGAACCGTCTCCTTACCTTGTCTCGCGTGTGCTCCTGGAGGAGCTCGACTTTCGTGGTTTGGGTAACTCTCGCGGCCAACGATCAGGGGCCAAGCACACCGGTACACTGGTCGTACCCTCCCTGTCGTCCCGTCGCAATACCTCTCGAGGGCACCGTTGGGTCGCCCGACTTCTCACCTGAAGGACAATCGCCGTTCAGGACCCTATGGCGGCAAGACAAAGTCAGCCTCGAGTGGAGTACAAGGATTACTCCTTGATAGCTCAAACTTGAGGTGACTAGGCATAACCCAGATAGGGGCCTTAGACGGTGTCTGCATTGTACCGTACCTGTGCAGTTATAATATTTGTATCCGCGTTCACTCCCCTGAGTGATCACGGCCCTCTATCTAATCCTAGCTAACAATGCGCAGGCCTCACTGCTGAATAATGCATAATAATAATAGTCAGCATAGGATAAAGGAGGGCACATCAAGGGGCGACAAAGACAGGTTATGCAATTGAATAGGATTGTAACGTAGCAGCAGCAGTAACAATGCCTAGTGCAAGAAATGTACGGAAAGATAGGCGATATCTGGGGAAGAGAATGGCTCTGCTTGCCTGCAAGCTCGACGGTAGTAGTAGGGTCGTCGACGAAGTAGTCGTACTCAGCAACGGTGTAGTCGACGGCAGCAGCGGGGTCTACCGGAGATTAAGGGGGGAAGAAAACAGTAAATACACAGCAAGCATATACAAACAGATGCATGACATGACAGATGAAATGTTAACGGTATTCTAACGCAGTGCAATGCACATTGCTCGGAACGGAAATTCATCTGAGGATGAACTACCGGCTCCGGATGATTACCGGACAGAGTGACCGGAGGGGGAAGGATCAAGCCGGAGGTGTCGTGGGTACCGGACAAACATAAGGGAGGTGTATCCGTGCTAGTTGATCTATTCCAAGAAACATTCGTATTCGGAATAAATTCATCCGGGCACTCTAACAGTACCGGACAATTTATCGGACTGCCGGTCCGGGGGGGGGGGGGACGGTTCGATGTTCGTTGTGTTAGAGGGGTGTGATAGGCATACGGATAGCGTATTCGTATTCGTTATATTTTTCTGATCAATTTTCATGTATAAAGTTTTTGAATACGAGTTACGGTTTAAAAGTTATTGAATTTCAAGTTTTAAATCATTTAAATGATTTTCTGAATTTATTTTATTATTTATTCAACATTATCTAGAACATTATCCAAAACAGTGCCTGACATGTGGGACCCACATGTCAGCCTCTGTTTATTTATAAAACATTTTAATAAATCCAAATAGCCTCTGGGCCCACATGTCAGCCACTGGAATTTCTTTTAAATTCTTTAAAAATCAAACTAACAAAGGGGGCCCAGGTGTCATTGACTCCAGTGATAACTAAACATGTTTAATTAATATAATGACCAGGGGACCCACGTGTCAGTGTCTGGGGGGTTTATTATACTGTTAATCTTTCAGCTAAACTAACAGAGTAATTAGCCGGGGGGGGGGTCCACTGTCAGCGGCTTAGGGGTTTGGGGTTAAGCCCTAATCAACTAACTGTCACAGGGACCCCACCTGGCAGCCTCACCGGAGGGTCACCGGAGCCCGCCGCCGGCGAGGTCGACGGGGAGCTCGCCACAGGGCACCGTTGGACACGCCGCCGGTCGCGTTCGAACCGCAGGAGCACGGCGCTTCGTTCTGGACTGGTTTCACGAACGGGGACGCACTGAGGCGATGGCTAGGTCAACCGCGGCGGAACCAAGCTCGGGCGTCAATGGCGTATCGCGATTCGTGATGCAAACGAACAGCCTAACGCGTCAAATTGGAAGTGCAGTCCAACAGCAACTCGTGCACGCCAAATTCGTGAGCTGGGGCGTCCTGTGTGCACGACTACGACGACAAACCGCGGCGGCCGGAGCAAGCAAAAGGGGGCTTTCGCGTTGGGACCCTACGGGCTTCAAAGGGCGGTTGGCGACGGGTGAGAAGCTCACCGGGGACGTGTTGAGGGAGCCAGCGGGCTCGGTGAAGTCCTGGCGTCGTCGGAATCGGACGACGACCTCCGCGGCCACAGGAAGACGACGACGATGATTGCGTCGTCTTGAGGGCGAACGGGTTCGATTGCTCCAGTGGGATGACGAGGACGACACGGGCGCACACTCCGGACAGCTCGAACAGGCGAGAGGGCGTCAGTGGCCACGGTGGTTCACCGGGGTGACCACGGCGGCGTCGGGTAGTATTTCCCCCGTCGATGGCGATCTGCAGGGGGAGGGGAAAAGGTGGTGGGCGTGTCCAGGAGGGAGGGGGCGTCGCCCTTATCGCCTCCGCGAAGGGAGGGGGCAGGTGGGTGCGGGGCCAGCTCGCCAGCGTCGACGGCGAGCCCGGCGCCGTACGGGAGCAGGTGGGTGGGGGGGGGGGGTGGTTGGGGAAGAAGACAAGGGGTGGGGGTGGGCTGGGCTGAGGTGGGCCTCGCCCCAGGCGAGTTTTAATCATTTTTCTTTTTCCCTTTATTTTCCATTCTTTTCTTTCTGTTAGCAATTAATTTAGTGTCTTTTGCATTTTTGTAAAACGTGTTACCTGGTCCATAATTAGTAATATATATTCCTAGGGTGCCACAAAAAGTTTAGGCTTAAAATAAAACCATTTACTATTTCTTTATAATATTCAATTGTCAAATGGGGCTGTTTTGCTTGGTGTTTGGATTGTTTGAATTTTCCAGTGGAAAAATAAAATACCATAACCACATGGGCATGACCCAATGATTATTAGTGATTTTATAAAAGTGGTCCCATGATTTTTGGGCAAAGTTTAATTGCAACATATTTTTCATAGCAGCCAAAAGGCATTTCTGAATATGATCAAAAGCAAAGTGGGTCATGGCAAGGTTTGCATAGTGATTAGCAACAGTGATTAGTCCACAGTAAAAGTGATTACTGTTACAGGCAACTGAGGGTGTTACAAATCTCCCCCACTACAAGAATTCTCGTCCCGAGAATTTAAGTGGTAGCGAGGAAAAGATCGGGGTATTCATCGCGAAGGCGATCTTCGCGTTCCCAAGTGGCTTCATCTTCAGAATGATTTGACCATTGAACCTTGAGGAACTTGACGGTCTTGTTGCGGGTTCGGCGTTCAGACTGATCGAGAATGCGGCTCGGATGTTCTCGATAAGTCAAGTCTTGTTGCAGCTCGATCATATCATGCTCCACTTCGCGGATAGGATCCTTGAAGCAGCGACGGAGTTGCGACACGTGGAAGACATCGTGGACTTGGGAGAGGTTCGGCGGCAATTCCAACCGGTATGCCACAGGTCCACTCCTGGAAAGGATACGGAACGGGCCAATGTAGCGAGGAGCCAACTTGCCCTTGATACCGAAGCGATGAGTGCCCCTCATGGGAGTGACACGGAGGCAAGCGTATTCACCAGGTTGATACTCCATTTCACGGTGTTTGCGGTCATAGTTGCTCTTCTGACGAGACTGTGCGGCCTTGAGATTTTCTTGCACAATGCGAACATGATCTTCCGCTTCTTGGACAAGATCCGGTCCGAAGTAGGGTCGTTCCCCAGTTCCTGACCAATTCAGGGGGGTTCGACATTTACGTCCGTATAGAACTTCGAAGGGGGCCATCTTCAAGCTAGCCTGATAGCTATTGTTGTAAGAGAATTCCGCGTACGGGAGGGCATCCTCCCATTTCATGCCGAAAGAAAGGGCACAAGCGCGAAGCATGTCTTCCAGCACTTGATTAACTCGTTCAACTTGGCCTTGAGACTGGGGGTAATAAGCGGAGCTGAGATTCAGACGAGTCCCGAAAGCTTCCATGAAACTATTCCAGTATCGTGAGGTGAAAATGCTGCCACGGTCTGAACTGATCTCCATCGGAATACCGAGGAGTGACACAATTCGGGAGATATACAAGTGTGCTAACTGACTAGCAGTGATCGTCTCCTTGACCGGCAGGAAGTGTGCAATCTTGGAGAACCGGTCGATGACGACAAAGATGGCATCGTTACCTTTCTGTGACTTAGGAAAACCGGTGATGAAGTCCATTTCGACTTTGTCCCACTTCCAATCAGGAGGAGGGAGTGGTCGCAACCAACCAGCAGGTTTTTGATGTCCTGCTTTGACGCGACTGCAAACGTCACATTGAGAAACATAGCGGGCGATGTCTTGCTTCATGTAAGGCCACCAGTACCGTTGACGAAGGTCTTTATACATCTTGGTACTGCCAGGGTGGATTGACAAGGGAGAATTATGGGCTTCTTCCATGATATCCGGACCACAGTTAATGATGGCCGGGCTCACAGGAACTACTAAGCGGCCCTTGAAGTACACAGTATCACCATCATTGGCATCAATGGTAAAAGAGGAGGGCTTTCCTTCTGCGATGTCCTGCTTGATCTTCACAATGTCAGGGGCCAGAGATTGTCTACTCTTGATGAGGGCGTCGAGTTTTGACTCGAGAACCAGGTTATTGACGTAACCTTGAGGAACAATCTCGAGGTTCAACTTGCGAAACTCTTCATACAAAAGTGGTTGCTGCACCTGGACCTCAAGTTCAGAACAGTAAGCTTTGCGGCTCAAGGCATCGGCCATCACATTAGCCTTGCCCGGGGTATACGAAATATCCATGTTGAAGTCGGCTATTGTCTCGAGCCATCGTTGTTGACGAAGATTCAGGTCTGGCTGAGTAAACAGGTACTTCAGACTTTGGTGATCGGTGTAGACCTCGCAACGATTACCGACGAGGTAATGTCGCCACAGCTTCAATGCATAAATTACTGCTGCCAATTCGAGATCATGTGTTGGATATTTGTCTTCGTGAGCACGCAACTAACGAGAGCCATAAGCAATCACTTTGCGCTCTTGCATTAGGACACAATCTAATCCTTGACGAGACGCGTCGCAATATATCACGAAGTCCTTCTAAGTATCAGGGGGAGCGAGCACCGGGGGAGAAGTTAGCTTGTCCTTGAGTGCTTGAAAACTTTCTTGACATTTATCTGTCCACTCAAACTTGACGCCTTTGTGAAGCAGATTAGTCAGAGGCCTGGCAATCTTGGAGAAATTCTCGACGAAACGGCGGCAATAGCTAGCGAGCCCGAGGAAACTGCGGACTTGCTTGACGGTCTTGGGAGGAGTCCAGTCAAGAATAGCCTGGATACGTTCGGGGGTGACGGCAATGCCATCCTTGGAAATCACATGCCCAAGGTAGGTTACTTCGGGAAGCTAGAACTCACACTTAGAATACTTAACGTAGAGTTTGTGTTCTCGAAGCTTCTCCAGTATAAGACGAAGATGTTCAGCATGTTCTTCTTCATTCTTGGAATATATCAATATATCATCCAGATAAACCACGACGAACTGGTCGAGGTACTCCATGAAAATATAGTTCATCAATCTGGAGAAGGTGGCTGGAGCATTGGTTAAGCCAAAGGACATGACGGTGTACTCGTATGAACCATAGCGAGTAATGAAGGCAGTTTTCAGAATGTCCTCATCACGGACTCAGATTTGGTGATAACCCAACCTCAAGTCGAGTTTAGAAAACACCTTGGATCCGGCAAGTTGATCATACAGATCGTTGATCCGGGGAAGTGGGTATTTGTTCTGGATGGTGGCTTGGTTAATGGGCCGATAATCTTGGACCAATCGGTTTGTCCCATCGCTCTTCTTGACAAAAAGCGAAGGTGCTCCCCAAGCTGAGGAACTGGGGCGAATGAATCCTTTCTGAAGTGCCTTGTCGATTTCCTCCTTAAGTTCAAGGAGTTCATGTGGCGGCATCTTGTAAGGACGCTTGGCAATAGGGGTTGTGCCGGGCTTCAAGTCGATGACAAATTCGACTTCTCTGACCGGGGGTATTCCCGGCAGTTCTTCTGGGAAGATGTCGGGAAAATCGCGAACGACCGGAACGTTCTCGATGCCTTCGAGGGGGGCGGCATTCAAAGCATTCATCATAAATATCTATGTTTCAGCATTACGGATCACTCGGGTGGTGTGGTTAACAATCTCGCCGGAGGGGTGAAAAAGTTGGACAGACTTGGTGCCACAATAGAGTGCGGCATCGTGAAAATTCAACCAATCCATTCCCAGAATGAGGTCTATGGTGGAAGACGTCAGGATGATGGGGGAAGCAAGGAATTCAATTCCTTCAATTTCAACGATGGTTCCGGGCACTATCTTGGTGGTTCGGCATTGGCCTATCGGGGTGCGAACAACCATCAGTGGGTTCATCTTTTCCAATGCGAAGTTATGCGACAATGCAAATGCTTCCGACATGAATGAATGCGATGCTCCCGTATCAAATAAAACAGTAGCAGGTACGGAATTAACGAGAAGGGTACCCATCACGGTAGCGGGTTGTTGCTGAGCTTCTTCAACATTGACGTTATTAGCATGTCCACGAGCATAAGCGGCAGACCCAGTATTATAGTTGGGGGTCCTGTTGTTGCCACGACCATTTCCACGGCCAGCGGGGTGAACTACCAGTTGCTTCTGTTTCTGGGGGCACTCTTTGGAAAAAATTCCCAGGTTGGCGGCACGTGAAGCATAATCCATCCTGAGGACGAAGTGGGGTAGCATTGGGTGGTGCAGGCAGAGCTCTTGGCAACTGCGGTGGCGGAGGAAGACGGGGTGCAGCATAAGACGGCCTTGGAGCAGGGACAGGTGAATGGGTCACACTGGTAGGGAGCCAGATACGACGCTTCTGCGTTGCGCCCGAAGATGAGCCAACGTCACGATAACGCTTCAGAGAGTTCTTGTGCTCCACCTGTGCAGTCTCGACGGTGATAGCCTTGTTCACCATGGTGGAGAAGTTGGCGAAATCATGAACGGCAAGAGCGAGCCTGAGATCTGGGTTGAGGCCACGACGGAACTTCTGCTGCCTACGAGCATCAGTGGTGATCTCTTCTTCCGCATAGCGAGAGAGGTTGAGGAACTCACGCTGATAGGCTTCAACAGTCATGTCGCCCTGAGTGAGGTTGCGGAATTCTTCCGCCTTACGATCCATGATCCCCTGAGGAATGTAGCGGGAGCGAAAGGCAGACTGAAATTCATCCCAGGTGATGACTTCTCCAACTGACAGTGAAAGCTTGTGGGCATTCCACCACTGAGCAGCGGCGCCTTTCAGATGATAAGACGCAAAGTTCACATAGTCGGCTGGATCGACATTAGCGGACTCCAGCTCGTGAGTGATGTCGCGAAGCCAGTCATCAGCATCCAACGGTTGAACAGTGTTGCGGAACATAGTGGGGTTGAGGCGGGTGAAGTCGTGCAGAGTCACGGTGGCATGCTGATGGTGGTGCCCATTCTGATTCGGCTGGGGAAACTGAGCCATGATATTCTGCATGAACTGACGGTTCATCTCGAACTGCTGCATCATCGCGGCCATGTAATCCGGCGGCGGAGGTGGGTCGTTGGCAGCATGACCACGACCACGACCACCACGACCAGCCATCCTGCTAGAATTTAACAGGGGTATTTCAGCGATGAAAATTTAACGAGATACCGGAATCAAGCCTGAAGTAAAAACGACAACGGAAAGGGAGGCGCAGATATGTATAGGAGTAGTCATATAAGACATACACAATCACACACAGAGTCAATCGAAAATCGGGCAGCGTAACGTCGTAGAAATTAAGGAAAAAAGACTCACTAGGCGGCGCGCAGACCGCGGTAAGGATTACACGACGCGACATAGATTCCACTATGTCAATCACGCCGCAAGAAAACTGTTGGCCACAGGAGTTAATGCCAGAGGACGCGCGGCCTGCCCAGAATGAGAATGGGATCCGCGGTCCGGGACCTGGGGTATGACTCCTGCGACACGACTCAATCAATGGGGGAAGCACCAAAAACGCCGGGTGGGATCAAGAGAACGTGATCCTAATGTCAGATTTTGTAAAACTTACCAGCAAGGATAAGAGAGCAGATTCCCAGAGCATAGGTAAGGAGAAAAGGATCCTAATACCATAGATATCACACGTAGTGACATCGATGTGGGCCCGTAAGCCAAATATTAAGTTAGCAAAATAGTTTTTCAAAGTCTAGACTCAACTTCGACCAAGTAGTGGTGGGGTGGCTTCCTACAGGAAGTCGGCTCTGATACCAACTTGTGACGCCCCTAAAATCAATCCGTGTATAGTAATCATACACGCAGGGTACACGGCTGAGATTAGGGTGCCACGGTGATAATATCACAGCACAACACTAAACAAAAAAGGATAAACAAATATGTTACAATAGAGGGGGTCACGCGGACCCGAATTCATAAGTCATACAAGCCATAATATCTGAGTACAAACATAGTTAGTCAAGTTTTGCCTTAAGAAGGCTAGCACAAATCACATCAGAGATACATATCGAAAAGGCGAGGCCTCCTGCCTGGGATCCGCCGAACTACTCCTGGTCAACGGGGAACTCGATGTCGTAGTAGGCGCCTCCGGGGTACTCCTGCTCCTGGGCTCCAACGTCGGCTGCAGCGGCCGACCAGGCAAAACAGTAAAGGAAATAAAGCAGGTGAGTATCTAGTATACCCGCGAGTCTTACATCCGCTACTAAGCATTATGCATTGTATCAACCGAATGAAGAGGCTATATATAGTGGACCGAAAGACAGAAATCCAGAGCAAGGGTAAGAAGCTAGGCCTAACGAAGACTAGAATCTTCCGACGATGTCTTGCAGCACGAGGTAAGAATCAGCCAACAGTTATATAAAGCATAAGGTAACAATGCAGCAGAAGTTGCTGCAGCATTGTATAATAATAAGTTGCAGTAATTAACAACGCCTCCGAGTTCACCTCCTCGACATCCCCGCGAGGAAGAGAACCCGGAACCATACAGTTTAATAATAATAGTTTCTAGTGGTAAGATCCAGCTTCAGCATAAAGCATCCTGTTACCGTGGACACAGCTATTAGAATAGATTAATCTTCCCTGCAGGGGCGCACCTGTGTTACGCTACACGCACGGATCTCCAGGGTGGCGGGAACCTTGTTAGGGAACGCTCCACCGAGGCTATCCGACACTTCATAGCCCATCTTTCAAACTCAACAGAGAGGTCATCCGCCGGTCTAAATCCTAAGTACGCTGGGCCTTGGACCCCAACCCGAACGTACTCCTGCACGGTGCGTGGCTGGCCGGTGAAGTTAAAGCAAATCCAAAAAAAGACACCACCGCGCGAGCAAATAAGACAACACCACTTCCCGGCGCAGGCCACGATACTGCTGACGTCTGAAGAGTCCTCGGACGACACTACGAAGCAGAGGAGCCCATAACACGTAATTCCCACGGGTAGGTAGTGCGTACATGGCATATAGCCAACTCAAGACATCCACTGAACCATTTAGCATTTTAATTAACCTGCGTGACAACCGTTATCGTTGCCTCGACTTAACCGACCCGCGGACAACGACAGCAGCCAGGACCACCAGTACATCAGTGCCTGCCCTGTCGTCCCACCAAGTCACTGCGGTTACCGACAAGGTGAACCGTCTCCTTACCTTGTCTCGCGTGTGCTCCTGGAGGAGCTCGACTTTCGTGGTTTGGGTAACTCTCGCGGCCAACGATCAGGGGCCAAGCACACCGGTACACTGGTCGTACCCTCCCTGTCGTCCCGTCGCAATACCTCTCGCGGGCACCGTTGGGTCGCCCGACTTCTCACCTTAAGGACAATCGCCGTTCAGGACCCTATGGCGGCAAGACAAAGTCAGCCTCGAGTGGAGTACAAGGATTACTCCTTGATAGCTCAAACTTGAGGTGACTAGGCATAACCCAGATAGGGGCCTTAGACGGTGTCTGCATTGTACCGTACCTGTGCAGTTATAATATTTGTATCCGCGTTCACTCCCCTGAGTGATCACGGCCCTCTATCTAATCCTAGCTAACAATGCGCAGGCCTCACTGCTGAATAATGCATAATAATAATAGGCAGCATAGGATAAAGGAGGGCACATCAAGGGGCGACAAAGACAGGTTATGCAATTGAATAGGATTGTAACGTAGCAGCAGCAGTAACAATGCCTAGTGCAAGAAATGTACGGAAAGATAGGCGATATCTGGGGAAGAGAATGGCTCTGCTTGCCTGCAAGCTCGACGGTAGTAGTAGGGTCGTCGACGAAGTAGTCGTACTCAGCAACGGTGTAGTCGACGGCAGCAGCGGGGTCTACCGGAGATTAAGGGGGGAAGAAAACAGTAAATACACAGCAAGCATATACAAACAGATGCATGACATGACAGATGAAATGTTAACGGTATTCTAACGCAGTGCAATGCACATTGCTCGGAACGGAAATTCATCTGAGGATGAACTACCGGCTCCGGATGATTACCGGACAGGGTGACCGGAGGGGGAAGGATCAAGCCGGAGGTGTCGTGGGTACCGGACAAACATAAGGGAGGTGTATCCGTGCTAGTTGATCTATTCCGAGAAACATTCGTGTTCAGAATAAATTCATCCGGGCACTCTAACAGTACCGGACAATTTATCGGACTGCCGGTCCGGGGGGGGGGGGGAACGGTTCGATGTTCGTTGTGTTAAAGGGGTGTGATAGGCATACGGATAGCGAATTCGTATTTGTTATATTTTTCTGATCAATTTTCATGTATAAAGTTTTTGAATACGAGTTACGGTTTAAAAGTTATTGAATTTCAAGTTTTAAATCATTTAAATGATTTTCTGAATTTGTTTTATTATTTATTCAACATTATCCAAAACATTATCCAAAACAGTGCCTCTGTTTATTTATAAAACATTTTATAAATCCAAATAGCCTCTGGGCCCACATGTCAGCCACTGGAATTTCTTTTAAATTGTCAGCCTCTGTTTATTTATAAAACATTTTAATAAATCCAAATAGCCTCTGGGCCCACATGTCAGCCACTGGAATTTCTTTTAAATTCTTTAAAAATCAAACTGATAAAGGGGGCCAGGTGTCATTGACTCCAGTGATAACTAAACATGTTTAATTAATATAATGACCAGGGGACCCACGTGTCAGTGTCTGGGGGGTTTATTATACTGCTAATCTTTCAGCTAAACTAACAGAGTAATTAGCCGGGGGGGGGGGTCCACTGTCAGCGGCTTAGGGGTTTGGGGTTAAGCCCTAATCAACTAACTGTCACGGGGACCCCACCTGGCAGCCTCACCGGAGGGTCACCGGAGCCCGCCGCCGGCGAGGTCGACGGGGAGCTCGCCACAGGGCACCGTTGGACACGCCGCCGGTCGCGTTTGAACCGCAGGAGCACGGCGCTTCGATCTGGACTGGTTTCACGAACGGGGACGCACTGAGGCGATGGCTAGGTCAACCGCGGCGGAACCGAGCTCGGGCGTCAATGGCGTATCGCGATTCGTGATGCAAACGAACAGCCTAACGCGTCAAATTGGAAGTGCAGTCCAGCAGCAACTCGTGCACGCCAAATTCGTGAGCTGGGGCGTCCTGTGTGCACGACTACGACGAGAAACCGCGGCGGCCGGAGCAAGCAAAAGGGGGCTTTCGCGTTGGGACCCTACGGGCTTCAAAGGGCGGTTGGCGACGGGTGAGAAGCTCACTGGGGACGTGTTGAGGGAGGCAGCGGGCTCGGTGAAGTCCTGGCGTCGACGGAATCGGACGACGACCTCCGCGACCACAGGAAGACGACGACGACGATTGCGTCGTCTTGAGGGCGAACGGGTTCGATTGCTCCAGTGGGATGACGAGGAAGACACGGGCGCACACTCCGGACAGCTCGAACAGGCGAGAGGGCGTCAGTGGCCACGGTGGTTCACCGGGGTGACCACGGCGGCGTCGGGTGGTATTTCCCCCGTCGATGGCGAGCTGCAGGGGGAGGGGAAAAGGTGGTGGGCGTGTCCAGGAGGGAGGGGGCGTCGCCCTTATCGCCTCCGCGAAGGGAGGGGGCAGGTGGGTGTGGGGCCAGCTTGCCAGCGTCGACGGCGAGCCCGGCGCCGTACGGGAGCAGGTGGGGGGGTGGTTGGGGAAGAAGACAAGGGGTGGGGGTGGGCTGGGCTGAGGTGGGCCTCGCCCAAGGCGAGTTTTAATCATTTTTATTTTTCCCTTTATTTTCAATTCTGTTCTTTCTGTTAGCAATTAATTTAGTGTCTTTTGCATTTTTGTAAAACGTGTTACCTGGTCCATAATTAGTAATATATATTCCTAGGGTGCCACAAAAAGTTTAGGCTTAAAATAAAACCATTTACTATTTCTTTATAATATTCAATTGTCAAATGGGGTTGTTTTGCTTGGTGTTTGGATTGTTTGAATTTTCCAGTGGCAAAATAAAATACCATAACCACATGGGCATGACCCAATGATTATTAGTGATTTTATAAAAGTGGTCCCATGATTTTTGGGCAAAGTTTAATTGCAACATATTTTTCATAGCAACCAAAAGGCATTTCTGAATATGATCAAAAGCAAAGTGGGTCATGACAAGGTTTGCATAGTGATTAGCAACAGTGATTAGTCCACAGTAAAAGTGATTACTGTTACAGGCAACTGAGGGTGTTACAGCCCTACACGAACACGTCACGTGTACCCGCGGCGCCGAGGGAGATACTCTGCAGCTCGCACCGTGGGAGGCCAACCGGAAGCGCGATACGCAAGACAATCCGTTTAGATCTTTTTGAACCAGACGCCCCAAGCCCTCGGGAGGGACCCCGTCAGAGAACTCGGCGACGATTGGCTGCCCTAGGTCGTCCTGGACGCCCCTAGAGCTTCGTGATTCGTCTTCCTGCAAGAACAAGAGTAGACGAAGAACGAGAAGAAAGAACACGGTAGATTAGATGTAAAGGTAGGGTTTGTTGTGTTTTGCGATTGTGTGTTCTTTCAATCGGTCGTCACCTCATCTATTTATGAGGGGGTTGAACTTTCCATGCAAGAAAAAGGCTCAGATTCGCGTCAAAACTACCAAAAACCTGATCAAACTCGGACCCGGATCGGGGGTTCGGACGTCCGGACTTTATCCCGGACGGTCTGGACCATAGGGTCGGATGGTCCGGCTTCTAGGTCGGACGGTCCAAGCGGAGGTCAAAAAACCTTCTGTAATCTGCGTCCTCAAGTCGGACGGTCCGACTTCAGGGTCGGACGGTCCGACCATGGTCCGGACAGTCCGGTTTCCCAGTCGGACGGTCCGACCTGGTTTCCCAGTGCAGCACTGTTTCGGCCATAACTCCTTCATACGAACTCGAATTTGGATGTTTCAAATATCAAAATCGACCGGTTCGACGAGGCGAAGCCGGCCTATTTAGAACAGTTTCCCATTTGACAAAGTCTTGAAGGCTTAATCAGCAAATAGTGCTCGGAATGACAGGGTCTTATTGCTTCAAACATAGTTTCGGCCCTTGAGATGGAATCGGATGATCATGGCTCGAACTACAAAGTTGTTCATATCGACAATACCCAACTTTTTCATGTAGAGCACTTCATTTGAGGTCATATTATATAGGTTTAATGTCGTGCCAAAAACCGGTGTCAACACATGCCCCCCTGTTTTTCGTCAAAACTTGCGTGCCAAAAAATAACTTGCCCATGCTTGTTCTAAGGACGATGTCAACACTCCATCGACCATTTGTTTTCTAAGGGATATAATTACTTATCGGCCATGTGCATGCTTAGGATGATGAGTATGTACTCTGAAGCCGATTACCACCAATCGGTTTTAGAGAGATGGGTATCAATCCGTTCCTTGTAGCACTAAGGAAATCAAATTCTGATAAATCATGTCCTGATAAGCAAATAACATCGGGATGATTCCAATCTATAGACGCATCGGCCAAAGCAACACAAGCCGAGTTGTCCGCATGAATAACTTCCACTTCGTCTTCAACCCATTGTATCAAGAATTGGTGCATGGTGGACGGCACACATTGATTAGCATGAACCCAATCACAGCCTAATATGACATTATAGTTACCTTGCACCTCGGTGACGAAGAATGTGGTGGCCAAAGTCTTGCTTCCCACAGTGAGTTCTATACACATTACGCCCTTGGCCTCTGTCTTTTCTTTACCCTCAAATCCATTGAGAACCATGTTGGTCATCATCAATGCATCATCATGTAATCCCAGTCTTTTGAAGACTGCGTAGGGCATAAGATTTATCACAGCACCACCATCAACTAGCATCTTTTCAACTGGTGACCCATTAATGTGACCTTTAAGGTATAACGGCTTCAAGTGTTTCACTGGCTCTTTTGGCTTCTCAAATATAGCATTCTTAGGGCCGAAATCTAGCTGAGCCACATCTTGTTCATCTACAGCGCGAAATTCAGCGGGTAAGTAATATACCATATTCATATCCATACCTCCCCGAATTGGCGTATGTTCATTATCCTCCATCTTGTTTTCCTCTTCATCCATGTCCACCGGCTCCAATATATCTCCGAGTGAAGGTGAAGCGATGAATGATGTGGATGATACAATGGCAATTGCATCTTCCTTTACTCGTGGTGTGGATGTCGCTGTAGTAAAGGCACACGTGCCTTCCTTCTGTTTGGGTCTCCATACCTTTGCGGCGGGTGCCATAGGCCGAATTTTCTTAACTAATTTGTCCCTTTGCTTCTCTGCCTCCTGCTCCCCTTCTCATGGTTTCTTAAGCGTTGCAATCTCCTTTTCCGCGTCTTGGTCAAACCGTGAGGGCACCACGGAGGTTGGTTATATTTAGAACCCCTTGGCTTATTCTTGCTTGTATTAGCTTCATGATCATTGGCCATGGGACTTTGCAGAAGAGCAATCACATCTGTACTCGGAGCAACAATGCCACTCGGAACAGTAGCTGCACCACTACTTGGAATAGCCGAAATATCATGATTCGGCTCTTCAACACTTGGTTTCTTGGCGCGCCATATTTGCGTGTTGGTCTCCTTTGAATAATCTTGTGCTGGCCGGTTGACACCATTGTTCAAACGGCCTTGTGTAAAGTAAGGGAACCTATCATGAGAGGACCTCCTAGACGCTGACCAACCTGGATAAGAAGGAAACGGAGCCATTGGGGGCTGCCCCCATCTCTTGTTTGATCCTCCCGAGTGGTATGACATATAGGGAAGTGGTGCCATCCATGGTGCTGGTGCCCATGCTCCATATGACCTTGCATTGCGTTGATCCTCCTGCTTGTGAGGTGCCCTCAAACGATTTGAATTTGATGGCCGATCAGAGCTAAAACCGGTTGCTTTGTTGGCATACTTGGATAATAGCATATCAAGGGTTGGCTTTATTTTATAGCGCCGCACCTTGTCCTCCTTCCTTTTCCACTTGCCGACCCCTGTACTTTTGGGCTTGATGAATTTAGTGCGAGCGTTGCCTTTAGATTGCCCCCCGAGTGACTCAGAGGATCTTGGCCAAGTGACTCGCAAGTCCGGGCTGCCCAACCGAGTAGGGTGTAACTCGAGGTTGCCCCCAGACCGAGTAACAGATGACTCGGTCCTTGATTGTTGCGCCATGCTTGTACCAGTAGAAATCCGGATGGTAATCTTGATTATTTCTCCTCTACCAGATTGCTTGTCAATTGTCACTTGCCTCCCCGACCTCTTGCTGCCATCCTTTTTCTCTCTGGATTCACCAATGACCACATTTTCCTTGTTAGCTAATTCCGCTATGTCAGGCCTAATCAACACCTTTTTTCCTTCCAAGTATATGGTGTTCATTGGGAAGGGTTGCTTGTCAACCTACATCTCAGAAAAGCTCAATCGTCCTTCATTAATGGCCGATTGTATATGCCTCCGGAAAACATTGCAATCATTAGTAGCATGTGAGAAAGAATTGTGATATTTGCAATAAGCACACCGTTTCAGCTCTTCAAACGGCGGTAAAGTGTGAGATATTCTAATCATCTTATCTTGTAATAAAGCATCAAATATCCTATCACACTTGGCTATATCAAAGGTAAATTTTATTTCCTCATCACGATTCTTGCGAATCGGCTTAAGAGCATTGCACGAGTAAGGTTTGGCCTTTGAGGACCAAACAAACTCAGTGGTATAGACATCAACCTCATCATCCGAATTATCATCATTGTAATCAACCATATGCACTCTAGGACGATCGGTTGGTGATCTGTGAATCTCTTTACTTCGGCTCTCTTGGGCCAAAGCTTTCTATAAGACTTGGTTAATATTTAAAAACTCATAACTTTCTAGTCTCTCTTTGATGTGGGGTTTCAAACCATTAAGAACCAAATCTGCCAAATCTCTCTCAGTTATCACTAGGCTATAGCATCGGGTTTTTATATCTCTAAATCTTTTGACATAATCGGTGACCGATTCATCATGTTTTTGCCTAACCGATGTAAGATGTGACAACTTAAGCTCATTGTCTCCACTATAAAAGTGATCATGAAATTTCTGTTCTAATTGTGACCACAAAAGAATAGAGCCATGTGGCAAAGCAGCAAACCATGAAAAAACGGCGCCGGTTAAAGATAGGGGAAATAGACGCACTTTTAATTCTTCTATGGAACCGGCCTCACCCAACTGTGCTAAATACTGACTAACATGCTCCCGAGTTTTTTTTGTGCCCTCTCCACTAAATTTAACTAAATCAGGAACCTTGTAACCTTGAGGGTACAAGACTGCATCGAAGTGTGCGGGATAAGGCTTTTGATATACATTACTTTTTACTTTCGGCTCGCTTCCGAAAGTATCTTGAAACATCTTATGCAAATCCTCCCTTAGCTTGGCTAAAATAGGATATGTGGTAGGTGTGAATGCTTGTGGTATAGGAGCAACTTGAGTACTAGCTATTGGTGCAACTTGTGCTATGGGCGCCGAACTATAGTTCGGCGGAAGACAAAACGTGTCTGCCCCTATAGGTGATGTTGCAAAGTAATTCGACGTTGGCGCCGAATCGGTTGCACTCAGAATAGGGTTAGGGTAGGTAGGTGCAGTCACAAGTTGATTGGTTTGGCTAGGATAAGAATTCATCGACATATTATAATATTGTTGCATAGGAGGGGCCGATGAAATAGGCAAGGTTGGATTAGTTTTTTCTGGGCTAATGGACACACCAACATTATTACTAGATGATGGATTCGTATTTTTCTGAGCATTGTTATTTTCTATGAACGCATTATACGCCATATCATTAACCTTGCTAACCAAACTTTCAATCACAACAAGTTTCTCTTTAGTAAAAAAATTACTCACAGTGATTTCTTCTAGATTGCCATCGAGAGGAGGGAGCTTGATTTCTCCGAGCTTGATTTCTCCAACCGGAGTGATGTTGCCTCGGCGATCTTTATCCAAACTCGCAAGAAAAGCTTGCATATCCTCCTCCTCGTGCTGCTTCATGAGCGCTTCATAAGCTTCAATGCGCTGCTCCTTGCGCTGCTTCTTGATGGCTTCATATGCTTGGCGATGTTCCTCCGATAATTCATCAAGACTCGGCCTAATGATGTTATCGGCGTTGATATCTGCTGACTTGGACATGGTTGATGATGATTTCTTGAAACTTTTCCCCAGCGGAGTCGCCAAAAAGTGTGTTGACGCTGAATTACGCCCTACACGAACATGTCACGTGTACCCGCGGCGCCGAGGGAGATACTCCGCAGCTTGCACCGTGAGAGGCCAACCGTAAGAGCGATACGCAAGACAATCCGGTTAGATCTTTTTGAACCAGACGCCCCAAGCCCTCGGGAGGGACCCCGTCAGAGAACTCGGCAACGATTGGCTGCCCTAGGTCGTCCTTGACGCCCCTAGAGCTTCGTGATTCGTCTTCCTGCAAGAACAAGAGTAGACGAAGAACGAGAAGAAAGAACACGGTAGATTAGATGTAAAGGTAGGGTTTGTTGTGTTTTGCGATTGTGTGTTGTTTCAATCGGCCATCACCTCATCTATTTATGAGGGGGTTGGACTTTCCGTGCAAGAAAAGGGCTCAGATTCGCGTGAAAACTGCCAAAAACCCGATCAAACTCGGACCCGGATCGGGGGTTCGGACGTCCGGACTTTATCCCGGACGGTCCGGACCATAGGGTCGGACGGTCCGGCTTCTAGGTCGGACGGTCCGAGCTGAGGTCAAAAAACCTTCTGTAATCTGCGTCCTCAAGTCGGACGGTCCGACCATGGTCCGGATAGTCCGGTTTCCGAGTCGGACGGTCCGACCTGGTTTCCCAGTGCAGCACTGTTTCAGCCATAACTTCTTCATACAAACTCGGATTTGGACGTTTCAAATATCAAAATCGACCGGTTCGACGAGACGAAGCCGGCCTATGTAGAACAGTTTCCCATGTGAGAATGTCTTGAAGGCCTAATCAGCAGAATAGTGCTCTGAATGGCAGGGCCTTATTGCTTCAAACATAGTTTCGGCCCTTGAGATGGAATCGGATGATTATGGCTCGAACTACAAAGTTATTCATATCGACAATACCCAACTTTTTCATGTAGATCACTTCTTCATTTGAGGTCATCTTATATAGGTTTAATGTCGTGCCAAAAACAGGTGTCAACACCTCATAACCATCCTCATTAAATTTTTCATTTGGCAATAATTCCCCTCCAATGCATTTTAAAAAGGCAAGTCAAGATGAAACTTTTCAAAAGTGGTTAAACACAAAGGGTCATGACTTTGTAAATAACCCATAAGCACTCATAGCATTTTAATCAATATTTTGGAATTATTAAATTTCCCTTGGAATTTCAATAAATAAGTTGAAATAAAATTTGATCCAAAAATTGTGAAACCAATTTTATTAAATGCCTAAAAATCAGTAGGTCATACTAAAATAGGAATGATGTTTTATTACAATGTTCTAATAATATAAACAAATAAAAATAACAACAAAGTAGCCCCATTTGATCATTTAGTAATTAAATAAGAATCATTTGAATTTATTTAGAGCTCAATCTTTTTGTAGAAATAGGGTAAATCTTAGAAACAATATTGGGAGCAACGGCACATTTACCTAAATTCAGTTGGTAGACAAATAAAATATAACCAGAAAAGAATAAAGAAAACAAAACAAAAAAAAGAGAAAAACCTAACTAATGCCTAGGGCAAAGGCCCAACACCTGGCCCAGCCCCATTTTTTTCTTTTTCTTTCTTTCCTTTCATCTTCCATGTTCACGTTGGCAACCGTGGCACACATCCGTCGGCACCATGGCCGGCGTCGATGTCGTGGCAGCCATCCCCGCCCCCAACCCTGTGTATAAGAGCACCCCTGCCCCTCCTAAAACCCTAGCCGCCCCATTCCCCTCAATTCCCTCGATCTCTGTCTCCTCCACGCGCGGGAGTCGCCGCGGAAGCCGTCGCTGTGTGGTTGCCGTCGACATGGCCGGGGGCCTCCTGAAGCCGCACCAGTCTGTCCGGAAGGTCCGTCGCGCTCCTCTAGGTCGCCCTCGCCCGCGAGATCAAGCCGGAGGCTACTGCCTCGGCCGAATCGCGCCGCCCCCATCTTCTTCCTCGTCCCCGGCCGCCGTCTTCCTCGCCGGGATTCGCGTTGCTCTGGCCTCCTCGAGCCAACCGCCCTCCCCTACCAAGCCACCGTGAGATCCTCCTCTGTCTCCCCCTCGCCGTGATCATTTTTTTGTGATAGGGCGCCATTCCCGTGCTCGCCATGGCCACGGATGGAGCTGCCGTTCTCGTCATGGGCTTGGCCAGTCCCGTGCGCTCCTGCTACCTCGTGTGCGCACCAAAGCATGCCTGCAAGCACGCCCGCTCGAGCCCAGCCGTGCCCAGCCGCTCTTGGACGAGGCCGCTTTCCCCCCTCCCGTTCTGCCTATGGCCTGGCCGCTGGACACCATGTGCGTGTTGTGTGCAGCGGGTGTGGCATGTGCGTGGCTGCTGGTACACTGTCCATGGCCATGGATGGTTTGGCCATGGTGTGTGAGTGCAGCGTGTGCATGCGTGTGTGAGTGTGGCCACCGTGAAGCTAATACATATGTTGCGCTGCTGGCTACTGCTGCTCATAGCGCCGCGCTGGCCGCCGCGCTCCGGCCTGCCGCCGCTCATCGTCGCCACGCACACCTGCTGCTGCTGCCATTGCTAACTGAAAATGTTGCTGCTCAAGTTACAACTGCTGCTTTACCACTTTTTACAGCAGCAAAACAGCCACAAAACACATCAGAAAGTAGCTAAAAATGATATGGGTTAAGAGTACACTTACCCAGCTCCAAATTTTTTCATTGGACCAATTAGAAATAATGCATAGATTAATTCCTATAAAAATCGAAAAATACAGAATTATGTTAAAAGCAAAACTGTTATATCACCATTGCTACTTTGGAGCTATAGGTAAACACATTACATGGATTTTTCATGCCATTTAAGGGCATGGCATGATAGTACACACAATATTGTGCAAAACACCTATTGGATGCATCTCCATAGGAGATATATATAAACGGCAATCATCATGCAAAGATTGGTAAATCTTAACGGTTTCTGAAATTAGCCTCGAGTACCACTTTTCGGACTGAGTTTTAATTAAGTAAATGACCTCTACTAAAAATACCATCCGTACCGGATTCGAGATCGCGGACAACTAATAAAAGTTGATGTTGGGCACAAATTCATCGAAAGAGTGGAAACCTAAACCGTAGCCCCCCAAAGACAGCTAGATGATGTTTAAACAACGATTTTCAAACTTAGCAATATTTCAGAAAAATCCCAATTAGGCAATGACATGTGGGTCCCCTCATTGTTTTTACTAGATAATACTCCGCGCGTTGCGGCGGGAACTATTAACAAATAATTTAGTGTTTTAAAACATGAGAAAATTTATGAAACATATTATAATTTGATTATAAATTATTTTTGAAAAAATATATTCTTTATAGTAAAAATTTAAGAAAATTTGTTGAAAATCCAAAAATATGTGTGATTTTTTTGCTTTGTTAATTTATTACCTTGACAATATATCGATGAGATGATATAGGACAAAAAGAACGTTGGGTAGAAACATTAGAAACATCTCCACCCTTGACTACACCGAAAACAATGATAACAACTATAGATGTATATTCATAGAAAATTTGTCGCATAAACAAAGAAAATGCTAAGTAATTTATAATTTTATTTTCTATAAAGAAATCATTTATAAATTATGGAGCTAAGTGCATAATTTTTTTAATATTTATTTGTAATATGTTGCATGGCATGGAGAATTAATGGGTGCATGTGCATGAAGAGTTATGAAAATTATTTATGATGGAACTACTTGATGATGTGGATAGCTTGCATGTCAAGATAGATAGCTTAGTGGGGATGAACTAGTTAGGTATTATAGATTAGATAAAATATTTTATTTGAGAAAAGGCAATGACAACTGGGTCCCACCAATCAGTTGACTGGTCAACAACACTGTTTTGGATAATGTGATATTAAATGAGTAAAATAAATCCAGTAAATGCTTTAAAATGATTTAAATTTTAGAAAATCATATTAAATAAACTGCAACTCAGATCCAAATACTTTCTACATGAAAGTTGATCAAAAAAATATAATGAATACGAAAACGCTATCCGTATATCCACCGCACCCCTCTAACATACCGAACATGGAAAATTTCCCATCCGGTTAATCTGTCAATCAGACGACCGAAGCCGGTAAAACTTTCCGGATGGAAAAGTTCTGAACATGAAAGTTGCTCAGAATGGATCAGCAAGCACGGATACGCTAACCACATGTCTGTCAGTTGTCTCTAGCACTACAGACATCGAACCCTCGCCCTCCGGATCACCTGTCCGGTAATCAACCGGCACCGATGAGTCATCCTCGGATGAATTCCTGTTCCGAGCAAAGCACCTTGCACCGCGATAGAACACCGTTAACCATGCTTCTGCCATGTATTGTATTTGTATTGCTATTATTGCTGTGTATTATTGTTTCTCCCCCTTTATTCTCCGATAGACCCCGTTGATGTCGCCGACTGCATCGTTGCCGAGTACTACTACTTCGTCGACGACCGTACCCCTACCGCGAGCTTCCAGGCAAGCAGAGCCATTCTCTTCCCCAGATATCGCCTATCTTTCCGTACATTTCTCGCACTAGGCATTGTTACTGCTGCTGCTACGTTACAATCCTATTCAATTGCATAGCTTGTTTCTATTGCCCCTTGATGTACCTTCCTTTATCCTATGCTTCCTATTATAATTATGCATTATTCAGCAGTGAGCCCTGCGCATTGTTAGCTAGGATTAGTTAGCGGGCCGTGACCACTCTGGTGAGTGAACGTGGATTACAAAATATTATAAATTCCACAGGTACGTATCAATGCAGACGACCTAGAGAACCTACAACGGCGAGACTCTGTCGAGTCGCTTCGAGTTGGACTTACGAGTGGACGGACTCGTATTTCACTCTCGTCGGCTCAGTAGCGTAGCATCACTGGGATGATACGAGGGTATTCCTCTTTAGTTCATTCCGCTGGTTTCTCGGCACCACCGGGGTGATACGAGAATATTCCTCTTTAGTTCATTCCGCTGATGTCTCTGTCGAACCTCTTCAAGTGTACCATCGAGGGTGATTCCTCCTGGTTTCACTTGATGGTAGGCACTCGAATCAACTGGTGTCCTTACAGGTAAGGAGTCAGGTGACCCAACGGTGCCCGCGCAAGGTATCTTAGCGGAACGACAGGACAGGTGTATTCCACCGGTGTGCGGCGGGCCTTGTACTGTTCGTTGCCGAGAGGTATCCTGTTGTACGAAAGTCGAGCTCTTCAAAGAGAAAACGCGAGACAAGGTAAGGAGACGGTTCACCTTGTTGGTAACCGCACGAGTTGGTGGGACATCAGGGCAGGCACCGATGTTACTATTGGACCTGACTGCTGTCATTGTCCGCGACTCACCCAGAGAAGGGGCAACGATAACAGTTGTCCCGACAGATAATAATAAAATGCTTAACGGTTCAGGTGGATGACTTGAGAGGCCACAAAGGCTTGTACGCACTACCTTCATGTGACGCCCCCAAAATCAGACCGTGTACAGTAATCATACACGCAAGGTAAACGATCGAGATTAGGGACTCACTGTGAGATATCACAACACAACTCTACAAATAAATTAATACAAGCTGTTTAATACAAGCCAGGGGCCACGAGGGCTCGAATACAACAGGTCGAGAGCACAAAGTTAGCGGAAGCAGTAGTATCTGAGTACAGACACAAGAATACAAGGATGCCTTAAGAAGGCTAGCACAAATAACAACAGATCGAAAATGCGAGGCCTCCTGCCTGGGAACCTCCAAACTAGTCCTGGTCATCGGGGAACTCGACGTCGTAGAAGGCATCGGGGATCTTCATGTTGCGGTGGTCGACATCGGGGATCTCCTGCTTCTGGACTCCAAGGCTCCAACGTCGACTGCAGCGGCCGATCAGGTAAAACAAAAAGGGGGAAATAAATCAAAGGTGAGTATCTAGCATACCCGCGAGTCTTACGTCCGCTACTAGGCATTATGCATTGTATCAAATGGAAAGGGGAGGCTGTATATAGTGGACTGCAAGGTAGAAATCAGAATAAGGGTCAGAAGCTAGGCCTATCGAAGAGTAGCATCTTCTGACGAGTCTTGCAGCATGAGAAGAGAATCAGCCAACAGTTCATATAAAGCATAAAGTAACAATGAAGCAGAAGTTGCCGCATCATTGTATAATATAATTTGTAATGATTAATAATAATAATGCCTCCGAGTTCCCCTCCTCGACTTCCCTGCGAGGAAGAAAACCCGGAACCATACAGTTTAATAGTAGTAGTTTGTAGTGGTAAGTTCCAGCTTCAGCCTAAAGCGTCCTGTTACCGTGGACACGGCTATTCGAATAGATTAATCTCCCTGCAGGGGTGCACTACTGTTCATCCTGCACGCTCGGATCTCCAGGGTGGCGTACACCTTGTTAGGGAATGCCCCACCGAGGCTATCCGACACATCGCAGCCCATCCTAGGCTCAGCAGAGAGGCCATCCGCCGGACTATATCCTATGCGCCAAGGGGTCTAGTTCCCTCACCCTTGCACGCTCCTGCACGATACGAGACTGGCCGTTGAAGAAAAAGAAAATACAAAACACACCTGCTGTAGCAAAAAAGACAAGACCGCTTCCCGGCTATCAGCCTGTGGTACTGCTGGCGTCTAAAGAGCTTTCGGACAAACTACGACGCAGGGGAGCCCATAACTCCTTATCCCACGTGAAGGTAGTGCGTACAGACCAACGGGTCTCTCAAGTCATCCGCCGAACCATTTAGCATTTTAATTAACATGCGTGACAACCATTATCGTTGCCTCGACTTAACTGAACCGCGGTCAACGACAGCAGTCAGGACCACCAGTACATCGGTGCCTGCCCTGTCGTCCCACCAAGTCTCTGCGGTTACCAACAAGGTGAACCGTCTCCTTACCTTGTCTCGCGTGTGCTCTTGGTAGAGCTCAACTTTCGTGGTTTGGTAATTCTCGAGAGATACGAGCAGGGGCCAAGCACGCCAGTAACGTCGGTCGTACCCTCCCTGTCGCTCCCGACAATATACCGCTCGCGGGCACCGTTGGGTCGCTCGACTCTTACCTTTAAGGACACCAGTTGGTTCGAGTGCCTACCATTAAGTGAAACCAGGAGGTATCACCCTCGATGGCATAAAGAGGTTTGACAGAGACATCAACGGAATGAACTAAAGAGGTAAACCTCATATCATCCCGGTGATGCTACGCTACTGAGCCGACGAGAGTGAAATACGAGTTCGTCCACTCGTAAGTCAAACTCGAAGCGACTCGGCAGAGTCTCGCCGTTGTAGGTTCCCTAGGGCGTCTGCACTAATCCGTACCTTTTGCAGTTGTATATATTTTGTATCCGCGTCACTCCCCTGAGTGGCCACGGCCCGTCTGGACCTTCTTTGAAAAGATGAGGTTCATCCCAAAATTAATGCCTCAAATCATGAAAGAACTTCTTCCTTTGCTGAAATGTTAAACCCGGAGGCAAATACTTTGCAACGATAAAATTAGCATAATCTGCAAACCAAGGATCGGAAAGATATTGTACTTTAAAAACGGCAAGTTGTTCGTCTGGAAAACTGTCATTAACTGGGATAGGATCATGCGGTATATCTTCCATCCTTGAAAGATTATCCGCTACAGGGTTGTCTGCTCCTTTTCTATCAACAATCTGCAAATCAAATTCTTGAAGAAGGAATACCCATCTGATGAGCCTTGGTTTTGCATCCTTCTTCGTCATAAGATACTTAATGGCAGCATGGTCAGTATGAATAATAACTTTAGAATCAACAATATACTGCCTAAACTTATCACAAGCAAACACTACTGCTAAGAATTCCTTCTTAGTAGTAGCATAATTCTTTTGAGCACTATCAAGGGTCTTACTGGCATAATAAATAACATTCATCTTTTTGTCAACCCTTTGTCCTAAAACAGCTCCAACAGCAAAATCACTAGCATCACACATAATTTCAAAGGGCTAATTCCAGTCAGGCGGTTGTACTATAGGAGCGGTTATTAAAGCTTTCTTAAGAACTTCGAAAGCCTCCTTACAATTTTCATCAGATACAAAAGGAACATCCTTCTGGAGAAGATTAGTGAGGGGTCTCGAGGTCTTAGAAAAGTCTTTAATAAATCTTCTATAGAAACCAGCATGACCGAGAAAACTACGAATACCTTTAATGTCCCTTGGATAGGGCATCCTTTCGATAGCTTCAATCTTCGCCTTGTCCACTTCAATTCCCCTCTCGGAAATCTTGTGGCCAAGCACGATCCCTTCGTTAACCATGAAGTGGCACTTTTCCCAGTTTAGAACTAAGTTTGTATCCTCGCATCTCTGCAAAACTTTATTAAGATTGTGGAGACAGCGGTCAAAGGAAGTTCCATAGACGGAGAAATCTTCCATGAAGACTTCCACAATCTCCTCACAGAAACCATGAAATATTGCAGACACACATCTCTGAAAAGTAGCAGGGGCATTGCATAAACCAAAAGGCATACGCCTATAAGCATAAGTACCATAAGGACAAGTGAAAGTGGTCTTCTCTTGATCGGCAGTGTTAACATGAATTTGAGAGAAGCCAGAGTACCCGTCAAGATAGCAAAAGTGGGTGTTTTTCGACAGCCTCTCAAGCATCTGATCAATAAAGGGCAACGGGTAGTGGTCCTTCCTGGTTGCCTTGTTCAACTTCCTGTAATCAATACACATTCTATATCCAATAATAATTCTCTGAGGTATTAGTTCATTCTTATCATTAGGGACTACAGTTGTCCCTCCTTTCTTAGGAACACAATGAACTGGACTTACCCACTTACTATCGGCTATAGGGTAGATAATACCTGCAGCTAGAAGCTTGAGGATTTCAGTCCTCACAACATCCATCATCTTTGGGTTCAACCGTCGTTGATGGTCAACAACAGGTTTAGCATCGGGCTCGAGATTGATAGTGTGTTGACAGATAGATGGACTAATTTCCTTGAGGTCATCAAGGGTATAGCCAATTGCACCACGGTGTTTACGAAGTACTTCCAATAATCGCTCTTCTTCATATCCTGAAAGGTTAGAGTTGATAATAATAGGATAAACTTTCTTTTCATCTAAATAAGCATACTTGAGCGTATCGGGAAGAGGTTTGAGATCAAACACCGGGTCTTCTTTTGGTTTGGATAAAATTCCTAAAGGTTCAACCAGGAGGTTGTGCTTCAGGATAGCAGGTTGTCTCAAGAAGATTTCGTCAATTTCATTTCTTTCCTGCATATGAGTATCATTCTCGTGGTCCTCCATGTATTGCTGCAAAGGATCATTAGGGGGAATAGCAATAGAAGCAATACTTTCAATAATTTTATCATCACTAGGTAATTTAGTACCACGAGGCTACTTGGAAATCTTAGAAAAGTTAAATTCATATGGCTCACCATTGAATTCAACAGAAACTTTACCTTTCTTGCAATCTATAATAGCTCCACAAGTTCTGAGAAAAGGTCGACCAAAAATAATAGGACAAAAACTATCTTGCACTGAACCAAGTACGAGAAAGTCGGTAGGGTACTTTACCTTTCCACATAGGACTTCAACATCTCTGACAATCCCAATAGGAGAGATAGTGGCTTTGTTTGCAAGATGAATAGTAACATCGATCTCTTCGAGTTCACAGGGTGAAATCTCAGTAATGATCTCTTGATAAAGCGAATAAGGAATCGCGCTAGCACTCGATCCCAGATCGCATAGCCCGTAATAATTGTGATCTCCTATTTTAACAGATACAACTGGTGTACCTGAAATTGGGCTTTTATTCTTGGCTGTGACAATGTTAGTTGAAACAGCACAAAAATTTATAAAGGAATCTGAAACATCATTAGTAACTAAATCTTTAACCATAGAAACTTGAGGATCGACTCTGATCTGGTCCTCAGGTTCGCCTGTTCTTCTCTCACTTTTATTTATGATGCCTGTCACAAAAGAGTGCTCCCTTATTCTTGAAGGAATAGGGGGCTGTTCATATATAACTGCAGGCAAAATAGGATCATCAACATGAATATCAATAGGCACTTTTTTGAAAGGCTTACGGTACTGATCCTTCTTCATCTTAGAAGAATCAATGTGAGAGGCAAAGTTCTTACAAAAATCAATCATTAGATGGGAATCCAGACCAATCTTAGAGCAAAAGGTATTAAAATAATCATTTTTCACATAGCTCTCAATATAATCATGCTCATAAATTATAGCAGGTTCAATACCTTTATCGATTTCCCAGTCTTCAGTATTCTTCTGGATCCTTTCGATGAGATCCCATCTTTCTTCAACGCTCTTTGTCTGAAATACCCCGCTAGAGGAGGTATCCAGCCTTTCCTTATCCAATCTGAAGCTTTGTCTGTAAGCGATACAGAGAATAATTTCTTCATAACGAACTCCAGTGACACACCTGGAAGCTTGAATAATGAACATAGTTGTGATAAATATAACAAGTGTTCACCTGGATGTCTGTCTCCTGCATAGCGATTAGCTAGGACGTAATCGATAATACCAGATGGTATCTTATAAGGCACAATTTCAGTAGGGTCAGGAGTAACCACCTTAGTTGTGGGGCGGCTCCCCAAGAACAACGATCCAATAGTAGGGGTTTCCATAAGGACAAAAACTGCAACAGCAAAACTAAAAATAGAAATATAAAAACTTCCTTACCGGCTTCACTTACTAATAACGCTACACTCCCCGGCAGCGGCGCCAGAAAACGTAGCTTGATGACCCTCAACGTAGAGGGATCTATTGCAGTGTTTTCGATAAGTAAGAGTGTCGAACCCAACGAGGAGCAGAAGGTAGTAGCAAGTGACTTCGGTAAGGACATAACTGCAAGCACTGAAAGATAACTTTTTAGGGGTTTTCTTGGTATAAGCGACAGGAAAGTAAAGACGAGCAAAGTAAAAGATACTGGATAGTAAAGAGTGGCCCAATCCTTTCTTAGCAAAGGAGAGGCTTAGCAACTGAACTTATAAAAGCTAAAGTGTTCTTGAGGACACACGTGAGAGGTAGTCATGTGCTTTTGTCATATTCCGTATCGGTACTATGTACTGTGTTGATAAGTGTTTGGTGGGTGGATCTATGCCAGTGCATTCTCTAGACTAAGATGAATGCACTCTTATGATTAAACACCTTGCAAGCATCCGCAAATACAAGATAGTAATTAAGGCTAAAGCCTAACCATAGCAATACGATCGATGATCCATTGTTTCCTTGTGCAAAAGCGTGCAAACTGGGGTTTAGGTTTCTGTCACTCCGGCAACCCACCATAAGCATTCTTTATACACAATGCGTTCCCCTAGGTCCTTGATAAGGCGAAGTGTTGAGTATTCGACTCACACAACACCACTAGGAAAATAACAACACAACTTAAATACCAACCAACACATATTACTTCAACATCATATGACTACTAACAACTAGACTTCTCCCATGTCCTCAAGAACTAAAGTAACTACTCACAAGACATAAAAGAGATCATGATCAGTGGGGATAAATAGATGATAAACAATCTAAACACAATAATATTTCTCCAACAAAACTCAATAGCATTCACCACAAAGTAGTAATCAACACCGATAGAGTAGAGAGGATAGATAGTACGGATTACAACACGAGTTGCAATTGTGACAAGATTGGATGAAGATGGAGATGGTGCTGATGATGGGGATGATGTTGATGATGATCTCGATGATGCCCGTGACGAGGGTGATGACGATGGCGACGATCTCCCCTTCCGGGAGGTGATCTCCCCGGCGGAATCTTCCCGCCAGAGATGGATTTTCTTCTCTGTAGGTTTCCGCCACGGAGCGGCGGCGGAACTCCGGAAACTCTTCTCTTGGTAGAGCTCGACTTTCGTGGTTTGGTAATTCTCGTGAGATACGAGCAGGGGCCAAGCACGCCAGTAACGTCGGTCGTACCCTCCCTGTCGCTCCCGACAATATACCGCTCGCGGGCACCGTTGGGTCGCTGGACTCTTACCTTTAAGGACACCAGTTGGTTCGAGTTCCTACCGTTAAGTGAAACCAGGAGGTATCACCCTCGATGGCACACTTAAAGAGGTTTGATAGAGACATCAGCGGAATGAACTAAAGAGGTAAACCTCGTATCATCTCGGTGAAGCTACGCTACTGAGCCGACGAGATTGAAATACGAGTCCATTCCACTCGTAAGTCAAAATCGAAGCGACTCGGCAGAGTATCGCCGTTGTAGGTTCCCTAGGGCGTCTGCATTGATCCGTACCTATTGCAGTTGTAATATATCGTTCCCGCGATCACTCCCAAAGTGATCACGACCCTCTATTCTAAACCTAGCTAACAATGCGCATGGTTTACTGCTGAATAATGCATAAGTAATAATAGGCAGCATGAGATAAATGAAGGTACATCAAGGGGCGACAAAAACAGGCTATGCAATTGAGTAGGATTGCAACGTAGCAGCAGCAGTAACAATGCCTAGTGCAAGAAATGTACGGAAAGATAGACGATATCTGGGGAAGAGAATGGCCCTGCTTGCCTGTAAGCTCGGCGGTAGCAGGAGGGTCGTCGACGATGTAGTCGTACCCAGCTGTGGTGTAGTCGACGGCAGCAGTGGGGTCTACCGGAGATTAAGGGGGGAAGAAACAGTAAATACACAGCAAGCATATACAAAAAAATGCATGTCATGACAGATGAAATGTTAACGGTGTTCTAACACAGTGCAATGCACGTTGCTCAAAACGGAAATTCATCTGGGGATGAACTACCAGCTCCGGGTGATTACCGGACAGGGTGTCCGGAGGGGGAGATATCATGCCGGAGGTGTTGTGGGCATCCGACACATGTGTGGGTGGTGTATCCGGGTTAGCTGATCTATTCCGAACAACTTTCGTGTTCGAAATAAATTCATCCGGGTACTTTAACAATACCGGACAATTCATCGAACAGACGGTCCGGAGGGGGGGGGGGAATGGTTCGACATTTGGCATGTTAGTGGGGTGTGGCGGGAGTATGAGTAACGTATTCGTAATCGTGGATCCGTTCTGAGTAACTTTCGTATACAGAAGTTTTTCATCCGGACAACTTTTATCGGTACCGAGAATTTTCGACAAACGGCCCGAAGGGGGGAATGTCGATGTTCGGTAAGTTAGAGGGGGTGGTAGACATACGGATAGCGTATCCATATTCGTTATATTTTTCTGATCAATTTTCATGTATAAAGTTTTTGAATCTGAGTTACGGTTTATTTTATATGATTTTTCAAAGCTTTTAAATCATTTAAAAAGGATTTTCTGATTTTCTGTTATTAATAAAATCCAACCTTATCCAAAACTTTATCCACAACAGTGCTGACAGGGTGGACCCACATGTCATACACAGAGGCATTTAACTCATTTTATTTAAATCAAAATTATCAGAGGGCCCACATGTCATACACAGAACATCTATAATATTCATTTTATTAAATCAAATAACAGTGGGTCCCATCTGTCATAGACACAGCACTAACCAATTTATTTTATTTATTCAGATAATAAAGGGGGACCCACATGTCATTGACTTAGATTAGTATAATTTAAATCAATTTATTTAACCAGGGCAGGGGCCCACTTGTCATTGACACACATGGGGGGTTATTTTATTTTTTTAATCTCCAGGTTAATGGTTAATCACCCAGGGGGGCCACTGGTCAGTGGGCAAGCCCCCTGGCTTAACCCAGGACATGCCGACGCCGGCGGCCACTACAGGGGCACGGCGACGAGGTACTGCTCGCCTCCGGCGAGCAAACTGGCCGCGGGTGGGAGGAAACGGCTGGGGCCCCCACCGCGCGTCGAGTGGGGGAAGAGGCAGGGGTTGCGGTGGCGAGGACGACGGCGGTGACTTATCACGGCGGCGGACGGAGGGGGCGCAATGGCCATGGCAACTACGGCGGTAGAAACTAGCGGGAGAGGAGGGGGAAGAGTTCGTGGGCTCACAGGGGGAGGGAAGACGAGCTCGGGGAGGCCGGGAAGGTCGAGGTGGCGCGAATCAGGGCGGAGGTCGCCGGTGGCCGTGACGGAGGAGGAAGAAGGGGGGCGGCGCCGTTGGTGTGGCTCCAGTCGAATTAGCGCAAGGGGGTGACCGAGCAGTCGAAGCAGGACCTCCAGGACGTGCTCCCCGCCGACTACGTGGCCGGTGGCCGCTTGGGCGCTGAGGCAGCGGCGACGGGAAACCAGGGAGCGGCTCGGGTGTGGCGAACAGAGGTAGCAGGAGGGAGGGAAGAAGAAGGGGGGGGGACTCGATCCAGGGCTAGGAGGGGCCATGGTGGAGCTCTTATCCACGAGCCGTGGGGGGGGCAGGTGAGGGGCAGGTGGGGTGGGGGGCCGCGGCGAGCAGTGCTCCTCCATGGCACTGTCGCCGTGGTGGGGGAGGGGAGGGGAACAGGGGAGGGTGTCGGTGGGAGGGAAAAAAAGGGGAGAGGGGGTGGGCCTTTTTCCCAGGGCGGGATATAGGTCCCCTTTTATTTTCTTTGTTTTTGTTTCTTTTAATTTTTCTTTTCTGTTTGTATTTAGTTTAGCTAGGTTTTGATTTTTGTAAAATGTTATTTACACCTATATTAGTGTTACACTTTAACATGATGCCACAAAAAGTTTAGCCCACAATAAAATTCATCTAGATTTTATTCAATGCACAAAATATTAAATGGAGCTAATTTTGCTGCTGTTTGTATTTTCTGCATTATTTAAATAAGTTAATAAAATGTCATTTATCTTTTTATATGACCTACTGATTATTAAGTATTTAATAAAAATGGTTTCACAATTTTTAGTGCATTTAAAATTCCTACTTGTTTATTAAATTTACCATGGCCATTTAATAGTTCCCAAAGTTACAAATTTTATTTCATAATATTTACAAAACACTTTAAAGAATATCCATTGTTATTTTTTTTAACATGGCCCAACATTATTTGCTATTAAATAATGAAAGATCTTGCAACACCTAGGGTTTACTTCAAGCTTCCACATTGGTTTAATATTAATATTCAAGGGGCAATTTAGTAACTCAACACTCACTGTTTCATATCCATCATTGACTTGTGATTATTCAAATGACTAAGAATGGTTTGGCTTAGCCATGATCAAGTTGATTGACTGGCATCCACAATCCTTGGAGCAATTTTATAATTTGAAAATTTTATCAGGGTGAGAAACTGACAGAGCCATGATCAAGGTGATCATGGCTTGATCATCAACAGTAATGAGACTTAAACAGTGGAATCACTGTAGTGATTACTGTACTGGATCTGAGGGTGTTACAAATCTCCACCACTACAAAGAATTCTCGTCCCGAGAATTAAAAGTAGTGTAAGGGATAGAGTTTCGGTTTTGCCTCCTAACAAATCTTCTGGTTCCTGTTGTCCTACTCGACGAAATTAATCCTTCATGTTGAGGCCTTCACTGGACTGTATCGGTGCTTCTCGATGGGGTTTCATCCTTTCGTCGGGGGCGTCATCGCACTTACGAACAGGGTAAGAGGTAAGGCTTAAGGGGGTAGGATCGATACAAGGTCCATCAAATTGGGTTGCTCAAGGTTATGGGGTACAAAGTCCTTCCGAGTTTAACATCAGGGAATACATCGTGAGAAGTTTCAAGCGGTTGGGCACGTATTCGATGCCGATGACGGAAGATGGGAAAAGGGCCCCGATCATCAAACACAAGCACTGAGTCTGATATCGGACGGAATATCACATGGTAGAGGACAAGAGTCAGGTTTCAGTCCTGTGGAACTGTGGGTTATGGGCCCCATTGAACCAGGGGGGTGACGTTCAATGCGATCAAGTTGGAATGGTATGACGGAGATCAACTTGTAAACTATGTCGGCAACAACATTAGTGCCAAGGGCGAGGGACGAAGAGAACCATTTTCCTGCTCGTTAAGACGAGGCAGACCAATTGGCAAAGTTCTCGTCCATCGGTGGTCACCGAAAATTCATCAACAATCGTAACTGGTTGTACAGACAATGTAGCACACCAAAGTGTTTACATAAGTAGGGAATTTCACTGCTTAGATAAGATACATTACGAGAAAGATTAAACAGACCAATGGAAAGGAAAAGGTGATGATACACAAGTATGAGGTGTATATCTTTCCCAAGGGAAAGCAGAGCACAATATACACGACCAAGTTGTATTGGCAGAGAGTCAAGGGGGTTATCGATGATAACACAAAGCATCGAGGGGCAAGGATGGTATTTCACACGATGAATCCAATCGGCACATGGAAGAAGCCATGTAAGATTAGTCAGATAATAATCCACCAAAGGTCGGGTGGTTCGCAAAGAATCTGATGTGAGTATCGACACTCAACCAGAAGGAGAAAGATTGCAAATGCATCGGGTGATAGAAGCATCGAAATAATTTGATGCTTAAGTACAAGGGAATTATGACTTCCAGATCAGAAGGTGGATGTAACCATCCATACGGACTTATCGGTGGCAGGGGATTGCAAAGGCGATGAACACGTAGGATCTCGGGAATTCATCGGAGAGTAACCTTCGGAATCTTCAGGTGAATCAGGCGATCATCGGGAATTGCAGTGCTCTCCGGAAGGAAGGAGGTATGAGAACCTAAAGTTAGGGTTAATAAAAACTTACCAGCAAGGATAAGAGAGCAGAGTCCCAGAGCATAGGTAAGGAGAAAAAGATCCCAATACCATAGATATCACACATAGTGACATCGATGAGGGCCCGTAAGCCAAACATTAAGTTAGCAAAGTAGTTTTGAAAAGTCTAGACTCAACTTCGACCAAGGAGTTGGAAGGGGGTCTCCTACAGGCAGTCGGCTCTGATACCAACTTGTGACGCCCCCAAAATCAAGCCGTGTACAGTAATCATACACGCAAGGTACACGATCGAGATCAGGGACTCACGGTGAGATATCACGACACAACTCTACAAATAAAATAATACAAGCTGTTTAATACAAGCCAGGGGCCACGAGGGCTCGAATACAACATCTCGAGAGCACAAAGTCAGCGGAAGCAAAAGTATTTGAGTACAGACACAAGGGTACAAGGTTGCCTTAAGAAGGCTAGCACATAAACATCAACGATCGAAAAGGCGAGGCCTCCTGTCTGCGAACCTCCAAACTACTCCTGGTCTTGGTCATCGGGGATCTTCACGTTGCGGTGGTCGGCATCGGGAACTCCTGCTCCGGGGCTCCAACGTCGACTGCAGCGGCCGATGAGGCAAAACAGTAAAAGAAATAAAGCAGGTGAGTATCTAGTATACCCGCGAGTCTTACGTCCGCTACTAAGCAATATGCATTGTATCAACGAATAGAAGATGCTGTATATAGTGGACTGAAAGACAGAAATCCAGAGCAAGGGTAAGAAGCGAGGCATATCGAAGACTAGCATCTTCCGACGATGTCTTGCAGCATGAGGTAAGAATCAACCAACAGTTTATATAAAGCATAAAGTAACAATGCAACAGAAGTTGCTGCAGCATTGTATAATAATAAGTTGGAATAATTAACAATGCCTTCGAGTTCACCTCCTCGACATCCCCGCGAGGAAGAAAACCCGGAACCATACAGTTTAATAATAATAGTTTGTAGTGGTAAGATCCAGCTTCAGCATAAAGTGTCCTGTTACCGTGGACACGACTATTCGAATAGATTAATCTTCCCTGCAGGGGTGCACTTGTGTTACGCTACACGCACGGATCTCCAGGGTGGCGGGAACTTTGTTAGGGAACGCTCCACTGAGGCTGTCCGACACTTCATAGCCCATCTTTCAAACTCAACAGAGAAGCCATCCGCCGGTCTAAATACTAAGTACGCCGGGCCTTGGACCCCAACCCGAACGTACTCCTGCACGGTGCGTGGCTGGCCGGTGAAGTTGAAGCAAAACCAAATAAGACACCACCGCGCGAGCAAATAAGACAACACCACTTCCCGGCAATCAGCCCGCAGTACTGCTGACGTCTGAAGAGTCCTCGGACGACACTACAAAGCAGAGGAGCCCATAACTCGTAATTCCCACGGGTAGGTAGTGCGTACATGGAATATAGCCAACTCAAGACATCCACTGAACCATTTAGCATTTTAATTAACCTGCGTGACAACCGTTATCGTTGCCTCGACTAAACTGACCCGCGGACAACGACAACAGCCAGGACCACCAGTACATCGGTGCCTGCCCCGTCGTCCCACTAAGTCACTGCGGTTACCAACAAGGTGAACCGTCTCCTTACCTTGTCTCGCGTGTGCTCCTGGAGGAGCTCGACTTTCGTGGTTTGGTAACTCTCGCGGCCAACGATCAGGGGCCAAGCACACCGGTACACTGGTCGTACCCTCCCTGTCGTCCGTCGCAATACCACTCGCGGGCACCGTTGGGTCGCCCGACTTCTTACCTTTAAGGACACCAGTTGGTTCGAGTTCCTACCGTTAAGTGAAACCAGGAGGTATCACGCTCGATGTCACACTTAAAGAGGTTTGACAGAGACATCAGCGGAATGAACTAAAGAGGTAAACCTCGTATCATCCCGTTGAAGCTACGCTATTGAGCCGACGAGAGTGAAATACGAGTCCATTCCACTCGTAAGTCAAACTCGAAGCGACTCGGCAGAGTCTCGCCGTTGTAGGTTCCCTAGGGCGTCTGCATTGATCCGTACCTGTTGCAGTTGTAATATATCGTTCCCGCGATCACTCCCAAAGTGATCACGACCCTCTATTCTAAACCTAGCTAACAATGCGCAGGGTTTACTGCTGAATAATGCATAAGTAATAATAGGCAGCATGGGATAAAGGAAGGTACATCAAGGGGCGACAAAAACAGGCTATGCAATTGAGTAGGATTGCAACGTAGCAGCAGCAGTAACAATGCCTAGTGCAAGAAATGTACGGAAAGATAGGCGATATCTGGGGAAGAGAATGGCTCTGCTTTCCTGTAAGCTCGGCGGTAGCAGTAGGGTCGTCGACGAAGTAGTCGTACCCAGCGGCGGTGTAGTCGACGGCAGCAGCGGGGTCTATCGGAGATTAAGGGGGGAAGAAACAGTAAATACATAGCAAGCACATACAAACAGATGCATGTCATGACAGATGAAATGTTAACGGTGTTCTAACGCAGTGCAATGCACGTTGCTCGAAACGGAAATTCATTTGGGGATGAACTACCGGCTCCGGGTGATTACCGGACAGGGTGTCCTGAGGGGGAGATATCATGCCGGAGGTGTCGTGGGCATCCGACACATGTGTGGGTGGTGTATCCGGATTAGCTGATCTATTCCGAACAACTTTCATGTTCGAAATAAATTCATCCGGGTACTTTAACAATACCGGACAATTCATCGAACAGACGGTCCGGAGGGGGGGGGGAATGGTTCGACGTTTTGCATGTTAGATAGGTGTGGTGGGAGTATGAGTAACGTATTCGTAATCGTGGATCCGTTCTGAGTAACTTTCGTATACAAAGGTTTTTCATCCGGACAACTTTTATCGGTACCGGGAATTTTCGACAAACGGCCCGAGGGGGGGAATGTCGATGTTCGGTAAGTTAGAGGGGGGTGGTAGACATACGGATAGCGTATCCATATTCGTTATATTTTTCTGATCAATTTTCATGTATAAAGTTTTTGAATCTGAGTTACGGTTTATTTTATATGATTTTTCAAAGCTTTTAAATCATTTAAAAAGGATTTTCTGATTTTCTTTTATTAATAAAATCCAACCTTATCCAAAACCTTATCCACAACAGTGCTGACAGGGTGGACCCACATGTCATACACAGAGGCATTTAACTCATTTTATTTAAATCAAAATTATCAGAGGGCCCACATGTCATACACAGAACATCTGTAATATTCATTTTATTAAATCAAATAACAGTGGGTCCCATCTGTCATAGACACAACACTAACAAATTTATTTTATTTATTCAGATAATAAAGGGGGACCCACATGTCATTGACTTAGAGTTAGTATAATTTAAATCAATTAATTTAACCAGGGCAGGGGTCCACTTGTCATTGACACACATTGGGGGTTATTTTATTTTTTAATCTCCAGGTTAATGGTTAATCACCCAGGGGGGCCACTGGTCAGTGGGCAAGCCCCCTAGCTTAACCCAGGACATGCCGACGCCGGCGGCCACTACAGGGGCACGGCGACGAGGTACTGCTCGCCTCCGGCGAGCAAACTGGCCGCGGGTGGGAGGAAACGGCTGGGGCGCCCACCGCGCGTCGAGTGGGGGAAGAGGCAGGGGTTGGGGTGGCGAGGACGACGGCGGTGACCAATCACGGCGGCGGACGGAGGGGGCGCAACGGCCATGGCAACTACGGCGGCAGAAACTAGCGGGAGAGGAGGGGGAAGAGTTCGTAGGCTCACAGGGGGAGGGAAGACGAGCTCGGGGAGGCCGGGAAGGTCGAGGTGGCGCGAATCAGGGAGGAGGTCGCCGGTGGCCGTGACGGAAGAGGAAGAAGGGGGCGGCGCCGTTGGTGCGGCTCCAGTCGAATCAGCGCAAGGGGGTGACCGAGCAGTCGAAGCAGGACCTCCAGGACGTGCTCCCCGCCGACTACGTGGGCGGTGGCCGCTTGGGCGCTGAGGCAGCGGCGACGGGAAACCAGGGAGCGGCTCGGGTGTGGCGAATAGAGGTAGCAGGAGGGAGGGAAGAAGAAGAGGGGGGGGGGGACTCGATCCAGGGCTAGGAGGGGCCATGGTGGAGCTCTTATCCACGAGCCGTGGGGGGGGGGCAGGTGAGGGGCAGGTGGGGTGGGGGGCCGCGGCGAGCAGTGCTCCTCCATGGCACTGTCGCCGTGGTGGGGCAGGGGAGGGGAACAGGGGAGGGTGTCGGTGGGAGGGAGAAAAAGGGGAGAGGGGGTGGGCCTGGGGTGGGCCTTTTGCCCAGGGCGGGATATAGGTCCCCTTTTATTTTCTTTGTTTTTGTTTCTTTTAATTTTTCTTTTCTGTTTGTATTTAGTTTAGCTAGGTTTTGATTTTTGTAAAATGTTATAATTGCACCTATATTAGTGTTACACTTTAACATGATGCCACAAAAAGTTTAGCCCACAATAAAATTCATCTAGATTTTATTCAATGCACAAAATATTAAATGGAGCTAATTTTGCTGCTGTCTGTATTTTCTGCATTATTTAAATAAGTTAATAAAATGTCATTTATCTTTTTATATGACCTACTGATTATTAAGTATTTAATAAAAATGGTTTCACAATTTTTAGTGCATTTAAAATTTCTACCTGTTTATTAAATTTACCATGGCCATTTAATAGTTCCCAAAGTTACAAATTTTATTTCATAATATTTACAAAACACTTTAAAGAATATCCATTGTTATTTTTTTTAACATGGCCCAACATTATTTGCTATTAAATAATGAAAGAGCTTGCAACAGCTAGGGTTTACTTCAATCTTCCACATTGCTTTAATATTAATATTCAAGGGGCAATTTAGTAACTCAACACTCACTGTTTCATATCCATCATTGACTTGTGATTATTCAAATGACTAAGAATGGTTTGGCTTAGCCATGATCAAGTTGATTGACTGGCATCCACAATCCTTGGAGCAATTTTATAATTTGAAAATTTTATCAGGGTGAGAAACTGACAGAGCCATGATCAAGGTGATCATGGCTTGATCATCAACAGTAATGAGCCTTAAACAGTGGAATAATTTTAGTGATTACTGTACTGGATCTGAGGGTGTTACAACAACCAACAACAAGAGTAAAGCATACAACTTCGAAAGCAGAAAGCTGATGACACAGAGCACATGATACCGTTCGCCAAAGGCATTTCGTATCAGGGGAAGCTCGTCAATGATTTAGGACACAAGGGGATGGCATGTAGTGATCCACCAAAAAGATCAGGCGGGGTATAGAGAGTCTGATGTGAGTATCGGTACTCAACCATAAGAAGAAAGAATGCCGAAGCATTGGAGATAGAAGCATCAGAATAATTCGATGCTTAAGTACAAAGGAATTATTACTTCCATATCGGTGTATCAGATTCAGATACATCGATCAAACATGAATAAGTTGAATAGAAGCTTGACGGTTAATCAATTAAGGTTTGATTTACCGAGAACCAGCTCATGTCCGAAATTACGTCTGAGCCAGAAGAATGGATTCATAGGGATCAACTGATGATTGCGTGCACTAGCACACACGATGATTCAAAAGATCAGAATCGCAATTCCAAGGGAGGTCATCAAAGAATACAAGAAAAACGGGATTAATCATAGTGCAAGTAGGTAAGGAGAATCTCCAAAGCAGTAGGATGCCGAGGATTGTCGCGAGATCGAACAGTATTTGAAAGTATTTTGGGAATCACACGAACAACTGGGGATGAACGGATCCTCGATAAACGCGAGGAATATCCGCAGTGTGAAAAGAAGTTGCAAGGCAGTATGCACAAAGGATTTACCAATCAACGGAGAGTATATCGAGGCATCTGGTAAACACAAGAGCATCTGAGATTGAATGGATGAACGGAAGGTGTATGTGGTTATACTTACAGACTTATCGGTGGCAGTGAATTGTAAAGATGATCAGCACATATGGTCTCGGGAATTTTATCGGAGAGTAATCTTCGGAATCTTCTCGTGAAGCGAGCGATCATCTGTAATGAGGGGCTCTCCGGGAGGAAGTAGTCACGAGAACCTAATGTCAGAGTTAGCAAAATCTTTAACCCGAAAGGAAGAGAGATCAGAGTCCCAGGGTAAAGGTGAGGACAAAAAGATCCTAATACCACCCAGTTTGCGACGTGGGCCGATAAGCCACACGACACTGTTAGTAAAGTAGTTTTGGAACGACTAGACTCGACTTCGACCAAGGAGTTGGAAGGGGTGTCCTACAGGCAGTCGACTCTGATACCAACTTGTGACGCCCCCAAAATCAGACCGTGTACAGTAATCATACACGCAAGGTACATGATCGAGATTAGGGACTCACTGTGAGATATCACAACACAACTCTACAAATAAAATAATACAAACTGTTTAATACAAGCCAGGGGCCACGAGGGCTCGAATACAACAGCTCGAGAGCACAAAGTTAGCGGAAGGAGTAGTATCTGAGTACAGACACAAGAATACAAGGATGACTTAAGAAGGCTAGCCCAAATAACAACAGATCGAAAAGGCGAGGCCTCCTGCCTGGGAACCTCCAAACTACTCCTGGTCATCGGGGAACTCGACGTCGTAGAAGGCATCGTGGATCTTCATGTTGCGGTGGTCGACATCGGGGATCTCCCGCTTCTGGACTCCAAGGCTCCAATGTCGAATGCAGCGACCGATCAGGCAAAACAAAAAGGGGGAAATAAATCAAAGGTGAGTATCTAGGATACCCGCGAGTCTTACGTCCGCTACTAAGCATTATGCATTGTATCAAATGGAAATGGGGAGGCTGTATATAGTGGACTGCAAGGTAGAAATCAGAATAAGGGTAAGAAGCTAGGCCTATCGAAGACTAGCATCTTCTGACGAGTCTTGCAGCATGAGAAGAGAATCAGCCAACAGTTCATATAAAGCATAAAGTAACAATGAAGCAGAAGTTGCTGCAACATTGTATAATATAAGTTGTAATGATTAATAAAAATAATGCCTCTGAGTTCCCCTCCTCGACTTCCCTGCGAGGAAGAAAACCCGGAACCATACAGTTTAATAGTAGTAGTTTGTAGTGGTAAGATCCAGCTTCAGCCTAAAGCGTCCTATTACCGTGGACACGGCTATTCGAATAGATTAAACTCCCTGCAGGGGTGCACTACTTTTCAGCCTGCACGCTCGGATCTCCAGGGTGGCGTACACCTTGTTAGGGAATGCCCACCGAGGCTATCCGACACATCGCAACCCATCCTAGGCTCAGCAAAGAGGCCATCCGCCGGACTATATCCTATGCGCCAAGGGGTCTAGGTCCCTCACCTTTGCACGCTCCTGCACGGTACAAGACTGGCCGGAGAAGCAAAAGCAAATCCAAAACACACCTGCTGCGCCCGTGGTACTGCTGACGTCTGAAGAGCTTTCGGACAAACTACGACGCAGGGGAGCCCATAACTCCTTATCCCACGTGAAGGTAGTGCGTACAGACCAACGGGTCTCTCAAGTCATCCGCCGAACCATTTAGCATTTTAATTAACATGCGTGACAAGCGTTATCGTTGCCTCGACTTAACTGACCCGCGGTCAACTACAGCAGTCAGGACCACCAGTACATCGGTGCCTGCCCTGTCATGCCACCAAGTCTCTGCGGTTACCAAAAAGGTGAACCGCCTCCTTACCTTGTCTCGCGTGTGCTCTTGGTAGAGCTTGACTTTCGTGGTTTGGCAATTCTCGTGAGATACGAGAAGGGGCCAAGCACGCCAGTAACGTCGGTCGTACCCTCCCTGTCGCTCCCGACAATATACCGCTCGCGGGCACCGTTGGGTCGCTGGACTCTTACCTTTAAGGACACCAGTTGGTTCGAGTGCCTACCATTAAGTGAAACCAGGAGCTATCACCCTCGATGGCACACTTAAAGAGGTTTGACAGAGACATCAACGGAATGAACTAAAGAGGTAAACCTCGTATCATCCCGGTGATGCTACGCTACTGAGCCGACGAGAGTGAAATACGAGTTCGTCCACTCGTAAGTCAAACTCGAAGCGACTCGGCAGAGTCTCGCCGTTGTAGGTTCCCTAGGGCGTCTGCACTGATCCGTACCTGTTGCAGTTGTATATATTTTGTATCCGCGTCACTCCCCTGAGTGGCCACGACCCGCTATCTAATCCTAGCTAACAATGCGCAGGGCTCACTGCTGAATATAATATATAGATATAGCAGGCAACATAGGATAAGGAAGGTACAACAAGGGGCGACAAAATCAGGCTATGCAATTGAATAGGATTTTAACGTAGCAGCAGCAGTAACCATGCCTAGTGCAAGATACTACGGAAAGGTAGACGATATCTGGGGAAGAGAATGGCTTTGCTTGCCTGGAAGCTCGACGATAGGGGTAGGGTCATCGACGTAGTAGTCGATCACAGGGGCATCGGCAGCGGTCGTCGGGACTACCGGACAATAAGAGAGGGGGGAGAAAAAAAATACACATCAATAATAGAAATAAAAATACAAGACATGGCAAATGCAGTGTTAAGGGTGACTAATGCGGTGCTACACGTTGCAGACGAAACGAAAAGTTAATCGGCAATTTTACCGGCTCCGCGCGATTACCGGACAGTGCAACTGGAGGGGGAATGTCTCGTGTTCGGTAAGTTAGAGGGGAGTGATGGGTATGTGGATAGTGTATCCGTATTTGTTACATTTTTCTAAGCAACTTTTATGTATAAAGTATTTTCATCGGAGTTCCGGTTTAAAAGATATTTAATTTAAAGTTTTAATCATTTATTGGAATTTCCTTTTTATTAAATAAATCAACATTATTCACAATAGTGCATTTAACTGGTCAAACCTGACAGGTGGGCCCAGTCAACAGGTTGACTGGTCAATCTGACCAATGGGACCCACACGTGAGCCTCCTCTAAGTTTTTCTGAATTTTGCTAAGTCTGAGAATGTTAACGTTTTTAGCAGCTTTCAAATTGTTATAACTAGTAATTTATAAACCCTATGAATTAGTGACCTATATCAATTTCCATCAGCTTCTGCGATTTACAATCTGATACAGGATTCATCCATGATAAAGTTTATTTGCCTAATTAAAACTTTGTTGGAAAACTGCTACTTGAGGTCAAATCCAGAAATTGTTAAAAGATACGAACTTTGCTTGATGATTGCCATTCATCCATAGGTCTAATTGAGATGCTTCCAACATATGTTTAACTCTATATTATATGCACTCTCATGCCATAACCTTTGATGCCATGACAAAGGCCTGCAACATGTATATTTATTTCCCTAAACTAGCAATGATGGTATAGTTATTTTCTGTTAATAGAAATCTGCCATTTTCTGATTTTTATTGGATTTAATCTATGCACTTTTTGAAGTTGGTCCAATAAAACAATTCAAAGCTGGTTATGTCAAGTTTCCATTCATATCACTTTTAGCTATATTTGGAATAGTTTAGCTGATGTTTTGCTCCTGTTAAAGTAGCAACAATAGCCAAGCATCAGCAGCAGATATTTACAGCATCAGCAAAGTTCAGCAGCACCGACAGTCAGCAGCTAAGCAGTGGCGAGCGTAGCAGCAACCGGAACGCACGCACGCACGCAGCCAATCCATCTAGAGCATAACCCAGCCAATCCCCCGTACGCACACACACACACTTCATGCACGCACACATCACACCACACCCACGTACACAACACACACTACTCAACCACGCACGCACACAGCACGGCCAGGCCATGGGCGTGGCCAGCTGCAGCAAGCAGAAGCTCGAGCGTGGCCACGCACGGGCGAGGCGAGGAGCAGGCGCAAGCGGGCGCGAGCAGGGGGCATGGGCGCGCGCGTGAGAATGACCACCAGCAATACGTAACAGCAGCAGCGCATCAAGCTCCGTCCATGGCGGCCGAGCACGGGAACGACGACCTACAGGCACGAATCGAGGTCGGGGGTGAGGGGAATCGAAGGAGGAGCTCACCATTGAGCTCAGGGACATGCTCGGGAAGGTCGGGGACGGACCGGAGCGGCGGCAATCGACGCCGGACGGTGGCGCTGTCCGCGGCAAAATGACGACGATGGCGAGCGTACGGGGCGGCCCTGCTCGATTTTATGCCCTGGATGGACGAAGTCGACAACGGGGAAGCGCCTGGACAACCTCCCGGTCGCCGGGGAGGAGTTTGGCCGCGCCCACGGCGGCGACGCGCACTATCAACGAGCCATCTTTGGAGCTCGATTCCGAGCAGAGGAGGAGGGGGCGCCAAGGGGAACGGGAGGGGAACGAAAGAGGGCGGTCTAGGGTTTCCGTTGGACACACATATAGGGTTGGGGAGGGCACGTGGTAGCCATCCGACCATAGTAGCCGTGGATGTCCTCCACGCCATGGCCTCCGTGCCACTGTAGCGGGAGGTGGAAGATAACAGGGGAGGGGATGGACTGGGCCCTGGGTGGGCCTTGCCATAGGCGTTGGTTAGTTCCCTTTTTTTATTCTCTTTTCTTTGTTTTCTTTTCTGTTTGTATTTTGTTTAGCTAGGTTTTGATTTTTTTTGTATAATGTTATACTTGCACCAATATTAGTGTTACACTTTACCATGATGCCACAAAAAGTTTGGCCCAAAATGAAATTCATTTAGATTTTATTCAATGCACAAAATATTAAATGGAGCTATTTTTGCTACTGTTTTGGTTTATTTAAATTCTCAAAATATTGTAATAAATTACCACTTCTTTTTTAATATGACCCAATGATTATTTGATATTTAATAAAATTGATTGCATAATTTTTGCTTAAGGTTTATTTTCCACTTTGTTGTTAATTCCATCCAAAGGGAATTTTGAATTGTGATTTGAATCAAGGTGATCAATGCACGGTTAATCACAGGGAGTTGGTAGTAATCAAAAGTGATTACTGTAGTGTGACATCCGGGGTGTTGCACTTCACGTGGGATAACGGTGGGCCCTCCGCGTTGTGGTCTCGTTCAAAAGCTCTAAAAGACGTCCAGTTCAGCATTGTGGTTGGGTCGGATCCGCATCCTGGAAGAGTTGCGTGGAATCCACCTAGCGCACAACGACCCGGAGGGTGAGGGGCGACGGTCCAAGATCCCCTTGCCCTTAGGGCTGTAGAGCAGCAGGGACCTCTCTGATGAGCCGTAGGATGGGCCTCGGCGTGTCGGATAGCCTCGGTGGGGCATTCCCTAACAAGGTGTACGCCACCCTGGAGGGCGTTTCATCTATTCGAATAGCCGTGTCCACGGTAACATGACGCTTTATGCTGAAGTCAGAGCCTACTACTACAAACTACTACTATTAAACTGTTGGTTCCGGTTTCTCTTCCTCGCAGGGGAGTCGAGGAGGGGATCTCGGAGGCATTTATAATTATTGATAATTACAACTTACTATTATACAATGCTACAGGCACTTCTGCTGCATTGTTATTACATTCATGTTATAGAACTGTTGGTTGTTCTCTTCTTGTGCTTGAAGACTCGTCGGAAGATGCTAGTCTTTGATAGGCCTAGCTTCTTATCTTTATTCTGATTTCTACCTTGCAGTCCACTAAATACAGCCTCCCCTTTCCATTTGATACAAATGCATAAATGCTTAGTAGCGGACGTAAGACTCGCGGGTATGCTAGATACTCACCCTTGCTTTATTTCCCCCCTTTTGTTTTTCCTGATCGGCCGCTGCAGTCGATGTTGGAGCCCAGGAGCAGGAGATCCCCGATGCCGACCACCGCAACGTGAAGATCACCGATGCCTTCTACGACATGGAGATCCCCGACGACCAGGAGTAGTTTGGAGGTTCCCAGGCAGGAGGCCTCGCCTTTTCGATCGTTGTTGTTTTTGTGCTAGCCTTATTAAGGCAACCTTTATCTTATGTGTGTACTCAGATACTATTGCCTCCGCTAACTTTGTGCTTTCGAGCTGTTGTATTCGAGTCCTCGTGGCCCCTGGCTTGTACTAATCAACTTGTATTATTTTATTTGTAGAGTTGTGTTGTGATATCTCACCGTGAGTCCCTGATCTCGATCGTGTACCTTGCGTGTATGATTACTGTACACGACTTGATTTTGGGGGCATCACAAGTTGGTATCAGAGCCAACTGCCTGTAGGAAACCCCCTTCCAACTCCTTGGTCGAAGTTGAGTCTAGTCTTTGCAAAACTACTTTACTAATAGTGTCGTGTGGCTTATCGGCCCATGTCGCAAACTGGATGGGATTAGGATCCTTTTTCTCCGTACCTTTACTCTGGGATTCTACTCTCTTATCCTTTCGGGAAATTTTGCTAACTCTGACATTAGGGTCTCGTGGTCGCATCTACCCGGAGGGCCCTTCACCCAAGATGATCGCTGGCTTCACCTGAAGCTTCCAAAGAATACTCTCCGATAAATTCTCGAGAACCTACGTGTTCATCGCCTTTGCAATCCGCTGCCACCGATAAGTTAGTATGGATAATTGTAACCACCTTCCGATCTGGAAATTATAATCTCCTTGTACTCAAGCATCGAATTACTCAGATGTTTCTATCATCTGACGCCTTCATATCCATTCTTCTTATGGTTGAGTACCTATACTAGCACCAGATTCTCTGTGGGCCCATAACCCACAGTTCCACAGGATCGAAACCTGACTCTTGTCACCTACCTTGCGATATTCAGTTCGATACCAGACACATTACTTATGCCTGATGCTTTGGACCCTTTTTCATCATCCGATTCGACATCGAATGCATGCCTATCCATTTGCATGTTCTCATACCTTCTTTTGTGTCTCTTGATTTATTCCCTGAGTTTAAACTCGGGAGATACTTTGTACACCATTCCATCGGACAACCTTGGTTGATTAAACTTGTACCGATCCGAACCCCCTAAATTTTTCCTCCGAGCCTATTCGTAAGTACGATAAAGACCCTGGATGAAGGATGACAACTCATCGAGATGCACTGATGCCGAGAAATGAAGACATCAGCGAGAAGGATTAACTTCTTCAAGAAGGGCAACAAGCACCAGAAGAATCGTTAGAATACGAAACCGGCCGCCGTCTTCCTCGCCGGTATTCGCGTCGCTCCGGCCTTCTCGAGCCAACTTCCCTCCCCTACCAAGCCACCGTGAGCTCCTCCTCTGTCTCCCCCTCGCCGTGCTCAATTTTTTGCGGTAGGGCGTCGGTCCCGTGCTCGCCATGGCCACAGCTAGAGCTGCCGTTCTCGTCACGGGCTTGGCCTCTCCCGTGCGCTCCTGTTGCCTCATGTGCGCACCAAAGCACGCCAACACGCACGCCCGCTCGAGCGCAGCCGTGCCCAGCCGCTCCTGGCCGAGGCCACTTTCCCCCTCCCATTCTGCCTATGGCCAGGCCGCTGGACACCATGTGCGTGTTGTGTGCAGCGGGTGTGGCATGTGCGTGGCTGCTGGTACACTGTCCATGGCCATGGATGGTTTGGCCATGGTGTGTGAGTGTAGCGTGTGCGTGCGTGTGTGAGTGTGGCCACCGTGAAGCTAATACACATATTGCGTTGCTGGCTACTGCTGCTCACAGCGCCGCGCTGGCCGCCGCGCTCCGGCCTGCCGCCGCTCGTCGTCGACGCGCACACCTGCTGCTGCTGCCATTGCTAACTGAAACTGTTGCTGCTCAAGTTACGACTGCTGCTGTAACACTTTTTACAGCAGCAAAACAACCACAAAACACATCCGAAATTAGCTAAAAATGATATGGTTTAAGAGTACATTTACCCAGCTCCAAATTGTTTCATTGGACCAATTCCAAATAATGCATAGATTAATTCCTATAAAAATCGCAAAATACAAAATTATGTTAAAAGAAAAACTGTTATATCACCATTGCTACTTTGGAGCTATAGGTAAACACACTACATGGATTTTTAGGCCATTGAAGGGCATGGCATGATAGTACACATAATATTGTGCAAAACACCTATTGGATGCATATCCATAGGAGATATATATAAACGGCAATCATCATGCAATGATTGGTAAATCTTAACGGTTTCTGAAATTACCCTCGAGTAGCGCTTTTCGGACGGACCAGCAGCAATTGATCCCGAGCTCATATGAGCTCGGGTGAACAGTAAAATCGAAAAAAATGCAAAAAAAATTCAAAAATATCTGAAATTTTTTGTGGCGAACATTTGACAAATTTTTAACATGCTTGCAAAATTTCATCACAAAATAACATCCGTGGAATACACAGAAAAAAAACAAAATCGATGCTCCAAAAATGTTATTTTTTACAGCATTTTGGAGTTCTGATTTTGTATTTTTTGCTGTGTATTCCACGGATGTTATTTTGTGATGAAATTTTGCAAGCACATTAAAAATTTGTCAAATGTTCACCACAAAAAATTTCATAATTTTTTGATTTTTTTGTATTTTTTTGTATTTTACTGTTCACCCGAGCTCATATGAGCTCGGGATCACTTGAGCACTTTTGTTTTCGGACTGAGTTTTAATTAAGTAAATGGGCTCTACTAAAAATACCATCCGTACCGGATTCGAGATTGCGGACAACTAATAAAAGTTGATGTTGGGCACAAATTCATCGAACGAGTGGAACCCTAAACCGTATCCCTTGAAGACATCTAGATGATGTTTAAACATCGATTTTCAGACTTAGGAATATTTCAAAAAAAATCCCAATTAGACAATGACATGTGGGTCCCCTCATTGTTTTTATTAGATAAAAGATTTTATTTGAGACAAGGCAATGACAACTGGGTCCCACCAGTCAGTTGACTGGTCAACAACATTGTTTTGGATAATGTGATATTAAATGAGTAAAATAAATCCAGTAAATGCTTTAAAATGATTTAAGTTTTAGAAAATCATATTAAATAAACCGGAACTCAGATCCAAATACTTTATACATGAAAGTTGATCAGAAAAATACAACGAATACGAATACGCTATCCGTATATCCAACGCACCCCACTAACATATCGAACATGGAAAATTTCCCATCCGGTTCATCTGTTAGTCAGACGACCGAGGCCGGTAAAACTTTCCGGATGGAAAAGTTCTGAACATGAAAGTTGCTCAGAATGGATCAGCGAGCACAGATACGTTAACCACATGTCTGTCAGTTGTCTCTAGCACTGCAGACATCGAACCCTCGCCCTCCGGATCATCTGTCCGGTAATCAACCGGTACCGATGAGTCATCCCCGGATGAATTCCTGCTCTGAGCAAAGCACCTTGCACCGCGATAGAACACCGTTAACCATGCTTCTACCATGTATTGTATTTGTATTGCTATTATTGTTGTGTATTTATTGTTTCTCCCCCCTTTATTCTCCGATAGACCCCGTTGATTCCGCCGACTGCATCGTTGCCGAGTACTACTACATCGCCGACGAACGTACCCCTACCGCGAGCTTCCAGGCAAACATAGCCATTCTCTTCCCCAGAGATCGCCTATCTTTCCGTACATTTCTTGCACTAGGCATTGTTACTGCTACTGCTACGTTACAATCCTATTCAATTGCATAGTCTATTTTTGTCGACCCTTGATGTACCTTCTTTATCCTATGTTGCCTATTATAATTATGCATTATTCAGCAGTGAGCCCTGGGCATTGTTAGCTAGGATTAGATAGCATGCCGTGATCATTCTGGTGAGTGAACGCGGATTACAAAATATTATAACTCCAACAGGTACGAAACAATGCAGATGCCCTAGGGAACCTACAACGGCGAGACTCTGTCGAGTTGCTTCGAGTTTGACTTACGAGTGGACAGACTCGTATTTCACTCTCGTTGGCTCAGTAGCGTAGCATCACTGGTATGATACGAGGGTATTCCTCTTTAGTTCATTCCGCTGGTGTCTCGGCACCACCGGGGTGATACGAGAATATTCCTCTTTAGTTCATTCCGCTGATGTCTCTGTCGAACCTCTTCAAGTGTACCATCGAGGGTGATTCCTCTTGGTTTCACTTGATGGTAGGCACTCGAATCAACTGATGTCCTTACAGGTAAGGAGTCGGGTGACCCAACGGTGCCCGCGCAGGGTATCTTAGCGAAACGACATGCCAGGTGTATTCCACTGGTGTGCGGCGGGCCTGGTACTGTTCGTGGCCGAGAGGTATCCTGTTGTACGAAAGTCGAAAGAGCAAACGCGAGACAAGGTAGGGATACGATTAACCTTGTTGGTAACAACACAAGTTGGTGGGACGTCAGGGCAGGCACCGATGTTACTGGTGGACCTGACTGCTGTCGTTGTCCGCCCAGATAAGGGGCAACGATAACGGTTGTCCCGGAAGATAATAATAAAATGCTTAACGGTTCAGGTGGATGACTTGAGTGGCCGCAAAGTCTTGTACGCACTACCTTCACGTGGGATAACGGTGTGGGCCCTCCGCGTTGTGGTCTCGTTCGAAAGCTCTGAAAGACGTCCAGTTCAGCATTGTGGTTGGGTCGGATCCGCATCCTGGAAGAGTTGCGTGGAATCCACCTGGCGCACAACGACCCGGAGGGTGAGGGGCGATGGTCCAAGACCCCCTTGCCCTTAGGGATGTAGACCGGCGGGGACCTCTCTGATGAGCCGTAGGATGGGCCTCGGCGTGTCGGATAGCCTCGGTGGGGCATTCCCTAACAAGGTGTACGCCACCCTGGAGATCCGAGCGTGCATGCTGAACAGTAGTGCACCCCTGCAGGGAGTTTGATCTATTCGAATAGCCGTGTCCATGGAAACAGGAGGCTTTATGTTGAAGCCAGAGCCTACTACTATTAAACGGTTGGTTCTGGTTTCTCTTCCTCGCAGGGGAGTCGAGGAGGGGATCTCGGAGGCATTTATAATTATTGATAATTAAAACTTACTATTATACAATGCTGCAGCAACTTCTGCTGCATTGTTATTACATTCATGTTATTGAACTGTTGGCTGTTCTCTTCTTGTGCTTCAAGACTCGTCGGAAGATGTTAGCCTTCGATAGGCCTAGCTTCTTATCCTTATTTTGATTTCTACCTTGTAGTCCACTATATACAACCTCCCCTTTCCATTTGATACAAATGCATAAATGCTTAGTAGAGGACGTAAGACTCGCGGGTATGCTAGATACTCACCCTTGCTTTATTTCCCCCTTTTTGTTTTGCCTGATTGGCCGCTGCAGTCGATGTTGGAGCCCAGGAGTAGGAGATCCCCGATGCCGACCACCACAATGTGAAGATCCCCGATGCCTTCCACGACATGGAGATCCCCGACGACCAGGAGTAGTTTGGAGGTTCCCAGGCAGGAGGCCTCACCTTTTCGATCGTTGTTGTTTTTGTGCTAGCCTTCTTAAGGCAACCTTGTATCTTGTGTCTGTATTGAGATACTATTGCTTCCGCTAACTTTGTGCTTTCGAGCTGCTGTATTCGAGCCCTCGTGGCCCCTGGCTTGTATTAAACAACTTGTATTATTTTATTTGTAGAGTTGTGTTGTGATATCTCATCGTGAGTCCCTGATCTCGATCGTGTACCTTGCGTGTATGATTATTGTACACGACTTGATTTTGGGGGCGTCACACAAAGGAATGCCATGTAACCTGACAATGTGATTTAGAAACGTTTTGGCCACAAAAGCTGCGATGAAGGGATGACGAAGAGGCAGAAAATAAGCCACTTTTCTGAATCTATTAACGACCACCATGATTGTACTGAATTCTCCAGTTTGGGTAATCCCTCCACAAAATCCATACTTATGGACTGCCAGAGACCATCAGGAGTAGGTAGTGGCTGAAGCAAACCAGGTTTCTTACAAAGCTCATATTTAGCTTGCTGACAGACAGAGCACTTTTTCACAAAATTTTCCACATCAGACTTCAGATTGGGCCAACTGAATAGTTGCTTAACGCTCTTATAAGTAACCGGCATTCCTGAATGACCTCCAATGGGAGAGGAATGTAGTGCTTGAATCAATCTGGTTTGCAACCTAGAGTTTGCTCCAATCCAAATCCTATCCAAATGTTTGATCATTCCATTCTGAAGACTGTACCCTGGAACAACATCTTCCTGGATAACTAGCTTCTGAAGAAGGTCCTGTGCTAACACATCTACTGTATTAGCATTCAACACCTCTTGAACCTACACTGGTTGCGCAAAAGAAATTGCTTGAGTAGCAAACAAATGATCTACCCTGGACAAGGCATCAGCCACTGTATTTTCCACTCTTTTTTATACTGAATGGAAAATTACAAGCCTACCAATTTATTCATGGCCTTTCGCTGTAAATCTGAAGTGAGGTTTTGATCTCCTAGATGACACAAACTCTGATGATATGTTTTGATGAGGAAATGCCCTCTGCATAACTATTGTCTCCACTTATCAATGGCCATCATTATAGCTAGAAATTCTTTTTCATAGATGGATAAGTGTTTATTCTTGATGCCCAAAGCTTTGCTGTAAAATGCAATGGGATGCCCCTGTTAAGTGAGAATAGCACCAATTCCTGTGTCACAAGCATCTGTCTCAATGCAAAACTGCTTCATAAAGTCAGGTAAAGACAACACATGGGTAGATGTCGTAGCCTGTTTTAGACCATAAAATGCAACTTGTGTAGAGTCACTCCACTGATACGCTTATTTCTTAAGGAGCATAGTGAGGGGTTTAGCTAACAGCCCATAGTTCTTCACAAATTTCATGTAATACCCTGTTAATCCAAGGAAACCTCTCAACTCAGTGATGTTAGAAGGATTTGGCCAGTTCAGCATAGCTGCAGTCTTGGTCGGATCGGTGCTAACTCCTTTACTAGAAATAATGCGCCCAAGATACTCAATGGATTGCTGTGCAAAAGCACACTTGCTCTATTTGACAAACAACTTGGCTGTCCTGAGAGCTTAGAGTACCAACTATAAGTGTAGGAGATGATCCACCAATGTCTTGTTATACACCAGAATATCATCCATAAAAACTAGCACATATTTCCTCAATCCGTCTGCTAATACTGAATTCCGAACACATTGAAAAGTGCCACGTGCAGTGGCCATACCAAAGGGCATAACTCTGAACTGAAACAGTCCATGGTGTGTTTTAAATGCAATTTTCAGCTCATCCTCAGGCACCATACGAATTTGATGATAACCAGCTCTGAGGTCTAGCTTAGAAAACCATTGTGTCCCTGCGAGCTCATCCAACAGTTCATCTACCACAGGCATAGGAAATTTGTTTTTGATGGTCAGTGAATTTAACTTCCTGTAATCCACACAAAATCGCCAAGCACCATCTTTTTTCTTGACCAGAAGAACAGGTGAAGTAAATGGACTAATGCTTGGAGTGACTAACCCAGATTTGATCATCTCAGTTACATGTTTTTCAATTTCATCTTTCTGTAAAGGAGAGTAGAGATAAGGTCTGAAATTGAGAGGTACTTCTCCTGGTATGAGGTTAATAGAATGATCATGCTCTCTATGAGGAGGAAAATCTATTGATTCACTGAACACATCCTCAAAGTTCTGTAAAACTGTGGAGACTTGGGCAGGCACCTCTCGTTCATCTTGACCGTGAACTTGACATAGCACATCTACTTCCCAGATATCATTGCCTCTGTTCCACTTCTCTAATTTCTCAGTGGATATTTCTTGCAGTTGTTCCTGAATTGTAGGAATAACCCCTTGTAGTTTGATCTGCTGTCCTTTGTGGTCAAAATGTATCCATTTTTCCAACGAGTGGCATTGCATCACTCCTCGCTGTTCGGACTAGTCCATGCCCAAAATGATATCATAAATCCCCAATTGCATCAATCGCATGGACGAAGAGAAACTATGGCCCTGAGTCCACCAAGTCAAATTTCTAACATATTCAGAACACTGTACTTGAGTGCCATTCGCAACCTTGACAGACAGAGGTACCACCATTTTAAAAGGAGACTTTGAGTCTGGGTAACAAGGCAGAAACCACAAAAGTGTGTGTACTTCTCGAATCAAGTGACACTAGCACCACTTGATTTTCAATTAACGTACGCAGTTGAATAGTTTTCGGATGAGCGGTCCAGACATAGCTTGGACAGAAATAATGGCTCACTCGTCCAGAGAATCAGATATCAACGCATCCAACACAGCGTCAGAGATGATCTCATGGGTATCAACTTCCTCTGCCACTTTAAGTTGTGCTGGAGAACCTCCTGGCACTACACAAACATGACCAGATATAAACTTCTCGCCACTGTTGTAACATAAGACATTTTCTCTTCGATATCCCTTTAATTGCTTTGCTTTCCATAGCTCTCCAGGCGCCAATTCACGACGTCTGTCAGGTTTAATATATGGTCCCCTTGTATAGGCTGGTTTTGCTAGTCTAGAGGATGAGTGGAGGCCTTCCTGCACCATAGCATACGCCACTGCACAGGCCACCATTTCTGGCAATTGAACTTCCACTGCAGCCCTGAGCTCCTCCTTGAGCCCCATAACAAATTTCGTAACCAGAAAAGTATCACTATTACATGGTTCATACAATCTGATATTGTAGACCAATTGATAGAACTGGACTTTATACTCCTCCACAGAAACCCTTTGTTTTAACAACATCAACGATTTCATAAGGTCTTGGTGGATGTTGATATCAAACTTGCAGTGATTGCTGCACGGAACTGTTCCCAAGTTGGCCAAGTACCACTGTGTTTAAACGCCTGAAACCAATGTGCAACATTGCCCACCAAATTCAGAGAAGCATAGGTCACTTTGAAATTCTCAGAAACGTTGTAGAGCTGGAAGAATGCCTCACACTGATCTAATCAAACCCTGACCCCCGAGCCATCAAACTTTGGAAAATCCATTTTCGGAGCCCAATTGCGCCTACCCCCAGTTTCCTCTCAAGACTGAACAATGTGTTGACGCCCACCCCCTTGAGGATTTAGACTGGGCCCCCCACGAGGTGGTATACGACTCAGGTTGGTAGGTGCAACCCGCAACAAACCCTCGGTGATGGTGGAGGATGCCAAATTTCCCCCCAAATCACTGGTGCTCGGCCGATCTGACTGCATGGTATGTACTTGCTCCTGTTGAACTCTACCTAGGGTCTCACAGGAAAGGTTTACCTTAACTTGCACTTGATCTAGATGACGATATTGCTCTACCAATTGCGCATCCATCGACTCCAACTTATTGGGTATTCCCTCGACGCCAGCGAACTTGCTCTGCTCCGCCCGTAACTCGGCGAACTCCTTCAGCATCTGTGCCTGAAAAGCCTCCATGCTCTCAGAGATGTGTCTCATCTGCGCGCTTGGTTTGAAATGCACCATGACTCCTGGTGTACTGCACAACCCACCTCAGATCAGGATTTATGCCGATCAAGCTTGAAAGCGACCGGCGACCGTCACGTCTGATTTGCCAGGTACGCGCGTCACTGGAAGAGGCCACAAATCGTTCCCGCTCTGATACCAGACTATCACGACCTCGTCGCCGGCGTGATTGGAGCTAGGGTCAGGGAGAGATATGGCGCAATTCGAATGGGAGGAGGAAGAGAGATAGAGAGAGAGAATAACACGGAAGCAGGTGAGAGATAGGGAACGAGCCTAGAGGAAAGATTAACGAGGAATTCACCATTACATTCGATACCCCGCTCACCAGGCCTCCTAGTACTTAACGCTACGCTCCACTTACTACACACGCACACGGACCACTGGCCCATCCATTCATAATGCCTGAACACCACCACTCGGACGAACCACACCCTCCATCCTTTTGATAGACAATTGTACGATATTTTTCCGGTGTACCCGCACCCCAAAGATAGACACCGTATCTCTGTCCTTTTTTTTTCTGATGCATGTAGTTAGGTTTTCTTTTCTCTTGGAGGATCAGAGCTCTAGCTTGAGTTCGTAATAGATACTCAATCCAATTTGATTATGCCTGGTTCTATTATAGATTTGATTAAAGGGATACATGCTTACCTAGTGTGTCTACCCTGCTTTTGTTGACACTAGGGTTTAGGGTTGTGTTAGGGTCTTGCAAATTTTTTTTTGATCTGTCATTGTGTCTATCTCTTCCCCTGAAGTCATAGACTCAACTGGATCTAGGAAAGGAAAAGGGGACCAGATCGATGATCGATTTGGTAGGATGTCACTTGAAGAAGAGAGCTATGATGATTTGATGTTTGAGGATGAACTAGAAATGTTGGAGTAGGAGGTGAATTGGATGGTTGTGGCTACTATTCATACCAATGATTCGTTTACGACTCACGCCTTCATCACGAATATAAAAAATGCATTCAACCCTACTTATACAGGAATTAATACATAGATGCCTTGATCATGATAGGAAGCTCACAAAGGCTAAACATTGAAGCAAAAGATATGAGAGAGGACATCATCTAGCTATTGATCATGGACCCATGGTCCAAGGGAAACTACTCACGACGCATCATGGAGGCAAGCATGGATATGGAGAGGCCTCCGAAAGTCAAACCTCCCTCCGACAGGGTGCCTGAACGGGTTCTTCTGGCGAACTCGAGATTGGAACCGCGGCAACGACGGAATAGTAAGGGTTTTCACATGGCGGAGTTGTCTCTCGAGATTTTCTGAGTAGGGGCTAAATACATGCCAAAGGAGAGCCTGAGGGGTCCCCCTGGCCCAGGCGGCCACCCCATGGCCGCGCCAGGGAGGCGCCTTTGCAGGGGGTTCCCCCCTTGGGGCCTCCTTCGGATTTCTGGAGTCTTCTATTGTGGATATTTTTCTGAATTTTTTTGGATTTTTTCGAGCACTTTTATTTTTCACCTTTTATCTGCGATACTCGGACAAAAACATACAGAAACTGGCAATGGGCACTGATTCGGTAGGTTAGTCCAAATAAGTTGTAAATGATATTAAAGTGCGTCAGAACATATAGCATTATCACCAAAACAAGCAATGAACAAGCAAAAATTATAGATACGTTTGAGACGTATCAACATCTCGAAGCTTAATTCATGCTCGTCCTCGATTAGGTAAATGACAAACAAGATAAATTTTTTGGTGACATGCTGAAAGGGTCGGAAAGTCGACTAGAGGGGGGGGGGGTGAATAGGCGACTAGCAAAAAATTTAAGCTTTTCTTAACAAATTAAGGCTTAACTAATAAAGTAGGTTGTATAGATGTGCAACTAGGTGAGCTACCTATATGACAACTAATGCAACACTATATGAGAAAGCACAAGATGCACAAGGAAATAAGCTTGCACAAAGTAAAGGTAAATAACTGGTAAAGGAAATACGGGAGACAAGGATATGTTGTCGAAGTTCCTTCTGTTGCGAGAAGTATGTCTTCGTTTGGAGAGGGTGTGGAACACAATGCTCACAGAAAGCCAACGAGGGCCACCCTATTCTCCTCACGCTCTCACCAATGAAAGATGTCGTGAGCCACTAGGCGGTGACCTTGAAAGCGGGGACCAAACCTTTACAAAAAAGGTTGGGGAAATCTCCACAACTTAATCGGAGGCTCCCAACACAACCACGAAGCTTCACCACAATGGAATATGGCTTCAAGGCGACCTTTTCCGTCTAGGGCACCAATGCACCGAAGAGTAACAAGATTCAGAAGGGATTAATGGTGGGAGTCAAATATCCTTTGGTGGAAGTGTAGATCTGGGCCTCCTCTTCCAATACCTAGAGCAACAACAAGTTTTGAGGGCTAGGGAGGGAGATCGGGAAAGAATGGAGCTTGGGCGTCAATGGAGGAATGAGAAATAAGTGAGGTGATTCAACTTGGGGAAGAAGACCCCTTTTTATAGGTGAGCTCAAAACAGCCGTTGGCAGGCTCATCAACCACGATACTACCACTCTGGGAGTGGTAGTACCGCTGGTACGGTAGTTCCATTCGGAGTACCGCAGGCGTAGTACTACCACATGCAACATGGTACTACCGCCCAACGGTACTACCGAGTATTAAGTGTCGTGCTACTACCGCTCGGGTACAAAGAGCTTTACGGTAGTGGCACGGTACTAAATTCTGGTACTATCGCTAGCGCGGTACTACCTTTCACAACACGGTGCTACCGCCCTGGTAAAACCAGGGAGCCCTTGGCACAAGGCGAATCACCTCCAAAACGCAGAGAGAAATATGTGGGTGCAGAAAGTGTGTATGCGTGATGATTCCATCGACCATTCCACAGCGGATCCCCTCTTAATAGTACGATTTTCCTATGAATCAATTCACTAAAAAGAAATCGTAAGGAAAACTCCGTCTTCACGCTCCATACACCGAGGGGAGAATAACTGTCTTGTGCCATGCATAATGTTATCTGAAATGCTCATTGCACAAGATTAATCCGCAAACGTATTGTCATCAATCACTAAAACTAACCAAGGGGAAATATTCCCTATCAATCTCCCCCTTTTTGGTGTATTGATGAAAATAAAACATTTGCACAATAGATAAATAGGGAATAGAAAACATACCACTGATCTACAAAATATAGACGGACTCCCCCTAGATGTGTGCATAATTTTGATATGCCTTTGGAATGCAAGACACACACATTAGGTTGAACACTCCCCCTATATTTAATAGACTAGGCCATACTTGCTATCGACAACATATATCAAGTATGCAATCTAGCAAGCAACAATTATGTGAGCATAAAGATAATAGGGAACATAAAGGTAGCATCACATAATGAGACATAAAGATTACAAACATAGGGATAACGTATGTCTCACACCATACATAATATAAGTCTCACAAGGTGAGCTAAAAGCCAAATGCAAATAAAACGGAGTTCACAAGCGAAGCAAATGAGGCAAATAAAACACGCTTGTGACTCCCCAACCCTAGAAACTGCAAATCCCAGAGTCCTAAACTCTCCCCCCCTTTGGCATCGAGATGCCAAAAACGCAGGGAGCAACCTAAATCCCCATGGTGATAGCCTACTTGGCGTGCTACTCCTACTCCTCTGACTCCTCGGACTCCTCCTCCTCCTCCTCTGACGCGTATGACTCCTATGAAGCTGGTGGAGGAACCGAGGAAGACGTGCCAGGCCGACCCTCTGCAAGCTCCCAGTTGCTGAACTTGGAGATCCACTCGTCCTTAGGAGTGATGATCTCCTCTGATCCTGCCTTCTCCTGCATGACCATGTGTTGATAGAACCTAATCTGAAGCTGGCGAGCCTCCTTCTCCCTCTTGTGAGCCCGGTACATCCTATGTTGCATGTCCTTCTAGAAGCAAACGAGATGCTTCACCTTCTTGGTGAGCTTGGCATCCCACCCTGGCTGCTCGGAACCCCTAGCATAAGATCCCCCCACCAACACCAGCGGGCTCATCATCCATGCCCTCCTCGGACCCGGCGGGAGAGGCCTGAGAAGGAACATGACCTCCAGCCCACCGGTCCTTGATGCGCAAAGACACCACCTCGTGAGTAGTGAGCTCCTCAACAGGAAGAATCTGACCATCAAAAGTCGCAGCCCAAGTGATCTTGAAGAGTGTCTGAAGATATGGGCCATAGATAGCGACCTTCTGGTCCATCACATCCAGGTGCAGCTCCTCCCACATGACATCACAAACATCCAAACACTCTTCCTACCCCTTGTACTCAATGCAGAGAAGAAGAATATCCACCAGATAGCTATGAACCATGTCCAGATTCCCACCCGGGGAAAGAGAGAGTGCCTGAAGATCCTGTACATGATGTCCAGAAACGGAATGAGAAAAACCTTGGACTTCTCCTGGCCTTGGCATCACTGACAGTGGTGACGTGCTGAAAAGGAATCAAGTCACTCTTGGGCTTGGCTGCATGCTCGATGTCTGGATGAAAACTAGTTGGTTCCTTAGTGGTACTGTACAGGATGTTCAGGGCATCCATACAGGCCTTCCAAGAGCAGCTAACCATCCTGGCACTACACATCCAAATCATGGTCTGGTCATTGATGGCAGTGAAGTTGATAGGTTTAGTTGGGATGCCTTCCCTATCAACCGCGCCAATAAATGATTCTTGATGACCCACAAGTCTAGGGGATCAATTGTAGCTTTTCGATAAATAAGTATGTCTATCCCACGAGGAGAAGAAGGTATTGACAAGTTACCCTGGATAAGGAAAGGTCTGCAAACACTAAAAGATAAATATTTAGGGATTTTTGGGTTTAAGCACCAGAAGGGTAAAAGACAAGAAAAGTAAACAGGGCAACTGAGGAGTAACAAGTGGCCCGATCCTTTTGAGCAAAGGATAGGCCCGATAACTGAACTTATAAAGGCTAAGGAGTTCTTGAGGACACACGGGAGAGATAGCCAAGTTACTTTCACCATATTCCGCCAAGTAGTATGTATTGTGTCGACAAGTGTCGAGTGGATGGATCAATGCTAGTACACCTTCTAGACTAAGATAAGTGCACTCTTATGATTACACACCTTACAAGCATCCGCAAATACAAGGTAGTAATTAAGGCATAACCCTAATCACAGCATTACAATCGAGGATCCATAACTCCCTTATGCAAAAGTGTGCGAACTGGGGTTCAGGTTTCTGTCACTCCGGCAACCCACCATAAGCATCGTGTGTGCACAATTTATTCCCCTAGGTCCTTAATAAGGCGAATTGTTGGGTGTTTGACTCACACAACACCACTAGGAAAATAACAACACAATTTAAATATCAAACAACACATAATACTTCAACATCTTATGACTACTAACAACTAGACTTCTCCCATGTCCTCAAGAACTAAAGTAACTAATCACAAGACATAAAAGAGATCATGATTAGAGGTGATAGATGGGTGGAAAAAAATCTGGACACAATGGTATGTCTCCAACAAAACTCAGTAGCATTCACCACAAAGTAGTAAACAACATCAATAGAGTAGGGAGGATAGATAGTACGGATTACAACACAAGTTGCAATTGTGAGAGGAGATGGGATGGAGATGGAGATGGTGCTGATATTTGGGATGATGTTGATGATGATCTCGATGATGCCCGTGACAATGATGATGAAGATTGCGATGATCTTCCCTTCCGGGAGATGACCTCCCCGGCGGAATCTGCCCGCCGGAGATGGATTTTTCTTCTATGTAGGTTTCCGCCACGAGGCGGCGGAAAAAATCCAAAACTCCTCTCTTTTTAGGGTTTTTACCCCAGGGGGGTAATATAGGCCAGAGGGGGTACCGAGGTGGGCCACCAGGCATCCAGGAGGGTGCTTGGCGCGCCGTAGGGGGGGGGGGCAGGGACCCTTCTGGAGCCCTGGTGGGTCCCCTCCGGTAATCCTTTGGTCTCCTCCAGTGAATTTCCAAAATAATGATCCACGTCAAATTTCGTCGAATTTGGAGTTGATCTGATTCAGCAACTTGATGTCCACTTTTCACCGCTGACTTCTGCTTCTGCTGCTTCGGCACCGGAAAGTTGCAAACTGTGTAAAACAAGCCAAAACAACATTGGAACAATACTTTAAAGTGGAATATATCGATGAATAGGGTTAAATTACAATTAAATAGTGGTGCATTTTGGATGTATCAACTCCCACAAGCTTAGACCTCGCTTCTCCCCAAGCGATTACTGAGCTCGGCAAGCCTGTTGACAAGTTTAGAGAGTGAAGTGTCGATAAAAGAATACGGACAAGAAGCATCAAGATTTGTCACCAAACTAAATCATCCTCAACTCATAAGGCTCTTATGAGAAAGTAGTAACAATTATAACAAAGTAGGGCCAAGAAAACTCATCAAATCATGGCAAACATAACCTTTGTCAAGGAACAACTAATAACTTTTACTTTTGATCTTTCACTTATGATAAAACAAGTTGAAGCTTTTGAGAGAACATGTTATTAGTCAAAAAGTGCACATGTTAACACAAAGGAAGATGTTTACTAGGCATGAGCTTTTGCAAACAACTTACTTATCAAAATATAATGTCAACAAAGATGTAACATGCTAACTCTTAATGCAACTTTATATGCAAGAATCTTTATCAACATCAAGTGTTTGTTCTCTCTCAGAAAGGAAGGAAGTAGGAAGGACTGACTCAGCACAAAATAAAGGATAAACCCCATGCAAAAGGGTAAGCAGGGAAAACTCATGTGCCATCTCTAGATCAAACAGAATAAAAAAAGATTTTGGGAGGTGCATGATTCGTCAACGACTGCTGATAGATAACTCACTCACTTCATGATTTAGACAAGTTTCGAGGAACGACTCCCATGTGGGGACGATCACATCCCCTTAAATTCCTTTGTTTATCACTCATAAAAGGCGAAGGACCTTGTGTGTTAGCATTTATCTTTTACGAGCTGGGCACTCATGCCAGTCCCTTCTCGTATTAGGGGTTGCAGATTAGACATGTGATGGCGCGAGAGTTGACGGGTGTAGTCTTCTCGCCCTTCGTTGGTGAGCCCCAAGTGGAAGGCGTGATGTAGCACAAAAGAAAATTTCCCTTAGTAAAGATACCAAGGTTTGTCTCCAGTAGGACTCCAGAGATGATAAGTAGGTGTCAGCGGCGCAACTGACGCGGACCTGCACACAAACACAAATAACTTTGTTCCCAACGAAGTTCAGAGAGGTCGTCAATCTCTCCGGTCTTGTTGTTCACAAAGGATCAAACACAAGGGATAATGATAGAAACTGAAAGTAAAAGCAGGAAAGTAAATGAGCGTGGAAACAGTAATGAGGATATGGACCGGGATACGTGATGTTCACTAGTGATGTCTCTCTCCCAAAAGACGATAATACTGCTATGCGAGGTAAACAAATTACAGAAGGGAAATTGACAGGATTATGAATGCACCGCAATGCTAACTATGCTACAAAAGAAAGGAAGAGGCTCAAAAGCACGGGCAGTATGCCAATATAAGTAGACCAAAATCCAACTGCATCTACTACTAATCATCCACCTTGAGATATCTATCTAGAACATCTCGCTGGTATTAAGTTGTGAGCCCTAGCCAAAGTGTAAACCCAAAGCAACAGACAATTGCATTAAAAAGCACTTTGCGTAAAGTAAACAATCCTATAAACCGCGGTTACAAGCACCGTTGTTTTCCCCCTTGTGGCAACAGCACATCCCCTAGACTCATGTTTCTGTCACTCAACCGTGTCATCGGGGGGCATGAACCCACAATCGAGCATAACGTTCCCTCTTGGGGTTACTACCTACTACTTGGCCAAAGCAATAAACAGCAACGGAGAACATTCAAGAATTACTTAGAAACAAAAATATAAGAGATAAATACCAAATGTATTAATCAATCACAATCTGAACATAATCTCATAATCGATCAGATCCCATCAAACTCAGCATAACAATAGCAGAAAGATTACAAAAGTGCCTCGATCATGTAGGGCAGCTCACGAGGTCTAAACCATGAAGAACAAAGAGGGGAGGAGAACATCACATAGCTACTGATCACGGACCCATGGTCCAAGGAAAACTACTCACAAGACATCCGGGGAGCATCCATGGTGGAGAGGAGACTCCCGGAGGTCGGCCCTCCCTCCTGCAGGGTGCCGGGAAGAGGTCTTCTGGTGCTCCCGATCTCGGAAGCACGGCGGCGGCGGAACAGAGGAGAGATCACGAAAAAGGGTTCTCTTTTCTGAAGTTTCCCGTGACGGAGAATATATAGGCGAAGGGGGGCAGCCAGAGGTGGACCAGGGGCCCCAGGCGCCCCCCTGGCGCGGCCAGGGGTGGGGCCGCGCCGGGTGGCCGCCTGGGCCACCCCTGGCTCCCCTCTGGCCCCACTCGGGCTCTTCGCGAAGCTTCCTGTACGCTGATTTTTCCTATATTTTTCCCGGAATTTTTCTGGCACTTTTTATATGGGGGAAAACTGAAATAGAAAAACAACAGAAAACATGAACTGGCACTTTGGTGCACTGAGTTAATAGGTTAGTCCAGATATGATCAAAAGTGTATGAAAGTGTATCTAGATCATAGCAATATCACACAAAACATGCATGGAGCAAGCAGAAATTATAGATACGTTTAGGACGTATCAACATCCCCAAGCTTAATTCCTGCTCGTCCTCGAGTAGGTAAATGATAACGGCATAATTTCTGTGGTGACATGCTAGCAACCATATAAGAACTTTGAAAAGTAAAGCAATCAAGGTTAGAAACTCAATTCAAGTCATAACAAGCAATAGTTTATATTAGCATTGAAACAAGTAACAAAAGAACATTAGGTGCAAGATCTCTCGCTGTCCGTGACTCGAATGTCTCCAAATGGTGTTTGCGTGCAAGAAGGGGGATAGGGAATACGAGAAAAACAATTTGTTGAGAACTCAATCTACTAAAGTTTCACACTCGGTCTTTTTCTGGAATCTTATTTTGACTCGTCCCCAGACCACTAGCCAGGTACAAGTCAATTTGATCCACTCCTTTTTCAATATTTTGAGCACTCATGCAATGGATGAGCGTAAGCACGAGAGTTGACACTTAGGATGGAAAAGAGAGAAGTGCGGAGGACGAAGACAAAAGGATGAGAAAGGCTCACATCAATGAGGACAATCATAGGCAAGAGATGCCAAATGATAGATATGATGTGAGGAGTAGGGATTGCCATGCAACGGATGCACATACGAGCTAGGAAGCTCTCCAATGGAACTAGTGGGGGTGCATCTAACTTGCTCGCTCATGAAGACCTAGAGCTCGTTTGAGGAGGCTCATCCTTGGAATATGCAAGCCAAGTTCTATAGTGTGAAGGTCCCCACATAGCTATATGCATAATGATCATCTCTATGGAGTACAAGGATATAAAGGGAGTACTAGTGTGGATCTCTCAAAAGGATAGTAGTGTTGCCCCTTTCTCTCTTTTTATTTCTTTTTCTCTTTTTTCTATTTTTTTATATTTTTTTATATTTTTTGTGGCCTCAATGGCTCTTTCTATTTAACTCTCATTTGTCCTCTTTGGGATCTTTTATTGTGTCCACTTTGCGATCTTTTCCTCACTTAAGGGCAACACTCTATTTTACAAGAAGGTAAAGGAGATCTTTCACACTTTACAAGGTACTCAAAATCATAAAGAAGATGTAACTATCATGATGTATGCAATGTATGTCGCTGCCAGTGTAGCAGGAACATGTATGACATGAAGATCAAGTCATGAAGAGGTGGATGTTGCATGGCAATATATCTCGGAAAGGCTATGGAAATGCCTTGATAGGTAGGTATGGTGGCTGTTTTGAGGAAAGATATAAGGAGGTTTATGATGACAGAGCGTATCATGCCAAGGGTTTGGATGTACCGGCGAAGGTGGACACCAACTCTCGGAGTGAGAAGAAGGCAATGCACGGCACGGGAGAGGCTAGCAAAATATGGGAAGGTGGAAGTGTCAACTTTCAATAATTACATTAGTCCGAAGAACTCATGCACTTATTATCGGTAACTCTCAATCTAAAAAGGAGGTTCACAAAGAGACAAGTACCCCGAGGAGGAGTGTATGGGGGTTTTGTTATCCTTGCGCATCCTCGACTCATGATACGTGAGTGTTCTCTAATATTCGATCCCTCCAAAGATTAGTGATCCATCTAGTAGCTCGAGTTCTCAACTAGTTTTGTAGGTTTTTAAAATACACACGGATTGCCCAAAATACCACACCTATCACTAATAGGCTAGAGCTCTTGACACCAAAAGTTCACACATTACTCACAACAATACCTCAAAACTATTGCATGTTACTACTAGAATTTAATAGCAACCTCAATTACCTACTTTCAAGACAAGACACAACTCAGTGCAACAACCAACTCTCTTTAACAAGATAAACATGAAAACTAAAAAGAGTTCCAGCAACAAACTAAACAAAAGCCAAGGCTCTTGCTAAAGACAAACTAAGACTAAGACTAAACATGGCAGCAGCTATGAAAAGATAAAGAACACACAACAGCAAAAAGATAAGAAGGAAAAATCCTATGATGTGTTCTAGATATTGAAAGTGGAGCGTGTGTCTCTCCCACACAAAGTAATACGGGATCTAACTTGTTATGAACAGCAATAAAAGCTAAATAAAACTAAAATAAAACCTAAGAGCGAGACGCTCCAAGCATAGCACATAACGCATGAAGTGATAAAAATATAGTGAGACGAAGGACGAGCTGATGATTGTTGATGGAGAAGGGCATGCACGGGGGCATCCCCAAGCTTGGACGCATGAGTCTCCTTGAATATTTATTGGGGATGCATGGGTGCATCCCCAAGCTTGAGCGCTTGACACTCCTGGATCTTCTTTCATCATCTTCCATCGCACACTTGAAAACTCCCTTCATACATAACTCATCATAAGCTGATTAGAGAGGTTAGTACCCTTAATAAAATAATTTTTCCCCACTGGATATAAATATATTATTGAAGAGATACTGTTTCTCAAGAGAGCCAAAAAGTTTTTGCAAAGAAAAAGCAAGCTTAAGGTTTGCAACAGTTAGGAGAGACAAAACGTGGCAGAATCTGTGAAAAACATAACAGCAGGTAGTAAAGAATTTTTTAGGGGAACTTCTGCAACTCAAATAAAAAAACTCAGAACATACGGAAGTTTCACAATTGTATGGAGCACGCTTTCAAAAAAATTCAGATCAAAAAGATGATCTGGTGATTTGATTTGAATTTTTCTGTCAAGGGACAAAATCTGTTTTCTGGACAGCACGTCACAACTTTTGCTTCCCTTATCGTAAGAGGCTATAACTTGGCACAAAGCTGAAAAATAAAGATACAATGATGTTGCTACAGTAGTAACAAACATCAAGACACAACAAAAAGCAAAAAGAAACCTAAATTCGTTGCGGGCTGCCTCCCGAAAGCGCTTCTTTAGAGCCATTAGCTAGGCTTAAAGATTATAGAAGATGCTCTCACAAGAATAAGAATTTTGAAGCAAAAGAGAGCATCAAGAAGCAAATGTGAAACAAATTTAAGCCTAACCCACTTCCTATGCATAGGCATCTTATAATAAAATAAATCAAAGAAGCACAAAGTGACAAGCATAGGAAGGTGGAACAAGAGCAACTTTAAAATTTTTATCAAAAAGAGAGGTGTTTTTGTAACATGAAAGATTTTAGAACCAAGCTTTCCTCTCTCAAAGTAATTTTCAGTAGTATCATGAACAACATCAAGAATATAAATATCACATAAATCACATTGTTCATGACCTACGAGCACACGTGTATTATTTTCAACACGGTTTTAGGATCATAAGATAAATGCAACCCATCACATTGAGCTTTGATAAGAGGAAAATTCTCCGGAGTTGGAGATTTTAAAAGGATAATAGGACACTCAAGTGTGGGTACGATAGAAAAAATTTCATGCTTGACATGAGGAACTATAGCAAGTTCATCTCCGTAAGCATCATCCATAGTGGCATCACGGCCATAAGCATAGAAGGCATCAACTTCATCAAAAAGGGATATTTCAAAAGAATCCATAGGATCATAATACTCATATAAGGTGAGAGTCAAAGAGTTAATCTCATTAGAAGGTAGACATGGATGGCTCCATTCTTCCTCCTTTTGTTCTTCACTCTCCTCCTCTTCTTCATCCAAAGAGCTTTCAGGTTCAGTAATTTCTTCTTCTATAGAGTCCTGCAAAACATTAGTCTCTTCCTTTTGGGGAGAGATTCTCTTAAGATGATCAGTAATATAATAATTTGCATCATAATTTTCCAAACAATAGTTAAGTATAGAAAGACTCTCAGATTTGTAAGGGGCTTCATCAATATTTTCAAGAAAAGAAGTAATTTCATAGGCACCCTTAAAAGCAACAAATTCTTCTATTTGTTCTACATCATAAAAATCATAATTTCCCTTAGCATAAGAAGCTAAGGTTTCATCCTCATTGTTCTCACATTGGAAAGCAAGGTGTTTGTGCCTCATAAAGCAACAAGATTCATCCCTGCAGAAAGATATATTATATATTGAGCACAAGTTTTTAGCATACTCATACGATTGATGTATGAGTCTCCATATGTGTATCCCTTTTTGAGACAAGCGGTATTCCTTGTAATATTCTTGTTGATCCTCGGTGAATCCTCCATGCCAATAAGATCTAGTTTCAAAGAAGTTAGACATTGATTGGAAAGTAAGGAACTAGACATACTATATATATATTTTTTGATTTTTGATACAAGACACAAAGATAAAAACTGAAAGGTAAACTAACAAGACTAAAAAAACAAAGGTAAAGGGTAGTGTGCAACTCCCCTATCTTAGCACTCGGAGTCCCCGGCAACGGCACCAGAAATTTGCTTGATGGCGCGAGAGTTGACGGGTGTAGTCTTCTCGCCCCTCGTTGGCGAGCCCCAAGTGGAAGGCGTGATGTAGCACAGCAGCAAATTTCCCTCAGTAAAGATACCAAGGTTTGTCTCCAGTAGGACTCCAGAGATGATAAGTAGGTGTCAGTGGCGCAACTGACGCGGACCTGCACACAGACACAAATAACTTTGTTCCCAACGAAGTTCAGAGAGGTTGTCAATCTCTCCGGTCTTGTTGTTCTCAAAGGATTAAACACAAGGGCTAATAATAAAAACTGAAAGTAAAAGCAGAAAAGTAAATGAGCGTGGAAACAGTAATGAGGATATGGACCGGGATACGTGATGTTTACTAGTGATGTCTCTCCCCAAAAGACGATAAAACTTCTATGCGAGGTAAAAAAATTACGGAAGGGAAATTGACAGGATTATGAACGCACCGCAATGCTAACTATGCTACAAAAGAAAGGAAGTGGCTCAAAAGCACGGGCTGTACGCCAATATAAGTAGACCGAAATCCAACTGCATCTACTACTAATCATCCACCTTGAGATATCTATCCAGAACATCTCGCTGGTATTAAGTTGCGAGCCCCACCCAAAGTGTAAACCCAAAGCACCAGACAACTGCATTAAAAAGCACTTTGCGTAAAGTAAACAATCCTTGCAACCGCGGTTACAAGCACCGTTGTTTTCCCCCTTGTGGCAACAACACATCCCCTAGACTCATGTTTCTGTCACTCAAGCGTTTCATCGGGGGGCATAAACCCATCGAGCATAACGTTCCCTCTTGGGGTTACTACCTACTACTTGGCCAAATCAATAAACAACAACGGAGAACATTCAAGAATTACTTAGGAACAAAAATATAAGAGATAAAAACCAAATATATTACTCAATCACAATCTGAACATAATCTCATAATCCATTAGATCCCATCAAACTCAGCATAACAATAGAAGAAATATTACAAAAGTGCCTCGATCATGTAGGGCAGCTCACGAGGTCTAAACCATGAAGAACAAAGAGGGGAGGAGAACATCACATAGCTACTAATCACGGACCCATAGTTCAAGGAAAACTACTCACAAGACATCCGGGGAGCATCCATGGTGGAGAGGAGACTCCCGGAGGTCGGCCCTCCCTTCGGCAGGGTGCCGGGAAGAGGTCTTCTGGTGCTCCCGATCTCGGAAGCTCGGCGGCGGCGGAACAGAGGAGAGATCGCGAAAAAGGGTTCTCTTTTCTGAAGTTTCCCTTGACGGAGAATATATAGGCGAAGGGGGGCAGCCAGAGGTGGACCAGGGGCCCCAGGCGCCCCCCTGGTGCGGCCAGGGGTGGGGCCGCGCCGGGTGGCCGCCTGGGCCACCCCTGGCTCCCCTCTGGCCCCACTCGGGCTCTTCGCGAAGCTTCCTGTACGCTGATTTTTCCTATATTTTTCCCGGAATTTTTCTGGCACTTTTTATATGGGGGAAAACTGAAATAGAAAAACAGCAGAAAACAGGAACTGGCACTGTGGTGCACTGAGTTAATAGGTTAGTCCAAATATGATCTAAAGTGTATGAAAGTGTATCTAGATCATAACAATATCACACAAAACATGCATGGAGCAAGCAGAAATTATAGATACGTTTTGGACGTATTAACATGCAATCCCAAGATAAAACTTGTCCAAATTAAGAAGATCATGGGTTACTCATCACTTCCTCATGAGATGAATCAGAGGCACAAAACAGAAGATTTTGAACATCTAAAGATAGCACATAAATTATATACTTTAGGAGTGGTAGTGGGATACCACGAATAGGAAGGTAACGTGGACTCAAGTTGAAGATGTTGGTTTCGGGGTATGGAAGTACAAGAAGAATTCCTCTTGGTACCGGGTTTTGTCTAGCAAGGCTTTGAGAGACCAGTCAATTGATGATGACTTAGATGCAAGCAATACAAATCATAATCATTAAAACTAGCATGGGACATCAAGTTGTCTTCCTTGTCAACATAACAGTTCAAGCATAATAACACAAAGGTTTTGGCTATGTCGCTACTTTGAGAAAACATGCTTGTTGTTATGACCAAAGCTATACTTCCCAAGATTAAATAAAGTTTTCGAATCCATACCTGATATAAGGTCAATACTCCCCATAATAATCAGCTCATAATGTCGATTGCGTGAAGAGAATACCAAGTGCAGTGAAGAAACCAATAGACTTCTCATTAATATTCCTTCATAAACGACTCCACACTCACGAAAAACTCTCCACAAAAGGAGCGATAGACCTCAATGCAACACCTATTTCATAAAGTAACTTCCCTAGACATGATACGACTTGTCACCACTCCAGCTTAGGTATGTGCTAGGGTTCAAGTGCTCCTTTGCATCATGCAAAAATTTCAAAATAAATTGAATTGGAGAAAAAGAAAAGCCCTAAAGAATTTAATTCAAATGGACAGACAAAAATTTCTTCCAAAAATTCCTCTGTTATTTTTGAAAAACTTATAAATATGCATGATCACATATAAAGTGAAGTGGGTCCCGACAGACTTGGTATCAGAGCAGGAATGTCTGTAGGATTATTCAACCCTTGGTCGAAGTCGAGTCTAGCATTCTATAGTTATATAGTTACTTGGGTATAAAGTGAACAACGTAAGGCTTCTTTTTCTCCTTACCCTCATAGATCTGAGTTCTACGTCACCCTCATCTTTTCTACGGGAATATAGGACTAGGCTCATCTATGTCTTACTAGAACATCTCGTTGATTGCTTCTTTATAGCCATAGGATTGTTGTGGTTGTCCAGAGTCTTCGTGTTGTTGAGTTCCTTGAAGAAGTTCTATCCAATCTCTCCAAGGTTGTCTCATTTTTCATCTTGTTGTAGCCATTATGCCGCCCGAGTTGTTCCGTGGTCCTTGTGATTCATTGTTGTTGCATTACAATCTTTTCCACCTAGTCAGGTCCTCTTATCTTTGTTTCCATCGTAAAACCTGTTCTGATTGTTGATTTTTATCACACAGGATGTCAGGTGGAACTCGTAGTGCTGTTCGTCGGAATCGAGACCGTGTTCGGAATGGAAATGATGATGAACCTCCACCACCAGCTTCTGTGGCGGAAATCATGATGGAAGCTGAGCATAATCGACGTGATCAAACACGCCTTCTGGAGCTCATTGATAAGAATACCGCTCGTCAGCGTAATGTGGTTGTCAGCATTCAGGATTTCATCCTCCTCAATCCACCGGTATTTGATGGCTTCTCGCCCCTTGTTGGTTACCCCAAGTGGAAGGTTGAGATGCAGTGCAGAAGCAAGTTTCCCTCGGTGAACATACCAAGGTTATCGAACCAGTAGGACTCACGAGATACAAGTAGGTGGCAACGTCGCCAGGAATTTCTTCCTGACTAGGGTGTTGTCGTGGACCTGCAAACAGCAACAAATAACTTTGCTCCCAACGAGTACAGAGGAGTCGTCAATTCCTCCGGCCTTGTCGTTTACAAAGGATCAAAGCAAGAGATAAAAGGTGCAAAGGAAAGTAAAAGGTGAAAGTAAATTGAGGGTGTGAACAATAATGTGAAGATGGACCGGGGTCCCGTAATTTTCACTAGTGATGTCTCTCTCCCAAAAGACGATAAAAGTGCTAGCGAGGTAAACAAATCACAGTTGGGCAATTGACAGGATTATGAAGGCACCGCAATGCTAACTATGCTGCAAAGAAAGGAAGGGCTCAAAAGCAATGGGCAGTATGCCAAGGTAAGTAGACCGAAATCCATCTTCATCTACTACGAATCATCCACCTTGAGATATCTATCCAGAACATCTCGCTGGTATTAAGTTGCGAATCCCACCCAAAGTGTAAACTCAAAGCAACATACAACTGCATTAAAAGAACTTTGCGTAAAGTAAACAATCCTTGCACCCGCAGGTACAATCACCGTTGTTTTATCCCTGGTGGCAACAACACATCCCCTAGTCTCATGTTGCTGTCACTCAAGCTAGACATCAAGGGGCTGAACCCACAATCGAGCATAACGCTCTCTCTTGGAGTTGCAAATAAAATACTTGGCCAAAGCAAATACCGCAACGGAGAACATGCAAGAATTTACTCAAGAACAAAATATAAAAGAGAATAACCAAATATATTACTCATCACAATCTGAACATAGTCTCATAATGCATCAGATCCCAACAAACTCGGCATAGCAACAGCAGAAATTACATAGATGCCTCGATCATGCGAGGCAGTTCACGAGGACTCGAAAGTGGAAGCACAAAGGGGGGAGAGATAGATCACATAACTACTGGTCACGGACCCATGGTCTAAGGGGGACTACTCACGGTACATCCGGGAGGCGTCCATGGCTATGGATGGTCTCCCGGAGGGGGTTCCTCCTCCCGGCAGGGTGCCGGGGCAGCTTCTCCAGGCAGCCCCGATCTTGAAACGGCGGCGGCGGTGGTACAGAGGCGAGTTCATGGAAAAGAGATCGATATTAGGGGTTTCCGTCACGGGGGGTAAATATAGGCGAAGGGGGGGGCACGAGGCAGTCAGGAGGGTGCCTGGCGCGGCCCAGGGTGGGGCCGCGCCACCTGCCCTCCTGGCTGCCTGGTGGTGGCCCCCCTTCCCTCTTTTGGTGATTCCGGAAGCTTCTGTTGCGCTGATTTTTTATATGTTTTTCCCGGAATTTTTGGAGCACTTTTAATGGCCGGAAAACCTGAAATACAAAAACAGCAGAAAACAGAAACTGGCAACCGGGTGCACTGAGTTAATAGGTTAGTCCAAATAGGTTCAAAAGTGTATGAAAGTTCAAGCAAAACATGGCAAAGTCACACAAAATATGCATGGAGCAAGCAGAAATTATAGATACGTTTGGGACGTATCAACATCCCCAAGCTTAATTCCTGCTCGTCCTCGAGTAGGTAAATGATAACAAGCATAAATTCTGTGGTGACATGCCACACAACCAAATAAGGACTTTTAAGTAAAGCAATCAAAGCATGCAATTCAATTCAAGTCTTAACAAGCAAGAGTCTATATTAGCATTGACACAAGCAACAAAAGAACAAAAGGTGCAAGAGCTCTTGCTGTCCGTGACTCGAATGTCTCCAAATGGTGTTTGCGTGCAAGCAAGGGAAAGGGAAATACGAGAGAAAAAATTATATTGTTGAGAACAACTATCTACTAAAGTTTCACACTTGGTCTCCTTTGGATTCTTATCTGGACTCGTCCCTAGACCACTAGCCACGTACAAGTCAAACTGATCCACTCATGCAATGGATGAGCGTGAGCAAGAAAGTTGACACTAAAAATGCGAAACAGAAAGAAGGTGGAGGAGGAAGACAAAGAGGTGTGTAAGGCCCACATCAATGAGGACAATCATAGGCGAGAGAAGGCCATATGATAGATATGATGTGAGGAGTAGGGATTGCCATACAACGGATGCACATGTGAGCTAAAAGTTCTCCAAGGGAACTAGTGGGGGTGCATCTAACTTGCTTGCTCAAGAAGACCTAGAGCTCGTTTGAGGAGGCTCATCATTGGAATATACAAGCCAAGTTCTATAGTGTGAAGGGTCCCCACATAGCTATATGCATGATGATGATCTCTATGGAGTACAAGGGATAGAAGATGAAGTACTATTGTGGATCTCTCAAAAGGAATAGTAGTATGCCCCCTTCTCTCTTTTTAATTTTTTCTCTTTTTTCTCCTTTTTTGTATTTTTTGTGGCCTCAATGGCTCTTTCTATTTAACTCTCATTTACCTCTTTGGGATCTTTTGATTTTGTCCTCTTTGGGATCTTTTCCTCACTTTAGGGGCAATACTCTATATTTTACAAGAATATAGGAGATCTTTCACACTTTACAAAGGTACTCACATAAAGAAAATGTAACTATCATGATGCAAATGTATGCCTCTGCGAGGGTAGCAGGATATGCAATGATACTAGCGCGTCATGTAGAAATGATTAGGGCAAGGCCCAACTAGCATGTGGCTCATCGATCAAGCAAGTAGCATGTATGACATGAAGATCAAGTCATGAGAAGGTGGATGTTGCATGACAATGTATCTCGGAAAGGCTATGGAAATGCCTTGTAGGTAGGTATGGTGGCTGTTTTGAGGAAAGATATAAGGACGCTTATGATGACAGAGCGTATCATGCCAAGGGTTTGGATGCACCAGCGAAGTATGAGTCAACTCTCGAGGTGAGAAAGGGAAATGCACGGTACCGAAGAGGCTAGAAAAAGTATAGGTGGGTGGAAGTTTCAACTTTCGAATACTCACATTAGTCCGAAGAACTCATGCACTTATTATCGGTAACTCTCAATCTAATCAGGAGGTTCACAAAGAGACAGGTACCCCGAGGAGGAGTGTATGGGGGTTTGGTTATCCTAGCACATCCTCGACTCATGGTACGTGAGTGTACTCTAATATTCGAACCCTTCAGAGGTTAGTGATCCATCTAGTAGCTAGAGTTCTCAACAGGGGTTTTTTGGTTTTCGAAAAACACACGGATTGCCCAAAATACGACATCTATCACTAATAGGAAAGACCTCTTGACACGATAAGTTCAAACATTACTCTAGTCAATACCTCAAAACTATTGCAAGTTACTACTACAACGAGAACAACAACTTTAACTACCTACTTTTAGTCAAGACACAGAAGTCAGTGAAACAGGCAAACTCTCTAACAAGATAAAACATGCAACCTATAGAAAGTTCAACCTAAGACAAAAGAAAAGCTCTAGAAAAACTAAAGCACTATAACTAAACAGAGCAGCAGCTAAGAAAAGAAAAAGAACACCTCACAGCTAAAAGAATAAGCATGCAAATCCTATGAGGAGTTCTAGTTCAAGCGGAGCATGAATCTCTCCCACACAAAAGAGTATGTTGGGGTCTAACTTGTTACTACAGCAAAGAAAGAAAAACAAACCTAGAAAAGAAAAGAGCGAGACGCTCCTGATACGTCCCAAACGTATCGATAATTTCTGCTGGTGCCATGCATGTTTTGTGTGACTTTGCCATGTTTTGCTTGAACTTTCATACACTTTTGAGCATATTTGGACTAACCTATTAACTTAGTGCACCCAGTTGCCAGTTCCTGTTTTCTGCTGTTTTTGTATTTCAGGTTTTCCGGCCATTAAAAGTACTCCAAAAATTCCGGAAAAATTATATAAAAAATCAGCGTCCCGGAAACCTCCGGAAACACCAAGGAAGGAAGGGAGGGCCACCACCAGGACTCCAGAAGGGTCCATGGCGCGGACCAGGCCTAGGCCGCGTCAGGAACCCTCCTGGCTGCCTAGTGGCCCCTCTCGGTGCCCCCTTTGGCCCCTATTTTTACCCCCGAGGAGGAAATCCCTAATATCGAAGTAGTTTTTCCAGAAGGGATTCCGATCTCCGCCGCCATCGAAAACTAGCTTCGGGGGTCACCAGGATCCTGCTCCGGCACCCTGCCGGGGAGGGCCTTGGCCCCCGGGGCCATCTTCATCGATTCTTCTTCCCCCATGATGCTTCTTGAGTGTTCCTCCTTGGACTACGGGTTCTTGGTAGTAGCTATGTGGTATTCTCTCCCCCTAGATCCTCAATACAATGTTCTCATGAGCTGCCCTACATGATTGAGATCCATATGATGTAATTGGTGTTGTGTTTTTTGGGATCCAATGAATTGTTACCTTGTTCAGTCCTAAGAGGTTTATGAATTATTGTTGCTGCAATTTTTTATTCTTAATGCTTGTTACTAGTGCACGAGTAGCATGATCTCAGATCTGAGCACGTTATGGTTGTATGATTTTAACTGTTGATCTAGATCTTATCTACGGTTGTATGCACCTATTATAGTCCGGAACCGGCGATCCCAATGGTGACAGCTTGGGACACCAAAGGGGATGGGATATAATTTGAGGATCACATGTGTTCATGGAGTGTTAATTCTTTGTTCCGGTGCTCCGCTGCAGGAGCACCTTAATCTCCATAAGTTCCTTAAGTGGCCCCGTTCGTAGCGGGATGGTAGGACAAAAGATGTTGTGCAAAGTTCTTATTGCAAGCACGTACAACTACATACGGAACACATGCCTATGTTTGGTTATAAGACTAGGATGCTCTAGTTTGTTCTTTGGCTAGAGTTGGTGCAATTCTATCAATTGCCCAACTGTAATTTGTTCACCCAGCACCTTTTTCTTTTGCTTCAGAGGTACCACTAGTGAAACCTTGAACCCCGGTCCATCTTTCACCTTCATTTCCTTCGTTGTTACTTTTACTTTCTTTGCTGCTTCTACTACTTTGTTACTACTTTGTGGTGGTTGTGATTGGGGAAGTCTTCAAGGCTACACCCTTCAACTCATCGTTGCTACTTATATCTTGTCTAGTGCTTTTTTCAGGTGTGGTTGAATTGACAACTCAACTGATAAGGCTTACAAGTATTCTTTGGCTCCCCTTGTGTCGAATAAATAAATTTTCTTATTCTTACCTGCGAAGACTGTTGCGATCCCCTACACTTGTGGGTTATCAGCTCCAAGGATAGCACATAACGCATGAAGTGATAAAAATATAGTGCAACGAGGGACAAACTGATGATTGTTGATGAAGAAGGGGATGCATCGGGGGAATCCCCAAGCTTAGACGCTTGAGTCTCCTTGAATATTTATTGGGGGTGCACATGGGCATCCCCAATCTTGAGCGTTTGACACTCCTGAATCTTCTTTCATCACCTTCCATCGCGCACTTGAAAACTCCCTTCATACATAACTCATTGTAGGCTTATTAGAGAGGTTAGTACCCTAATAAAATAATTTTTCTCTTACTGGAAATAAAGATATTCTTGAAGAGATACTGTTTCTCAAGATTGCAAAAAAGTTTTTGCAAAGAAAAAGCAAGCTTAAGGTTTGCAAAAGTAGAGAGAGACAAAACGTGGAAGAATCTGTGAAAAACAGAACAACAGATAGAAACGAATTTTTTATGGGTACTTCTGCAACTCAAATCAAAAAACTCAGAACATACGGAAGTTTCGTAATTGTATAGAGCACGCTGTGTAAACATTTCAGCTCAAAAAGAAGAACTGGGATTTTTCTCTGATTTTTCTAGTCACGAGGACAGAATCTGTTTTCTGGACAGCATGTCACAACTTTTATTTACCTTGCCGTATGAGGCTAAACTTGGCACAAAGCTTGAAAAGTAAAGATACAATGATGTTTCTACAGTAGTAACAATCATCAAGACCACTAAGAACAGAACAAAAGCAAAAAGAAAAACCTAAATTCGTTGCGGGCTGCCTCCCTAAAGCGCTTCTTTAGAGCCATTAACTAGTCTTAAAGCAGAAGATCAAGTCTTTTCAAGAGAATAACTAGCCCGTGTGACGGACTCAAAAGGTAACTTAATCTTTTTCCTATGGAAATGTTCCATCACTTTCTTGATACGGAATTTGAATTTGATAGTTCCCTCTTTCATGTCATTGATAACACCAACTGTGCGAAGAAAAGGACGTCCCAAAATAATTGGACAAGAAGGTTCACATTCAATGTCCATAATAGTAAAATCAACGGGAACATAATTGTCATTGACAATGATAAGAACATCTTCGATCTTCCCCAAAGGTTTCTTTACGGAAGAATCAACAAGACGAACACCAAAAGATCAAGGATCAAAAGGTTTCAATTCAAGCATATCATACATTCTTTTGGGCATAACAGAGGTACTTGCTCCAACATCACAAAGAGCATAACAAGAGAAGTTATTCAATTTAATTTTTATCATAGGATCCCAACCATCTTCTAGCTTCCTAGGTATGGAGGCTTCTAGTCTAAGCTTCTCCTCCCTAACTTTGATTAGAGCATTGGTGATATGCTCTGTGAAGGCAAGATTGAGTGTGCTAGTGTGGGGGTCTCTAGACATCTTTTGTAGGAAACCAATAACTTCAGGTAAAGTGCAGTTGTCAAACTCTAGGTCACTACTATCTATCAAGGAGGTAGTGATATCATTTATGTTCACTTGTTTGAAATCCTCTATGTTCATAGAGGTTTCTTCATCTATGGTTGAGGTGGTAGCATCACCATGTTGATAGGTCCACTGGGACTAGGGGTGTGATGGGTGCTAACCGTTTGGACATCCTCAACTACTTGGAGAGTAGCTACTGTGTGGTAGGTAGGAAGGCTCTTAACTCTCTCCTCTTCCTCTTTTTCTCTAGCCCATCTTTCTTTGAGTTTAGCCATCATCCTAATATTTTCATTGATTTGTAACTGGATAGCATTAATAGGAGTGACCTTACTCTCCTCAAGGGGAGAGGTTCTAATTTTTAACATCTCAACATCAAGGGCTAAGTTGTCTACCTTCAAACAAAGATTATCTAATTTATCTAGTTTTTCTTCCACATTCTTGTTGAAGGCTTTTTGGGTAGTGATAAAGTCTCTAAGCATACTCTCTAGTTCAGAGGTGGGGTTCTTGTTGCTAGGGTAAGTGTTGTTGTTCCCATAAGTGGGTGGAAACGGTCTAGGATTACTAGCAAAGTTGCTCCTATAAGAATTATTGTTGAAGTTGTTTCTAGAGACAAAATTAACATCTACTTGCTCCTGAGCAACCAAAGAATTTAAAGGAACATCTTGAGGATCAATAGAGGGTTGCTTGGTAAGTAGAGACATGATAAGGTCAACCTTTTCATTTAAAGAGGAGATCTCCTCGACAGAGTTTACCTTCTTACCGGTTGGAGATCTCTCGGTGTGCCATTGCGAGTAGTTCAGCATCATCTCATCAAGTAGCTTTGTGGCAGCACCAAGCGTGGTTGACATAAAAGTTCCTCCCGCAGCCGAATCTAACAGGTTCCGCGAGGTGAAGTTCAAGCCTGCATAAAAAGTCTGGATAACCATCCAGGTAGTCAGTCCATGTGTGGGGCAGTTCTTGACAAGCGTCTTCATACGTTCCCAAGCCTTGGCAACGTGTTCATTATCCAATTGCCTGAAATTCATAATGTTAGTCCTCAATTGAATAATTTTAGCAGGGGGATAATACTTCCCTATAAAAGCATCTTTGCATTTACTCCAGGAATCGATACTGTTCTTGGGAAAAGATTGTAGCCACTCCTTGGCTCTTCCTCTCAAAGAGAAAGGAAAAAGCTTCAGCTTGACGATGTCTCCATCCACTTCCTTGTACTTCTGCATGTCGCAGAGCTCGATAAAGTTGTTTAGGTGCAAGGCAACATCTTCTCCTGCTACTGAGAATCAATCTTTCATAACAAGGTTAAGCAAAGCAAGTTTAATCTCATAAGAAGGTGCTGAAGTGGCGGGTGGAGCAATAGGAGTGCAGATAAAGTCACTGTTATTGTGACTAGTGAAGTCACACAACTTAGTGTTTTCATTGGAACCCATAGTAGCAGTAGGTATTTTTGGTATTTTTGATTAGGGACACAAAAGTAAAAACTGAAAGGTAAACTAACAAGACTAAAAAGCAAAGGTAAAAGATAGTGTGCAACTCCCCTATCTTGTAGATTTGAGTCTCCGGCAACGGCGCCAGAAATTTGCTTGATGGCTTCTCGCCCCTCGTTGGTTACCCCAAGTGGAAGGTTGAGATGCAGTGCAACAGCAAGTTTCCCTCGGTGAAGATACCAAGGTTATCGAACCAGTAGGACTCACGAGATACAAGTAGGTGGGAACGTCGCTAGGAATTGCTTCCTGACTAGGGTGTTGTCGTGGACCTGCACACAGCAACAAATAACTTTGCTCCCAATGAGTACAGAGGAGTTGTCAATTCCTCCGGCCTTGTCGTTTACAAAGGATTAACGCAAGAGATAAAAGGGGCAAAGGAAAGTAAAAACTGAAAGTAAATTGAGGGTGTGAACAATAATGTGAAGATGGACCGGGGTCCCGTGATTTTCACTAGTGATGTCTCTCTCCCAAAAGACGATAAAAGTGCTAGCGAGGTACACAAATCACAGTTGGGCAATTGACAGGATTATGAAGGCACCGCAATGCTAACTATGTTGCAAAGAAAGGAAGGGCTCAAAAGCAATGGGCAGTACGCCAAGGTAAGTAGACCGAAATCCATCTGCATCTACTACGAATCATCCACCTTGAGATATCTATCCAGAACATCTCGCTGGTATTAAGTTGCGAATCCCACCCAAAGTGTAAAATCAAAGCAACAGACAACTGCATTGAAAGAACTTTGCGTAAAGTAAACAATCCTTGCACCCGCAGGTGAAAGCACCGTTGTTTTATCCCTGGTGGCAACAACACATCCCCTAGTCTCGTGTTTCTGTCACTGAAGCTAGACATTAAGGGGCTGAACCCACAATCGAGCATAACGCCCTCTCTTGGAGTTGCAAATAAAATACTTGGCCAAAGCAAATACCGCAAAGGAGAACATGCAAGAATTTACTCAAGAACAAAATATAAAAGAGAAGAACCAAATATATTACTCATCACAATCTAAACATAGTCTCATAATCCATCAGATCCCAACAAACTCAGCATAGCAACAACAGAAATTACATAGATGCCTCGATCATGTGAGGCAGCTCACGAGGACTCGAAAGTGGAAGTACAAAGGGGGTAGAGATAGATAACATAGCTACTGGTCACGGACCCATGGTCCAAGGGGGACTACTCACGGTACCGGCAGGCGTCCATGTCTATGGATGGTCTCCCGGAGGGGGTTCTTCTTCCCGGCATGGTGCCGGGGCAGCTTCTCTAGGCAGCGCAGATCTTGAAACGGCGGCGGCGGCGGTACAGAGGCGAGTTCGCGTAAAAGAGATTGATATTAGGGGTTTCCGTCACAGGGGGTAAATATAGGCGAAGGGGGACACTGAGAGAGGCCACGAGGCAGTCAGGAGGGTGCCTGGCGCGGCCCAGGGTGGGGCCGCGCCACCTGCCCTCCTGGCTGCCTGGTGGTGGCCCCCCTTCCCTCTTTTGGTGATTCCGGAAGCTTCTGTTGCGCTGATTTTTTATATATTTTTCTCGGAATTTTTGGAGCACTTTTATTGGCCGGAAAACCTGAAATACAAAAACAGCAGAAAACAGAATCTGGCAACTGGGTGCACTGAGTTAATAGGTTAGTCCAAATAGGTTCAAAAGTCTATGAAAGTTCAAGCAAAACATGGCAAATTCACACAAAATATGCATGGAGCAAGCAGAAATTATAGATACGTTTGGGACGTATCAGTATTTCGATGTTCCTCCGAGCCCCTTGAAGCTGATGATTGGCTCCGTTCCATCGAGCGTAAGCTTGAGACGGCGCATGTTGCTCCCAAAGATCGTGTGATGTTTGCGGTATACTTCCTGGAAGGTGCTGCTGGTGAATGGTGGGAGAACTATGTTCCGATGCAGCCTGAAGGTCACATAGTGACTTGGCAGGAGTTCTGTGATGCTTTTCGAGGGTACCACCTTCTAGATGAGTTATTGGAGCGCAAGAAGGAAGAGTTCTGCAATTTGACTCAAGGAGAGATGTCCATTCATGAGTATGTGAGAGAGTTCAACCGTCTTGCTCGTTATGCCCAAGATGAGATCACCACCGATGCCAGAAAGCAGGCAAGGTTCCATAAGGGACTTCGCCCCATCCTTCGCGATGATCTCAACCTCGTTGAATTTGCCACCTTTGAGGATTTAGTCAACAAATCCTTCAGAGCTGAGCATGGCAATGAAGTGTTCGAAGAGTCCCGCAAGCATGCTCTTGAGTTTGCTCCTTCTTCAAGTTCAGCCCCTCAGAAACGCCGAATATTGATTCCAATTAGTGCCATACCTCAAAACCTTCTTCAAAGGCCACCATCCAATATATGCCATCCACCTCAACACATTGTTCCTCCAAGGAATGATGGTGTGCAAACAAGTAATCCTGCTCCGAGAAATTCAGGCAGGGTGTGTTTCAAGTGTGGTCTGCCAGGCCATTACCTCCGTCAGTGCCCTCAGGTTTTGATGACACCACGTCATTCTCGACGTAAGCCTTCAAGGAAATCCACCTTCAAACCCTTGCAAGCAAAGCCTTCAGCCACTAGTAGTGGTTGTGTGAACCAAATCTCAGTTGAGAAAGCTATTGAAACTTTTGACGTCATCCTTGGTGCACGCCCAGTCAATCATGTTCCCACCTCCGTTCTTTTTAATCCAGGAGCTTCTCATTCATTCATGTCGGAGAGTTATGCACTTCGGCATGAATTTCCTTTTGAAGAAATGTTTTCTCCAATGATAATTCAAACTCCTGGTTCCAAATGGCAAACTAATAGAGTAAGCCATGACAATCAAATTGCAATTGAGGGTTTAGTATTCCTTGCTTCTCTTATAGCCCTTAAGTCTTCAGACATTGATGTCATCCTAGGAATGGATTGGTTGTCAAGTCAGTTAGACTCACCCATCCTTCAGGCCAGACAATTGACTACACATCACCCAGCTCTAGAATCCATATGCATACTTTGAATGTGCTTCCCCTTCCTGACCTTGAAGATATTCCGGTGGTTCGTGACTTCCCGGATGTCTTTCCCGAAGAACTGCCAGGCATGCCACCCGACAGATGTGTAGAATTCATAGTGGATCATATACCAGGCACAACCCCAATTTCCAGACGCCCATATAGAATGGCCCCACATGAGTTAGTTGAGGTAAAAACCCAACTTGATGCTTCATTGGCAAAAGGCTTCATCCGACCTAGCTCATCGTCATGGGGTTTCCCCACTCTGTTCGTAACGAAGAAAGATGGAACAGAAAGGATGTGCGTAGACTATCGCCCGCTAAATCTAGTGACGATAAAGAACAAGTACCCACTGCCCAGGATCAACGATCTTTATGATCAACTTGCTGGATCCTCTGTCTTCTCCAAGATGGATTTGAGATTAGGCTATCATCAAATCAAAATCAGAAACGAGGACATTCCAAAAACGGCTTTCACTACTCGTTACGGTCTTTACGAGTACACCGTCATGTCCTTCGGTTTAACCAATGCCCCCGCCACATTCTCGCGCTTGATGAATTCGATCTTCATGGAGTACCTAGATAAATTTGTTGTAGTTTATCTTGATGACATTCTCATCTACTCGAAGAACGAAGAAGAGCACACAATACATCTTAGGGTGGTATTGATGAAACTTCGAGAGCATTGTCTATATGCCAAGTTCTCTAAGTGCGAATTTTGGCTACCAGAAGTGACCTACTTAGTCCACGTGATTTCTGAGAAAGGCATTGCTGTCAATCCCGAGAGAGTTCAGGTCGTCCTTGACTGGACTCCACCTGAATCGGTTAAACAAGTTAGGAGTTTTCTTGGCTTAGCAAGCTACTGCCGCCGCTTCGTTGAGAACTTCTCCAAAGTTGCAAAGCCTCTAACTGAAATGCTCAAGAAAGATAAGAAATTCCAATGGACCCCCAAGTGCAAGGAAAGCTTTGAAGAGCTAAAGAGAAGATTGACTTCTGCACCCGTACTTGCACCTCCAGACAAAAAGAAAAGGGGTTTCGGGATCTATTGTGACGCTTCATGGTAGCATATGCTTCATGCCAGTTGCGGCCACATGAAGAGAACTATCCTACCCAAGATCTTGAACTCGCTGCCGTAGTTCATGCCCTGAAGACTTGGCGACATTACCTCCTTGGTAATCGTTGTGAGATCTATTCCAACCACCAAAGCCTCAAATACATATTCACCCAGCCAGATCTTAATCTCACGCAAAGACGCTGGATTGAGTTGATAAAAGATTATGACTTAGGAATTTCTTACACCCCAGGAAAAGCCAATGTCATGGCTGATGCACTAAGTCGTAAGTCGTATTGTAACAACCTCATGTTACAACAGTGTCAACCACTTCTTCATGAGGAATTTCGCAAGATCAATCTTGAGATTGTTCCTCATGGCTATCTTTCTACCCTGGTGGCGAAACCAACCCTTGAGGATAAAATCATAGCCGCCCAGAAATGTGATAGTGGTATTCGAGAGATCAAGAAGAACATTGCTAGCGAAGTTGCTAAATGTTTCTCCATAAATGATCAAGGTGTCGTTTTCTTTGGCACTCGATTAGTTGTACCACGAAAACACAATCGTAGGAGGATAATTATTACGGAGGCTCATGACACTCCCCTTTTGATTCATCCTGGTAGCACAAAGATATACCGAGACCTACGCCAGAGATTTTGGTGGACTAGGATGAAGCGAAAAATTGCTCAGTATGTTGCCGAATGTGATGTTTGTCGTCGCATTAAGGCCGAACACCAAAGACCTGCTGGCACTCTTCAACCTTTGCCTATTCCAGAGTGGAAATGGGAAAAAGTCAGTATGGATTTCATCATTGGCTTTCCAAAAACCCAGAAAGGAAATGATGCCTTCTTCATTGTCGTTGATAGACTTTCCAAAGTTGCTCACTTCCTTCCCGTTCGCGAGTCTATTACTGCTAGTCAGTTAGAAGACTTGTATGTCTATAGAATTGTGTCTCTTCATGGTGTTCCTTTGGAAATCAATTCTGATCGTGGTAGCCTTTTCACCTCTAGATTTTGGGGAAGCTTTCAGAATGCTATGGGAACTCATCTCTCCTTTAGTACAGCTTTCCATCCTCAGTCTAGCGGTCAAGTTGAAAGGGTTAACCAAATTCTCGAAGACATGCTCAGATCTTGTGTTATCTCATTCGGGAATAATTGGGAGAAGTCTCTTCCATTTTCCGAATTTTCTTATAACAATATTTTACAATCCAGTCTGAACATGGATCCTTTTGAATTCCTCTATGGACGACGATGTCAAACACCCTTGAAGTTGTCAGAAACCGGTGAAAGACAATTCTTTAGACCAGATATGCTCAAGGAAGCAGAAGAGCAAGTTCGCATTGTTCGTGATCAATTGAAAGGAGCCCAGTCTCGTCAGAAAAGCTACTATGGTCGTCATCATAGGCAACAAAGCTACAATCTGGATGAGAAGGCCTACCTTCGGGTTACTCCTTTGAAGGGTACCCAACGATTCGGTATCAAAGGCAAGTTGGCCCTACGTTACATCGGACCTTTCCGCATTCTTTCCAAACATGGAGAAGTTGCCTACCAAATTGAACTACCCCCGCACCTTTCTCGACTACATGATGTATTCCATGTGTCACAACTCAGGCGTTGCTTCAAGGACCCCATCCGCGAAGTCGACCATGAAACGCTTGATCTCCAAGATGAGCTTCCTTATCGAGAGTACCCTGTTCGTATTCTTGATTCCGTAGAGCGTGTCACTCGTCGTCAAAAGATCAAGTTTCTGAAAGTGCAATGGTCACACCACTCCGAGAAAGAAGTTACATGGGAAAGAGAAGACCGCCTTTGTGCCGAGTACCCCTCCTTCCTCCCGACGACTTCGGGATCTCGGGACGAGATTCTTTTGAGTGGGGGCGAGTTGTCACAACCCCAGCTTAGGTATGTGCTAGGGTTCAAGTGCTCCTTTGCATCATGCAAAAATTTCAAAAGCGATTGAATTGGGGAAAAAGAAAAGCCCTAAAGAATTTTATTCAAATGGACAGACAAAAATTTCTTCCAAAAATTCCTCTGTTATTTTTGAAAAGTCTTAAAATATGCATGATCACATATAAACTGAAGTGGGTCCCACTGCATGCACCAAGATTTCTCAAAAATTCCAAATAGGGATTGGAAATTAAATAATAACCCTATTTGTTTTGAAATTCAAATTATTTGAATTTCAAAAATCCCCAAACTTTGTGAGTGGCTAGATATATGTCTAGTAGGGCCACATAAAATATTTGGGAATTTATAAAAATGCTTTGCTATTTATTTCAAAGCAAAACATAAAGCAGAAAATAGAAAAAAGAAAGAATAAAAAAGGGCCTTACCTGTGATTTCAGCCTAACTCAAACACCAGCCGGCCCAGCCCAGCTTCCCTCCCTGTGGTCTGCCCCACGCAGGGGCACGAACAGCTGCGTGGCGACCATGCCGTGGCCGCCGACGTGCCCCTGGCCACGCAGCTGCCTCCCCGGCCTTCCCCTTGCGCCACGGAGATGCCTGAGAGGCCGTGGATCCTTTCCCCCTCCAGGTTTGCTCTGCACCCCTCCCTCGCCGGAAAACCGCGACGTCCGAGAGCCGCCGCAGAGCGCGCCGCTGTGCCCGCGTGGCCAACGACCCTATCTCGCTGCGCCGTCGTGTCCTTCCGCATCAGCACCGTCGTCCTCGTCTTCAACCGTGCGGAATCGATCATGGAAGCTCCATAGACATCGCCCCCTTCATCGATTCGCCGCCGGCCGCCGTGATCCACAACGTCGATTAGGTCACCGTCGTTGCTCCTCCGCTTCTCCCATCCTCTCCGTCGCATTCGGGGTAAGCTCCTCGCGATTTGCCCTCTCCCAGCGGTCCTCCCCGTGCTCCGTAGCGCAGCACCGTTGTACCCGAGCTCCGGCAGCCGCCCGAGCTTGACGCCGGCAACGCTACGGCGCCCCCCTTGCCTCCCCGTGGGCACCACCAGACGTGGACGACCACGAGGAGCGTACTGGTGGTCTCCCCGTGCTCTCCCATGGTCGGAGACGCCCACAACAGTGAGCGCCGCCGCGAAGTTTGGTTGCCGCCGGCCAAACTCCGGCGAGGCCCACGTGGCCACTTAGTTAGGGGCTAACCCCTTGGTCATTTGACCCAAGGTCAATGACAGGTGGGCCCTGCCCCCCCCCCTAATCCCCTCTGTTTAATAAATTAGACGGGGATTAACCCAGAGCCTATGACACTCGGGACCCACAGGTCAGAGCGCCCCCACGTCAGCATGATCTCATGCTGACGCAATAAGTCCTTTTCTAATTAAAAGAAATCCAGAAAAATCCAGAAAATAGAATAAACTTTGAAATTCAATAACTTTTTAATCCAAACTCCAAATTAAACAAATAGTATATGAAAAATTATCATAAAAATGCAAGGATTATGAATATGCAATTTGTTTTCATGTTTGACCATTTTATAATGGGTGAACAGTAGCAAATGTTCATATGGCATAATTTGAAATCAAAATTGAAGTTTGAAATTGCAAATATTGTGCAATACACTTCATTTAAATGGAATTATCCACACATCAGCAACATGTACATCATATTATACCACTTGATCATGTGTATGTGCATGGTACATTCTTTTGATAGCTTGTTTGCGTTGTTTGCTATCGAATAGAGGTGGAGCCGGAACCGGAGGCCACCCCCTTCGTTGAAGACCCCGATACTGAACCTCGTCAGCAAGGCAAGCAAACCCCATTGATCATGTCTATAAAATCCCACTTCCCTCTCAGTACCGCTTATGCATGTTTAGGAGAACACCTTGTTATCGATCATACCGCATAGTTGAACCCATATCCGATGCATGACCTATCATCTTGGCACAGTAGTAAGCAAACTACAATCCTAGCTGACATAGGAGTTGATTGATATCATGTGGCCCCTTCAACTGTTAAAGCTTATTGCATGCCTAGAGTTTACAATGAGATTACTTTTATCTGTGAGTCGGGATGGTAGTGAACATGGTGTTGATGAAGGTGAAACTGTGTTGGTGAATCCACCCTAATACAAGGTGAACGATGAGAGGCTGTGTAGGAGTACACAGTGCGTTGTCTCGTTGAACACCGCCATAAGCCTGAGTTCTTGTGTGGTGATCCAAGATGAAGAGTACTACCACATGTTGGGCACATGGACCCCCGCTCAACCTACTAACTCACCCCAGTTCAAGTCCAGGAGTCACTAGTTCAGGTTTTCCATTTGGCATATGCATAGAAAAAGAATGAAGGAAAGTTTGCATCATTTAGATATGTGGGTGGACCTGTGAGACAGTAAAACCATCTGCTAAGGTGGCGTCTCGGTTGCCTACATCGTCTGAGTCCGTATCGTTGACCCGGCCGGACTCTTGAGCGGTGAGAAACTCAGATGGTTGATTCCTGGATTAGAATTGGCTGTGAGGTAAAAGTTGTGGAAATTATCCTCGCCGAGACCCGCTTGAAGGGTGACGAGATCCCGGCAGTAACTGATGGTTTCATTTGTGTAGCAGTACACCCTTGCCGTGTTAACAAAACTATTTGAATAGCCGCGTCCGCGGTCATGGACTACTTGGAGACCTATGCTTGATTATTAGACAACTCCAACGGATACTCTAAAACTCGCAAGATAAGCGTGGGTGCTATGGTGTGCTTCCTCGTGGGGAAGTCGAGGAAGTAGCCATAGTGGTGTATTGGTTGGAGACTTGGTAGTGGACTCGTGTACGCTTCTTACCTCAAGTTTGGTACTCGTAGTACAGGACTAGCCAAGTCAAAGTTGGCACTTCTGCATGTTGAAACCCCAGCTCCCTTTACGTTGAAACTTGAGCATGAGTAGTGTAGTTCTGATGTAAGTCTTGCTGAGTACGACTTTGTACTCATGTTTGCTTATTCTATGTTTTAGATGAGGACCCAACCCACGATGGAGTTACCTTCCTGAAGCTCGACGTTGACTAAGCTAGTATAGTTCCAGACAACAGTCTGGTCCCTCGTGGAAGGGCATGTATGTTTACAAGGATTCTCTAAGCTCTTTGTTAAACTTGTCTGTACTCAGACCTAATTTGCTTTCTTTTTTTGATGTAATGATGGATCATAGTCATATGATCTTTGTGTACTCTATGTGTAAGTCAATAAAGATATACTTTGTAGAGTTCATGCAATGTGTACTTGCTGTTTACACTGTACATGGGTGCTGCGTGTATGTTTATAACATGCATGTCTTAGTGTGGGGTTCGATAGCTTACTTGAGGTCTTGCCAGCGGCCTTTTATACAACAAGTGGCCCTTAGATATGCGCAGCTTGGGGCATCGCGATGCGATTGCTCGTGACTCTGTCACGTGGCACACTTTGATGTATGATTGAGCCCGCCCGAGACCCCGACTAAGTGATCGGGTTGGAGTTTGTTTATGTAAGTGTTATGATTCAATCGATAATATGGTTGAGGCGACTTGTCTATCAGTATTGGATTTCACCACCCATAATCATTTAGACTTGTGAGCGGGCGATGAGGGCCCATCCCAGTTGATCATCCATCCTGGATGGGATTCCCCTCACGTTCGATGCTTTACAAGAGTGTTCTGTGCTTGGCCTTGTCTGCTTAGACAAGTGAGTACGACTCTCGGCTCTCCATATGATTGGGTTGCGACTGGAATTACATACGCATAATCCGGGTCCCGACACGACTCTACTTGAATCCTAAAGAAAAAGATAAAGATAAAGATACCGGGCACTCCCCCAAGCTTGGAACAAGCTGAGGGGGTTCCATTACCTGAGGAGATTTACTCCTCATCCTGTTGTGGTTGTTTCTTCAGATCCCTGATGACACGGCGAAGGGTTCGGTTCTCTAACTCTAGGACTTCCACTTGAATTTTTAGTACACTGAAATCTTCGCAGAGTTGGTTGGTGTGATGCGGTAGGCCTAGGAGATGGTGGAAAGCACGCGTTTATCTTCAAGTGAAGTGGAAGGCCCTGAAAGGTTATGAGAAAGACATATTGAGGTTGGACAGATCCCACCATGATGGGATTGCTTGGACCTCCTTTTTGTTGGGCAGTGATAGTCTTGACTTCCTCTCTCACGGAGCGCTCCGTATCCGCTTGTCTTGCGGCAATTTCTTCTTTGGTAGCCCAATCAATGTGCTTCCCTTGATTAAGATCCTTCTGGACATGACGTAGACGCCATACCAAGAAGTCCTCTCCGCTCAAGCCACAAGAAGGCATCTCTACTAATCAACTTTTAGTCCTGGCAGAAACAGACCGAGAAAGAAAACACGCGAAATAGAGAGATACGGTGCCGGGACAATCCTGGCAAATATATAGCAAAAACTTCCGCAACAGAAGGAAGGTTTCAAGCCAAGGTGGAGTCGGAGTCGGAGTCCGGGGGTCCCAGGAGGGTGCCTGGCGCGGCCAGGAGGGGGGGCACGCCGGGAGGCCTCCTGGGCCCCCTAGAGCTCCTCTCCGGCTCCACTTGGGCTTGGAATATTCCTAATTTTGCAAAAACCTCGAAAAATAAACTTTTATTGATGTTCGAGATGTTTCCTTACTGTAATACATACCTTTTCTTATTTTGCTTCTGCCAGTGTCTGAAACTGAGCTGCAACATGTTCTTCATGAGTTGTTGTGTATATCATATTCACATCCACATTGATAGGATCACCCGCCATGTAATGTTTGAGTCTTTGTCCATTCACAACTTGAGGTTTGGTGCCTTCAAAATAATTAATCTTGATTGCACCGGACCGATATACTTCTTCGATATGAAACGGTCCTTCCCATCTGGAAAGTAGTTTACCTGGAGAAAACCTGAAACGAGATCTAAATAACAAAACTTTATCACCAACATTAACTTCACATTTCAGGATCCTTTTATCGTGCCACTTCTTTACCTTTTCCTTGAACATTTTAGCACTCTCGTAAGCTTGACTTCTCCACTCATCTAGAGAAGTCAAGTTCATGAGACGCTTTTCACAAGCTAACTTTGGGTCAGTATTCAGCTCTCTGACAACCCAGAAAGCTTTGTGCTCTAACTCTAATGGCAAATGGAAAGCTTTGCCATAGACCATCTTATACGGAGACATGCCCATGGGATTCTTGTAAGCAGTTCTATATGCCCACAAAGAATCTCCTAACTTCTTTGACCAGTCCTTCCTAGAACTGTTCACTATTTTTTGTAAGATCAGTTTGATCTCTCTATTGGTGAGCTCAACTTGCCCACTAGTTTGAGGGTGGTACGGTGATGCAATTCTATGATTGACATCGTACTTGGCTAGAGCTTTCCTAAAAGCTCCATGCGTGAAGTGTGACCCTCCATCTTTCATGAGATACCTAGGTACACCAAACCTGGGAAAAATTACATCCTTGATCATTTTCAAAGATGTCTTGTGATCAACACTCTCAGTGGGGATTGCTTCAACCCACTTGGTTACATAATCAACTGCAACTAAGATGTGTGTGTACTTGTGTGAAGGAGGAAAAGGACCCATAAAATCAAAACCCCAACAATCGAAAGGTTCGATTACTAGTGAGTAATTCATAGGAATCTCATTTATCCTACAAATATTACCAACTCTCTGACACTTATCACAAGATAAAACATAATTTCTAGCATCCTTGAAGAGAGTAGGCCAATAAAAACCTGATTGGAGAACCTTATGTGCGGTCCTCTCACCGGCATGATGTCCTCCATAGGGGCTATCGTGGCATTGTCGAAGAATGTCCTTCTTCTCGTGCTCCGGTATAGACCTTCTTACGATCCCGTCTGCACCTTCTTTATAAAGATGTGGGTCATCCCAAAAGTAATGCCTCAAATCCGTGAAGAATTTCTTCCTTTGCTGAAATGTAAGACCTGGAGGCAAAAACTTTGCAACGATAAAATGAGCATAATCTGCAAACCAAGGGTCGGAATGAGATTGTACTTTTACAACAGCAGGCTTTTCATCTGGAAAAATGTCGTTGACTGGAATAGGATCGTGCGGAATATCTTCCATCCTTGAAAGGTTTTCCGCTACCGGATTGTCTCCTCCTTTTCTATCGACAATCTGTAAATCAAATTCTTGAAGGAGTACCCATCTTATGAGCGTTGGTTTGGCATCCTTCTTCTGCATAAGATACTTCAGCATGGTCAGTATGAATAATAACCTTAGAATCAACAATATACTACCTAAACTTATCACAAGCAAATACTACTGCTAAGAATTCCTTCTCAGTAGTAGCATAATTCTTTTGAGCACTGTCAAGGGTTTTGCTAGCATAATGTATAACATTCAGCTTCTTATCAAACCTTTGTCCTAAAATAGCTCCAACAGCAAAATCACTAGCATTACACATAATTTCAAAGGGAAAATTCCAGTTAGGCGGTTTTACTATAGGAGCGGTTATCAAGGCTTTCTTAAGAACTTTGAAGGATTCCTTACAATCTTCATCAAATACAAAAGGAACATCCTTCTGGAGAAGATTGGCGAGGGGTCTCGAGGTCTTAGAAAAGTCCTTGATAAATCTTCTATAGAAACCAGCATGACCGAGAAAATTACGAATACCTTTGATGTCCCTTGGATAGGGCATCCTTTCAATAACTTCAACCTTTCCTTGTCCACTTCAATTCCCATTCGGAAATCTTGTGACCAAGAACTATCCCTTCGTTAACCATGAAATGACACTTCTCGCAATTGAGCACCAAATTTGTTTCTTCACATCTCTTCAAAAATTTATTAAGATTGTGGAGACAGTGGTCAAAGGAGGTTCCATAGACAGAAAAGTCATCCATAAAGACCTCAGCAATCTCCTCACAGAAACCATGAAATATAGCAGACATACACCTCTAAAAAGTAGCAGGTGCATTACACAAACCGAAAGGCATACACCTATAAGCATAAGTACCGTAAGGAAACATGAAAGTGGTCTTCTCCTGATCCGCGATGTTGACATGAATCTGAGAGAAGCCAGAATACCCATAAAAATAGCAAAAGTGGGTGTTTTTAGACAACCGCTCAAGCAACTGATCAATAAAGGGCAGAGGATAATGGTCCTTCCTGGTGGCCTTGTTTTACTTCCTAAAATCAATACAAATTCTATATCCAATAATAGTTCGCTGAGGTATTAGTTCATTTTTATCATTAGGAACAACAATCATACCTCCCTTCTTAGGAACACAATGAACTGGACTTACCCACTTACTATCAGCTATAGGATAGATGATACCTGCGGCTAGAAGTTTGAGAACCTCCGTCCTAACCACGTCCTTCATCTTTGGGTTCAACCGTCGTTGATGATCAACAACCGTTTTAGCATCGGGCTCGAGATTGATAGTATGTTGGCAAGTTGTAAGGCCCGATATGCGGTACTATTCCAGATCTAGATGTTTCCATCCAAACCCGGGGACAAAGAACATATGGGTCCCACCGCGACATATGCCAAAGCCATATGCCCCGGATTTCCAACATGATATCACAACATTACAACTACATGGATACAACATCTCATACAATCGACATACAACTACCTTAAATACATTACATCAGCGGAAGATACATGTCTGAGTACAGACTACAATCAAATGCCTAGTGGCAAAGAGAAAAACATCGATCCCCATAACTACACGGTCCAGGCCTTACGCCGGGATCCGCCTAACTAGTCGTCGTCGAGCTCCACGTGAAATGTCGATCACCATACCTGTTGTCGACAGAGAACCGTGAAAAGAGTTTGGGGGTACTATCATGAGTACAGAGGTACTCAGCATCCAACTGTAGTGGTCATCTGACCCAGCAAGGACTTCATCACTCGTCATTCTAGGACAACTAGTAGTTCACGGTAAGGATGGGGTAAGTGGTGAGGTTGCTGCCGCACTAGCATTTATGAAGTGGCGAACGATCTAGAGAGTAAGATAATAAGCCAAGCATTCGATGAGGAATCGCCTCCAACAAGTCTGCTATCCACCTACTTACGCAAACATAACACCTATCCTATCCTTGTCCTCCTCTTGGCATCCCGACGAAGAAGACGCAATCAAGGCACACACACGTTTATCAAGTTATATTTAGATTATCTCAGTTGTTGTCGTTGTCTATGAACAAGGAGTAGGTCTCAAGTCGTCCATAACCGTGGACACGGCTTCTCGAAAAGACTTAACCATGCAGGGGAGTACCAACTGCCCATTACAAGGCTCCGCACACACGCCCATCTCTCTCAGTTGCTACCCATCACAGGCAAGCATTTTATGATTTAGTTCCAAGAGATCCGAAACGACAGGTCCCTCTAGCTAACTACGAACAAATCCAGGTGGCCCCCGGGGAGTCGACACCCAATCCAAAAGCCGGCCACGCTCTCGGATCGGACTCTTTTGTCTAGCCATGGTCGACGTAACTGATCCCCTCACATGTGGGCAGGCCTCTAGCTCACCAGTGTGGACCAACAGAGAAACCATGTCTCCGCTGGCCCAGGTTGTTTCAAAGGATATCTGTTGGAGCGACCCGACAGATATATATGCATGGTTTCAAATGGTAAACCAGCTTGGGCCACCTCTAGAAATGTTTGAAGCTAGATAGGTAAGAAAAGGGGACCCCATAAAATCCCACACGCGGTTAGGCACGCTCCGTCTTAAAACCAATACCCGGAACTCGGATCCTAGGTGACTCGAATGCAACAAAGCGTCGAGGTGGGATAGCCTAGACCTTCCATCCTTCGTCGAATATAGTCAACATTAAAATAATCATATCATCAACAACAATAATAATAATGTGATATCCAAAACCAAGGAGTAACAGGGTAACATCGTAGCATCCCAAGCATGCATACTAAGCAGGGGCTGAGCAACGAGCAATAGTAACATCAAAGTACATGGTTTGCTGGGAGGTGACATGGCTGTATCGGTTTGAAAGAGGCTGTAAACATGTGGTAGGATCAAACATCGAACCTATCCTAGACTAGCATGCAAACCGCTGGTTGAAATAGAATAGATCATAAGTAATGTATAGTCCTTGCCTGTTGATAAGTCGGGTTCCGAAGGTGTAGTTGATCGCAAGCTCGCATCGTCTCCGAAGGTACCCCCGGAAGCACATAAGAGGGAAAACACTAGAAAGCAATCAACGAGCAAGCATCTATTACTACGAAGCAAACACGAGACAGCATCAACAATAAGGCAACACAAGACAGCGCACTACGGTATCGCCTCTATTGTCGAGAGCGGTTACTAACAGGTTAAGTGGAGTATTCGTCACACACGACGATACCGCACATTTAGCAAGGGGTTCAAGTTGTTTAGCTACACAAGGTGAGCAGAGGTTATTAACATGGCATATCACTCACGCATGGAATAGAAAAAAAACATGGCAAGAGGTGCAGCATAAAGGAAACTATCTATGCTAGTCAATTTAAATGAGGCACAACCTAAACATGGCATAACACTAAGTGCCCCACGACAATTTAAGTAATTGGAACTCTTCTGGCCTAAACAATATTTTTGGTTGGTTAAGAACAACAAACAATAGCATAAACACAAAGTACATGAAATTCTAATCAAGTTACATAGAAAGAACACTCCAAACGGAGTTACGGTTAAAAAGATATAAGCAAAACAAGTTATGCACACATGCTGTTAACATCAGGTAGCACACTTTAGAGCAACAAATAAGCAAGCAAAAGGTTGTAAACATGCACAAAAATGATATGCAACTAAAGTAGAAATGGCAGGGAAGGCATGTCAAAAGTAATCATGCTAATAGGCATCATGAACAATTAGTTATAGCCCATGCAAAATGCAATAAAACATTACTGGTCTAGGACTTAGTTAAAATCAGGAAATCATAGAAGAAACTGTTATTTTCATGTTGTATAAACAGGAGAGAAACTATATGCAGAAGTGCAGCAACATCACATAGCAATATATGGGCATGAACTATACATGATGGTGATCAGGTACAAACAAGAATCAAGGTCATAGGCATAACAGATCAAAAGATATTAAGCATGCAACATGGCATTGGACAGTTACAGACTTAGAGAAAAACAGAGGTGGCTGTCAAAAACAGTGGCATAGCAACTTTGGAGCTAAACATAGCTATGACACAGAATGTAAACATGACAATGCAATACATATAAGGGAAGTAGACATGATGCTTAAAAGTATGCAAAAAGAATTAATAGCATAGGCCTCATGGATGTGTCACAATCATCATGCAAACTTGCAATAAAATAACAACAGCAGCACACTAACAGAAAATAATAGAAGTTAACAGTTTGATGCCCACTTCAACAGTGATTTTCACCATCAATATGACCTCAAATCAAAATGCTCACAAAATATGAATTGACGTATACACAATTCTAAACAATTTTCCTTTTGGGCGCAACGTCATCCGGGCTACGGTTTGATCGCAAACTACGGCGCAAAACTGAAACAACAGCAAATAATCCTCCAGATTTAGAAAAAATCGCAGGGGTTAGCTAGGGAAAAAATAAACAACAAAAAAAATAAAAAATAAAAAAAGGCCACACCCTAGCTGTGCCGAGCCCAACAGCGGCTGGGAGGCCGGCCTGGGCCTGGCGATGGCTAGGCTGCGGGAGGCCGTGGGCGGGTGCCGGCCCGCACGGCGGTTGTGGCTATTGAGTCGGGACGCCGTTCCCAATCGGAACGAGACGGCGACGGAGGGCTCGGCTCGTCGGCCGGCCAAGCCGACGAGGGGGCGCGGTGGAGGGCAGGTGGGATGCGGATCCGGGCGCGGCGGCCCCGGGGCGGTCGCCGTCGAGGACCAGTGGAGGCGGCGCGGGGTGGAGCTCCGAGCTCGGACGACGCGACGTCCATGAAGGCCTGCTTGGGCATGGCGTCGCGGCCGCCTCTGGGCCATCGGATCGCCAGATCTGACGGTCCAGAGCGCCTGGAAGCTAGGGTTTCGAATTTTGTGGGCTTTGGGGACAGATTTCAGGCAAAAACAGGGGTGGCTGCAATTTTTAGGCTAGGGAAACCCTAGAAAGGGGTGGGAGTGTGGTGGTCTTTATATAGCCCAGGTGACTGGCAGTTTGCAAAACATCCCCGTTTTTTTTCTCTCGCGCGCGGTGTTTACGTTCCTGACCGCCTTGGGTCCGCAGGACCTCCGATTAGGGTAAAACTTCGAACTGCGCGATTAGCGCGTCGAGCCGGCGGCGTTCACCTCGCGCTGGAACCGTTCCGAGAACACTTTCCGGCGCTATAAAAATAACCCGTTTAATTAGCTACGGCTGGTGTGGTGCGGGTTTTCGCGACGGTGATCGGGGAAACCCGGTGTCGCAAAGGTCAAGTGTCAGGGTGGCAAGGGTCGGTCTCTGTCCAATACGAGACAAAAAGGGGGGGGAATAATCGTCGATCGATAAATCAGGGATGCAAACACCGCAAACAAATTAGACAATCAAACAATTCACACCGAAAGCAAAATTTTTAATTTTTGCGAAATCTGGGCTGTTACACAAATGGATGGACTGATACCATTGAGATCGTCAAGAGTGTAGCCAATAGCACCTCGGTGTCTGTGGATTGTCTCCAATAATCGCTCTTCGTCAAATCCTGAAAGGTTAGAATTGATAATAACATGATATATTTTCTTTTCATCTAAATAAGCATACTTGAGCATACCGGGAAGTGGTTTGAGATCGAACATCGGGTCTTCTTTTGGTTGTGAGAGGATTCCTAATAGTTCAACCGGGAGGTTGTGCTTCAGGATAGGATTTTGTCTTAAAAATATGTCTTCTAGCTCATTCCTCTCCTGCATACGCATGGCATTTTCGTGGTCTTCCATAAATTGCTGCAAAGTATCGTTAGGAGGAATAGCAATAGAAGCAATTTCTTCAATAATTTGTCATTACTAGACAAGTCAGTACCACGAGGCTGCTTAGATAAGTTAGAGAAGTTAAATTCGTACGAATCACCGTCAAATTCAACTGAAACTTTACCTTTCTTGCAATCTATTATCGCTCCACAAGTGCTGAGGAAGGGCCTTCCAAAGATAATAGGGCAAAACTATCTTGCACTGAACCAAGTACAAGAAAGACAGTAGGATATTTTACCTTCCCACAGAGACTTCAACATCTCTCACAATCCCAACTGGAGAGATTGTTTGTTTATTTGCAACATGAATCGTGACATCTATGTCTTCGATCTCACACGGCTAAATCTCGTGCATGATCCGTTGATAAAGTGTGAAAGGAATAGCGCTGATATTGGATCCCAAATCACATAGCCCATAGTAGTTATGATCTCCTATTTTTGCACATACAACTAGTGTACCTAAAATTGGGCCTTTGTTCTTGGCTGTGACAATGTTAGTGGAAACATCACAAAAACTAATAATAGATTTTTCAATATCACTGGTTACCAGATCTTTAACCATTGCAACTTGAGGCCTGACATTGATCAAGTCCTTAGGTTCATCAATGTCCTTCCATTCTTGTTTATAATACCTGTAACAAAAGAGTGCTCCTTTATCCTTGCGGGATAAGGAGACTGTTCATACACAACTACGGGTAAAACAGGATCAGTAACATTAATCTCAATAGGTGACTCCTTGAAAGGTTTATGATATTGACTCTCCTTCTTCTTAGAAGAATAAACATGAGAAGCAAAGTCCTTGCAGAAGTCAATCATTAGCTGGGAATCAAGACCAATTTTAGAGCAAAAGGTATTAAAGTAATCAGTTTTCACATAACTCTCAATGTAGTCATGCTCATAGTTTATAGCGGGTTCAATACCTTTATCAATTTCCCAGTGTTCATGTCACAGCCCCAAGTTAGGTAAGTGCTAGGGTTTGAGTACCCCTTTTCATCATGTGAAAATTTCAAAAAGAAATTCAAAATGGGGAAAAGAAAAGCCCTAAAGAATTTAATTAAATGTCCAGACAAAAAATTCTTCCAAAAACTCCTCTGGTATTTTTGAAAAGTCTTATAAATATGCATGATCACATATAAAGTGAAGTGGGTCCCACTGCATGCACCAAGATTTGTCAAAAATTCCAAATAGGGCTTGGAAATTAACTAAATACCCTATTTGATTGAAATTCAAATTATTTGAATTTCAAAAATCCCCAAACTTTATAAGTGGCTAGCTATATGCATTACAAGTCCACATAAAAGTTTTGGGCATTTTATAAATTGCCTAGGTATTTAATTACTAGGGAAAAACAAATTAGAGAAAAGAAAATTAAAAGAAAAAGAAAAAGGGAACAACCCCTGGCTTTGGCCCAACTAAACCCCCCCCCCCCCCCAGCCCATCTGGCCTCGGCCCAGCCCACGACTCCGTGTCGTCTTCCTCCCCCTGCCCCAAAGCAGCTCGCTGGAGAGCTGGGAGCACGCCGACGCCACGTCGCCGCTGCACGCGCCTTCTAGGCCTCCCCAGCTCCCCTGTGCACGCCACACAACGCCCCCGAGAGCCCGCAATCCTTTCCCCCTCCTCCAGCTGCACTTCCCCTTCTCTGCATCGCGATTTTGGCCGCCGCAGAGAGCACGCCGGAGCGGCCCCGAGCTAACCACGCGGCCACAGGCCTCCTTCCTCCTCGCCGTGATGTCCAGAAGGTCGAGGACCACGGTATTAGTCGGATCCCCCGGCTAATCGAGCCCGAACAGCTCCAACCGCGACGCCAGGGTCACCGTCTTCCCACCGGCCGCCGTGGAGATCTTCTTCAATTGCTCCGTCAGCCGACCTCCCCAGCCTCCCTAGCCAACGTCTTCGAGCTCCTGGTGAGATTCCCGTTCGCCCCAACCCATCCGTGCCTCTCCCCGTGGTTTCCTTCGCCTTCTCCGTCGAGACAGTGCACCGGCCGTCGCCATTGCTGGAGCTGCCGAGCTCCAGAGCCCCCCCGAGAACCCCCCCAATGGCACGAATGGGTGCGGGAGCTCACGTGCTACGTGCCAGTGCCCCCAAACCCCCAGCCCGTGCCCTCTAGGAAATTCCGGCGAAGCTCTAGCCGTCTCTCCGGCGACCCTGCCATTAAACCCTAACCCCTGGCTAATATACCACTAATCCTACCCCTAAGCCCTATGACAAGTGGGGCCAACACCCTAATCCTCTGTTTAATTTAAATCTAAACATAATTTAACAGTGGGCCACTGACAGGGTGGACCCACCTGTCAGGCCCCTGCTGATGTCATGCTTGCATCATGCTGATGCAATAAATGGATTAAAAGAATTAAAGAAATTACAGAAAAGACAGAAAATCAATTAAACTTCAATAATTCATAGAAAATTCATATTAACTCAAAATTAAACATATAATATATGAAAAATTATCAGAAAAATGCAAGGATTATGAATATGCAATTTTTTTTCATGTTTGACCATTTTAAAATGGGTGAACAGTGGCACACATGCATATGGCATAATTTGAATTTGAATTTGAAGTTTGAATTTGCAAATTCTTTGCAATACACTTCAATTGAATGGACTATGCCACAAACCAGTACCCTATACCTCATGTCACAAATTTAACATGTTCTTGAGCATTGTACTTTATTTGTGTCCCCCCCTTTGTTGATGATTGCTCCGGTGACAGACGTTCCGAGACGGTGATCACCCACGAAGAAGAAGACCACCGTTAAGACCCGTGTATCATCAGCAAGGCAAGCAAACCCCATTGATCATGTCTATAAAATCCCAATTCCCTCTCAGTCTCGCTTATGCATGTTTAGGAGATCGCCTTGTATCGATTCTACCGCATAGTTGAACCCATATCCGATGCATGACCTATCATCTTGTCACAGTAGTAAGCAAACCACAATCCTAGCTGACATAGGAGTTGATTGATATCATGTGGCCCCTGCAACTGTTACTGCTTATTGCATGCTTAGAGTTTACAATGAGGATGCTTTTGATGTGAGTCGGGATTATAGTGAACATGGTGTTGATGAAAGTTAAAATGTTATGGTGAATCTACCCTAATACAAGGTGAACGATGAGAGGCTGTGTAGGAGTACACAGTGGGTTGTCTCGTTGAACACCGCCTTAAGCCCGAGTTCTTGTATGGTAAGCCGAGACAAAGAGTACAACCACACATTGGGCTCACTGACCCCTCTCGACTTAGTAACTCACACCGATCCAAGTCTAGGAGTCACACCTAGTTTGGGTTTTCCATTCGGCATATGCATAGAAAGATAAAGGAAATGAAATGTGGCATTCATGGTAGGGCTTGTAGAACATGGCTTGTCAAGCGGAGAACCATCCGTCGAGGTGGGCTTGTCAGTTGTGCCTACATGGTTTGAGTCCTGGCTGGAAGCTCGGCCGGAACTCCAGTTGGGTTTGGAACTCAGATAGTTGACTCCTTGGACTAGAATGGAGCTGTGGGCGAAGTGTTGTGGTGAACATCCTCGCCGACACCCCTTGAATGGTGCCGAGACCGGGAGGTAACCGATGGACATGTGTGTGTAGCGGTACACCCCTGCAGGGTTAACAAAACTATTTGAATAGCCGCGTCCGCGGTAATGGACTACTTGGAAAGCTGTGCTTGATTATTAGACAACCTGAATGGATACTTCTAAAACTGGCAAGATAAGCGTGAGTGCTATGGTGTGCTTCCTCGTGGGGAAGTCGAGGAAGTAATCATAGTGGTGTTTTGGTTGGAGACTTGGTAGTGAACTCGTGTACGCTTCTTACCTCAAGTCTGGTACTCGTAGTTCAGGACTAGCCAAGTCAAAGCTAGAACTTCTGCATGTTGAAACCCAACCTGCCTTTACCTTGAACCTTGAGCATGAGTAGTGTAGTTCTGATGTAAGTCTTTCTGAGTACGACTTTGTACTCACGTTTGCTTATTCTATGTTTTAGATGGAAACCCAGACCCCGATGGAGACACCTTCCTGAAGCTCGACGTTGACTAAGTTACCATAGTCCCAGACAACAGTCTGGTCCTTCGTGGAAGGGCATGTATGTTTACAAGGCTTCTCTAAGCCATTTGTTAAACTTGTCTGTACTCAGACCTAAATTTCTTCCGTTGTATGATGTAATGTTGATCACAGACATGTGATCTTTGTATGCTCTATGTGTAAGTCAATAAAGATACACTTTGTAGAGTTATGTGATGATACCTGCTGTTCATACTAGGCATGTGTGCTGCGTGTATGTTTATAACATGCATGTCTTAGTATGGGTTTTCGAGACCTTAGTTGTGATCTGGCTGGCGGTCTTTTATACACCAAGTGGCCCTTAGATGTGCGCAGCTTGGGGCATCGCGATGCGATTTCTCGTGACTCGGTCACGTGAACACTTTGTTGTATGATCGAGCCCGCCCTAGACCCCGACTAAGTGATTGGGCTGGAGTAAGTCTATGTAAAAGTTAGGATTCAATCGATAACATGGTTGAGGCGACTTGTCTATGAGTATGGGATTCACCACCCATAAGCATTTAGACTTGTGAGCGGACGATGAGGACCCATCTCAGATGATCATCCGGCCTGGATGGGATGCCCCTCACGTTCGATGCTTTCCGAGAGTGTTCTGTGCTTGGCCTTGTCTGCTTAGACAAGTGGGCACGCCTCTCGGCTCTCCATGTGATTGAGTTGTGACTGGAATTACATACACATACCCCGGGTCCCAACAGACTTGGTATCAGAGCAGGACTGTCTGTAGGCTTATCAAACCCTTGGTCGAAGTCGAGTCTACCATTCTATAGTTATATAGTTACTTGGGTATAAAGGGAACAACGTAAGGCTTCTTTTTCTCCTTACCCTCATCGATCTGAGTTCTGAGTCACCTCATCTTTTCTGCGGGAAGATAGGACTAGGCTCATCTATGTCTTACCAGAACATCTCGTTGATTGCTTCCTTGTAGCCGTAGGACAGTTGTGGTTGTCCAGAGTCTTCGTGTCTTTGAGTTCCTTGAAGAAGTTCTGTCCCATCTTCTCGAGGTTTTCTTGATTTCCATCCCGGTGTAGTCGTTATGCTGCCCGATTTATTCCGTGTTTCTTGGAATCTTTGCCTTTGCATTACAATCTTTTCCTCCTAGTCATGTCCTCTTATCTTTGTTTCCATCGTAGAACTTGTTCTGATTGTTGATATTTATCACACAGGATGTCAGGTGGAACTCGTAGTGCTGTTCGTCGCAATCAAGACCGTGATCAGAATCGAGGTGATGATGAACCTCCACCACCGCCTTCTGCGGCGGAAATCATGATGGAAGCTGAGCGGAATCGACGTGATCAAACACGCCTTCTGGAGCTCATCGAGCAGAATACCTCTCGTCAGCGCAATGTGGTTATCAGCATTCAGGATTTCATCCTCCTCAAGCCACCAGTATTTCGATGTTCCTCCGAGCCCCTTGAAGCTGATGATTGGCTCCGTTCCATCGAGCGTAGGCTTGAGACGGCGCATGTTGCTTCCAATGATCGTGTGATGTTTGCGGTATACTTCTTAGAAGGTGCTGCTGTTGAATGGTGGGAGAACTATGTTGCAATGCAACCTGATGGTCACGTAGTGACTTGGCAGAAATTTCGTGATGCCTTCCGAGGGTACCACATTCTGGATGAGATGATGGAAAGAAAGAAGGAAGAGTTTTGCAATCTTACTCAGGGAGATAGGTCCATCCACGAGTATATGACTGAGTTCAACCATCTTGCTCGTTATGCCCAAGAGGAGATATCCACTGATGCCAGGAAGCAAGCAAGGTTCCGCAAGGGACTTAGCCCTGTTATTCGTCATGATCTCAATCTTCATGAGTTTGTCAACTTTGAGGATTTAGTCAATAGATCCTTCAGAGCTGAGTATGGAAATGAGGTGTTCGAAGAGTCTCGCAAGCATGCTCGTGAGTTTGCTTCATCATCTAGTTTGACCCCTCAGAAACGTCGGATATGGATTCCAACTAGTGTCATTCCTTCACACCTCTTTGCGAGACCATCCTACATGGTGCCTCAACCTCCTCCACCAAACACGAATCCCAACAGCTATGGTAGTGAGCCTGCCATCCTTGCTCCACCCCCTGACACCAGAGTTTGCTACAAGTGTGGTCAGCCTGGCCACATCGCACGGAAATGTTCATTGTCGGTGAAAGTTGATCCTCGTCCAAGACATGATGCCACCCCACCTAAGTCTTCCAAAGCTAAGTCTTCACAGAACTCCACCTCCAACTCCTTGCAAGCAAAATCCTTAGCCACTGTTGGTGGTTGTGTGAACCAAATCTCAGTTGAGGAAGCTATTGATACTTCTGACGTCATCCTTGGTACGCTCCCAGTCAAACATGTTCCCGCCTCCGTTCTTTTCGATCCACGAGCTTCTCATTCATTCATGTCGGAGAGTTATGCACTTCGTCATGAGTTCGCCTTTGAAGAAATGTTTTCTCCAATGATCATTCAAACTCCTGGTTCAAAGTGGCAAACTAATAGAGTAAGCCATGGCAATCAAATTGCAATTGAGGGATTAGTATTCTTTGCTTCTCTCATAGACCTCAAGTCTTCAGACATTGATGTCATCCTAGGAATGGATTGGTTATCAAGGCAGAATTCTTTCCTTGATTGTAAAGCCAAGTCAGTTAAACTTAGCCATCCTTCAGGCCAGACTATTGAGTACACATCACCCAGCTCTAGAACCTAGATGCATTCTTTGAATGTGCTTCCCCTTCCTGACCTTGAAGATATTCCGGTGGTTCGTGACTTTCCGGATGTCTTTCCTGAAGAACTGCCAGGAATGCCTCCTGACAGATGTGTAGAATTCATTGTAGATCTTGCCCCAGGAACCGCCCCAATTTCCAGACGCCCATACAAAATGGCCCCATGTGAGTTAGCTGAGCTTAAAATCCAACTTGAATCTTTGTTGGCAAAAGGCTTCATTCGCCCTAGCTCATCGCCATGGGGTTGCACCGTTATGTTCGTAACGAAGAAAGATGGAACCGAAAGGATGTGCGTAGACTATCGCCCTCTAAATCTAGCGACGATCAAGAACAAGCACCCACTTCCCAGGATCAATGATCTTTATGATCAACTTGCTGGATCCCCTGTCTTCTCCAAGATGGATTTGAGATTAGGTTATCATCAAATCAAAATCCGAAACAAGGACATTCCAAAAACGGCTTTCACTACTCGTTATGGTCTTTACGAGTTCACTGTCATGTCCTTCGGTTTAACCAATGCCTCCGCCACTTTCTCGCGCATGATGAATTCGATCTTCATGGAGTACCTAGATAAATTTGTTGTAGTTTATCTTGATGACATTCTCATCTACTCGAAGAACGAAGAAGAACATGCCGAACATCTTAGGCTGGTATTGATGAGACTTCGAGAGCAAGCATCGGACCCTGTTTTCCCTCTATTCTATCCCTACCCCATCTGTGCTTTTCTCTCGTGAACATGTATATATGTACTCGATCAAGATTCCCTTTGAATGTCATTGATTTCGAAGGAAAATCTATCGAATTTTTATCTACTTTTATACTCGATGTTCGATGAGTTTGCTCTCGGACGTGGAGCAACTTTCTTTCGGTTCGTTGGGATTTTCCCGCGATTACCGCCACAAAATCCGTCCGTTGAATGCGGAGAGACGCGAAATCTGCGCCGTTGGATCAGATCTGACAGTTATGTCAAACCCCCCCTCCCTATAAATACTGATCCCTGCCACCGGCTCAGACATCGCAATTTCCTCGACTTTGTCTCTCTGCTCCCGAAATTCTCTCTCGCGCGCCGCCGTGCTGCTCGTCGCCGTCGACTCCCTCGCCGCTTTGCTGCCGGAAGGAAGCCGCCGGAGACCTCCCCGTCGACGAGGAACTTCTTCCGCGTCGCCGTAGTCGCCGTACATCACCAAGTTAGGGTATGCACGGCTCTGGATACGATTCCAATCTTTCCTGTTCATTGTATCCAGATTTGTTCTTGATTTTCTCTCCTTTTCTTAGGTCTATTTGATCTGTTTGGATCATTGAATCTTGGGAAATCAGTTTCTAGCGTTTTCTGTCGATTCCCATCTGCGCTAGGTAAGAAATCCCTCGGATTCTCTCACTTTAGCAAATTTCCTCAGAAACGTATCGATAAACTTGTGTTGTGCAATTCGTTCATACAGGTTCTTCGTTAGATTTGCACCCAATGGAAATCTAGCCTAGCACTTGCTTGAATTTTTTTTTGCAAGACATGCTTATTGATATGCTTACTCCACTCAAAATGATTTTCCTCGA